>CM029452.1:9842604-11232390 GCA_017140165.1 Eucalyptus shirleyi | reverse complement strand
AAGAGCAAATGCCTCCATCTGATTACACGATTAATTGAAAACAAAAGGGCCCACTCCGCCATTTCTTTTGTACTGAAATTGACTTCAGACCCTACCCACTAAAAATTACGAGAGTCGCGCTTGGCTCCAGCAATCCGCAGCGGCCGGAGTCCAGATTCTGATGCAGATGAAGGCACTCCAATCCCAGTGACTTGACGGGCTCTTTGAGCATTAGCTTTACTAAAATTTGACAATATATAGTCCACTTAGTGCAATAATTAATGCTTTCTCCTGTTGTACGACGTGCCACCACCGGCTTTGGCCAAAATGTTTTTCTCATCAAAAGTTTGTATTATTTTCCTTGTAAAAGCATCTTTGGAATTTTGTCATATTATTTGACCGCAAGTCTTGTGGAAAAGCTAGTCTATTAGGAAATAACAATAAGCACATAGACAACACCGTGGACGTTTTTTCTTGAAGTGAACGCACCATTCATTGTCGGAAAAAAGAAAATGTCTGTTTTTTGGGGCTTTTCTTTTGCCTCCAAGACCCAATTTTGATTTTTCCTCTCATGCATCTGTAATTTGTGTGGCTTTTCCTAGATTTATATTCAGGCCGCCGAAGTAAGGTATAACTCAAAAATATTCAGGATCAAGAATTGCGATATTATATAAAAGAGAACGTCTCCTTTGTTAATGGAGATCGAGTTGAGTCGGATAGTTAAAAGTAGATTCTGAACTTGACTTGCTTTGGTTTATACAATCAAGGAATTTGATAAGAGATTTTTACTATTCAAATATTGTGGAAAAAATGGAGTGCATATGTATGACCTATTGGAAAACGATGTGAATTTTATTTTCTAGAACTGTAAATTTTATGGGACCTTCTGTTAAGATTATCTTACATCTCCATTTCACCGATTCACTTTAATGGACGCAAGTTCCATCTTCACCTTGATGAGCATGATGACATATGAATGCATCTTCTCTAGATGTACTCGAGGAATTTTCTCTGAGTCTTTGACATGTACGAGACCTTTATCACATGAAACAAAAAATATTATGGTTTCACTTTTGGCTCGAGAAAAACCAATCATATTCTCCTGCTTTTGTTCTTATTACTTTTTCCTGGACCCTATGTCGTGTCTTAATCCTATGTTCTGTATCTCATCTTTCTTTGTTCCTTTTTATATCATTTTGTTCGTTTAATGTTCCATCATCATTACTTGAAATAAAATAAAACATTTGTATGCTGCCACTACAAGTTGTTGTTTTATCAATGGTTCATCTATTAGGCCCAACTCGAGGGTCATATCCTTAAATTGACTCACTCGAGATATTATTTACTCAAGCAGTTGAATATAATCTTTGATCAACCTTAAAGTTGTATGAGGTGACTCTATGCACGAATTTAGTAGTTGTCTTCTAATTTTATGATGAAATAAGTTTCTTTTCCACAACTACATGCTAATACACATAATAGGAAAAAATTACCCAACAAGTCTTAGATGTATTGTATCGATGTCAATTCAGTCAAAATTTTTTCAATTTTAATAATTTAGTCTTAAACATTTGCACAAAATTCAATATTGTCCATCTCGTCAATTTATATAAGAAATTACTGATGTACAATTGAGTTATTGTCAACCATCCTACGTGGCTTGTAACATTAGCAATTTTTGATAAAAATTAGCCAAAATGACTATATTGTGATTTTGTACAAAGATTTAGGACCAAATTGAGAAAATTGAAAAAGTTAAAATGTTATTGTCATTCGTACAAAAAAATTAGAATTGATTGACAATTTCTCCATGTACCATCGTCATTAGACAATAAAAATGCGTGAGTAAGGGCCTTCAAATTGGATAAGACGTTGAAGCTGCGCATCCATCTTTTGAAAAGAGACTAACCGCTATCACAATCTAAATTTTATTAGCGGAAAAAATATTAAATTACTTAGTGGAGAGTATGATTACCAACAAAGGAGCATAATTATTGCTCGCTGGTTCTTTTTTGATCGCAATCTAAACTTTATTGGCAAAAAAAAAATTACAAAATTAGTTAGTGGAGAGTTCGGTTTACCAACTAAGAAACATCGTACTGCTAATTGATTATTTTTTCTAATCTTTATTTTAATTAATAAAAAAGGCAAGTCAAGTCAAGAAGCACTTCTACATGAAGTTGCGGAAATTACCCTTGCAAAAATTGCCATTTTCCGTGCATCATGCCTCACGTCATTATTGCTCGCTGGTTCTTTTTGGATTGCAATCTAAACTTTATTAGCGAAAAAAATTATAAAATTAGTTGGTGGAGAGTATTGTTTACCAACTAAGAAACATCTTATTGCTCGCTGATTCTTTTTTCTAATTCTTTGTTTTAATTAATAAAAAAGGCAAGTCAAGTCAAGAAGCACTTCTACATAAAGTTGTGGAAATTACGCTTGCAATAATTGCCCTTTTCCGTGCATCATGCCTCGCAATAGTTCGATTAGCATGAAGAGTCTTGAACAGTTGGATGACAAAAAAGACTATTACGTGTTGGTGATAAAAAGTCGAAGTCTTTGGAATCGGTGGAGATTGCCGCAGTGATAAACACCATTTGGTATTACTATTTGTCAAATATAAGTCATATGTGAGATAGTATATCTTTCAGGCCCCATCATAATCCTCAATATGATCTATATATAAATAAATATTTTTTTGTAAACATTTATCCTCAAAATATTTGAAACCATATAACCTTTTCAATATTAAAGGGTACGTCAAAACAACTTGTTTTGATGGGTATCTATGGTTTTTTTTTTTTTTTTCAATCATAAGAGTGATCAAAATATATAATATTTGTTATGATTAGTGTTGGAATTCAATCTCATAATGGATTTTCTCCTGAGCTTTTACCTTTTCCTTCCTCCTATCTAAGATAATGGGTAATTTTATTATATTTTTCTATTTGTAAAGCGCATTACATAATCTCTCTCTCTTCTCTCTCTCTCACTCTCTCCCTTCATTCCACAAAATCCATTATTGACACCTTAATTTTTATCGACACATTAAACATATATTTCTGAAAGAAATAAGAAATAAATAATAGTAAAAAGATACGAAAACAATAATAAATAAAAGTAAATAAAAATAAGAAGAGAGTCCAATTGGGCCTAGTTTGGCCCTCATCACCCAAGCCTTTCGGTCTAGCCCGACCCATTAAACCATGCCCATCTCACACCTTGCGATACAGAGCCTGCAGGCGAACCATGACGATGCTCTTCCGACATGCTATTTCCTCACCTTTTCCACCGGTGCTCTCCAAATCGAATTAGATTTCATCGGAGCTAGGAAGTAAGAAAGGGATTTCGATCTTCCGATCCGTTCTTCCACCATTAAATTTGTAGAGAATGTATTGGAGGGAGAAAGGTTCGGTTACTCAATTCTGAAGCTGAGTTATGAATCTAAGGGCGCGAATGATAACCATTTTAGCTAGAAATTGATTTTTGGAAGAGAAATAGATTTTTCTATTTCTATTTCTAGAAGAGTTTTTAAGCAAAAATAACCGTTTGATAACAACACAAAATTTCTACTCTAAAAATAGAAATTCATTTGATAACGATACAAAATTTTTTCTTTTCGGATGGCGGCGGACCGGTGATCGGCGGTGATGGACAGCCCGCCGGTCGACAGCAATCGGTGACCGGTGGCGACTAGCGGATGGCGGTGATCGGTGGGCGGCAGCGGTGGCAACCGGTGATTGGTGGCGGGCGATTGGCAGTGGCGGTGACTGGCGGACGGCGAAGGCAGCAACTAGCAGCCGACAACTGACAGTGGTGAGTGACCGACAGACGATGGTCAATGGCGACGGATGAATGACTAATTGACGAACGATGAAAAGAATTTTTATTTCTCATTTATGTTCCAAAAATAGAGAAGTAGAAAATTTTAGATTCTGATTTCTATTTCAAACCTATTTCTGGAACAAGAATTTATTTCAAAAATAGAAAAATGAAATAATATTGTCAAATGGATTTCTATTCCAGAAATAAGTCTTAAATAGAAAAATTGTTTCTGAAACAGAAATAAGAGGTTGTCATGCACCCCCTAAGTATCTGTTGCCTTTTTCTCGGCACATATGCATGCTTAACATGATTACTTAGATAGCACTTGTCGGGTGCATGATGATATGTCGTTTTGAGATACAAGCTCATGGAATGTAATGGTTTATGGGTATTTGTTAAAATGGGGATGTCGCTTAAGCGCCGGATATAATTTGTCTGCTATGAAATCACAAAGTATAGAAATGGATTATTCAGTAATTCTATATAATCTA
This sequence comes from Eucalyptus shirleyi, assembly GCA_017140165.1. Lineage (NCBI taxonomy): Eukaryota > Viridiplantae > Streptophyta > Magnoliopsida > Myrtales > Myrtaceae > Eucalyptus > Eucalyptus shirleyi. The sequence goes on along the minus strand of CM029452.1, from coordinate 11,228,095 downwards.
TTTATCATTTTTTGCTGAGTTTGATGATGCATCGAATGTAACAATATAAGGAAGTAATTGAAGCATATCATCTTATGGAAGAATGTGAAGGGATTTCTCCAAATAAAGGGAGTAAGGAGATGGGATTTCTAATTTGATTTTTATAAAAATTCATCGAAAATAATTGGGAAAATCAACATGATAAAGATATGAGCCATTTGATCGACTTTTTCCAGAATCACGTGAAATACCAACACCAATAGGTGAATAATCAAATAGGAAAACTAGACTTTTAATTGGAATCAACAATTTATTTAGAAAAAAACTAAATGCAAACACTGAAACTTACGGATGCCGAGTAAAAGTTACTTACTTTATTTATTTAAAGTTAGAAAAAGTATTACCAACAGCTTTGCCACCTCTTTTTTCTTTTTTCTTTTTTCGTTTGGTCACTTGCCATGGCACCCATTTTTCCTCCTCACCAGCATTTACAGATTTTCCCGAGAAAATCCTTGAGGTCTAATAGATAGGATGCCTTTGAGGACAGTCATGGCATAAAAATGTCGTGTTGCATGTGGTGAACTAGAAAAAGTATCTTTAAATACTCTGGGCATGTTTTGACAAATTCAACTTATTTCAGCCACACTCCGGTACATTTAAGCGAGTTTAAACAGTTCCGAACAAATTACGGCAATTCCAAGTAAACTTTTAGTGGATTCTAGCAAAGCTACAATAATCTTGCGGCAACACCTCAACAAAAATTCGGCAAGTTCATGAGTTCCATTATTTATATATTATCTTAGAGGTGAAGTTCACTCTGATAAAAAAATTATTACCTTTTTTATTATCAGCTCCATTTACTTCCTCTCCATTAGTTCCGCATTTATATGCCTTCATTTACCATGGACTCTCTCTCTCTCTCTCTCTCTCTCTCGTTTGTAGTTTATCTATAAAGAATAAACACGATAAGAATGAAGGTTCAATAAGAAGGATTTAGAGATACCATTGGAATATAGGTGTCATAAGGTTCCAACTCAAGCTTACCATTCACATAGATGAAGGTACATATAATATGCGTGTCCCAATTGACAACATTAAGTACATTATCACAAGAGCGAAGGCAAACATGCTGAACAGGTGGCTATCCCGCAAGGAAAGGTGGTTGAAGATATTTAAGCGATAGAAAACAAAACATTAAAGCAATGGGGATGGACATCTTTTGTAAAAAAAAAAAAAAAGATCTGTAATGATAAGAAAAAATAAATAATGAAAAAAGGTAGCACAGGAATGCCAAAATGAAGTGGCATGGGCATCCAAATTTTCTTAAGCAAATTGTTGGCGACCCCACTCGGTTTCGGAGCACATGGACAAGAGATTTAATTGACGACATCATCTGTCTTAAAACGTGCCAAAAAATGAAGCCCTTTTAATTTGCCTCCTCCAGTCACCATAACACGTATTACCATAACTAATTTTCGAAAGCTCCCTCTCATAAATTGTTGCGACCCTCTTTAAGGAATCTTAGAGGGGCGGCTATAACGATTTGTCGAATTGAAATGAGTGATGCCTTTGTTCAAGGTGCTCGCTCTTGTTCGAGGTGAGTTCTCTTAAATCCTAACTATCTTTGACGTTTGAGTTTCAATTAATTAATTAAAGAAATTTTATTTAATTGAAATTGCCACTACTCTATTTAGGGTCAATTAAGAGCCAAGTGAAGCGCAATAGTACACTTCACTCTCGCAAACTATTGGTCTAAGATCGGAGGCTTAATTACGCTAATTATCTAATGACCACCCTTTCAGTGCCGATTCTCAATCTTTTGAATATATTGTTCATGCGATCTTTGCCTATTGTATTATCATACACCACTAAATGATGTACTTGCATGGGTGCACAATCAATAAGTAACCAATCAAAATCAATGCAATAAAGGTAAAGTGCGACAGAATAAACCCAATATGATGTCAGGTAATGAATATACATGGCCTCATTATTGAGTCCCAGGACAAGAATCCCCGTGAGCCAAATCCAAGATTTTATTCTATTTCTAAGCTATCAAATAAATATCCCCCAAATGACGACCAATAATAAAATTCCAAGGAGAAACATATAACAAATAAGCACGGAATGATCCGGTAAACTAAAGAATCCGGCCCGGGGTCATGGCCACTTACAGAAACTAACCCGGGACATGCTATTTAACTAAGAACGAGTTTGATACTTGTAGTTTATGGTTCAGACAATGGCACGTGACCTTTATTTATTCAAGCAAATCACTACTAAAACATTAAAAAATGACGAGAAATCATCTGCATGTTGATGTATCATCGTGCGCTACCAAATTAACCCTCATATGAAACCAAGATCTATCAAATTCAATCCTAGCCAACAAATGACACAAAAAACACATTAAAGTTCTATAAAAATCAGCATGGATATCCAAAGTAAATTGACGATATGACTTGAATAAATTGGAAACAACTCTGATATTACACAATAGGAACTCTTGGGACCAAATACTAAAGACCACGTTCTAATTACCCACAGGCGGCTGCAGCGGAGACATTTTCGAAGAACATCATGCTGCAAAAACCAAAATGCATAGCAACATAAACACAGGAAAACAGAATTGAGCCGCATTCTACTATAAATTCTCATGGTTGATAGTTGATACTCATTTAGCAACAACTGAACCTGTACACAAATCGGCAATGTGGACAAAGAATCAACCAAAGCATTTAGTCATGGCACAAACAGCTCATTATGTACTCAGCCATCGAATGTCAATTATGACAGGGACTCGCATGCCATTTATAGAAAAGATACAAGCAAATGACATCGAGGAATGAACTTCATAATCTTCAGTAAACGAAGAAAATCAAACAGTTAAAAGGCTTATGCATTCGCCAAAAAAAAAAGAACCAAATATCATTGACAGTGAGAAGGTATTAAGGTATCAATGAACGGATCGAGAAATGCAAGGTATAATCACCCAAGCGTACGAAACCAATTACTCGCGAGATCAAGCAAAGGATGAAGTCCGGACAGGAATTCACTGAAGTACATAGTACATGATGCACATTTCGAAGAAGGATCTCACCATTTCCAATTCAAAGACGGTAATTGTCTCAAATGTTAGAATAGCGATACACAAACATCATAGATTGATACACTTACCGAAAAAAAAAAAAAAAAAAAAAATCATAGATTGATATAGATAACATCATTTCAAGTAAATTAAGCCAACACAGCATGTTCAAATTCCCAGTCGTGGAAGCATTGATCACAACTTTAGAAGTTCAACCAACATCAACGAAAATAATTTGTCACATACCCTGAAGAACTTTCAGTTTAAGGACGCCATTGCCAGGTAATCATCAGGATGCAAGAATGCTTGTGAAAAACGCATGCTAGTGCCGTTCAGGAATTCAATCAAACATGTGGTAGGCGTTGCAGCAAAGGACACCTGAATGCAACGGTAAGGAAAAGGTTCGTATCCAAACAATCACCGAATCACCGAAACCGGTTTGAGTTCGTCAGGACATTCTCAGACTCAACCGGATTTCACGCTGGCAGAATCAAGCACTCGATCCCCACCTCCAGCAGAAACAGAGCATGCGAAGTTTACCTTGATGAGAATCATGATTATTTAAATACTCAATCCACTCAAAGAAATCCTCGTTATCACCGATTCCAACTCACATTCAATCTTCCTCAAACTCGAAATCATAATACTGTCCCTCAAACGGTTTCAGCCTCAACCAATTTTCACAGAGAGAGAGAGAGAGAGAGAGAGAGATGGGAGGAGGAACATGGGCTTTCCCAGATTGCAATCTCCTTGATCTCCTTCTTCCTCCTGCGACGGTTGTCGTGAGGTAATTCGTCACGACTTCGATTGCTTACGTCGGATCACGAAGCAATCGAGTTTGTGATTTTGGTGGCCAATTACTTATAAATTTATACGGAAAGAAAGATTTGTTCAATAATTTTTCCATCCTGAATCACACATCTGAACCAGCGCAGATCATGTGCAGTTTTCGCCTCTCGAGCGCAGATCCAGATGTCCCACAAGTGCCCGAATTCGGACCACCTGAACCAGCGGCTCGTTGTTTGCGAAGCCTGCTCGACTGCGATCGAGACCACTGAGGAAGACGAGAAGACGATGTTGCAGAGGCAAGAGAGGTTCGGGGACTGCGACCTGGGGGAGAAGCAAACGTCGGCGTGCCCCAACCGTCGGTGCAGGGAGGTGCTGACGTTCTCCGACACCAGCACGCCGGCGGTGACGGTGGCGGCGCCTGCGGTTGGAGGGCGGTGGAATGAGAAGCTCTGGGCGGCGCTGGCCTGGAAGTGGATGAGCAAGAAGGAGTGCGGGAAGGAAGAGTGGGGATCAGTATCTTGCTAAGCAAATCCCGCCATCAAAACCCGTTGATGAACTCATGTATCCTTTTTTAATAAAACGAGCCTAAAGTTATATTCTAAATAAATGAAAAATCACGTCATTATTTTCCGTTAATTTTTAAAAGAGTGGAAGTTTAAGAACTCAATTATGCTTTCGTAATAAATTTTAGAATTTATGAAACACTTATTAAAATAAATAAATGTAAAGTGAAAACAAGTCGTAGAATGTGAAAGCATGAAATACAAAATGCGAAAATCTTACTCCTTTTCATCTTACAATTTTTCATGCAAAGATTTTCTTATCTTTAACTTTCCTATGCAAGGGCTAGTAGTTACTATAATAGTGTTTTGCTTAACGTAAACAAAAAGGGAAAATTAAAGCACAAATTCTAAAAGTTGTCATAACAATGCATTTAAGTCCTAAAATTTCACAGTTTATTAACAAATGTCTAATCTTTATCCACGACATTGTCTAGTTCTAAAGCTGGACAATGTTGGAGGGCCAAATTAAGAGTTATTAGAAGTTCTAAAGTAGAAGTTTCTTTCCCTCCAAAATGCAAATTCATAATAAAAAACTTAGTGGTTGGGGGATGAGCATCCATGTGTGGATAACGAGCATTATAAAAATTTATTCTTCATGAAAATTAAACAGATATAAAGCTCTTTCAAATATGAAGAATTTTCTTGGTTTTCTTGAACATGCTTAATATAATAGCACATAAATTTTCTAACAGACAAGAAGATTTATTAACACGATAATGCACTTGATTAGACTTTATACAACGCCTTACAGTGTATGGTCCAATGATTGGTCCCTCATCATTATAGCCCAGTAGATAAACCAAAGAAATGACTAGTCAGGAAAATAGTCACACACTCTGCGGGAACTGTAGAAGAGAATACCGGGAAAAAAAAATCTCATATTACCAAACATGATATTTTGTATTACCCCTCACTTTCCCCCTCACTTCCATGGTCTAACCCCGCAATTTCTCACTCGTTGTCCTCCTCACCCTAAGAGCCTTGGTCCAGCCCTGTCCTACTCGAGACATCCAAGGATGGGAATTTTGCAGAGTATCTCTCAGGTAAGAAGCTCCTCAATTTCGGCAAATTGTAAAATTTAAGAGTAGTTAACTTCAACGAGGTGATTGTCGTGCCAGCCGCCTCTTCACATTCTTCATGACCACCAATTAGTTTCGTACCTTCACATGACCTTAACATGAGCTTTTTGTTCAATTTGATGATGCAATTGAAGCAACATATCACCTAATGGAAGAGCGTGAAGGGATATCTCCAAAAAAAAAGGGAGTAAGTAGATGAGATTTCTTATTCGATTTTTATGTAAATTAATCAAAAATAATTGGGAAAATAAACATGATAAAGATATCAACCATGTGATCGATTTTTTTCTAGAATTACGTGAAATTTTTCACCAATAGCAAAAGATGAAAATCGAATAGGGAAACAAGATTTCTAATTGAATCAACAACTTATTTAGAAAAAACTAAACTCGAACATTGAAACTTATGGATGCCGAGCAGAAGATACTTACTTTATTTATTTAAAGTTACTATTTTATTCAAGATTTTACCAAGGACTTGAAAAAAAAAAAAAAAGAATTTACCAACAGCTTCGCCACCTTTTTTTTTTTTTGGGCGTTTTTTCACTTGCCATGGCACCCATTTCTCCTCCTCACCGATATTAACAGATTTTCCTGAGAAAATCCTCGAGGTCTAACAAATGGGACGCCCTTGATGAGAGCCGTGGCATAAAAACGTCATCTTGCATGTTGGTGAACTAGAAAAGTATCTTTAAAGACTCCGGGCATGTTTTGACAAAATTCCAACTTATTTCAACAAAATTCCGGTATATTCAAGCGAGTTTCAACAATTCCGAACAAATTACAGCAACTGTAAGTAAAATTCTAGTGAATTCTAGCAAAGCTACAATAATCTTCCGGCAACACCTCGACAAAAATTCAGCAAATTCCACCTCATTCCAGCAAACAATCAAGGGTCCAGTTCGTGGAATTTCATGATCTGACTTGCAATGCGAAAGACAATTAATCGCACCACCACTTTAGGACCAAGTATCGACAGAACCTTTTCTATAAATGGAATCCTAGAATGAGCTCCGGTCGGTATGAAAAGCTATGGTCCGGGCAAGCACACGTACCTCCTGGGTAAATGCGGTTCCGGCCATCTCGAATGTGTACACAGAGGAAGGTCCGATAAAGGCAACCGGTATTATCGAATCGAAAGCAATCACGATCCGGGTGACAACCCAACGAAAGTCCGACGACAAAGCAGTCAAGTGAAAGGCGCGAAAATAGAAGGGAAAAAAAAAACGAAGGAAAAACAGAACAGAGATCAAGAGAGGCGAGTTTAGAACAAATCTGACACCAATAATGAAGTTTAATTGGAGAAGAGATGACCTGATGATTTGGTGGCTAGGACGGCACGAGCTCCATATGACGACTCAGCGACTTCCCAGACAGCGAGCACAGCCTCGTTATAGCATCGATTCTAATGGCCAGCAACGGGACAGAATAACGGATAGGGTCTTTCGGTCGTTTCATCGAGCACTTCGTGAGCAGTATCCGTACGTTCATTCGACGCGAGGACGACTCTTGGGCTTGATTTAGAGTATGAAGTGGAAGAGCTCAGTCGGTAGAGAGAAGATTCCAAAGTGATGGTCGGCAGTCAACTGAGCCGGAGCGTCCTTTTGCATGGGATTCGAAGCTACCGCAAGCTTCCACCGATCACTGAAGCGCAAGAACGAAGCGAAGGAGCCCCTCACGGTCAGAATAGCGCGCGATCGGAACTGCAACCAGACGACACCGGAACCCCCAATCGAAGTCATGAACACTGGAATCGACGTCAATTCACCTCTGGCCAACCTCGAATCAATGACAATGAACTTTGGAATCCAGGTTCAAGCTTTGTTTCTCCCGCGCGCGTATTGTGTCCCTTCTTCTTGCGTCTGCCGTGGTCGGAGACGGAAGGCCGGCGGTGGCTTCCCGTGGAGCCGGCAGCCGGCGGTGAAGCTAGGGAGGATGGGAGAGGCTACGGACGCGAAGCGGAATCGAGAACTTCCTCGTCAAATGACGGAAGTGCCCTGATTTTAAAACGACGAAAATGTCCTTCTGGTTATTGCTATCGTAACCGAATTCGAGGGAGAAGGAAAATTGTTGGTGGGCCCTAGGGAAGGAAAAATTCTATCGTAATAGCTGACCCGATTTGCGTCTGATTAAAACTAAATTTTTTAAAAATATTTTTATTGATTTTCTTTGATATTCTAATTTTTAAATTCCATTCTTCTTCTTTTTTTCCTTTTTAGTCCTTTTCCCAATTTTGTCCTTTTCCCCTGCACTTCTTCTTCTCCCTTAGGTCAGGCTCTCTTCTTTGTCGAACGTTTTCTCTTTCCTCGCAGCAACCTTACATTCATGGTAATTAAGCTAATGTTTACATTTAGCACTGTAATAACATGGATATATTATTTCCTGATCATGAGATCTATGTCCCATGGCAACCATGGCATGATCTACATTGCAAAGTTGAGATGACATTTGATACTCGTGTTCCAGTTTGGAGGAAGCAAAAAAGAGAATTTGTGCAGGAGCATGACCATTAATTTGGGGTTTCAAGCTGTGATGACTGGAGCAGAATCAGAGCAACTCAGAGGCAAGTGTCTTTAATAAGTTTCCCATTGCGATCAATGAATGATTAGTAATCGCATCATCGTTGTGCACTGACATATTGAGCTATAAACAGATCTACCTGGAGTTGAGGAATAGATCAACAATCTAGTAAGGAAGGAAATTTTCGATCAATATCTGAATCAAAATATGTACTGATTTAGTTCAAGAATTTCATCAAACGGGAGGTATACATTTCGGCCGAGGAGCACCGCTTCAAATCATTAGCCTCAATTGCAGTCAATTTTCACAGACAATAGGAATAGATCCCAGCCTCTGCTTCATATATAAAGCAATGGAAAACAGAGCACATGTGGTTGAGGTGAATGAAGTACGATTAGCTACAGCAACTGACATCGGATATAAGTAATGAGATAACAGAAGTAACATTCAGGAATGGTATCGTCAAAGCAGGCAGTCATGATTGAGTTTCGAGAGCACTTCGGCATTACACACCTTCTTCACGGTAGCGGAACAGTTGGCGACAATCAAGAAGCGGTGATGATCAACAACAAAGCGAGAGGAAAAGGATTCAAATTGAAATCACCAAGAGAGTTGACTTATGGATCTTCAAAAATCATCCTAGTCCATTTCACGGATCCAATTGGCGAGCGAACATAAGTAGTTGCCGTACCCATTGGTGGCGTTCCCAGTCACCAAGGGCTTGGTCTGGCTCCGCTCCACAGCTTACTATACTCAAGTCTCGCAAGGATGGGCAGTTCTCGGGGCACGGGAATTTCAGAGAATATCTCTCAGGTAAGAAGCTCTTGAATTTCGGCAACTCGAGAAGTCTAAGAACAGTTAACTCGGAGAAAGTGATTGTTGTGCCGATCGCTTCTTCTGCTTTTTCATGGCTAATAATATGTTTCATATCTTCACATGACTCCACCATTAGCTCTTTGATTTGCCGAAGAAATTTCACTGTGAAGGTAGTGAAAACCATTTCCAAACAGGGGCACCTCACAATCTCTATGTCTCTCAAGTTTGGGAACGGGACGTTTGGGAGATTGTTGGACTGCCAAATGTGCCTCAAATTCTTGAGATCACGCAAAACCAATGACCTCAATTCACCACCCTCTATATCCATCCCATCACCTTCATATATTATCTATCGAACAACATGAAATCACTTTTAGATTCTCAAGACAACGCTGTAGCCTCTTCCACATATGGGATGGGGCAATACGTTGGAGATTGTCACAGCACTCCAAACCAAGATATTTCAATTTCCAAAAGGAATCGGTGGGAATTTGATTGTTCCATAGCTCTTTGCACTGAGGGCCTTCAATTTCTAGACTTCTTATATTGGGAAATGTAACCTACATGAGGATAATGTGAGAAAAGGAGGATAAGTAGGACAGATTTATTACATTGTTTGATCTAAAACATGAAATGTAAGAATATGAACGATCATAATAAGGGATAGAGCGAACCATCTCATTGAACAAGGTTTGTGGCAATTCATCGTCCTCTCCCACCATCTTGCTTAATGGCCTCTCGACACTTGTAGGACTTGGGATGAACGCTCCAAAGTTACGGCACCCCTCAATTCTTAGACTTCTTAAGGAGGCAAAATCATACGAAGAACATCCTGAGCTGAAACAAATCAAGTCATCAAGCTTCTGAAGTAATAAGTCACTTAAGCAAGGGAAACTAATCACTTCCGGCTTTGATTGATCCCCTTCTTCCTTGGGAACCACTTCCTTCATACGTTCGCATTTGCTAATCCACAAGCGCTCAAGTTTCCCTAAAGTTGTGACCGTATAATTGGGGAAAAGATATGTTAGCTCGGAGCAATTTTCAACCTCGACTTTTGTTAGACTAGGAAAACCCAAAACCATGTGAGAGTCGCTCTTCACCATGTGTTTGAGCCTTCCTGCTCCTCTCACCTCCACTCTTTCCAATTTTGGGAGCAACACAAGTTTTCTTTCCATATTTGAACCAAAGGATCCACAGTCAAATAATGATTCCAAGCATTTCAAGTTTGAAACTTTGACTTCTTTCAGGTTGTGCAATCTCCGTGTGATTGTCGAAGGGAAGACGATGAGTAGCCCAAAACAATTTTCAAGGGTGAGGGTGGCTAATTCACAAAAAGAACTTTTGGGAAGTTCATCATGCCATATCCTTTTGAAGGATCCTACTGAGCAAAGGCCTAAATGCTCCAAGCTTGGTAAACTAACCTGCTCATGAGAGTTATGCGTTAGATCATAGCTATGAAACATCTAACAATTTGGCCTAATCTTAACGATCCATTTGATGCAACAGAAGAATGAATTTTCACTAGTGGCCTTACTTTGACAAATGTAGTTGTACATAATGAACACATTAAAACCAAATAAAAAAACTCTTCAAAGAGCCACAAAGTGTGTGCTCATGGCTAGTATGGGTATAATCTCAAGAGAAGGGATTCGTACCTTTTGATCAAAGAAGGAATTAGAATAAGTATCTTGCGAATTTGAAGTAGTGGTTATTGACTCTGTTTTTCCGTGAGGATATGAGAAGAATTTCTCTGTGGGACAACAGCTTATAGTTAGTCGATTCAATAGTGGGAACTCTATAATATCAATTGTCCCTTCATCTCTTCGTCCTTCTTCATCCACAATCACCGCCTTCATATTTGGACAGTCCTCCACTGTAATGTCTCTAATTTCTCTAAGACATTTAGCCACAGACACTGAAAAGAGAAATGACAACCCCGTATTATAGACATAGAGCTTCTCTAAGTTCCGAAATATTGATATTCCTTCTAACTGTACATCTTGTTTCAGGGTGAGGTTGGCTAATTTGTTGAAGGATCCTACCGAGTAGAGTATTAACTTCTCCAAGCTTGGTAAACTTATCTGCTCATAAGAGTTATGCATTAGATCATAGCTATGAATAATTTGACAATTTGGACTAATATAGATCTGTCTAATACGGTGGAGCAAGGAATTATCACTAACGACCTTACTCTGACAACAACTATAGTTATAAATTAGAAAAACATTTTAACTAATAAAATCAAATAAAAAATCTTCAAAGAAATATTATTATTTGCCCCCATAAATCATGTGCCTATGACTATTATGGGCGTAATCTCAAAAGAAAAGATTCATACCTTTTGATCAATGAAGAAATCGAAATAAGTATCTTGTGAATCTGAAGTGGTGGTTATTAACTCTTTTTTTCCGTGAGAATATGAGAAGAATTTCTCCATGGGACAACGGCTTATAGATAGTCGTTCCAATAATGGGAACTCTATAATATCATCCATCTCTTCTTCTCTTCCTTCTTCATCCACAATCACTGCATTCATATTTGGACAATCCTTCACTTCAATGTCTCTAATTTCTCTAAGATATTTAGTCATAGACACCGGAAAGAGAAATGATAGCCCTGTATCGTTGATAGAGAGCTTCTTCAAGTTCCAAAATATCGATATTCCTTGCAATCGTACATCTTGTTTCCACACGCACCACAAGTTTGGTAGCTTAGATAACTCCAATGTACTTAGCCAAGAGAGAATCTCAACTTCTCCAGTGACTTTTAGTTCCTCCAAGTCGAAAACTACTTCTAATGATGGAGAGCTCGCAATTTCCATTGACTCCAAATTTGGCAGCTTTAGTATCCAATCTTTCGGAATACTCAACGCGGATTTAGATTCTTCTATCTTTAGCGATTTCAGACCATTGTATTTTATTGAGGGTTCACCATAGAGTATCTTTTCTAGGCCAGGGAGTCCAACCATTACTAGGGATTCCAAGTGAGGCAATGAAACCTAACAAAGTGCCACAATGAAACTCATTAAAGGTGAGTTTGTTACAAGTAAAGCTATTTTCAAGAGAAAATAAGTGAAACTCTCGAGCTAAAATGAAAAAAACAAAAAAACAAAAAAAAGAATTTCTCTTCCATGAAAAGTGAAATCATTTTCCTGAGGATATCCCCACCATTATCATTCTATCAATGCAACAAACTGCACGGTGATGTTGATACCGTGACATTGGCAATTTGGCATGACATGTTGGAATCAGTTGCAAATTGAATGTTAGGCGGGACATGAATCGTGGGGATTTCTTTGTTACGTGGCTCCTCACTCACCATACATTTATTCAATCTCCAGATATCACTTTCTTCATTTTGAAATTATTCAATTTTATTTATTCATTCAAGATTCATTCTCACTTTCATTCGTTCAGCACACTGGTATTTTTTCAACTCATTAAGAATGTTAAATAAATAATGAATTAGTAACAATAGAAACCCAAGTTATCAGCGCAATTATCTACCGTTGAAAAAAAAATTAGTTTTGGAAAGAGGCTTCCCTCAAGTTGTAATGTGGTTTGTGTTCTATTTGAGAGGATTTTTTTTTTATTTGTAAATCAAAACGTGAATCCAATTGTACAAATAATCAAAGTTAAATGCAGTACGTACTACCGTTGAGTGAACACCAATATCATCACATCCTAATAGGACAAATTGACTGAGAGAAAAAATGAAAAAAAAAATTACCTGGATTGGACTATCCTCTGATGTCCTTTCAGCTTTGCTGCAAAAGCTTGTCATATTTGTTAACTCTTGCAATATCAAACGGTGTACATTAGGCAAGTCAACTCTGTTATTGGTAGAAACAATATCTTCTCCCGCATCATGTGTGACAATGGATTGCAATGAGTTACATTTACACACTTCGATCTCTTCCAGCTGCACGAGTCTTTGTATATCTGAAAGATACCACAAGTATTTCAATCGATCGCAATGTTTGACACTCACGACTTTCAATTTGCTGAAACACTCTGGTCCGATGGGGCCATGGTATATCTTCTCCAAATTAATAAGATTTTCAAGGAACAATGACTCTAACTTCCTAAAAGCAGTGAGGGGGAGGCCATGAAATGAATTGGCAATGTACTTGATTGAGGGGCTATCTTCAATTTTGAGGTACTTCACTTCTCGGAATCCTTGGGTACACAACTCGTGAGCGCTCTTTTTGAACCCACTCAACTCACATAAATATAAGTATTGAGTCTTCTGTAGAGTTTCCTGAATCCATTTTCTTGAAAGAATACTATCGCACCCTTCCAAATTGAGCTTCATAGTTCTCGAACCTTCAAATTCTCTCCCATCAACATTTCCTTTTGGATCAAAGGTGATACAAACAATTCCTATCTCGATCCAAAATTTGCTCAGGTTCCCAAATGGCAAGTCAACATCCTCCAATATGGTGGGATCACGGATCGATATTTCTAGAGAGGCTATCTTTCTCAAGCTCTTTAGCTCGGCAAGCCCAGCATTACACAATTTCGATGGTATTTCATCCTTGCCCATCCATTGATTAAAGCTTCCCTTCGTATGTAACTCTTCCAAGTTGATTAAGCCTTTTAGAGCTCCAGGCTCGATTATCTTAAGCGAGTAGCAGCCGCTTAGATTTAACGATCTCAGATTCGTCAGTTCCCCGATATCTTTAGGCAGCCTAGAAATTTTAGATCCTATGAAGCTAAGAATTTGCAATGCTTTGAGCTTGCCAAGATTTGCCACATCTCCCACCTTACAATGGTCTAAATATAATGAGCAGAGGTTCCCAAGGATTTCCATCGAGGAAGGTAAAGTGGTGATATGCATGGAGCGGAGATATAGGACTCGGAGCTCCTTCATGTATGTGAAATCTAGTCTACAACAATCTTCCTGATCATGTCGGTGTGCAGGTCTCCCCTTCCAATTTTCCGGTTGAGACAACATGAGTATCTTCAATTCAGGAAACACGCACCCCATTAGTTCAGCAAGCTTATCTCTGCCAACATCAACTTGGCGTATTGCCCAACATTTCTCAAGCTTTTCCTTGGGCCATGAGCCATAATTGCTGTTCATCATTAAGGAATGCTGACCACTAAATGTAGTTGAGACGACCACCTCGCCGTAAAGATCATGTATGGTCACATTTTCCTTGTCGTCGCCGCCATCCAGCAACAGACAAGTGGAACGGAGTTTATCGAGCAGCTTATTCAATCTATTCCTTGAATCTTGTACTGTGTTGTTGAATCCCTCAAACAAGCCCAAACCCATGCCTATTCCCAGTAGACATTCGACTTGAATGGTCCCACCAATAAGACCACAAAGCAAGAATAAGCATTTGGCGTCCTCACTCTCCAAATGGTCGTAACTCCACTTCACCATTCTCTCAATATTTGGGTCTTCTATTTTTATTATCATGTTCTCCCATGTGGACACATCGCTACATTTTAAGGTACTTGCAACGGAGGTAATCAAAAGAGGCAAACCTGCAAGCTTCATTACCACTTGAACCGCCTTTAGTATCAATTCCTCATTGTCTTTGAGCTTGTCGCCGACTATCTTTGCAAATAGCATGCAAGCTTCTTTGTCGCTTAAACCTTCAAGACGAAATGTTTGTTCGGCATGCAGCTTTTGCTCCAGCACACTTTTATCTCTCGAAGTAAGCAACAATTTGCAGTTCCTGCTCTCATCTCCCAGAGGAATTCCAACCATCTTCAAATCAAGTGCTCCCCACAGATCGTCCAATATTATGAGAACCTTCTCACTCGGATCCATCTGTAATCTCTTGAACAGAAGATCTCTCCTTCCCTCTTCACTCGGCTCATCCTTCAGATCTTTTAGGCCCAAGGCGTAAGCGATATCGAATTGGATTTTCGTCAAGTCTGGAGTCTGCGAGACTTTCGATTTGACGATCATGTGGAACGGTGTCCCCTCTTTATTGAGTTTCTCCTCGACTATCTCCAATAGAGTAGTCTTCCCCACGCCGCCAGGTCCGTAGACCCCAACCACTTTCACCTTCTTATCATTCAGAGCTTTCATTATGCCCTGAAAGATGGAAGCTCGCGAATCGGTGATAAAGTCGCCCCCATCACCGGCCAACGAATTCACGTCGAGAGCAGCGCCAACAAGCCCTGGCGGAGGATTCTCGAAGTCAACCTTCTCGAATTGACCCCCTGCCATGAGTGCCTGGATGTCCTTGACCGTCCTGCTCGCCTTTTTGCCGAGATGATATCGCGCCTTTGGGTTGGGAAGCCACCCATAGAAGCAAGTTTTCTTAGCTCTTCCGTCGTAATCCAGCACGTCACGCGCCTCATTAGCGACGGTCTCCACGTCGTTCACCCATCTCTCGACCCTGGGTTTGATCGGCTTCATGTTGTTTCTGTTAAGTATAAAGGAACAAAGATGCTCAATGCAGAAAGAAACGAAGATGCTCAATGCAGAAGCAAAAACAGAAGGATTCAGCAATACAGAAGTTCAATGCAGAAGCAAAAACAGAGGACCTGGATCGCCAGCAAATAACTTGGATCGCTAAGTCATAAAGTCAAATCAGTGGCAAAGATCTTATAAAGAAGATCAACCTGGATCGATGATCAATGAACGAAGATGCTCGAGGGATTAATGACTCGGATCGCCAAAGTCTTAAGCATAGTCAAATAGATTCTTTCTGTTAAAACAGTTACTATATTCAGTTTTTCCTTTGTAACTAAGTTCTGTTACATATCCGGGTATAAATACTCTGCTTTGCTTTACATAAGAAGTAAGGAAGATAGATAGAAACAGAGTAAGAGAGAGAAGTCGCAAGAGTTGAGAGAACAAGGTATCAAGGTCATCGACGAATGCAGAAAGGATCTCGATACTAAAGAAAAGAAAGTTTCGGAGGATGAAGAACAGCTCAAATCCGAAACACTGAAGCAAGTTAAGTACATTTGATCTTAGAAGATAGAACAACAGAAGTATATTCGTATTCTGTCTTTCAATTGTACTAAGATACAGTGATATGATCATCATTCGGAAATACAAATTGTCTTCAGAGTTGTTCACTTGATCTTGTTTGAAGTTCTTCATCTTTCTCAAACCTCACGCCCACGGACCCCATTCCGTCCTTCCTCTCTTTTTGCACGTCGTCCGGCCCAGAAAAATCCAAGTTGGATTTTCTTGTCCCACGGAAGGGCACAACCAAACTGCATGTCCGAAAAAAAAAAAAAAATCACCGTCCGATAAAAGGGACATGCAAGCCCGTCTCAAGAAAGGGGACACGCTCTCTGGCCTGTCCTTGTCCAATGCATGTGCTTGTCTTGTCCTTTTCAACCTTTACATGCCTGTTCCTAGTAATCTAGATTTGCTTATTTATGTAATAAACGTCCTCTAAGCGAAACCTAGGGCTTAACATAATCACTAAATCTCTTTGGCTCGAGATTTGAACGTATAGGAATTATTCTGGTAATTTTCAATATATCTCTCTCTCCCTTAGAAGAAATCATTCATTTCTTTCCTTTTTTTTTTTTTTTTTATGTATGCTATTAGAGAAAACCATGCATTAATTACACTGTGCGTGCTGATTGATCCATGGAAGAGAACCAAAAAGAAAAAAATTTCCTGTTGGTCCACAAAATATTTCCTTTTACTTGTGAGAGAAAGCAAAGGGAAATAAGAGAATCCAAGGTGGTCGAATGAATTTCACATTAACGAGACCTATATTCTTCCTAAGGCATGATTTGAAATTGTTTTTTTCCCGATACCATGTTGTCAGGTTCATATCCTACATATCCTATCATTGTTACTCTGCTTCATGATCAAATATTTGTGTTCTTCCACTATAAATTGTTGTTTTAAACATTGCTTCATTTATGTTCTTAATTTTTTTTGTTTCGTCTATTCCTTCATTTCAACTTCTACAATATTGTCAACCTCTATACGAGATTGCCGCCAATTGCACCTCTCATTTAAGGCTACGTTCAATTTCAGTCTAGAGTTTCGGTCACAATTTCAATTTAATAGACAGAAAAATAGACGTGTTGCTGAATCAAAATGAAGATAGAGAAAGTGATGTTAATAGCTAAGCATGGTAAACTTAAAGTTGCTTTTTGGCCTTTGTCGTTTACGTAGCAATTACTAAGATTATCAACCCCATGCACCATATGGCGGTACAACCTCATACACTTACTATCCTAGATGTCGTTTAGACATCATACATATGGATGCTAATATTAACTTCATCACGTTAATGTGGGCACGGCCATGTAATGATTATATATCTAGTCCCAAATCCGCACCTATTATTTTACGAATAACAACAACAAATATTTTGGAGAAAAGAAAAAAAAAAACGCAACCTCTTAATGTAGTCGATCACCCATAACAAAAAAAAAAAGTTTAACCAATGGTAAAATATACTTACCCATACAATTGAAAATATAAATATCTTGATATAATCAAAATAGTCAGCATGCGCATATAAATAGTGTAGTGCCGCCATATAAGTTGTTCTTCTATTGACCGCATACAAAATAAAAGTTCTAATTACAAAGGTATCATATATTCGATGTGTAGCTGCGAAATTCATTTGTTATGCCACAAACAGGTCGCATTGGACTAAATAAGAATATATTAATTAACAAAAAAAAAAAAAAAACTCTCAGCCCTGTATAATATATCTTCATGCACCATTGTAGAGAATGAATACGTTGCATTGTTCGTCCACTTTGTTTCTCTACACAAACCATCTACAGCTCATCTCTTCTTCTTTCTTATTATGGATTGATGAGCCTGAGCCGATGACAAGCTATAATGTTAGTGCAAAATATAATTTGAGTTGAGATACTTAACTCACACTATTGACGTACGCAAGTGGACGTTGACCTCTAATAGTCGAGACCCTTCATCAATATGTGTTTCCTTTAATGTTGGCAATCCATTATTTAATTTAATTTTGAATATTTGAACTTCGATGAAACAAGACCAAAAGCATAATTCATCATTCAATACTTAGGTAGCATTACTCACAAAATTGAATAGGTCGAGTTATTGATATCCTGAGTTTTTAATGCATTCACAAGCCGTACAAAATAATTCCTAAGATGAAGAACTAGAGTCCATGACACCTAAAGATTAGTTAAAATATTACAAGTCTATCACAACCACATCACATATCACGGTGTTTTCTTACCACAATAACTACTACGGTTGTTACACTTCCGTGTCTATCTTGGTTGATCTCGACACATTGGGCAACACATTTTGAGAGGTCCGTAACCTTTGGTCTCCAAGTACTTTAAAGACTGAGCCATTGATGCCTTTCATGGGTCTTAGCTTAGGACAGCGTTTCGGTTCAACACACCTTAGCTTCTTCAGCTTGCATAGGATATGTAATCTTTCAATTGAATCGCATGAAACAAAGATCTCGATTCCCCTAAACCTTAAACCTCAACAACTCTTTCTAAATAAGATAGTACGAAGGATTGTACATTCCTGAAGCACGACAGATTAGGTGTCCTTGTGGGCATTTGCACATAATAATTCGTAATTTCCTAATTTCACCCAGCTTTTCTAGATAGGAAAGTGTACCAGAGGATTCATTGATGACGATGGTTAACAAGTATTGCGTCCGTAACGCCTCATTTGATTGACAAAATGCAACAAAGACAATATCCGCAAGAGTTGTTCTCAATTTCCCTATTGTTATTTAAGCTTAATTATGATGCAATCGTCAACCAAAAGTTCTTCCAAGCCCGCGCCCTAAAACTCCTGCCGTTAAATATTAAATAACCATGTCTCATCAGTTAAATCTAAACTTTAATCAAACTTTTTTTCGGCCTCATAACTATGCAAGGATTACATCTTAGTTCTTTTTGACATGAAAAAAAAAACATATATAATGTGAGATTAAGTTTAGAAATATATAACTTATAGTTTCTAGTATAAAGAAAACATTCAAAAAACCTTCCCAGGAGAATTAAAAAAAAAAAAAGGAATGGGAGCTCAGCTCCCAAATTTAGAAGTCAAGCTGACAAATCAACTTCGAATAGAAATTGAGATAAAAATAAAAATCAAATGTGGCAACTAAAAGATTTTCAAAAGAATGTAATATAAAAATTGCTTATCTCTAGTAATTTTTAGATATGCATGGATTGAAGGACCATTGCACTTAATGAGAATTAGTCAGATAGTCAAAAAGCCATGAACACTCTATTGATATCTAAGAGACTTATTTCTTAATCTTGTGCATTTAGGTACTCCATTGCAAGGAACTGAAGCTTCATGGAAGATACATCTTCATTTTTTTTGCATAAAAGTTACTAATTACAATAATAATTTATTTCATGGAACCTCACTTTAAGAGTTCTAAAACAACCCGGTTTCATTGATTGATTATATCTTGTTAACGGATTCAGGGAATATGAAGTGTATTTGTACGTAATTATCTCTCTCTCTCTGACCTCTCTTTGCCAATAATCTCAACCCAATGACCCTCTTTCCAGGTCTCTGTAGAAGTGAACAATTCTCTGCTAACTCCAACTCCTTACGCGTCTCTCTCCTTCCCTATCAGGTATCAACCAGACACGGCCACACAAGTTGCTCTCTCTCTCTCTCTCTCTCTCCCCCTCTCCCCCTAAGACGCAGACGAAGAGGAGGAAGACAGAACAATGGGCGGTAAGAGTCTTAACAAGGGTAGAGTCACTCTCTGGCCATCGTCGGTCACTCCGCAATTATTACAGCTTCGTATTATGTCAACCTCTTCTGCAGATGGGAGGACGACTTGATGCATCGTGGGTCTCATGATAATTTAAAGCTTCTTGTTATGTCAAACCTCCGTCCAGGAACCCAGCTCCACCGTACCGTCCTCTCTTTCTTTTTACACGTTGTCCCAGTCCAGAAAAATCCAAGCAAGAGCTGGAAGGGCGCAGCTCTGCACCAATTGACAAAAGAGATTTAAGCCCGTCTCAAGAAAGGGTACAAGCTCTCTGCCTTGTCCTTGCGTATTGCATGTGCTTGTCTTATCATTGTCAACCTCACATACCCGGTTCCCAGTAATATTAGTTTACTTAATTATGTAATATAAATCCTCCAAGCATATGCCACGTGGATAATCATTTTTCTTTTTCGATTCAAATTTGGTTCCCCCCAAACCTAAGGCTTAACATAAGCACTAAAGCCTTTTGGTTCGAAATTGGAATATGTGGAAATTATTCTCACAATTTTCACCTCATTTCATCTCTCCTTAGAAGAAATTATTCATTATTCCTTCTTTTAAATACGGTATTAGAGAAAACCACGCATTGATTGAACTGTTCCTGTTTATTGATCTAGTGAAGAGAATGGAAGGAAAAATTCTCGTGGGCCCACCTATTAAATGTGGGAGGAACAAAGGAAATGAGTGGACTCAAGGTGGTTGGACCGGTTTTACATTAATGAGACCAACATTCTTCCTAAGGCATGATTTAAAAATTTTATTTTCTTCCTGATATCATATCGTCAGGTGCCAATCCTATTATTATTCTACTTCATAAACAAATATTTGTGTTCTTCCACTTTAAGTTGTTGTTATGATCATTGCTTCATCTATTACGTAAAATGTAATTAGGTTTCTTCAATGTTCTTAATTGTTGTTTCATCTACTCTTCGTTTCAACTTCTTAGGTATTTTTAGCCTCCCTGCGAGTGCCAATTATACCTCTCATTTCAAGCCCCGTTTAATTTTAGTCTAGAGTTTTGAGAAAAAAACATGTATAATGTGAGATTAAGGTTAGAATTTAGATAAGTAATAGCTTCTAGTATAGAAAAAATATCCACTAAACCATCCCAAGAGTTAAAAAAAGAAAAAAAAAAAGAAAAAAAGAAAGGGGAGCTCAGCTTCCAAATTTAGAACGATAAGCTGGGACTTTGAGTAGAAATTGAGAAAAAAAAAAAAAGAACATGAAGGCAAATAACAAATTTTACAAAGAATGTAACATAAAAATTATGCATCTCCAATAATTATCCGGTGTGTATGAAATGGAGGGACCGGCAAACCTAGTGGAGATTTGTCGGATACTCAAAGAATCTTAAATACTTCATTAATATAAACACCTATCTACTAATCTTGTGAATACGTATAGGTTGTGAGCTATGAGCAACATACACAACTCCATTTTGAGAACGGGGATATTCATGGAAGGTGGCCTTTTCATTGTTTGTATAGAAATTACTAATTATAATCATCATTTATTTTTCAAAACCTCACCTTAAAAGTTCTAAGAAAACCCAATCTTATTGATTCATTACACCTCGACAGCGGATGCAGGGAATATGAAGTGTATTTGTAATAATTATACGTACGTTAAGGGGATCATTAACCCCATATCATGGATTATATGGATCTGTCGCTAATTCCATGGTTGAGCGTGACTGCCCCCCTCTCTCTCTCTCTCTATCCTCTCTTTGCTAATAACCTCCACGTGATGAACCTACTTCTGATCAATTCTCTGCAAAAACTAAGTAACGTGAACAATTCATCACGAAGCCGACGCTTCTCATTGCAAACTCCCAAATCCTTTCGTCTCTCCTTCCCTGACACGTCTACCATCGTCGCGAGAAAATATTGGATGGTGCAGGACCTCCACATCAGCGTGGTCCCCAGTCACGCATGAGGTGCCATGTGGAGCGGTGGGCCCACTTGGTGCCTTCTGCCTTCTTCCCCTCTCTCTCTCCTCTTCCTAGCTTGCCGAGCCCTCTCTCCTCCTAGCCTGCACGCTCTTTCTCCTGTCAGAGCATTTATTGCGGCTTAAGCTTTTGTTTTCTTTCTCAAATGAAGGAAAGAGAAGCCCCATTCGTTCCTCTATCCTCTCCATTTTTTTCCTCTCGAAAATTTGAATCTGAAAATTTCTCTCTCCCCGTGCTCATTGCTGCTCCGCCGTGCATCAAGCGGCCGTTCCCCTGCTGTCGCCGACGAACCACATTACGGTTGCCCCTACTCCGGTGCTCGCTCGCTTCGCTCCATCGTTCGTTCCGGCGTTCCCGGGATCGTAGATGCAGCACGCGGAGGAGAAGCAGGCCTCTTCGAGCTCCCCTCAACGTCGGCGAGCGTCTCCCGCCGAGCGAGACCCCCACACACCGGAAGGCTCGGAGGCGAGGTTGCTGGAGAAGAAAGGTTGAGCCCCTCCGCCTCCGCTGGTTGCTTCCATCGCCCCCCACACCGACGCCGACGCTCCTCCGCCTACCTCTCGCGACGTCCGCTCTTCTCTCTCTCTCCCCCCTCCGCGAATCGTGCCTCTCTTCCAGCGAAACGCGACGCCGACGACCCTCCACCTCCGCCTCCGCCGGTTGACTCCGTCGCCCTCGACTCCGACGCTGCCTCCTCCCCTGAACCCAACTCTGATGCCGACGCCCCTCCGCCTCCCTCTCGCGACCTCTAGTCCGCTCGGTGTCATACTGTTGGAGATCATCGCAGGCAAAAGGCCTCTAGACCCCGAGTTCGGACAATCCATCGACATGGAGCCATTTTTCTCTGTCCATCTATCGGCTATGTTGCTTGGGGAGGTGCAAATACTTATAGATCTTGCCCTTTATTTCCAACTTTTGTTGAGAAATCAAGTGGATGTGCAAGTAAAATAATCACTTTATTTTATATAAGCAATATTGCAAACTCTTTACACACACCACTCTCATACACCTCTCACACCTCACATGAACACAATTTCTTGCACACACCCACTCACTCTTTCTCACCCAACACTTCACGCCACCTACTCCCACTCACTCACACACTCACGTACACACCCCACACTTACGTACACACTCCACTCACTCTTCACACACTCCTCACAATTCACACACACACACAAGGGGCAAGAACCCCTATTTATAGGGTGTAAAAGGCGGTGGAAAAATCTGGAGAGAGGGGGGGAGAGAAAATTCTAGAGAGAGGGAGAGAATTCTGGTGCAGCAGAGGAAAGAAGAGAAATCTGGAAAAATCCAGAGAGAGAGAGAGAGAGAGAGAGAGAGAGAGAGAGAGGCGGTGCTCCCATTTTTTTCTGACACTCCCCCTCACCGACTACTCTCTCTTAGCATGGACATCGTGGTCATACCAAGTTGCCTTCGAAACTCTTCGAGTTTTACAACTCCAAGACCTTTGGTGAAGATATCTGCAACTTGATCATCTGTTTTGGCATACTCCATCTTTATCTCGTCTTGTAATACTTTTTCTCGTAGGAAATGATAGTGCACTTCTACATGCTTGGTCCTTGCATGGAAAACTGGATTCTCCGCTAAGCTTATGGCTGACAGATTATCACAATATATCCGTGTAGGTTGATTCATTGGTTGATGGAGATCCTCCATTAGCTGTGCTAGCCATGTACTTTCTTGTGCTGCCATTGCTGCTGCTCTATACTCAGCTTCTGTCGTAGATAGTGACACAGTTGCCTGTCTTTTGCTACACCATGACACTACTGCTGATCCGAGGCTAAACATATATCCAGTAGTTGATCGTCGCGTGTCACGATCTCCAGCAAAGTCAGCATCGCAATGACCCACAACTTCACATGATGCTTCTTTCCTATACAGAAGCCCAAAATCAAATGTACCCTTTACATACCTTAGTATGCGCTTGACTGCATCTAAGTGGGGCCTTCGCGGCTTCTCCATGAATCGGCTTGCTACTCCCACTGCAAAGGCAATATCAGGCCGTGTTATGGTTAGGTAAATAAGGCTACCCACCAATTGCCTGTACATAGTTGAGTCTTCAAATTCTCGTCCTTCAATTGCACATAACTTTACATTTCCATCAATCGGAGTAGAAATAGGTTTGCAATCAAGCATCCCGAACTTGTCTAGGAGGTCTCGTGCATACTTCTGCTGACATAGGAATAATCCTTCATTGGTCTTCTCAATCTCAAGTCCCGGGAAATGTTTTAATTCTCCAAGCTCTTTCATCCGGAACCGCACCGAGAGGTTGGTTCGATTTGGCATATCTCCTGTTCATTATCTCCAGTGATGATTAGATCATCCACGTAGATTAATACTATCGCAAGCTTGCCATCTTCTACCTTTACAAACAAGCTCGAGTCAGCTGGGGCTACAAAGTAGCCACTTTGCACTAGAAATTCAGCAATCTTCCCATACCATGCTCTCGGGGCTTGTTTTAAGCCATAGAGGGCTTTCTTTAACTTACAAACATAATCTGGATGAAACTTACTTTTGAAACCATCTGGTTGCTCCATGTATATATCTCGATCTAGTTCTCCATGTAAAAAGGCATTCTTCACATCCATTTGCCATAATTTCCACAACTTGCTTGCTGCAAGTGCTAGTAAGACTCGAACTGTAGTAATCTTTGCCACTTTGGACTAAAGGTCTCATCATAATCTAAGCCATACTTTTGAGAGAATCCTCGAGCAACTAGTCGTGCCTTATATCTTTCTATCGACCCATCTGGTCGAGTTTTAAGTTTATAGACCCATTTGCAAGATATAGGACGTACCTCTTTAGGTCTCGGTACTAGGTCCCATGTTTCGTTCTTTCTTAGTGCTTGTATCTCTTCCTCCATGGCTTTCCTCCATTCCATGTCTTGCGAAGCTTCCTCATATGTGGACGGCTCGACTACTCCGACATCTTCGGTCAACGCCGCATTTGCATATTTGGGATTTGGTCTTCTTTGTCTTGTTGATCTCCTTAGTTGAGATTCCTCCTCTTCAGTTCTTCCATCGACTTGGTCGGAACTCTTCTGTAGTTCTTGGATGTACACCAGTTCGCCATGGGCTCTTTGATTTTTCGGGTGACTGTGCTCTGACTTCTTTTCTTCCAATTACATTATCATTTCCTTCTTCAATTGGCTGGCCCTTATCAATCTTGTCATTTTCTTCCATTCCTTCACGAATCTCTTCAACTTGTTTTGAATTAGGTTGTGATGTCCACCAAGATGATAGTTCGTCGAACACCACATTTCTGGAAGTATAACATCTCCCTGTTTTAGGGTCACAACACTTCCATCCTTTTCTTTGATCATCGTAGCCCACGAATATGCAACGAACTGCCTTCTTATCGAACTTGTTACGAAGATGGTCCGGCACGAATGCATAACATACACACCCAAATATTCTAAAGTGACTTACCGTGGGCTTGCGATTCCACAACTTCTCATAAGGTGACATAAAGCCAAGCCTTGCTTGAGGTAGTCTGTTGATCACGTGTGCTGCCGTCTTCATACACTCAGCCCAAAACTTGGGTGGAACACTCTTCGCATGCAACATACTCCTGCATGTCTCCGCCAAATGCCGATTCTTTCTTTCGGCAACTCCATTTTGTTGTGGCGTATTTGGGCAAGTAAATTGTCGACGTATCTTCCATTCTTGAAGAAATTTTGTAAAGTCATCTCGATATGTATTCTCCCCCATTATCCGTGCGAAGGCATAGTATTTTCTTGCCTACTTCATATTCTACTTTTGCTTTAAACTCCTTAAATTTGTTTAATGCTTCGGATTTTTCTTTCATGAAGTCGACCCAGACGTACACGGAGAAATCGTCAATGAATGTTATCATGTACTTTGATCCTCGATCGACGGTTGCTTCACTGGTCCAAATACATCCGAGTGGACAAGCTCGAGAGGCATCTTAGCTTTGAATTTGGACTCTTCATATGGAAGCGATGTGCCTTCCCATACCGGCATCCAAGCACAAATGACATCTTCTTGTACTTCCAAGTGGGGAGACCTTTTAGCATACCTTTCTTCATCATCACCTTTAATTTATGGTAGCTCACGTGCCCAAGCCGTGCATGCCACAAATCAGGTGTTTCACTCTTTCGAGTTTTGTCCACGTATCTTTGTCCGAGCGACATCACGTAGACAGACTCTAATCGACGCCCCTCCATGATTGGTGTACCGGTTGGCTTCAAATTGCGGTACACCCTAACGTCTCTAGGGCCAAACACCACAAAATTGCCTCGAGTCGTAAGTTGTGCCACGGACAGTAGATTCTTCTTCATTCCGGCACATGGTACACATTTTTCAGTTCGACTTGATGCGAGCTAAATCGGGGTGTCATCATTGTTTGGCCCACATGGGTAATTGGCAACCTTGAGTTGTCTGCTGTGACAACTACTCGTCCACCTTTGTACTCGCACATGTTTGATAGCTTGCCTTGATCTCCAGTCATGTGATTTGAGCACCCCGAGTCGACTATCCAATCTTCTTCATAATCAATCAATTTATCACTTACCGTGATGAGGGCCATCGCATCTTCTTG
Source organism: Eucalyptus shirleyi (assembly GCA_017140165.1). Classification (NCBI taxonomy): domain Eukaryota; kingdom Viridiplantae; phylum Streptophyta; class Magnoliopsida; order Myrtales; family Myrtaceae; genus Eucalyptus; species Eucalyptus shirleyi. The sequence continues at coordinate 11,202,034 of CM029452.1, read as the reverse complement.
TTCCTCCATTGCAAAGGATGCTTGGAAATCCCACTCTTCTTCGCTATCATTTTCCTTGGATGCTGCGACATTTCCTTCAACCTTTTTGAACCGACAATCCCTGGCAAAGTGACCTACTTTGCCACACGTGTAACACCGTCCATTACGCCTTCTATTCTTCTTTTCTTCATTTTCGTCCTTATCGCGGTCACGACGAGCTCCCCCTGGCCGAGGTCGAGTTCCTTCTATTCGCTTTTGCCATTCTCCATGACTTTTCCACGGTTTGCCATCTCTTGCACTTGCTCCATTTCTATTTTGGCCCTTGAACCCTCTTTTATTACTAAAGAGGGCATTTTCATCCTCCTTAATTGAGACCTTAGAAATTTGTTTATCTAAGGCTTCTTGGTTGGCCAATATATTCTCCAACTCTATTAGAGTTGGCTCATTTGCCCATCCACGAGTGGCCGTAACAATACCATTATATTCCGGCCTTAACCCGTGAATTATGATTCTTCTCATTCTTGTCTCAGAGATGGCATTCTCATGATCTAATTTTGAAATTTCTTCGCAAATAGATTTAACTTTAGAAAAGTATTGACTCACCGTCATATTTTGTTGCGAGATTGAGAGGAGCTCGTTCTCCAGGCATTGTAACTTGGCATCATTTGTCCTTGCAAACAAGTGTCGCCAAGTTATCCCGTGCCTCCCGCGGGGTCGTTGCACTCTTTATGTGTTGCAGTAATTCATCTTCAACAGTCACGGCAAGCACATAAAGAGCCTTACCCGATTTTATATTCCATTTTCTTAATTCACTATCATTCGTGGGTGGGGTGGTGTTGCTCCCGCCAACAATATCCCACAAATCTTGTCCTAGCAAGTAATATTGTATGCGGGTACTCCAGTTATTATAATTTGAGTTGTTGAGCTTCTCGATTCCACTTACCGAACTTGAGAAATCCGCCATCGTGACTTGAGTATAATGCCCCGCACTATACCAAGTAAGCCTGGTCCCCGACCAACCGACTTCACAATCCCAGATTGTGCACTGGCAAAAAATCCGACGTCCTTCGCTTCTTCGCTCCTTGGCTCGACGATCCCTGACCGCCTTGCTTACTTACAATGGTCCCCGACCACTGTCTTCGCACGGCCTCCGACAACCTGCTCTGATACCACTTGTTGAGAAATCAATTAGATGTGCAAGTAAAATAATCACTTTATTTTATATAAGCAATATTGCAAACTCTTTACACACACCACTCTCATACACCTCTCACACCTCACATGAACACAATTTCTTGCACACACCCACTCACTCTTTCTCACCCAACACTTCACGCCAACACACACCACTCTCATACACCTCTCACACCTCACATGAACACAATTTCTTGCACACACCCACTCACTCTTTCTCACCCAACACTTCACGCCACCTACTCCCACTCACTCACACACTCACGTACACACCCCACACTTACGTACACACTCCACTCACTCTTCACACACTCCTCACAATTCACACACACACACAAGGGGCAAGAACCCCTATTTATAGGGTGTAAAAGGCGGTGGAAAAATCTGGAGAGAGGGGGGGAGAGAAAATTCTAGAGAGAGGGAGAGAATTCTGGTGCAGCAGAGGAAAGAAGAGAAATATGGAAAAATCCAGAGAGAGAGAGAGAGAGAGAGAGAGAGAGAGAGAGAGAGAGAGAGAGAGAGAGAGAGAGAGGCGGTGCTCCCATTTTTTTCTGACAACTTTCACTTCTAATGTAGTTTTTGGGTTACTAAATGATGCACCATTTTATTGTGAGTTGTTGTAAAGCTCGTCATTTTTTGCAACCATTTAGTTTGCTAAGTTAATATGGTTACCTGTTGAACTGAACATGTAATGTTCATGTTTCTTAATTTTCTGATGATCTCAAAAGAATAATGATATTCATGGTGTAGCATTTAATATCCGCCTCCCATTTTAACTTTTTTGTCTTTTTTGGCCCCTACACTTTCCGACCATCTGGGTTGTCTCTTCTCTTTTACCAATCGTTGGTGGAGTTGCACTTTCATCAATGACAGGGGCTTCCTTTAACTGGTAAGAAACTTTTGTAAAATGCTAAAGATATAGGAGTAGAAAAATGGATATAGCCTAACTTTATGTTTGATTTCAGATATGTATTCTAGCTAGCTCATCGGTCGAAGTCATAGTTTAGGCCTTTTATTTTTATTCGGTGCGCATGACTTTGGCTTTTATGGTTTCTAAGGGCTGGGTTTTGGAGCGCAATGGCCTCGAATCTGAGTAATCAATCTCGTAATGTACTCAGCAAGAAAGTCATGGTCAATAAGTGAGAGGAAAATGGATTGAACAGAAAATGGAGAAGAAGAAGAAAATTAATGAATTGAGAGTGTTTGTAATTTTGCTGTATTCTGGATTTCATGAACAGTCGAGTAATACATTCATCTGAGAGCTTAGCTTTTCAGTTTTTCTTCCTCACTTGATTTATACACCATCATTAAAAGTAAAAGGAAGAAGAAGAAGAAACAGAATTAATAGATTCTGTTAATCTTGTAAAACCGAATAACTATTTTTCAGTAATAAAGCACGTGGACACGTGGGGCTCTGAGTTGTGCTTCTGATGGAGGCCAAAGTCGAGCTTCTACTTCATTGTCTCTGTTCTCAATGACTCCATATGCACGTGTAGTTGTAGCTGTCGACACACTTGGAGCAGCAGCATATCCTTCAGGCTTTGTTTCCTCGTCCTTATTCACTTCCACAAACTCTGTTTTCTTGTACTTCTGATCCTTAACAACAAGGAGGTATCATGAATTCGTTTTGTCTTCATCTTCAGACTGTTAAGTATTTGAAGCTACATTATGCGATTGTTCTCTTATTTTGGCAGTTGAATTTGCTTATGTATAGGAATCCTTGGACAATATAACTCTCTTTTCGATTATAACCATGATGTCATTTGTTTTATTATTCCTTGTGACTTTTTTCGCGGAAGGTCTCAAGTTCACTCCTGCATCCCTACAAGCCGTAGTGAGTGTTCTTTCAAACTTTAATAATTGCTCAAAAGGGTTCTGTATATGGAAGTTTTTCTGATATGCCTTTTTTCTCATCTTAACAACAGGCGCAACGGGAATTAAATGTTCTAGTGTCGACATTCCTTAAGTGCTCCATCAAGATGACTGATTCGATCTTCTAGTGTTGAGTTCCTTTGTGTTGCAGCCTCCAGTTGTTTGTTTAGCACCAAGACTTCATTTTCAGCCTTCTCCCATCCTACCATTGAATATCAGAAGATAAAAACTTACGACGAAGTACATAGGCACAAAAATGCAAATCCGAATGCAATGTCAAAAAGATTTAACGCAGGAACGGTTGAAGTAGATGTCATCCTCAAATCTAAAACTCCACGTGATTTCACTCTTGCTCTGATTGAAAGCTGCCAATCTTGTTACCCAGACATTAGTGCTAGTAAGGCTAGTATCCTCCTTCACTTTCTCCACTTGGTGCTAGTAAGGCTAGTATCCTCCTTCACTTTCTCCACTTGCTTTATTGACGTCTCGGTTGCAAGACTGGAGGAGGAGGAAGTAGTTATCGATGATGATGGTAGTGCTTTAGGTTGTTTAGAGCATTTCTGGAAGAGGGGGAAGTCCTCATCCACTAGGGACTCTTGGTCCATTACAAAGCCAAGAAAAAACTAATTATGAGCCGCCTTTTTTCTAAGAGGATGGCCAGCAGAGCAAGAATCGAGTTGATCAAAGCCCCTCGAGCACGCCCTAGCTGATTGGTCAAACTGAAGCTGCAAACCCACCACAGAGAGAATCCATTGTGTGAACAAAAACTAACACAGAACATGAACCTTCCCAATATTAACAGAACCTGACACCGAAACTTCAACCACAACATTGAATGAACTTGTGATATCACAGACTAATAGCATAATCAGAACAAGGAAACAACTAAAGTTCATCTTTTGAGCTTCCAAGGCACGACCCGACACTCTATTCGGCACAAGAGACTCACATCCCATTACGAACAACCTCCGCACCAATGTAGCTTAATCTTAATCTCATGAAACGAACCTACCCATGAAGCATCATCAAGCTAGAGTACACTTGCTCATCAACATGGAATAGAAATAAGAAAGAAGAATTCGTGACACCAGAAAGAGAGAGAGACGGATGACGTCTACCTGGCCGCGAAGGAGACGGAGACTCGGAGAGAGGCTACTCGCGGGGTTGGCCAGTAAGGGCGCTCCGTAGAGGAAAGAGGGAGAGAGTGGAGTGGAGGTCGCGAGAGGGAGGCGAAGGGGCGTCAGCGTCGGAGTCGGGGGCGACAGACTCCAACGTCGACGGAGGCAACCGGCGGAGGGGCGTCGGCGTCAGCATCGGAGTCGAGGGCGACGGAGTCAACCGGCGGAGGCGGAGGTGGAGGGCCGTCGGCGTCGCGTTTTGCTAGAAGAGAGGCACGACTTCACGGAGGGGGGAGAGAGAGAGCAGAGCGGACGTCGCGAAAGGTAGGCGGAGGAGCGTCGGCGTCGGCGTGGAGGGCGATGGAAGCAATCAGCGGAGGCGGAGGGGCTCAACCTTTCTTCTCCAACAACATCACCTCCGAGCCTTCCGGTGTGTGGGGGTCTCACTCGGCGGGAGACGCTTGCCGACGTTGAGGGGAGCTCGAAGAGGCCTGCTTCTCCTCCGCGTGCTGCATCTACGATCTCGGGAACGCCGGAACGAACGATGGAGTGAAGCGAGCGAGCACCAGAGTAGGGGCGACCGTAATGTGGTTCGTCGGCGACGGTAGGGGAACGGCCTCTTGATGCACAGCGGAGCAGCAACGAGCGCAGGGAGAGAGAAATTTTCAGATTCAAATTTTCGAGAGGAAAGAAATGGAGAGGACAGAGGAATGAACAGGGCTTCTCTTTCCTTCGTTTGAGAAAGAAAACAAAAGCTTAAGCCGCAATAAATGCTCTGACAGGAGAGAAAGCGTGCAGGCTAGGAGGAGAGAGGGCTCGGCAGGCTAGGAAGAGGAGAGAGAGAGGAAGAAGGCAGAAAGCACCAAGTGGGCCCACTGCTTCACATGGCACTTCGTGAGTGACCGGGGATCACGCTGACGTGGAGGTCCCGGACCACCCAATATTTTCTCTCGTCCCATCGTCGCTCCGGTGCTTCTCTCTCTCTCTCTCTAAAACGCAGACAAGGAGGAAGATAGGACAAAGTGAGCTGAAGGGTTAACCAAGATTAAGTCAAGTTACTTTTTGGCCATCATCGGTCACTCGGCAATTGTTGAACCTCGATGTCATGTCAACCTCATTTATGCTGCAGATGAAGAGTACGGCTTGGTACATCGTGGGTCACGTTGCAATTGTTTAAGCTGCTTGTTATGTCAACCTCACGCCTGAGGGGCCCCACTCTACCGTACCGTCCTCTCTTTCTGCACGTCGTCCTTACCAACTTCAAGTTAACGTGTCCTTCGTACGAATTGCTTTACGAAAAACAGCAATAAATATTCTACAAAAAAGCAATCGGTCGACCACCCAAAACTAAAATAGTTTTAATCGATGAGAAACATATTTATAATTATAATTTTAAATTTTAAATAACCTAATAAAATCGAATAGTCATCGTGCACGTATAATAATTGTAGTGTCGCAATATGAACTAAGTTATTTTTGGGAATAAATTTAAAATAGAAATTTACTTGATAAATTTTTTATTCCTGAAAATAAATTTGAAAAAAGAATTAAGGAGTGAAAAAATTGCTTCTTTGTTCTCAAAAACAATTTCAGAATCAAGTCAACCCAAATTTCTTTTTCCTATTTTCTCTTCTTCTTTTTTTCTTGTTATTATTATTATTATTTTTTGGACTAGGGAACTGCTGCTAGTCGACAGCCACGACGTAAACCTCCAGGTGACGCTAGCGTAGGACCTACCATCACAGCGTCATGCTTAAAAATCCCTAACAACAATATTAGGATTTGAACTTCTCCCCTTCATGAGGGGAAGAGAGCTCAAAGCCAACGCTGCTGCTGCGGGTGATGGTTCTTTTTTCTTGTTATTCTTCCTCCTCTCTTCATCTTCTTCCACTACTGCCATCGTTGTCCACATATGACCAATTAGGCGAGGTCCGGCGAGCCTTGCTGGTGGCCAAACGAGCCTCGCCCTAACCTTTCATGGCCACCGATGAGCCTTGGCTGGGTGAGGTTGAACTCACCCAGCCATTGATGTGGCTCGATCTAGTTGGGCCGCCGTGAGGTCGGGGTCACCTAATTAAGGCGAGGCCAACCTTACGATGGCCTAACAGGTTTGAGCCTTACTGGCGGCTGGGCAAGCTCAACCTTGCTAGATTCGAGCCTCACCTAGTTGTTGGTGAGGCTTGACTGACGAAGCACAACCTCGTCGAGGGCTGGCAACACTTCAACAAGGTCATCACCCCTCATCTGGCTTGACGATCGACCGAAGCTTGAAGAAGAGAAATAAAAGAAAAAAGTAATAAAATTATTTACAAATTAAAAGAAAATTATTTAGATTAGAAATTTTGAGGATGGTACCAAATGTAATTTTATTCAGTGAAAAAAAAATTAAGAAGTTACCAAACACCTTCAAATGCTTAGAAATTATTTTTGATAACAAAATAAAAAAGAATTATTTTTTATCAGAAATTATTCTTGGGAATAAAATAGTTACCAAACGTATTCTACGATTAATTTTAATATATTAGCCATGACATTCAATTTTGATTTTGAGAGCAAGTTCCATAACAAACCTAATCGGGCTATTCCATGAAATGAAGTGGGTTTTAGGAATTGGGTGAAAAGAGGGGAGCCAATAAAGATCCAAGGAATAGAAAGGAACGGTAGAGCAAGATTTTTCCAGTGAATCCGCAAGACATTTTCCTCCAAAAAAAGGGAGGAAATAGAGGGGAATGCAAAATTGAGTGCCTTCCTTTGAATCGACGAGTTCAGTGGGGCCCATAATATATATTGCATTTTATAGACTCTCTGTCGTTACGAGGTGAGACATGTGATAGATGTTTGAATAAGACGAATTGAAGCTCCAAAAATATCTACCAAGGTGTTGGCAAAGCTTTCAACAAAGGATCCCCTGCTTTGAAAAGAACTGTTAGGTCCCTTCGAACGTGCATGAACCAACATCAATCTCAATTAGGATGGCTGGCGCGCCGAGCCAGTTCGGACTTGTGCTCCTAGGCCGAAAAGGGATAGCCCTCGGGCACTCTAGTGTCGGTTATTAGTGAGGTGAATGAATATCCCGGCGAAGATGGTAGCAACTACATTGAAAAAGTCGACAAAAACAATTATGACCTTTTGGTATGGTGGAAGGCCAAATTGTTGTGTTTTTCCCATTCATTCCATGGCTGATGGTGGCGTGCTCACTCCATCAGCATCAATACTAGTGTTAGAGTCCACTTTTAATACTAGCGAACGGATTATTAAAGATCATAAGCAAATGTTAAGTTACCAAAATATGGAAATGACTCGCTTGCATCTCTTGGCCCATCGTCAATGTGCGCAGGCTGTACTGCGTCATCTAATTATCCACAACATCTACGAAATCGCCATAAAAAAAATGCCACGACTTGATTATGCTCCGATGCTGCTCTCTCTCTCTCTAAAACGCAAATGAGGAGGTTGAAGACAGGACAAAGCGAGGTTAAGAGTTTAACTGGGGTAGAGTTAAGTATTCTTTAGCCATCGCCAGTCACTTAGCAATTATTGAAGCTTCGTGCTACGTCAACCCTTTCTGCATAATGAGAGTACGACTTGATACATCGTCACATGGCAATTTAAAGTTGTTACTGTGTCAGGCCTCACGTCTGAGGACCCAACTCCAGCACACCATCTTTTCTCTTTTTTCACACGTTGTTCAGTCCAGAAAAATCCAAGTAGGAGTTGGAAGGGCATAGCCAAGCTGCACCGACTGACAAATGTCACATGTGAGCCTATCTCAAGAAAGGGGACAAGCTATCTGGCTTGTCCTTGTCTAATAAGGCATGTGCTCATGTGATCCTTTTCTACCTTATTTCTAGTAATCTTAATTGAAGCTCCAAAAATATCTAAGAAGGTGCCAACAACCCTTGAGCGAAGGATCCTCGGCTATCTGAAAATATTCTAAGGTTCTTCCAGTGTGTATGAGCCCAAATAGATAGATTTTAGTTAGGATGGCTAATGGGCTATGACAATTCGGACCCGTGCTCTCGGGCCACATATGCCCCCAAAGAAAAGGGCAAGCCTCAAGCACTTCGGTGTCGATTGCTGGTGAGGTGGATGGATATCTCAACAAGGATGACAGGAACTACATTTGAAAAATTGGAGAAAAACAATGTTGATCTTTTGTGGTGGTGGAAGGACAAAGCTTTGTGTTTTCCTAATCTTTCCTAACTTGACTCACTTTGCTTTACACAATTAAGGAATTCAATTGGAGATTTTTAACATTGAAATCCTGTAGAAAAAGTCTAGGGCATATGTATTTTCTAGAATTGTAAATTTTTACGAGACTTTCTGTTGAAAGTTGCCACATGATCGCTATTTAACTAGTGAACTCCATGAAGTTCCATCTTCCCCTCAATAAGCATCACGATATAAAGAGAACATTAATGCATCTTCTCTTAATGTACTAGAGGAATTTTCTGAGACTCCTAGGTGATGAGTCCATTGGTCTTTGTAAGAAGAGAACCAGAGCTCGAACGGACCAGCTTCAACAAAAAGATGGATCAAACTCTAGTGACTGCTGAATATAAACTAGTGTGTAAGTCAATCTGGAGTGACTGCTGAATATTAACTAGTGTGTAAGTCAATCTAGAGGACGGAGCAACAACACAAATAAGATTTTCAGTAATAATGCCTCATCATTTGAATCTAAACTTTAAGGAAACTAGTTTTTCACTCCCATAACAACACATGGGTTACATCTTAATTCTTTCTTTTACATGGTAAAACCAATGTATAATGTGAGAACTAGTTTTTCACTCCCATAACAACACATGGGTTACATCTTAATTCTTTCTTTTACATGGTAAAACCAATGTATAATGTGAGACTATTGTTAGAATTTAAATAAGTAATATTTTCTAGTGTAGAAGAAATATTCTCCAACCCTTCCCGGAGTTATAAAGAATAAGAAGGGCTCAGCCCACACGTAAATCAAGTGTGGCAACTTAAAAAATTCAAAAGTAGATAGTGTAAAACCACGGTCACAATGATGGTTATCATTTGGGAAATGAAGAACTCTTTTATAAGGAAAAGATCAAGAGATTTCACTTTATATTAGATCTGTTTAGTTTTATTTTAAGAAAACTAAACGATACTTATGTTTGAACCCCAAGAGGTTGTTCAAGTGGCAAGTGTGTTTATCTTTCTTGTCAAAGCTTGTGATCAAATCACGACATCTATCTATTATTCTTATGGCAATGCATAGGTTTTGAATTACATATATAATTGAATTGGTAGGGCAACTTCATTTATGTGAATGCTAATATTATTCAAGTAAAGAGTATCATTTTATTCAAATATATGATACCTAGTTAAATAGAAATTAAAAAGGAATTGCCGAAAAAGCTTGAAAGTGTCACATTAATGTGTGCATGACCATACACAATTATATATTTAGTCCCAAATTCGTACAAATTGTTTTACGACTAACAGCAGCCAATATTCTTAAAAATGCAACCCTCCTAATTCGGTTAGTCACCCAAAACAAAAATAATTTTAATCAATGGTATATAAAATAAACTTACACATGTACTCTGAAATTTAAATAACCTGACATAATTGGATAGTCGGCATATATGTATAAATACTGTAGTGTCACAATAGAGGTTGTTTTGTATTGATCGTGGATATAATAACAATTCTAGTTAAAAAGGTATAAATTACATGTATATTCATCATATGCAAATTCTATACTGAAAAATAGATTATTTAGGACAAAAATTGAAGTATATTGATCAATGAAAGAAATTAACAGATCCTCATGGGGCGCTAGGAGGAAAGCCACCCTTGACGTCGAGTAAGCCCAAATTGAGGACATGCATTTGAAGGTGGAATCAAAGCAGTAGAGAATGCACGCCTCAATTCGAGGGACAAGATAAATGACAAGATAAATATTAGGGGCATTAAGCCCCTTACCTCCCGGATCTCAGGGTGAGATTCGGACCAACTAGGCTAAGAGGTTACTTACAGATTAATCTGACATAAGTAAATTAACAACATCGTTAAAAACTTATGAACCATGTCTAAATTTAAAAAAAAAAATACATAATTTCTAATTTATTTTGACATTGATAAATCTAATTTATTTGGATATTGCTAAATCCCTTACAATGTTGATAAGAAGTTGGTAATTTATTAATCCATTCGTATGTTGGCAAAATTCTTCAGAGTATTGGTAGTTTATGATCACGCTTGTAAAATATCAAGAAGTCGGAAACCGAATCCTTCAGCAAGCTTTGAATCTTTTTTTACAGAACTGCAATTTTCAAAGTAGCTGTTGAAGAGATGGTCAAGGTGCTGTTGGACGGAAGAGCAAAATCCCCGGCCCGCAACTGGCCATACAATTTTCGATTGAAAATAAGTGGACCCCCTCCACCATTTCTTTATACTAATATTGCCTTTTGGGCCCTACCACCTCCAAAATGCTAGAATTATCCAGATTCCAGCCATCTCGCAATCTTTTTCTCCATGAAAGGCGCATCCACGCTGGACAAAAAGTAACTGCCTATCTGGCATTGAGGATCTCGAACCGAGAAAATATTGGGTGGGTCTTACTCTCCACGTAGGCTTAGGGTAAGACCACTCAGCGATCGACACGTGGCTCCACGTGACTCCACGTAGGCGACGGCGTCAGACGTTTAAAATTTGCGCGCGCCACTTCTGGGGCCCACCATTCTGACGCTCTCTCTCCTCTACGACCTCTGCTCTCTTGTTCACTCGTCCTCTCTCTCCTCTCTCTCTCTCTTTCCCCGTTCTCCCCGTTCTCCGTTCCGTTTTGCGAGAGAACAAAAGTCGCAGGGCTTCTCTCCGAATGCTCTTCCCCTCCTCTACTCTCTCTCCTCCGCTGGTTGCCCGCGACGCCTCCTCCGCTGGTTGCCTGCGACGCCGACGCCTTTGCTCTCCTCCGCTAGTTGCCCACGACGCCGACGCCGACGCCCGCCTCCGCCGACGTCGATGCCCTTTCCACCTCCGCCGAAGCCTCGACCGATCATTCGGCTGGGGACTTTGCTCATATCTCACAGCGTCCTCGTCAGGTACCACAGTAGCTTCTCGGTCTTTGATTATCTCTGCTCGTTGTTATTCGGGCGAATCTGTTCTGACGACTCGAGCGCGAGCTCATGCGCTTCTTCGACCTTGTGGACTTCTTTGTAGTGTCATCTGTTGCGTTGCTGGGGTTCTGGCTCTGCTTTTGCTGCCGATTCTCGCCAAGAACACCTACATTTCAGAAAACGCCCTCATGCCAGGTCGATACTCGTTCTTTCTCTGTGAATTTAATTGACTGATACCGTGGATTAGCGTTTTCGTTACTGTCGTGTTCTTCCTTTTGACCTCCTCTGATGTAAGATGCAGCACTACATTTCTCTCCATCGTGCAATTAGCGAATAGCATACTCTAACTGAGAAGAATGCTCTCTCTCCTCCGTTGGTTGCCCATGACGCCGACGCCGACGCCGACACCACCTCCGCCTCCGCCTCCGCCTCCGCCTCCGCCTCCGCCTCCGTATCCGCCGACGCCGACACACTCTCTCCTCTGTTGGTTGCCCACGACGCCGATGCCGACGCCCACCTCCGCCTCTGCCGACACGTGTCTCAATCATTTGTTCTAATATTCGATAGTTCTTTGTTTGACAAAGGATACTATTGTTGATGCTGGAATATTCGATGGATCATTAGGTGTTATCTCAGCAATATCTACACTGAAGGTTCTGAATGCCCACGGAAAGTTGGGTAATCTATTGCGGCCTGTCGAGGTATATGAAAATTTTGCTGCTTATTGTTCTTGAAGCTTCATTCGTGCCTTTGGCCATGTACTATTTTGCCTATAGAGTAGTATTCTTGCATCATTATTCAAATGCCCAGAATTGACATTTGCTGGATGCACTAGAAGGTGTGTATTTTTCTTTTTAGTCTTATCCTTTAGGAGTTTATCTGGAATAGGATAGCTAGCACCTGAAATCACAGTCATTGCTAGAAAATTATGTTGTATGTATTTGTAGTTAATTGTGTGGGAGAACCATGTACCTGGAGGTGACAGATTTCAATGATTCAATTCATGTAGGAAATTATGTATGTTTGAGTGGGATTATCAAAATATTTAGTTCAGAGGTCAAACCAAAATTCTATCTCATGGTGCAAGAGAGATGGATGGTAATCCAGAAGAAGTTCACTCTTTGACTCCATGATTGATTGGACAGACCTTGATTAGATCATTTATTTCCAGTAGTCATGCTCTCCTGTTTATAATTTTGCATTGAATGTAGCCAACTATTTATCCAAAGGTCGTCACCGATTTCCTGTATCTGTTGCTACCTCAACGATGATTGGACTGACCATATCTGAAATCTAATCAAGCATCTGCCTTTGTCTTGGAACTTTTTAGGTAATCGCTTTTAGTGATGAAGAGGGAGTTAGATTCCAATCTACCTTCCTAGGTAGTGCTGCTATGGCTGGAATGTTGCCAGCTTCAGCCTTGCAATTTTCTGATAAAAGGTTTCTTGAGTAACTCCCATCTTCTTCTTTTTACCCTTTGTATTCATTATCAATGTAGTTATTCCAATGTTTGTGCAGCGGTGTAATTGTACAAGAGGCTCTTAAAGAGAACTCCATACAAATCAGTGAGGAAAACTTACACAACCTCAAGTATGACCGAGATTCTGTTTGGGGTTATGTTGAGGTATATTCCTTTTCTGCCTTGCTAAACCAGCTGAGTACAGTCATTGTCTAATTTCTCAAGTTGTCTATTCCGCTCCTGTAGGTTCACATCGAACAAGGACCTGTACTAGAATGGAGGGGTTTGCCTCTCGGTGTGGTGAAAGGAATAGCTGGACAGACAAGATTGAAGGTATAATGGATGTTTGAAATTAACCATGCACCCTGTTTAATTAGTTAATATTAGAAGATCTTGTTACGTAAGGGAATCGGTTAACGCCTGTGAGAGTTTTCTATTTTCTGTTAGAGGTAATTTCTTCACACGATTTTGCCATAGCTAATGGTGTGCATTATATTGGGAATAGGATCACACTTAGCCTTCGTATCATCCATCTAAGTTGCTTAATTTGTCAATATGATGAGAGGCAATAGGCCTTCAACAGTTAACCCTAGGAAAATCTCTTATTGGGCCATATTCCTATGGATTATTCATATGCCAGAGTGCAATGTCTTATGTTCAGTTATTGAGTTTTGTTAGTGACACTTCTAGAAGAATGCATACATTATAGACTGTGAAGCTCTCTACCTTTTGACAATATTTTGCAGGTAACTGTCAGAGGTTCTCAAGGGCATGCTGGTACGGTTCCAATGTCTATGCGTCAGGACCCTATGTCAGCTGCAGCTGAACTCATTGTGTTACTGGAAAGTCATTGTAAACGTCCTGAAGATTTTCTCTCCTTTGATGGTCACTACAAGGATACGACAGTGCAGTCACTTTCCACTTCACTTGTTTGCACTGTTGGAGAGATATCATCGTGGCCAAGTGCAAGTAATGTCATTCCAGGCCAAGTAAGAAATTGTTCATCTGCCTTCTGGTTATTAAAGCAAGGCTGTCTAAAGATAGCTCAGAATTCTTGATCCATGTGGAGCGATTTAATATGCCCGGTGGCAGATGGTATTCATGGTGGATGTACGTGCAATAGATGATATGGGACGTGAAGCGGTGATCTATGAATTATCTAAATATTGTAAGTTTAGTTTTCTTAGAACTTTTTAATAAATTGGATATTCCATCTTGACAATCACATTTGACAATTTCATAGGAGAAAAAAATCTCATATACTTATGTTTGCTAAAGTGCTTTTATAATAAAGCTGTCTTCATGTATAATGATGTCTTAAGTCTAACTAAATGCATTATCTAATTGCAGAGCTACAAAGATATTAATTGCTTCTTCTCTCTCTCTCTCTCTCTCTCTCTCTCTCTCTCTCTCTCTCTCTCTCTCTCTCTCGTTCCAAATGTGCACACATGCATGAAAAGTTTGTTTGAAGCTGGAGATGCTTCACATTTTAGTCAGTTTGGTGCTTGAATGGATATTTGTCAATATTGCCTGAATTTATTAATACTCACAAGTGGTTACTTCACTTGAGAGGTTCACATATTGCATTTTTCTTACCTTTTTGGTGGTGGTGGTTGGTGTTCTTTTTTTTTTCTTAGGGTGGGGGGGGCTGTGGTTTAATAGAGATCTGTACTGATTATTTCATTGTTCTCCGAAGCTATTTGATATGCGCACCGAGAAAATATTCGTAATGTTCTAGTGAAGATTTATGCATCTAAAGGGATGCTTTGGGAAGTTATTATTAATGAAAGAGATAAAATTGCTACGAGAAAAGATATCAAGAGGGCATTTGGAATGTAGAGACAATTTAGAATAGGTTGGCATAATGAATCTATTTTATCTAACAACAAAAATGTCAACTTAGTGTATGAAGAATTGGGTTTACAAATTGATGCGTGCCCTTGCTAATTTTATTATGTGGTCACTTATTTCGAGCATCTTGTTCACCCTTTAAATAATCAGGTATTCTGATCTGTATTCTTCATCGTGGATGCTTTTACATGGGGTCTCTCTCAGCAATTGTAGAGCATCTCTTCCATCGGATTGATTCTTAAGCTGAAAGGATTTGAAATACATTAACTGCAAATCTCTAGATTCTTTTTCTGATGCCAGTTGTAACTTTGCAGGGAGCTGAAGCATGGATGCTTTTGGTGGAAAAGCTACTTTGTTTATCTAATCATTGTTCGTTGAGACTAATATGCTTGAGCATAATTGCAAGGAATATTGGTACCTTCATCCTCTCTGAGTTTTGTTGCTTTTGTCTCAAGTTGTGGAATAAAAGGAAAATTAATTGCGATTGTACATTATCTGGTTGGAGTCTTTTCTTGCAGTCAGCATTTTGTCTTTCTGGACTTCCATGAAAATAATATTTGGAATACTTGGTTGTCTTGTCTCTCTGCTAAGGTAACAATGATATCTCATATTTGATTAGTTTTGGGTTGGTTAGTTAAGGAAGGTGAGAATAAACTCCCATCTCCAACAGCTCAGTTTCAGTGAGGCTTTATGTTGTCTCCTTGTCTATGAGATTTATTTTGCTCTATTGTATATATTTCAGAGCATCCGAGCTGTAACTGGTCCAATGGGGTGTCTACTTATTGTCAAGGTACTTCATTTACTTTATCCTACCACCTTATAGAGTATTTTGGCATACATGTAAACTTGTGTATACAAGGGAAAAACTAAAAATTTTGTAAACGGCACTTTCATTGCCATGGAAATTCCGGGAGTTTATGCAGTTCTAACAGCCGCATAGACCACAAGTACTTATTTCCCTGTGTTGACATCTGTCCAAAACAGAAGATCTAACAGAAGAAGGATTACAATCTCCCTTTTGCAGAATTATACGGGTGATCGCTTGAACTTTGGATTGGCTGATGAGCTGGCTAAATCTGAAGGTTACATGGTTGAGGTACTTCCCCCATAATTACTTCTAGATGTGATTGTGATTTTAACATATGCTGGAGACTGGTGTCAAAAGGTTATGCCTTATTGCAGATGGTGATTGTTGGAGATGATTGTGCTTTACCTTCCCCTCGAGGCATAGTCGAGAGGAGAGGATTGGCAGGGACTATTCTAGTTCACAAGGTTTGTGGTCTCTTTCTCTCTGAAAGGTTGTGCTTTAAATGTCCCTTTTGGCACTAAACAAGAATCTTTTCCTTCTCCACTTCTCATGGTCCACGCTTGTATCCTTAATTTTTGCCACCATCACTTTTATCTATTCGAGTGACTACATCAACTTTAAAAACTCTCATATTTTCTTCTTGTAATAGATCGTTAACATAGGAAGCTCTTGTTTTTGGCAAATCAATTTGTAGAAAGTTTTTGAATTTCTAATTAAGAAAGTCGGAAGGACATCCCTTTCAGATTATTCTTCTGAAGTTTCCATGCATCTGGCAATATCTATGGTTCATTGTTGTTGAGAGACTCCACACTTCTTGCCCTACGTTTATGAGTAGTGAAAGTGAAGAATACTGATATGATTCTTTGCTTTCATTTGTCAATATAAGGTCGCTGGAGCTGCAGCCGCAACTGGGCTCTCACTTAAGGATGTTGCAGCAGAGGTGAAGCCTGCATCAGAAATGGTTGGGACGATGGGTGTTGCCTTGTTCAATGTCTTTTGTCTGTTAGGTGTTAATAATGGATTGCAAGCTTGAAGATCAGAGAGATTTATGTTTGCTTGAAGTAGTTGTTCAATGCCTGGCGAAGACTTAAGAGTGTCATTTTTAGTTGATTGGATGGCTCTGCCTTAGGCATTGTTGAGAAATAATCGTGATCGAAATGCAATATTGTGATGCTGAAGGCGATATATTGATTCTGATCTGTTATCGGTTTGTGTGCACTTTAGGCGTTGGATAAGATTAGATACGAGAGCCTCACGGACGAGAGCAAGCTCGATGTGCAGCTCGAGCTGTTCATTAGGCTGGTGCCGGACAAGGCCAACAAGACCCTTTCGATCGTTGACAGCGGCATTGGCATGACTAAAGCAGGTAATGTAATTGGCTGACAGAGATTGATCAATTTTCTTGCTCGCGTCTTTTGGCTATGGCTATGTTCCTATCCGATAACGGTAACTGTTACGCTGAGTTCATTTAAGTTGTGAGATGAATTGGACAAATCTTGTGAACAACCTAGGTATGATTGCGAGGTCGAGGATGAAAGAATTCATGGAGGCATTGTAGGCGGGAGCTAATGAGAGCATGATCAGTCAATTTGGTGTCGGTTTCTACTTTGCTTATTTGGTGGCTGAGAAAGTCATTGTGACTACTAAGCACAATGATGAGTAGTGCATCTGGGAGTCCCAGGCCGGTGGTTCCTTCACCGTTACGAGAAATGTGAGTGGGGAGCAACTCGGCAGAGGGACCAATATTACCCTCTTCCTTAAGGAGGACCAGGTGAGGTCATTTATGGTTGCTTTTATGAATTGGTGGAAAAGATTTGCTATGGTTTTGGATGATACATGATGCTAACAGCGTCAAGTCTTTGTTTTCCTCAGCTGGAGTACCTGGAAGAAAGAAGGATTAAGGACCTTGTGAAGAAGCACTCCAAGTTCATTAGCTACCCCATCTATCTATGGACTGAGAAGACAATCTAGAAAGAGATTAGTGATGATGAGGACGATGAGCCCGAGAAGGAAGAGGAAGGAGATGTTGAGGACGTCAATGAGAAGAAGGAAGAAAAGAAGTCCAAGAAGAAGAAGATTAAGGACGTTTCTCATGAGTGGCAGCTCATCAACAAACTGAAACCCATCTAGCTATGAAAGCCAGAGGAGATCACCAAGGAAGAGTATGCTTCCTTCTACAAGAGCTTGACCAATGATTGGGAAGACCATCTTGCCGTGAAGCACTTCTCTGTTGAGGGGCAGCTTGAATTCGAGGCTATTTTGTTCGTCCCAAAACATGCTCCGTTCGACCTCTTCGATACTCGCAAGAAGATGAACAACATCAAGCTCTATGTTAGGAGGGTTTTCATTATGGACAACTGCAAGGAGCTCATTCCAGAGTATCTTGGATTCGTGAAAGGAGTTGTCGATTCTGATGACTTGTCCCTCAACATTTCTCGTGAGATGCTGCAACAGAACAAGATTCTGAAGGTCATCAGGAAAAATCTTGTGAAGAAGTGCATTGAGATGTTCAATGAGATTGCAGAGAACAAGGAGGACTTAAAAATCTATTTGATGGTTGAAAGTGTTTACTTATTTAGTCAATTGATGATAATATTTCGTATTTTAATAAATTAATTTTATAAAATGTATCGTGAATATTTATTTGTCAATGATTATGGAGTTTCATATAACAACGTCCACCAATACTTATTTTTCATTAGAAAGTTTTCATACCGATGTTTACTTAAACAATGCTGATGAGTAGCACCAAGATGTGAATTAGTAGTGAAGATGCAGGGCATGAAAAGATGAGCGGACATTTTTTCCACATTCATATCATATTTGGATCTAATTCTTATATTTAGTAGTGAACTAAAGTGCCAAAGGAGTAGGACATCACGGATTTATCGATCATTCTCTGTAATTTAGTCGTTAATATGATAGTATGATGTCGTAATGATGGACAAATGTCCAATTTAGTCGTTGATTACTTGATAGTATGATGTCGTAATGATGGACAAATGTCGCATTGAATCATAATCGAGCTTAGAATTTAAGCTTTGACGTACACTCCTAAGTCAAAATGAAGAATGTTAGATTTGAATGTTCAAAAAAATATATTAGTACACAATTATAACGCACACATAAATGCTTGATGGCAAGAGTATTGGCACTATAGGACAAGACAACGTTCATAACCCATAATGGATCATCAATCAGAGTAGCTGCAAAACCTCCATAGACAGTGTTCATATCCATGACATTTCTTATTTTATTAGTCCCAAGTGCAGGTAGTACTTTCTTGTAGTGCTCTGCCCGCACCTTCCACTTACTATTGTCGTGCTTGAAAGCACTCGCGCTTCCTCCTTGTATTTCTGACATGCGCTCAGGTGCGACGTGCAGTCGCTTAGGCCATTTGGGGATGGATTTGAGACTGGTATTCTTGAGCTTTGGATCTGGAACAACCATGCAAGGATGGAGCGGAGTATACCAAGCAGAGTCCAGCTCAAGGCTGTCATCGCATTTCGGTGGGTAGGCATCAAGTTTCACAAGGCGATTATAGCAACTGCTGTTTGAGGTTTTCTGCCACATGGCGATGTCATCCTTCTCATTATACAGCTTGAAGCACATTGAGGTGAGAAGCTTCTGCAGTCTGTCATAATCTGACTTCTGTTCCTGCACGGTGGTGTTCCATCCACGCCAGCGGTTTTGGTAGTTGACTGGTGGTCTTGAGAGGACCCAGAAACCTCCAGGCCGCAGTATCTGGTTGATTTCTAGGAGGTATAATCGACCTGTGACCAATGCACTTTCATAAGTAAGAAAAGAGAGATTTCATACCCGACATCCAATTCTTCCTGGTATTCAGATTCAACGCATCAGGAAAAGGAGTTACCAAATTCAGTCCATGGAATGAGGCATCTTGAGCAGTGGGCCATATCAAATGAGTTTGACGGGAAAGGTAGCCATTGCGTAGAGATGATGCCTAGTATTGCCGGAATCCCCCGTTCCAAGGCAAATTGGACTTGAGCTTCATGATTATCTCGAGGGGCAAGAGAAACAGTTAATATCCCATGATCCAACAAATTGCCTCCCCAGCTTGCAACTTGAAACAATTTAAAGATATTGTAGGCATCAGCTAAAACTAGCACTAAAACTGTAAGTGCCAAATCTATTAAACCACAGAAGCATTTGCACATCTCAGAAATGCCAATTAAAAAAAGTACCACAATTCTTTTCCCCTTCATGAGTAAGTACAAACTCACCCCACAACCCGTGTCAATGGGTGTTCAAACTGTGCCATCTTTCATACCCGGGATCAGATCTTGCATCAAATCAGCATATGCACTCACACCCTTGGGAAACATCGTACCGCCACCAGGAAAAAGAAACTTCTCTCCTTGCTTTCTCAGCCAGTTCTGGTTTGATATCTCTTTTGATCCAATCATATGGCACGTTCCTATGACCCAATCCACATATCCATTTTCACTATCGTGTCATGAATTCAGAAATTTCTGTTTTCTAGTATGATTGAGGAAACACAATTACCTGTACTAACATTCGTCCTTGCTCTTTGGCCATCTGATCGGCGGCTTGTACCCTTCTCGTGGCGAGACCAAGCATTCCTTTCTCTCAAAAACCGTCGGCCAATGACGCTCCGTGAAAGTCAGACGATGCATGCCATACTTCCTCCACCTCTGTGCCCAAAAGAAGAAAACCACATATCTTAGATTCGTTCTGGTAGATCAGATCACAACAAACTGTTTGGTCTGCTCGTACCTTAGGATCCGTGCAGGGAGTGTAGTCTTGGTAGTCTAAGCTACACTCAGGGAACGAGACAAACTTCATCTGAAGTGGAGCAAAAAGAAACCACAGATAATCAAGGAAAGCAAACTAATTGGACACGCTTCATGTGATTACATAATTCCTTGAGATGAGAGGCATTCCCCAATTCAGCTATCGATAATACTTTTATTCATCGATGTTCTCTCTTCAGAATAACTGTTGACTTTCAAAAAGAAAAACTCACAATTAAAAGAGAACAGGCAACAAAAGGAAAAGTTAGAACTCGAAAGATCTTCATTGAAATGGATGACCACCAAAGTATATAACGTCACATCAACCTGAGTTTTGACTAAAGCAGAACCTAATTAGCAAACCAAGATCCGCAGAAGAAACATAAAGAATGCAAAGTGCAATCGAAGTGATAGTACTCTGTTGCCGAAGGGCAACTAAATCTGAGGATACCACCCAAGAATCAGTAAATTTGTGATGACCCATCTAGTCCTTGCTCAAACAAAATCTAACTGTGATAAGCAATGACTGGTCAACTGAATTTGCGGAGCTAAGAGCAAGAAGAGAACAAGAAACGAAGTTTACACCCAAGAACAACCAGATCCTCTGCGAATTACTTTGGAAGAGAATGGAGAAGAGCGAAATGGATGAAGGTGGGGTCAAATGTCAATGGAATCTGCATTACATGCAACAGAGAAGGAAGAAGAAAAGCAAAGTACCAAAGAAGGAAATGAACAGTTGCGAAACAGAGCAAGAACAAGAACAGGAGTCAGAGAGAGAGAGAGAGAGAGAGAGAGAGAGAGAGAGAGAGAGAGAGAGAGACGAGATGAGGAATTGAGATGAGCTCCTAGGACTCACAGGGATATAGGCATCAACATTAACATCTCTCCCTCCCTATACATGGCTTTATAAACCACTAACGGCAAGAAAGGCATCCCATCATTTAAAGTTAAAAACCCATGTAAACAAGAAGTTTTGGGGGTATTGCAGACTCAATACAGATGCTTACGGACATCAGTCAATTTCACATCCTTGTTCTTTCAAAGGCTTAATTTAAGCCATAGGAAGCTGGTCATCATACACATACACACACAGTGAGCAAGCTATAACTTATATGCTATAATGCTGGCACTTTTCCAGGTATTAGTTTGTCCACAGATTACTATGTTGCACTCTATCCAAGTTCTCTGAGTACAAAAGCTCTGCACATTCAATTTAATGATCTGAACAAATGACTATCCAGATTGCCATTTGAAAATACCATATTTTAATTTAATCCATGCAGACAAATCATCACTATCAGAGAGCCTACCGTATCCACATATTATGCCAAACGCTAATGCTGATTATTTCCCTAAAGCACTTCAATTGCAAAGCCAGATCACTTGAGAATGCAAATAATCTTTAGCTAGTTGATTCAGGATATGGGACATTGGAGTTTGACAATTTTAATCCGTAAGCTCGAGTTCATGACTACATCCGCTACTAACCTTTCACGACGGCGAGATACCAAAGCTGAATCAAGAGTAATTTGCTTCAAATTAGCATATCCTCTTCCCTTGCCCCTTCCTCTTGTAGAAGTTTTCCCTCTTCCTAGATCTGAAGTAGCACGGGAGGATCTAGAAACTCCCAATGATCCTTTCCAGCCTTTAGTGGCAGAGTTTGAGCCGAGTATCTCTGCTGTGTCCTCATCATCGCTAAAAGAAATTGTGCTTCCTATTCCTGCAGCACTCCTATTTCTAGCAGCCTGGGCAGAATTTAACATGAAAAATTTAGCAGTTAATGGCTTCACAGAGAAACTCATAAGAATCCAAGAAGGATAATCAACACTACAGCTAGATTTAGCTCCACAGAAGGTGCACTGGATGTTCCATGTGGGGTGTCACTGGGATGTACAGAACGTTCCTTAACGCGTTCCTGAATATAAAGAAAAAAATCAATTAAGCATCAATCTTTACTTTAGGCAGCACTTGGCAAGAAGAAGATGAGTTAAAAAGAACTTCAGCCTATCGTCAACGGGAATTAAAACCAACAGGAAAAAATAATGCTCGAGACTATATCCAAGCTCCCAGTTTCTCTCATTGAAATGCCCTTCTGTAACTGCTGGAAAGACCTTACAAAAAGATATACAAGAAATTCCTGCTTTACTCTAATAACAGCCACAATCATAGCAGAAAGTTAAAGCCTGACTACAGATTGAAGCAAATGAGCTAAAGCCCCCAAAATTTGGAAGAACTCCACACATTAAATGGTTGGATGAGACTAAATTCACCACATTACAAGGATAACAAGTCTCAATAGATAACTTCTTGCCTCCAAACACTTGCTGACTTTAAGAATTAGATCCTCCTCCTCGCATTTCAAGGTGTCAGAATCCCTAGCAATTTTGTTCTGCACATGTTCATAAACAAAAAAGTATCAACACAAAAGCATAACATAAACATAACATTTAAAATAAGAATGAACTTTTGATCAGTAGACTTGTGGTTGTCTTTAGCTTGCAGAAATATTACCTTCCCCCACGAAAACATTTAAACTAAGAATGAACTCTTGATCAGCAAACCAGTTGTAAACTTGACAAGTGAACTCTGGTAGAACCCAAAAAAAAAAAAATGCAAGCGCACTTTATAAACATGTTTAAGTGACCAAGGAAGATCGTACATGGCCAAAGACACGAATGAAGCTTCAAGAACAATAAGCAACAAAATTTTCATATACCTCGACATGCCGCAATAGATTACCCAACTTTCTGCAGGCATTCAGAACCTTTAGTGCAGATATTGCTGAGATAACACCTAATGATCCATCAAATATTCCAGCATCAACAACAGTATCCTTTGTCAAACAAAGAACTATAGAATATTAGAACAAATGATTAAGACACGTGTTGGCGGCGGAGGTGGAGGTACGTGTCGGCGTCGGCGTCGCTGGCAACCAGCAGAGAAGAGAGTGCGTCGGCGTCGGCGGGAAACCAGCAGAGGAGAGAGAGCGTTCTTCTCAATTAGAGTATGCTATTCACTAATTGCACGACGGAGAGAAATGCAGTGCTGCATCTTACATCGGAGGAGGTCAAAAGGAAGAACACGACAATCTAAAACGAAAACGGGTATCAATCAATTAAATTCACAGAGAAAGAACGAGTATCGACCTGACATGAGGGCGTTTTCTGAAATGTAGGTGTTCTTGGTGAGAATCGGCAGCAAAAGCAGAGCCAAAACCCCAGCAACGCTGCAAATGACACTGTGAAGAAGTGGTTGAAGAAGCGCGTGAGCTCGCGCTCGAGTCGCCGGAACAGATTTGCCCGAATAACAACGAGCAGAGATAATCAAAGACCGAGAAGCTACTGCAATACCTGACGAGGACCTTGTGAGATATGAGCAGAGTCCCCAGTCGAACGATGGTCAAGGCTTTGACGGAGGTGGAAAGGGCATCGGCGGAGGCGGAGGCGGAGGTGGGTGTCGGTGTCGGAGTCGGGGGGGGGGGACGGAGGCAACCGGCTTGAGGGGCGTTGGAGTCGGGGGTGACAGAGTCGCAAGAGGGCGTCGGGGGCGAAGGCGGCGTCGTCAGCATCGAAGGCAACCGGCTTGAGGGGCGTCGGAGTCGGGGACAACGAAGTTGCGAGAGGGTGTCGGGGGCGGAGGCGGCGGCGTCGGCGTCGGAGGCAACCAGCTTGAGGAGCGTCGGAGTCGGGGGCGTTGGAGTCGCGAGAGGGCGTCAGGGGCAGGGGCGGAGGCAGAGGCGGAGGCGGCGGCGTCGGCATCGGAGTCAGGGGTGACGGAGGCAACCGGCTTGAGGGGCGTCGGAGTTGAGAATGGAGAGAGAGAGCTCGTCGGCAAGAATGGAGAGAGAGAGCATAGGAGGGGGAAGAGAAGCAGCTGTGCGACTTTTGTTCTCCCCCGCAACGGAACGGAACGGAGAACGGGGATAGAGAGAGGAGAGAGAGGACAATTCAACAGGGCGCAAGCGTCGCAGAGGAGAGCAAAGTAGAGGGAGCGTCAGAGTGGTGAGCCCCACACGCGGTCCGCGCGAATTTTGAACGCCTGACGCCCTCGCCTACGTTGCGCCACGTGTCAATCGCTAAGTGGTCTTACCCTACGCCTACTTGGAGGGTAAGACCCACCCAATATTTTCTCGAACCGCCGATTGTCCCCTGCTACTTAGCTTGCCATTGGCTATAAACCCCGCTCCTCCTAGCAAAACGATCCAGCTTCCAGGCGAGGGACCACGGCATCTCCCGCGTGGCATTAATGTAGTCGAGTTTGTTATTAAACAATAAGGCCCGCCCGGTATGAAAGCCACAGATTCGCAGGAGATCGTGGATGAAGCACTGTGTCCCAAGTTACAATTGAGGTGAGTGAGTTCGTACAGTCTTACATTGCAAAAAGATTTTTCAAGAACAGAAGTTGGTTTATGAAAAAACAAAAGTGCGAAATTCCTCGAGAGGACAGTTTGCATTAATAACAATCAAAACCCTCTTTCTCTTCAATGCTCTCTTTTAGTATTTACATTCAATTGTCAGGATCTAAGCTGATCTGCAGGTGGAATTTTTTTAACTAAGATGTGGGTTCTTTAGGCCATGAGAGCAACTGCTAGGATCCAAGCTAACATGGCAGCATCTACTTCTAACTGCAAGATAGTTTCATGTGCAAATCTTAACTTCACGTATAGACACATTAATTCATCTTGATGGTTTTATTAATGTGATGGGCTTAAGGCCCGTCCGCCCATGTTGGGCCTAAAAGCCCGGCCCACAAAATTAGGTCCCATGGATGGAGGGATACGATGAAGAGGTATGTTTTATACTTTTGAGGGGATGTATAAAAGGGAGGACAGAGAGGGACAAAGACACCTTTTGGCAAAAAGAGCGTACGTTTCCTCTCCCTCTCCCTCCAAAAGAAAACAAAAAAAAAAGCTTAAGGCAACGCCGTTTTCCCTTCAAGGCCAATTGACGTCATCGGATCGAACAAGATCCTTTTTCTCTTCCTCTTATCGGCGTCGGTGTTTAATCTGTGGCTAACAAGGTACGCTCGAATCCGTGGTGTGCTTTAGGATCGGTGATACGTGATTTTCCCGGGCTTGTCTTCCGCATTCGTTTTAGGGGTTCGATTTAGTGTCGAATCCGATTTTGTGGGAATCCGTTAATCCCAACATTGGCATCAGAGCCCTAGTTCATGTTTTCCCAACCTCTTTCATGTTTTTTGATTGATTTTTCGCGAAAATAATCGGCCGACACGGATGGGGGCGCAAAATCCCGACACCCGAGCACTGTTCGTCCATTTTTTCGAGTTTCTGTAAGTCGAAATTGATTTCTGAAGGCATAGGGTGAAATGGCTCGTCGAGACGAGTCTGTCGATGGGTCGTGCGTCGCCGGGAGATGCCGGACGCGCCCACACCCGCGGCCAGAAGCCGCTGCGCGTCGGTCGGCGAACCGGCACGTGCGTGCTGTCGCCGGCGAACTGGCACACGTCGGTCGGCGAACCGATGCGTGCTAACATCACCGTGACGTCATGGTAACCGCCGGGATGACGTCATCGCCGACGACTGTTGGATGGCTGGTCACCGGCCGACGACCCGACATGACCCAACCCGCATGGAAGCCTAGCGCATGCCGCGCACGTGCCGGTTGACGTCTGCGTGATATCAGCCCACGCACGCGCGCGGCACGTGCCGATTTGTTTGTCTAACCCGACCCGACCGGTTCGTCTAACCCGACCCGACCGGTTCGACCACCGGCGACCTGACTGTTGACCGTTGACCGTTAATAGAAAAAAAAAGGAAAAGAATGTGTTTCTTTTTCAATTAAGTCTATGTGGATTATATGTGATCCCTTATTTGTTCTACATTTATTGCATGAACAGTTCTGCATTTCTTGCAGGAACTATGCCTCCCCTCAGGTTGAGCACACATATTCGCGCAATTACCGATTAACAAAAGGAAAGGCTTTCTAAGTTGATAGCTGAGTTTACTGATCATCGATGGGAGAGTGGTGACTTAATTGATCACGTCCTTGAAGTCAACGGGAAAATTCAAAATGTCATATGGAATGGTCATCATATGCCATAGTCAGAGATGGTACAATTTTTCATGAACACCCTTCCACCTGAATGGCAAAGAGTGTTAAATCACATATAGGATGTCAACAGAGCTGCTTCATATAAGAAAATTGTGATAGATTTTGTAGATGAATATTATTAGATTATTACAAGGGAAAAGATCAAGAAATTGAACAAAAGAGGATCTTTCCCAGTTCATGTGCTGACTTGGTGTTAGATGTATTGGCTGATCTTTGTTAAGTGTGCTTTACGGACATCTTATGTAATGTTTACTACCTGATTGTTGTTGATGTAGCAACTAATATGTTAGTTGTATTATGTGAAAGCATTATTGTTTTATTGGATGTCAATTATTATTTGATTTTGTTATTGCTGGTTACTGTAGGTAGTTATAGAAGTTTTTGTAGCTTCATAGAATTTATTTTGCATAAGACAATTATATTAATGATAATTTTAAGTTAGGATTTTTGGAGGATGATTGGAAACTTAGTGACATTTTGATTCTGAAACCTTACTTTATGATGGGTCTGTGCAAAATGGATGCATAAATGATAGGCATTAATAATTCGTGCATATATGTCTGATGTGTTCAGATCAATGATTTCAGCTACAAAAAGCATAGTTGCCGAGCTGAACAAAGGTGAAAAGCTCAATGGTGACAACTATGAAATATGGCACATGAAAATCCAATATGTGCTGGAAGAGCAAAAGGCACTAGAAACTCTTAACCTGACCATGGTAGAACTTGAAAAAGGAAACACTGCGCAGCACAAGAGAGATAATGAAGCATTTGCTGCATGGAAAAGAAAGAACTCTCTTGCTTGCATTACGTTGCTGAGCAGCATGGAAAATGATGTCATGTGAGAGTTTAGGCATTTTGACAATGCCAATGAAATGTGGGAAGCATTGGCAGCTAGATTTGGTCATACTTTGGTAACCAGACTAAGACAGCTCACTATTAGGTTTGACTCTTATAAGAAACCTCATGGTCAGACCATGAAGCAACATCTTAGAAAGATGTCAAACATGATTAATGAGCTGAAAGATGCTGGCCATGTCCTCACTAATGAACAGCAAGTGCAAGCAGTGATTCGTTCCTTGCCTCAGAGTTAGGAGCATATGAAGGTACACCTGACCTATAATGAAAATATCAAAACCTTTTAGAATGCAGTGCGCCATCTTGAGCTGGAAGAGGACCACCTCTTGGCGGCTAAGCTGGATGCTGAACTCTATCGTGCTAGTTTTAGCTCACATTGAGCTTCGAGCTCTAAGCGGAAACGCCTTAACTGGTTTGATAAAGGGAGAGGCAAGGAAGCAGGTCATTCAGGGAAGAAACCCAAGTTTAACCAATATGAAAGAGGAAAGCGTCCTCGCATGAAGAAGCTTGCAAGGGTGAAGTGTTACAACTGTGACAAGAAGGGTCACTATGCTCACGACTGTCATGAGCCTAAGAAGGTAAACACCCCATCGTACTTTTCAGGACTTTACTTTTGTGTCGAGTTTTGTATTTTTAACTAAGTCTAATCCTTTGTGGACTGTAGATTCAGGAGCGACAGACCATGTAGCGAATGATAGAGAATCATTCATGGAATTTCGACGAGTACCAACTAGAACTAAGTGGATCTATGTGGGAAACAACTCCAAAGCTGAAGTGAAAGGAATTGGCACATGCCAACTAAATATGCGTGGTGGACACACTTTGTTCCTACATGATGTGCTGTATGGTTCGGAGATTCGTCAGAATTTAGTGTCTGTTTTAGTGTTGGTTAAACTAGGTTTTAATATGAACTTCTATAATAGAAGTGTGGATTTTTTTGATACAAATTACTATGGTTGTGGTTATTTTCTGGATGGTTTCATTGTATTAGATATTGACTATGTTAATGCAAATGTTTGTTATTCCCTTCTCACGTCTCCTAATACATATGATAATGATGTGAATGTGTGGCATGCTAGACTTGGTCACATTTGCCAACAACGTATGAATAGACTAGCTAAAGAGGGCTTATTGGGCAACATTGAAAAAGTCGATTTGCCTATATGTAAGCATTGCCTAGAAGGGAAAACGACAAGGAAACCATTTGAAAAAGGTAAAAGAGCCGAATTTCCTCTGCATTTAATCCATTCTGATGTCTGTGGTCCAATGAATGTGAGAGGAAGGCATGGGGCTGTTTATTTCATCACCTTTATAGATGATTATACTCGATTCGGATATGTCTATTTGATTTCTCATAAATCTGAAGCAATAAGTTGTTTCAAAAGGTTTATGAACCTAGTAGAAAATCAATTAGATAAGAAAATAAAAATATTGAGATCCGATCGAGGTCGAGAATATTTATCTGATGAGTTCAGAAAATTATGTGATGAAAAAGGAATAGAAAGACATTTGTCTATTCCGTATACTCCTTAACAAAATGGTGTTGCGGAGAGAAGAAACAGAACCCTACTGGAAATGGTTAGGTCCATGATGGCGCATGCTAACTTACCTATTACTTTTTGGAGTGATACGTTGTTAACTGCTGCCTATATACTTAACCGGATGCCTTCCAAATCAGTTACTTCCACTCCATATGAGTTATGGACAGGTAAAAAATCGGACTTAAGTTTTCTTAAGTCATGGGGTTGTGCTGCCTATACACATGAGTCCTCTCACAAGTTTGGGAAATTGGGTCATAGAGGAAAGAAGAGTATTTTCATAAGATACTCGGAACACTCAAAAGGGTATGTGTTCATAGGTCAGCAGGAAAGTTGGAGTATAACTGAATTTGAATCACGAGATGTCACATTCTTAGAGGATGAATTTCCTAAGAAGGGCGAAATATGGGAAGATTACTCCCTATTTGAAACCTTAAATCAAGATAATGATATTAGTGGAGTTCATCCAAGTGGGAGTAATATGAGAAGTGATGAATTGAATTCAACTCATTCTCAATTACACCCACATGATGAGGCGACATCATCATTATCTAATCAAAGTGGGAGCATAATGGGAAATGATGTGCAAAATGTACAATTTCCCATAGGGCGAACAAGTCGCCAAAGTATTCCCCGTCGACGTTTTGACATTGAATGAGAAACTTTTATGGTTGCTCCACAAGATGATGATGAGCCAAGAAATATTAATGAGGTTCTGAATTACCCTAGTAAGGAAAAATGGATTCATGCAATGGAAGAGGAAATTTAGTCAATGAAATCAAACCAAGTCTGGGAACTGGTTGATCTTTCAAAAGGACGCAGAACTATTGGGAACAAGTGGGTTCTCAAAATAAAGCGAAAAGCTGATGGCTCGATAGAAAGGCATAAAACTCGCCTTGTAACGAAGGGGTATAATCAACAGGAATGAATTGATTATGAAGATACATTTTCTCTTGTAGTGAGATTTACCTTGATTCGCATTATTCTGACAATAGTAGCTAGTATGGATCTTGAGTTATATCAGATGGATGTAAAGACTACTTTCCTCAATGGAGAATTAGAGGAAGAAATATATATGGAACAACCTGTTAGTTTCATAGTGAAAGGCTAAGAAGAAAAGGTATGTCGACTTTTGAGATCGATATACGGCCTTAAGCAGTCATCGAGACAATGGTATATATGTTTTCATAATGCCATAATGGCATATGATTTTACAATGATTGATGAGGATCATTGTATATATATCAAAAGATCCAAGGATCAATTTGTGATCATATCATTATATGTTGATGATATACTGATTGCCGGAAGCAATATGGAGTTTGTTAATACTGTCAAGAGTTTATTGTCTTCCAACTTTGAGATAAATGATATGGGTGAGGCTGCATACATTCTTGGAGTTAAGATTTCAAGAGATCGTTGTCTCTTTCGCAATAAACATATATAAATAAGGTTATTGAACGATTTCATATGCAAGATTGTAAACCCATAGACACTCCTATTGCAAAAGGTGAAGGATTGAGCCATAGACTGTGTCCAAGGACTCCACAAGAGAATGAACAAATTAAACATGTTCCTTATGCTAGTGCTGTTGGGAGCTTGATGTACACTATGATGTGTACAAGACCCGACATACGTTTTGCAGTTGGAATGGTGAGTAGATACTAATCCAATTCAGGTCCAGCACATTGGAAAACCGTTAAGAGAATACTGAGGTATCTGAAGGGAACTACTGATTACAAGTTGAATTACTAAGGAAATGATCTGCAACTTTAAGGCTATTCAGATGCTGATTTAGGAGGAGATTTAGATGAAATAAAATCTATCTCAAGATTTGTTTTCTTATTAAACAATTGCGCCATATCATGGAGTAGTAAGAAGCAAACGTGTATAGCCTTATCCACGATGGAAGCTGAGTTCGTGGTATTATCAGCAGCAGTACAATAAGGAGTTTGGCTTAAGAGATTTTTAGATCATTTAGGTGTTATTGAGAAAGTTGCAAATCCATTATTGGTTAACTGTGATAGCCAAGTAGCTATAACGTACACCAAAGATCCAAAATATCATGGCAAAACCAAACATATAGATACCAAGTATAACTTTGTCAAAGATATGGTTGCACGAAAGGATGTGAACTTACAGTACATATCTACACATAAAATGGTAGCAGATCCTATGACAAAGCCAATACCTAGAGATATGTTTTGTAGTCATGTAAAATCTCTAGGATTGCGTAAAGTCTGATGTATTGAATTGTAATTTCCCCGAGTTGTTCACATTTATGAATTTTTTGTTTTTTCATTGTTAATGCCTATGAATCTTGGTATGATCTTTATGCATCTTAATGCTCAGTGCATTACTTTAAGTTAAGGAAGTATGTCGGACAGATAAAAGATTAGCTCACTCACACGAGTAATCACCTCTATTTACTGTGTAATAAATAGAGATGATACCGTTTTTAAACTTATTATCTAGGTGATAATCGAGAGCTCAAGCTTAAAATACGTATGTCGTCTTAACTAAGTGTTAAGATGATGATATAATACTTACGATATCCGAAAGTAAAATACCCAACATATTTTATTTTATCTATCTAAGATGCCAGATGTGAGTTCTGATGAATTTTGTAAATGAGTAGATACGTAAACTCAAGTTAGATATTGGGTATGTCTAAACTATCATCTGTACGGTATTGAAAGTGTAGACATACGCTCCATGGGAAAGGAGTTAATACCGTAATACGAATTTCATACTACGTATACATGAGACGACCAATAAGAGTGGCAAAAAGTTTGATCTCGACTTTTATGACGTGTGAGATTCTTGAGGAAAAGAGTTCCTTAATTTTAGTGCCCTCATGACTTTTTACTTATTCTCAAGATTTTTATTTAGTGTTTGCTATCTTAGGATGTTGCCAATGGTCATGTATTGATTCGATCTAATGGGACATTTCTAGAAAAGCAAGCTGAAATGAATTGAGAGTTTGAAGGGAAGAGAAGATCGAATTTGGAGAATCACATTATAGTTTTGTATTCACTGGTCGACCAATTATGACTGTTTTTGTGATAATTATAATTGTGAATACAATATATGTATCATTGTTTAAAAGAGATCAAGAGAGATATAAATGTGATTGATCGATCTAGGGTACTGCATACTAAATCTACTCAGAGTGAGACGCTCATTATGAGATGCTATATATTCCTAACAGATGTATAGCAACGAGCTCTCAAAGTATGCTGGTCGCACGGATTATTCACCGGTATGAATGTTGAAGAGAGGTAAAGAGAATTCTGTTCGGCCCACCATGTGCGAGTGAGGGATGATGATTTTATTAATGTGATGGGCTTAAGGCCCATTCACCCATGTTGGGCCTAAAAACCCGGCCCACAAAATTAGGGCCCATGGATGGAGGGATACGAAGAAGAGGTATGTTTTATATTTTTTAGGGGACGTATAAAATGGAGGACAGAGAGAGACGAAGACACCTTTTGGCAAAAAGAGCATACGTTTCCTCTCCCTCTCTCCCTCCAAAAGAAAACCAAAAAAAGCTTAAGGCGACGCCGTCTTCCCTTCAAGGCCAATTGACGTCATCAGATCGAACAGGATCGTTTTTCTCTTCCTCTTATTGGCATCGGTGTTTAATCTGTGGCTAACAAGGTACGCTCGAATCCGTGGTGTGCTTTAGGATTGGTGATACGTGATTTTCCTGGGCTTATCTTCCGCATTCGTTTTAGGGGTTCGATTTAGTGTCGAATCCGTCATTTTTATCTTCCTCTTATTAGCGTCGGTGTTTAATCTGTGGCTAACAAGGTACGCTCGAATCCGTGGTGTGCTTTATGATTGGTGATACGTGATTTTCCTGGACTTATCTTCCGCATTCGTTTTAGAGGTTCGATTTAGTGTCGAATCCGGTTTTATGGGAATCCGTTAATCCTAACACATCTCAATTTATTGTTTATGAAGCAAGGTTACACAATCTGGAGAGAGTGATTAGATGAGACTATAAGAAGTCCTAGCTAAACAACGGAGAAGTTAATCACCAGAGCAAAAATGACATTTTTGCCTAATCAGTTTATCCTTGTTTAAGGACAATAATTTCAAGGGGTCATCTACTGCAGAATGATGGATGAGTAACACCCTACCCATGGCTTAGAAGACTCGAATCAATATGCATAGACACTTTTCATCCTCACAGAGCTGAAAGTACAAAATGAATAAGATCAAATGAATGAAGAAGGATCTGATCATTCTAGTGGTCATCTGTCATAGATTCCGAAAATGTTTGTCAAACACAAAGCCGTATCAGCAATGCTTAATGATGCAAGACAAACAGTGCAATGTGAAAGAGTCACCATTCCATTGAGTTTTCGGATAGGCAAAATATGAGAACAATATGTGGATGAAATTCTTCTGCAAATGATCGCCAACCCCAGCAGGACATCAAGCTCGCATCTTTCAGTAAGAATAACGCATGAGATGCAAAACCATGAACTGAAATGAGCTTTGACATTGAAGAAGATAGCTATCCATCCTCAATTCAGAAGAACCAGAATCAAAATCAATCAAATACCTTGAATGCAGGCGATTCACTGAGAATGATCCTGCAGAAGATGTTGTCTTTGGTCGAGCACCCGTCCTTGGGATCACGAGACCAGCAGAGTTCAGAATCGGTTTATTAAAAGCTCAACAAACCAACTATCTCGAGCGTGAGTCTATTCGACAAATCGAAGATTCCCAAACCCAAAATTTGAAGACTTTTGTCTGCAGAATTGAAGAATCCACTTCTAATTGTTTCGATTTTTCCAAAATTTTAAGAACAACAAAGCATCTTTTTAGTGAGTAGTTAGCTGACATGGATTTACAATTGACAGCCATGTTAGACCTCCAACAGTGATTTTGGACGGCAATTGAACGGGGATCAAATTTGGGACTTAAGTGGAAGTTGATTCTTTCTAGACAAAAAAAAGTTTAACTCAGAACAGAGAGTCAACCTAGAGATTGTGCTTTTTTGGGGAATTGAGACCCTTTGTTAATACATATTTGTTTTGTAGATCTGTTAAACGGGTGGGTCAGGTCGGGTTTGGGTCGGGTCATAAATTGTTCGACTCAAATCGACCCATTTAACCCGACTTAAATCGACCCATTTAACCCATTTATGACTCATTTATTGCAATGCAATTTTTTTGACCCATACCCGACCCGACCCATACCCAACCCATACCCGACCCATTTAACTAAATTTAAGAAAATTATTTCCTATATATATATAAATGATATTGCTAAAATAGTTTTATACAATACAAATTTAATGGACAATTTTTATAATTTTTAAAATAATTATTTTAAAAAATCGAATTTTAATTTTTTTAAATTAAATTTTTAATTATTTTTATTTTTTAAATATAATTTTCGTTTTTTTCTTTTTTCTTTTTTGGTCTTCTTCTTCTTTGGCCGGCCATGACGACGGCTGGTGGCCAGCCATAGGCGAGCCTCGAGCTTGCCCGGCTTGCCGACGCCGGCGAGCTCGAGGTCGCCCCTCGCAATGTGGTACCCTGTCTTTTTCATCAACCCTAAACGAATCGCACCTAATGCCTTTCGATCAAGAACTTTCCATTTGGCTTATGTTGTTGGATCCACTTCTGCCATCTCGGGTTTCCAACCAGTGGTGCATAGAAATCTTTTTGATAAAGATAATTCTCGATTTGCAGTTTCCACCATCCGAAATACTCCCCATTGAATTTATCGATTATGATTTTATCTTTTGCCATGTTGTTTGCTTTCAATCGAATGTCACCGAAAACCCTCAATGTTCTCGATTAGCCAACCCAGGCTCTGATACCAGTTGTTACGAAATCGCACGTCGATTCCAGAGAAAAAAAAAACGCTCGCAAACAATTCACCGGGCATAATATAATAATAAAATAATAAAATCAGATAAACACGCCGGAAAATTTGTTATCGAAGTTCACCCAAACCTGGGCTACATCTCTATGCAGAGGCACTCTACGAATCCACTAGACTTCGAAAAAAGTTGGAATACAACGATGATCTTCTCTCAAGATCAGGATACAAAGAGATTGAGAAAAAAAAAAACTCACTTTTTTCTTCTCTCTTTTTCTTGCCTCTCTATTTCCTTTTTTAGCGTCTTGACGGCTAGGGTCTTGCCATCGCTAATATAAATGTATCACTTTTAACCTAAAAGCAAATCTAATAGAAAAGACAAAAAAGCCCCTAAAAAACAAATATTTGGCTTCATCTATAACAGGAGGGAGGGAGGAGAAAAAAAAAAAAGAAAGATAAAAAACCAATAAAATAATTCAAAAAATAAAATATTATTAAAAAATTGTTGTCGGCGCCGGCCGTCGGTCACGTCAATGATGACTGGCTAATTTTGGCTGGAATGACTGAATTGACACAATTGCAAAAGATTTAGGACTAAATTGATTAAAAAAATAAATTTATGATTGAATTGACACAATTATAGCAAGTTTAGGATTTTTTTGATAAATATCACCAAGTAAGTTTTAGCTGCTAACACCATGCTAGTAGATTTGCAATTAGCTGTTATATATGCATCACTTGAAAAGTTTTCCTTACATTAGAAAGTTACTCCTCCTCTTTCCGCAAAATCTATTGTGTTTTTGAATAGAGATTGAAACCGACATTGATAATGTTGCTTCTTTCAATCTTTTCATGGTTGCAGAATCTTATATACGGAAAGAACTTGAAAGTAGACAAGAGCATTCACACACCGTACATGAAAGCAATTAGATTAGCTCAACACTTCATTTACATTGAAAACCTGTATTTTCTTGGCTCTTCCTATCATTGGCCATCATACAAAAATGCATGTCTAAGATGCACCATTTCTATGCATTTTTAATTGACTGAGTTGAAATAGCAACAACCCCTCTAGTAAAGAGTATTCAGACTTTGCTCCCTCTAGGAATTGGGTATTAGCTAATACTAGCTAGACCTCACTGTATTGAACATTAAAACTGAATTCTGATTCAAGGGTACTATTATGGAATGATGAGCACCTTACAAAGTTCCTGCATATTATATTTCCGAGACTTGACTCTCTGAACTTTCTAAATTTCGATTCTTTCCTCAATTTTCTAGTTTCATTTCGGCCTATCTAATTTCTTGAGTTCTAGTTTTGATAGCAATCAATGCTTGATTTGGTTTTGACAAGTAGGTGCAAACAATTTAGTGCCGATGGAGCTGGCATTGAAGATCGCAAGCAAGATTAGTGCAAACGAGCGCTTCTGTGTCTATATTGTGATACTGATGTGGCGGGAGGGTGTCCTAACTAGTGCTGCCGTGCGGGAAATTCTCATTTGGCAGATTGGATCAAGGATAAACTCTTTCATCTTGCAAAGAACTAGTGATGATACATGCAAATCGATGACGTTATTTCAATAAAGATGACGTCCTGGCATATTGAAACTAAATAACACGACGAATAGAGTCATAGAGAAAATGAAGTGATCCAAGCAGACCAAGCCTAGCTACTTTAAGGGGGAAATTTGAGACCTGACCTTGTTTCGGTCATTTGAGTATTTCTCTCCAAGAGACGTGATGATATGAAAAGATCAACATTCACTATTCTCGTATGTGTGCATTGATAATATGGATAGGCACAAACCATGACGATGATACACAAAATTATAGCACAGGCTCTCGAAAAAGCCAGTTTGTCACACGAACACCATCCGCTCGATTACTTGAATTTCTATTGCCTAGGCAAGCGCGAGCCTTGTCCTCTTCACAGTCTTCATCCCCAGCAATGAATCAACAATCTGAAAATAATGCAGTGCTCTATGTCTATACTCTTTTCATGGATTCTTCCTTTAACTAATATGTTAAAAAAGCAAAACAAAAATAGTCATTAAGAGCTATGGCTTCGCATGAGTGCTAAAAAGACTTCTGGTTTGAAACATGCTACCGTTTCTGTCCATGCAGGCTTCAGTTCAAAAGTTTGGCAGGTTCATGATATACATGCATGCCAAAGGGATGATAGTAGATGATGAGTATTTGATCTTGGGATTGGCAAATATCAACCAAAGATCTCCGGATGGCTCAAGAGACACCGAAATCGAGATGGAGGCTTATTAGCCACAATACTCTTGGGCTGGGAAAAAGAGGCATCCGTGTGGCCAGGTTAGTACATCGGATTAGCCTCTTATCTAAATAGAAGGTACTAGGTAGGCACCCTTGTGAGTGTAGCGACATTTATCAAAAACTTAAGCTTGTGACCAATAACGTTAGGGGGTGTAAATGGTTCGATTTGGTTCGATTTTTGAAAAACCAAACCGAACCTAACTGATAAGGAAATTTATTGAACCAAACTGAAATCCGATCTAAACCGAAATCTCGATTTGGTTCGATTCGGTTTGGTTTGATTTTTCGGTTTTTACTTTTGTGTTTGTTTTTTTCCCTACATACACCTCTTTCTATAAATTTTTTATTTTTTTAAAAAACATCCATTTTTAATTATTTTTTATTAATTTTCTTTTCTTTTTTTTTTCTTTTTCTTCTTCTTCTTCTTCATTGGCCGGTCGCCGGCTACAATGGCAACCGGCGACTAGCCAGAGGCAAACTCGAGCCTCGGCACAGGCTGATGAGGCTTGCCTCACCTAATCTGGCGAGGTTGAGCTCGCCCGACGTCGCTGAGCTCGAGCCCCGCCAAATTCGCGCGAGCTGGGCAAGGCTCGAGCCTTGTTGAAGGTAGCCAGATGTCCTCGAGCTCGGCCTCGCCAGATCAGGCCGGCCTGTGGCGAGGGTCGAGCTTGCCATCGTGGCCGGCCACCGGCAGCCATTGTGGCCGGCAACCAGCCAATGAAGAAGAAGAAGAAAAAGAAAAGAAAAGAATAAAAAAATGATTTTTAAAAATATAAAATAAAAATAAAATAAAAAAAGGAAAAAATTAAATTTTATCGGTTTGGTTCGGTTAACCGAACCGCTAATTTTTTTTTCATTTTTTAATGAAAACCGAACCAATTAAGAAACGAACCGAAAAAACCGAACTTTTTGGTTCGGTTTAGTTCGGTTTTTGACACCCCTAAATAACGTTAAGCTGCGCAAGTTTGTGGTTATAGGATGTCGCTTTGGGTAGAGCACTTGGGAGATTTAGAGGACAACTTTAGGGAACCTCAAAGCACTGAATGCGTGGAGAAAGTGAACAAAATAGCCAAACGGAATTGGAAAGCTTATGTGGATGAGGACCAACATTATCCCAAGAAAATGAGAGGGCACCTAATGCAGTATCCCATCCATGTGAGCAGAGGCGATAAAGTCGGTCCTTTGGCCGATTTTGAAACATTTCCTAATGTGGGCGGCAAAATCCTCAAATCGCCCACCACCCTTCCTGATGCACCTGATGCAGTATCCCATCCATGTGAGCAGATATGTAAATGGATCGTGTTCGATTTTGAGAGTGTGCAAATGAAATTATATATACCAAAATTTTCGAGTGATTTTGGGTTAAATGGCAGTAATTTGAATCACTGTAATTGAGAAATATGAGTAGAATAAGCATTCATGAGCATGACAAAGTAAGTTGTGATTCATATAGATACTCTCTACTAATCAAAGCAAGTTGGGGGCATGACATGCAAAGACATTGTTGTATACAATGCTTCAGATGAGTTGACGTTATTGTGCAAATGTTAAGATAATTTTATATGGTTCATCGAGTTCTTCTTGATTGGGTGTTTTCCAATCGAGATTTATAGCATAAACTTCTTAGGGGGAAAAGATTCAACTTTTTAGAAAAAAAAAAAAAAATTCTTGCAAGCGTTGTCGATCATAGGTTCTTTTTTATTACACGAACAACTGAATGATATTATCAAGGGCATAGTTTTAGTTAATATACCCGTTCAAATCTATTTTGTGAATTTTTGAAGGAGCCTAAAAATCTAATATATTTATACTAAAATTGACTTTAAGCACGTTAAATTCATTCACATTTATATAAAAGTATTCTTATTTTTCAAATAATATTTGAAGAGCTTTGTCAAGGGGAGTAAACGCATAGGAAAATCTCTTGGTAATATATGGTGATAAAAGTGCTCTTTGCTCATTAAGACCATTCGGTTTTGATGACCTTAGATTATCTAAATCCGTTCTAAATTTTTTTTTTAAAAAATTAATCAGGAAAGGATAATCTGGTCGTGGAGAGTCTGAAATTCTGATGGATTGAACGATTCTCAGGGAGATGTTAGTGAGTTGAGCAAAAGTCTGACAGTAACCTCCTTACTCTTTTCTATGAATGGGGGACGGGGGAAGGCGAGAGCATTCACGGAGAAAGAGAAAGCAGAGAACGAGAGAGACCGTTAAAAAAAAAAAAAAAGAGTGACAAAAGAGTGAATAACACAATCTCAGCAAGAGAAAATATTAAGTGAGTTCGAGAAAATATTATGTGATTTTAATATAACACGTGGGATATACAAGAAACTATTCAGCAATCGACACTTGTTGATTCGGGCCCACACAAAACATTATTCAAAATTTATGGCAGACCCCCTCCCTCCCTCCGCTAAAATCAATCTTGTCCGGTACCTCCCTATTCAAGCTGGGGTTTTTCTCTCACTCTTCGCAACCACCGCTCTACACTCTCTCTCTTTCCTCCGCAAAGGCGGAGACATTCTTCCATTACGCAATGATGTACGTCTCATTATCGGGACAAGTGAATGTAAAGTACATTATTACGTTTCTATATCTATGTTAAAGGGATCATTAATCCATATCTGCTAATGCATGAATGCAATTAGAAGGCACTGGAAAATTGACTAAATTTTGTAGTCTCAAAAGTCATAATCTACATTCCACAAAGGAGAACTTACCAGTTTGTTTGAGGACAATATACTAATGCTAAGCTACCTTAGTGTGAGACTAGCATTTAGTAAGCATGTTCGGAAATACAAACTATGTTTGAACATCTGTCAACCCATTCTAATTTTTAAAGATATAATCCACCGTGACCATGGAAATTTACAGTAGAGATAGAAAATTTTATTTCCTTCTTGTGCTAGAATGATTGCGAGGGAAGTGAAGAAGAGAACGGTAGAGAAAAATTTTCATGCGGGCTCAAAAAAATATTTCCTCTTAAAAGTGGGAGGAAATAGAGGGAAATGCAAAATGAGTTCCTCCCTAGCAGAGTGCAGACAAAAGTACCTTTCATTTCAAGCCACGTTCAATTTGAGTTTAGAGTTTTGATCTTGATTTTCATTTAATTTCGCATAGCATTCTTTTTTATTACATTTCATGATATTAATTTCGACTAGAACTTTGTAATTGGATGAATTGTTGCCCTTCTTTGTTTAAATTAGAAAAAGTAATACTTGAGAGTCTTTTGTTACCCAACGAGATCCCCCCTCCCCCCCCCCCCAAAAAAAAAAAAAAAAAAAAAAAAACAACCTTCAGTCAATGCAGAAAACAATCTCTTTCATTACTAACTTATTTTTTCGATTGTCAGATTTAACTAATCAATTTAATTTTTGTGATGAAACTTCATTAATCATTATATTGATATTTTGAATTAGAAAATCCATTCGGATCAATTTTTCAAGGTCTCTTATCGTTATATGATCATATGGGTAAAGCTTACTCTGATCAAAGGATTTTGCACCGTTGTGTTGTCATCTCTATTTACTTCCTCTCCATTAATTCCTCATTTATAAGCCTTCATTTAATTTCATGAACCGTCTCTCTCACCCTCCCTCCCTCCCTCTCTCTTGCAAGGAAAGGTTGAAAATATCAATATCTGCTTTCATACTAAATAAGGTTACATTCTGTTTATAAGAAGTTACACTCATCTAATAAGAGAGTTTTTCTTTTTTTTGGTCAAAATCTAATAAGAGAGTTAAGCGACATAAAAACAAGGTTAAATTAGTAAGATGGGGATCTTATGTCATACAAGGATTTGTTATGATAAATAAGAATAAATAAATAATTTCGCACAAGTATGCCTAAATGAATCATCATGAGCAAACGAATTTCTAAAAGTAAATTATTCTCGCCAAGAAGTGTAGTTAGGCAACTTGAATGACTAATTTTCAATGACTAATCATGTTTAAAATTATCTCTGATGAAAAATAATTCAAAAGGATAATACAACCTTAAAAAATCATTCAATAAATGGGGGGTTTCTATAGTGTACTTGCTCGTGATAAAATAAATTGTTTTGGGAAACAACACAAACTAATTGCTTTCATTGGCGGGTTGGATCTATATGATGGCCGATACGACTTTCTTGAGCACAGGCTCTATAGTGATCTACATTAAGCGAATGTTTACATTTAGCACCATAATAACATGGATATGTAATTTTCAGGTCATGAGAATTAATTGCTTTTTGTTATGACGTTTGATACTCGTGTTTCAGTTAAGATGAAGCAAAATAGAGAATTCATGCATGTAGCACAACCACCTATCAGGGGTTTCAGCCTTTCAGGCTGCGATGACTAAAGCAGATAAGAACAATCCAGAGGGATTTTCATCATCGTTGGGCACTGATATAATGAGCTATAAACTGGAGATGTCTTTATATTACCTGATTCCTACATTGATCCCCAAAACAAGGAGTATGGAGGTATGACTTGGCTCCACAAAAGAGCATCTACTATCCATGTCTGTCAAATTTTTTCAGTCATTTAATCCATTCATCCTCTAATTCCATAAGCTCAACTATCCAATATGCCTATGACGTGTGACCTTGCAGCACTGCTTGTTCTGTTGAACTTACTAAATCATTAGGTGACATGTATGAAAATGGAGTAATTAGCCATAGATCACCCCTGTTCAGTATGGGAGGCCCGGAGGTAGAACGCATGACTGCAATAGAAACTACGACCAACCTAGATATGACTGGCAAGGTGGTCAAGTGACAAATAAACAAGAGAGCCCTCAATATGGTTATCAAGGACCTATGCAGCAGGATGCTCCGCAAAATTATACTCCTCAGCAAAGTTATGCTACCCTGGGGCAAGGTGAAAGAAGAAATCCCATGCTAATGAGCAATATGGATTACGCCCCCAGTGGAAGGGATTTATATCAAGGACAGAGGAGTGACCCAATGCATTCATACTGGGGAAACTACAATCAGCAGGTTCATAACA
This sequence comes from Eucalyptus shirleyi, assembly GCA_017140165.1. Classification (NCBI taxonomy): domain Eukaryota; kingdom Viridiplantae; phylum Streptophyta; class Magnoliopsida; order Myrtales; family Myrtaceae; genus Eucalyptus; species Eucalyptus shirleyi. Next base: position 11,160,306 of record CM029452.1, on the reverse strand, counting down.
ACAATTACTGTCAACAACAAAGAGACCTACTGCGAGGAGATAGATGGAGCTCTGCACCTCCATTGCAGAATGGTTTATAGGAGAGACAATCTGAACCATGCACCTACTCCTGGTGGAACATATGGGCAGGGTCCATATGGATTTCACCGGCAGGTTAGTGGCCAGTGAACACTCCGAGGAAGGAGGGGACATCATGAATGAGTAGGTCGCAATTGGTGTTGTGCACGGTGTGTTGGCACAAACACACACACTTGAAGTATCAATTAGATTTAAGCAATAGCTCTTGTAAATAAGCCTTAAATGGTGAGCATCGGAGGAGAGGAAGAGCATACATGTACTTTGTTGGCAAGTGTCATACATACCATATTTCGAAGGGCCTCATTGACCAGCTTTGTTGAGAGATTTCCTCGGATCTGGCTAGTCTACCAGATCACCTTCAAAATATTTGTACTAGTAGAGGGTTTGCTTTGGAATCGCAAGAATTATGGAATTAAACTTCTATTAACATCAGGGTCCTCTAAATTATTTATCAGGCCAAGACTCTCATGGCAATATCAAGCACACATCTCATTTAATCATGCACACGCATATCACTTATCGACGGGCAATAAGAAAGGCAACCAAACTAAGACAAAGTCCATCTAATTCATGCATATTCCACAAATTCCAGGACACATTCAAAATTGTAACAGAACATATAAGACCACAAATCATGATCCTCCGATGACTAATTGACGTGAATTGAAGCCATATATTCCTATAAGTGCATATGAGTCTACTTGATCAAAATGGCATAAATCCAAGATCAAATTCGTGCCAAATTTAAATGAAATAATCATGGTCAGCATGCAATACTTCATTCTGGCATGTTCAAGTCCGGAGAAGACCCCAATTCTCGCTAAATGGCATGAGATCTCCCTATTACTATTTTAGAATGAACATATATGATCGTAACCAAACTAGCTTCAAGTTGGAATCAAAAGCCCTACAAATTAGGGATATCAAGACAGAGTCAGCATCCACGGATCAATTTCCTGTATAATTTTATTCATTCATGCTATAATTTCTTTCCCAAGTGAACATGAAATTCACCATAACAAATCTTATATCACTGCACATGCTTACTTGAATGGAATAGCATAAAATCAAGCACCAATTGACATTAGTTCAAGGGCCACAACAGTCGCAAATCAGCATGCATTGACAAGGTTTCAGCAAATTCAAAACAAGCTCCAAATTAAATACCTACGATTTCTTTTAAGAAGAAACAGAACTCAAATGAGCTTATATGACGAGAATAGATCAATAATCTAATAATGAAAGGAATTCTCAATCAAGAACTGAGTCAAAATACACACCGACTTAGTTCAGGAATTTCATCAAACACGTGGTACACATTTCGGCGGAGAAGCATCGCTTCAAATTATTAATACAGCCTCAATCACAATCGATTTGCACACAGATAGTAGCAATAGCAACTGCAAACAGAGAAAATGCGGTTTAGTTGAATAAAGAACGATTAGCTATAGCGATTGACATCGGACATAAGCAAGGAGAAAACAGTAGCAACGTCGAGGAATGGAACCGACGAAGTAGGCAGTGGTGAACGAAATTCCAGTACTTCGGCGTCACAGAACTTCTTCGCAGCCTGGCGGAACTGTTGGTGGCGATCGAGAAGCGAGTGGAAAAGGATTCAATTGAAATCACCCGAGAGTCTCTTCGATCAATTCACTCCCAAGCGCGCTAAGCTGAGCATAAAAGGGAATGGACAGATGGTTAGTTGAAGAGAGTAAGGAAGAGAGCTCTAGAGAGAGAGGAAGAGGGCCAAGTGATGGTGAGTGGGTGTGGGTCCCACTGAGAATTGTGCATTAGCCAACACCAACTGATTTTTCGATTCAAAGGGACGGGAGAGCCAAACCAAAAAGCAATGAAATATTGAAGGAATACCTCTTGTCCTGGGAACCCGCGCATTTGTCCTTCGCATCGGTGGTCCCACCAGTCACCAATGACTTGGTCCGGCTCTGCTTCACAGCTTACTATGCTCAAGTATCGTAAGGATGGGAAGTCCTCGGAGCACGAAAATTTCAGAGAGTATTTTTCGCATAAGAAGAAACTCCTGAATTTCGGCAACTCGAAAAGCCTAAGAAGAATTAACTTGGAGAAGGTGATTGTTGTGCTGCTCCCTTCTTCCCCTTTTTCATGGCCAGCAATTAGTTCCATATTTTCACATGACTCCACCACCAGCTCTTCGATTTGCCCAAATAATTTCGCTGTGAAGGTGGGGAAAAGCATTTCCAAACAGGGGCACCTTACGGCCTCTACATCTCTCAAATTTGGAAACGGGATGTTTGGGAAATTGTTGGACTGCCAAATGCACCTCAAGTTCATGAGATCACGCATAACCAGCCTCCTCAATTTACCACTCTCTGTATCCGTCCCATCACCTTCGTATATGATCTCGATCGAACAGCATGAAATCACTTCTAGGATCTCAAGATAGGGCTGCAGCCTCTTCCACATATAGAATGGGGCAACACGTTGGAGATTGTCACAGCTCTTCAATTCAAGAGATTCCAAATTCTGAATTTGATCGTTCCATAGCTCTTTGCATTGAAGGCCTTCAATTCTCAGACATGTTATATTGGGAAATGTGACCTATAACATGAGAAAGGACAATAAGTAGGACAAATTTATTACATTGTTTGTTCTAAAACACGATAATGCAAGAATGCAAATGATCACAATAAGGGATAGAGCAAACCATCTCATTAAATAATGGTTGTGGTGATTCATCATTTTCTTCGACTATCTCGCCTAACTGCCTCTCGACACTAATAGGACTTCGGATGAACGCTTCAAATTTGGGGCACTGCGAGATTCTTAGAAATTTTAAGGAATGGAAACTCATCACTTCAGCTTTTGATTGATCACCATCTTCCTTGATAGACACTTCCTTCATTTGTTTGCAGTTGCCAATCTGCAGACTCTTGAGTTTCCCTAGAGTTGTGGCTGTAAAATTGGGGAAGAGATATCTTAGGTTAGAGCAGTTCTCAACACCAACAATTTCAAGATTCGGAAATCCCAAGCCCGTTGGGGAGTGGCTCTTCACCATGTGTCTCAACCTTTTTGCTCCATAAACTTCTACTCTCTTTAATTTGAGCAGCAATACAGTTTTTTGCTCCATATTTGCATCAAAGGACCCACAATCAAACAGTGATTCCATGAAATCACAATTCAAGATAATAACTTCTTTCAAGTTGTACAATCTTTCAATGATTGTCAAAGAGAAGACATTGAAGCCCTTAGAGCATTTTCCAAGGGTGAGTGATCCTACTCCGTGAAGTGTTAACTTCTCCAAGCTTGGTAAAATAACCTGTTCATAAGAGTTATCCGTCAGATCATGGTCGTGAACAGCTTGATAATTTGACCTAATCTTTTACCGATCCATCCGATGTGGTGGAAGAATGATTTTTCCAATGCCTCACTCTAACAAATATAGTTAAAAATACAAACGCATTAACAACTATGATACTGCCAATGCAACACGACCGTACAAGGATCTCCCTTCTCCCTCTCCCTCTCCCTCTCCCTCTCAAGTGCGATCGTCATTGTTATCATTCATTTAGCTGATCTTCCAAACTCTTATCTATTCTTTTGAAATCATTCACTGATCTTCAAAAAGGCGCTCTCGAGTGCGATCGTCATTGTTATCATTTATTTAGCCGATCTTCCAAACACTGACCCAGATATTTTATATCTGCTCTTTGGAAATCATTCACTGATCTTCAAAACAATGACCATAATTTTTTTTTAATCTTTCGTTTTTCTATTTTGGCCTTCAAAATTGAAAACAAATCTATATCTGAGTTAAATCTTTGAATTCGTTGCTAATTTATTGGTTTTATTATGAACACGTAAATATGATTGATTTGGGCTAGGATCCATAAGTGTTTTATCCTTACTTTGTAAATTTTCCCTAGCATTGTAATTTTTTTTTTTTCAAAACTGCATTTTCAACATAACCAAAAGTAAGAAAACAAATCATTTTCTAAGAAAAAACGATTTAAAATGAAAACATTTTTCAGCAATAGAGTTTTTTCTTATAAAACAAACGGACTCTAAATAGATGAATCTGCACGGTGTCTCTCTTAATAATTTAAAATTCCATCGATCACGTTAAAATCTTCCGCCGTGCCCAGAAGGACGGAGGAGACATCCCCGAAGTAGCCGATGATAGAAATGACGAAAGCAGAATGAGATCGACACTATGACGTTGGCACGACGTGTTGGTATCAGTTACAACTCGCATGTACATTAGACATAAAATATGTGGACTTCTTTTGTTATGTGGCTCTTCGTACGCCTTCCATTTGTCTAATCTCTGGACGTTGCTTTCTTCATTTTCAAATTGTCGAAATTCATTCATTCACTCGAAAAACGTTCTCGCATTCATTCGTTTAGTACAATATGCTTTCTTCTCATTAAAAATGTTAAATTGAGTAATAGATTACTCAGTAAAATTCAATCGTAGAAAGAGGCCTCCCTCTAGCTATAATTGAATGTGAATCAAAATGTACAACTATCGTTTTATTTAAGAGGATTTTCTCTTTTGTGAAACAAAATGTGCAAATAATAAATGTATAATGCAATATGCACTTATGTTCAGTGAACACCAATTTCATCTTATCCTAAATCCGCCGTAGTAGTATGATCTAGGTAGTGTTTGCAAGATTATGTAAGAAAACTTATACCCATTCAATAAGACAAGACTGACATGGGGAGAAAATAAATAAATTACCTGAATTAGAGCATCCTCTGATGTGATTTCAGTTCTTCTGCAAAAACCCGTCATATTTGGTAAATCCATTAATTCTAAACAACGCACACTAGGCAACTCAACTTTTTCATTAGCAACAACTTCATCCTCTCGCGCATCATCTATGACAATGGTTTGCATTGAGAGACATGAACGTATTTCAATCTCTTCTAGATGTACAAGTCCTCGCTTCTTTGAAAAACACCACAGATATCTCAATTGGTCGCAGTTTATGACATTCACGACTTTCAATTTGCCGAAGCACTCTTCGGCGATAGGGCCATCACATATCTTCTCTAGATTATTAAGATCTCCGAGGTATAAAGACTCTAAAGTCCTAAATCTAATGAGATGGAGATGACCCGCAACGTACTTGATTGAGGGGCTCCTATGAATGCTGAGATGCTTCCATCGCGGAACTTCTCGGATAAACAAATCGTGAGCGTTATAGAATTCTGTCAATCCCTCCAAATTCAAGTATTGAGTCTTATATAGAATTTCTTGGACCCATTCATTTAAAAGGATACCAACGTGATCTATCAATTGGAGCTTCATGGTTCTCAGACCTTCAAATTCACTTCGTCCAACATTTCCTATGTTGATCCAAAATCTAGTCAAGTTCTTATAGGGCAGGTCATCACACTTCAAGAGTATGATGGGATCACCGATCGATATTTCCAAAGAAGTTAGCTTTGTCATACTCTTCAACTCAGAAAGCTTAGCATTACACGATTCCAACCTAATTTCATCCTCACCCACCCACCGATCAAAGCCATTCTTCATACGTAATTCTTCCCATTGATCAAAGCCATTCTTCATACGTAATTCTTCCAAGATGATTAAATGTTCTAAGACACCACACTCGATTCTCTGAAGCTTTTCGCAGTTGCTTAGATCCAACAATCTCAAATCTGTAAGTTCCCCCATTTCTTTAGGCAGCCTAGCAATTGCGGACCCCGCGAAACTAAGAATCTGCAATGCTTTGAGCTTGCTAAGTATCACCACATCATCCACCTCACAGTGGACTAAATATAACGACCGGAGGTTCTTGAGGATGCCGATTGAGGAAGGTAAAGTGGCAATATGCATGGAGCAAAGATATAGGACTTGGAGCTTCTTCATGTATGTGAAATCTAGTCTACAACAATCTCCCCCATCATGTCGGTGTGCAGGTTTCCCGTCCCACTTTTCTGATTGAGACAACATGAGTACCTTCAAGTTAGGAAACCCACACTGCTTTAGTTCAGCAAGCTTATCACTGCCAACATTAACTAGGTGCATTGCCCAATATTTCTTACGCTGTTCCTTCGACCACGACCCATAATTGCTGTTCATCATTAAGGAATTTTGACCTCCGAATGGAGCTGATACGATCACCTCGCTATAAAGATCATGAATGGTCACACTTTTCTTGTGATCGCCACCATCCTGCAACAAACAGATGGAACGGAGGCTATCGAGCATAGAAATCAATTCATCTCTTGAATCTTCTATCGTGTAATTGAATCCCTCAAACAAGCCCAACCCCATGCCTAGTCCCAACAGAAGTTCGACTTGAATGGTCCCACCGATGAGACCACAGAGCAAGAATAAGGACCTTGTGTCCTCACTCTCCAGCTGGTCGTAACTCAACTTTATTATGGTTTTTATTTTTTTCTCATCAATTTTCTTCAACGCGTTCCTCCATGCGGACACATCGCTATGTTTCAAGGTGCACGCGACAGAGATAATCAGAAGAGGCAAACCTGCGAGCTTCTGGACCACTTGAAGCGCTATTGCTCTCAATTCCTCTTCGTCATTTAGCCTGTTGCCGACCCACTTATCAAATAGCCTGAAAGGTTCGTCGTCCTTTAAACCTTCAAGAGGAAATATGGGAGCGTCACACTTCATTCGCACCAGCACATGTTTATATCTTGATGTTAGCAGCAACTTGCATCCCCTGCTCTCGTCTGCCGAAGGAATTCCGACCTCCCCCAGATCAAGTTCTTCCCACAGGTCATCCAATATTATAAGAACCTTCTCACTCGGATCCTTCCTTAATCTCTTGAACAGAAGATCTCTTCTTCCTGCTTCGCTGGGCTCATCCTTTAGATTTAGTCTGAAGGCATAAGCGATATCTTCTTGGATCTTCTTCAAGTCCGGAGTCTGCGACACTTTGGTTATAGCGATCATGTGGAATAATCTCTTCTCTTTCCTGAGTTTGTCCTCAACTTTCAACAACAGCGCAGTCTTCCCCACGCCACCTTGCCCGTAGATCCCAATCACTTTGTGCTTCTCGTCATCCAGAGCATTTATTATGTTCTCTAAGATGGAAGCTCGAGACTCGAAGATAGTGTCCCCCTGATCATCGGCCGAGGAAATCACATGGGAAGCACCATCAACAAACCCTGGAGGACGATCGCCGTAGACCACCTCGGATGGTTTCACCAAAATGAGTGCCCGGGCGTGTTCAACTTTCCTCCTTGCCTCCCTGCCGAGACGATATCGCACCATCGGGTTGGGAAGCCACCCGTAGAAGCAAGTTATCTCAGCTCTTCTGTAGTCAACGAGAAAATGGCGCGCCTCCTTGGTGTGCCTCTCCGCATCTTCCACCCATGCTCTGACATAGGCATGGATAGGCTTCACGTTGTCTTCAGCATCATTGATGAAATGGTGCACATTTCGCAACTCGTTGCGCAATTTCGCAACTTCGTCGTCAAGTTCGCGAACGTGGGCGTCGTAGGATATCACATAGCCGCAAAGACGATTGACCGGATCCACCAGGCACCCTGACACTATGGAAACTGCGCCCAGAACGACTTCCTCCATTTTCCCCCTTTTCGAATTCTTTCTGGTTTTTTTCCCTTCTCTGTGGAGAAACGAGAGCTAAGAACGTATATATGCCGAGGGAGGCGGAACAATATCCGCCATTTTCCCCAATCGAATTAGTTCCACCGAAATACTTGAAGACGAAAGCCAACAACAGAAAAATCAGACAAGTGCCGACTATTCGTTTCAACGAAATACTTCCACATCGTCATCAATATTACTAAGCATTCGTTTTCTGCTAATCTCCCCGGTTTCCCGGAAACTTCCAACCATTAGTTTCGCCTCGGACTGAAACTCAGTGCTAGCCTAGACAAACCAACCTCTCAAAAATCACAACACCGGACACTCACGGGCAAAATTGCCGACTTGATAGCCAAGCTCGTCCAATCACCCACCAACAAAAGAAACTAAAACTTTAAAAAAAAAAAAAGAGAGAGAGGCAAAAACAGCAAAGAAAAAGAAAAGAAAATAAGAGTACAAAAATCAGGGAAAGAATCAACTCACTGTTATGAGCCGCGAACGTAGTGGATACGAAACCGAATCGGAGAGAGCTGGAACTTCTTGTCGCTTGGAGTCTGCGACTTACAGCAAGAGCATTCCTCGCCGTCTTGCGCAGAAAAACCACACCGGAGCAGAGGGCGGAGAAGGAACACAATGACAATGGCCGAAGAAGCAATGAGCTTTGGGGCAGAGAGCGAAGATGACCCGGCGCCGGAGCAAGGCGGAGGAGCAACGTGCTTTGGGCCAGAGAGCGAATTCTCACCCAAAATTTTCAAGTGAGGAGGAAAGAAAGGACGAGAGACAAAGCTCCTTTTAATGTGTGTAGGCTACTCCATTAGAGAGGAGAGAGAAAAAATGACGGTAAATTTTTAAACAGAAAAGGGAAAATAATATATTTTCTGCAGAAAAACCAGGGCAAACCAGCAGCGCATCTTCGAGCCACGCGTCATTTCCTCATTGGCACGAATACACGGTGGCTTGGCAGTCGGGACCCCCAAATATTTTCTCCCATTTGTATATGCTTAATCGTTTAACACATCCGACCTCAGCACCAGAAATCAGCAGCACTGCAGCAGCGACGCACCAATCTCCAATTGGGACCGAGCTACGGTCCAGATTCCGATTCAGATGATGCACCTCAATATCATTTATTTCGGAGAACCTCGATTTAACGGTTCTAAAAAAACCCACTCCACCATTTCTTTTTGGACTAAAAGTGCCTTCGGAGCCCACGCTCGTAGAATACGAGAATTATCCAGTTGTCTATGATTATCATCGTCCATCAAACATTTCATACGTGCTCAGCTCCAGCTATCAACAGCGGCAAGGCCCCAGTCTCTATAAGTCTAGAATCCGATTCAGATGACACACTCCAATTTCAGTCGCTTCATGAGCTCTTTTAAGTATCATCTTTAATAAAGTTGCACAATGATCGAGTCCGCTGAGTGCAATAATGCTTTCTATTATTGTATTATGTGGAAACCACTAATTTTGATCAAAATGCTTTTTCGGTCAATTTTTTTTTATAAAAGTTTGTATCATTTTCATGCAAAAGCATCTTGCAGTGCTTGCATGATTGTATTGTCATAGCATGTAAAAGTCTGAACACAAGGCTAATTTTGAAAAAAGGTCACCACAAATTTTCATATGAAGGTTATTTAAGTATCATAAATTTATTTTTTCCGATCATTTAAATATTTTAAAACCTCTAAAAAATATTCACTTGAGCATTATAACCTTTTCGAAAACATTGCCCAAAAGTGCTAGCATCATGACACTTGTGATGGGAGTTGTAGTCTTTAAATGAGCAATTGAAAGTCATGACACTTACATGAATTTTTTTTTTAAAGTCATGACACCCACTTAATTGACAAAAAATTATGATACTCAAGTAATAAAAGGAATGGGGCTTAGCTCCAAGTTTAGATCGTTAAGTTGCCAAAACCAACATTCAAATATAAACTGAGATGATAAAATCAAGTGTGACAACTCGCCCTTTTCAAAAGAATGTAATATAAAAGATAAATTTATCACTAATATATTAATAAAAACCGTTTGGTTTCGGTAATTATCCAATGTGTATAAAATCAAGGGACCGCTGCATTTGATGGAGATTCATGAGATGCTCAAAGAGGCCTAGGCACTCCATTAATATCTAAGAAACACCAATCTATTAATCTTTTGAACATGCATAGGCTTTGAGATACATACACAACTCCATGATGCTTATTTAAGCATCTTGCACTGGTGATTGCATCGTCATAGCATTTAGAAGTCTGTAATGCCCTAGTTATACAAGGTTAATTTTGAAAAAAGGTCACCACAAATTCTCATATGATGCTTATTTAAGTATCATGAGCATTGTAACCTTTTCAAGGTCATTGCCAAAAAGTGCTAGCATCGTGACACTTGTGATGGGAGTTGTAGTCTTTAAATGAGCAATTGAAAGCCATGACACTTAAATGAAATTTTTTTTAAGTCATGACACCCACTTAATTGACAAAAAATTATGATACTCAAGTAACCGTCGTATAAAATGAACGGGACTCAGCTCCCAAGTTTAGATCGTTAAGTTGCCAAAACCAACATTCAAATAGAAACTGAGATGATAAAATCAAATGTGGCAACTTGTCTTTTTCTAAAGAATGTAACCAATATATTAATAAAAATTGTTTGTCTTCGGTAATTATCTAATGTGTATAAAATCGAGGGATCGCCGCATTTGATGGAGATTCATGAGATGCTCAAAGAGACCTAGGCACTCCGTTAATATTTAAGAAACACCAATCTATTAATCTTGTGAATATGCATAGGATTTAAGTTATATACACAACTCCATGGAGAGAAATTGAAAGTCCATGAAAGTCACCTTTTCATTTTGCTTTTGTATAGAAATTGCTAATTATGCTCATCATTTATTTCTCAAAACCTCGCTTTAATAGTTCTAAAGAAAACCTGATTCCATTGATTTGGCATGCCTCATTAGCAATTTAATGACCCTCTTTCCGAATCTCTGTAAAATCCAAATCCTGGGGAGTCTCTCTCCTTCCCTAGTATGTATCGACCACACACCTCCACGGTCATTGCTCCTTGATGCTCCCGCTCCCTCCCTCTCTCTCTCTCTCTCTCTCTCTCTCTATAAAACGGAGGAGGACAAAGCAAAGTGATGTTAAGAATTTAACTGGGGTGTCATGTCAACCTCGTGATGCAGATGGACAGTATGACTTTATACATTGTGGATCGTGTTGCAATTATTAAAGCTTCATGCTTTTTGAACCCCATGCCGAGGGACCCCACTCCACCGTACTATCCTCTCTCTCTCTATCAATTTAAACGTTGTCCCACTAGCTTTGACTTAATTTGTGCCAAGCCATATATGATTATACGTCTGGTCCCAAATTCGTACAAATCGTTTTATGGATAAGAGCGACAAATATTCTAAAGAAACCAACCTCTTAATTGAGTCGATCATCCTCATAAAAAAAAAAAAAACACATTCGATCGATCACCCAAAACAAAAACTGCTTTATACGACAAAAATTGCTTTAAACAACGGGAAAGCATATTTATAAATATGACAAAAAAATTAAATAACCCAATATAATCAAATAATCATCATGCATGTAAAGTTATTTTAGTCTTGTGGTAGGATTTGTTATTCTATGGACCTAAGTAAAATTTCTAGTTAAAAATGTACATATTCCATGTGTAGCTATGATATTCAATTTCTATATGGAAAAACAGATAATAAAAGATAAAAAAAAAAAATACAAGATATTGATCAACGAAAGAAATGAAAAGAACCTCCGTCTCCAATGTTAAACATCTGCATGCACCATTGCTGAGGATAAATACGTCTTGTTCATCCACTCTTTTTCTTTGTATAAACCATCAACATCTCGTCTTTACTTTATTTTTTAATGTAGAGTGCAAAATATAATCTGAGTTGAGAAGCTTGCTGATATTATTGACATTTTGCTGAGTAACATCTACTAATGCAACCATAGCCGAGTCTATACATATTATTATTATTAACGAGGATGTCGATACTTGTGGGAGAAGTCTTATATCTTGAGTTTTCCACATTTTGAGTTTCCCATCAAATGAAAGATGTTTACGGACGTGGAACCACTCCAAAATTCTGCTACCTTGATTTTTCTTTTGAGAGCAAGACCCGTATGTATATAATCAAATGAAGCTATTCCGTAGAATGAAGCGGGTTTCAGGAATTGGGTGAAAAGAAGTGAGGAAAATAAAAGATTCAAGGAATACGAAGAGAATGGTGGAGAAAGATTTTCCTGTGGGGGCCCGCAAGATATTTTCCTTCGGAAAGTGGGGAGAAAATAGCGGGAAACGCAAAATGAAGCTCTTTCTTTTCCTCAAATGACGAGCTCAGTGGGCCCATTACATGTCGCATTTTCTGGACTCTTGGTCATTTGGAGATGCGACAGGGGACAGATGTCTGAATTATGGTGGAGGATAGAAGACAATATGGACACGGATTGAATCCGGAGATGGGAAATGTGGATAGATGTCTGAATAAGATTGGAAGAGGCTCATAAAACGTCAACGAAGCTGTCAACCCACAATTTTTGGTGAAGGATGAAAGGACAAGAGTGATTGCGAGATGGGAAACTTTACAAATGTCCGAATTGATGGGTTGACTTTCCGAAATTATCTACGAAACTGTCGGCAACACTTTCGATGAAAGACAGAAGACTGTGAATGACGGACATAAAGTCAAACACGAGATGGGAAATGTGATGGATGTTCGAATGGGATGGGCTGAAGCTCCAAAAATATCATATCTATGAAGTTGTCGGCAACATTTTTTTTAGTGGAGGATTCTCGACTATCAGAAAATGGTACATGAACCCGAATGGATTTTAATTAGGATAGCCAATGGGCAGTGCCAGTTCGGACGGTGCTCTCTCTCTCTCTCTAAAACGCAGAGGAGGAGGAAGATTGAACAAAGTGATGTTAAGAGTTAACCAGGGTGGAGATGAAGTTGCTGCCTGGTCATCATCGGTGGCTTGGCAATTATTAAAGTTGCGTGTTATGTCAACCTAGTGGTGCGCATGGGCAGTACGGCTTCATGCCCGTGAAGGCTACTCAGCCAATCACCGAGGAATCCAACTTCGCCGAATTGTCCCATCTTTCTTTTGCTTAGATGCTCTGTACGACAATTGACTTGTGAAAAGTATAGAAAAATATTCAGCCCCCTACATCAATCATCGAGGAGATAGGCATTTGCGTCTCTAATAGCGCCCAATTTATTTGACAAAACGTAATAAGATAAAAACCACGAGAGTCATGCTCAGTTTCCCTATCAATCTTAATATTTAGGCCGATTATGCTACGGTCATCAAACCATAAATTCTTCTAAGCTGGTGACCGAAACTTTTTATCGTTAGATTTTAGTTGATCATATCTTATCATTTTAACATGTGAACTTTAATAAAGTAGTTTCTCATTCCCAACATCTTGATTCTATTTTCACGTGAAAAAACATGAATAATGTGAGATTAAGGTTATAATTTAAATAACTAATAATTTATAGTAGAGAAAAAATACTCACCAAACCTTCCAAGGAATTAAAGGGAAAAAAAGGGAAGGGGGGCTCAGCTCCCAAGTGTAGCCTGTTAAGCTACCAAAATCAACTTCGAATAGAAATCGAGATGAAAAAATCAAGTGTGGCAACTTGCCCATTTTTAAAAGATAATAATATAAATGGTAAATTTATGTATTAATAAAAACTATTTATCTTTGATAATTATCCGATGTGTATGAAATGGAAGAAGCGCCACATTTGATGGAGATCTGTTGAATGCTTCTAGGCACTTCATTAACATTTAAAAGACAACAATTTGTTAATCTTGTGAACATGCATAGGCTTTGAGCTACATGCACAACTCCATTGAGAGAAATTGAAGGTCCATAACAGACACATTTTCATGTTTCTTTTTTTGTATTGAATTTACTAATTATACTCATCACTTATTTCTCAAAACCTCACTTTAAATATTTTTAAGAAAACCGGACGATTGCATTGATTGACTACACCTCGTTAACAATTCAGTGACCCTCTTTCCAATTCTCTACAAACTCCAAATCCTTGCATCTCTCTCCTTCCCTAACAAGTACCGACCACACACGTCCACAGTCGTTCCTTTGATGCTACTACTGCTCTCTCTCTCTCTCTCTCTCTCTCTCTCTCTCTCTCTCTCTCTAAAATGTAGAGGAGGAGGAGGAGGAGGAGGAGGAGGAGGAGGGAGAAAGATAGAACAAAGCGAGGTTAAGAGTTCAATCGGCTTGGAGTTAAGTTGTTTTATTGCCATCGTGGATCACATTGCAATTATTGAAGGTTAGTGTTAGGTCAACCTCGTGATGCATATAGACAGTATGACTTTATACATTGTGGAATGCGATGCAATTATTAAAGCTTCTTGCTTTTTCAACCTCACACTAGGGGACCCAATTCCATTGTGCTATCCTCTCTCTCTCTAAACTTTGTCCCGTCTAGCTTCGACTTAATATGTGCATAGCCATATATGATTACATATTTGGTCCCAATGTACAAATTGTTTTACGAATGACAACAATAAATATTCTGAAAAAAACGACTTCTCAATTCGATTGATTATCCTACCCAAAAAAAAAAACATATTTAGTTGATAACCCAAAACAAAAACTGCTTTAAATGATGGGAAAACATACTTAAAAATATGACCAAAAATTTAAATAACCCAACATAATCAAATAATCATGATGCATGTATAATTGTTTTAGTGTCACAATTGGAGTTGTTATTCTATCAACTATGGACCTAACAAGAATCTCTAGTTAAAAGGGTACATATTTCATATGTAGCCATGATGTTCAATTTCAATATTTAAAAATAGATGATATAAGATAAATAATTGCCAGATATCGATCAACGAAAGAACTTAAAAGAACCTCTCGCTCCTCTACACAATATCTCTATGCATCATTTCATCTACTTTTTTCTTTGTGCAAACCATCTCCATCTCTTCTTCATTTCATTCTTAGTATAGCTTGATGGGCTAGAAAAAAAAAAAAAAACGACAAGCTATAATGCCGAGTGCAAACATAATTTGAATTTAGAAGCTTACCAATGTTATTGACATTTCTTTGAGGACCGTCTACTTATGCAACTATAGTAGTTAAGTCAATACATATTATAATTAATGAGGACATCAACACTTGTGGGAGAATTCTTACATTTCGAGTTTCTCATCAAGCGAAAGATGTTGTTTAAGGACAAGGAGCCACTTCAAGTGTTTGCTGCCATGATTTTTCTTTTGAGAGCAAGACCCGTATATATAAATCTGACTGGAGCCATACCGTAGAATGAAGAGGGTTTCAGGAATTGGGTGAAAAGAAGCGAGGAAAACAAAGATTCAAGGAATACGAAGCGAACCGTAGAGAAAGATTTTCCTGTGGGGGCCCACAAGATATTTTCCTTCGGAAAGTCGGGGGAAAGAGAGGGGAAATGCAAAATGAGTTCCTTCTTTCCTTAAAAGACATGTTCAGTGGGCCCATGACATATTGCATTTTCCAGACTCTTGTTCGTTTCGAGATGGGACACGTGACTGACGTCTGAATTACCGTGAAGGATAGAAGACAGGGAGGACACGGATTGAATGGGCAGATGCGAATTGTGATGGATGTCTCAAATAAGATTGGTCGAGGCTGCTAAAACCTCAACGAAGCTGTCACCATCAATATTCGGTGAAGGATAGAAAGGACAGACAGTGATTGCGAGATGGGAAATTTTACGGATGTCCGATGGGTTGAGGTTCCGAAATATTCTGCGAGGCTGTCGGTAACACTTTCGGTGAAGGACAGGAGACAGTGAAGGAGGGATAAAGTGAATGCAAGATGGGGAAATGTGATTTGATGTTCGAATGAGATGGATTGGAGCGCCAAAAATATCTATGAAGGTGTCAGCAACACTTATTTTCAGGGAATGGTCCTCGACTATCAGAAAATGTTCTAATCTCTGTTTATGAGCCCAGATAAATTTTAGTTAGGATGGCCAACGGGCTGTGCCACTTCGGACCCGTGCTCTTGGGCCACATGTGCCCCAAAAAAGAACGGCGGGCCTCAAGCACTCCAGGGCCGATTGCTGGTGAGGTGAATGAATATCTCTACAAGGATGATGGGAACTACATTTGAAAAATTTAAGGAAGACAATGTCAACCTTCTATGATGATGGAAGGCCAAAGTATTGTGCTTTCCTATTCTTTCCATGGTGGAACATGATATGCTCACTCCATCAGCGTGAACTGTATCATCAAAATCCACGTTCACTACCGACGGATGGATTATTAGAGATAGTAAACAAAAGGTTGAGTTACTAGATTGTGGATTGTTCGCATCTCTTGGCCCTTCCTCAATGCGCACAGGTTGTACAGTGCATTATTTAATCATCTACGACATCCAAATAATCACTAAAATAAATAAATGCTTGCTTTGATTATGCTTGACCTCAAAGAATCCAAAATTATTTATAAAAAAAAATTCTCCCGAATCCTATGCTCCACTATTTGAAAACAAGTGAGGCACTCCACCATTTCTTTGTACTAAAATTACCTTCGAGCCACACTACCTACAAAATACACGTTTTATTCAATTATTTCACACTATCATCCTCTACATAAGCTAATTATCAACATTTAATTCATCGTTATGACTTAATTGTTGCAATTTCATATCAATTGTAACTTCATGTGCTGAAATACCAAATAAAGCTTACACTTATTCAAGACAAGAAAAATATAATTGGAAGCAAATGAAATTTCAAGGGGCGAATGCTCAGTGCCAACTACTCCACCATATATTCGCCTTTTTTTTGGTATGAAGACAAAATTGTCTATTATTATTGTTATTGTTGAAAAAGGTTATTGTTAATTATGCTATTGCACGTGAAGGAAATTGTCTCGACGTCATGGTGGAAATGGAAATTCGTCGAAGTGGAGTCACAGCCCTTCATCGAGGGGCATCAATGGCGACTCAAATGTTTTTGCTGGACATTCTATTTGGATTTTCTCCAACCCACAACAATATTTGGCCCTAAATGGGTGAATGTGTTCGCCACAAGATATTGTTCAAATTAATTCTGCCAACTTATTCGCATAATTATCCCAAAACGGATAATAGATTGGGAAATTAAACTTGTGACCTTTGACTTGCAAATCAAGTCTTGGGCCACTTGACCAGTCATCTGATCGGTTTTTCAGCTAAAACTTTATAAACATTAGTTTTATTAAAATCTATGTTATTCTCAACATATTTATTCATTTCTTTTGCTTTTTCCTTGACTCTTTGCCATATTTAATCATTTCTTCACTTTGAAAACTTCAGATAAATTGAAAAAGAATCCTAGAGCGAGAAAAACAAAACACGAAAGAATCATCTTCCACTATAAAAAGCCATCTCTTTCTCTTCCCTCGTACCAATCTTTGTTTAATCTTCCATTCTAATTACTAGGACTTCGACCAACCAAATTGGTGAGATTGGAATTAGGGTCCATATTAATCCGAGTCATAAATGAAGTCATTTTAGATGAGTCAATATTTCATCAACACATACCTGATTCTCTTTGATTGGATTGTCATATATTTTTGGCTCGTATCTTCCATTGATCAAGAAACTACGATAACCTTTAATAAGTTAAGATTTGATGCAACGACACATACAATGTCTTGTAGTTTGTTCGTGACGGCATGGTATTCTTTTTTAAATATTAGGTAAATATTTTTGAAACTTGTCGACACCTAAATTTTAGTAGACAAATTAAGAATACATTTTTGTAAAAAAAGAGTATAAAAACAATGAATGGTAGCAAAAAGCACAAAAAAAGAGAATAATAAAAAGATAAAAATAAATAACAAATAAAAAAGCCAATTGGCGCAGCCCACAAGAGCAAACCCATTGATTTGATCCATGGCCCAGACCCATCAGCCCCATCACCGCAACATTTCAGCTTTTTCCCTTGGCCTGGTCTTCTCTTTGACCAAAGAAAGGAGTGCTTGCTTTGCCTTGATGCTGAGCATGGAGTAGATAGGAGTGCTTGCTCTGCCTTGATGCTGAGCTTGGAGTAGATAGAGATTCCTAGTCACGTTCGTTGTCTCCGACTAGCAATGTCTCTGCCAGAAAGACCTTCAGGCACACCAGATGCAGACCATCGCCATTGCTGCTCATTTCTAGAATTCAAGCTCTAGCTAATGTCATTCCAATTGCTTCCTTCTTATTTGGCCATTTTAATATCCAATCGAAATTACTTTTAAATGATCTTGCCAGTATCAAAATGGTGCATTGATGATTATTGTTACATGCAATGTGTCAATGATTATCGTTCTGGATTATGTTATTCTGTTCTTAATAGAAGGTGTCGTGACCTAACCCCTTGGGGGAAAGAGAGTTATGTTTTGGGGGTATTGTCATACTTTCTATTGACTCGGATTCTACCAAGCTCATACTTCACATGACATTGGACGTTTAAATTTTAAATCAATTAAGCATATGCAAATTTTGACAAAAGAGTCATCATTAGCCTTTTTCGGTTGACTAGAACCCAAGTAAAATACGGGAGGATATCTTATTTTTTATAACCAAATATTCTAGACTTGAGAATTTGATTATGTTAGCCTTAAGACTAACTCCCTTTTAGTACCTACTCGATTATGTGCTGACGAACGCCATAACAACTTATCCAAATGAAATTTAAGATTCGTCCTAACCATTCTAGAATAAGAAAGTAACACTCAAAATATTGAAAGGAAACTATATAAGCATCCTAATATTATCCTTAAAAAAATAAAAAGACAATGCAAAACAAAGAATCCTATTTTTAGTTTCACTTTTTTTTAGAAATTTTCCAATTTTCCAATTTTCTGAATTTTTATGATTTTTCTGATTATTATTATTATTATTATTATTATTATTATTATTATTTGGGTAATGAGTTAACCCGATCCAACCTGTCTACCTGGATCCGACCCGGTAGGATTTACAAAAAATATACTTTGAATTTTTTTTCCTCTTTTGTCTTTTTCCTTATTAAGTCCTTTTCTACTGCACTTCTTCTTCTTCTTCCCCTTTTCTTCCCCGAAGCCATTTTTTCACTCTGAACCTTCATCTTCTTCTCCATTTTTTGAACCCATACAACTAGCGGCCATGTACGGACACCGGCGCTCACACCACCACACACCATCACCAGATTACATCTCCGGCCGTCGTCGGCCTATCGCCGGCGATGGCCGAACCAAGTTCGGTTTTGCATGGCCATCGACGAACATCAAAAGTTGGGCCGTGAAATCAAACAAAAAACATAGCAAATCACGAAGAAAGCAGACATGCGTCAACAACATATGCGCAATCAAGCATCGAACTAAATTTTTAACGTCGATCGGATAACATGGATTTGGGCGCATCATTCGAGCATTTTGTCGAACACATGTTGTGCAGCCACGAGAACAGGTCTTTGATTCAGCTTTGACACTATTTTCCAACCAAAACACGACGCGACAGGTTCTAGACATCATTATCTCGCACGAACATATCTCGTTTTCGCGGGGTTGAGCCGCGAGTATTTCGATGAAGATTCACGCTCTCGGATCTGCTTCCGTCACAGCTTCCTTTCTCATCCCTCGCTCACGGGCATTTGTTCGGTGACCGTCACTGTACCTTCTCTCCTCCTTGCGTTACAGACGCTCTTCACACGAGCGCGCAGTGATGGGCTGGGCTTCTTTTTTAAGGCTCTCGTAGGCTAAAGAAAAAGAAGGAAAATGGGCCAAAGAGAATAAAGTAAACTGGAAGCCCGGTTAAGGGGTGAGCTGAATATAACCAAGTGGGCTAGACACGCCGGCCCACACGACTTCATTTTTCACCATTCATTCATTTTATTTGATCTATTTTTATTCATTATTCTTTTTTTTTATTTTCCTTTTTTTTTTTTTATCTTTTTATAAATTTTTATATTTTTTCGTGATAAATGGATATTTAGGACATCGATGAAAATTTGGATGTCAATAGAACGTTTTAGTCGACTCAATCCCTTTGATGCAAAAGTGCTATGCAAGTGAAATTAACTCCAGAGTTCCCTTCTTCCCTTAGAATTGGACTTGAAAATTTTGAAGTCAGCCATTTGAGTCTTATTCGTTACCGAGAGAAAGCTAGCATCAATTACTGAGATTTCCTTCGCATCTTTTTTACCTCTGTTTTCTACACTTGGTATTTGTTTTTGGGAAATTAAATGAATTTTTTTTCCGAAACAATAAACAACTCAAGTCGAAATGTAGGAAAGAAATCCCAAGCAAATTGAAAGTATAGGTGAAAAATTGAATAGGGAATCTAGACTTGTATTAAAATTGACAATGTATTTAGAGAAAACTAAAGGTGAACAATAAAATTTGTAGATGCCAAGTACAAGTTACTTCATTTATTTCAGGTTACCGCTCTATTTAAGATTTCACTAACTATATGAAAAGAATTACCAACAGGAATAGATTTGCCAGAGAAAATCAGAGGTTTAATAAATCGGACGCCCTTGGAAGCCAAAGCTTTAAAATGTCGTCTTGCATGTGGTGAACTAGAAAATTATCTTTAGAAGAAATAGATTATTATTTTAATCTACGATTCAAGTGCGCGGATGGCCATGGCTGTCCTCCTCCCCTCCCTGCCGAGACGATAATGTGCCTTCAAGTTGGGAAGCCACCCGCGGAAGCAAGTTTTCTTTGCTCTTTTTGTCGTTTTCCAGCATGCCGCATGCCTGTCTAGTGTCTACCCATAAACACAGGAAAATAGCATTGAGCCGCGTTCTACAGTCAATTCTCATGGTTGAGACTCATTCAGCAACAACTGAACTTGTATACAAATGCAAAATGGACAAAGAATCAAGCAAAGCATTCGGTCATGGCACAAAAAGCTCACTATGCACTTAGCCATCGAATGTCAGTTTTGACATCAAGGAATGGACTTCAAAATCTCCAGTCAACAAAGAAAATCAAACAGGTAGAGGCCATGCATTCGCCTAAAAGAAATTAAATGAAATATTATTGACATACAGAAGGTATTGAGGTATCAATGAATGGATCCATAAATGCAAGGCATAATCATCCAAGCATACGAAACCAATTACTTTCGAGATCAAGCAAAGGATGAAGTCCGGACAAGAATTTACTGAAGTACACAGCACATGATGCACATTTCGAAGAAGGATTTCACCATTTCCAGTACAAGGATGGTAATTGTCTTGAATGTTAGAATAGCCACATACAAACATTTCCTAATAAATTAAGCTGACACAGCATGTTCAAACTCTCAGTCATGGGAGCATTGAGCACAACTTTAGAAGTTCAACCAATATCAAGGAAAATGATGTCATATAAACTGGAGAACTCTCAGTTTAAGCACGCCATTGCCAGATAATCATCACGATGCAAGAATGCTTGCGAAATACACATGCTAATACCATTCAGGAATTCAATCAAACATGGGGTAAGCGTTTCGGTAGGGGCACCTAAATGCAATGATAAGGAAAAGGTGCGCATCCCAAACAATCGCCGAATCATTGAAACGTGTATGAGTTCATCAGGACAATCTCGGACTCAACCAGATTTCACGCCTGCAGAATCAAGCACTGGGTCACCACCTCCAGCAAAGATAGAGCATGCGAAGTTTACCTTGATAAGAATCATGATGATTCAAATACTCAACCCAGTCAAAGAAATCCTCGTTATGTCCGATTCCAACTCACATTCAACCTTCGTCAAACTCGAAATCATGATACTATCCCTCAAACTCAAATGGTTTCAGCCTCAATCAATGTCAGAGAGAGAGAGAGAGAGAGAGAGAGAGAGAGAGAGAGAGAGAGAGGAGGAACATGGGCTTTCCTAGATTGCAATCTCCTTGATCTCCTTCTTCCACCTGCGACGGTTGTCATGAGGTAATTCATCACTTCGATTGCTTCCATCGGATCATGAAGCAATCGAGTTTGTGATTGTGGTGGCTAATCCATTATAAATTTATACGGAAAGAAAGATTTCTTCAATAATTTTTTGATCCTGAATCACACATTTTTTAAATGCAAACGAGCAAATCATGTGCAGATCAAGATCAGATAGGTCATCTTGCAGAGGCAAGAGAGGTTCGTGGGTTGCGACCCAAGGAAGAAGAAGACGTCGGCGTGCCGCAACCATCGGTGCAGGGTGGTGCTGACGTTCTCCGACACCAGCACGTGCAAGGCGTGCGGCCTCAAGGTCTAATTAATTTTAGTAGAAAGGATTGAAATTGAAACCAAATCAGGCTAAATTGACAAACTTGCGATCCTACATTTAACCGGAGTAGATATAAACATCCTTGTGGTGATAATTTTGGTCACGTATCGAGGACACATGTTGCTATGTCATGGCATAAACTATCTATCATGAATACTTGAATTTTTTTTTTATTTCTTAAAATTTTTAATTTTCTTTACTATCTTTTTTTTTTCCCCTTTACAGGGTGGCGGGCAGAAGACGGACATCGCGACACGACACGCGACACGATTACCGACACGACACGCGACACGTTATTTTTCAAAAAGTAGAGAATTCCGACACGTTTCGACACGTTATATATTAAATGAATATTTTTATTTTTAATTAATTTAATTCAAATTCAGTATTTTTATTTTTCGAAATTATATTTTAATCCCATTTATTTATTTTTCCATTAAAAATTTTTTTCACTAAAGTCCACTCCACCCTCTTCTAGTTCTTTCCCTCGTCCATTTCCCCCCTCCCCCCAAAATCTTTTTTCTTTCCCTCCACCAGCGTTCGTTTCCCCCCACCCCCAAATATATTTTTCTTTCCCTCCCCTTCACTGACAGACAGGCTGTCCCTGTCTCTTCCCCTCCCCAATACGCAGTGGCCATAAAAAACCCGTCCGTCTCTTCCCTTCCCCAATACGCGATGGCCCATCAAAAACCCTAGCTTTGCACAACCTTTCCTCTTCTCATTCCTCGCTGCTCGCCGCACGCCACACAAACCCCTTTCCTCGCCGCTCGCCGCTCGCCGCTCGTCGCCTCTCACCGCTCGCCGCACGACCGCCTTCCTCTCCTCTTCCTCTCGCCTTTGGCCCTTTCTCCCTCGCAGCTGCAACCTCGTCGGATCCGTCACAGAGTGGCGGCCGTCTCTCGCCGTCGCGGCCTCCTCTCTACTCCCTCGCCGTCGCTTCCACCCTCCGTCATCTTCCGGACACGCGTGTCGAAACGTGTCGGGCACGCGTTGACCGCGTGTCGGATTTTCGACACGCGTTGACCGCGTGTCCGACCGTGTCCGAGCGTGTCGACGTGTCCGACACGCTCCGACACGTGTCGGACACGACACGGAAGCACGGACAGCGTGTCCGTGCTACCTAGGTGGCGGGGCTGCTGGTCCTTGGCCAGTGACCAGTGGACTTGCGGACCTTACGAAGAAACAATAAAATAAAAAGAAGAAAATAAAATAAAAGAAAAATAAAAAATAAAGTTTGTTTTTTTTTAAATTAAACACAATTTTCCACATTAATACCAGCCTTTCATGTAGGATGGCTAGCACTGAGTAGAATGCCACATTAGAAATTTCTAGCCAAAATTTTTCGAAAGGACTACATTCATAATTTTAAAAAATTTAGGATTAAATTGACACAATCGAAATATTTATGACTGTTTAATACTAAATTAATACATAGATTTAAAATTGATTTATAGATTTAAAATTGAATTGATCGCCCTATCATAGATTTTAAATTTTTTGGATAATTTTTCCTCTAACTAATGAGAATGCCATGATTTGTCAATTAAAATTTAGGACAGCACATTTCCCATGCTGTTAAAATCGCTTTTTCAAAGGGAACACAAATCCGTCAGCAAGGTGCTCGTTGCTCATTGCTCATCGTTAAGTGGCGCCCCAATCTCTGCATCGACCACCTCTGTCAAAAGACCGGCAACTCCTACATAAGGCCGATCAAGATCCCGAAGACGACGACGCTATGTTCTCATCTCGCTTCCTCTGCGTTGTCTTCCTCAGCTCCCACGGCGCCAACACCGCCCCCCCAACGGCATCGTGGATCACCTCTACCATGAGCACGCGCTCCGCCTCAACGAAGAAGGCCTCGAGTGAGGGGAGGAGATAGCGCTGGGCCTTCTGGAGGTGATCAACGACTCGGCGCAGTCGTGGCCATCATCCCCGAGAACTATCCCGTGTTGAGGTTAATCAATTTCAAATTTACGCCTTTCATCTGAATTCTACTGATTTGAAGGAGCTAAACTTTACTGATTGCAGCAATCTAGTTGACATCACTGGTCTCCGGGTATTGAAATCTCTGAGGCTTTTACTCTTGGGAGAGAAGAATTGAAAAGGTGAAAAAGATCACTCATGACTCCAATTTTGGGAAAACTACTTGAACTGTAGCAAAAAGATGGATGAAGATCATCAGTTCAGTTTCTCCACCTTTGTTCAGTATCTTCAATCATGAATGCAGAAAGTTTTGACCTTAAATGTGTTTTTTCATAATAAATTTCAGGTTGCTCTAAAGCATTTGCACAACTCGAGTGTCCCTGGGAGTGACATTCCTGGATGGTTTTGTCAGGAAGTTCCTCATTTTGCTGCTCCGACGAAGAACCACGAGGTTTAGAGGGAATGATTTTTGCTGTTGTTGTCTCTGTGGACAGTGCAAACCGGATAAACATTCCGCTACCAGCAATCGAGGACATTAAAGGAAGGCTTCTCAGGCTTGAAGATCCGATACACGTCAGACATTAAATGACACGAGCGAAGACCAGCTTTACCAGATTAGATATCCAGAATTCAAGCCTGAGAAGCCTTGCTGAAAAAGCAAGTACAGAGCCGTTGTTCAAAGGAGACGGGAATAGATATAGTCCTGCGAGACCCACCATACTTTCCTGGGCTCTCGCTGAAAAAGCGTGGGATATAGCTGGTTTTCGAGAATGATGATGACGATGGTGATGAAGAACGGTTGGACGAATCCCAGCAGTCAAAGTGTCTCAGAAACTTGGCCAAGTTCATCAGCTCCTCGTGAGATATTTGGTCCATCGTTAAGGTGACTATATGCGGTTTTGCAAAGGCTTTTTCTTACAGAATAGAATAGGATACTGCTCCAATAGATATGCTCTGCCTTTCCTCTGCATAAGACGGAATGGTCAAGTACAGAGCCGCTGGTACTTATGCAAGGACCGAGCCGAGTCCATAATTACTTATGTGTTGGAAGGGGATCATGGTACACGGTAGGAATCAGTTATGAAAATCTGAGAAACGTTCCTTATTCAACTAATGAGGTACTCTCAACGATCACACTTTTAGCAATTCCTAATAAACCGCCTGACTTTTTTGACAGAGGCATGGTCAATTTGTCATCCTCAAACAACTTCGGGATGCAGTTAGCGATGGCTCCCAGAGTAGCACCTAAAATAACCTAACAGTTAACAGATCTCCCACTCAACCAGAGAAAAAGCGACCAGAGAATTAAAGAACAGGCGAAGGAACTCCTTATTGCTGCCATATACGCAGTCGCAATGCAAGAAGTGAGCAGCGTGGCTGGGAATAAAAGGTGAGCCTCCTTTGTGAAGCAAGCTTTGACAAGAAACAATGAACAGGAAGATATAAAAAAAAACGTTTCCAGAAAAGCATTTAGGACTTTGCGGTTGGGCTAGAACTAGATAAATGCACGAACAGAATTAACGTAAGCTGCTTTCCTACTGCTCTGAAACGTGCGATACTCTTGGCGTCTGGAAGGAGTCCAGAAGTCTGTTATCATCACATCCCTCCCTTTCCTTCCGTTTAGGCATGGGTACGAATTTTGGAAGGGAGAATCCTAAAGATCGTATGCTTGTGATTCTGACAATAATAGAAAAACTCGAACAGTCTAAAAATTTCATTTTACAGTATTAAGAAGCATAGCTGTAAGGCGGAGCTCCTGGGCAATGTCTTCGGCTTCGTCCTCATCCCGTGGCTTTTGCCCTTAGAAATTCCTGTAATATCTGATAATCATATGGGAAGAACCACCTTTGAACCCTATAACCAAGTGCATGAAAAATCGGTGCGTGAAAAAGAAAAAAAAAAAAAAAAAAAGAGAGAAACTAATCAGAGGAAGTATCCATTGCAATTGCTTGAAGAGAACACTCGTTGCTAATAAACAGAATCCACAAAATAGAATATGGTGAATCCAGAAATCAATTGCTTGAGATGAGCGAGCTGTCAAGTTCCCACAAGCCAATTAATACTTATACCAATTAAGGTTGATATATGGATATATCCTGTAACCGCATTCCAGAAAGAAGGCCATCTTCAGCCCGGAGAGGAGGAAGAGGGGTTAGAGAGAGAGAGAGAAAGAGAGAGAAGCAATGCAGATGCAGTTCCCAAATGATGGACCATATGAGAAACTGGAAAAGTACGGACACGACAAGCCCTGTATCTTGTCTCGGAGCAAATAGGGAAATAAAGGACCCACGAAATCGACAATGAAGATGATGAAGGCTATTTGAACGAAAAAGGAGGTCCTCCATTATATTTTCCATGACAAACGACATTTTTTACTTTTAGGAAAGCGAAATTGCAGATTCGCAATCAGTATTCACGAGCAAATTTACTTGAGAACTATGTCACAGTGTTTCTCTCTGTTTCTAAACGAGAAATATGTCTAAGAACAAAAAAGCCCGACTGTCTTTTTTTTTTGGGGGGGCCAGATATGAGTCTGAAACCTTAACCTTGGCATAAGAAGTCACCAAGCAGTGCGAGGATTGGAACCAGGAGAAATGTCAGGTAGAAGTAGACTGTACTCATTAATACGTGGATGACATAGTAGACTTTCTTGCACATACATGTAATAAGACGAATATCAGAATAATTGCTATCCGAAAGGGGACTAGATGAGGTGAAGGGAAGAAAAGAACACCCAGAAAGGGAGAAGACTCACCCTCATAAGTGAACATATGAAAATAAAAACAAACATCCCAAGGATGCTTCCACTGACAGCGAAATGAAGGCATCTCGTTATTGAATTACACATCAAAACAAGGCGTAAGTTGACAGTGACAACAATAAAGGTAAATGCCTTTGTGCTGACGTCCCAGGGGCCGAACATTTTTCCCGGTGAATTTAGACCAGTAGAACTAGTAGCTGTCACAAAGTGATAAAGGACGAGAGACTGGTAGACCGCAGAAAAAGACCAGGCTGCCACAACTCTATAGTTGAAGTATGAATTCCGTAATCCCTTTTTGTACAGTTGTGGATACTTCTTTGAAAATGACGCACTAACATACTGGAAAACATACAAAAACACTGTCAAGTATTTGCTCCAATTGTGATCTGTGTTGGAGTATATTTATGAATATTAGTCGACAGTTAGCAGGTGGTCACAAATCAGGTAATCGAAGCTTTGTTAATGTCTCTCATGCTTTATAAGTGGAGCTACTGTAAACTCTTTTATTCGGCTATTGAGTAAAGGTGTAGTATTTGTTGATTCTCTCTCTTTCTCTCGCTTGCAAATCATAGAAATATTTCTATGGTATAAGAGCCACCAAGGATGAGGGATCCAAATCAAAACTCCAACTGTATCTTTCCCGTTGCCTTCAGTAAAAAGAACATAGCCATCACTATTCAGTCAGCTCCATCTGAACAATCTCTTCATGTTTGTCCACATCATTTGTCTACGGTGATAATCCTCGTTGAAGCATCAGTCTACAGGGTCAATTAAAGCTCGCCCTCTGTTCTTCTCAGCCTTATAAATGCTCAAAAATCACCCAAGTTCCTTTAATCAGCGCTGTTTGTTCTTGCCCTTTCTCAGCGTGACATGTCCTGTGGTGGCCAGCGATGGAGGTGTGGCGGCTGTTGGTGGATGGAGGGTGACAGAAAGGACAATGAAGAGGGAATGAAGATCAAAGGAATAACTGAGGGATAGAGAGAATTTGCTGAGCTCCTTTTCCTTGTTGGAAGGTCCTCTGTTTCTGTTCTGCCCCCCTGCTGCAGAGCGCGCCAAGCCTGAGCTGAAAAGGAAAGCGGCTTAGTTCATTAGATGTAGAGAGACAGGAAGAGAGGCAGAGAGTTCTGTGGAGGGCCACGTGATGCAGAGTGCATGTGGGTCCCACTGAGAATTGCGCATTAGTTAATACCACTGATTTTGGATTCAAAGGGCACGACAATGGAATTGTGTATAAAGTTCAAGTATGTCATATTTCCATGTGGTTACAGCTATTTAATAGCAGGTACTAGCTAAACACCCAGCGAGTGCATCGACATTTATCAAAAAATTAAGCTTGTGACTAATAGTGTTTAACCGATGCTGTGCAGGCTTATGGTTATAGGATGTCGCTTTGGGTGAAGCACTTGGGAGATTTAGAGGACAGCTTCAGGGATCTGCAAGGCACTGAACGCAATAAGAGGGTGAACAAAATAGCCAGACGGAATTGGAGGGTTATGCGGATGAGGACCAACATAATCCCACGGAAATAAAAGGCCACCTGATGCAATATCCGATCCATTTGAGCAAAGACTGTAAAAAACATATCTTCAGGTGGGCGGCAAAATCCTCAGATCACTCACAACTATTCCCGATACGATCACAACATGATCAAACATTTAAATTAGTCACATTCAATTCTAAAGCAATGTGGCTCACGGTATTGAGGTAATTTCAACTACTGAAAATCGAGAAATACAAATAGTAGAATAACGATGCATGAACATGATTTAGATAGATAGAGACTAGTAACTAAAAAATGATGAGAAATCATATGCACGTCGATGTACCATCACGTGCTACCAAATTAACCCTCATATGAAACCAAGATCTATCAAATCCAATATGATGCAAAAAAACACATTGAACTCTAAGAAATCAACATGGAGTCGACATGAATCCAACATATATTGCTAATGTGACTCGAATAACTTGGAAACAACTTTGATTTTACACAATAGGAACTCTCGGGACCAAATACTAAAGACCACATTCTAATTACCCACAGGTGGCTCCAGCGGAGACATTTTTAAAGAACATCATGCTGCCAATATTGATACGCATAGCAACGTAAACACAGGAAAACAACATTGAGCCACATTCTACAGTCAATTCTCATGGATGAGACTCGTTCAGCAACAACTGAACATGCATACAAATCGGCAATGTGGACAATGAATTGAGCAAAAGCATTCGGTCATGGCATAAATAGCTAATTATGCACTCAGCCATCGAATGTCAGTATGACAAGGACTCGCACACCATTCACAGAAAAGTTACAAGCAAATGACATCAAGGAATGAACTTCAGAATCTTCAGTAAATAAAGAAAATCAAAGAGGTAGAGGCCCATGCATTCGCCAAAAAAAAATGAACAGAATATCATTGGCAGTGTAAAGGGGTTGAGGTAGCACTGAACGGATCAAGAAATGCAAGGCATAATCATCCAGGCATACGAAACCAACATGCGAGATCAAGCAAAGGATGAAGTTTGCACAGGAATTTAGTGAAGTACACAGTAATGATGCACATTTCGAAGAAGGATTTCACAATTTCCAATTCAAGGATGGTAATTGCCTTGAATATTAGAATAGCCATATACAAAATCATAGATTGATAAGGAAAACATAATTCTGAGTAAATTAAGCCAACATGGCATGTTCAAATTCTCAGTCATGGGAGCATTGAGCACAACCGGGAGAGTTCAACCAACATCAATGGAAATAATTTGTCATATGCCCCGGAGAACTCTCAATTTAAGTACATCATTGCCATATAGTCATCACGATGCAAGAATACTTGCAAAATACGTATGCTAGTACCGTTCGGGAATTTAATCAAACGTATGGTAGGCATTTCAGTAAAGGTCACTTGAATGAGTTCATCAGGACAGTCCCGAACTCAACCAGAATTCACACCGGTGGAATCAAGCACTCGGTCCCTACCTCCAGAAGAAACAGAGCGACGTTTACCTTGATAAGAATCATGAAGATTCAAAAACTAAACCCACTCAAAGGGATCCTCGTTATCACCGATTCCAACTCACATTCAACCTTCGTATACCGTCCCTCAAACTCAAAACAGTTTCAACCTCCGTCAATTGTCAGAGAGAGAGAGAGAGATGGGAGGAAGAACATGGGCTTTCCCAGATTGCAATCTCCTTGATCTCCTTCTTCCTCTTGCGACGGTTGTCGTGAGATAATTCATCACGACTTTGATTGCTTAATATAATAGCACATACATTTTCTAATATTACGGGAAAATTTATAAACACGATAATGCACTGGATTAGAATTTATACATCATAACCCCACAATTTATGGTCCAATGACTGGTCACTCGTCACTGTAGCCCAAGACACAAACCAAAGAAATGAATAGCCAAGAAAACAGTTACACACTTCGCAGGAAGTGAAGACAAGACTACAAAAGAAAGAATCTCATATTACTAGACACGTCCATTTTGTTTTGCCAGACACCATCCGTTGTAACATTCACAAACTTTTGTGGCTCACTTCATAAAACTAATTATTCTTCCTCAATTTCACGTTTTAACTCCTCAATTATGAGGTCTAAGACCTCAATTTCCCGCTCACTTTCCTCCGCACTTCGGTTGCCTTGGTCCAACTCTGTTCTACTCAAGACATCCATGGATGGGAATTCATCATTTTCTTCGATCATCTTGCCCAACTGTCTCTCAGCACTTGTAGGGATGAATTCTCTAAAGTTGGGGCACCGCCAAATAACTAAATTAGTTAAGGAATGGAAACTCATCACTTCTACCTTGGATCGACCGCCTTCTTCCTTGGGAACCACTTCCTTCATTTGTTCGCATTTAGAAACCACCAAGATATTGAGTTTCGCTAGAGTTGTGGCCATATAATTGGGGAAGAGATATCTCAACTCAGAGCAATTGTAAACAAAGACTAATTTTAGACTAGGAAAACCCAAAACTGTTTGGGAATCACTCATCACCACATGTCTCAGCCTTCCTGCTCCACTCACACCACTCCTTCCAATTTGGGAAGCAATACGATTTTGTGTTCTATACTTGAATCAAGGGGCCCCCAATTAAACAACGATTTCAGGGAGGGACAGCTTAAAACCATGATTTCTTCCAATTCGGGGAGCAACACAATTGTTTGTTCTGTATATGAATCAAGGGATCCAAAATCAAACAACGATTCCAAGGAGGGACACCCTGATACTTTAACTATTTCAAGGTTGTGCAATCTCCCCATGATTGTCGAAGGGAAGACATCAAGTAGGTTGGAGCACTTTTCAAGGGTGAGGTTGGCTAATTTGTCGAAGGAACTTTTGGGAAGCTCATTGTGCCATATCCTTTTTAACGATCCTACCAACTTGATCACTAACTTCTCCAAGCTTGGTAAACTTATCTGCTCATAAGAGTTATGCATCAGATCATAGCTATGAAAAATTTGACAATTTAGCCTAATCTTACACCAATCTATCTAATGCGAAAGAGGATAGAATTTTCACTAACGGCCTAACTCTGACAAGTATAGCTATAAATTATAAAAACATTTTAACTAATAAAACCAACCAAGAAATCTTCAAAGAAATAATGTTACTTGCCCCACAAATTGCGTGCATATAACTATTATGGGCATAATCTCAAAAGAAAGAATTTGTACCTTTTGATCAAAGAAGGAATGCGAATAATTATCTTGTGAATCTGAAGTAGTGGTTATTGACTCTTTTTTTCCATGCAGATATGAGAAGAATTTCTCCATGGGACAGCAGCTTACAGATAGTCGCTCCAATAATGGGAACTCTATAATATCATCTCTCCCATCATCTGTTCCTTCTTCATCCACAATGACCGCCTTCATATTTGGACAATCCTCCACTTCAATGTCTCTAATTTCTCTAAGACATTTAGCCATAGACACCAAAAAGAGACATGACAACCCGGATCCTACTGAGCGGAGTATTAACTCCTCCATGTTTGGTAAACTTATCTGCTCATAAGAGTTATGCAACATATCATAGTTATGAAAAATTCAACAATTTAGCCTAATCTTACACCAATCTATCTAATGCAGTGGAAGATAGAATTTTCACTGACGGCCTTACTCTGACAAGTATAGCTATAAATTATAAAAACATTTTAACTAATAAAACCAACTAAGAAATCTTCAAAGAAATATTATTACTTGCCCCACAAATTGAGTGTATATGACTATTATGGGCATAATCTCAAAAGAAATGATTCATACCTTTTGATCAAAGAAGGAATGGGGATAATTATCCTGTGAATCTGAAGTACTGGTTATTGACTCTTTTTTTCCATGCGGATATGAGAAGAATTTCTCTGTGGGACAGTGGCTTATAGATAGTCGCTCCAATAATAGGAACTCTATAATATCATCTCTCCCATCATATGTTCTTTCTTCATCCTCAATCACCGCCTTCATATTTGGACAATCCTCCACTTCAACGTTTCTAATTTTTCTAAGACGTTTAGCCATAGACACCGGAAAGAGAAATGACAACCCCGTATTTTTGATAGAGAGCACCTCCAGATTCTGAAATATTGATATTCCTTGTGATTGTAAATCTTGTTTCAGAGTGAGGTTGGCTAATTTGTCGGAGGAACTTTTGGGAAGCTCATTGTGCCATATGCTTTTGAAGGATCCTACTAAGCAGAGTATTAACTTCTCCAAGTTTAGTAAACTTATCTGCTCATAAGAGTTATGCATCAGATCATAGTTATGAAAAATTTGACAATTTAGCCAAATTTTACACCAATCTATCTAATGTAGTGGAGGGTAGAATTTTCACCGACGGCCTTACTTTGACAAGTATAGTTATAAATTATAAAAACATTTTAACTAATAAAACCAACTATCTTCAAAGAAAAATTATTATTTGCCCCGCAAATTGCGTGTGTATGACTATTATGGGCGTAATCTCAAAAGAAATGATTCGTACCTTTTGATCAAAGAAGGAATGGGGATAATTATCTTGTGAATCTGATGCAGTGGTTATTGACTCTTTTTTTCCATGCAAATATGATAAGAATTTCTCCGTGGGACAACGGCTTATAGATAGTCGCTCCAATAATGGGAACTCTATGATATCATCTCTCCCATCATCTATTCCTTCTTCATCCACAATCACCGCCTTCATATTTGGACAATCCTCCACTTTAATGTCTCTAATTTCTCTAAGACTTTTAGCCATAGACACCGAAAAGAGAAATGATAACCCCGTATTGTTGATAGAGAGCACCTTCAGATTCTGATTTATCGATATTCCTTGTGATTGTAAATCTTGCTTCAGGGCAAGGTTGGCGAATTTGTCGGAGGAACTTGTGGGAAGCTCACTATGCCATATGCTTTTGAAAGATCCTACTGAGCGGAGTATTAACTCCTCCATCTTTGGTAAACTTATCTGCTCATAAGAGTTATGCATCAAATCATAGTTATGAAAAATTTGACAATTTAGTCTAATCTTACACCAATCTATCTAATGCAGTGGAGGATAGAATTTTCACTGACGGTGTTACTCTGACAAGTATAGCTATAAATTATAAAAACATTTTAACTAATAAAACCAACTAAGAAATCTTCAATGAAATATTATTACTTGCCTCACAAATCGAGTGTTTATGACTATTATGGGCATAATCTCGAAAGAAATGATTCATACCTTTTGATCAAAGAAGGAATGGGGATAATTATCTTGTGAATCTGAAGTGGTGGTTATTGACTCTTTTTTTCCATGCGGATATGAGAAGAATTTCGCCATGGGACAGCGGCTTATAGATAGTCGCTCCAATAATGGGAACTCTATAATATCATCTCTCCCATCATCTGTTCCTTCTTCATCCACAATCACCGCCTTCATATTTGGACAATCCTCCACTTCAATGTCTCTAATTTCTCTAAGACGTTTAGCCATAGACATCGGAAAGAGAAATGATATTCCTTGTGATTGTAAATCTTGTTTCAGGGTGAGGTTGGCTAATTTGTCGAAGGAACTTTTGGGAAGCTCCCTATGCCAAATCCTTTTGAAGGATCCTGAGCGGAGTATTAACTCCTCCAAGTTTGGTAAACTTATCTGCTCATAAGAGTTATGCATCAGATCATAGTTATGAAAATTTTGACAATTTAGCCTAATCTTACACCAGTCTATCTAATGCAGTGGAGAATAGAACTTTCACTAACGGCATTACTTTCACAAGTATAGCTATGAATTATAAAAAAATTTTAACTAATAAAACAACTAAGAAATCTGCAAAGAAATATTATTACTTGCCCCACTAATCGAGTGTTTATGACTATTATGGGCATAATCTCGAAAGAAATGATTCGTACCTTTTGATCAAAGAAGGAATGGGGATAATTATCTTGTGAATCTGAAGTAGTGGTTATTGACTCTTTTTTTCCATGCGGATATGAGAAGAATTTCTCTATGGGACATCGGCTTATAGATAGTTGCTCCAATAATGGGAACTCTATAATATCATCTCTCGCATTATATGTTCCTTCTTCATCCACGATCACCGCCTTCATATTTGGACAACCATTCACTTCAATGTCTCTAATTTCTCTAAGACATTTTACCATAGACACTGGAAAGAGAAATGACAGCCCTATATTTTTTATAAAGAGCCTCTTCAGGTTCCGAAATATCGATATTCCTTGTAATTGTCCATCCTGTTTGCACATGCGTTGTAGGTTTGGCAACTCAGATAACTCCAATTGCATTAGCCAAGAGAGAATCTCAGCATCTCTAGCGACTTTTAGCTCCTCTAGGTCGAAAACTACTTCTGCTGATGGAGAGCGCACAATTCCCATTGACTCCAAATTCGGCAGCTTCAGTATCCAATCTTTCGGAATAATCGACGTGGATTTAGACTCCTTTATCTCTAGCCATTTCAGATTGCTGTATTTTAATGAAGGTTCACTATAGAGTATCTTTTCTAGGCCAAAGAATCCAACCATTACGAGGGATTCCAACCGAGGCAATAAAACCTAACAAAGCACCACAATAAAACCCATTAAAGGTGAGTTTGTTACTAATAAAGTTATTTTCTAGGAAATTGCTTTCAAACTTTTCATGGATCAAGAAAATTACTATAACTCTTGGGCTAAAATACAGAAAAAAAAAATGAATTTTTCTTCTGTGAAACGGGATCATTTTCATGAAGATATCCTCACCACTATCATGCCGCAAATGCAGCACTACCACACAATTCTATCTCTCTCTGTCTATCTCTCTCTCGACTGTCATCATATTTTTTATCTTGTCTTTAGTTGATCTTCAAAACTATGACCATAATTTTTTATCTTTTCTTTTGAAATCATTTACCGATCTTCAAAACAACTACCATAATTTGGTTATCTTTTCTTTTCTTTTTTCTATTTTGAACTTCAAAATTGATAACAAAATCATATCAAAGTTCATTTTTTCATAAATTTTTGTTAGCTTATTGGTTTTCATTAAGAACAAGTAAATATGACTTATTCGGGCTTGTTTCTATTAAGGATCCATAACAGTTTTTGTCTTTACCTTGTAAATTTTTGTGCTTCGTTAATAAACATCATAAAACATCTTTTCAAATTGCGTTTTCAGTAGAACCAAATATAGGGAAACAATTCATTTTCTAGAAAAATGATTTACCAAGAAAACATTTTTCAACAATAATGAGTTTTCAATGAAACAAACGAACATTGAATACATGAATGAGCTTGATGTCTCTTAAGAATGTCAAAAACTTAATTGATCAAAATTAAATATTCAAAAATCAATTGATCAGAGGGCGGAATATGTAGATTTTTTTGTCGTGCCTAAAAGAATAGAGAAGGAAATATCCCCTTAGTATCTGAAGAAAGGGATGATGGAAGCAGAACGACATTTGACACGGTGAGGTTGGAATGACGTTTTGGGATCAATAGCAACTTGCATGTAGGTGAAACATCAATTAGGTGGACTTTCTTTGTTACATGGCTCTTGGTTCGCCTTCCATTTAGTTAATCTCTCACTTTCTTCATTTCGAGATTGTTGAATTTCGTTCATTCGTTCAAGATTCATTCTTGTTAAGTACAACGTCTTTCCTTCTCTTTAAAAATGTTAAATGAGTAATAAATTAGCCATAATACAAAATCATGTTAGAGCCCAAGTAATTAATGCGATTATCTAACACTGAAATAAATCGAAAAGAAATCATTTGCAGAAAGAGGCTTCCCTAGAGCTATGGTTGAATGCGAGTAAAAATGTATGGTATGTGTTTTCTTTGAATGGATTGTTTATTTGTGAATCCAAAAGTACAAACAATCAAATTTAATGCAATATGCACTAAGGTTCGGTGAACACCAATATCTTATTATCCTAAATTCCCCTGTGATAGTGTGATCTAGGTATCGTTTGCAAGATTAAGAATTAAGGAAACTTATACCCAAAAAACGAAAAAATTATCTGAATTGGAGCACCCTTAACTCCAGTGCAAAAACTCGTCATATTTGGTAACCATTGTAAATCCAGACAACGTACATTAGGCAACTTAACCATATCATCAGCAGCAACTTCTACTTTTCCTGCATCATATGTGATAATGCCTTGCAATGAGTCACATTCACATATGTGAATCTCTTCCAAATGTACGAGTCCTTGCATCTTTGATTGGAACCACAGATTTTCCAATCGATGGCACTTTTTGATATGCATGGCTTTCAATCTGCTAAAGCAATTTGGTGCAAGAGGGCCATTGCATAACTTTTCTAGATTAATAAGATTTTCAAGGAACAAAAACTCTAACATTGTAAATGCAGTGGGAAGGTCACTGGATGAACTGGCAATGTACTTGATTGAGGGGCTATTCTGAATGTTGAGATGCTTCAGTTGTGTAAATCCTCGGACGCACAACTCGTGAGCATTCTTCTTGAACTCTCCCAATCCATCCAGATGCAAGTATTGAGTCTTATGTAGAGTTTCCTGAACCCAATCTTTTGAGAGAATACTGCTGCATCCTTCCAATTTGAGTTTCATGGTTGTCAAACCTTGAAATTCCCTCTCGATAACATTTCCTATGTTGAACCAAAATTTGATCAAGTTCCCAACTGGTAAGTCACCATTCTCCAAGAGTATGGTGGGATTAGGGATCAATATTTCCATAGTGGTTAGCCTTGTCAAGCTCTTCAACTCGGCAAGCCTAGCATTACATGATTCAGATGATATTTCATCCATGCCCATCCATTGATCAAAGCTACTCTTCATATGTAACTCTTCCAATTTGATCAAGCCTTCTAGGACACCGGGCTCAATTGTTTCAAGCCTATAGCAGTTGCTTAGATTCAATGATCTCAAGTTTGTAAGTTCCCCGATTTCTTTAGGCAACCTAGAAATGGTGGACTGTTCAAAGTTGAGAATCTGCAATGCTTTGAGTTTGCCAATAATTGCCACATCCTTCACATTGCATTTGTATAAATATAATGACCGGAGGTTCCCGAGGATTTCGATTGAGGGAGGTAAATTGGTGATATGCATGAAGCGAAGATATAGGACTTGAAGCTCCTTCATGCCCTTGAAATCTAATAGTCCCGAGCAATCACCCATATCATGTTGATGTTCTTCACTCCAGTCCCAAACTTTTGGCATAGACAGCATAAGTATCTTCAAGCTCGGAAATTGACACATCATTAGTTCAGCAAACCTATCTCTACCAACATCATCTAGGCATATTGCCCAGCATTTCTCAAGCTTTTCCTTTGATGATGAGGCATAATTGCTGCTCATCATAAAGGAATTCTGATCTCTAAAAGGAGTTGAAACGACCACCTCGCTATAAAGATCATGTATGGTCACATTTTCCATGTCATTGCGACCATCCTGCAACAAACAAACGGAGCGGAGGCTCTCGAGCATAGTATTCAATCTATCCCTTGAATCTTCTATCATGTTATTGAATCCCTCAAACAAGCCCAAGCCCATGCCTAGTCCCAACAATAGTTCAACTTTAATGGTCCCACCGATAAGACCACAAAGCAAGAATAAGGACTTGGCGTCCTCACTCTCCAAATGGTCGTAACTCAACTTCACTATGGTTTCCATTTTCTTCACATCTATTTTTATCAAAGCGTTTTTCCATGCAGACACACCGCTATTTTTCAAAGTGCTTGCGACAGAGATAATCAAAAGAGGCAAACCTGCAAGCTTCTTTACCACTTGAGCCGCGATTGGTCTCAATTCCTCCTCATCTTTGAGCCTGTCGCCGACCGTCTTTTCAAATAGCCCGAAAGCTTCATCATTGTTTAAATCTTCAAGAAGAAAGGTTCGATCGGCACGCATCTTCTGCTCCAGCACATGCTTAAATCTCGATGTGAGCAACAATTTGCATTTTCCGCTGGTATTTTCTGAAGGAATTCCGACCGCTTTCAAATCAAGTTCTTGCCATAGGTCGTCCAATATTATGAGAATCTTCTCACTCGTATCCTTCTGCAATCTCTGAAGCAGATGATCTCTTCTTCCCTGTTGGCTTTGCTTGTCCTTCAGATCCAGTTTCAAGGCGTCAGCAATCTGGCCTT
This sequence comes from Eucalyptus shirleyi, assembly GCA_017140165.1. Classification (NCBI taxonomy): domain Eukaryota; kingdom Viridiplantae; phylum Streptophyta; class Magnoliopsida; order Myrtales; family Myrtaceae; genus Eucalyptus; species Eucalyptus shirleyi. The sequence goes on along the minus strand of CM029452.1, from coordinate 11,122,109 downwards.
GGATATTATTCAAATCCGGAGTCTGCAAGACTTCCGCCTTGACGATCATCTGGAACGGTCCCCCGTCTTTCCTGAGTTTCTCCTCGACTTCCTTTAACAGCGTAGTCTTCCCCACGCCGCCAGGCCCGTAGACTCCAATCACCTTTAGCTTCTCATCATGCAGAGCTTTCATTATGTCCTGAAAGATGCAAGCTCGCGAAAAGGTGATGGTGTCACCCACATCACCGGCCGACGAATTCACGCCAGAAGCTTCGCCAACAAGCACCGTTGGAGGATTCTCGAAGTCAACCTTCTCGAATTGACCCGGCGGAATGAGTTCCTGGATAGTGTCGCCCCCATCATAGGCCGACGAATTCACTTCGGCAGCACCACCAACAAGAGCCGGAGGGGCACTCTCGTAGTAGACTCTCTCGAATTTACCCTGCGGAATGAGTTCCTGGATGGTCTGGGCTGTCTTCCTCGCGTCCCTGCCGAGACAATAACGCCCCTTCGGGTTGGGAAGCCACCCGCAGAAGCAAGTTTTCTTGGCTCTTCCATCTTTACCCAGCAGGCTGTGCGCCTCGTTGGCAACGGTCTCTGCATTATTCTTCCATCTGTTAACTTCCCTTTTTATCTCCCACATGTTGTTGTCAGCATGATCGACGGAACGCTGCACCTCAACTCTCACGTCATCGAGCTTCTCAAGTTCTTTCTCAAGTTGGCGAACGTAGCTGTTGGTGAATATCACGTAGCCGCATTGAAGACGAACCAAAGCCAGCAGGGGCTCTGCCGCTTTGGAAGCCACAGTCTTAACAATTTCCTCCATTTCCCACCCCCTCCCCCTTTCGGTTTCGACTTTTGTGGTTCTCCTGTAGGAGAAAAGGAAGTTGAGAAATTATATATGCTGAGAAAGGCGGAACTGATGGAACCCAGTAATGAAACGGAAATGACCGGACTGGAAAGATTCAGTAAGATGAATCCGCAGCCATGAAAGATTGGGTGAGGAGAGACAGCTTTTAGCATAGGCGTAAATGAAGATGGAAATCTAGAGGGAGGAAGTGATCATTTATAGAGTTGCAACGATCAGAAAGAGGAGCATGTGGCTTCAACAGAGGTAGCAGGAGAAAATATTGGGTGGGTTTTACACGAGAAAATATTGGGTGGTTCGGGACCGCCACGTCAGCGTGGTCCCGAACCACTCATATGGCGCCACATAGGAGGGTAGGGGGACAAAAGAAAGAAAGAGGAGAGAGAGCGTCAGAAAAGTGGGTCCCAGTTTTCGTCCTTTTCCGGCTTCCCATACACGTGGCGCCGTGTGAGTGGTCCGGGACCACACTGACGTGGCGGTCCCGGACCACCCAATATTTTTTCGGTTTTACACTCCACCTAGGTGAAATGTAAAACCATTCAGAAGTCGACACGTGGACTCCACATGTAAATCGGGTCCCACGGTTCAGCGATTCAAAATTTGCTCTTCCCCTCGAGACGAGACATGTAGAGTGACATTATTATTTCTTTTTAATTTCCCGAAAATGCCATGCCGTCCTCCGACGCGTGCAGGCAATCCAGCTGTCACCATTGCTTTGAGGCGAGTGAGTTCATACACTGTCTTGCAGAGCAGGATTTTTCAAGTATTCAAATTGATTTGTGCCAAAAAAAAAAAAAAATGAAGAAGAAGAAGGAGAGAGAAATAAAGAAAGAAAAAAAGATGTGAAATTTTGAGGACGTGAATACTCACAAGAGAGCGTTGACCTCTAATGGTTGAGACCCTTTATAAATATGCCTCTATTTCGATCCCAGCAGTCCACGAATTCATTGCATTTCGAATAGCGATAAAACAAGATAAGCATTTCCTTAAAAATTAGCTGTTTCTTAAAGATCAAAATTTTCCCACTCATCACTCAGTGCTTGAGTTGTATCCGTGGCAAATCTTTATCGGTCGAGTTATTGTAGAGCCAGCTGAGTTTTGAATGTATACATATTTTGTAGAGGATGACACCTAAAGAGTAGTTATTATATTGCAAGGCTACCACAAACATATTACTCATCATGGTATTTTGTTACCGGAGTAGCTTCTTTATTTATTATAAAGCCATAGTTGATACTACGTGACTCTTAAAACTTTTGGAAGAAAGAACTTCACGTGAGGCATCAAATGAAGCCTTTCGAATAGTTCTTTATTGGAGTTTAGGAGAAGACTTTTATCATCAGTTGGTCCTTGGCATCCTATAGGATTTTCGATAATTACAAACTGTATTTATTGACACTACTTTTGTAGATTAAAAGTTACTTACCACATGTAAGTTGAATATTACTTATGCTCCATGAAACTCTTCAATTGCTTTGGAATAGTATAATTTTTTGTTGTTGCTAGAATTGGAATTGTATAAGTTGCAATAGGATACAAAACTACCTTTCTCAACATCAAAACTTTACTATATGCCCAAAAAAAAAAGGTCAAAACTTACTTATCATTGTGAACAAAATTACTTAGTACAACATCATGATATATGGATACTTAATATTCATATCAAATATACTGACCACTTTGAGGAGTTGCTAATTTCCCATAAGTTGAAATTAACGTTCCTCAACAACACATATTACTCAATCAAAGAATTGGAAGTTAATTATATAGCCTATTGGAAGCAATATAGCTAGTATATTTCAAGTCTACCACAATTGTGTTACATATCATAGTGTTTTCCTCCTGCCATCGCTACTACAGTTGTTACGAAACCCTAATTGATACTTCATGACCCAAAAACTCTTGAAGAAAGTATATCAACTGAGAAATGAAATAAAGCCTTTGGATGAGACTTCTATTGGAATCTAGGAAAAGGCTTTACTATTGATTGGCCCTTGGCATCCTACAGCATCTATTCTTGAGCACAATAGTAGAACTATGCTTTATCTGTCAAATCTGGAGAAGACATTGATTTCTAAAGTGTTCACATCTTTATTCATTTTTTCAACGGAATATATGCGTGTCACGTAATGCTTCCAATTAGAGAATAAGATCAACAAGGAAAGAATGTGAACACTTCTTAAGCTACTGCCCATTATGGCACCAAACTTCGGCCAGCACTAATTCAGGCGATTGATTCATTCGGCCGACAAGAAGAATCAGCACAAAAGGGAATGATATTTGGCCACATATTTGACACATGATTCTCGGTCATTTTAGGTGGAGATCGGTGGATTTGCCGAGGTCAAGATATTCTCTAAAGTTCGGTGGAGGTCAATTTAAGAAAAGAGGATGGAGTGATAATGACACGTAAAAAGTATGTGAAAATATTCAGCCCCTACATCAATTGTGCAGAATATAGATAAAAATCAATCATCAAAAAATAAGGGAAAATAATATATTTCATTCGAGTACATGCATTTACCTATGCACCTAGAAAAACAAAGTTCAAAAGGAACTGCTGAAAAAGCTTGAAAGCATTGCATTAGTGCGTGCACGAGCATATTTAAGGACATATCTAGTCCCAATTTGTACTAATTGTCTTATGAATGACAGCAGCACATATTCTAAAAACGCACAAAACGAAATAACCAAAGGAGAGGAAAGAGAACAGAAGGAGAACAAGAATATTGAATTACCTTCAAGATATGGAGCTAGGAGGCGAGGCAACAACTTGGTGGGGGCGAAAATCGAATTGGGAACAGAGAATCAAACAGAGAATATCATCTTTTGGAAATCAAACCCTAACAGAGACAAAGCAGGGCTGTGAGACGAGGTGAAGCTGATGTGTGAAGCTTAAGAAAAGGAGCAACCGGGAATAGCCGGCAACACGTAGCAGGTTGCCGCCAACCCACCAGCTCTGAGTGATCCATTTTTCTCAATCATGCGAAATTCCAAAGAAATTAACAACTTGGATCGAAATGTCGGCAACTGAAACCGCAAGAAATTAAAAGTACATGTGAAAATTGAATACGGAAAATAGACTTGAATTGAAATGAACAACGTACTTAGAGAGAACTAAACATGAAATTTACAAATCTGACGTAAAAGTTACTTCTTTTATCTAGAATTATCTTTCAATTTTAGATATTATTAGCTACATGAAATAATTTTCCAACTCTTTCCTTTATTTTTAGAGGTAACTTTTACTTTTTGGGATGTAAGTAGGGGGTGTTTAATAACCACACCAAGTGCTGAAAATTATTATATTCAGCATTTAACATTATTAAGTGCACTCGATAAATTTAATTATTAACATCTTAATTAATTGGTTTAAGTAAAAAGCGACTTGATGATGGGTTATTTAATTATCCCAAAATAAAAATTCGTTTGATAATAACATAAAATTTCTCATTTTCGGACAGCGGTGAGGGGGTTACTTAATTATCCCAATTGATAACGTGTACAATGATAGTTAACATCAATTTACCAATTATGTTGTTAAAACCTACTATGCGGAATAGAAAAATTGTTTCTAGAACATAAATTTTGATTTGTTATGCACCCCGTAATCATCCCAATTGATAACATATACAATGATAGTTAACATCTTACCAATCATGTTGTTAATACCTACTATTAATATCCATGGATTCATGTTGGCAAGAAGTCGATAATATTTATTACTCAACAATTCATTCATTGTCAAATAACTTTTCATTTCCCTATTCAGCATATGATCTTTAATAGATTGAAAGTTACTTTTGATTACCAAAATTTACTAATCAGTTCACAAAATACTGGTTAACTATAAGTATGCATTACTTTTGTCAATATCTTGAGCTACTCACCGTTGTGAAAAAAAATAAAATTTGTTTGTCATAATTACTTGTAATTTGAAACTTTTTAATATCTTTGAGAAGTTTCTTTTCCCCATATAAACGTACTAGCCGTCATGAAATAGTAGTTTATATATGGGTACAAATATCCCTCTTCCTATGCTACCAAATACAAATAATATCATGTTGGGACCGGCTTCTTGGATCATAACTCACATTTTACATGATTTAAGATATTAGTAGGGTATTTTATGGGTTCGTGTTTTACTAGCCAGGATAGGCTTCCTTGTCATGGAAAAAGGATACAAACTTACTTCTCAAATAAGAAAAGTTACTAATTGATGTTCAATAATTAGAAACTGCTTGAAAAGTTACTTAACACATATGTAAGTTGAATGTTGCTTATGCTCCACAAAACTCTTGGGAATAGTGTAAGTTGCAAATGGATATATTTCCACTATTTGCAACGTGAAAACTTACCTATCATTGTGAAAAGAATTACTAAGTATAACATTGTGACATATCGATACTTAATTTTCATATCAAATTCACTCACCACTTTGAGAGTTGCTAATATCCCATAGGTTGAAATTTAAGTTCCTTAACAAAACATATTACCCAATCAAAGAATTAGTAGTTAATTATATGGCCTTTTGGAAACTATATAGTTAGTATATTGCAAATGTACCACAAGTCTATTACATATCACCGTGTTTTCTTACCGCCATTACTACTACAGTTGTTACAAGGCCGTAATGATTATTACATGACCCACAAACTCTTCAAGAAAGTATTTGAACTGAGGGATGAAATGAAGCCTTTTGATGAGTTTTTCATTGGAATTTAGGAAAAGGCTTTATTTTTGTTTGGCCCTTGGCATCCCATAGGATCTATTCTTGATTACGACAGCAGAACTATGTTTTCTCCGCTAAATCTGGAGAAGACAATGATTTCTACGGTGCTCACATCTTTTTCGTTTTTTAATGGAATATATGCATGTCACGTGATGCTTCCAATTAGAGAGTGAGATCGACAAGGAAAGAATGTGAATAATTCTTAAGCTGCCACAATCGATTCATCGGCCAACAAGAGGAACCAGCACAAAAGGGAATGATATTTGGCCACCTATTTGGCACATGATTCTCGGCCATTTTTGGGAGGAGATAGTGGGATTTGCTGAGGTCAAAAAATTCTCTAAAGGTTCGATGGAGGTCAACTTAGGGGGCATTCGGCGAGTGGATAAAGGAGATATTGGGCGCTTTAGGATAGAGGATGGAGTGAGGGGAGAAAGTGCTTAAGAAAAGTAACTAATCGAATAATTACAAACTTACTAGCCACATGTATGTTGAAAGTTACTTATGCTCAACGACCTTTTTCGGTTGCTTTGGAATAGTATTAGTTGCAAATGGATACATATTTGCCTTTTTTCCAATGTGAAAACTTGCTCATCATTGTGAAAAAATTACTTAGTATAACATTGTGATATATCGATACATAATTTTCATATCAAATCAACTAAGCAATTTGAGGAGTCGCTAATTTCCTATAGGTTGAAATTTATTTTTTCTTAGCAAAACATATTGCTCGATGGGAGAATCAGTAGTTAATTATATAGCTTGTTGGAAGCAATACAATTAGTACGTTGCAAGTCTACTGTGAGGGTATTGCATACCGTGGTGTTTTCATAGCTATTATAGAAGTTCCAAAGCTGTAAGGGATATTACATGACCCTAAAACTTTTGAAAGACAGTACTTCAAGTGAGGGATGAAATGAAACCTTTTGATAAGAATTGTATTGGAATTTCGTAAAAAGGCTTTAGTATAATATGGTCCTTGGCATCCTATAGGATCTCTTCTTGATCACTACAGTAGAGCAATGTTTTAACTGTCAAATCCAGTGAAGTCATTGGTTTCTGAAGGTAGTCACATCTTTTTCAATATTTTAATGAAATGTATTCATGCACAACATCATATTATTAACAACAACAACAACAACAACAAAAAACAAAGAACCACCACCTAATTTTCTTACTATCAATCACTAATTTTGATTCAAGGACAAGAAATATTAATCTTGAGGACATAGAAATACATTGATAGATGAATCTCTTCCACTAAGCTGCATACGCATTAACCATATGATACTTGTGCCTTTGATGCTTTCTATTCATACCATAAATACAATTGAGACTTCCTGTTTACAAGATGTCCAATTTACAATCGGCCATCAAACCGATGAGATAACTTATGAGGAATCAATTTTCATAAGTTACATCATCTAATTGGTAACTCTAGGAGACATCCAATCCATCTGTATTGTGGTCGATCTCGATACTTGGTCAACATTTCCAGAGATATGCAACCTTTCACCTCTAGGTACTTCAAAGAATTTAATCTATCGAGGCCTTCCATGGCTCTTAGCTTAGGACAATTTTTCAATTAAATGCAAATTGCATAAATTAGGTAATCCTTCAATTGAATCACACGCAACAAAGATCCTGATTCCCCCAAACCTTGAACCTCGACTACTCTTTCTAATCGAGACAGCTCCAAGGACTGTAGATTACTCAAGCATGATAGATAACTGTCCTTATGAGGCATTCGCACCTAGAAATTCACAATCCCTCGACTTCAACAAGCCTTCCGAGACAGGAAGGTGTGCCGCCGAGCATTGATCAATAAGGAGAGACCACTGGTTTTTCAAGTGTGGCAGTGCTGCATCGGCCCAGGCAACATTTTTATCATAGCATATTCCATCTTAATTACTCTAAATTTTCACATTTCCGATTGAATGGGTAGATTGACTACTCGCAAACACAATAAAATATAACTCAAGCAACAATTATAATTCTCCAATTAAGCATGAAAGCAATGACAAAATGTGATAAAGATAATATCCACAAGAGTTGCGCCAAATTTCCCTATTTATCAAAAACTTTATGCCAAATATGTCGTGACCATCAACCAAAAGTTCTTCCAATCCTGTGACCCAAAACTTCTATCGTTAGATTTTGATTAATCATGCTACATCATTCAAATCTACACTTTAATAAAACTAGTTTTCAGTCTTAACTATGCACAGATTGCATCTTAATTCTTTTCTCACATGGAAAAACATATATAATGTGAGATTAAGGTTAGAATTTAAATAATTAATAATTTCTTGTATAGAAGAAATATTTTACAACCCTTCCCAGGAGTTAAAAGAACAAGAGGGGGCCCAGCCCCCAGTTTAAACATTAAGTTGCCAAAATCAACTTCGAATATATATTGAGATGAAAAATTCAATTGCGGCAACTATAGGATTTTCAGAAGAATGTGATATAAAACCATGATCACACGGAGAGAAGTCATTTGGGAAATTAAGAATTGTTCTCTAAAGAAAAACTAAGCGGCACCTATCTTTTAATCCCAAGAGATTACTCAAGTGATAAGCGTGTCTATCCTCCTCACTCAAGGCTTTTGAGTGAATCATCATATTTGCGTAGTCTCTTGGAGTCACCCATAGAAGCAGAGATTTGTGTGTTTTCGAGAATTAACCGATGTGTGTGAGGCAAAGGGATAGCCACACTCAATGGGCATTAGTCGGCTTTTCAAAAAGTCCCAAACACTCTTTAATGAGATCTAAGAAACACCTATGTCTATTAATCTTGTGAATAATGAATATGTATTCGTTGTGAACTACGTATGAAATTCCATTGGAAGAAACTAAAGGTTCATGAGAGATGCTTTAAAATTTCTTTTTTTACTTAAAAGTACTAAGCATAATCATATTTTATTCCTGAGAACATCACTTCTCCAAAAAGAAACCAATTTAATTGGTTAATTACATTTCATTAACGGGACCAATGAAAATAAAGTGTATTTGTATGTAATTATGTGTATGTTAACAGGATTATTAACTCCATGGATTAGATGGATGTCACGTTATTAATTGGTTGAACCGGACCACCTCTCTTTGCTGTAAACCTTTTCCTAATGACCCTCTTCCCGATTCTCTGCAAAAATAACGTAACGATTCACAAATAACTCCCAAATCCTTACGCGTCTCTCCCTCCCTAACACGTACCAACCCATGTCCACCATCGTTGCTCTGATGCTCTCTCTCTCTCTCTCTCTCTCTCTAAAACGCAGAGGGGGAGGAGGAGGAAGACAAACGCGGCACTGAGCCAAACAGAAGAAAAGAACGGAGTGATGATAATGGTCGAACATGGTGGACCTTGGTCTTATGTCAACCTCACACTGTAGATGGCAATTACTAAGAATTTCGTATAATTTGTGCATTTTCGTTCGGTTTCTTTTATTAAATTGAATGGCTGATATGTAAATATCGTTCTTTCTTTTACTTAGATGCGAATTTAAGATAATGACATATGAAAAGTATATGAAATTATTTAGCCCCTACATCTCCAAGCGTACAATCAACTGCAAGCGTACAATCAACTGCACCGAAAGAAGTCAAAACTTAGTCATCAGAAAATAAGAGTAAAGATTATCTTTCATCCAAGTACATAAAAAAAAGGAAAAAAAAAAAAAAGAGTACATGTATCTACTTGTACACCTAGTAAAATAGAAATTAAAAAGGAATTGCTGAAAAAGCTTGGAAGCATCGCGTTAATGTGTGCACCACCCAAACAAAATTAGTTTTAATTGATGGGAAAACATACTTACATATAATCCATAAATTTACATCACCCGATATAATCCAATAGTCATCATGCATGTAATTATTGTAGTGCTGCAATAGAAAATGTTTTTCTACAGACCGCGAACCTAATAAAAAATTCTAGGTAAAAAGGTATATGTTCCATATGTAGCCGTGATATTCAAGTTCTATACTGAAAAATAGGTAATGTAAGATAAAACAATTACAAGATATTGATCAACGAAAGGAATCGAAAGAACCTTTCGCTCCTATATAAAATATCTCCAGCACCATTGCAGGGGATGAAGACGTCATCGTGTTCATCCACCTTGTTTCTTTATGCATACCATCTACAGCTCATCTCTATTTCTTCGTTCTTATCATAGCATCTATAGTAAAGTTGACACACATTGCTATTGACAATGACAAATAGCTTTTTTTAAATACTTTTTTCTTTTCCATTTCTTTACTCTCTTTTTTTTGGTTTTTGGAATGATGGCCGGTGATCCTCGCTAGTTTTGGGTGAGGGCATTGCAATCCTCAATGGCCATAGCGGCCCTCGCCATGGCTGTTGAGGGCCTGGGCTAGGGCTATGATGCCAAGTGAGAGCGCACAAGCCCTTGCCTAGATCTAGTGAACGCCATGACACCCTCGTTAGATCTAGGCTAGGCGAGGGCTTGGTGGCCCTTGCGTGGCATAAGCAAGGGCTCACACGCCATCGCTTTGGCCAGCCATCACTCCAAAAACCAAAAAGAAAGTAAAAAAATGGAAAAAAGAAAAAAACCAAAAAAGTTCTAAAATGTTATTAAAATGTCCACTCCAACACAGAGTGCCAAGTAGGATGTCCGGCGTTCACGTTAGCAATTTTCGGTCACCTGAATAGACTCAATTGGCAAATTGTCAAAAGGTTTATGATTCTATTGGTAAAATTAAAAATGTTTAAAACCGAATTAACAAAAGTATAATAGGTCTAGGTCTTTTTGGACAGTTTTCCCGATCCTTTTACAAACAAGATTGTAATCCTCGAGCATCTCATCATTTCTTCACTTTGGAAAACTTTAGAAAAGTTAAAAAGAATCCTCAAATTGGAAAAATTAAAAATGAAAGAATCATATTTCACTTGGCATCTCTCTCCCTCCTTCCCTCCCCCACTCCTTATACTGCTCTATGTCTAATCTTCCATTATGATACCTGGGACCTCGCCCCATCAAATGGGTAAGATCGAATCGAGGTTCAATATGAATCTATGTCATAAATCAAGTCATTTTAAAAGGGTCGATATTTTATTGACACATATCCAATTCAATTCAACTGGTGATTGTCCCCCTTTTTTTGATGGCATGACCCATATAGAATCTGAATCGGGTCATTTCATAGGGTAAAGCGGGTTTTAGGACTCGGGTTAAAAGAAAAGGAAATAATGCTTGCCTTGTAGGGCTAGAATAAGAGCTAGGGAAGTGGAAAGAGTGATAGACAAAACCTAGGAAGTACCGACACTCTTTGAGAGCTTTCATATCATGTCAGACATTCCAACACGTGTCCGATACTCTTACTCATTTGGTCAACACGTGTCGGAAAATCTGACATCTAATCAACTTTCCTAACACTCGAGTCGGAATTCCAACATATAAGTTTCCAACACGTGATTCCAACAAAAATTTTCAATAAATAGGGGTCGAAATGCATATATGTGAAAACATAATAATAATAAATGAGGAAATAAGAAAAACTTGGTTTTTTTTTCTCTTCTAACTCTCACTTCTTGTAATACATAATTTACCCATAAAGCTTTTTTTTCCTCTTCTCTTTTGACATGTCTATCATGTGAGTCCATAATGTGAATTGCTTGTTTTTTTCTCCAAATTTTAAGGATTATTGAAATTGAGTTGAATTTGTCAAATTGAAATAATGAATTATATTAATAAATGGGAATTAATATTTTTAGTAAAAATTCATTTATGTTTTTATTATTATTTATTTATTTGTGAATTTGAATCAAAATAATTTGATTGAAATAATCATAAAAATAATAATTTATTATGTACATATAAAAATATATATTTAATATACAATGTGCCACAACTTGTCGAAATTCTTTATTTTTTGAAAAATAACGTGTCAACATGTCATGTCGTTGTGTCTTGTATCGGGTGCTACTTAGGACAAAATTATTCTCGTGGGCCCACAAAATATATTCCTCATAATACTATTCCTTCTTTCCTTACCCAGCTTTGTGGGCCCACCCCATACTTGCTTTTTCCTGGACTCTTTTTCATGTCTTTATCCTATGTTATCTTATCTTTATTTGTTCCTTTTTTTTTTATCTCATCTTGTTAGTTTAATAATTAGCAACTTGACAAAACTTGATAATTCACTGATTTATTGAGAGGTTAATAGATTCCTTATTGAGTTGGTATTTTAACAAAAAAAAAAGTTGTAAAATGTCAAAGAAATTGATCAATCACCGTATTAGTGAAATATAGGTAACTTTATTATATCATTGATTAAAAAAAAAAAAAAGACACTCGTGAAATTTCAAAAGAGGTGATAATTTACTAATTTGTTTAGACATTGACAAAATCCTAATAATAATGACAACTTACTTAAGGGTAATCTAATAAGTTAGAGGTCATATATTTTTCCAAACAAGATTTGAATTCTCAACATTTTCATCATTTCTTTAATTTGGAACCTCTTAAGTAAAGTGAAAAAGAATCCTCTAAAGAGGGAAAGAAAAAAGATGACAGAATCATCTTTCCCTAAAGAATCTCTACCATCTCTCTTTTTCTCTCAATCTCTCTTTACTTGCGATTTCTGGGACTTTGATCCGATAAATGGGTGAGATAGGATTTGGGCTTAATATGAATATGGGTCATAAACTAAGTTATTTTAAATGGATCAATATTTCATCAACGCATACATGTTCTACTCAACTGGATTATGCCATATTTTTTGGCCCACTTCTCCCCTCGATCAAGAAACAAATATGGCCTTTGGTAATTAAAGATTTGACGCAACAACACATACAACGTCTTGTTATTTGTTTGGATAGCGTGACATTTTTGTTCATATATTAATGCAAATATATTCATAACCGTTGAGACCTGAATTTTAGTCAACAAATTTAACATACATTTTTTTAATTAAAAAAAGAGAGCATAATAACAATAAATGGTAGTAAAAAGAACAAAAGAAAAAGAATAACAAAACATAAAAATAAATAACAAATAGAAAGCCCAAGTTGGTCCAACTGGCACGGCCCACAAGAGCAACCCATTGATTTGATCAACGGCCCAGACCCATCAACTCCATTACCCCAACGTTTCAGCTTTTACCCCTAGCCTGGCCTTCTCTCTTCCCTCCTCTGCCCTTCGCCCTGCGAGGATGTTGCTGTTGATCCGACCAAAGAAAGGAGCGCTCGCTCTGCCAAGACGCTGAGCTCGGAGTAGACAGAGATTCCAAGCATCGTTGTCTTGGGCTAGCGATGTCCCTGCCAGAAAGACTTTCAGGTGCGCCAGATGTTGATCATTACCATCATCCCCGCTCGTTTCCGTGAATTCAAGCTCTGAGTGATGATGTCCAACCGTTGCTTCCTTCTTATTCGGTCGTTTAGCTATCCAGGCGAAATCGCTTCTAGATGATCTTGCAAATATCAGAATGGCATGTCAATGATTATCGTTACATGCGATGCATCGATGATTATCATTCTGATTGTGTCTTCTTGTTCTTAGTGGAAGGTTTGTTCGACTCGATCCCTCTAAGGCGGCAAACTATGCAAGCGGAATTGGCTCCAAAGTTCCTTCTTCCCTTGAATTCGGACTTGAAAATTTTGAAGTCAGCAGTTTGAGTTTGAACTTTATTGAGAGAAAGTCAGGCTCAATCCTTGAGATTTTCTACACTCGATCCCTCTTTTTTGTTAAATATACATGAAATCTTTTTCAAAACAATTAACAACTCGAATCGAAATGCGGGGAAACTGAAATCACAAGCAAATTGAAAATACTAGTGAAAAATTGAATGAGGAATCCAAATTTGTATTGAAATCAACAACATACTTAGAGAAAACTAAAAGTGAACAATGAAATTTATGGATGTTGAGTAGAAATTACTTGGTTCATTTATTTGAAGTTACCGTTCTATTTAAGATTTTACTAAGTACATGAAAAAAAATTACCAATAACAACAGATTTACCCGAGAAAATCATTGATGTCTAACAAATCAAACGCGTTTGATAGTCAAAGCTTAAAAATATCAACTCTTAGGTGGTGGTGGTGAACTAGAAAACTATCTTTAAAAGAAACAGATTATTATTTTAATATGGTCAATTAAAAATTCCTAATTACATTATAATGATCAAAACTATCTTTTAAGTCCTTATATATTGATATATATCTGAGGGATTCTCCTAGTAGACCTTTTGGAATTCACTCTGCGATTCAAGTGCCCGAATGGCCTCGGCTGTCCTCCTCGCCACCCTGCCAAGACGATAGTGCCTCTTCAGGTTGGGAAACTACCGGCGGAAGCAAGTTTTCTTGGCTCTTCTGTCGTTTTCCAGCACGCCGCGCGCCTCATCGGCAAGGATCTCCGCCCCCGTCTACCCATTTCTGGACGCCCGCTTTGATCGGCTTCGTGTTGTTTTGAGCTTCATCGACGGAACGCTACGCCCTTTGTCTCGCATTAATTAAATTCATAGCTTTCTCGAACATAGCTGCGGGAGAATATCGTGTCGTCGCATACCATCAAAGGTCCAATTCATGGAATTTTATGATCCCACTTGCAATGTGAAGACAATTAATCACACCACCACTTTAGGACCAAATTATCATTTCATCGAACGCCTCCTGAGCAGTATCCAAACGTTCATTTGACGCGAGAACAACTTTGATTCTGATTCCCACAGCTTGACACGAGGACGACACTCGGGCTTGATTTAGAGTAAGAAGTGGAAGAGCTCAATCAGCGGAGAGAAGATTCGAAAGTGATGGTTGGGAGTCAACTGAGCCGGGCGTCCTTTTCCATGCGGTTCGAGCTTACGGCAACCTTCCACCGATCACTGAAGCGAAAGAACGAACCGAAGGAGCGCCTCGCGGTCAGAACAGCACGCGATCGGAACTGTAGCCAGACGACACTGGAACCCGCAATCGAAGTCGTGAACACTGGAATCGACGTTGATTCACCTCCGGCGAACCTCGAATCAACCACAGCGAACTTTGGATTCCAGGATCGAGCTTTGTTTCTTCTACGCGTGTTGTGTGCCTTCCTTCGTGCGTCTGCCGTGGTCGGAGATGCAAGACCAGCGGTGGCTTCCGGTGGAGCTGGCGGCCGGCGGTGAAGCTAGAGAGGACGCGATAGGCAACGGACGCGAAGCAGCTTCGAGAACTTCCTCGTCAAATGACGAAGGCCAAAAATTCCTTTAAACACTTCTCTGGGCAAATGACGCAAGTGCCCTGCTTCAAAATGACGAAAACGTCCTTCTGGTTATTACTATCCTAACCGAATTCAAGAGAGAAGGGAAAATCGGTGGTGGGCCCCGCGGAATAAAAATTCTCTCGTTCCAGCAATGGCGTGTGACAGTTTCTTACTATTGTTGTCGTTTTCAATTTTGTTGGTGCATTATTGGCAAAATTTAGGTGTAAATAATTCCGAATTGCGAGAACCCCGGTGGGACAAGCGGTTCTATATCTCCTTAGTGCAGCCAATGATGAAGGTGGAGTCTTATGTGAATAACAAAGATGCGTTTGGGGCTGAGCTCATCAGGATCGTAAATATATCAATGGCCAAGATTGTGTTCGGCAACACAATCAATGACTAGTTCCCAATAATTGGCAACTTCGGAAGGCTCCTCAAGCCCTATCCAAAACTTCACATCTCGATCCAATTTAGGCTGATCGGTGACAATTTGTTATGCAAGAATGGTGTTGGGGTCGGGCCAAAATATGTGGGTGTACCAAACACATATATTCCACTTAAGGAAAGGTGGGCATGTGACATTTTAGCAAGATGTTCATGTCCTAGAGCGTAAGCTGCCTCAGATTTTGCTTGATGATGGGAAGATTTATGAGCAAGGCAAATGCTAAGAGGATATATGCCATGCCATTTTGGAGGCCCACCACTTGATCTACATCATTGGTTGGTCCATTTGTCATCCTGTCAGGCTTGTGAGAGAGCCCACGAGGGAATTGCCGAATCGAGGAGAGCTCTCTTTAGGGGAGCTCCTGAAGTATAAGTCCGATGAAGGTGTCCGAGTGATCGTGCTCGTTTGGGACGATAAGTTCCTCTTGAAGACTGTAATACTAAACCATGGTTACATGTAATTAAGCATTGTTGAAACATTGAAATGTCTTTATGATTTTTGGGATGATTGGAATACTGCCAAGTCGAGAAAAATTTGTCCACCCGTGACTTTCATCACTATTGATTTGTTGGGCCAGTGCAATAGAGTGGTTCGAAGTTACAACCAATGCATTAATGGTGATGAGAGCCGCATGCGAACACATTTTTTATTCTACCAACATTGCATCTAAGGAGCACCCTTTACTCAATAATGCACGGCTAGTGAAGGATTTTCTCACTTTCACTGTCATCTAATGGTTCTTTCTTTAAGCTTGCCTTAACAAAATGCAATTAGAGAATATGTTACATAATGGCTCTTTCTTGAATAAGTATTCTCATTTATGGTGCAACCCATCATTTGGCCAAACTTCAAATCCATGCCCTTTGTGACAGATTTGGGAATAAGCTAGGTGTTTTTAATTATTATTATTTAAATTTCAATGAAGTTTAATTCTTGTGCCACACCTTCATTATTGCCCTTTTTCAGGTTGGGGAGTTTTAAGAAGGAAGAAACAGAAACCAAGATATATGAAATCGATTAACCTTTCTTCATTTTTCTATGTGCAAATATGCTAAAAATTATTTTCTTTTGGTCTCAAATAAGTAAAATTCAGAAGATAGGTCCTTCACAATCCTTCACCATCTGCAGAACAAGATTTCTCCAATACAAACAAATACAAGAAAGGCTTAAAAACAAAAATCCAGAAAAATGACCAAAATAAGAGCAAAAGAGGAAGTAAGGTCATTGCTGGTTCTACCGATTCAGCACGAGGAATTCGAAACCAAAAAGACGATTTCGCCCTCGAAGTCCTCACCGCCCTCGGTCACGTGACCGACCTTAAGGCGAACTTGCGGTCGGAGTCGGGGCGGGCGTACATTGAAAAACCAATTCGGAAAAAATATCGAGGGATTTATGCCAAAATCTCGAGATACTGGTTGGGGCGAAATCAATAACCACCCTAAAAATCTGGGGCCAAATCGTAAATTTCCCCGGTCGAAAATCACAAAAAATCAAATTTCGCTTTTGCAAATGGGAAGTCGGCGAGTCGCATTCGCCAGAGAAAAGCTCCTCCAACAGCAGCCATGGCGATGCGCTTGGTCCGCTTCCGGCGAGCCCTCGCCGCCGCCACCGCCCGCCCTCCGCCGCCCCCGCGGCAACCGCGCTGCGGCCTCGCTCCTCGTCGGCGGCGGCGGCGGCGTCGCTGTTCTTCTCGCGGTCGCTGGCCTACAACGCCAGCGGCTACAACGACGGCGACAAGATCGATCCAGACATGGTGCTCTTCGAGGGGTGCGACTTCAACCACTGGCTCATCACCGTGGACTTCCCCAAGGACCCCAATACCACGCCCGAGGAGATGGTTCGCACCTACGAGGAGACTTATGCCAAAGGGCTCAACATCAGGTTTTGATCTCTCTTTTCGCTTGCGTCGTTTATTTCTGCACAGTGTGTGGGAAATGGTTCTGCCATTGAGTGTAACTCATTAAAGACAGGGTGATTCTTTGAGGAATTTGTTATTCAATTTGCTTGTTCTTTGTTAGTTAGAGGCCGTAACATGAGTTCAGCACTTACGGCTAATGTGTGGTAAAAAATCTCAGACTTTTTAGGCTGAAAAATTTGCAAAAACCTTGCAAAGCTCTTTTTCCATTGTCTGGCGTCTTTTCGTCTCCCCAATTCTGGGTCCTCCTTGCTTTTTCCAACACCAGGTAACTCTCCTTTTCACTCTTTTTCCTTCTCGTCAAGCTATTTCCCCAAGGCTTCAGATTTCCGGGCATAGTGTTTTTACCTATCGATCAATTGTGATATGAGGATTGTCATTTCCTTGAATTACAAGATCTGTTAATCGTTGTTCTTTTTGGAAAAGTTATTAAAGATTTTCTTGTGCCACTTTTAATGAACTTACGAATGGGATCATTTTCTCTCATGCACAAGAAAAATAATGCGCCCTAATTCCATGTAATTTTCAGCAAGGAGCACCTGCGGATCCTAATTCTGCAGAGACCGAATTCGTTGAGGGTTTCAGAAATTAAGCGAACAAATCAGTACATTCCTTTAGAGCAACTGAGTTTCAATTTAGCAGACCGCATCAGCTTTTACTAGGTGCGAAAGTCTGCCCAAATTTGGGTTAAATTGAGGTGATCAAGAAGTGCTTGAGAAGATGGAAGATTCGCACCCGGCGCAAAGAAGCGTGAGCAACGAGGATGAAATCCCAGGGAACGCAGACACTGAACCGGGAAAACTCAATGGGCTTAACGTCACAACAGGGCCAATCTTCTTGCACGGCGAATTGGACATGTACATAGTGGAGGCCAAATCCCTCCCAAACATGGACCTCGCCTTGGAGAGAATAAGGCAGTGCTGCTCCATGCTCGGGCCACCCTGCGTGCCTGCGTTACACAGGCAGCGGCCCGTCCCTGCCCGCTCCTCAGGAAGAACTCAATGATCACGAGTGACCCCTACGTATCCGTCTGCCTGGCGGGAACCATGGTTGCCCAGACCCGGGTGATCCTGAACTGTGAGAACCCCTTGTGGGACGAGCGGTTTTGCGTTCCCGTGGCGCATCCGGTTGTGAAAGTGGAGTTTCATGTGAAGGACAATGATGTGTTTGGGGCTGAGCTCATCAGGGTCGTGGAGATACCAGTGGCCAAGAGTGTGACTGGCAACATGATCAATGATTGGTTCCCGATAATTGGCAACTTCGGGAGCCCTCTCAAGCCCTACCCGGAACTTCACATCTCAATCCAATTCAGGCTGGTCAGTGACAACCCCTTTTACAAGGATGGTGTTGGGGTTGGGCCAAACTATGTTGGTGTCCCAAACACATATTTTCCACTTAGGAAAGGTGGGGATGTGACACTGTACCAAGATGCTCATGTCCCAAAGGACAAGCTGCCTCAGATTTTGCTTGATGATGGGAAGATTTATGAGCAAGGCAGGTGCTGGGAGGACATATGCCATGCCATTTTGGAGGCCCACCACTTGATCTACATCATTGGTTGGTCCATTTATCATCCCATGAGGCTTGTGAGAGAGCCCACAAGGGAATTGCCGAATGAAGGAGAGCTCTCTTTAGGGGAGCTCCTAAAGTACAAGTCTGAGGAAGGTGTCAGAGTGGTCGTGCTTGTTTGGGACGACAAGACTTCACACGACAAGTTCCTCTTGAAGACGCTAATACTAAACCATGCTTACATGTAATTCATTGCCGAAACATGGAAATGTCTTTATGGCTTGCGAAATGATCGGAATACTGCTAGGTCGAGAAAAATTTGTCCGCCCACAGCTTCCAACACTATTGATTTGTTGGGCCGGTGCAGTAGAGTGGTTCAAGTTACGACTAATGCATCAATGGTGATGAGAGCCGTATGCGAACACATTTTTTATTCTACCAGCATTGCATTTAAGGATCACCCTTTTATCAATGGTGCATAGTTAGTAAAGGATTTTCTTACTTTTAGTGTTGGCTTAATGAACATTTACAGAATAAGAAGTTTTCGGTTTTTTAACACAAAGGCTGGAATAATCAAAATCTTGACCTTTAATAGTTCTTTCTTTCAGTTAGCCTTTACAAAATGCGAATGGAGAATATGTTATATCATGGCTCTTTCTTGGATAAGTATCCTTATTTATGGTGCAACCTCATCATTGAGACTCGGCATGTGCCATGTTGTTAGTGCAGGATGGAGTGATGCAAACTCATGATGAAGAGACGAAGAAGTTTTTCCGACACTCTGGCGTCTGCTGTGTGCTTGCTCCTCATTATGCAAGCACCAAACTCAGCATTTTCAAGCAACAGGTATGTATCCTTAGATGTTTAGGTCGCTTCTTAATCAAAATCCCATTGTTTGATTGCATCAAAAGCATTGCTTTTGCTGTATATTACCTGATTATTCCATTCGGGTATAATTTCATAGGAAAGGTTTTCTTTTCATCAGACAATCCGCGGAAGTTATTGATCTGTCTCATGCTGTCCTAGATCATATGATGTGTTCTCTAACCTAATGACATGCATTTAGGATAGTTCTAATAGGGAATTTTACAGTGTTGCAGAGGCTGCCCATTCGATTGAAATCCAGCATAAATCTACGAAAATGTTTGGTTTAATTTGTTGGTGTATGGATCTTTTGTAGTCCAGGTGGTGGGGACCTTGTACACGCACCACCAAAAGTGCGTGGTTCTCGACACTCAAACCCCAGGAAACAACCGCAAAATAACGGCTTTCATTGGTGGGTTGGACCTATGTGATGGCCGATACGACACTCCCGAGCATAGACTCTATAGTGATCTTGACACTGTCTTTAAGAATGACATTCACAACCCAACATTCACGGTAATTAAGCTAATGTTTATCTTCAGCACTGTAAACGCATGTAAATGTTATTTTCCGATCATTTGATCATTGCTTTTTTTTTTTCTTTTTTTGTGACAACTGTAGTCCACTGTCAATGTCCCAAGGCAACTGTGGCATGATCTACATTGCAAAGTTGAGGGACAAGCTGCGTATGACATATTGAAGAATTTCGAACAGAGATGGAAAAAGGTGGCGAAGTGGCGCGAGTTCAAGCTGAAAAACGTCAGGCATTGGCATGATAATGCTCTCTTAAGGCTTGATAGGATTTCATGGATACTTTGTCCCTCGACAAGTCCCGATGGCGACAAAAAAGTACAAGTAAGGGACGAAGATGACCCAGAAAATTGGCATGTGCAGGTCGGGAAACTTTCTGTAAAATTAATGACCATTTTTAAGGACTTCATTCGTAAACAAAACGAAGTGTAATGATCGTCTTTCATTTCTATTTTACATTGGTATAGATCTTCAGATCGATTGATTCAGGATCTGTAAAGGGATTCCCAAAGAGCGTTGAAGAAGCTGCAAAGCAAGTAAGTTTTAGCTGCTAATACCATGCTGGTAGATTTGCAAGTGGCTGTTATATATGCGTAACTCAAAAAGTTTTCCTCACGTTAGAAAGTCACTCTATTTTCTTATGCACAATCATTAGTGTTTTTGAATATAGATTGAAGCCCGCAATGAACATGTTGTTTCTTTCAATCTCTTCATGATTGCAGAATCTTATATGCGGAAAGAACTTGAAAGTAGACAAGAGCATTCACACGGCTTACGTGAAAGCAATTAGATCGGCACAACACTTCATCTACATTGAAAACCAGTATTTTCTTGGCTCTTCCTACCATTGGCCATCATACAAAAATGCAGGTATAAGTTTCACATTTCTATTCATTCTGACTGACTTGAGTTTAGTGAGCAATAGCGCCTCTAGTAAAGAGTATTCAGACTTTGTTTCCTCTATGGATTGTGTATCAGCTAATAACAGCTAGAACTCACTGTGTAAGGCATAAAATTGACTTCTGTTTCAATATGTTATATTTCTGAGATCAAAACTTTTTAAATTTAGATTTTTTCCCCCATCTCTAGTTTTGTTTCGGCCTATCTAATTTCTTGAGTTCAAGTTTTGATGGCAACCAACGCTTGATTTAGTTTTGACAAGCAGGTGCAAACAATCTAGTGCCGATGGAGCTGGCATTGAAGATCGCGAGTAAGATAAGTGAAAACGAGCGCTTCTGTGTGTATATAGTGATACCGCTGTGGCCGTAGGGTGTCCCTACTAGTGCTGCAGTGCAGGAAATTCTCTTCTGGCAGGTCAGATCAAGGATAAACTCTTTCATCTTGCAAAGAAATAGCGATGACACATGCCTCTCAATAACGGTATATCAATAGATATAATGTCCTAGCAAATTGAAACTAAATGACACAATGAACAGAGTTAAGTAGAAAAGGAAGTGATCCAAGCAGAACAAACCTAGCTACTTAAAGGGGAAAATTTGAGACCCGACCTTGTTTAGGTCATCTTAGTATTTTTCTCCAAGCGATAAACATTCACTACTCTCATATTAGTGTATCGATAATGTGGACAGGGACAAACCATGACGATGATGTACAAAATTATAGCCCAGGCTCTCGAAAAAGCCGGGTTGTCACACAAGTACCATCCGTCAGATTACTTGAATTTCTATTGCCTTGGCAAGCGGGAACCCTTGACCTCTACACAGTCTTCATCCCAAGCAATGAATCAACAATCCGAAAATAATGCCTTGGTATATGTCTATACTCTTTTCATGGATTCTTCCTTTGACTTATCTGTTAAAAAAGCAAAACAAATATAGTCATTAAGAGCTATGGTTTTTGAATGAGTGGTAAAAAGACTTTCTGCTTTGAAACATGCTGTCGTTTCTATCCATGCAGGCTTCGGTTCAAAAGTTTCGCAGGTTCATGATATATGTGCATGCCAAAGGGATGATAGTAGATGATGAGTATGTGATCATGGGATCGGCAAATATCAACCAAAGATCTCTAGATGGCTCAAGAGACAACGAAATTGCGATGGGGGCCTATCAGCCGCATCACACTTGGGCTGGGAAAAAGAAGCATCCGCATGGCCAGGTTAGTACATCGGATTAGCCTCTTATCTAAATTGAGGTACTAGGTAGACACCCTTGCGAGGGTAGCAACATATATCAAAGCCTTAAGCTTGTGACTAATAATGTCAACTTATGCTGCGCAGGTTTATGGTTATAGGATGTCGCTTGGGCGGAGCACTTGGGAGATTTAGAGGACAGCTTTAGGGAACCTCAAAGCACTGAATGCGTGAAGAGGGTGAACAAAATAGCCAAACGGAATTGGAAAGCTTATGTGGATGAGGACCAACATAATCCCAAGGAAATGAGAGGCCACCTGATGCAGTATCCCATCCATGTGAGCAGAGACGGTAAAGTTGGTCCTTTGGCCGGTTTCGAAACGTTTCCCGATGTGGGTGGCAAAATCCTTGGATCACCCACCACTCTTCCCGATGCTCTCACGACATGATCGACTATGTAAAATTAGTGGCATTCGATTCTGAGAGTGTGCAAATGCAATGATATATAACAAAATTTTCAAGTGATTTTGAGTTAAATTGCAGTGTTTTGAGTAGCTGAAATTGAGAAATATGAGTAAAATGAGCATTCATGAGCAGGACAAAGTTGTGATTCAGTTTGATACTCTCTACTAATTAAAACAAGTTGTGGAAAGGACACACGATGCCATTGTTGTATGAAATGCTTTGGATGAGTTGATGTTATCGTGTGGACATTAAGATAAATTCATATGGTTCATCAAGTTCTTCTTGGCTAAGTGTTTTCCATTTGAGATTTATAGCATAAACTTCTTAGAGGGAAAAGATTCAACATTTTCGGATCAGGGGACCTCCAATCAGCAGGGTCATAAAAATAATTACTAAAAATAATTACTATCATCAACAGAGAGACCTGCTGCAAGGAGATAGAGCAGGAGATAGATGGAGCTCTGCACCTCCATTGTAGAATAGTTTATAGGAGAGACAATCGGAACTAGGTACCTACTTCTGGTGGAACATATGGGCAGGGTCCTGATGGATTTCAAGGGCAAGTTACTGGTAGTGCTAGTGACATGCTTTTGCGAATTCTATGGAGGAGGGAAGAAAACAAAAATCACATCTTTGAAACATCATTCTGAAAAGTAGTGACCAGTGAACACTACGAGGAAAAGGACGAAAAGGACATCATGACTGAGTAGGTTGCAATTGGTGTTGTGCATGGTATGTTGGCACAAACACACACTTGAAGGATCAATTAGATTTAAGCAATAGCTCTTGTAAATAAACCTTGAATGGTGAGCCATCGAAGGAGACAGCGAATACATGTACTTTGTTGGCAAGTGTCATACATGCGATATTTCGAGGGGCCTCAGGTCTGGCTTAGTCTACCATATCACCTTCAAAATATGTGTACTAGTAGAGGGTTTCCTTTGGAATCGCAAGAATTATGGAATTAAGCTTCAATTAACACCAGCGTCCTCTAAATTATTTATCAGGCCAAGACTCTCATGGCAATATCAAGCACACATCTCATCAATTTAATCATGCACATGCATATCACTTATCCACGGGCAATAAAGAAGGCAACCAAACTAAGACAAAAATTCCAGCACATGTTCAAAATTGTAACAGAGCATAAAGACCACAAATCGTGATCTTTTGATGACTAATTGACATGAATAGAAGCCATATCTTCCTATAAGTGCATATGAGTCTACTTGATCAAAACGACAACAATCAAAGACCAAATTAGTGCCAAATTTTAAACAAAACAATCATGGTCAGCATGCAATACTTCATTCTAGCATATTCAAGTTCGGAGATGAACCCAATTCTCGCTAAATGGTATGAGATTCACCCTATGACTTTCCTAGCATGAACATATATGATCCCATAACCAAACTAGCCTAAAGTTGGAATCAAAAGCACACCCAATCGAGGATATCAAGACAAGGCCAGCATACATGGATCAATTTCTAGTAGGATTTCATTCATTCATGACATAATTTCTTTTCCAAGTGAACATGAAATTCACCATAATACAGATCTTATATCATTGCACATGCTTACTTGAGTGAAAATCAAGTACCATTCAACATCGGCTCAAGGCCGCATCAGTGGCAAATCAGCAAGTATTGACAATGGCTCAAGGCCGCAACAGTGGCGAATCAGCAAGTATTGACAACGTTCCAGCAGATTCCAAACAAGTTTGAAATTGAATACCTGTGGTTTTTTTTTTTCTTTAAATGAAGAAACAGAACTCAAATATGCTTACATGACTGGAATAGATCAACGATCTAGTAATCAAAGGGAATTCTCGGTCAAGAACTGAAATAAAAAAATACACACCAACTTAGTTCAAGAATTTCATCAAATAGGTTGTATACATTAATTTAGGCCGAGGAGCACTACTTCAAATCATTAATACAACCCTTCAATCACAGTCGATTTGCACACAGACAGTAACAATAGCAACGGAAAATGGAGCATATATGGTTTAGTTGAATAGAGAATGATTAGCTATAGCGATTCAGATTGGATATGAGTAAAGAAATAACATAAGCAACATCAAGGGATGGAATCGTCGAAGTCGTGACCAAAGTTCGAGCACTCTGACATTACAGAACTTCTTCGTGGCAGTGGAACAGGTCGTGATCAGGAAGCGGTGACGACCAGCAGCGAAGTGAGAGAAAAGGATTCAATTGGAATCACTAGCCTTTGATCAATGCTCTGTCCTTGAAACGTAATCTCCCAAACCTCCGTTGCTGGATGGATAAAAGGGAATTGATAGATCGTTAGTTAAAGAGAGTAAGAAAGAGAACTAGAGAGAGAGAGAAAAAGGAAGAGAGAGGACCACGTGATGTAGAGCACGTGTGGCTTCCACTGAGAATTGTGTCTTATAGCTAATACAAACTAATTTCCGATTCAAAGGAACAGAGAGCCAAACCAAAGCAATGAAATATTGAAGGAATACCCATTCTCTTTTCATTATGTAGGGAACCAAGGCACCACAGAGTTGGTTCGGCTCTGCTCCACAGCTTTGTATACTCAAGACTTGCAGGGATGGGAAGTCCTCGGAGCACCGGAATTTCAGAGGGAATTTCAGAGAGTATTTCTCAGGTAAGAAGAACCTCCTGAATTTCGGCAACTTGGAAAGATCAAGGATAGTTAACTTGGAGAAGGTGATTGTTGTGCCGGTCGCTTCTTCCCATTTTTCATGGCCAGCAATTAGTTCCATATCTTCACATGACTCCACCACCAGCTTTTCGATTTGCTCGAGACATTTCGCAGTGAAGGTAGGGAAAAGCATTTCCAAACGGGGGCACCTCACGACCTCTACGTCTCTTAAATTTGGGAATGGGATGTTTGGGAGACTGTTGGACTGCCAAATGCACCTCAAGTTTTCGAGATCATCCAAAACCAGCCTCCTCAATTTACCACTCTCTGTATCCATCCCATCACCTTCGTATATGATCTCGATCGAAGGGCATGAAATCACTTCTAGTTCCTTGAGACAGCACCGCAGCTTCTTCCACATATAAGAAGTAGCAAAAGAAGTGGCAATACATTGGAGATTGTCACAGTTCTCCAATCTAAGATATTCCAACTTCTGAAAGGAATCGATGGGAATTTGATTGTTCCATAGCTCTTTGCACTGAATGCCATTAATTTCCAGTATTGTTATATTAGGAAATGTAACCTACATGAGAATAATGTGAGAAATGAGGTAAAGTAGGACAAATTTATTACATTGTTTGTTCTAATACATGATAATATGAAAGGACCTACAGTCGAACAACGATTCCAAGGGAGAGAGTTTGAAATGCTGACTTCTTTTAGATTGTGCAATCTCCCTATGATTGTGCCTATGACTAGTAGGGGTATAATCTCAAGAGAAGGGATTTGTACCTTTTGATCAAAGAAGGAATCAGAGTTAGCATCTTGTGAATCTGAATTAGTGGTTACTGGCTCTTTCTTTCCACAAGGATATGAGAAGAATTTCTCCACGCGACATTTATTTATAGATAGATACTCCAATAGTGGGAACTCTATAATATCATAGGTCCCTTCATTTCTTCCTTCATCCACAATCACCGCCTTCATATTTGGACAATCATGCACTTCAATGGTCCTAATTTCTCTGAAACATTTAGCCACAGACACCGAAAAGAGAAATGATAGGCCTGTTTTATAGATATGGAGGTACCTTAGGTTTCGAAGTATTGATATTCCTTGTAATCTTACATCTTGTTTACACACGCAATGCAGGTTTGGTAACCAATATAATGTCAAATCAGTTAGCCGAGAGAGAATCTCGACATCTTCGATGACTTCTAGCTCCTCCAGGTCGAAAACTACTTTTGCTGACGGAGAGATTTCAATCATCATTGATTCCAAATTCGACAGCTTCAATATGTAATCTAATTCCAGAATACTCTTCGACGTGGATTTAGAATCTTGTATCTTTAGCAATCTTAGATTGCTGTATTTTGATGAACGTTCACTGCAAAGTATCTCTTTTGGGCCAAGGAGTCCAACCATTGTCAAGGATTCCAAGTGAGGCAATGAAACCTGACATGGCACCACATTGAAGCTCATTAAAGGTGAGTCTATTACAAGTAAAGCTATTTTCACAAGAAAATAAGTGGAACTCTCGGGCTGAAATTAAAAAAAAAAAAGAAAAAAAGATGAATTTCTCTTCTGTGAAAAGCGAGGAAATCCTCACGCTATCATGCTGTCAATGCAGCTCAACTGCATAGTGATGTTGACACGGTGATGTTGGCAACTTAGCATGGCATGTTGGAATTAGTTGCAAATTGCAAGTCAAGCAGGATGTGAATTATTAGGACTTTCTTTGTTACGTGGCTTCTTGCTCGCCATCCACTTATGGATTCTCCGGATGTCCCCTTCTTCATTTTCAAACTATTGAATTTTATTTATTCATTCAAGATTCATTCTCGCTTTTATTCATTCAGCACACTTTTTTCATCTCATTAAGAATGTTAAATAAGTAATAAATTAGTCACAATAGAAACCTAATTAGCAGTATAATTATCTAATGTTAAAATTAAAAAAAAAATTAAAAAATCAGTCGTGGAAAGAGGCTTCCCTTTAACTATAATATGGTTTGTGTTCTATTTGAGAGGATTTTTTATTTGTAAATCAAAATCTGAATCAAATTGTACAAATAGTCAATGTTAAATGCAATATGTACCGATGTTGAGCGAACACCGAATATCATCTCATCCTAACAGCACAAATTGACACGGAAAAAATGAAAAAAAAAATTACCTGAATTGAATTATGACAGAAGCTTGTAATATTTGGTAACTCACACAATACCAGATCACGTACTTTAGGCAACTCAACTCTGTTATTGGTAGAAACTATAACTTCTCCTGCATCATGTGTGACAATGGATTGCATTGAGTCACAATTCGACACTTCAATCTCTTCCAACTGTTTAAGTCCTTGCACATCTGAAAGACACCACAAGTATTTCAATTTGCCGCACTGTCCGACCCTCACAGCCTTCAATTTGTTGAAGCACTCTGGCGCGATGGGGCCATGGCATATTTTCTCCAAATTAATAAGATTTAGAAGGAAAAAAGACTCTAACTTCCCAAAAGCAATGAGAGGGAGGCCATTGGATGAATAGGCATTGGATGAATCGGCAATGTACTTGATCGAGGGGCTGTCTTTAATGTCGAGATATTTCACTTCTTGGAATCCTTGGGTACACAATTTGCAAGGGCTCTCTTCGAACTCACTCAAGTTACTTAAATATAAGCGTTGAGTCTTCTGCAGATTTTTCTCAACCCCTTTTTTTGAAAGAATACTACCGCAGCCTAGCAAATTGAGATTCATGGTTGTCAAACCTTCATAATCCATCTCCTCAGCATCTCCTATGTTGATCCAAAATTTGTCCAGGTTCTCAAATGGTAGGTCAACATCCTCCAAGAGTATGATGGAATCAGGAATCGATATTTTTAGATATGCTAGCTTTGTGAGGCTCTTCAACTCAGCAAGCCCAGCAACAAACAATTCCGACGGTTTTTCATGCTTGCCCATCCATGGATCAAGGCTTTCCTTCATATGTAACTCTTCCAAGTTGATTAAGCCTTTTAGGGCTCCAGGCACAATTATCTCAAGCGAGTAGCAGTAGTTCAGATTCAATAATCTCAGATTCGTTAGTTTCCCGATTTCTTCAGACAGCCTAGAAATTGTAGACCCTGCGAAGCTGAGAATTTGCAATGCTTTGAGCTCGCAAAGTATTGCCACATCCTCCACATCACAACGGTTTAAGTATAAAGAGTGGAGGTTCTTGAGGATTCCAATCAAGGGAGGAAAACTGGCGATATGCATGGAGCGAAAATACAGGACACGGAGCTCCTCCATGTATGTGAAATCTGGTAGTCCCGAGCAATCTCCCACTTCACGTCCGTGTTCTTGTTTCCAACGCCAGCCTTCCAATTGAGACAACATGAGTATCTTCAACTTAAGAAACTGACACTTCATTAGTTGATCAAGTCTCTTTTTGTCAACATCAGCTAGGCATATAGCCCAACATTTCTCAAGCTTTTCCGGTGACCATGAGCCATAATTGCTGTTCATCATCAAAGAATTCTGACCCCTAAATGGAGTTGTTACAACCACATCATTGTAAAGATCATGTATGACTACATTGTCCTTGTCATCACCATCATCCAGCAACAAACAAACAGAACGGAGTTCATCAAGCATAGTATACAATCCATCCCTTGAATCTTGTATCGTCCTTCCGAATTCCTCAAACAAGCCTAAACCCATGCCTAAAACCAGCAGGATTTCGATGTCAATGGTCCCGCCAATAAGACCACAGAGCAAGAATAAGGTCTTGGTATCCTCACTCTTCAAATGGTCGTAACTCAACCTCACTATAGTCTCCATTTTTGACTGGTCTATTTTTTTCAAAGCGATTCTCCATGCGGCCACATCCCGATCTTTCAAGCTACAAGCGACGGAGATAATCAGAAGAGGCAAACCTGCAAGCTTCTTGACGACTTTAGGTGCTATTGCTTGCAATTCCTCATCGTCTTTGAGCCTGTCACCGACCGTCTTCTCAAATAGCCTGAATGCTTCTTTGTACTTTAAACCTTTAAGATGAAATATGGGAGTGTCACAATTCATTTGCTCCAGAACATCTTTAAATCTCGATGTTAGCAGTAACTTGCATCCTCTGCTCTCATCTCCTGAAGGAATTCCAACCTCCTTCAGATCAAATTCTTTCCATAGATCGTCCAATATTATGAGAACCTTATCATTCGGATCCTTTTGCAATCTCTGAAACCTCTGAAACAAAAGATCTCTTCTTCCCTGTTGGCTCTGCTTGTCCTTCAGATTCAGATTCAAGTCGTCAGCGATTTGGTATTGGATATCATTCAAGTCCGGAGTCTGTGAGACTTTTGCTTTGACGATCATGTTGAACGGTCTCCCCTCTTTCCTGAGTTTCTTGTTGACTTCCTCCAACAGCGTAGTCTTCCCCACGCCACCAGGCCCGTAGACCCCAATCACTTTGCGCTTCTCGTCATCCAGAGCATTCATTATGCCCTCTAAGATGAAAGCTCGAGAATCGAAGGTAGTGTCACCTCGATCACCGGCCGATGAAATCACGTCGGAAGTACCATCAACGAGCCCTGGAGGAGGATCGTCGTAGACCTCCCCAGATGGTTTCAGATCAATGAGTCCCTGGATGTCTTCGACTTTCCTCCTCGCCTCCCTGCCAAGACGATATCGCACCTTGGGAAGCCACCTGTAGAAGCAAGTTTTCTTAGCTCTTTCGTCGTCATCCAGAACACGGTGCGCCTCCCCAGTGTCCTTCTCTACATCTTCCATCCATTTATTGACATGGGCTTTGATAGGCTTCACGTTGTTTTGAGCATCCTTGATGGAATCCAGCACGTTTTGCCTCGCGTTGCCCAACTCCGCAACTTTGGCCTTAAGTTTGCGAACGTCACCTTCGTAGGATATCACATAGCCGCAAAGACGATTGACCGGAGCCACCAGGCACCCTGCCACTGCGGAAGCCGCACACAGAACGACTTCCGCCATTTTCCCCCTTTTTGAATTCTTTCTGGTTTTCTTCCCTTCTCTGTGGAGAAACGAGAGTTAAGAATGTACATATGCCGAGGGAGGCGGAACAATATCCGCCATTTTCCCCAATCGAATTACTTCCACCGAAATACTCGAAGACAAAAAGCCAACAACTGAAAAATCAGACAAGTGCCGACTATTCGTTTCAACGAATTACTTCCACATCATCTCCAATATTACTAAGCATTCGTTTTCTGCTAATCTCCCCGGTTTCCCGGAAACTTCCAACCATTCGTTTCGCGTCCAGCTGAAACTCAGTGCTAGCCTAGACAAACCAACCTCCCAAAAATCACAACACCGGACACTCACAGGCAAAATTGCCGACTCGATAGCCAAGCTTGTGCAATCACCCACCAACAAAAGAAACTAAAAAAAACAAAAAAAAGAGAGGCAAAAACAGCAAAGAAAAGGAAAAGAAAAGAAGAGTACAAAAATCAGGGAAAGAATCAACTCACTGTTATGGGCCGCGAACGTAGCAGATCCGAAGCCGAATCGGAGAGAGCTGGAACTTCTTGTTGCTTGGAGTTTGCGACTTACAGCAAGAGCATTCCTCGCCGTCTTGCGCAGGGAAACCACACCGGAGCAGACGGCGGAGAAGGAACACAACGACGCAGGCCGAAGAAGCAAGGAGCTCTAGGGCAGAGAGCGAAGATGACCCGGCGCCGGAGCAAGGCGGAGGAGCAACGTGCTTTTGGGCCAGAGAGCGAATTCTCACCCAAAATTTTGAAGTGAGAAGGAAAGAAATGACGAGGGACAAAGCTCCTTTAATGCATGCAGGCCTACTCCATCAGAGAGGTGAGGGAAAAAAGCGGCAGCAGATCTATTAATGACTGTAAATTTTTAAGCAGAAAAGGGACAATAATATATTTTGTGCAGAAAAACCAGTGGAGCAGCTAGCTCATCGTGGAGCCACGCGTCATTTCCTCATTGGTAAGGGTACACGCTGGCTTGGCGGTCGGGACCCTCAAATATTTTCTCCCATTTGATTATGCTTAACCGTTTAACACATCCGACCTCAGCTCCAGAAATCAGCAGCACTGCAGCAGCGATGCACCAATCTCCGCTTGGGACCGAGCTATGGTCCAGATTCCGATTCAGATGATGCACCTCAATGGAGAACCTCAATTTAACGGTTCGAAAAAAAATCCAGTCCACCATTTCTTTTTGGACTAAAATTGCCTTCGGACCCCACCGCGGGTGGAATGCGAGAATTATCCAGCTGTCCATGACTATCATTGTCCATCAATCATTTCATACGTGCTCAGCTCCAGCTATCAACAGCGGCGAGGCCCCAATCTCTGTAAGTCCAGAATCCGTTTCAGATGATGCACTCCAATTTCAGTCGCTTCATGAGCTCTTTTAAGTATCAGCTTTAATAAAGTTGCACATCAATAGAGTCCGCTAAGTGCAATAATGCTTTCTACTGTTGTATTACGTGGTGACCACTAATTTTGACCAAAATACTTTTCCCATCCCTTCTTCTTCATAAAAGTTTTAGTGCTTTCGTGATTATATTGTCATAAGATGTAGAAGTCTGTAATGCCCTAGCTATACAAGGTTAATTTTGAAAAAAGGTCACCACATATGACGCTTATTTAAGTATCATAAATTTATTTTTTTCTGATCATTTAAATATTTTGAAACCTCTAAAAAATATTCACTTGAGCATTATAACCTTTTCAAAGACGTTGCCCAATAGTGCTAGCATCATGACACTTGTGATGATGGGAGTTGTAGTCTTTAAATGAGTAATTGAAGACCATGACACTTAAATGAATTTTTTTTAAGTCATGACACCCACTTAATTGACAAAAAATTATGATACTTAAGTAACCATCCTATAAAAGGAATGGGGCTCAACTCCCAAATTAAGACCGTTAAATTGCCAAAACCAACATTCAAATAGAAATTGAGATGATATTATCAAATGTGGCAATTGGCCCTTTTCAAAAAAATGTAATATAAAAGATAAATTTATCACCAATATATTAATAAAAACTGTTTGTCTTCGGTAATTATCCGATGTTATAAAATCGAGGGACCGCCGCATTTGATGGAGATTCACGAGATGCTCAAAGAGACCTAGGCACTCCGTTAATATCTAAGAAACACCAATCTATTAATCTTGTGAATGTGCATAGGCTTTGAGGTCCATACACAACTCCATTGAGAGAAATTGAAGGTCCATGAAAGTCGCCTTTTCATTTTTCTTTTGTATAGAAATTGCTAATTATGCTCATCATTTATTTCTCAAAACCTCACTTTAATAGTTCTAAAGAAGACCTGATTCTATTGATTTATCATACCTCGTTAGCAATTTAATTACCCTCTTTCCGGTTTTCTATAAAATCCAAATCCTTGGGAGTCTCTCTCCTTCCCTAATATGTACTGACCACACGGCACACACCTCCACGATCATTGCTCCCTGCTCTCTCTCTCTCTCTCTCTCTCTCTCTCTCTCTCTTTCTATAAAACGGAGGAGGACAAAGCAAAGGGATGTTAAGAATTTAACTGGGGTGTCATGTCAACCTCGTGATGCAGATGGACAGTATGACTTGATACATTGTGGATCATGTGATTATTAAAGCTTCATGCTTTTTGAACCCCACGCCGAGGGACCCCACTCCACCATACTATCCTCTCTCTCTATCAATTTAAACGTTGTCCCACTAGCTTCAACTTAATTTGTGCAAAGCCATATATGATTAAACGTTTGGTCCCAAATTCGTAAAAATCGTTTTATGGACAAGACCGACAAATAGTATAAAGAAACCAACCTCTTAATTGGGTCAATCATCCTCACCAAAAAAAAAAAAAAAAAAAAAAAAAAACACACACACATTCAATCAATCACCCAAAACAAAAACTGCTTTATACAACAAAAATTGCTTTAAACTACGGGAAAACATATTTATAAATATGACAAAAAAATTAAAATAACCCGATATAATTAAATAATCATCATGCATGTAAAGTTATTTTAGTCTCATAGTAGGATTTGTTATTCTATGGACCTAAGTAAATTTCTAGTTAAAAATGTATATATTTCGTATGTAGTCATGATATTTAATTTCTATATGAAAAAATAGATAATATAAGATAAAAATTACAAGATATTGATCAACGAAAGAAATGAAAAGAACCTCTGTCTCCTATGTAAAACATTTGCATGCACCATTGCTGAGGATAAATATGTCGCCTTGTTCATCCACTTTTTTTCTTTGTGTAAACCATCTACATCTCGTCTTTACTTCATTTTTTAATGCAGAGTGCAAAACATAATCTGAGTTGAGAAGCTTGCTGATATTATTGACATTTTGTTGAGTAACATCTACTAATGCAACTATAGCCGAGTTTATATATATTATTATTATTATTATTAACGATGTTATCGTCACTTATGGGAGAAGTCTTACATTTTGAGTTTCCCATCAAACAAAAGATGTTGTTTACGGATGAGGAGCCACTTCAAAAGTTTGCTACCTTGATTTTTCTTTTGAGAGCAAGACCGTATGTATAGAATCGAATGAAGCCATTCCGTAGAATGAAGTGGGTTTCAGGAATTGGGTGAAAAAGAGTGAGGAAAATAAAAGATTCAAGGAATATGAAGAGAAATATAGAGAAAGATTTTCCTGTGGGGGCCCGCAAGATATTTTCCTTCGGAAAGTGGGGAGAAAATAGCGGGAAACGCAAAATGGAGCTCTTTCTTTTCCTCAAATGACGAGCTCAGTGGGCCCCTAACATGTTGCATTTTCTAGACTCTTGGTCATTTGGAGATGCGACGGGGGCGCATGTCTGAATTATGGTGAAGGACAGGAGACAGTGAGGAGACGGATTGAATCGGGAGACGAGAAATGTGGATAGATGTCTGAATAAGATTGGTCGAGGCTCATAAAACGTTAACGAAGCTGTCACTCACAATTTTTGGTAGTGATTGCCAGATGGGAAAATATGTCCGAATTGATGGGTTGACGGTCCGAAATTATCTGCGAAGCTGTCGGCAACACTTTGGGTGAAAGATAGAAGACTGTGAAGGACGGACATAAAGTGAACATGAGATGAGAAATGTGATGATTGTTCGAATGGGATGGCTGAAGCTCCAAAAATGTCTATGAAGCTGTTGGCAACATTTTTTTTAATGGAGGATCCTCCACTCTCAGAAAAGGGTACATGAACCCAAATGGATTTTAATTAGGATAGCCAATGCGCTGTGCCAATTCGGACGGTGCTCTCTCTCTCTCTCTCTCTCTCTCTCTCTAAAACGCATCAGAGGAGGAAGATTGAACAAAGTGATGTTAAGAGTTAACCAGGATGGAGATGAAGTTGCTGCTTGGCCATCAGCGGTCGCTTGGCAATTATTAAAGTTTCGGGTTATGTCAACCTAGTGGTGCCCATGGGCAGTACGGCTTCATGCACATAAAGGCTACTCAGCCAATCACCGAGGGACCCAGCTCCACCGAATTGTCCATCTTTCTTTTACTTAGATGCTCCGTACATGTGAAAAGTACAGACCCAACTCCACCGAAATGTCTACCAAATTGTCCCATCTTTTTCTTTTACTTAGATGCTCCGCATGACAATTTACATGTGAAAAGTACAGACCCAACTCCACCGAATTGTCCCATCTTTCTTTTACTTAGATACTCGGTACGACAATTGACATGTGAAAAGTACAAGAAAATGTTCAGCCCCTTACATCAGTCCTCCAGAAGATAGGCATTGCGTCTCTAATAGCACCCCCAATTTATTTGACAAAACATAATGAAGATAAGATCCATGAGAGTTGCACTCGGTTTCTCCATCAATCTTAATATCTAAGCTGATTATGCTACGACCATCAAATCATAAATTCTTCCAAGCTAGTGACCCAAAATTTTTATCATTAAATTTTAATTGGTCATGCCTCATCATTTAAATATGTGAACTTTAATGGAAGTAGTTTCTCATTCCCAACATTTTAATTTTATTTTCACACAAAAAAAAAACATGAATAATTTGAGATTAAGGTTAAAATTTAAATAATTAATAGTTTATAATATAGAAGAAATACTCACCAAACCTTCCCAAGAATTAAAGAAAAAGAAGGGAACGGGGGCTCAGCTCCCAAGTGTAGATTGTTAAGCTGCCAAAATCAACTTCGAATAGAAATTGAGATGAAAAAAATCAAGTGTGGCAACTTGCCCATTTTCAAAAGATAATAATACAAAAAAAATAAATTTATTACAGGTGTATCAATAAAAATTATTTATCTTCGATAATTATCTGATCCGTATGAAATGGAGGAAGCGCCACATTTGATGGAGATTTGTTGGATGCTTCTAGGCACTCCATTAATATTTAAAAGACAACAATTTGTCAATCTTGTGAACATGCATAGGCTTTGAGCTACATACACAACTCCATTGAGAGAAATTGAAGGTCCATGACAAACGCCTTTTCATTTTTTTAATAGAAATTACTAATTATACTCATCACTTATACCAACATAGACACGCGACATGCGGCACGACATAACACGACACAACACGTTGACACGTTATTTCTCAAAAAATAGAGAATTCCGACACATTCCGACACGTTATGTATTAAATATATATTTTTATATATAAATGCAAAAATATAAATAACTAATAATAAAAAGTGCATAGAATTAATTTATACTAAACATATTAATCCAACATTTGTTAATATCATTTATTGTTTTAATTTGACAGAGATTGAATGAGAAATTCAAAAATTGCAAACACAAAAGAGTAAATTTGAAGGAACATATCCTTTTTCTTACACTTGTCGGAAATTAATGAGATTTCTTATAATTCCAGACCGAGTTCGGAGTTCATGATATAGATTGGCTTGGAGCTCCTCTGCAAAACAAGATTCGAAAAAAATGAAAATTTAGGACAACTCTCAAAGTACAACCAAAAGAAAATG
This sequence comes from Eucalyptus shirleyi, assembly GCA_017140165.1. NCBI lineage: Eukaryota > Viridiplantae > Streptophyta > Magnoliopsida > Myrtales > Myrtaceae > Eucalyptus > Eucalyptus shirleyi. The sequence continues at coordinate 11,085,936 of CM029452.1, read as the reverse complement.
AAACAAGTAAATTTGCCATGGAAAATGTGACCAAAAGCGATAACTTGCACGTGACGCCTATGAGAGGCAGAAAGAAGCAAAAAAAAAAATCACAACTTCAAGTCTGTGGGGCCAATGGAGCAACACCGGCGAGAAGAAGGGTGTTCCTTCGTCACTCACGGAAATGTCAAAACTTATAAGTGAGAAACTTAAGAGTGAAAATTTTATTCTTTCCCTTTATTTTTATTATTTTCATTATTTTTTTCATATATTTATATTTTGACCCCTCAAGTATTGAAAATTTTTAAAATTGACCCTGTTCGTGTCGGAGTTGCGTGTCGGAATTTCGGACTCCCGTGTCGAAGAGTGTCAGGAAGAGTTGACCACGTGTCAAATTTCCCGACACTCGTTGACCGTGTGTCGTAGCGTGTCGGAGCATGTCGGACACGTGTTGAAGTGTCGGACATGATACGAAAGCTTCCGGAAAGTGTCGGTGCTTCTTAGTTTATTTCTCAAAACCTCACTTTAATATTTTTAGAGAAAACCCGATCATTGCATTGATTGACTACAACTCGTTAACAATTCAATGACCGTCTTTCCGATTCTCTACAAACTCCAAATCCTTGTGTCTCTCTCCTTCCCTAACAAGTACCGACCACACACGTCCACAATCGTTCCTCCGATGCTACTACTGATATCTCTCTCTAAAATGCAGAGGAGGAGGAGGAGGAGGGAGAAAGACAGAACAAAGTGAGGTTAAGAGTTTAAACGGCTTAAAGTTAAGTTGCTTTTTTGCCGTGGATCACGTTGCAATTATTGAAGGTTAGTGTTATGTCAGCCTTGTGATGCATATAGACAGTACGACTTTATACATTGTGGATCGTGTTGTAGTTATTAAAGTTTCTTGCTTTTCTGTGGGAAGATATGCTTGAAGATTTGGAAGATATGCCAGGAATCCGATTTGATTATAATCATACATTATATCAATTAGGGATTAGATTGAGATATTAGATTGATTTGTAGAATATTTCATTGCCTTTTCTTCATGTACATCTTGTATTATAATTACTAAGATTTGTACATTGAATACAACTGAAGAAACACAAGATTTCTCCCCAAACTTCTACACTTCTTGCTTCTCTACGCATTCTTTCATTTTTCTACCTCACGGGGGACCCAACTCCACTGTACTCTCTCTCTCTCTCTCTCTCTCTCTCTCTCTCTCTCTCTCAATGTTGTCCAATCTAGCTTCGACTTAATATGTGCGTAGCCATATATGATTATATATTTGGTCCCAACTTTGTACAAATTGTTTTACGGATAACAACAATAAATATTCTGAAAAAGGCAACTTCTTAATTCTGGAAAAAAAAAAAAAAACATATTCAATTGATCACCCAAAACAAAAACTGCTTTAAATGATGGGAAAACATACTTAAAAATATGACCAAAAAATTTAAATAACTCGACATAATCAAATAATCATGATGCACATATAATTGTTTTAGTGTCACAATTGGAGTTGTTATTCTATCAACTATGGACCTAACAAAAATCTCTAGTTAAAAAGGCACATAATCCATATGTAGCCATGACATTCAATTTCAATATTTAAAAACAGATAACATAAGATAATTAATTGCAAGATATCGATCAACAGAAGAATTTAAAAGAACCTCTCACTCCTCTACAAAATATCTCTATGCACCATTGCTGAGGACGAAGACGTTGTCTTGTTCATCCTCTTTTTTCTTTACGCAAACCATCCACATCTCATCTCTACTTCATTCTTAGCATAGCTTGATGGACCAGAAAAAAATGACAGGCTATAATGCCAAGTGCAAAACACTTGTGGATGAATTTAGAAGCTTACCAATATTGACGTTTATTTGAGAAGTGTCTATTCATGCAATTATAGTAGTCAAGTTGACACATATTATTATTAACGAGGACATCAACACTAGTGGATGAATTCTTACATTTTGAGTTTCTCATTCAAATGAAAGATGTTTATGGACAAGGAGCCACTCCAAATGTTTGCTACCATGATTTTTCTTTTGAGAGCAAGACCTGTATATATAAATCCGAATGGAGCCATTCCGTAGAATCAAGCGGGTTTCTGGAAATTGGGGGAAAAAAGGCAAGGAAAATAAAGATTCAAGGAATACGAGGAGAACCGTTGAGAAAGATTTTCTTGTGGGGGGCCACAAGATATTTTCCTCCGGAAAGTCGGGAGAAAGCGAGGGGAAATGCAAAATGAGTTCTTTCCTTAAAAGACAAGTTCAATATGCCCATAACATATAGCATTTTCTGGACTCTGGTTCGGTTCCAAATGGGACAACGCGACAGATGTCTGAATTACCGTTAAGGATAGAAGACGGACACGGATTGAATGGGCAGATGCGAATTGTGGATAGATGTCTCAATAAGATTGGTTGAGGCTGCTAAAACGTCAACGAAGCTGTCACCATCAATTTTCGGTGAAGGATAGAAAGGACACAAAGTGACTACGAGATGGGAAATTTTACAGATGTCCGATGGGTTGAGGTTCGAAATTATCTGCGAGGCTGTCGGTAACACTTTCGGTGAAAGACAGGAGACAGTGAAGGAGGGACATAAAGTGAATGCGAGATGGGAAATATGATTTGATGTTCGAATGAGATGGATTGGAGCGCCAAAAATTATCCATGAAGGTGTCAGCAACACTTATTTTCAGGGAAGGGTCCTCGACTATCAGAAAATGTTCTAATATCTGTATATGAGCCCAGATAAATTTTAGTTAGGATGGCCAACGGGCCATGCCACTTCAGACCCGTGCTCTTGGGCCACATGTGCCCCAAAAAGAACGGTGGGCCTCAAGCACTCCAGGGCCGATTGCTGGTGAGGTGAATGGAATATCTCTACAAGGATGATGGGAACTACATTTGAAAAATTCGAGGAAGACAATGTCGACCTTTTATGATGATGGAAGGCCAAAGTATTGTGTTTTCCTATTCTTTCCATGGTGGAACATGACATGCTCACTCCATCGGCGTGAACTGTATCATCAAAATCCACCTTCACTACCAACGGATGGATTATTAGAGATAGTAGACAAAAGGTTGAGTTACTAGATTGTGGATTGTTTGCATCTCTTGGCCCATCCTCAATGCGCACAGGTTGTACAGTGCATTATTTAATCATCTACAACATCCAAATAATCACTAAAAAAAAAAAAAAAATGCTTGCTTTGATTATGCTTGACCTCAAAGAATCCAAAATTATTTTTTTAAAAAAAATTCTCCCGAATCCTATGCTCCGCTAATTAAAAACAAGTGAGGCACTCCACCATTTCTTTGTACTAAAATTACCTTTGAGCCACACTACCTACAAAATACACGTTTTATTCAGTTATTTCACACCATCATCCTCTACATAAGCTAATTATCAACATTTAATTCATCGTTATGATTTGATTGTTGCAATTTCACATCAACTGTAACTTCATGTGCTGAAATACCAAATAAAGCTTACACTTATTCAAGACAAGAAAAATATAATTGGAAGCAAATGAAATTTCAAGGGGCGAATGCTCAATGCCAACTACTCCATATATTCGCCTCTTTTCTGGTATGGAGACAAAATTGTCTATTATTATTGTTATTGTTGAAAAAGGTTATTGTTAATTATGCTATTGTGCGTGAAGGAAATTGTCTTGACATCATGGTGGAAGTGGAAATTCGTCGAAGTGGAGTCACATCCCTTCATCGAGGGGCATCAATGGCGATTCAAATGTTTTTGCTGGACATTCTATTTGGATTTTCTCCAACCCACAATAATCTTTGGTCCCAAACGGGTGAATGTGTTCGCCACAAGATATTGTTCAAATTAATTCTGCCAACTTATTCACATAATTATCCCAAAATGGATAATAGATTGGGAAATTAAAATTGCGACTTTTGACTTGCAAATCAAGTCTTCGGCCACTTGACTAGTCATCTGATCGGTTTTTCAACTGAAACTTTATAAACATTAGTTTTATTAAAATCTATGTTATTCTCAATATATTTATTCATTCCTTTTGCTTTGTCCTTGACTCTTTGCCATATTTAATCATTTCTCGCTTTGAAAACTTCAGATAAATTGAAAAAGAATCCTAGAGCAGGAAAAACAAAACGCGAAAGAATCATCTTCCACTATAAAAAGCCATCTCTTTCTCTTCCCTCGTACCAATCTTTGTTTAATCTTCCATTCTAATTTGTAGGACTTCGACTCACCAAATGGGTGAGATTGGAATTAGGGTCATATTAATCCGAGTCATAAATGAAGTCATTTGAGATGAGTCAATATTTCATCAACACATACTTGATTTATTCGATGGGATTGTCATATATTTTTGGCTCGTTTCTTCCATTGATCAAGAAATTACGATAACCTTTAGTAAGTTAAGATTTGATGCAACGACACATACAATGCCTTGTAGTTTGTTCGTGATGGCATGATATTTTTCTTTGAATATTAGGTAAATTTTTTTGAAACAGTTGATACCTAATTTTCAGTAGACAAATTAAGAATACATTTTTGTAAAAAAAGAGCATAAAAACAATGAATGGTAGTAAAAAGAACAAAAAAAGAGAATAATAAAAAGATAAAAATAAATAACAAATAGAAAAAGCCAATTGGCGGCCCACAAGAGCAAACCCATTGATTTGATCCACGGCCCAAACCCATCAGCCCCATCACCGCAACATTTCAGCTTTTTCCCCTGGCCTGGCCTTCTCTTTTTTCCTCCTCCTCCGCCCTGTGAGGACGTCACGGTTGATTTGACCAAAGAAAGGAGTGCTTGCTCTGCCTTGATACTGAGCTTGGAGTAGACAGAGATTCCTAGTCATGTTCGTTGTCTCCGGCTAGCAATGTCTCTGCCAGAAAGACCTTCGGGTGCACCAGATGCAGACCATCGCCATCGCTACCTGTTTCCAGAATTCAAGCTCTAGCTGATGTCATTCCAATTGCTTCATTCTTATTCGGCCGTTTTAATATCCAGGCGAAACTACTTTTAGATGATCTTGCTAGTATCAAATGCGCATCGATGATTATTGTTACGTGCAATGCGTCAATGATTATCGTTCTAGATTGTGTTATTCTGTTCTTAATAGAAGGTATCACGACCTAACTCCTTAGGGAAAAGAGAGTTATGTTTTGGGGTATTGTCATACTTTCTATGGACTCGGATTTTACTAAGCTCATACTTCGCACAACATTGGACTAAATTTTAAATCAATTAAGCATACGCAAATTTTGACAAAGGAGTCGTCATTAGCCTTTTTCGGTCGACTAGAACACAAGTAAAATACGGGAGGATATCTTATTTTTTATAACCAGATATTCTAGACTTGAGAATTTGATTATGTTAGCCTTGAGACTAACTCCCTTCTAGTACCTACTTGATTATGTGCTGACGAATGCCATAACAACTTATCCAAATGAAATTTAAGATTTGTCCTAACCATTCTAGAATAAGAAAGTAACACTCAAACTATTTAAATGCGTAATCAATTATAATTATAAAAGAAAGGGATATGTGTAGTAGAAGTCCTAAAACTTGTGCAGAAAGTGCAATTGAGTCCTAAAACTTACAAAGAGTTCAATTAAGTCCTAAAACTTGTCCAGAAAGTACAATTAAGTCCTAAAACTTATAAAGAGTTCAATCAAGTCCTAAAACTTGTCCAAAAAGTGCAATTGAGTCCTAAAGTTAACACCGTTAAGAAAGTTAACGGAAATTGCTGACATTTGACGTAATATTTTAAATATTTTTTTTATTTTTCAAATGGCTTTTTAAAATTATTTTTATTCAAAATCTTTAAAATTAGATTAAAAATAAAAAGGAAAATCTAAATTTATTTAAAATAGAAAAATCTAAATTTATTTAAAAAAGAAAATTCTAAATTTATTTAGAAAAAAAATTGTTCAAAAAAAAAAAAAAAAGAAGGGCGGTGGACTTAGCCGCGCCATCGCTGGCGACGTCGCCGGCCCCAGGCGGGGTGGCCGGCCCTCACCGGGGGCCGGCGACGGTCGCTTCGGCCCTAGGCGAGGACGGCGACCGTCCGCCGCCCAAGGCGAGGCCTCGTCGGCCCTCGCTCGGGGCCGCGAGGCTCGCCGGATCGGGCGAGGCTCCCAGTCTGGCGAGCCTCGCGGCCCGAGCGAGGGCCGACGAGGTCGCGCCCAGGGCGGGCAACGGTTGCCGTCCCATGCCTGGGGCCGAGCGACCGTCGCCCGCCCTGGGCGAGGCCTCGTCGGCCCTCGCTCGGGGCCGGCGAGGCTCGCCAGATCTGGGGGAGCGCAAGATCCGGGGCGAGGCTCCCAGATCCGGGCGAGCCTCGCCGGCCCCGAGCGAGGGCCGACGAGGCCACGCCCGTGGCGGGCGGCAGTCGCCGTCCCTCGCCCGGGCCGAGCGACGGTCGCCGGGCCCCGGTGAGGGCCGGCCACCCCGCCCGTGGCCGGCTACTTTGCTGCGATGGCGGCGGCGGAAGTCCACCACCCTTTTTTTTTTTTTTTGAACAATTTTTTTCTAAATAAATTTAGATTTTTCTTTTTTTAAATAAATTTATATTTTTCTTATTTAAATAAATTTAGATTTTCCTTTTTATTTTTTAATCTAATTTTAAATATTTTGAATAAAAAATAATTTTAAAAAGCCATTTGAAAAAAAAAAAACATTTAAAATATTACGTTAGCGCTCGCGTCGCAATTTCCGTTAACTTTCTTAACGGTGTTAACTTTAGGACTCAATTGCACTTTTTGGACAAGTTTTAGGACTTGATTGAACTCTTTGTAAGTTTTAGGACTCAATTGCACTTTCTGGACAAGTTTTAGGACTTAATTGAACTCTTTGTAAGTTTTAGGACTCAATTGCACTTTCTGCACAAGTTTTATGACTTCTACTACACATATCCCTAAAAGAAACTATATAAGTATCCTAATATTATCCCTAACAAATAAAAAGACAATGCAAAACAAAGAATCCTATTTTTTGTTTCACTTTTGTTTTAGAAATTTTCCAATTTTTGAATTTTTTGGATTTTCTAGGATTTTCTGAATTTTTATGATTTTTCTGATTATTATTATTATTATATTTGGGGAATGAGTTTGGACCGGTACACCCGATCCAACCCGTCTACCTGGATCCGACCTGATAGGATTTACAAGAAATATATTTTGAGTTTTTTTATTGATTTTTAAATTTTTTTTTCCTCTTTTGTCTTTTTCCTTATTAAGTCCTTTTCTACTGCACTTCTTCTTCTTACCCTCTTCTTCCCCGAAGCCATTTTTTTCCCTCCCAAACTTCATCTTCTTCTCCATTTTTTAAACCCACACAACTAGATGCCATGTACCGACACCGGCGCTCACACCACCACACACCATCACCAGATTACATCTCCGGCCGTTGCCGTCGGCCTATCGCCGGCGACGGCCGAACCAAGTTCGGTTTTGCATGGCCATTAACGAACATCAAAAGGTGGGCCGTGAAATCAAGCAAAAACATAGCAAAACACGACGAAAGCAGACATGCGTCAACAACACATGCGCAATCAAGCCTCGAACTAAATTTTTAACGTCGATCGGATAACATGGATTTGGGGGCATCATTCGAGCATTTTGTCGAACACGTGTTGTGCAGCCACGAGAACAGGTTTTTGATTCAGCTTTGACACTATTTTCCAACCAAAACACGATGCGACAGGTTCTAGACATCATTATCTCGCACGAGTATTTCTCGTTTTCGCAGGGTTGAACCGCGAGTATATCGATTAAGATTCACGCTCTCGGTGCCAGAATAGGGGGAGAATGGAGTGTTTAAGAAAAGGAGCTCACGGGCGTTTCTTCGGTGACCGTCACTACACAGACGCTCTTCTCACGAGCGTACGTGCGCGCAAGAAGAAAGAGTGATGGGCTGGGCTTCCTTTTAAGGCTCTGGTGGGCCAAAGAAAACAAGGAAAATGGGCCAAAGAGAATAAAGTAAATGTGAAGCCCGGTTAAGGGGTGAGCCGAAAACAACCAAGTGGGCTAGACACGCCGGCCCACACGACTTCATTTTTCATCGTTCATTCATTTTATTTGATCCATTTTTATTCATTATTCATTTTTTTTATTTTCCTTTTTTTCTGTTTATCTTTTATAAATATATATATATATATATACATATATATATATATACATATATATATATATATATATATATATATATATATATTTCGAAATAAATGGATATTAGAATGTCGATAAAAATTTCGGTGTCAACAGAAAGTTTTAGTTGACTCGATCCCTTTGATGCAAAAGAGCTATGCAAGCGAAATTGACTACAGAGTTCCCTTCGTCCCTTGGATTTGGACTTGAAAATTTTGAAGTTAGTAGTTTGAGTTTTATTGATTAATGAGAGAAAGACAACCTCTATCACTGTTTTTACAAAAAAAAAAAAAAAAAAAGACAACCTCTATCACTAAGATTTCTTTTGCATCTCTTACCTCTGTTTTCTACACTCGGTTTCTCTTCCGGGGAAATTACTTGAATTTTTTTTTCTCAAAAAAATAAACAACTTGAGTTGAAATGCAGGAAACTGAAATTGCAAGCAAATTAAAAGTAAAGGTGAAAAATTGAATAGGGAATCTACAGTTGTACTGAAATTGACAATGTATTTAGAGAAAGCTAAAGGCAAACAATAAAATTTATGGATGCCGAGTATAAGTTACTTACTTCGTTTATCACAAGATACCGTTTTATTTAAGATTTTACTAACCATATGAAAAAAAATTACCAATAGCAACAGATTTGCCAGAAAAAAATCATTGATGTCTAACAAGTCGGATGCCCTTGAAAGTCAAAGCTTTAAAATGTCTTCTTGCATGTGGTGAACTAGAAAACTATCTTTAAAAGAAACAGATTATTATTTTAATTTACGATTCTAGTGCCCGGATGGCCTCGATTGTGCTCCTCACCTCGCTGCTGAGACGGTAGTGTGCCTTCAGGTTGGGAAGCCACCCGCGGAAGCAAGTTTTCTTGGCTCTTCTTGTTGTTTTCCAGCATGCCGCGCGCCTCATCAGCGAGGATCTCCGCACCTGTCTACCCATTTCTAGATGTTGGCTTCGATCGGCTTCGTGTTGTTTTGAGCTTCGTCGACGGAATGCTGCACCCTTTGTCCCGCGTTAATTAACTTCACAGCTTCCTCCTTAAGGTTGCTCAACAGGTATCACAACATAGACCAATTCATTCAGTTTAAACTGAGAACCCCGCGGCCGTTAAACAAATAGATGGTGTGGATGGCACAGAGTTGCCCCACATCAGGAGGATGAATCGGAGCCGCCAATGGGGCTTTGCGAGGCAACGGTGTAAGTGTGGTTTGTCGGACGGGAGAGAGTAGAGCGGAGCTGTTTCCCGGAAGAGAGAGAAAGTGGCAGACGACGAATCGAAACAGCCGGGGAGGCAACAGTAGAGATGGCGCCGTGGTTTCTAACAATAGAGAGGCGCCTTCAAAGCGGCAACACTAACAGGCCACGGCCGTGCCGCCTTGCTTCGCCACGATGTGCACTGTGCCCTATATACAGCCGCGGTGTATCTCCCTAGCAGTGTCTATGGTGCTGGCCCAACCAGTAGAGTTAGTCCCCCGCGGCAGTCCCTTGTTCAAATTGGTGGAGTTGGTTGCCTGATTGGTCTTCCACAGGTAGAAAACCCGGCAGTCGATATCCGGGCAGGCGAAGAAGTGGTGAAGTCATTCACCACCGCCGGAGCGGAAGCTGGCAGAGATGATGACATTGGAGGCCAGCGAATGTTTGCTATTTCTGGGGGAAACTCCGGACAGTTTGGTTTGGACGGAGGAGCAGGCACGAGAGAGAGAGAGAGAGAGAGAGAGAGAGAGAGAGAGAGTTTTCCAGTTGTAAGATAGTCAAAAAAAGAAGCGGGTCTTGCACTGAGCTTGCTAAGCATTCTTCCATTACGCAATTAGATACCTCTCATTAATGGAACAAGTGAATATAAAGTGCATTAATCCTTATCTACTATTGCATTAATGCGATTAGAAAGGCAATGGAAATTTGACCAAATTTTGTAATTTCAAAAGTCATAATCTACATTCAACAAAGGAGAACTTACCTGTATGTTCGAGGACAATGTACCAATGCTAAGCTACCTTAGTGTGAAGCTAGTATTTAGTGAGCATGCTCGGAAATACAAACTATGTTTGAACATTTGTTGAACTATTCTGGTTTTCAAAGATATAATCTACCGTGAACATGGAGATTTATAGTACAGAATTAGAAATTATCTCGTTGGGCTGGAATGAGTGCGAGGGAAGTGACGAAGAGAATGGCAGAGAAACATTTTCTTGTGGCCGCAAAATATTTTCCTCTCAAAAGTGGGAGGGAAAAGAGGGAAATGCTTGACGTGGGAGGAAATAGAGGGAAATGCCAAATGAGTTCCTTCTTTTCCCCTGAGATGACAAGTTCTTCGGTTGCTGCAATTATAGTAGCTTTTGTCTATTCCCTTGATTCAAATTCTTCGGTGTTTTCATCTCTCCATCATATTGTAGTCAAGTGTACCTCTCTTTTCAAGCCACATTCAATTTTTGGTCTAGAGTTTCGATCTTGATTTTCATTTAATATCTCATAGCATTCTTTCCATTTCATGATATTAGTTTCAACTATTTTTTTGTAATTCAAATGAATTATCGCCCTCCTTTGTTTAAATTAGAAAAGAAGAAGAAGAAGAAAAACTCGAGTCTTTTTTTACGAAACAAATACCCCCCTCCCCTTAAAGTTAATGTAGATAATAATCTCTTTCGTTACTAATTTATTTTTTCGATTGTCAGATTTAACTAATCAATTTAATCTTTGTGATGAAACTTCATGAATCATCATATTGACGTTTTGAATAGAAAATCTATTCAGATCAATTTCGCCAGTTCTCTTATTGTTAAATTATCATAATGGTGAAGTATCACTCTGATCGAAGGATTTTGCACTCTTTTGTTATAAGCTCTATCTACTTCCTCTCCATTAATTCCTCATTTATGTGCCTTCATTTAATTTCATGAACTCTCTCCCTCCCTCTCTACTTAAGGAAAGGTTGAAAATATCATAATATGTTTTAATACTAAATGAAGTTACATGCTATTTTAAAGAAGTTACACACGTCTAAATTAGAGAGGTGTTTCACCAGTTTTGATTCCCGTGAATAATCTTTCACCAAATGTTGCATTTTGGTTTTATTATAGGAGACTCAGATTCTATGTCAAACTTGGACAGAGAATGTCAAATGCAAAAAGGGAGTTCTATTCTCAACTTGTATATACGGCTCTAACTACTTACACCTAGATGACTCAAAGACGAACAACTCCTAAGTACAAATGATGCTAGAATTTAATCAATGATGTAATCTGAAGATAAGTAGTTAGATAACCTATGTTATGGACCCAAATTGTAATGGAATTTAATCAATGTCATAGCTTGCTTTAAGTGTAAAGCTAGATCCAAATCAACATCAGTACCTCTAGATATAAGCACAACGCCGAAACCTAATTAACGACACCGAACTTTGTGGAACAGCACCGAAATTTAATCGAAGATGCAGGACCAAATGGAGATACATGCCGAAATCTAATCAATGACAGGAATCTTGAAAGCTACAACTAAGATGCAATCAAGTAAAAATAAAATAAAAACGATTGTTGTGTTTTGCGCGAGGGGTTTTTTAGTGGAGAAACTATGGTATTTATAAGAAAGCCAATGTTCCTTAGTCGGTTGTTCCTTCTTGGGCACTACTCCTTGCAATGTCCATGTGTTTCTTTCCTCCTCGACATCCTTATCCTTTACCAACTGCTCCCTGCTCTGTCGATGATGTTCGTGTAGCTTGCCCTTCAAGCAAATAACCTTCCCTATTTCTATGCACGTTTCTCATAGTAGTTATTTTCGTTCGGATTCCAATGCTAATCCTGCTTAATTTTCGAATTCAGCACATCATCCTTATAGCCTGACATGTGATGATTAATTTCCTGGCCATCGACTGTGAGTTTAGCTCCTATAATTCTGTTGAGGCCTAGCTTAAGTAGCCTTCACAAGAACTGCTTTCCACTGAATTCACGAATCAAAACTGCTTTCCCTTGATTTCACGAATCAAAACAAGGCGTTTCATTTAAAATTCCCTTATGATCAGCACGTGCTTTTGAGGTAAACTTGGGTGTCAACAAGAGGAACGTTTAAAAATAATTAATCGAGAGAAAACAAAACGTTAAATATGTAAGGAAGGGGATCTTTTGTCAAACAAGTATTTGTAATGATAAATAAGAATAAATATATAATTTGGCATAAGTATGCCAAAATGAACCAACATGGGCATCCAAATTCTTAAAAGCAAATTGTCCTCGCTGACAGGTTTGGTCACGCAATGTGTATAACTAATTTTCATTTGCTAATTATATTAGAATTTATCTCTATTGAAAAATAATTCAAAAGGATAATGTAAGCTTAAAAGATCATTCAATAAAATGGGGGGTTTCTATTGTGTACTTGTTCTTGATACAAATAAATTGTTTTGGGAAACAACCACAAAATAACGACTTTCATTGGCGGGTTGGACCTATGTGATAGTCGATATGACTCTCTTGAGCACTAGCTTTATAGCGATCTTTACACTGTCTTTAAAAATTGATATGCACAACCCCACATTTGCGGCAATTAAGCTAATGTTTACATTTACACTGTAATAACATGGATATGCTATTTCCTTATCATGAGATCTATGTCCCAAGGCAACCGCTTGGAGGAAGTAAACAAGAATATTTGTGCATGTAGCACGACCACCAATCTGGGGATTCAGGCTATGATCACTGAAGCAGAATCAAAGCAATTCAAAGGCAAGTGTTTTTGATAAGTTTCCCATTGCAATCAATGAATGATTAGTAACCGCATCATCATTGTGCACTGACATATTAAGCTATAAATAGATCTACCTGGAGTTGTCTTTATATTACCTGAGTCCTTCATTGATCCCCAAAACAAGGAGTATGGAAGAATGACTTGACTCCACAGGAAATTTCATCTACTCTACGTCTCTGCCACAAATCTTTTTCAGTCATTTATTCCATTCAAAATACTCTGATTCCATAACCTCAACTTTCCCATGTGTCTATGATTTGTGACCCTGCAGCGCTTGTTGTTTTGTTGAACTTACTAAATCAGTAGGTGACAAGTATGAGAATGGAGTAATTACTTGTAGACCACCTCCGGTTCAGTATGGGAGGCCAGGTGGTAAAATGCGAGATTGCAATATGAACGACCAACCTATATATGACGGGCAAGGAGGTCAAATGGCAAATAGACAAGGGAACCTTCAATATGGTTATCTGCTCCTCAGCAAAGTTATGGACCCCGGGACAAGGTGAAAGAAGAAACCTGATGCCAATGAGCTATATGGATTATGCTGCCGGCAGAAGGGATCCTCATCAAGGATGGAGAAGAGATCCGGTGCCTTCATATCAGCGAAACTATAGTCAACAGGGTCATAACAACAATTGCTATCAACAAACATAGAGACTTGCTCCAAGGAGATAGATGGAGCTCTGCACCTCCAGTGCAGAATGGATTATAGGAGAGACGATCTGAACTATGCACCTTCTCTTGGTGGAACTTGTGGGAAGGGTCCTGATGGATTTCAAGTGTAGGGTCCTGGTAGTGCTGGTGACTAATCTTCCCTCCCCAGTAGATTTCGCAAATGCAACCCTGTTGTTGCTGTAAGTTTCGAGCTGGTTGTCTTGCTTGAGGGTTACTTTTCTGAATTCTGTGGGAGAGGGAGGAAAACAAAAATCGTATCTTTGCAACATCATTTTGAATGGCAGTGGCCAGTGAACATTCAGAGGAAGGAAAGGACATCATGAATGAGTAGATCGCAATTGGCTTTGCACACAGTATGTTGGCACAAATGCATTTCAAGGATCAATTAGATCTAAGCACTACCTCTTATAAATAAGGCTTGAATGGTAAGTGTTGAAGGAGAGGGAGAGATAATTGGAATTTTGTTGGTGAGTACTGTCTATGAAATATATTGAGGGGGCCTTAGTGACCAGTTTTGTTGAGAGATTTCCTCGAATTGGCTAGTCTATTGGACACCTTTAGACGAAGTCGGCATTTTTCAAAATATTCAATATTACAAAAAAAAAGTAGCTGCCCGAGATCTAAAACTAGTAGAGGGTTTGCTTTGAAATTGCAAAAATCATGAAACTAAACTTCAATTAACATCAGAGTCCTCTAAACATTTATCAAGCCAAGACTCTCATGGCAATATCAAGCATACATCTCATCAATTCAATCATGCAATTGCCATCCAGACATGTGAAATCGACAAGTTGCAAATGCCATATCAATTATCCATTGGCAATTAAAAAAAAAAAAAAGGTAACCAAAATGAGACAAATCCATCTAATTCATGCTTATTCTGCAAATTCCAGCACATGTTCAGAATTGTGACAGAGCATACAAGACGGCAAACTGTGATGGTTTGATGACTAATTGACGTGAAATTGAAGCCATATCTTCCTACAAGCGCATATGAGTCTCTTGATCAAAATGGCATCGATCCAAGACCAAATTAATACCGAATTCAAACAAAGCAATCATGGTCAGCATGCAATACTTCAAATCTCTAATATTTGAGTTTGATTATGATTATAATTCTCGCAAAATTGGCATGTGATTCATCATGTTACTTTCCTAGCATGAACATACATGATCCCATAACCAAACTATCCTCCAGCTAAAATCAAAAGCACACCAAATCAGCGATATCAAGACATGGTCAGCATACACGGATCAATTCCTTTTTAATAGTCCTTAAAAAGCTCAATTTCATTGATTATTACACCAAATTAATGAGACCTGTTAGTACATGTGTATATGTGTGTAGGTATACATATACACTACAAATGTCGGAAAGCAGGGTGACTTCATATACGTTAACGTTAATATTATTCAAGTAAAGAATATCTTTTTATTCAAGTAAATAATACCTAGGAAAATATAAATTATAAAGGAATTGCTGAAAAAGCTTGAAAGCGTCACATTAGTGTGTGCATGACATACACAATTATATATATTGTCCCAAATTTGTACAAATTGTTTTACGACTAACAGCAACGAATATTCTTAAAAAAGCAACCCTTTTAATTAGGTCAATCACCCAAAATAAAAATAGTTTTACTCGATGGTATATAAAATATACTTAAACATATACTCCAAAATTTAAATAACCCCACACAATCGAATAGTCGGCATGCATGTGTAAATATTGTAGTGCTGCAATAGAGGCTGTTTTGAATTGATTGTGGATATAATAAAATATCTAGTTAAAAACGAATATATTGCATATGCATCCAGGATATACAAATACTATACTGAAAAATAGATAATTCAGGATAAAAAATTGAAATATATTGTTCAACGAAAGAAATTAAAAGATCCTCATGAGACGCCAGGAGGAAAGCCACCCCTGACATCGAGTAAGCCCGAATTGAGTACATGCTGAAGGATTCAAATTTGGCATCCCTAGGTGGAATTGAAGCACGCCCCAATTCGTGGGACAAGATAAAGATTAGGGGCTTTGAGCCCCTTACCTCTTGGATTTCTGGATGAGATCCTAACTAATTAGGCTAGGAGATACTTACAAATTAATCTTATATAAGTAAATTAATCGCATTTTAATAACCTACGAACAGTATTTCTAATTTTTTTTAATGCGTAATTTGCTAATTTATTTGGATATTACTAAATCCCTTACAATGTTGACAATGTACCAGTGAAGTTTAGAAGAAGTTGGTAATTTACTAATCCATTCGTATGTTGGTAAAATTCTTCATAATTTTGGTAGTTTATGAGCCGCGCTTGCAGAATCTAAACCCTCGGCAAGCTTTGAATGTTTTATTATTTTATTTTATAGACTTGCAATTTTCAAAGTAGCCGTTGGAGAGTCTTCAAGGCAGTCAAAGTGCTGTTGGACGCAAGAGCTTAATTGCCGGCCCGCAGACTGGCCATACAATTTGAAAAATCTTGTACTCTGCTGATTAAGAATAATTGCGCTAACTTCACCATTTCTTCGGCCCCACCGTCTCCAAAATGCTAGAGCTGTTTAGCTGTTTAGCTGTTTAGCTGTTTCGCCACTATTATCCTCCATGGAAGCGCATCCACATTGGATGAAAAGTAGTTGCCTATCTGGTACCGAGGAACCGCCGACCATCCCCCGCTGCATAGCTTGCCATCGGATATAAAGCTCGCTCCTCCTGTGCCAGCGACCCAGCTTCCGGGCGAGGGACCACAGCAAGACCCACGTAGCATTAATGTACTCGACGTGAATGCTGAACAGTAAGGCCACAGCTTTGCAGGAGACCATGGTGGAAGCGCTGCGTCCTAGTTACTATTGAGGTGAGTTGAGTTCATACATAGTCTTCATTGCAAAAAATATTTTTCAAGGATAGAAGTTCAGTCTGTGAAAAAAAAAGAGTGTGAAATTCCTTGAGAAGACATTCTGCATTGATAACAGTCAAAAGCCCTCTTTTCTCTTCAATGCTCTCATTTAGTCTTTACATTCAACTGCCAGGATCTAAACTGATCCACATGTAGACTTTTTTTCAATTAATAAGATGTGGGTTCTTTAGGCCATGAAAACAACTACCAGGATCTAAGTTGACAACAAGAGAGCTGTCATTAGTAAAGAAATTTGTTGGTAAGTTACAAAGCAAGACTCAATGATCTATGATGCCATAACAAAGCATCTGCAACTAACAGCATAATTTCATGTGCAAATCTTAACTTCACGTATAGACACATGAATTCATCTCAATTTATTGTTTATGAAGCAAGGTTCTACTATCTGGAGAGAGTGAGACTACAAAAAATCTTGGCTGAACAATGGAGAAGTTAATTACGAGAGCAAAAGTGACATTTTTGCCTCATCAGTCAAAGCCACATATATAACATATCGATGCTCATTTTATTGCACAATGTTGGATGTGTAACACCTTATCGATGACTCAGAGGACTCGCATCCAATATGTATAGGCACTTTCGCATCCAATGGATCGAATGAATGAAGAAGGATCTGATCATTCTAGCAGTCCTACATTCTGATAATGTCTGTCAAATACATAGCTGCAGCAGCAATGTTTAATTATGCACAACAAACAGTACAATACCGAAAAATCAACATTCAATCAAGTTTTCGTATAGGCAAAATGTGAATACAATATGTGAATGTAATTCTTCCACACACATTTGCCAACCCGAACAGGACATCTGGCTCACATCTTTCAGCGAGAATAACGCACGAGGTGCAAAACCATGGATTGAAACAAGCCTTGACATCGAAGAAGATAGATGTCCATCTACGATTGAGAAGAACCACAATCAAAATCAATCAAATACCTTGAACGAAGGCGATTTGCTGAGAATGATCCTGCAGAAGATGCTGTCTTTGGTCGAGCCCCAGTTCTTTGGATCACGGGACCAATAGAGTACAGAATTGTTTTATTAAAAGATCAACAAACCAACTCTCTCGAGCGTGAGTTGTGGGACGAATTGAAGATTTCCAACCACAAGAATTTGAAGACTCCTGACGGCAGAATTGAAGAATTGAGCTCTAATTGCTTCGCTTTTCCCAAATTTTAGGACCAACAGAGTATCATTTTGGAGAGTAGTTAGCTGACATGGATTTATTGTTGACTGCTCTGTCCGACCTCTAACTGCGATTTTGGATGGCGATTTATTAAGGGTCAAATTCTTGACTCAAGTGGAAGTTAGTGATTTTTTTAGACAAAAAAGTTTGAGTTAGAATTGGGAGTCAGACATAAAGTTTGTGCTTTTTTTAACGAATTAGGCCAACATAAATATTCGCAAATGAGTATTTGACCTCTAGGAGTTGAGACCTAATATGTATCTAGTGGGACTAACATCTAGCTAGCGCAATCTGAACACGTGAAATTGACAAGGAGCTTGAACACAAGAAATCACTTATCCATGGGCAATTGAAAAGACAACCAAACTAAGACAAAATTCACCTAATTCGTGCTTAATCCACAACTTCTAGCACCTGATCAGAATTGTAACAGAGCACACAAGACCACAAATCACGATTGTTTGATGACTAATTGACATGAAATTGAAGCCATATATTCCTACAACTCCATATGAGTCTACTTGATCAAAATGGCATCAATCCAAGGCCAAATTAATACCAAATTTAAACAAAGCAATCACATGACTATAATTCTTGCAAAATTGGCATGGGATTCACCATAGTACTTTCCTAGCATGAAGATATATGATCCCATAACCAAATAGCCTCAAGTGGAATCAATTGACACCAAATCAGCTATATCAAGACACGGTTAGCATCCAAGGATTGATTTCCAGTAGAATTTAATTCATTCATGACATAATATCTTTTCCAAGCGAACATGAAATTCACCATAACGCAATCTTACATCACTGCACATTCTTACTTGAGTGGAATAGCATCAACTAAAGGATAAATTGACATCAACTCAGGGCCACAACAGTTGCGAATCAAAATGTATTGGCAAGGTTGCAGTAGATCTAAAGCAACTTCAAAATTGAATACCTATGATTTTCAATGAAGAAACAAAACTCAACTAGGCTGATATGACCAAAATCGATCAAAAACCCAGTAATGAATGAAATCCTCAGTCAAGACCTGAATCAAAATACACACTAATTTAATTCAGGAATTTCATCAAACAGGTGGTATATATTTCGGCCAAAGAGCTTAGATACGATTCACATCCAAATCATTGCAAAGGAAATGCAGCAAGTTCAAATCATTAATACATCCTCGATCACAGTCACATTATCACACAGACCGTAGCAATAGCTCCCAGCCTCTACTTCCTATATAAAGCAACGGAAAACAAAGCATATGTGGTTTAGTTGGATGAAGAATGATTAACTATAGCAATTGACATCAAATATGAGTAAGGAGATAATAGAAGCAACATCAAGGAATGGAATCGTCAAAGCAGGCAGCCATGACCAAAGTTCAAGAACTTCAGCACTACAGACCTTCTTCGCGGAGGCAGAACTGTTGGGGATCAGGAAGCGGTGACGATCAACAACCAAGCGAGAGGAAAGGATCAAAAGAAATCTCCAAGAGAGTGGCTTAGGGATGCTCAGAAATAACCCGAGTCCCTTCGACCAATGCTATCTGTTCTTTGCCCCTTCTCAGCGTGTATGTTGTGTGGTGGCCAGCGATCGAGGTTCGGTGGCGGCTGTTGGCGGATCTAGGGCGACAGAGAGGACAATGAAAAGGGAATGAAGATCAAAGGAATCACCGAGTGCTGGAGAGAATTTGCTGAGCTCCTTTTACATGTGTGAAGGTGGCTCTATTTCTGTTCGGGCCCTCCTCTGCATAGCGCACCCTCAGCTAAAAAGGAAATCGACTCAAATCGTTAGATGTAGAAAGAAAGGAAGGGAGGCAGAGAATTTTGTTAAGGGCCACGTGACGTAGAGTGCATGTGGTTCCTACTGAGAATTGTGTATTAGCTAATACAAACTGATTTTCAATATGAATGGTACAACTGTGGAATTGTTGGGAAAATACGACTTCGAATTAGGTAGAACAATCAAGTCGGATTTTTAGAGTAATCAAGTAGGACTTTGAGGTGTGATATCACTTTTTTTAAGGATTTATTTGCCCTACAATATTGTTAATGGTCACTGGCAAATTTTCTCCAGGATACAACAAAGTCTCAAATGAGAATACTAGATAGAAATTCTAGTATTTCTCCAGGGTATCTCATTTGAAATAATTAGAAACAATGGCTATAATTTCTTTCGAAAGAAAACGAAAAAATGAAAGAAGATGTGTGTTTAATCTCAAAACAAACGTACTTATCTTTGTCTTTCGAATAGAGGCAACTCTTCAAAAGGTTATAAAAAGAACAAAGGCAACATTTCAGGAAAGGTTGCAAAATGAACAAGTACGTCTCAAAGGTTAGTTAAAAAGATATAAAAAAATTGGAATTAAATAAATAATAAATAAAAGTAATCGTAACTTTTCATCAACAAGCACTTGTTTCAACAAGATTTATAATAAATTTTTTATATAAATAAATCTAAATTTTCAATAAATAAAAATAATGATCATCGGTTAGTATCAAATCTCGTCCATGTGCGTACTCACATCTTTTCGATGTAGGACAATGCACCTCTTCATTTGTTTTATAAACAAACTACCAACAATCCCCTACTTTTGTTTATAAAACAAAAATAAAAAATAAAACGTTAGAAATATACAACCAAAATTTCCGTGAGATTAATATACATACATAAATGTCTCATTTGAGTTAAACCTTTACTTAGGGTGCGTTTGTTTCACGGAAAATCAATGATAAAGGAAAATGCTTTCCCGGAAAGCATTTTCCAAGAATATGGTTTGTTTTCCTTTGTTTGGTTATGTATAATTGAAAATGTTTTCTGTCGTTTGGATCCCATTAAAAAATAATTTCGCATTTCATCGCAGAAAAAAAGAATTTTTAATATTGTTATTTTTTATTTACTTTTATTTTCTATTTTTTATTTTCTTTCTTTTTATTTCCTTTTTCTCCTTTCCTTCTTCTTATCCTTCACTCCTTAGCTTCCTCACGCCATCCCTTCTGCTTCATCTGGCAGTTCGTTCCTAGTTGGCTTACAAAGGGTGAGCTCCAACTATCGTTGGAGGTGATGAGCTCATCAGCTGGCCGCTAAAGGCTACGAGCTCGCCCAATTTGGTGAGGCTTGAGCCTCATCGGATGGAGGCCACGAGCTCACCTGATCTAGCGAGGCTTGAGGCTCATCGACTTTGGGCAAGCTCAAGCTTTGTTGTCGAAGGCCATGAGAGCACCCGATCTGGTGAGGCCAGAACTCACTAGCCATCCTTGTGGCCGGTGACAGGTGGAGAAGAAGCAAAAAGAAAAAGGAAGAAAAGAAAAGAAGGAAATTCGAATTTTTTATTTTTAATTTTATTTTTAAAACATTTTCCAAATTTAATTTTTTTTAAAATATATTTTTATAAGAATAATTGTTTGTAAACCAAGCATTAAATCTAAGCTTTGATAGATTCGGAAAACGTTTTTTGGTCTTTTCAAAGGGAAAATCATTTTCCTGAATTTAAGCTTTGTTAGGAAAACGTTTTCTGTTGATTAGGAAAACGTTTTCCGTTGACTCATTTTCCTGAGTGAACTAAACACCGGAAAATGAGGAAAATGTTTTCCCCGAAAATGTATTTCGCGAAATAAACACACCCTTAGTGCAAGTATCTCAAAGCTCTATCAAAGTGACAAGTAGCTCGACTTTAAACTTGTACTTTTGTGACATTCCAGATTTTCAGTCTTGTCTTTTACTGAATAAATCGGGCATTTCATTGACGCGCCTATAGGGCTGTTCTCAAAGCTGATCATTCTTGAGATAACTAGACTATCTGGAAAAATCATTAAGGAATTTTAATGCAATAGATTTGAGAATTCGACAAGGAATCGACTTCTCGATCGTGTCCATATTTATAGGCCATTATGGCACAGTATAAAATCGATTTGAGATCAGAGATAGGGTGGTCCGACCGAGATGTGTGGCTAGTCGTGGGTGACACCACTAAATTAGAAAATTATCATCAGTCAACACTAGATTGATTTTCTTATTATTTTGGTACCATGTATTCGTATTTGGATCATCGAGATTTTCATGACAACTGAGAGTCACCAATGTATCGAGTGGGTTCATTGTGGCTTAAAGAAAATCGACCACGGGTCATTTGTACTAAAAATTTCTAAAAATTACCCGATAGCCTATGTCACACTAAAAACACGCCGAATGGAAATTAATGTGAATTCGAGTCGATTTCGAAATTGAAAGTCCTGTCATGTCACAATCTATTTTAGGAACGTCGACTCATCCTCCGAGGAATTTTCGGAAATTCTGGGATTTTTACGGAAAATCGGTTCGGACGTTGCGGAAAATAGCGGAAATTCGGATGGGCCAAATTAAAGAAAATTTGGACTTCCAAGCCAAGCCTTTGAGTGTCAGGGATTTACAAAAAATTGTTCGGGATTTTTTCTTCAGTGAAATCGGACCTCGATTTGGATAATCGGAGAGGAAATCGAAGTTTATATGGTAAAATTCGTGTGCTATTTTGGAGGCTGCATTTTTGGCTTTAATTGGGATTATTTGGTGGAAATTTGTTTGGAAAGAAATAGGGGACAAGTGAGTAAATAGAAGGGGTAAAGTTTGGTAAAATTGGGCCCCTCCTAGGCTTCCTTTGCACGGTTTCTTTCTCTCCGTGCGTTACTCTCCCTCGACCCCTCTCCGTTTGCTTTCGTTTTCATTTTCCCTGCCTGTTTGCTTCCGTTCTCATTTTCCTTTGTATCTTCGTCCACCGAACCACCCTCCTTGTCGCCATTTGTCCAACGTCCAGCCTCCATGGGTCAAGGTTCTTCAAGCAAATTTGTGGCGTTGACTCCTTGAAGCCCACAAACCATCGAAGAAATCCACCGAAGACACCTGCTGCTTCTCGCTGAGTTCTCCACCTTTGCTGCCATGTTTCCTCTCCATCGTGCACCCTCTGCCAGCTCGCATCTTCTTCGGTCAACAGTTGAGGTCTCGTTGAAGTCCTGTTGACCTCAGCTCGCGGCCACGAAACGAGGCCAGCTGCCCATGTGCGCCTCGCCCTCGCTTCCCCAATTTGACGCCAGTTGCACGCCAGCAAAATCCAAGCGAAGCAGCATCGTCGTCCACCGAAGCAAACAGAAATCCAGCGAGCTTCACGTCCCTGTCGCAGCAAGCCAGTTCAGTATTTCAGCGGCCCAGCAACTTCGGCCCATTTGAGCCCAAGCCGCACGCTTGCAGCAGCTCAGCCCACTTGCTTGTGAAGTTCAGCCCATCCAAAGACAAGTCCACGTGAAGTTTAGCCCAACAACGGCCCAAGAATTCAGCAGTCCAAGCCCGTGGATTTCAGCAATCCAGTCCGCAATTTCAGCCTTGGGTCTAGCCCATTAGAAGCCCAATTCCGAGCCCAAGCCCTTGAAGCCAAGCCCAACCGCAAGTTTAGCCCAAGCCCAGCAATTTGGTGTGGGCTTGCAAGGCTTTTAGGCCCGGTCCGTGTGCCCGTCGATGTCACTGAAAATTCGGATTTTGGCCGCCGTCATGCCACCGTCGCGGTGATCCGGTCTTCGCAAATCAAGTGAGTTTTATTCACTAATCATTGCTTAGTAGACTAATGATGCTTAGGGGTTGATTAGATTTAAGGGATAAGTACATTAGAGGTCCTAAAACTTATCATGAAAATGCAATTGAGTCTTAAAACTTTCAAAAAGTGTAATTAAGTCTTAAAACTCATCATGAAAGTTCAATCAAGTCCTAAAACTTTTAAAAGGTCAAATAAAGTCCTAAAACTTGTCTCAAAAGTGTAACCAAGTCCTAAAACTTTCAAAAAGTGCAATCAATTGAAGGACTTAGATTGAACAATTTTGATAAGTTTTAGGACTTGATTGTACTTTTTGAAAATTTTAGGACTTAATTGCACTTTGTGACAAGTTTTAAGACTTAATTGCACTTTTTGAAAGTTTTAGAACTTAATTGCATTTTCATGACAAGTTTTAGGACTTCCAATGCACTTATCCCTAAATTTAATTAAGTGCAATAAGGTGGATAGATTACATTAGAATGATTAAATAAGGGATTTACCTATACATGTTAGGCAAATGGTTAGTGCACTTAGCAAGTAGACAAGTCCTATTATTTATTGAACGAACCTCGGAATTTTTCCGAGTTCGTTACGGCGTCTAATTAGGCATTATGGGCCTAAGTTGGATTTATTGCATTTATTTAATATTTTTCGTAATTATTTAATTATTTATTTATTTTAGGAAACTAGGCTAGGATGACCGACGATCGGAATTTTATGTTGATAATCGTGGTGTAGACCGTTTATTTAATTGAGCATTAATTTATGCTGAATTGATTTATTTGTGATTTTAGGATTATTTTCCTAAATTAATTAATTTTGGTAATTAATTGAAAAATAACCGAGTGTCGGTTGACAGTGCCAAAAATGTTTTGGTGGACTATAGAAAATGGTGGGTTTTGTGGAAAGAAAATTCTAGTATTTTGGTTAAGGTTGGCCGTGTACCCACACATGTGTATTTTTATCAAGCATAATAAAATTAAAGAATTTGTTTGAATGATTGGGTGTGGTATACTATATCGACCTACGAGCAATATGTCAACTTAAATTGCGAGTAGTATACCGGTATACTATATGTCAGCTTAAATTGCGAGCAATATACCTTATCATCTTAGAGAGAGCATTAATAATATACTATATCATTCTATGGGCTCTGATATGTCAGCTTAGATTGCGAGTACTATATTTTATCAGCTTAGAGGAAGCACTATTAGTGTATTATATCAACCTACGGGCTTTGATATGTCAGCTTAGATTGCGAGCAATACACTATTTATCAACTTAGTGTGAGCTATACTATCTATTATCAGCTTAGGGTGAGCGGGTCTTGATTTGATAGGACATCATAGATGGTGTTGAATGTACCGACCGGAGGGAGGTCGTGGTGACATGTAATCGACTAGGTCGATTAATCAATGATTTGATCTAATGTGATGTGTTGATTGATTGGGTGCCTATTTGAACTGACTTGCAAGTGGAATCTGAAGCCAAGGTAAATCCTCCGACCTTTGTTGTGCTTAGGTAGCCCTTATGGGGTATTGGCCTTCTAATCGAGTCTTAGGGGGTAGAACTCGCTCAGACATTGTCTCACTGGTTATTGTATAACCATTTTCAGATTCTTAAAAGATGTTGGTGGAGGACCGGGAACCCCGGAGTCTGGGAAGATGGAAGAAACATAATCGGCAATCTTTCTGGCTAGTTAGTCATAGGCCAATTCCTTTTTGGTTAAGCTGATATTTTGTAAACAGCTTGTTATTGTATATAAACTTGTTTGTTTATAAAAGGCCGTTTTGGTTAGAAAAATTGTGGCCCTACTTTTCTATCCTATTGTTTTTATTGTCTAGGGATTTATTTATATGCTTCCGCATGCGTATTAAAATTTGAATGGGTCGGCGATGCGTCATGGGATGTCGCTATTATATCGACCAGATGAGGGATGGGCACGCGTCCGAGGATCATGGTATGACAACTTTTATATAATAGAACCGGACATACTGCACATACACTAACATCTTGTTTTAGTAAGAAGTTCTATATTACTCCGTACTATTATGGCATTGTACTTGATCCTGTTTCATGAGTTCTCTAGAAAGCAACCCTAACTTTCGTAAGAAACGACACAACTTCTAAGCTCATATAGGTGAAATATCTACTATGTGTTTCTATTACTATCAACACATTATAAGTTTGTACTATATTTCATTAATAATTCAATTCAACCTACAAAACGCTTAAATGCGATCGACTTCTCAGATCAGGGCTATGTCAGTATCAAACAATCACATTCAATAACTTGTTCTTACCCATTAAACCTTGTAACTAGTGATGTTCTAGAAAAAAGTCGGATTACCATTACTGGTGATTTTAATTAAAGGATTTCAGCATCGTTTCTTATGAGGTCATTATTACCATGTCTCTTGGTAAAACCTTTGTCAAGGGATCAACTAGATTATTACTTGACCTCATGTAGACAATTATTATAGTACCATCTTTAATCAATTGTCTCACATACTCATGTCTTAGATTAATATGTCTAGACTTACCATTATAAGTGCTATTATAAACTCTTGTCAAAATAGCTTGACTATCACAATGGATAGGCTATAATTTGATATCCAACAATAAATTCCTAGTCCATTCAGCATCTTTCCCTATTGTTGTTTTAAGCAACGACTCAAATTTCATAGTTGAGTGAATTATGCATATTTGTTTCTTGCTTGCCCAAGAAACAACACATTCCCATAATGTGAAACTTTGTCCGGAAGCATACTGTTTATCTCTCACACTTGTAATCCAAGTAGAATCAGCATATCCTTATAATATAGCTGGATGATTATAGAACAATAAGATAACTCTCAAATGTTCTATATTTGGATTACTAGTATTTATTCAACTTGCATATACAAAAAGTAATATCAAGTCTAGTATAATGTATTACATACATTAAAGACCCATAGCACTCACGTTAAAAACTCTCCACTAGGAATCCAATGGAGTACTTATATATTTAAAAACAAGATGTTTAAATCTATACAACATCTTCTCCATTTAATCACTTTAGCTCAAAGAATAACCCCCACTATTTTCTTAATTTTAATACTTAACATAGTAACCGCTTCATCTAAATCTTTCAATTTGAAAATGAAAGTTAGATACTTCTTAATCTCAATGATTCTAGTCATATTAGTTCCAAAGTCCCCTTTGGACATAACCCCACTTCAAAAATATTCCAAGAGGCAATTAATCGAAATTATGCATCATCAAATTTTCATCTTCGATGAAATACATACATCAAAATAGAAAACCAATGCAATTCTACTCTCTTGGTTCATTTATGCTATTCCATAGAATCAAATCTATGAGGAGCAAGGACAGCAAATAGACCACATTAGAACCAAAAGAGGGACACCCAAAAAACCCATTCGGTATCTCCAGATTGCCTCCATAAATAGAGCACTACATATCAACCCATGCATGTAATAACATTCTCTAACAATTCAGTAAATGTGAGAGAATCGAGTATCGAGGTATCAAAAGTGCATAAACTGGAATTGAGAGAGGCGAAAAGAAGATACCGGCAATTCTAGGAATGAAATCAACAACATCGTATAATCCGAAGCCTTGTAAAAGGTATAATCAAAGCCATACCTCATTTCTTCATGATATTAAATTTCTGGAAGCTCTCATATCATCCTTCTCAGGAACCCACTGACAGTACCATTGTGTTACAAATGCAACTGAAACGACTCTGAGTTGAGCATCGTCAAGTGGCTAACTTTGGTTAATACCCTTGGGACTGACCGATAACATTATCTTTCTCTTCTAGATTTTGAAATTTTCCCAAAGCATCGTCCACAAATCCCAGTTTTGAGTAAGAATCAACCACAGCTCCACCTTGCTGAGGGTGTACGCAAGAGCGCTATTGGCAACTCTGATGCTGATGATGATTACATTGGTAGCGTTGAAGCCATTCTCCGGCGAGCAATTGCCATTCGCAATATCACACGTTGACTTGTCACGGGTAGTGACGTAATCTTCGTGCTCCCTCGGAACCTTTGCTCTCACGTCGCCATTCCTCCTAGACAGGACGTAGAGAGGACGAGGCCCACCAGAGATGCGAGGAAAGTCCCCAGAATGTACTGATAGATCACCACCATCTCCATTTCCTTCTCTTTCTCCTTCGAATGAATCAACCAATGAGACCATAGAGACAGAGACAACGGAATGGAGATCTCGTGCTCTCCTCATCTCATCCTGTCTCAAGCAATGCCAATGTCACGCAGCGAAAGAGTGAATTGCAGTTCCAAAATCACCCTTCGTGGCCAGAAATTCAGGACCCAGCATTGACGTTTCATATGGGACACTTAAAGATGGATCATGTAAATTGATGAAATTGGGGGACAGCAGAATGGCAAGGTCTCCATCCCTCCTCGGAGAACCAACGTGTCAACGCCATATGTCAAATTCGCCAGAAAACACTGCAACACTCCCTTTTGCCAGTTTAGCCTCTTTCTTCTACCGTCGTCTTCTGCTGCCCACTCCAAAAAACCCTCTCTCATTCACGGTCCTCAATGGCGCATTCTCTTCAGGAGTTCGACCCTCTTGTGGACGCCGCTGCTTCACCAACATCGTCATGCTTTAAAGACAAGGATGGCGGAGTCTTAAATTACGACGCTAATTTCCCGGAGCAAAAGATGATGAACAAGGCTCTTGCCCACTATGCGAAATCCATCATGGACATATCACACGAGACGGCATCTCATCTCTTAAAAACAACGTCTTGGATGCCGAGACTCCGATCCATGAAATCGAGTGCAAGTTACAAAAGCTTCCGTTAACATTGACTATCGGAGTTACGGCCAACAGAAAGGTCTCAATTGAGATCCAATCGCTTCAGGCTCTCAGCCATGAAGCAGTGCAGAACAGAACACTCGGTGCTTCTTTGAAACTATGGCCAACAACGATGAGTGATGATTGTTGGCGTCGACTAGAAGCCATCGAGGAACAGACCTGTTGGCAAGTGAAAGAACCTGTCCACTTGCCACTTGCATGCGTCTGGTGCTCGCGTCGCGCAATGGCGAACCTGGCTTCTTGCATCTTTGTCCACGGCCACATGTTGCCTCGAGATTTACGGCCACCCGTTGCCTCGAGATTCACTAATCGGCATTGGCAAGGGACTCGATTTCAACTGCTTCCTCAAGACAGCGTTCCACGACATGTACGCCAAATATGGACGCTTGGCTGCTAGGCGATTTTATTTTTATTTTTTATTTTTTTAATGATCTGGGCCCCCACAAGAATACAGTCACATGGAATGTCATGACCTTGGCTAGATGCTGAATAAGGATGTGGCCTCATGGAACTCCAAGATCCTTCATTTTCACGTACTCTTGATCTCTTGGACGCCCATGGGCGTGGTAGGGAACCTTTGTACTTGGCGAGAGGGGAAACATTCACCATCTTCTTCTTCTTCTTCTTAGTCTTCTCCTCATAAATTGAATCGGACTCTTGACTCAATTGTTGCAAAAATAAATCCTTAAAATTGTTGGGAAAATACGGCTTCGAATTAGGTAGAACAATGAAGTCGGATCTTTAAAGTAATCAAGTCGGACTTTGAGGCGTGATATCACTTTCTTTAAGGATTTATTTGCCCTACAATATTGCTAATGGTCACCGGCAAATTTTCTCTAGGATACAACAAAGTCTCAAATGAGAATACTAGATAGCAATTATAGTATTTCTCTAGGGTCTCTCATGGGAAACAATTAGAAACAATGGCTATAGTTTCTATCGAAAAAAAAAAACGAAAAAATGAAAGAAGATGTGTGTTTGATCTCAAAACAAATATACTTATCTTTGTCTTTCGAATAGAGGCAACTCTTCAAGAGGTTGCAAAGAGAACAAAGGCAACATTTCCGGAAAGGTTGCAAAATGAACATGTATGTCTCAAAAGTTACAATGAAAAGATATATATAAAAAAAAATCGGAATTGAATAAAATAATAAATAAAAGTAATCGTAACTTTTCGTCAACAATCGCCTTGTTTCAATAAGATTTATAATTAATTTTTTTATAGAAATAAATCTGAATTTTCAATAAATAAAAATAATGATCGTCGGTTAGTGCTAAATCTCGTCCCACGAGCGTACTTACATCTTTTCAATGTGAGACAAGACACTTCTTCATTTGTTTTATAAACAAACTGCTAACAGGAATTGTGTATGAAGTTCACATAATTTTTTTACTTCCATGTGGTTGCAACTATTAAATAGCAGGTACAAGCTGAAGACCTCTGCGAGTGCATCAGCATTTACCAAAGACTTAAGCTCGTGACTAATAATGTTAACTTGTGTTGTGCAGGTTTATGGTTATAGGATGTGGCTTTGGGCAGAGCACTTGGGAGATTTAGAGGACAGCTTCTAGGAATCTCAAAGCATTGAATGCATGAAGAGGGTGAACAAAATAGCCAAATGGAATTGGAGGGCTTATGTGGACGAGGACCAATATAATCCCAAGGAAATGAGAGGTCACCTGATGCAATTTTCGATCCATGTGAGCAGGGACAGTAAAGTCAATCCATTGGCTGGTTTCGAAATACTTCCTCAGGTGTGCAGCAAACTCTTCGGATTGCCTACCACTCTTCCCGATATGATTATGACATGATCAAATATGTGAATTAGTCGCATTCAATTCTAAAGCTATATGGCTCAAGGTATCAAGGTAATTTGAACTACTGAAAATTGAGAAACATGAGGAATAGAATAATGATGCATGAGCGCGACCAAGTACGTCGTGTGTTTTAGATAGATAAGAGACTCTCTACTAATTAAAGCAAGTTTGGGTAGTGCTTCAGCTGAGTTGGGATGTCATTTTCATATGGTTCCGTAATGTCTTCCTGGCTAAGTGTTTTCCAATTCGGATTTATACTTTAAATTCTTGTTATCTTGGTGGGAAGAGGTTCAACCTTTTCATATCAAGAAAAATAATGTCTTGCTACCCTTGTCGGTTGAGAGGAAAGAAACCTGCTTTGATCTTTCTTATGAGACAAAATTACTAAAGTGCAGTTTAGTTAGTAAACTCGTTTAAATTTATTTTGGGAAATTCTTGAAATAGCCAAGAAATCTCACTTAAAATTGACTTTTGCACATTAAATACATTCATATAACATAAAATGATTATTTTCTTTTCCAAATAAAATTTGAAGAGCTTTGTCAAGAGAAAAATAAAAGTATAGCAGGCAATCTCTTGGAAATATTTGATAATAAAAGGGCTTTTTTTCTTAGTAAATGCATTCACTATTAATGAGTTTAGAGCAAAATTTCCCGTTAAGAACAAGTAAAATTGACTTTATGAACAAGAAAATTCTAAGAGTTTCTTTCTAAAATACTAATTATAAACATCACATCCAAAATAATTAACTCTTACGCAGTAAATAGTTAATGAGAATGAGAAAGTATTAATATATATAAATTCAAATAAAAAAGGAATTATTTCGTACCCAATAGTCATTTTCGGTGAAAACTCACTTGAATATTTCATTTTCTATTTTGAGAATCTCTATGCACCACATGTGATGTTATTAAGATACCCATGTAAAGTTTAGAGAGAAAATTGATTTCACTGCTTAGTAAAGTTATTTTGATTTCATCAAATAAAACACGTAGTAAGATGCAAATTAGAGTTAATGTTGCTTAAAGAATAATGGTTTCTTAAAAGAAATGAACAACTGAGTTGACCTGAAAAAATAGTCCATAAACAATTCGACTTTTGCGCCTTAAAAGTTTTTTACGTTCAAACTGATAAAATGTTTGATAAGTATAGAGTGATTTGATACATTTTGCAAATAAATACACCTGTAGAATTTCAGAAAATTTGGTAATTCGCTAATTTGTTTTATTCTACAAACAAGGCTAGAAAATTACTAGAAACTTTTAAATTTTATTAACATGAATATTTGTCCTCCAAAACTGAGAAACGGTTATCCCAAATATTTGCTTATTAATGTAGAACCGCAATATCATTTCTTGAGACGAGCTGGATGCAATGCACCTCGTTATTGTCCATGAAAGACTCTTAAGAAATTTAGAGGAAGTGGCTGGGAATCTCTAGCAACTCTTAGGCTCTGTTCGTTTCGCGAAAAAGTAATTTTCGGGAAAATATTTTCCGGATTTTCCGGCGTTCGTTTTATGGAAAACGAATTCCTTAGGGAAAATGTTTTCCATGAAAGGAAAAAAGTACTTTAAATTAGAGAAAAATGTTTTACACTTTTGAAAAGTGTAAAACATTTTCCTCACTTAATCTCTCTTATCTTACACCTCTACAAATCTTCACTTCCTCTTCACCTTTTTTCTTCTTCTTTTCTTTCTTTTTTTTGAATTATTTTTTAATTTTCTTTTTCTTTTTTAATTCGAATTATTTTTAATTTCCTTTTTCTTTTTAATTTCTTTTTTTTTTTCTTTTTCTTTTCTTTGTTTCCCATCTTCTTCTTTTTTGGCTAGTCGTCGACGGTTGCTAGGCAAACCTCGAGCTCGTTGATCTCGATCTCGATCTCAAGCTCATGCTCTGCACTCTTGCTTATCATTTTCTTTATTTACTCTACCCTGCAGTTGTACATTGCTCAAGCAAAGAGCTCTACATGCTTTGCTTCTTTTTTCTTTTGTTTATTAGAACACAAAAGACCTTCGAGAGGAGAATAGGCCACTCAACTTTGGAAGATTCTCATTAGGGATGTACATGTTTTGCTTCTTTCCTCTTTTACTTCTTTTTAAAATCCATATGAACATTTTTTAGAGTAGATGAGCGTTTGGTGACAATGAGGGAACAAAGATATGAAACAAGTTTACTTGGATTTAAAGACAAGTTCATACTTGATGGATTTATAGGTCGGTAAGTGATGCATGCCTAAGCGATGAAGTCTTAGAAAATATTTTTCTTACCAAACACCGGAAAATATTTTCCGAAACATTTTCAAGTTTTAGCCGAATACTAGAAAATATTGTCATTTTCCTGGAACATGACTTTTGGGAAAATATTTTCCGGAAATGGCTTATTTTCCACGAAACGAACAGACCCTTACATTATTGTCGGTTATCGTGCTTGTTAGTCGAGACATGTCTTGATGGACTGTCATTTATTAGAATTGTGCATCAATAGCAACTCTACATTCTCAATCAGAATGACAAGTGACCTCGCTCAGCACGGCCTCAAATCCAAGGGACAGGAGACGAACCAAAGTGATGAATATTGAAGGAACTACTCACAAACTTTGTGGGGAGTGTACAAGAGAATGTAGAAACGGAATATCATATTACCGGACACGTTATTCTATATTGCCAAACACCATTTTTTGTTGCAGATGTCCCAAACGCCCTAGTTATAAAGCATATAGTTAAACAATAATTCTTCAGGGTCAAAAATCTTGTTGGTTTGGTAGCTTTCCCAGTCACCAACGACTTGGTCCGCGTTGTTCCACAGCTTACTATGCTCAAGACCCGCAAGGATTTACAGTTCGAGGATTTCTCGGCTAAGGTCCTCCTGAATCTTGGCAACTCGAAAAGTCTAAGAGCAATTAACTCGGAGAAGGTGATTGTCATTGGTTGCTTCTTCACATTCTTCATGGCCAGCAATTAGTTTTATATCTTCACACGACTCTACTATCGGCTCTTTGATTTGCCCAAGAAATTTCGCCGTGAAGGTTGTGAAAAGCATTTCCAAACGAGAGCACCTCACAACCTCTATGTATCTCAAGTTTGGGAATGGGATGTTTGGGAGACCATCGGACTGCCAAATGTGTCTCAAGTTTTCGAGATCCCACAAACCCAGCCTTGTCATTTTATCACTCTTTGTATTTGTCCCATCACTTTCATATATGATCTTGATCAACCGGCATGATCTTACTTCTAGGAAGGCGAGACAAAGTTGCAATCTCTTCCACATGTGGGATGGGGCAAGACATAGGAGATTGTCACAGTGCTCCAATTGAAGAACCTCCAATTTGCAAAAGGAATCATTGGGAATTTGATTGTTCCATAGCTCTTTGCACTGAGCGCCTTCAATCCTTAGTTTTCTTATATTGGGGAATATAACCTGCATGAGGATAATGTGAGAAAGGAGGATAAGTAGGACATATTATTAGGTTGTTCGTTCTAAAATATGAAATGTAGGAAAAATAGATGATCATAGTAAGGGATAGAGCAAACCATCTCATTGAATAATGGTTGTGGTGATTCATCATCCCCTTTGGCCTTCTCCTTGAGAACCACTTCCTTCATATGTTCGCAATTGCTAATCCATAGGCTCTCGAGTTTCTCTAGAGTTGTGGCCACACAACTAGGGAAGAGATATTTTAGGTTGGAGCAATTGCAAACACGGACATTTTTTAGACTAGGAAAACCCAAAATCATTCGGGAGTTGCTCTTCACCATGCATTTCAGCTTTACTTCCCTCACTGTTTTTACTTCCAATTTGGGGAGCGATACAGTTGTTTGCTCATTATTTGCATCAAGGGACCCACAATCAAACAATGATTCTAGGGAGGGACAGTTTTCAATCCTGACAATTGTCAGGTTATGCAATCCCCCTATGATTGTGGAAGGAAAGACGTTGTGTAGCTGAGAGCAATATCCAATGGAAAGGGTGGCTAATTTGCATAAGGAATTTTCCATAAGTTCACTGTGCCATATCCCTTTGAAGGATCCTACCGACTCAAGCTCTAGCTCCTCCAAGCTTGGTAAACTAACCTGCTCATAAGAGTCATCCATAAGATCGTAGCTATTAAAAATCTAAGAAATTGGCCTAATCTTAACGATCTATTTGATGCGGTGGAAGAATGAATTTTCCATCAGTGGCCTCTATCTAACAATTATAGTTATAAATTATTACCATATTTTAACCAATAATACCAAATAAAGATCTTTAAAGAGATTTCATTACTTGCCTTGCAAACTGTGTGCTTGTGGCTATTATGAGTATAATCTCAATAGAAGGGATTTGTACCTTTTGATCGAAGAAGGAATTGGAATAAGCATCTTGTGAATCTGAAGTAGTGGTTACTAACTCTTTCTTTCCATGAGAATATGAGAAGAATTTCTCTGTAGGACAACGTGTTATAGATAGTCGCTTCAGCAGTGGGAACTCTATAATATCATCTACCCCTTCATCTCTTTCTTCTTCATCCACAATCAATGTCTTCATATTTGGACAGTCCATTACTTCAATGTTTCTAATTTCTCTAAGACATTTAGCCACAAACACCGGAAAGAGAAATGACAGCCTCGTTTCACAGACAGAGAGCTCTTTCAAGTTTCGAAAGATTGATATTCCTTGCAATTTTACATCCTGTTTCCACATGCGTTGCAGGTTTGGTAATTGCCTCAATGTCAATTCAGTTAGCTGAGAGAGAATCTTGACATCTCCAGTGACTTCTAGCTCCTCTACATCGAAAACTACTTCCGCTGATGGAGAACTCTTAATTTTCATTGACTCCAAATTCGCTAGCTTCAATATCCAATCTAATTTTAGGATATTCTTTGACGTGGATTTAGACTCTTCTATCTCTAGCGATTTCAGATTGCTGTCTTTGGATGAAGGTTCAATGAAGAGTATCTCTTCTAGGCCAAGGAGTCCAACCATTACCAGGGATTCCAAGCGAGGCAATGAAACCTAATGAAGCGCCACAATCAAACTCATTAAAAGGTGCATTACAAGTAAATCTATCTTTAGAAAAATGCTTTTAGAATTTTCTTGTGTTTGGATATGAGAAAATGATTGAAACTCTCATGCTAAATTCCAAGAAAATGAATTTCTCTTCCATAAAAAGCAAAATCAATTTCATAAGGATATCCTCACGACTATCATGATGCTAATGCAACACAAGTGCACAAGTCTCTCTCACGCGCATCATCATAATTGTTATCTTTGATTTGGCTGATCTCCAAAGCTATGACCATAATTTTTTTCTCTTTTCTTTTGAAATCATCTACTGATCTTCAAAAGAACTGTCATTATAATTGTTATCTTTTCTTTCATTTTTCTTTTTGACCTTCAAAATTGAAAACAAATTCATGTCGGAGTTAAATTTTTAATAAATTATTTGTTAACTTATTGCTTTTCATTATAAACAAGTAAATATGACTTATTTGGGTTTGTTTCTCTGAAATTGTGTTTTTAGCAGAATCAAATACAAGAAAACAAGAAAAATGAATCGCCGGAAGACATTTTTCAGCAACAATGAATTTTCAGCGAAACAAAAGAAACTTAAATATATGAATGAGTTTGATGTCTCTTAAGAATGTCAAAAACTTAATTGAGACGAAGGGATGATGACGGAACGACGTTGACATGGTGAGGTTGGCATGATGTGTTAGAATCAATTGCTAACTTGCGTGTAGGTGAAACATGAATTATGTGGACTTTCTTTGTTATGTGGCTACTAGTTCGCCTTCTATTTATTTATTCTCTCACTTTTTTCATTTTGAAATTGTTGAATTCCGTGCATTCATTTAAGATTCATTATGTATAATGTTTTTCCTTCTCATTAAAAATGTTAAATAAGTAATCAATTAGTCATAGTATAAACCCATGCTAAAGCCCAAATAATTAGTGCAATTATCTAACACTGAAATAAATTGAAAAAAAAATTGTAGGAAAAGTCTTCCCTAGCTACAGTTGAATGTGAATAAAAATGTATGGTCTGTGTTTTCTTTGAAAGGATTTTTTATATGTGTTTCAAGATGTACAAATAATCAAAATAATGCAATATTCTCGAGGCTCGGTGAACACCAATATCATCTTATCCTAAATCCCCCTATAATAGTATAATCTAGGTATTGTTTGCAAGAATAAGAATTAAAGAAATTTATACCCAGAAAATGAAAAAGTTACCTGAATTGGAGCACCCTTAGCTGTAGTGCAAAAGCTTGTCATTTTTGGTAACTTACGCAAATCTAGACGTCGTACATTAGGTAACTCAATCATGTCATCAACAACAACTTCTACTTTTCCTGCATCACCTGTGATAATGGCTTGTAATGAGTCACATTCACATATTTTGATCTCTTCCAAATGTACACGTCTTTGCATCTCTGAGAGGAACCACAAATTTTTCAATTGGTGGCACTTTTTGATACACACAACTTTCAATTTGCTAAAGCAATCTGGTGTGACAGGGCCATTGCATATCTTCTCCAAATTAATAAGATTTTCGAGGAACAAAGACTCTAAATCCGTAAATGCAGTGAGAAGGTCTTTTAATGAACCGATGATGTACTTGATTGAGGGGCTGTTCTGAATGTCGAGATGCTTTAGTTGTTTAAATCCTCGAATGCACAACTCGTGAGCATTCTCCTTGAACTCTCCCAATCCATCCAAATATAAGTGTTGAGTTTTTTGCAAAGTTTTCTGAACCCATTCTTTTGAGAGAATACCATCGCATCCTTCCAATTGGAGTTTCATGGTTCTCAAACCACGAAATCCCCTTCCGTAAGCATTTCCTATGTTGATCCAAAATCTGATCAGGGTCCCGAATGGCAGGTCATCATCCTTTAAGAGTACAATGGGATCACGAATCGATATTTCCAGAGAGGCTAGCTTTCTCAAGCTCTTCAACTCAACAAGCCTACCATTATACGATTCCGCTGGTATTTCATCATCGACTATCCATTGACTAAAGCTTCCCCTCATATATAACTCTTCCAAGTTGACTAAGCCTTTCAGGGCACCAGGCTCGATTATCATAAGCGAGTCACAATCATATAGATTCAACAATCTCAAATTCCTAAGTTCCCCGATTTCTTTAGATAGCTTAGAAATTTGAGATCCTGCCAAGCTGAGAATTTGCAATGTTTTGAGCTTGCCAAGAATTGCCACATCGTCCACAATGCAATAGTGTAAGTATAATGAGTGGAGGTTCCTAAGGGTGCCAATCGAGGAACGTAAATTGGTGATATGTATGAAGCGAAGATATCGGACTTGGAGCTGCTCCATGCTTGTGAAATCTAGTCCACAACAATCTCCCACATCATGTCGGTGTATAGGCTCCTCGAGCAACCCTAGTTGAGACAACATGAATATCTTCAAGTCGGGAAACACACACTGCATTTTTTCAGCAAGGCTATCACCGTAATCATTAACAAGGCATATTGCCCAACATTTCTCAAGCTTTTCTTTTGGCCATGAAACATAATAGTTGTTCATCATTAAGGAATTCTGACTTCTAAATGGAGTTGAGACGACCACCTCACTATAAAGATCATGTATGGTCACATATTCCATGTCATCACCATCATCCTGCAACAAACAAACAGAACGGAGGCTATCGAGCATAGTATTCAATCTATCCCTTGAATCTTCTATCGTGTCATTGAATCTCTCAAACAAGCCCAACCCCATGCCTAGTCCCAGCAGAAGTTCGACTTTAATGATCCCGCCAATAAGACCACAAAGCAAGAATAAGGACTTCGCTTCCTCACTCTCCAAATGGTCATAACTCAACTTCACTATAGTTTCTATTTTTGGCTCATCTATTTTTATCAATGCGTTTTTCCATGCGGACACACGGCTGTATTTCAAAGTGCTTGCGACGGAGATAATCAAAAGAGGCAAACCTAGGAGCTTCTCGACCACTTGAGCTGCTATTGCTTTCAATTCCTCGTCTTTGAGCTTGTCGCCGACTATCTTTTCAAATAGCCTGAAAGCTTCGTCGTTGTTTAAACCTTCAAGACGAAATGTTTTATCCGCATGCATCTTTTGCTCCAACACATCTTTAAATCTTGATGCTAGCAGCAACTTGCATCCCCTGCTCTCGTCTCCCGCAGGAATTCCAACCGCCTTCAAATCAAGTGGCCCCCACAGATCGTCCAATATTATGAGAACTTTCTTTGTCGGATCGCTCTGTAATTTCCGAAACAGAAGATCTCTTCTTCCGACTTCGCTTGGCGTGTTCTTCAGATCCAGACTCAAGGCGTAAGCAATGTCATCTTGGATTTTCTTCAAGTCTTGAGTCTGCGATACAGTCGTTGTGGCAATCAGGTGGAACAGTCTCTTCTCGTTCCTGAGTTTCTTCTGGACTTCCTCCAAGAGCGTAGTCTTCCCCACGCCGCCAGGCCCGTAGATCCCAATCACTTTGAGCTTCTCATCATCCAGAGCATTCATTATGCCCTCAAAGAAGGAAGCTCGTGAATCGGTGATAGTGTCAACCCGATCACTAGTAGAGGAATTCACTTCGGGGGGGCTAGCGACATGCCCTGGCGGAGCACTCTCGTAGTAGACCCTCTCGAATTTACCCTGAGGAATGAGTGCTTGGATGGCCTGGACTGTCTTCCTTGCGTCCCTGCCGTGACAATAACGCTCCTTTGGGTTGGGAAGCCACCCGCAGAAGCGAGTTCTGTTGGCTCTTCTATCATCATCCAGCACGCGACGCGCCTTGTCGGCAACGGTCTCTGTCTTATTCTTCCATCTGTCAACTTCGCGTTTTATCTCCTTCATGTTGTTTTGAGCATCATCGATGGAACGCTGGATCCCGACCCTGGCGTCATTCAGGTTCTCAACTTCATCTTTAAGTTGGCGAATATAGCTGTTAGAGAATATCACGTAGCCGCAGTGACGACGGACTGGAGCCACCAGGTACTCTGCCACCTTGGAAGTTACAGATATAATAATACCCCACATTTTCCCCCCTTTTCGACTTCTACTTTTCTGGTTTTCTTTCCTTTCTCTGTGGAGGAAGAAAGCTAAAAAATTGTAATATGCTGAGGAAGGCGGGACTGCAGGAACCCACAAAGGAAATGATTTAGGAAGAGGAAAGAGAACAGAAAGAAAAGAAGAATATTGAATTACCTTCAAGAAATGGAGTTGGGAGGCGACAGCTTGGTGGGGGCGAAAATCGAATTGGGAACAGAGAATCAAACAGAGAATATCATCTTTCGGAAATCAGATGCTAACAAAGAGAACAGAGCTGGGAGACGAGGTGAAACTGATGTGTGAAGCTTAAGAAAAGGAGCAACAGCGAATAGCCGGAAACACGTGGCAGGTTGACGCCAACCCACCAGCTCTCCCAGAGGAATCTAAAAAGGACAGCTCTTTAACTGACAATAGCCTCCGGGTTCATCTCCCTATTCAGTATCTGATTCCCAATAGATTGAAAGTTACTTTTGATTAACAAAATCTACTAATCAATTCACAAAACACTGGTAAACTACAATTATGCATTAATTTTGTCAATATTTAAAGCTACTCATCGTTGTGGAAAAAAAATATTTGTCCTACTTAGTAAGTTGAAACTTACTTTTCAATGAGAAAAATTATTCATCTCTTCCATAAGTTTCTTTTCCTCATATAAACATACTAGCCATCATGAAATATAAGTGTATAAATCGGTACAAATATCCATCTACCTATGCTACCAAATACTAATAATATCATGTTGGACCTCCATCCTAGATCATAACTCACATTTTACATGATTTAGGATATCCGTAGGGTATTTTTATGGGTTCATGTATTACTAGTCGGGGTAGGCTTCCTTGTCATAGAAAAAGGGGGTATAAACTTACTTTTCAAATAAATAAATAAAATAATCTATCATAATTACTTGGTAATTAAAAACTTACTTTTCTATGGGACAAATTACTAATCACTTGGAGAAGTTTCTTTTCCTCATTTAAACATACTAACCATCTTCAATGGTATAGTTTACAAATGGGTACAAATATCCATCTTCCCACACTACCAAATACAAATAATATTATATCTGGACCATCTATGTGGTTC
This sequence comes from Eucalyptus shirleyi, assembly GCA_017140165.1. Taxonomy (NCBI): domain Eukaryota; kingdom Viridiplantae; phylum Streptophyta; class Magnoliopsida; order Myrtales; family Myrtaceae; genus Eucalyptus; species Eucalyptus shirleyi. The sequence goes on along the minus strand of CM029452.1, from coordinate 11,045,949 downwards.
TTAACTCACATTTTACATGATTTAGGATATTAGTAGCGTATTTTTATGGGTTCATGTTTTACTAAGCAGGATGGGCTTCTTGGACATAGAAAAAGGGTACAAACTCACCTTATAATTAAGAGAAGTTACTAATTGATGTTCAATAATTACAAACCTTGCATTTATTGATACTACTTTTGTAGTTGAAAAGTTACTTACCTCATGTAAGTTGAATGTTACTTATGATCTAAGAAACTCTTCAATTGCTTTGGAATAGTAAAAGTTGCAAATGGATATGTATCCGCTTTTTTCAATGTGTAAACTTGAATATCATTTTTTTTAAAGGAAAAAGTTACCAAAAACCCCAAATTTTGCCCAAAGTAACAAATTTATCCCAAACTTTTTTTTTTGTTACATGAAAAATCCTAAACTTTGATAACCGTAACACATTTACCCCAAACTCTATGGCCAAGGGCATTTTTGTCTTTTTTTTGTCTATTTTTTTCTTCTATCTTCCCTCTACCGGCCATGGCGGAGGGAAGCCGGACTCAAGCGAGGGCGACCCTCGCTTGGGTTGGATCTAGTGAGGAATGCCCTCGCCCGACACTAGTGAGGGCCGCCCTCGCCAGATCTAGTGAGGGCTGTCCTCACCCGACACCGACGAGGACTGCCCTCGCCTATGTCGGGCGAGGGTTGCCCTCACCAAATCTGGCACCTCTCGCTTGATGCCGACAAGGTCCATCCTCGCCCAACGCCGACTAAGGCCGCCCTCACCTGACGTAGGCGAGGATTGCCCTTGCAAGATTTGGCACCCCTCGCTCGATGCTGGTGAGGGCTGCCCTCGCCTACATCGAGCCCTCATTGGCATCGGGTGAGGGCGACCCTAGCTAGCCCAGACGAGGGTGACCCTTGCTCGACGCCGGCAAGGGCAGCCCTCTCCTGAGTCCGGCTTCCCTCCGCCGGCCATGGCGGAGGGAAGAGAGAAGAGAAAAAGAAAAAGAAAGAAATTTTAAAAAGTAAAAGATGAAAATACCCTATAATTTAGGATAAATGTGTTACACAAATACAAGTTTATGGTTTTTTGTGTCACAAAAAAAAAAGTTTGGGTAAATGTGTCACGATTAGCAAAGTTTTGAGTTTTTTATGTCGAAAAAAAAAAAAAAAAAAAATGAGGTAAATTTGTTATTTTGGGCAAAGTTTGGAATTTTTGGTGGCTTTTTCCCTAAAAAAAAATTAGTTAGTATAAAACCATGATATATCGATACTTAATTTTTCATATCAAATTCACTAACCACCTAAAGAGTTGCTCATATCCCATAGGTTGAAATTTACGTTCCTTGACAAAACATATTTACTGAATCGAAGAATTAGTTGTTAATTATATGGTCTGTTCAAAGCAATATAATTAGTACATCGCAAGTCTACCACAAGTGTACCACATATTACGGTGTTTTCTTGCTGCGATAGCTACTACGGTTGTTACAGAGCCGTAATAAATAATACAAGATCCAAAAAACTTTTGGAAGAAAGTACTTCAATTGAGGGATGAAATGGAGCTTTTTGGATGAGATTTCTCTTGGAATTTAGGAAAAGGCTTTACTATTGTTTGGCCCTTGACATCCCATAGGATCTATTCGTGATCACTACAGCAAAATTATGCTATCTCTGTCAAATCTGGAGAAGACATTGGTTTCTAAGGTGTTCACATCTTTTTTAATTTTTTCAATTGAATATATGCATCGGACATCACATTTGGCACTAACAACAAAAAAGAAAAACCACTACCTAATTTTACTTATCATCAATCACTAATTTTGATTCAAGGACAATCATGTTATGAAATATTAATCTCAAGAACACGTAGATATGTCAATAAATGAATCTCTTCCGCTGAGTTGCATACACATTAACGATATGATACTTTTGCATTTGATGCCTTTTGTTCATACCATGAATATAATTTGGACTTCCTTGGTTATAAAATGTCCAAATTATGATCAACCATCAAATCGATGAGATAACATATGGGGAATCAATTTCCATAAGTTGCTTTTGGTTGGTAGATCCAGGAGACATCTAATGCGTCCCTATCTTGGTCGATCTCTACTAACACCTAATTTTTTGACTCATAGATTCATCATTCACTCATTAGAAAATTAGGGATCAAGCACGCCCCTACATCTTTTGTTTACTAATAACGTGTCCACATCGAATAAATTTCATCTAAGTTGGTCCGGTCATGAATTGCATTCGAATTAACCTGACATGCAAAATAAGCTTGACTTTGGACTCATTTGAATTTTCAAGACTAAGCTCACATGAGCATGGATCCCTACGAATGAACTCAGCCAAACCCCATTTGGCTTAGCCGAAGTTTTCACATGCATGTCGAGTGATGCTTCCAGTTAGAGAATAAGATCGACAAGGAAAGAATGCGAATAACTCTTAAGCTATTGCCCATCATGGTAGGCGATTGATTCATTCGGCCAACAAGAGGAATCATCACAAAAGGGAATCATATTTGACCACATATTTGGCACATGATTCTCGGCCACTTTGGGAGGAGATTGTGGGATTTGCTGAGGTCAAGATATTCTTTAAAGGTTCGGTGGAGGTTAAATTGAGAAAAGAGGATGGAGTGAGTTTGAGAATTCAGTGCTCCAAGAATGTTCTCTCCTTAGAGACCCTCAACTTAATGTGAGTCTATTTCACGGATTATCCAATGGTCGAGCTTGACCACTTCTCTCTGACCTTTCTTTGGTCTTAACCTCCACGTAAACGACCCTATTCTCCGCAGAATATAACGTGAACAATTTATCACAAAGCCGATGTTTCTCATTGCAAACTCCATATCCCTACGTGTCTCTCCCCCTCCAACACGTACCAATCCCACGTTCACCGTCGTTGTTCTGTTGCTGCCGCTGCTGCTGCTGCTGCTCTCTCTCTCTCTCTCTCAAAAATGCAGAGGAGGAGAAGGAAGACAAACGCGGCGCCGAACCAAACAGAAGAAAAGAACAGAGTGATGTTAATAGTTGAGCACGATGGAGCTTGGTCTTATGTCAACCTCACACTACAGATGGCAATTACTAAGGACTTTGTATAATTTACGCATCTTCTTTCTGTTTCTTTTATTAAATTGAATGGCTGATATATAAATATCGTTCTTTCTTTTACTTAGATGGAAATTTAAGATAATGACATATGAAAAGTATATGAAATTATTTAGCCCCTACATCTCCAAGCATATAATCAATTACACGAAAGAAGTCAAAACTCAGTCATTGGAAAATAAGAGTAAAGATTATCTTTCATCCAAGTACATAACCAAAAAAAAAAAAAAAGTACATGTATCTACCTGTACACCTAGTAAAATAGAAATTCAAAAAAATAAAAATAAAAAATAGAAATTCAAGAGGAATTGCTGGAAAAAGCTTGAAAGCATCATGTTAATGCGTGCAGAACTACTTAATTCGGTCAATTATCTAAAACAAAAATAGTTTTAATCGATGGGAAAACATACTTACATATAATTCATAAATTTACATCACCCAATATAATATATATTCCATATGTAGCCGTGATATTCAAGTTCCATACTGAAAAACAGGTAATGTAAGATAAACAATTACAAGATATTAATCAACGAAAGAAATCAAAAGAACCTCTCGCTCCTATATAAAATATCTCCAGCACCATTGCAAAGGATGAAAAAGTCATGGCGTTCATCCACCTTGTTTCTTTACGCATACCATCTATAGCTCATCTCTATTTCTTCGTTCTTATCATAGCATCTATAGTCAACACACATTGCTACTGACGATGACAAATAGTTTTTTCTTTCCTTTTCTTTACCTTTTTTTTTTTTTTTTGGAGTGATGGCCAGCGATCTTCGCTAGTTTTGGGTGAGGGCATTGCAATCCTCAATGGCCATAGCAGCCCTCGTTGTGGCTGTTGAGGGCCTGGGCCAGGTCCTCGACACCAAGCAAGAGTGCACAAGTCCTCGCCTAGATCTAGTGAAGACCGTGACACCCTCGTTAGATCTAGGCTAGGCGAGAATTTGGCAGCCCTTGCATAGGCAAGGGCTTGCACACCCTCGCTTTGGCCGGCCATCACTCCAAAAACCAAAAAGAAAGTAAAGAAATGGAAAAAAAAAAAAAACCAAAAATGTTCAAAAATGTTATTAAAAATGTCCACTCCAATAACAACGTGCCAAGTAGGATACTTGGTGTTCATGTCAGTAATTTCCGGCCGTTGGATAGACTCAATTCGCAAAATATCAAAAGGTTTAAGACTTTATTAGCAATTTTTTTTTTTTAAAAAAAAAAAGAAGAAGAAGTAGCTTAGAATCGAATTAGCAAAAATACAATAAATTTAGAAATTTTTGGATAGTTTTCCCAATCCTTTTACAAACAAGATTATAACCCTCAAGGATCTCATCATTTCTTCACTTTGGAAAACTTTGAAAAAGTGAAAAAGAATCCTCAAATTGGAAAAGAAATATACGAAAGAATCTTCTTTCACTTGCCATCCCCCCCTCCTTGCACTGCTCTATGTCTAATCTTTCATTATGATATCTGGGACTTCGACCTACCAAATAGATAAAATCAAATCTGAGTTCAATATAAATTCAGGTTATAAATTAAGTCATTTTAAAAGGGTCACTGTATTGTCGACACATATTCGATTCTATTCAACAGGTGATTGTCCCCCCTTTTTTTTTTTAATGGCATGACCCATATAGAATCGAATCGGGTCATTTCATAGAGTAAAGTGGGTTCTAGGACCCGGGTTAAAAGGAGACGAAATAAAGAAACAAGGAAATAGAGCTTGCCTTGTAGGGCTAGAGTAAGTGCGAAGAAAGTGGAAGGAGTGGAAGACAAAAATGTTCCTGTGAGGCCCACGAAATATATTCCTCGTAAAAGTGGGAAGAAAGAGCGGGAAATGTAAAAAAATGAGTTCCTTCTTCCCTTACACGACTCTGTGGGCCCACCACATATTTGCTTTTCCCTGGACTCTTTTTCATGTCTTTATCCTATGTTATCTCATCTTTTTTTGTTCCTTTTTTTCCCCTTTCTCTCATCTTTTTAGTTCAATAATTAATAACTTGAAAAAACTTGATTATACACTGATTTATTGAGAGGTTGGTAGGTTCCTTATTGAGTTGGTATTTTACAGAAAAAAGTTGTGAGATTTCAAAGAAATTGATCAATCACCGTATTAGTGAAATATAGGTTACTTTAGCATATTATATTATATTAATATATATCATATTATATTATATTAATATATATAAGCTTGTGAAACTTTAGAAGAGATGATAATTTACTAATTGTTTAGACTTGACAAAATCCTGATAATATTGACAACTTTGATCTGATAAGTAAGTTAGTGGTCATATATTTTTCCAAACAAGATTCGAGTTCTCAACCTTTTCATTATTTCTTCAATTTGGAACCTTTTAAATGAAGTGAAAAAGAATCGTCAAAAGAAGGAAAGAAAAAAGATGAAAGAATCATCTTTCACTAAACAATCTCTAACATCCCTCTTTTTCTTTCAATCTCTCTCTTCACTTATAATGCGCTTTGTTTAACCTTTCACAACGATTTATGGGACTTTGACTTGCCAAATGAGCGAGATAGGATCTGGGCTTAATATGAATTTGGGTCATAAATCAAGTTATTTTAAATGGGTGGATATTTTATTAACACATACCTAATTCATTCAACATCATGATCTCCTTTTATATTCCTTATTGTCCAAAACGACTGTTGGACCAAAACCTTTAGGATCAATCATCCAATCCACCCGTTGGATAGGAAAATTTGATTCCTTTTGGATTGCTAGGATAAGAGTCTCCCTTGATTGTGTTGCTCATACAACATAGATAAGGTTTCCATAAGTTGATTACTCTATTTGGAAAGTGCGTCTCGTCTCCAAATGATTGTCGCATGGATATCAAATATCCAATCAAGGAAAGATTATGTGAATGTCCATCCCTCCTAGACAATCAATACTTATAGCTAGAAATCCAAGCCAAATTCCGAGCCATTGGGCTCCATATAATCTGAGTGCGAAGATATGAGATCTTCTGGTAATGTTTGATGATGTGTATTGTCTTGATAATCCTCATACAAATTATACCATTGTCCTTGATTATCATAACATAACACAATCTTCATCATAGACAACCAAAATGTGTTGATAAGTCCCTAAGTTTGATGATCTGAGTCTGATGAATAACATCTAATGATGCATATCAGAGTTTTCACTTGAAAAAACTTACTATCAGAATCATTAAACGCTTATGGAAATGTTTTGTCGATCTTCAAAATCATTTAGGAAAATTTCCTCAACATCCTCGTGAGGCATTCGCACTGAATAATTCCTGCTTTCCTCAACTTCACCAAGCCTTTCAAGACAAGAAAGTGTGCCGCCTCGTATTCATCAATAATGAGAGTCCACTAGTTTTTCAAGTTTGAAAAATGTGGCAGTGCTGCATCGGCTCAAGCAACATTTTTATCATAGTATATTCCATCTTAATTACTCTAAATTTCCTCACATTTTCGATTGAATAGGTAGGTTGAGTACTCGCGAGCACGATCAAATATAACTCAAGCAATATAATTCTCCGGTTGAGCACAGAAGCAATGACAAAAGGTAATAAAGATAATATCCATGAGAGTTGCGCTCAACTTCCCTATTTATCTAAAAATTCATGCCAAATATGCCATGACCATCAACCTAAAGTTCTTCTAATCCCGAAACCCAGAATTTCTACTGTTAGATTTTGATTAATCATGCCACAACATTCAAATTTAACCTTCAATAAAAGTAGTTTTTCAGTCTGTAACTATGCGCAATTTGCATCTCAATTCTTTTCTCACGTAGAAAAACATAGGTATTGTGAGATTAACGTTAGAATTTAAATAAGTAATAATTTCTTGTATGGAGGAAATATTCTCCAACCCTTCCCGGGAGTTAAAAGAAAAGGAAATGGGGCTTAGCTCCCAAGTTTAAAACAATAAGTTGCCAAAATCAACTTCGAATATTATTGAGATGAAAAAATCAATTGTGGCAACTATAGGATTTTCTAAAAAACGTGATATAAAACCATATCACAAGGAGACAATTCATTTGGGAAATTAAGAATTGTTCTCTAAGGAAAAATTAAAAGCTGTCATTTTAAATTAGATGGGTTATCTTCTAAGAAAACTTAGCACACCGATCTTTTAATTCCAAGTAATTGCTCAAGTAATGAGTGTGTCTATCATCCTTGCTCAAGGCACATGACTAAATCACCGTATTTGCATAGTCTCTTGGAGTCGCCCACAGGAGCAGGGACTTATGTGTTTCCGAGAATTACCCAATGCGTGTGAGACAGAGGGACAGCCGCACTTGATGGACATTAGTTGGATGTTCAAAAAGCCCGAGGTACTCTCCAATGAGATCTACGAGACACCTATGTTTACTAATCTTGTGAATAGGTATTCGTTTTGAACAACATATGTAATTCCATTGGAAGAAACTGAAGGTTCATGGGAGATGCTTTTACATTTTTTTTTTTTTAGTACTAGGCAAAATCATATATTATTTCTGAGAACATCACTTTTCCAAAAAGAACCCAATCTAATTGATTAACTACACTTCATTAACGGGACCAGTGAAAATAAAGTGTATCTGTATGGAATTATATGTATGTTAACAGGTTCATTAACTCCATGGATTTTATGGATGTCACGTTATTCAATGGTTGAGCCGGACCACCCCTCTTCCAAAAAGGAACCCAATTTAATTATATGGTTCACCATCGTTGTTCTGTTGCTGCTGCTGCTGCTCTCTCTCCCTCTCTCTCTCTCTCTCTCTCTCTCAAACGCAGAGGAGGAGGAGGAGGGAGACAAACTTGGCGCTAGACCAACAGAAGAAAAGAACGGAGTGATGTTTATGGTCGCACATGGTGGAGCTTGGTCTTATGTAAACCTCACGCTGTAGATGGCAATTACTAAGGACTTTGTATAATTTGTGCATTTTCTTCAATTAAATTGAATGGTTGATATGTGAATATCGTTCTTTCTTTTACTTAGATGCAAATTTACGATAATGACATATGAAAAGTATATGAAAATATTTCGCCCCTACGTCTCGAAATGTATAATCAATTGCACTAAAAGAAGTCAAAACTCAGTCATCGGAAAATAAGAGTAAAGATTATCTTTCATCCTAGTACATTTATTAAAAAAAAAAAAAAAAAGAGTACATGTATCTACCTATACGCACAGTAAAATAGAAATTCGAAAGGAATTGCTAAAAAGAACTTGAAAGCATCACGTTAATGTGTGGACAACCTTATCTAATGACGCATTTAGTCCCAATTTTATACATATTGTTTCACGAATACCAGCAGCAAATTAAAAAAAAAAAAAAATGCAACCACTTAATTCGGTCAATTACCCAAACAAAAACAGTTTTAATCGATGGGAAAACATACTTACATATAATCCATAAATTTACATCACCCAATATAATCAAATAGTCATCATGCACATATAATTATTAAATTGCTGCATTAGAAGATGTTTTTCTACTCACCGTGAACCTAATAAAAAAATTCTAGTTTAAAAGGTTTATGTTCCATATGTAGCTGTGATATTCAAGTTCTATACTGAAAAGGAGGTAATACAAGATAAAAAATTTCAAGATATTGATCAACGAAAGAAATCAAAAGAACCTCTTGCTCCCATAGAAAATATCTTTAGCCCCACTGCAGAGGAAGAAGACGTCACTGCGTGCATCCACCTTGTTTCTTTACGCATACCATCTACAGCTCATCTCTATTTATTCGTTCTTTAGCATAGCATCTATAGTCAAGTCGATGCACATTGCTGTTGACGATGACAAATAGTTTTTTTTTCTAAAATTTTTTGTACTTTCTTTTTATTTTACTCTCTTCTTTGGTTTTTTAGAGTGATGGATGGTGATCCTTGCTATTTTGGGGTGAGGGCATTGCAATCCTCAACGGCCATAGTGGCCCTTGTCGTGGCTGTTGAGGGCTAGGGTTGCAACGCTAAGCAAGAGCGCATGAGCCCTCGCCCAAATCTAGTGAGGATCGTGACACCTTTGTTAGATCTAGGATAGGCGAAAAAGAAAGTAAAGAAATGAAAAAAAAAAAAAGAAGAAAAAAACCAGAAAAGTTCAAAAATGTCATTAAAAATGTTCACTTCAACAACAGTGTGCCAAGTAGGATGCTTGATATTTATGTCAGCAATTTCCAATCACTCGGATAGACTCAATTGGCAAATTGTCACAAGTTTAGGACTTTATTGGTAAAATTAAAAAGGCTTAGAATCAACTTCGCAAAAGTACAATAAGTTTAGGATTTTTAGGACAATTTTCTCGATCCTTTTACGTATAAGATTGTAATCCTCAAGCATCTCATCATTTCTTCACTTTGGAAAACTTTGAAAAAGTGAAAAAGAATCCCCAAATTAGAAAAGAAAAATACTAAAGAATCATCCTTTACCCTCCGTCTCTCTCCCCTATCTTGTACTACTCTATGTCTAATCTTCCATTGTGATATTTAGAACTTTGACTCACCAAATAGGTAAGATTAAATCTGGGTTTGATATGAATCCAGGTCATAAATCAAATCATTTTTAAAGGGCTAATATTGTATCAACACAAATCTGGTTCTATTCAACAGGTGATTGTCCCCCTTTTTCTAATGCCATGACCCATGGAATTGAATCGAGTCATTTCATAGAGTAAAGCAGGTTTTAGGACTCGGATTAAAAGGAGAGGAAATAAAGAAACAAGGAAATAATGCTTGCCTTGTAGGGCTAGAATTAGGGGTGTGTAAAGGAACCAAAACCTGCCTGGACCACCTGGAAATGGACCGGAACCGCCCAAATTCGGTCCAGTTTTTGGTTCCATGGGTAGATCTGCCCACTCGTCCACTTGGACCGGACCAATTATATTATAATAATATATTAATTTTTAATATTAAAAATTTTTGAAATTAGCAAATCTAGAAATTTATGGCTCCAATCTCCATCTCGTCTCTCAGTTTGAACTCTCCCCTAACCCATGCAGGAGTCTGCCATTGAAGAGTACTTCATGCCAATTGGCAAGTAGGTTGAGGCAATCATGAAAATGCAGCTTGAGGCTGAGGAGAGGACAATGAAGGAGATGGTAAAAACCATGCAGAGACAAGCCATGCTTAAGAGAGAGGACTGAGACAAATTAGCAAATGCGAAATGTGTTGATGTCGATTGACATAAGCAGGTTCAAAGAAAAAAAAGAGAGGAAAAAAGAACATGAACCGGTAATGGCATGTAGCAATTATCGGCAAAGTAATCACTATTCAAAGATTGAGACAATTTTGTGGAGCTCAAGCGATTATTTTTAGGCCTTTAGTTGGTTATTATATAAAACAATTTCATGTTTCTAGTAAACACTTTGTATAACAATTAAATAGCTTTTAGTGAGATCGGTTCTATGGACCCACTTAAGAATCAGACTGGACCAACGATCCCATTTCCGAATGGATCCATGCAACTAACTTGCGATTTCCAATTCTAATTTTCACCCGGATTATATACAACCCCAGCTACAATAAGTGTGAGGGAAGTGGAAAGAGTGGTAGAGAAAACTGTTCCTGTGGGGCCCAGAAAAATAATTCCTCGTAAAACTGTTCCTTCTTCCCTTACACCACTGTGTGGTTCCACCACATATTTGCTTTTTCCGGACTCTTTTTCGTGTCTATATCCTATGTTATCTCATCTTTATTTGTTCCTTTTTTTGATCTCATCTTGTTAGTTTAATAATTAGCAACTTGAAAAAACTTGATAATTCACTGATTTATTGAGAGGTTGGTAGATTCCTTATTGAGTTGGTATTTTACCAAAAAAGTTGTAAAATTTCAAAGAAATTAGTCAATCACCGTATTAGTGAAATATATATAACTTTATTATATTACTGATATATAAAAAAGACGCTTGTGAAATTTCAGAAGAGGTGATAATTTACTAATTTGTTTAGACATTGACAAAATCCTAATAATAATGACGACTTACTTAAGGGTAACCTCATAAGTAAGCTAGTGGTCATATTTTTTTAAACAGTATTCGAATTCTCAACCCTTTCATCATTTCTTTAATCTGGAACGTTTTAAGTAAAGTAAGAAAGAATCCTCTAAAGAGGAAAGCAAAAAGATGAAGGAATCATCTTTCACTAAAGATACCTTTTAAGTAAAGTAAAAAAGAATCCTCTAAAGAGGGAAAGTAAAAAAAGATGACAGAATCATCTTTCACTAAAGAATCTCTGCCATCTCTCTTTTTCTCTCAATCTCTCTTCACTTGTACTGCTCTTTCTTTAAGCCTTCACAGCGATTTTTGGGACTTTGACCCAACAAATGTGCGAGATAGAATATGGGCTTAATATGAATATGGGTCATAAATCAAGTTATTTTAAATGGGTCGATATTTCATCAACGCTGCTGGATTGTGCCTTATTTTCTGGATTGTGCCATATTTTTTAGCCCACTTCTCCCATTGATCAAGAAACAAATATGGCCTTGGGCAATAAAAAATTTGACGCAACAGTAAATACAACATCTTATGGTTTGTTTGGATAGCGTGATACTTTTTTTTTTTCATAAATATATTCGTAACTATCGACACCTGAAATTTAGTTGACAAATTAAGCATGCATTATTGTAATTGAAAAAAAAAAAAAAGAACATCAAAACGATGAATGGTAGTAAAAAGAACAAAAGAAAAAAGAATAATGAAAATATAAATAAATAACAAATAGAAAAGGGCAATTTGGTTTAACTGGTGCGGCCCACAATAGTAACCCATGGGCTTCTTTCCCCTGCCCAGACCCATCAGCCCATCAGCCCATCACCACAACATTTCAACTTTTTCCCTAGCCTGGCTTTTTTCTCCCCTCCTCCTTCGCCAAAGAAAGGAGCGTTCACTCTGCCTCGACGCTGAGCTCGGAGTAGACAGAGATTCCAAATTCACGTTCTTTCTCTCCGGCTAGCGATGTCCCCACTAGAAAGACTTTCAGGCACGCCAGATGCAGATCATTACCATCGCCGGCCGTTTCCTAGAATTCAAGCTCCGAGTGATGATGTCTTGCTGTTGCTTCCTTCTTGTTGGGTCGTTTTGCTATCCAGGCAAAACCGCTTCTAGATGATTATCGTTAACTGCATATATTGATGATTATCGTCCTGATTGTGTCTTCTCGTTCTTAGTGGAAGGTTTTATTCGACTCGATCCATATGAGGTGGTGAACTATACAAGCAGAATTGGCTCCAGAGTTCCTTCTTCCCTTGGATTCGGACTTGAAGATTTTAAGTCAACAGTTTTAGTTTGATCTTTATTGAGAGAAAGTCAGGCTTAATCATTGAGATTTTCTGCACTCGATTTCTCTTTTTTGTTAAATATACATGAAATCTTTTCCAAAACAATTAACAACTCGAATTGAAATGCAGAAACTGGAATCACAAGCAAATTGAAAATACTAGTGAAAAATTGAATAAGAAATCCAAACTTGTATTGAAATGGACAACGTACTTAGAGAAAACTTAAAGCGAATAATGAAATTTATGGATGCCGAGTAGAAATTACTTGGTTCATTTATTTGAAGTTACCATTCTATTTAAGTTTTTACTAAGTACATGAAAAAAAGAAAAAGAAATTACCAATAGCAACAGATTTGCCCGAGAAAATCATTGAGGTCTAACAAATCAAACGCGCTTGATAGTCAAAGCTTAAAAATATCAACTCGTGGGTGGTGGTGAGCTAGAAGACTATCTTTAAAAGAAACAGATTATTATTTTAATATGGTCAATTAAAAATTCCTAATTACATTATGATGATCAAAACTATCTTTTAAGTCCTTATATATTGATATATATATATATGAGGATTCTAGTAGTAGACCTTTCGGAATTCACTCTGCGATTCAACTGCCTCGGCTGTCCTCCTCGCCACCCTGCCAAGACGATAGTGCCCTCTTCAGGTTGGGAAACCACCTGCGGAAGCAAGTTTTCTTGATTCTTCTGTCGTTTTCCAGCACGCCACGCGCCTCACCGGCAAGGTTCTCCGCGCCTGTCTACCCACTTCTGGACGCCCGCTTTGATCGGCTTCGTGTTGTTTTGAGCTTCAGCGACGGACGCTACGCCCTTTGTCTCGCATTAATTAAATTCGCAGCTTTCTCGAACATAGCTGCGGAAGAATATCGTGTCGTCGCATACAATCAAAGGTCCAATTCATGGAATTCTATGATCCCACTTGCAATGTGAAGACAATTAATCACACCACCACTTTAGGACCAAATATCATTTCATTGAACACCTCCTGAGCAGTATCCAAACGTTCATTTGACGCGAGAGCAACTTAGATTCTGATTCCCGGAGCTTGACGCGAGGACGACACTTGGGCTTAATTTATAGTAAGAAGTGGAAAAGCTCAATCAGTGGAGAGAAGATTCGAAAGTGATGGTTGGAGTCAACTGAGGCGGGGCGTCCTTTTCCATGCGGTTCGAATTTACGGCAACCTTCCGCCGATCACTGAAGTGAAAGAACGAACCGAAGGAGCGCCTCGCGGTCAGAACAGCACGCGATCGGAGCTGCAGCCAGACGACACTGGAACCCGCAATCGAAGTCATGAACACTGGAATCGACGTTGATTCACCTCCGGCGAACCTCGAATCAACCACGATGAAGTTCGGATTCCAGGATCGAGCTTTGTTTCTTCTGCGCGTGTGTTGTGTGCCTTCCTTCGTGCGTCTGCCGTGGTCGGAGATGCAAGGCCGGCGGTGGCTTCCGGTGGAGATGGCGGCCGGCGGTGAAGCTAGAGAGGACGGTATAGGCTACGGACGCGAAGCAGCTTCGAGAACTTCCTCGTCAAATGACGAAAGCCAAAAATTCCTCCATGCACTTCTCTGAGCAGATGACGAAAGTGCGCTGCTTCAAAATGACGAAAACGTCCTTCTGGTTATTGCTATCCTGACCGAATTCAGGAGAGAAGGGGAAATCGGTGGTGGGCCCTAGGGAATAAAAAATTCTATTGTTCGAGCTAGGGCGTATGACAATTTTTTTGTTATCGTTGTTCGTAATTTTATTCATGCATCGTCGGCAAAATTTAGGCATTGATAACTCCGAATTGCGAGAACCCTCTATAAGACAAGCGGTTCTGTATCTCCTTAGCGCAGCCGATCGTGAAAGTGGAGTCTCATGTGAAGAACAAAGACGTGTTTGGAACCAAGCTCATCGGGGTCGTGGAGATACCAATGACCAAGATTGTGTCCGGCAACATGATCAATGACTAGTTCTCAATAATTGGCAACTTCGGGAGCCCCCTCAAGCCCTGTCCAAAACTTCACATCTCGATCCAATTCAGGCCGATAAATGACAATCTATCATACAAGAATGGTGTTGGGGCTAGGCCAAACTTTGTGGATGTACCGAATGCATGTTTTCCACTTAGGGAAAGGTGGGGATGAGACATTTTAGCAAGGTGCCCATGTCCCAGAGGACAAGCTGCCTCAGAATTTGCTTAATGATGGGAAGATTTATGAGTAAGGCAGATGCTGGGAAGATATATGCCATGCCATTTTGGAGGCCCACCACTTGATCTACATCATTGGTTGGTCCATTTTATCATCCTGTGAGGCTTGTGAGAGAGCCCACCAGGGAATTGCCGAATGGAGGAGAGCTCTCTGTAGGGGAGCTCTTGAAGTACAAGTCCGAGGAAGGTGTCCGAGTGGTCGTGCTCATTTGGGATGACAAGACTTCACACGACAAGTCCCTCTTGAAGACGGTAATACTAAACCATGCTTGCAAGTAATCAAGCATTGCTAAAACAATGTCTTTATGATTTTACGGATGATCGGCGTACTACCAGGACGAGAAAAATTTGTCTGCATGTGGCTTCCATAACTATTGATTTGTTGGGCCAGTGTAATAGAGCGGCGGTAAGTCACAACTAATGCATTGACGGTGATGAGAGCCGCATGTGAACCAATTTCTATTCCACCGACATCACATCTAAGGATCGTCCTTTTATTAATGGTGCACAGTTAGTGAAGGATTTTCTTACTTTTATTGTCAGCTTAATGAATGTTTATAGAATAAGAAGTTTTCTATTTCTCGACACAAGATCTTGACCCCTAATAGTTCTTTCTTTCAGCTTGCCTTTACAAAATGTAAATGGAGAATATGTCATATAATGGCTCTTTCTTGAATAAGTATCCTCATTTATGGTGCAACCCACCATTTGGCCAAATTTCAAATCCATGTCCTTTGTGGCAAAATTTGTATGTTTATTGACTTAGGAAAAGATAGTTCTTTATTTATATCTCTCATAATTGAGAATCAGCATGTGCCACGTTGTCGCATATGATGGCATGATGCAAACTCACGACAAAGAGACGAAGAAGTTTTTTCGACGTTCTGGTGTCCGTTGTGTGCTTGCTCCTCATTATGCAAGCACCAAACTTAGCATCTTCAAGCAATATGTATGTATCCTTAGATGTTCAGGTCAATTCTTAATCAAAATCTCATCATCAGATTGCAGAAAAAGCACTGCTTTTTGCTGTATATTACCTGATTATTCCAATCGGGTTTGATTTCATAGGAAAGATTTCCTTTCATTAGACAATCTACAAAATTTTATTGACCTGTCTCATGCTGTCCTAGATCTTATCATGTGTTTTCTAACCTAGTGACATGCAATTAGGACAGTACTGATAGGGAATTTTAAAGTACTGTAGCAACTGCACATTTGATTGAAATTTGGCATAAACCTACAAAAATGTTTGGTTTAATTTGTTGGTGTATAGATCTTTTGTAGTCCAGGTGGTGGGGACCCCATACACACACCACCAAAAGTGCACGATTCTCAACACGCAAGCCTTAGGAAACAATCGTAAAATAACAGCTTTCACTGGCGAGCTGGATCTATGTTATGGCTGATACGACACTCCTAAGCATAGACTCTACAGTGATCTTGACGTTGTCTTTAAGAATGACATTCACAACCCCACATTCATAGTAATTAAATTAATGTTCCTTTAGCATTGTAATTACATGTATGTGTTATTTTCTAATCATGTGATCATTGCTTTTTTCTGTGATGACTGTAGTCCACTGTCAATGTCCCAAGGCGACCGTGGCATGATCTACACTGCAAAGTTGGGGGACAAGTTGCATATGACATAAGGAAGAATTTCGAATAGAGATGGAGAAAAGTGGTGAAGTGGCGCAAGTTTAATTTAAAAAACGTCAGGCATGGCATAAGAATGCTCTCCTAAGGCTCGAAAGGATTTCGTGGATACTTTTTCCCTCGACAAGCCTCGATGGCAACAAAAAAGTACAAGTCAAGCACGAACATGACTCGAAAAACTGGCATGTGCAGGTCGGGAGAATTTACATGAAATTTATTGGCATTTTCAAGGGACTTCAATCGTAAGGAAAATGAAGTGTAACGATCGTCTTTCACTTCTATTTTATGTTGGCATAGGTCTTTAGATCAATTGATTTGGATCTATAAAGGGATTTATGAAGAGTGTCAAAGAAGCCACAAAGCAAGTAGGTTTTAGCTGCTAATATCATGCCTGTAGATTTGCAAGTGGCCGTTATATATGTATGACTCGAAAATTTTTGCTTATGCTAGAAAGTCACTCTCCTTTTTTCTTGCACAATCTTTAGTGTTTTTTAATAGAGATTGAAGTCCACATTGATAATGTTGCTTCTTTCAATCTTTTTGTCGTTGTGGAATTTTATCTGTGGAAAGAACTTGAAAGTAGACGAGCATTCACACGGCATATGTGAAAGCGATTAGATTAGCACAACACTTCATGCACATTGAAAACCAGTATTTTCTTTGATCTTCCTATTATTGGCCATCATACTAAAATGCAGGTATAAGATGCACATTTCTATTCATTTTGACTGAATGAGTTGAGCGAGCAACAATACCTCTAGTAAAGAGTATACAAACTTTGCTCCCTCTGGGTTTGTGTATTAGCTAATAATAACTAAAACTCACTGTATAAGACATTGAAACTGAATTCTGATTTAATATGTAATATTTCCAAGACCGACCCTCTGAACTTTTTAAATTTAGGTATTTTCCTCCATTTTCTAGTTTTGTTTCAGCTCATCTAATATCTTGAGTTAGAGTTTTGATGGCAACCAATGCTTCATATGGTTTTGACAAGCAGGGGCAAACAATTTAGTGCTGATGGAGCTGCCATTAAAGATTGCAAGCAAGATCAGTGCAAACGAGCGGTTCAGTGTTGGTAGAGTGATACTGATGTGGGTGAAGGGTGTCCCTACTAGTGCTGTAGTGCAAGAAATTCTCTTTTAGCAAGTCAGATCAAGGATAAAATCTTTCATCTTGCAAAGAAATAGCAATGACACATGCATATCGATAACAGTATATCAATAAATATAACGTCCTATAAAATTGAAACTAAATAACACGATGAACAGAGTTAAGCAGAAAACGAAGTGATCCAAGCAGACCAAGCCTAGCTACTTGAGGGGGAAAATTTGAGATCTGACCTTGTTTGAGTCATTTTAGCATTTTTCTCCAGGAGATATGATGATATAAAAAGATTAACAATCACTACCCTCATATCCATGTATTGATAATGTGGACAGGGACAAACCACGACGATGATGTACAAAATCATCGCACAAGCTCTCGAAAAAGCCGGGTTGTCACACAAGTACCATCCACTGGATTACTTGAACTTCTATTGCCTTGGCAAGCGGGAGCCCTTGTCCTCTTCGCAACCTTCATCCCAAGCAATGAATCAACAATCCGAAAATAATGCCGTGCTATATGTCTATACTCTTCTCATGGATTCTTCCTTTTGATAAAGCAAATCTTTCATGATACAGCAATCTCCTGCAATCTATACCAATCCCATTGATTGAGCCAATCTTCCATGATTTGTGTCAATTCTGTCAATTCCATTGATAGAGTAATCTTTCACAATCTTTACTGATTTTGTAGATTGTTATCTTTGTAAAATCTTTAATTGTATTTTTCCCGCTCATGTACATATTATAAATATAATACAAATCTCCACACCGATTGTGTGTGCGATCAAACTCAAATTCATACTCTTTCATGGTATCAGAGCTTCACAATTTTTTTTTTTCCACTAAAATGTCTTGGCAATATATCTCAGTGCCAAGACGAGTAATTTTTTTTTCTACATCCTCCAACACTATTACTGCCGTCACCGCTGCTAACTCTTCATCCTTGTTATCTCCCTCCCAACCACCCTTTGCTCTTGGAAATATATCTCATGTTCTCCAAATCAAGCTAGATCGCAATAATTACCTTCTGTGGCGAGCACAATTTCTTCCTCTATTTCGTCTTCATGGATATCTTCGGTTTGTGGATGGCTCATATCCTTGTCCGACACCCACAATCACGATGCTTGATAATAATGTGATCGACAACCGGATCATGCTGCATGGCATTATCAAGATCAACTCATCCTCTCTGCATCCTCTCCACTCTTATTGAATCAGCTTTTCTCACACATTGTCGGTCTTGAGACTTCTCATGATGTTTGGACCTCGCTTGAGAAACTTTATGCTCCTCAATCTCAAGCTCGCATAATGCGGTTAGAGTATCGCCTTCGATCTCTAAAGAAGGGCTCTCTTTCCATGGAAGCCTTTGTTCAAAAAGCCAAGAATATTGCGGATCAACTTTCTGCCACTGCTCATCCCATCTCCGATTCCCAATTAGTTCTCAGCATCCTCGGTGGCCTGGGTTTGGAGTATGATGCATTTGTTACCTCAGTCACATCTCGTCTTGATCCATTACCTCTTGATGACTTCCTCGGCCTGCTTTACAATCAGGAAATTATTCTTGAAAGCCGCACCACTGAATCTTCGACACAGTCTTCTCCTATTGTGAATGCTGCGGTCAAATCATCTGCTGCCTCGAATCCTCCCTCGAATGGTCGAGGATGCGGACGAGGACGAGGACGCGGTCGAGGCCGTGGTCGCAATTTTTATGAAGGAGGTTCCTCTCACTCTCGACTCATTTGTCAAGTTTGTAGTCGTGCAGGTCACTCTGCTCTCCAATGCTACCGGAGATTTAATTCTGGTTATAAAGCTAATAGTGGCTCTCCATCTGCAATGTATGCATCTTCAACTGGTGAGTCATTTGATCCATACTGGTACCTGCACTACGGTGCCACTCATCATCTTACATCAGACATGGAAAATTTGAACATTCGGAGTGACTATTCTGGCATCGATCAAATCCGCACTGCAAATGGATCAGGTTTGCAAATATCACATATCGATTCTTCCATCTTACGTTCTCCTGCTAGTTCTTTTAAACTGCGAAATATTTATCATGTTCCCTCTATCAAGAAGAATCTATTATCAGTCTCTCAATTTACCAAAGACAATGATGTGGTATTTGAATTTCATCCTACTTTCTGTTGTCTTAAGGATCGATCATCGGGGAACCTCCTGCTCAAAGGCCAGCATAAGAATGGACTTTATTATCTTAATAATGCCCGTACCACCAATAAGGTCCCTCTACAGTCAAATAAATCACCATCAGCACCATCCTACTTCATTGGTGAACGAGTTTCTGCTTCTACTTGGCATGAGCGCTTGGGTCATCCAACTACCCGCATCACTTCTTCAGTTATTTCAAAGCATGACTTGCCGATATCTTCGTCTTCCTCATCCAATTTCTGTGAATCATGTCACTTGGGCAAGTCGCGTCGTCTTCCCTTTCCTAGGTCATCAACTACTTGTAATGCTCCTTTGGAGATACTTTATTCTGATTTATGGAGACCATCTCCAGTTACTTCAATTAATGGTTTTTGTTATTATATCATTTTTATCGATGCTTATAGTGGATATACATGGCTTTTTCCACTTACTGTGAAATCTAATGCACTGTCTACTTTTGTGCAATTTAAATCTCAAGTGGAAAGATATTTCAATTGTAAGATCAAGGCACTTCAAACTGATGGAGGTGGTGAGTATAAGAAATTTGATACTTACCTTCGTCTTCATGGCATCCTACATCGTCTTTCATGCCCACACACACAGGAGCAAAATGGTCGGGCTGAGCGCAAACACCGTCATATTGTGGAAACTGGCATCACATTGCTTACCCGATCTTCTGTTCCTCGTATATATTGGAATGATGCCTTCCTCACTGCGGTCTTTCTAATTAACCGCATGCCTACAACAGTCTTGAGCGGATTGTCTCCTTATGAGAAATTGTTTGGCCAGAAACCTGATTATTTACAATTGCGTGTTTTTGGATGTGCATGCTACCCTTGGTTGCGCCCTTATACCCGCAATAAACTTGAAGACAGAACAATGCAATGTATCTTCCTAGGCTATTCTCCCCATCACCGTGGCTATCGTTGTCTTCATCGTAGCACTGGCCGAATATATATTTCTCACCATGTAATTTTTCAAGAGAACTTTTTCCCTTTTGCTAATTCACAATCTGGTCAATTGTCATCACCATCACCTAGTTCTCCTGTTTGCATTGGTTATTCCTCTACTAAGCCCCCACAGTTTCAGGGGGTGCCCACCACCACATCAACTCCATCAAGTCCATCTACTATCATGGATGACTCCTCATCACATATTCAACAATCTTCTGGATCCTCTTCTCCAGAAGCTCCATCGTTACAATCTTTTCAACCTCAACCACCAACTTCTACCCATCCAATGGTCACTTGTCTAAAGAATAACATTCGCAAACCAAAGGTTTTTCTTTCCACTAAGCACCCACTTTGT
Organism: Eucalyptus shirleyi; assembly: GCA_017140165.1. Classification (NCBI taxonomy): domain Eukaryota; kingdom Viridiplantae; phylum Streptophyta; class Magnoliopsida; order Myrtales; family Myrtaceae; genus Eucalyptus; species Eucalyptus shirleyi. Next base: position 11,025,158 of record CM029452.1, on the reverse strand, counting down.
TCTTGTTTTCACTCAAGCCTGACGCCAAGTGAACCCACTTGTTTTTCTGTTGCAAACAAAGACCCCAACTGGCAGCAAGCTATGGCCAATGAATTTAATGCTCTCATTCAAAATGGCACCTGGGAATTGGTCCCTCATCACCCTTCTATGAATGTGGTCAATTGCAAGTGGATTTATCGCCTAAAAACCAAATCTGATGGCTCAATTGATAGATATAAGGCACAGCTCGTTGCAAAGGGCTTTACTCAACAGGCTGGCTTAGACTATGATGAAACCTTTAGTCCGGTTATCAAACCGACAACGATTCGAGTTGTTCTCTCCTTAGCTATCACATATAACTGGTCTCTACGTCAATTGGACATTAAGAATGCATTTCTTCATGGCACCATTAAAGAAGAAGTCTACATGCAGCAACCCCAAGGATTTGTTGATCCGCATTATCCTGGCCATGTATGTCATCTTCGGAAAGCTCTATATGGGCTAAAACAAGCCCCAAGAGCATGGTTTTCTCGGCTAAGTTCATATTTGTTCTCTATTGGGTTTGTAGCCTCCACTGCTGATTCTCCATTATTCATACAGCATCGCTCTAATCACATTCTACTTCTTCTCATCTATGTGGACGACATTATTATTACGGGAGCTCTACCTCCTCCATCACCTGAATTAATTACTCGTCTTGGCACCGAGTTTTCAATCACCGATTTGGGACATTTATCATACTTTCTTGGCATCGAAGCCCATAGATCCTCTAATGGGTTGTCCCTCACTCAATCCAAGTATGCCACCGATCTTCTAACCCGTATGTATGGCTGATGCAAAACCTTGCTCATCACCTATGGCTCCCTCGGCTTCTAAGTTGTCAAAACAAAGTGGTGAACCACGACTGATGTCTCCACTTATCGAAGTACGGTTGGGGCATCGCAATACCTCACTCTTACTAGGCCGATTTATCCTTTGTCGTCAATAAAGTGTGTCAATTTATGCATTGTCCAACGAAGATCATTGGTCAGCCGTCAAACGGATTTTGCGCTATCTCAAGGCTACTATTCATTATGGCATTACCTTGCGACCTATTCGCCAATTGACTTTTGCGTTGGATCGATGCTGATTGGGCTGGTTGCCCTGATGACCGAAAATCTACTAGTGGCTATTGCATTTATTTTGGTCCCAACTTGGTTTCTTGGAGTTCTAAAAAGCAACCAACTATTGCTAGATCCAGCACTGAATCAGAATACAAAGGGGTGGCTAACGCATCCTCTGAATTATTATGGCTATTACAACTCCTTCGAGATCTTCGATACACTCTACATCGGCCACCACTTGTTCTTTGTGATAATGTAGGGGCAATTTATTTGGCTGCCAATCCCATCTTTCATGCTCGAACTAAGCACATAGAAATTGACTATCATTTTGTTCGTGATTTAATTAAAAAGAAGTAGCTGGAAGTTCGTTTCATTCCTACACAGGTTCAAACGGCTGATATCATGACAAAGCCTCTATCCATCTCTCGGTTTCTTATTTTATGTGACAAGCTCACAGTGACTCCACCACCATTTCGCTTGAGGCGGTGTGATAAAGCAAATCTTTCATGATACAGCAATCTCCTGCAATCTATACCAATCCCTTTGATTGAGCCAATCTTCCATGATTTGTGTCAATTCTGTCGATTCCATTGATAGAGTAATCTTTCACAATCTTTACTGATTTTGTAGATTGTTATCTTTGTAAAATCTTTAATTGTATTTTTCCCGCTCATGTACATATTATAAATATAATACAAATCTCCACACCAATTGTGTATGCGATCAAACTCAAATTCATACTCTTTCACCTTTGACAAACCTGTTAAAAAAGCAAAACAAATGAAGTCATTAAGAGCTATGGCTTCATGAGTGGTAAAAAGACTTTGGTTTGAAACATGTTTTCGTTTCTATTTATGCAGGCGTTGGTTTAGAAGTATTGCAGATTCATTATATATGTGCGTGCCAAGGGGCTGATAGTAGATGATGAGTATGTGATCTTGGGATCAGCAAATATCAACCAAAGATCTCTGGATGGCTTAAGAGACACCGAAATCGCGATGGGGGCTTATCAGCCGCATCACACTTGGGCCAGGAAAAAGAGGCATCCACGTGGCCAGGTTAGTTACATCGGGTTAGGCTCATCTGAATAGCATATACAAAGCGTACGCTCGAGCGAGTGCAGCAACATTCATTCACAAACTTAAGCTTGTGTATAATTATGTTGACTTATGCTATGCAAGTTTACGGTTATAGGATGTCGCTTTGGGCGGAGCACTTAGGAGATTTAGAGGACAGCTTCAGGGACCTCAAAGCACTTAATGTGTAAAGAGGGTGAACAAAATAGCCAAACGGAATTGGAAAGCTTATGTGGATGAGGACCAACATGATCCCAAGGAAATGAGAGGGCACCTGATGCGGTATCCCATCCATGTGAGCAGAGACTATAAAGTCGGTTCTTTGGCTGGCTCTGAAATGTTTCCTGATGTGGGCGGCAAAATCCTCATATCACCCACCACTCTTCACAATGCTCTCACGACATGATAAACTAAGTAAATTAGTAGCAATCGATTATGAGAGTGTGCAAATGCAAAGATATATAACAAAATTTTCAAGTGATTTTGGGTTATATTGCAATGTTTTGAGCAGCTGAAATTGAAAATAATGAGTAGAATGAGCATTCATAAGCAGGACAAAGTAAGTTAAAGCAAGTTGTGGAAAGGACACGCAATGCTATTGTTGTGTAAAATGCTTCAGATGAGTTGATGTTATCGTGTGGATATTAAGATAAATTCATATGGTTCATCAAGTTCTTCTTGGCTAAGTGTTTTCCATATTGAGATTAATAGCATAAACTTCTTAGAGGGAAAATATTCTAACTTTTTCAAATCAGGAGACCTGCTACAAGCAGCAGTGTCATAAAAACAATTACTATTAGCAACAGAGAGACCTGCTGCAAGGAGATAGATGGAGCTTTGCACCTCCATTGCAGAATGGTTTATAGAAGAGACAAGCGGAACTATGCACCCAGTCCTAGTGGAACATATGGATAGGGTCCTATTGGATTTCAATGGCAGGTTACTGGTAGTGCTGGTGACTAATCTTCGCCATGCTTTTGCGAATTCCATGGGGGAGGGAGGAAAACAAAAGTCGTATCTTTGAAATATCATTTTGAATAGTAGTGGTAGGTGAACACTCCAAGGAAGGAGATGACATCATGAATGAGTAGGTTGCAATTGGTGTTGTGGACGGTATGTTGGCACAAACGCACACTTGAAGGATCAATTAGATTTAAGCAATAGCTCTTGTAAATAAGCCTTGAATGGTGAGCGTCGGAGGAAAGGAAGAGAATACATGTACTTTGTTGGCAAGTGTTGTACATGCGATATTTCAAGGGCCTCATTAACTAGCTTTGTTGAGAGATTTCCTTGTATCTGGATAGTCTACCATATCACCTTCAAAATATGTGTACTAGTAGAAGGTTTGCTTTGGAATCGCAAGAATTAAGGAATTAAGCTTCAATTAACATCAGTCCTTTAAATTATTTATCAAGCCAAGACTCTTGATGGCAATATCAAGCACACATCTCATCAATTTAATCATGCACACACATATCACTTATCCACAGGCAATAAAAAATGCAACCAAACTAAGTCAAAATCGATCTAAATCATGCGTATTCCATAAATTCCAGTGCATGTTCAAAATTGTAACAGAGCATACAAGACAAATCATGATCCTTTGATGGCCAATTGACATGAATTGAAGCCATATCTTACTTGATCAAAATGGCATCAATTCAAGACCAAACTAGTGCCAAATTTAAACAAAACAATCATGGTCAGCATGCAGTATGTCATTCTAGCATATTCAAGTTCAGAGATGATGACCCCAATTCGTGCTAAATGCTATGAGATTCTCCATATTACTTTCCTCGCAAGTACATTTATGATCCCCATAACCAAACTAGCCTCGGGTTGGAATCAAAAGCACACCAAATCAGACATATCAAGACAGGGTCAGCATCACAGATCAATTTCTAGTAGAATTTCATTCATCCATGACATAATTTCTTTCCCAAGCAAACATGAAATTCACCGCAACACAATCTTATATCACTACACATGCTTACTTGAGTGGGATAGCATAAAATCAAGGACCAATCAACATTAGCTCAGGGCCGCAACAACAGTGGCGACTCGGTATACATTGACAAGGTTCCGGCAGATTCAAAACAAGTTCGAATTGAATACCTACGATTTTTTTTTTTTTATGAAGAAACGAAACTCAAACACGCTTATATGACCAGAATAAATCAACAATCTAGTAATGAAGGGAATTCTTGGTCAAGAACTGAATAAAAAATACACACCGACTTAGTTCAGGAATTTCATCAAATAGGTGGTATACATCTTGGCCAAGAAGCACCAGTTTAAATCATAAATATAGCCTCAATCACAATCAATTTGCCCACAAACAGTAGCAATAGAAATGGAAAATATAGCATATGTGATTTACTAGAATGGAGAATGATTAGCTACAACGATTGACATCGCACATGAGTAAGGAGATAACAAAAGCAACGTCGAGGAATGAAATTGTTGAAGCAGACAGTCATGACCGAAGTTCGAGCACTCCGGCATTATAGACCTCTTTGCAGCTTGGCGGAAATGTTGGCGGTCAGGAAGTGGTCAGTGTTCGGCAGCGACTGTTGGTGGATGGAGGGCGACGAAGAGGACAATGAAGATCAAAGGAATCGTCAAATGTGGAGAGTATGGAAGAGAGCAGTTTGTTGAGGGCCACGTGATGTAGCGTTCATGTGGGTCCCTCTAAGAATTGTGCATTAGCTGCAACAACTTATTAGGATGGCATCCATGATTACTCAGTCCTCACGATCTAACTAGTCAAAAGTGCCTCGGTCCCCCACTGTTCCATAGCTTACTATACTCAAGAATTGCAAGGATGGAAGTCCTCTTACCACGGGAATTTCAGAGAGTATTCCTCAGGTAAGAAGCTCCTGAATTTCGGTAACTTGAAAAGTCTAAGAGTAGTTAACTTGGAGAAGGCGATTGTTGTGCCAGTTGCTTCTTCCATTTGTTCATTACCAGCAATTAGCTCCATATTTTCACATGACTCCACCACCAGCTCTTCGATTTGCCCAAGAAATTTCGCCGTAAAGGTAGAGAAAAGCATTTTCAAACGGGAGCACCTCACCACCTCTACATATCTCAAGTTTGGGAGTAGGACATTTAGGAGATCATCAGATTTCCAAATGCACCCCAAGTTTTCAAGATCATGCAAAACCAACGACCTCAATTTAATACCCTTTGTATCTGTCTCATCACTTTTATATATGATCTCGATTGAACAGCATGAAATCACTTCTAGGTTTATAAGACAGTGCTGCAGCCTCTTCCACATATAACATGGGGCAACATGTTGGAGGTCGTCACAATCCTTCAATCTAAGAGATTCCAATTTCTGAAAGGAATCGGTGGGAATTTTATTGTTCCATAGCTCTTTGCACTGAAGACCTTCAATTTTTAGACTCGTTATATTGGGAAATGCAACCTGCACGAGGATGATGTGAGAAAGGAGGATAAGTAGGACAAATTTATTACATTGTTCGTTCTAAAACATGATAACACAAGAATAAAAATGATCATAGTAAGGGATAGAGCAGACCATCTCATTGAACAGTTGCAGCGATTCATCATTTTCTTCAACCCTCTCGCCTAACTGCCTCTTAACGCTTATGGGACTTTGGATGAATGCTCCAAAATTAGGGCACTGCAAAATACTTAGTTGTGTTAAGGAAGGGAAACTCATCACAGGCAGCCTCTTGACACTTCTAGGACTCTGGATGAACGTTCCAAAGTTAGGGCACCGCAAAATCCTTAGTTGTGTTAAGGAAGGGAAACTTGTCACAGGACAATCTTCTTCCTCAAGAACCACTTCCTTCATCTGTTCGCATTGCCGAATGTCTATTTTCTCGAGTTTCCCTAGCGTTGTGGCTGTGAAATTGGGGAAGAGATATCTCATGTTGGAGCAATTTTCAACATTGACAACTTTAAGACTAGGAAAACCCAAAATCATTTGGGAGTCGCCTTTCACCATGCATCTTAGCTTTCCTACTTCCATCACCATCAAAAGTTCCAATTCGGGGAGCAAAATTGTTGTGTGCTTAGTATTTGCATCAAAGGACCCACAATCAAATAATGATTCGAGGGAGGGACAATTTTCAACATTGATACTTTTTAAGTTGAGCAATCTTCCTATGATTGTGGAGGGGAAGATATTGAGTAGGTTGGAGCAATAACCTAGGGAGAGAGTGACTAATTTGCATAAGGAACTTCTCGGAAGTTCACCATGCCATATCCTTTTCAAGGATCCTACTTCGTGAAAGTATAACGCCTTCAAGCTTGGTAAACTCACCTGCTCATAAGATTTATGTGTTAGATCGCAATTATGAAAAATTTGACAATTTGGCCTAATCCTAACCAATCTATTTGATGAAATGGAAGAATGAATTTTTACTAGTGTATTTATAAATTATGAACACGCTTTAACTAATAAAACAAATAAAATTCTTTAGAGAGATTTTATTACTTGCCCCACAAATCGCGTGCCTATGGCTAGTATGGGTACAATCTCAAGAGAAGGGATTTGTACCTTTTGATCAAAGAAAGAATTGGAGTAATCATCTTGTGAATCTGAAGTAGTGGTCACTAGCTCTTTTTTTCCATAAGGATATGAGAAGAATTTCTCCATGGAACACCGACTTATAGATAGTTGCTCCAATAATGGGAACTCTATAATATCATCTATCTCTTCATCTCTTCCTTCTTCATCCACAATCACCGTCTTCATATTTGGACAATCCCTCACTGTAATGGCTCTAATTTCTCTAAGACATTTAGCCACAGACACCGGAAAGAGAAATGACAGCCCCGTATTGTTGATAGAGAGCTTCTTCAAGTTCCGAAATATTGATATTCTGTGTAATTGTACATCTTGTTTCCACATGCACCGCAGGTTCGGCAACCAAGATAAACTCAATTCTGTTAGCCGAGAGAGAATCTCGACATCTCTTGTGACTTCTAGCTCCTCCAAGTCAAAAACTACTTCTGTTGGAGAGCTCTCAATTTCCATTGACTCCAAATTCGGCAGCTTTAGTATCCAATTTGATTTCATAATACTCGACATGGATTTAGATTGTTTGATCTTTAACGATGTCAAATCGCTATATTTTAATGATGGTTCACTGTAGAGTATCTTTTCCAGACCAAGGAGTCCATCCATTACTAGGGATTTCAAGCGAGGCAATAGAACCTGACCAAGCGCCACAATGAAACTCATCAAAGGTGAGTTATGTTACAAGTAAAGCTATTTTCATGAGAAAATAAGTGAAACTCTCGGGCTAAAGAACAAAAAAGAATGAATTTCTCTTCCATGAAAAGCGAAATCGTTTTCGTGAGGATATCCTCACCACTATCATGCTGTCAATGCAACTCAATTGCACAGTGATGTTGACATTGACGTTGGCAACTTGGCATGACATATTGGAATCAGTTACAAATTGCATGTTTGACAAGACATGAATTATGGGGACTATCTTTGTTACGTGGCTCCTTGTTTGCCATCCATTTATTGAATCTTTGAATGTCACTTTCTCCATTTTGAAATTATTGAATTTTCTTTAATCATTTGAGATTCATTCTCGCTTTCTTTCATTCAGCACACTATTTTTTCATCTCATTAAGAATGTTATACAAGTAACAAATTAGCCATAGTAGAAACCCGAGTTATCAATGCAATTATCTAACGTTGAAAATTTATTAAAAAAAAAAAGTCATGGAAAGAGGCTTTCCTCTAACTATAATATGGTATGTGTTCTATTTGAGAGGATTTTTTATTTCTAAATCAAAAGGTGAATAAAATTGTACAAATAATCAAAAAATGTAATATGTACTAACGTTGAGTGAAAACCAATATCATCTCATCCTAATAGGACAAATTGACCGAGGGAAAAATTGAAAAAAAAAAAAATTACCTGGATGGGAGAAGGAGTATCCTCTGATGTGATTTCTGCTCTAATGCAAAAGCTCGTCATATTTGGTGACTCACACAATGCCAAATGGCATACATTAGGCAACTCAACTCTATTATCAGCAGAAACTATATCTTCTCCGGCATCATGTGTGACAATGGATTGCATTGAGTAACATTCCCACACTTTAATCTCTTCCAACTGCGCAAGCCTTTGCATCTCTGAAATACACCACAAGTATTTCAATTGGCGGCACTGTCCGACACTCACAGTTTTCAAATTGCTGAAGCACCCTGGTACGATAGGGCCATGGCATATCTTCTCCAAATTAATAAGATTTTCAAGGAACAAAGACTCTAACTTCAAAAAAGGAGGGAGGCCATAGGATGAATTGGCAATGTACTTGATTGAGTAGCTGTCTTTAATGTTGAGAGCCTTCAAATCTCGAAATCCTTCAATGCACAACTTGTGAGCGCTCTCTTTGGACTCACTCAACTCACATAAATATAAGTATTGAGTCTTTTGCAGAGATTCTTGAACCCACTTTCTCGAAAGAATACTACTGCACCCTTCCAAATTGAGCTTCATGACTGCCAAACATTCATATCCCCACCCCTCAAGATTTCCTATGTTGATCCAAAATCTGACCAGGTTCCCAAATGGCAGGTCATCATCCTCCAAGAGTATGATGGGTTGACGAATGGATATTTCTAGAGATGCTAGCTTTGTCAAGTTCTTCAACTCGGCAAGCCCAACACCACACGATTTTGACGTCATTTTATGCTTGCCCATCCATCCATCAAAGCTTCCCCTCATATGTAACTCTTCCAAGTTTATTAAGCCTTTCAGGGCTCCATGCTCAATTATCTTGAGTGAGTAGCAATGGTTTAGATTCAACGATCTCAAATTCGTTAGTTCCCCAATTTCTTTAGGCAACCTAGAAATTTGAGACTTTGCAAAGTTGAGAATCCGCAATGCTTTGAGCTTGCCAAGATTTGCCACATCCCCCACATAGCAATTTATGCTTAATGACTGGAGATTACCAAGGATTTCCATCGAGAAAGGTAAACTGGTGATACGTATGGAGCAAAGATAGAGGGCTCGGAGCTCCTCCATGTATGTGAAATCCATTTTATTGCAATCTCCCCTATCGTATTGTTCCAACAACATAAGTATCTTCACATGGGGAAACCGATGCAGCATTAGTTCAGCAAGCCTACCACTGCCAACATTAACTAAGCATGCCCAGCATTTCTCAAGCTTTTCCTTTGGCCATGAGCCATAATTGTTATTAATCATTAAGGAATTCTGACTAAATACATTCGAGACAACCACCTCGCTATAAAGATCATGTATGGTCACATTTTCCTTACCATCACCACCATCCTGTAACAAACAAAAGGAATGGAGGCTATTGAGCATCGTATTCAATCTATTCCTTGAACTTTGCATCTTGTTATCGAATCCCTCAAACAAGCCCAAACCCATGCCGAGTCCCAGCAAAAGTTCGACTTCAATGGTCCCACCAATAAGACCACAAAGCAAGAATAAGCACTTGGCTTCCTCACTCTCCAAATGATCGTAACTCCACTTCACTATTCTCTCATTATGTGGGTCTTCTATTTTTATTAACATGTCTTCCCACGTGGACACATCACTACATTTTAAGGTGCTTGCAACGGAGTTAATCAAAAGAGGCAAACCTGCAAGCTTGGTTACCACTTGAGCCGCCTTTACTTTCAATTCCTCATCCTCTCTGAGCTTGTCGCCGACTATCTTTTCAAATAGCTTGAAAGCTTCGTCTTCCTCTAAACTTGTCAGATGAAATGTTTGTTCGGCATGCAGCTTTTGCTCCAGCACACTTTTATCTCTCGAAGTGAGCAACAATTTGCAGTTCTTGATCTCATCTCCCAGAGGAATTCCAACTGCCTTCAAATCAAGTGCTCCCCACAGATCGTCCAATATTATGAGAACCTTCTCATTTGGATCCCTCTGCAATCTCTGAAACAGAAGATCTCTTCTTCCCTGTTGACTTTCCTTGTCCTTCAGATTCAGACTCAAGGCGTCAGCAATCTGGCCTTGGATATTATTTAAATCCGGAGTCCGCGAGACTTCCGCTTTAACGATCATGCGGAACGGTCCCCTCTCTTGCCTAAGTTTATTCTCGACTATCTCCAACAGCGTACTCTTCCCCACGCCGCCAGGCCCGTAGACCCCAACCACTTTCACCTTCTCATCATTCAGAGCTTTCATTATGCCCTGAAAGATGGAAGCTCGCGAATCGGTGATAAAGTCGCCCTCATCACTGGCCAACGAATTCACGTAGAGAGCACCGCCAACAAGCCCTGGCGGAGGATTCTCGGAGTCAACCTCCTCGACTTGACCCTGCGCAATGAGCTCCTGGATGTTCTGGACCATGAGCTTCTGGATGTTCTGGACCATCCTGCTCGCCTTTTTGCCAAGAAGATATCGCACCTTTGGGTTGGGAAGCCACCCATAGAAGCAAGTTTTCTGAGCTCTTCCGTCGTAATCCAGCACGTTGCGCGCCTTGTTAGCGACGGTCTCCACTTCTTTCACCCATGTCTCGCCCATGGCTTTGATGGGCTCCATGATGTTTCGAGCGTCATCGATGGAACGCTGCACCTCATCCTTCTTGTCACCCAGCTCCTTAACTTCAACATTAAGTTTGCAAACGCGGCGGTCGGAGAATATTACGTAGCCGCAGTGCTGACGGACCCGAGCCACCAGGCACTTTACCGCCGGAGCCACCACGCACTTTACCGCTTTGGAGGCTTTACACAGAGCACTATCCTCCATTTCCGCCCGTTTCGACTTCTTCTACCTTTCTGGCTTTCTTTTCTTCTTTGCGGAGAAACGAGAGTTAAGAATTTATATATTCCGAGGAAGGCGAAACTGAGGGAACCCGAAAACGACGATGACTGAAGAAGGGGAAGGATTCAACACGATGCACACGCGGCGGTTCCAACAAAAAGAACAGCCGCAGAAGATCAAGCGAAAGAGAGGGTTTCTAGAGCGAGGAAGAAATCATTTAGACGATGCAATGGTGGTGGGAGAAAGCGGCACGAAGCGTTAATTTATACATGTGGCGTTACTAGATTGATGTTCCCTAAGATGCCCCTTGCGTCCTCCATTGCTTGACCTTAAGGATGCTGAGTTAAATCAAGTGGGCCCCACTCCACCATTTCTGTTTGGACTATAAAATTACCTTCAGACCCCACATCTTGCGGAATGCGAGAAATGTCCAAGCTATCTACCACCGTCGCCGTCCATCAATCATCAGCAGCTCCGAGGCCCCATGGCTAGAGAATAAAAACTGAGATAAAAAAATCAAGTGTGGCGACTTGCCCATTTTCCAAAGAATGTAATACATAATGAAAATTTATTACGGATGTACTAATAAAAATAGTTAATACCCTAAAAAATTCCAAACTGGTACACTTATGACAAATTTATTCCAAACTATTTTTTTGATCATGAAAAATCCTAAATCGGTATACTTGTGATAAATTTATCTTGACTAACTGTAAAAAAACCATAAACTGGTATATATATATGACAAATTTACCCCACACTAATTTATTTGACCGCAAAAAATCCTAAAACTAGTAAATTTATGATAAATATACCATCCACTAAATTGGATTAATATCACAAAAAAATCACAAAAATTGTAAACTGTGACAAATGGAACGTAAAATCTCAAATTGGTATACCAGTCAACTATCACGTGTCATTTAACTTAATAATTTGATAGTAAAATTTAATGAAAACTAACAGAGGGTAAATTTGTCATAAGTGTACCAATTTGGGGTAAATTTGTCAAAGGTATATCAATTTTGGATTTTTAGAGGTCAAAAAAATATTTTAGGGTAAATTTGTTACATATGTACCAATTTGAAATTTTTCAGGGTATTAACTCTAAATAATCTTCGATAATTATCCGATGTGTATGAAATGGAGGGATCGCCCATTTGATGGAGATTCATTGGATGCTCAAGGAAACCTAGGCACTCCATTGATATTTAAGAGATACCAATCCATCAATCTTGTGAACAAGCACAGGCTTTGAGCTACATAGGCAACGCTATTTAGAGAAATGGAGGTCCTTGAAAGATGGCTTTTCATTTTATTTTATTTTTATATAGAAATTACTAATTATACTCATCATTTATTTTTCAAAACCTCACTTTAACAGCCCGATTGAATTGATTGACTACATCTCGTCAACAACTTAATGATCCTCTTTCCGATTCCTTGCATACTCCAAATCCTTGCGTCTCTCTCCTTACCTAACAAGTGCCGACCGTACATGTCCAATGCTACTAGTGCTCTCTCTCTCTCTCTCTCTCTCTCTCTCTCTCTCTAAAACGTAGAGGAGGAGGAGCAGGAGGAGGACAAAACAAAGTGAGGTTAAGAGTTTAACCGGGGTGGAGTTAAGTTGCTTTTAGGCCATCATGTATCACATTGCAATTATTGAAGGTTCGTGTTATGCCAACCTCCTATTGCGTATGGTCAAGTATGACTTTATGTATTGTGGATCATGTTGCAATTATTAAAGCTTCTTGCTTTTTTAACCTCACGCTGAGAGGCCCAACTCCACCGTACTATCCTCTCTCTCTCTCTAATCATTGTCCGGTCTAGCTTCGATTTAATATGTGCATAGCCATATACGATTATATATTTGGTCCCAACTTCCCCCTTGCGTTTGTGAAAATCCCAGTACTTGTTATTGAGGATCCCGTGATATTGCATCAATGTGATGTTATCTTTCATCAGAAGCTTGCCAACTCTTACCTTACCGATATTTTTTTGCATGGACTCTACGAACCTTGGCTTCATTTCGTACTTTTGTTGATGCATGCAAGCTGCCTGCGCTTACACGTGTCACGTAAGGCTTCATCTACTAGAAGACAGGCGTCGCCTCTAGAGTTGTTCAAAGCAGGAGAAGCTGAGATTGGAGTGCAAAATCCGACCATATCTAGACACGTGATCGTTAATTATTAATACAACTGTGGAGGATAATATACATGTGTGTTTGTATTTCTTAGGTTGTATTTCTCTGATGCATTTGTATTCGTATTTCAGCGTATCGTCCTATCATATTTACGCAACAGCTACAAAATTTCCCAAAGAACAAATGCCGCCACCTGATCACGCTTGATTGAGAACAAGAGGGCCCACTCCGCCATTTCTTTTGTACTGAAATTCACTTCAGGCCCTGCTTGCTAAAAATTACGAGAGCAGTGCTGGGCTCTAGCAAATCAGCAGCAGCTAAAGTCCAAATTTCGATTCAGAAAAATGCACTCCAATCCCAATCACTTCACGAGCCTTTAAGCATCAGCTTTAATAAAGTTGGACAAATAATAGAGTCCACTCAGTCCAATAATGCTTTCTGCCGTTGTACTATATGGTCACCACCAGCGTTGGCCAAGATGTTTTTCTTATCAAGAAATAGTAAAAAGGATCGTGCATGCAATAAGTCTGGAATGGCCTAAGGCTAACTTCGGAAAAATGTCATCACAAGTTCCTTTTTTTATTTCTTAATCTAATTTAATTAATGGAATATGCATAAGTTCTGACCTACATGCACAACTCCATCACTCCATCGAGAGAAATTGAAGGTTCATGGAAGATGACTTTTTAATTTTTTGTGTAGAAGTTACAAATTATAATCATTAGTTATTTCTCAAAACCACACTTCAATAGTTCTAAAAAAAACCCAATTTTATTTGATTGATTACACCTCATCAATGGATCCAGTGTATATTAACTGTATTAGTAAGAAATTATGTGTTTATGTTAAGGGCTCATTAACTACATATCAGTGTTGCATGCACTCGATAAGATCAGCCAATTTCATGGATTATATGGATCTCTCTCTATCTGATCTCTCTTTGCTAATACCCTGGCACGTGACGACACTTTCAAATTCTCTGCCAAAAAAAAAAGTGACGTAACAATTCACAAAGCCGAGGCTTCTTATTGCCAAACTCGAGGCCCTTACGTGTCTTCCCCAACCTGACACGTCTATCATCGTTGCTCTGATGCTGCCCTCTCTCTGTCTCTCTCACTAAAGCGCGGAGGGAGGAGGATGAAGATAGAACGAAGCGAGAATAAGAGTTAACCAGGGTAGAGTTAAGTTTGCTTTTTGGCCATCGTCGGTCACTTGACAATTATTATAGCTTCATGTTATGTCAATATCATTCATGCTGCAGATGGGCAGTACGACTTCTGTGCATCGTGGGTCACGTTGCAAAATATATTTTCCTCCAAAAAGTGGGAGGAATGGAGGGAAATGCAAAATTCGAGTTCTGTCCAACTATTGTTGCCCACAAGTGCCACTCGTGGTGTGAGAGTCGTAGAATTTAAATAATCAATTAAAAGTTATGATATCTAAAAAAAATTTAAAGATTAAATCGGTCAAGTAAACATTTTCTTTTAAAATCATGGTACTCAAATAATTGCTATATAAAAATTACATCATTTGTCATATTCTCATCTTGACTAATTTCTACTAGAAGTTACATAAAAATTGAAAAGTGTTTGAATCAAGATATGCACTATTCAATGGCATAAGAGTTGAAGCTAGCAGATAATTGGCTAAAAACAGCACCATTAAAATCATCTTGCCATTGCCATCCATGTTGTATATTACAACAAAGCATACCCCGTACCCTTTCAGCTTCGGCATCTAATAGTTTTCATTATCCCTTCTCTTGATCATTCAATACGATCAGGTGATCAATAATGAACTTATGTTGGACCTTCAGCTTAATCCAAAGCTCACGGACGATCAATTTGATTTGTGTCTATTAGTCAAGAAGAATTGCCAAAACAAGTCAAATGAAGAACTAAAAAAATAACATTCTAATACAACTTCCAAGTATATAGTACTTGAACTTAAGTTGTGCAAAGTCAATGTGCAATAATATCTGTCGCGACCTCTTTTTTTTCGGCGCCCGCGATCGGGTACGAGCGCCTAAGGAGGCTAATGGCTCGGCTGAATTTAATTATGCCTGGACTCTCCCAGGTTCACCAATTCACGACTTTAATAGTTTGAGTTTTTAATCTGTAAATCAATTTTTAAAATGGAGTCGCCACTAATCGATTTGGGGTGGGTCGATTAGGAACCCAAACGAAGTATTGGGAGAAATACTCGCTCCTGCGCAACCAGAGAAATTATGATCGGTGACTTGATTACACTAGTTAATCACTAATGCCCTTTCGGTACCTAATCTTGTTTAAACCCTGAGGCTTTTTGGATGTTCGAGGGATTTTCCATGCATTTTTGGGAGGAAAAACATTTTTTGAGTCTTTTTCTAATTTTTTTGACACAAAAGGGAATTTTTGGGATTTTTTGGTATTTTTGGAAAAATACAAGTCTTTTTGGCTTTTTTTGAATTTTTTGGGCTTTTTTCATGAAATTTTGATTTTTTTTTATTTTTGGCATTTTTTGGAAAATATGGATATTTTTTGATTTTTTGATTTTTCGGAAAATAAAATATTTTTTAAATATTTTTTAATATTTTTGGAAAATAAATTATTTTTCATTATTTTTGAAATATTATATTATATTATAATGTAAAAAATGAACCGGTCGGATCCCCGGGTTGGGTCCGACCGGGTCATCCATTCGGAGCTCGCAACGCGGGCCCGACTCGGATTTTTTCATTTTTTTTTTTCATTTTTCATTTTGTTTATTAAAATATTATTTTATATCATTATATATTATAAAAATCGAACCGGGTCGGGTTCCCGGGTGGGACCGACCTAGGCCGGTGACCCGCCCGATTACTGGGAAATCGGGTCGGACGGACCCGCAAGCTGACCCAATTCCCAACCTCCTTTCTCCTTCGCTCCCTTGCGGCGCTAGTGAGGGGGGAGAAGCGTCACCGGTGACGACAGCAGCGACAACGGCCACTACGGTGGCGACGACAGCAGCAACGGCGGCCACGACGGGCTAAACGGTGACGACACGACCGAAGGCGGCGACAAAACGGTTACGACGAGGATGGGTCTATACCGATGTGGTCAGCGGCGGCACGGTTCAAAAAAAGGGGGGGGGGTGCGACGGCGACTATGCAACCGGAGGCGGCGGATCTGAGTGTCGTTACCTGTCCGCGACGAGATGCGCGAGTCGGCTTCACGGCTCCGGTTTGCACAGCACGGCGGCGACGCGTGAGGACGGCGGCACGGCAAGATCTGGGGCAGTAGCGACGTCGGGACGAGGAACAGCAACGACGGAGTAGCGGTCACAAGTGGCGGAGAGCTTCCAGCTTCCCAGATCTGGCCCTCCCTCCTCCGGCTAGCCTCGTTCAGCCCTTATTTCACAGATCCAGGCGCTCAAATCAACCTTCCTCGGGCTCGCTTGCCGCCGGCCTCCCCCGAAGTCTCTCGGAGGGAGGTCGTTCGAGCTTTGCGACCCGATCTCTCGCGTGCTCGCTCGTTGATTCTCCCTGAAGTCTCTCAAGGGAAGATCTCCGAGTTCGCCGTGTCCCTCGACGGAGATGGTCCCTCACTATTTATAGGCGAGGGGGGCGGCCGGTCGACGGGGATTCGACCGCCGGTCTTCGCACGCCGAACGGACGCCCGCGGCCGAACCGGCGTCCCATCCTCGCTCCTCCAACAAAGCGTGCTCGGCATTAAAGGCAGCCATTAATGGCGCCTGAGATCCGTCATCTCCGGCCGACGTCGGCCTACCCTCCTCGACCATAGGTTGTCTTCGAGCGGGTGAGTTGCAGAGGCGTAGGGGGAAGAAGGAAGAAGGAGGGGGAAGGGTTAGGTCGTCCGGGCCGGGCCATGAGGGCCTGTGCGAGAGAGAGAAGGGAGGGGCTGGGCTTGAAGGCCTAGCCTCAGCAGCTACAAATTTTTTGTTTTTTCTTGTTTTTATTGATTTTTGTTGTTGTTGTTTTTGTTATTTATTATTTATTATCTAAAAAAAGGAAACATAAAAGAAATTAAAACCTAATTAATAACCTAATCAAAATTTTAGGTGTCAACAATATCTCCTATACACGCAATGCAATGCAATTCTGCACAATGCTCTAAGTATTGTGGTAGGGTATATTAAGCTCTACCCGTCCCGAAGACAATCGATTATTTTGTTTTATAAGCTTTCTCCATAACTGAACACATATTTCTCGTAACTCCTACATAAATTGTCATATCATATGGACAACCATTATTGAAAATTTGTAATTGTTTGTGTGGTATGATGATTGTGCAGAAATTATGACACTGAATTTGGGCTTGATAAGATACAATGGGGGATCAACTCGCTGGGTGACCTTAGAAGGCTAGATAAAACATGCAATAAGTTTCGGCTATTGACTTATTATCATAACTAGAGTGGTCTATAATATATGATTGTTGTTTTGAAAAACTGGGCGACATTCATTCAACGGGATAAGTACACTAATGATGCTATAAGTTATGTACGGTGCTCACTTTGGTGCCAAAAGTTTCCGCCGGATTACTTAAGTGCCAAATCGGAGAAAAAACAATCACTTTGGTGCCACCGGTGAGAAATTCCGACCAAAATGATTACGTGGCTTTATATTTAAAAAAAAATTTCGATAAACCCTTTAAACGACGTCGTTTTCTATCCTACTTAAGAAAACGACGTCGTTTTGCCGTCCTATGTGGATGGCTTAGGAAAAACGACGCCGTATTTCTCATTTGTGATTGAAATTAGGGTTTTTTTTTGTTCATCCTCGCCGACCAAGCTTGCTCAGCCACCGTCGCTTGGCCACCGTGCTCGGCCACCGTTGCTCGGCCACTGTGCTCGGCCACCGTTGCTCAGCCACCATGCTCGGCCACCATCGCTCGACGAAGAAGTGATGGGAAAATAGGAGGCGATGGCAGCGGAGGAGGAGGAAGAAGGGGGATTGAAGGTGTAGAGAGAGAGAGAAGACGAAGAGTGCGAGGGAAACAAGGAGGGCGCAGATGGAGATGGTAGATTGGGCTCTATTCAAAGAGTGGCTGGTGCTGGTGTTGTTCTTTAAGGAAGAAGACACCGCCGCCATGGCTTCTCTCTCTCTATTGGTGTTGTTCTTCGGGGAAGAAGACGACATCGCCATGGCTTCTCTCTCTCTGTTGGTGTTGTTCTTCGGAGAAGAAGATGCTGCTGCCATGGCTTCTCTCTCTCTCTCTCTCTCTCTCTCTCTCTCTCTCTCTCAATTTAGGAATTTAGGGTTTCGACTTGGGATTTAAGACTCCAAACAACGTCGTTTGGTGGTTTACTTGCTGACTGGACTCTCCGGCGAGCCACATCAATGTAAAAAATTAATAAAAAAAGGCAACGTTGGATTTCTAGCGATTCAGATCGGCGTTGGCACCAAAGTGAGCGTTTTTCAAATATTTTGGCACTTAAGTGATCTGACCGAAACTTTTGGCACCAAAGTGAGCGTCGTACACAACTTATGGCACCATTAGTGTACTTATCCCTCCATTCAACTAAATATTCATAAATTTCTAGAAACTAGGGAACTCAAGTAACGACATATTGTAACTAAGATGCCATATTGTAGTAAGCTTAAACCTTGTGGCTCACTAGTCAATAGTAGTTAACACTATACGCGCCACCTTGGTTGGGACCACTTTCCACTACTTCAGTTCATCAGAACCAAATTGTATCTCAACCTCACTGTCATTTCTATATAGTTCGATTTGAAGCTTAAAATCATTAGGCTCAACGTCCTAGATCATAACAGAATATCTTTCTTCCCACCTAATTTTGACATCGGTTCATTAGAAAATTAATCACGTCGAATGGTTGATATTCATGTCATTGATTCCCTATCAAAATTGACTGAAGTGACTACATTAAGAAATTGTTAAAAGATTTTAGACTAAACCGACATAAATGAAAGGTTTATGACTGAAGTGATTATTGTACAATAAATTTATGACTTTTTGAATAATTATCCCCATTATTAACAATGATGATAACAACGGCAACAACAACAACCACCACCAAAGAAACATTACCTAACTTTCTTACCATCAATCCCTAATTTAAATTTGAGGACAAGCATGTTGTCAAATATCAATCCATAGATGAATCTCTACCACTGAGTTGCATACACATTAACCATATTGGACTTGTGCTTTTGATACTTTCTGTTCATACCACGAATACAATTCAAACTTGCTTGATTAGAAATGTACAAATTAAGATCAACCATCAAAGTGATTAGAAATGTCCAAATTATGATGAGGTACCTCATCAAAAATCAATTTTCATAAAGAGACATCTAATCCGTCTCTTTTTTGGTCGATCTCGACACCTTGGGTGGCACATTTCGAGAGATCTACAACCTTTGGTCTGCAAGTACCATAAAGACTCTAGGCTATTGCGGCTTTCCATGGCTCTTAGCTTAGCACAACCCCCCAGTTCAACACACCTAAGCTTCTTCAGCTTGCATAGCTTAGGTAATGTTTCGATTGAATCGCAATAGGAAACTGTTAGGTGCAACAAAGATCTCAATGCTCGCAAACCTCGAATCCCAACAAGTCTTTATAATTGAGAGGGCTCCAAGGATTGTAGCATGACAGATCAAGTGTCCTTATGAGGCATTTGCACCTAGTAATTCACAGTGTCCTCAACTTCACCAAGCCTTTCAAAACAGGAAAGTGCCAAGCATTTATCAATAATAAGAGTGACAAGTTTTCAAGTTTGTTTGAGATATGTAGCACTATTGCGACAACATGAAATTTCGATGTCAACAAACTAGAATGGTGTTGCCAGGGTGAGAAATGTTCCTCCAGCTTGCACCTCTTTGGGAAAGATAAGATCCACGATGGTTGCACTCAATTTCTATATAAATCTTAATATTTAAGCTCATTATGCCGTGACCATCAACTCCAAGTTCTTCGAAGATTGTGACCCATAACTTTTACAATTAGATTTTAATTGGTCGTGCGTCATCATTTGAATCTAAATTCTAATGAAATATTTCTCGTGTAGAAGAAATATTCTCCAAACCTTCCCATGAGTTAAAAGAAAAGAAAAGAAGTGGGGCTCAGCTCCCAAGTTTAAAACATTAAGCTGCCAAAATCAACTTCGAATATAAATTGAGATTAAAAGATCAAGGGCAGCAACTAAAATATTTTCAAAAGAATATGATATAAAACCGTGATCACAATGATAGAGAT
Organism: Eucalyptus shirleyi; assembly: GCA_017140165.1. Taxonomy (NCBI): domain Eukaryota; kingdom Viridiplantae; phylum Streptophyta; class Magnoliopsida; order Myrtales; family Myrtaceae; genus Eucalyptus; species Eucalyptus shirleyi. Next base: position 11,004,911 of record CM029452.1, on the reverse strand, counting down.
CATTTACAAAATCAATAATTTTTTAAAAGGAAAAATTAAGAGTTTTCACTTTACATTAGTTCGGCTCTCTTCCAAGAAAACTAAGCGGCGCATATCTTTTAAATCCAAGAGGTTGTTCAAATGGTAATTGTGACTGAATCACCATATTTGTGCATTTACTTAGGGCCACCTTTGGGAGCATAGGCGTATGTCACTGGTGATTATTGATGTGTGTGGGATAAAAAATACTGCCGTTCTTGACAAGGATTACTCGAGTATTCAAAGAATTTTAGACACTCGATTGATATCGATGAGACACCTATCTATTAATTTTGTGAATATGCATTAAGCTATGCACAAAACTCCATTGGAATACTGAAGGATCATGGAAGATGCCTTTTTATTTAATTTTATAAAAATTAATAAGCATAATTATCATTTATTTTTTAGAACCTCAATTTGACGGTTCTAAAAAAACCCACTCCGCCATTTCTTTTTGAACTAAAATTGCCTTTGGACCCCGCCGCTTGTGGAATGTGAGAATTACCGGCTGTCTACCACCATCGCCGTCTATTAATCATTTCATATGTGCTCACCTCTAGCTATCAGCAGCGGCAAGGCCCCAATCTCTCTAAGTCCATAATTCAATTCAGATGATGCACTCCAATTCCAGTCACTTCATGGAGAAAATATTCAGTGGTTCGTGCGCGCCACGTCATCCGCTGACGTGGCGCGCACGTACCACTCAGCTTTCGACACCTGTCCTGGGGGACCCGCTGGAAAATGAAAAGACTCGCCCGTCTCGGCTCGGCTCAGCTCGGCGTGGGACCCACAATCTGGTCGATCGAGGAGAAAATCGGGGCGCCATTTTAAAAAAATTTCGGATCGAGCGAGGGTTTCTTCTTCTTCTCTTTCTTCGCGCCTCTCACTCACTCTACCCTCCCTCTCTCTCTCTCCGACGAACTCCCTCTCTCTCTCTACCCTCCCTCTTTCGACCGGCGAAGCACCGCGAGCAACCGACGAAACCAGGTGGATACCGGCGAGAGGACCGCGAGCAACCGACCGGCGTGCGACCTCCCTCTCTCTCTGCCCTCCCTCTTTCCGACCGGCGAACCACCGCACCGTCCCTCCGGCTCTGGATCTGGCCCCGACTCGTCCGTCCCCTGCTCTTTCTCTCCCCTTGCGTCTCTGTCTGTCCTCCTCTCTTCGCGGCGAAGAACCAGCGCGTGACCGACAAACCACCGCGCCCCCCCTCCGGCTCGAGTTCCGGCACTGGCTTGTCCTGTACGCTGGAACGTTCGCGCCCGACGCCTCACGCCCACCAACCGACCACTTCTCTGTCTTGTGGTTCTGGTGAGGTAATGCAGATCATGGGCTTAGTAAAGAATGCAATTTGCTGAGCAGTGACAATGAGCACCAGTTCAGCACCAGAAATGACATGGGGGCCGTAGAAAGCAAGGTTGGCCCTTTTGAGATTGACCATTTTGGCGATTTCCAATTAGATGTGTAACCCCTGTCAACTTTGGCACGTTGGCCGCGCCTCCCATCAAGGTACACGTTCTCTACAGCATTCACCACCGAGGCGTCAAGCCGTCGGCCCCTGCCCCCATGATAAGCACACGAGATCGTTGGTGATGGTGAATTCTCTGCGTCGATCTTTTGCTTTGTGCGTTTGTAGCCTGTTCTTTTCCGGCGTTTTGCATTTGAACGAACTGTACTAAATTAATCACATATCTGGAAGCTGCGGAGTCCGTGTTGGGTTTCATACATAACTCAAATTTCGATATGATCATTGCATTGCCATTTATGACCACTCCCTCTAATTTTTTGGTCACAAAAGTCTGCATAACATTTCCTTTCCCAAAACATATGTTGTTTTTTGCGATGTGCTTACCAGTTCCCGTTTTGAACACATTGAATTGATCAATCTATCAGCCTGGGAGCTGCACCATTGTCGTCGACGACAATCCAATACGTCGAGGTGGAGGATCTTAATGCCGGATGGGTCTCATGCCATTTATCCCAAACCCGAGCTTTGAACCACTTTGAGATACGGGATATGGTCGAGCATTATCGCGAGGTTGCCATAAATGCCATTCGAGCCGGTTAGTTCGGGGATTGCCTTACCTTCATTAGTTCCGACGAGAAGAGTTTCCCTTAATGAGTTTTCTGCCTTCGAAAGTTTAGTATTCGCATTGCTTTGCAATAAATAAATAGCAGCTCGAATCAAACTTAGTTTATACTTACGGAATCCCATGTTCGGGTAAACTTAAACTAGCATAGTTGGGAAAGAAAATGTTCGACCCACGGCGGGTGGGACCTCATAGAGAAAGCTTTGAAGAGACATGATGTATATTACACAAGTGCTTTGTTGTCAAATGCTTCTGCTTTCTACTGAATTTGAAAGCAAGGTTGGCCCTTTTGAGATTGACCATTTTGGCGATTTCTAATATTTTGGGGTTTTATTGATATCAAATGAAAGATGGCGGATACGATTCTTGCTTTGCAAAATGAAATTATTGTCAGATACCAAGCCTTCGTTTGATGTCCGTTTCTTGATTGATCGACTGTGTATTTTACCATGGACATTTTTTTGTTTATCAGGGACTACACTAATCCATACCTTCCTGTTGCTCCATCTGCTATAGATGGCAGTGGTCAGGTAAGGAATCAAAAATCAACATTTGCTTTGTTGTAATCACATCCACTGTTAGAATGAGGTGGGCATATTATTTTGTCTGCCTTATGATTTGATTGATTTGATCAAATAATGCATTGTATGCTGCAGTTGAGTGTTGGCTTGGATGGGAAAAAATTAGAACCTAAGAGCAATGTCCTTCTCGTATCAATAGAGAATATGCAGTATGCAGTTAGATTGGATGTTCTTCACATGGTATTTATTTTATTTTATTTTATTTTTTATTCTCTCATCTGCATTCTTGGGTAAGCATGTGTTTTAAAAGTTTGTCACCAATTTCGCCTGGTTCAGGTCTTTTCAGCTTTTGGACCTGTACAGAAGATTACCATGTTTGACAAGAATGGAGTGGGCCAAGCATTGATTCAGTACCCTGGTTAGTAAGAGCAGTGAATTTTTCTGGATGAAGAATATCTTTCTTGCATTAGGGCGAAAAATATGCATGCATCTAATGAAGTGCATGTTGGTTGTCGCAATGCTGTTCATGCAGATGTTTAGACGGCTATAGTTGCAAAGGAAGCTTTGGAAGGGCATTGCATATATGACGGGGGGTTTTGCAAACTCCATATCTCGTATTCGTGCCATACAGATCTTAGCATAAAGGTAATTACATCTGCTGCCCCCTGGTATTACGTTCATCTCAACAAGTTGCGACTATCCTACACCGTGGATATACACTTCCTTGCTTTTGATACAAAAGGAAAAACTCCCTCTCCTATATCAAGTTTTCCAGTTGAATTTTGAAAGACGCAACTTCCAACTGACCATTTGATCAAGAGCGTTCAAAGAGTCACTAGTATGTCAATCACATGTTTTTAGTTTTCACTTAAAAACAGTTAAAGTGGAATATGTTCCCTGTAGATCCCTGTAGAAGGGCGAATGACGTGAAATATGTATAAACTTGATGAATAAGTGATGGCATTATTCTATTTCGCCAGTATAAGCTGTTTCACTTTGAGAAAAGTGGTGAAACATTCATTGATGTCTCTGGCAACAAGAACTTTCATTGGTTGTTGACTTCAAATATGTCACACGTTCAAGGTTCTGCTCATCTCCTTGGATCTGGTGTTACCATTTTCAACGTGACCATATATAAGTCACACCTGTTTGCAGTTGTGTTTTCTGTGTCATCATTCAGGGAATCTAAACTCTCTTGTTTCCCTCGCTTTGAAAGATAAACTTTAGGTGCTAGCATGATTTAAACTTAGTCCCTCTAACATGAGGCATTTTGTGTAATTTGTTCTTATATCATGAATTGGTGGCAATTTGAAAACTGAAGCAAGTGTTGTGAGCACTTCCTTTTGTGAGAATGTATTGATGTTATTTTAAGATAAAATAGTATGGAAGCCTGGTCATTTTAGTTAAGACAGTTCTAGAATCTGCTATTTATTCATCTGTTATTCATTAATCATTCTGTGGGGGAGGTTATAATTTATTAGCTTGGTGAATTGTTAGGACTCGCTGGAAATAATTGTCTTATTATTTTGTGCTGCATTTCAGTTTCTATGTTAGATATATACGGCGTGTCATAATAATTTTGTCTTGCCTTTGAATATATGCGAACATTAATTTGCTGATATTGTTCTCTTACATTTTTACTTTTGAAGAAAGTAGGTGGGAGATTGTTAATTGACCGATATGCTAACTATTTTTCCAGGCTAACAATGATCGGAGCGGAGACTACACAATCCCCAATACCCCGATGATGAATCCTCAACCTTCAATTCTAGGGCAGCAACCGGCGGCTTTGTTGGTGCGCGCCCCAAAGAAGCATGGTGGAGTGCAGTATGCCCCGACTCCCGTGCAACCCACAATGCATCATCCACCCCCTGCTGGCTGGGGTCCCGTCCCTCCAGCTCAGTCCATGCCTATGCAAGGTCACAACCCACCACCGTACATGCAACCGGGGACTGTGCCTTTCCAGATGGGCCCTGGGATGATGCACGGCGCGGGCCACCCTGGTTTGCCGCATCCGCCACCAATGCCTCCATATCAGTCACAATAGCACTTCGTGCGCCAAAGGTGTGATAGCCCTTAGTTGATGCAATTCCCCAGGGCTTGAAGCTCTGGTGGTATCCTTTTCTTAGTAAAATTTTTTGGGGAGATGGGTGTGGAGCTCGTGCTATGATTATGATACTATGTTTGGGAACTGTAACTTGCCAATTGATTCGGAGGTTTTAGATATCTACTTGTTCATCATAGAGATGATCGACTTTCTGCACCAATTCGTGAACTTGTATATGAGTTGGATTGGATCTCTCTCTGTCTCTCTGTCTCTCCCTCCCCCACTTGTGGCCGGATGAAAGTGACAATTCGACTATCTGGTCAAGCATCGAGAGGAGCTGAGTTAAGCTGATATACAATTGCTGTCAAATTTCGTTGGATGTGGCGAGTCAAATATTTGGAGCAATCCCACAAGATGAAATTAGTTATCATCATACGTTGATTATTTCTGTTTTATTCTAACCGTCGTTGGCCACACCACTGCCATGAAGGTTAACTACAATCTATAAATATTGTCACAACAGCACCTGTCATCAACGCCTAACCACTACAACAATTACGTGCTATTCCTACCTGGGACGTTGCAGCTGCCGTCGTTGTCAGCAGCCAACTTCTACTCTACAGAATTTGACGAGGGAAAAACGGAAAGAATCTTGCATTTGACAAGCACGGCAAAATGTTGTCCTGCAAATTTTGTTTCTAAGTGAAACGAAAGTCATGAAAAGACCATCTAGACCAGAAAACATAAGTTGGTGAAATCAGTGTCAAACGGTCTTCTTCACTTCGATCTCTATGTATGTGCTCCTTCCTTTTTCTTGTTAATGCCTTGGAACACGGCGACGGCGAAAGTTTTTTTAGAAAGATGCGTAGAGGCTGCAAGGGATTTTACATTCATGTCCCGGAAGTAGGAAGTTTCCTTTATTCCCAATACAAGCAAATGAAGACCTAAAAAAGCCAAATTCATGCGACCTTCAACGTGAGAAAAGTTGAGGCAATAGGAGCATAGTATTACTAATGTCCTGTGTCTCGACTTTTTACATGAATGACAAACCACAGCCACAGGAATTGTGGTTTAACTATTCTCGAGTCAAAATATGAAAGAACAAATGAACGGTGAAATCCTCTAACTTAAAAACTGTCCCCTTCCGTCTGCAACTTCTGTCATTTACATAGACAAAAAGTAGGCTTCACACCTTGGTAGCGCTCAACATGAGCATCGATCCATGACTTGTGGCTTCCACACTTGATGCCAAGTTGTGTAGGTCTTCATTTTTGGTGCCAAGGATCACGCTGATGCCGGAGTTCACTAGAGCTCAGAGTGCTTCAGGGTTGGGATCGTAGAGCTACATTGTCCCAATATTCAGCCAGACTAGGCAGGTTGTCTCCTTGCATTCCATAGCAAACACGAAAGGCAGGCTGTTGCAGTGAGAATTTGGCTGAGGACAGATGCCAAAATCAACGTCGGGAAGACTCTGCGAAGTGATGCCATTTCCTGGACTCCCTTTCCTGTTTCGACATTCATGTAGAGTGAAACATCAGGAAGACATTTAAATTTTAACAGATTGCAGCAGGAGAAGGTTCAATCAAAATGAAACCCATGGTCTGGAAGCAATTAGTGCTGAAGCTACTTATCAGTACATGTCTCAAAATTTCATCCCCTTAGAAATGCGAAATTCTGCATATATGCACCAGAAAGACTAACCCATGTGAGGATAGAACTATGATCAATGTGTAGCTGGTTATTTAATTTATGCATAAGCTAACGGGATCAATCTATGATCATCTCTCTCTATATTAATGACTTGATCTCACAAAATAAGGAGAAAATGTCAGGATTTGTAAGCAAGATATTTCATTGCAATGACTCGCTAATACAAGCTACTAATAGAAAGGATATGCTGAAAAGAAGTTTGTTTCTCGGTGGGAGAGAGAGGGGGGAGAGAGAGAGAGAGATTCCGAAGATTTAAAACCTTTCAAGCCTCTACAGTGAAAAATAATGTGCAATGCAACCGCTTAAAGCACAAGTAAAGCATTCAAATGACTCATAAGATGTGCTATTCCATCTCTTTTCGACTGATAAATTGCGAGACAAAAGTGTAGAAAGTTACTAGACAGCCTCCTGCAGGGACCAACCAAACTTCTGCGAAGAAAAATGAAGTGAGACTTTGTCATTTAAACAAGCAAATCATTAAACACAAGCTCATTTTTCACAGGAAATACTCATGATTAAAGAGTTGGTAATGTAACCGTCTCCTTCAGTCCTTTCTCACTTTTCCACTGTTCAGCGTATGAAACATAAATCTCAGGGCAAATCTCACTCAATGACACCTTTAAAATGGAAAATCCTCATATCCCATCCACTAGGGAAGGAAAAAGGTTAGGTAAGAAATGAATTCCACTCATCTTTCAACTTGGAAAATCGCCAAAATGGTCAATCTCAAAAGGGCCAACCTTGCTTTCAAATTCAGTAGAAAGCAGAAGCATTTGACAACAAAGCACTTGTGTAATATACATCATGTCTCTTCAAAGCTTTCTCTATGAGGTCCCACCCTGCCAGTAGGTCGAACATTTTCTTTCCCAACTATGCTAGTTTAAGTTTACCCGAACATGGGATTCCAGAAGTATAAACTAAGTTTGATTCGAGCTGCTATTTATTTATTGCAAAGCAATGCGAATACTAAACTTTCGAAGGCAGAAAACTCATTAAGGGAAACTCTTCTGCTGGAACTAATGAAGGTAAGGCAATCCCTGAACTAACCGGCTCGAATGGCATTTATGGCAACCTGGCGATAATGCTCGACCATATCCTGTATCTCAAAGTGGTTCAAAGCTCTGGGTTTGGGATAAATGGCATGAGACCCATCCGGCATTAAGATCCTCCACCTCTGACGTATTGGATTGTACGTCGACGACAATGGTGCAGCTCCCCGGCGATAGACCGATCAATTCAATGTGTTCAAAACGGAACCGGTAAGCACATCGCAAAAAACAACATATGTTTTGGGAAAGGAAATGTTATGCAGACTTTTGTGACCAAAAAATTAGAGGGAGTGGTCATAAATGGCAATGCAATGATCATATCGAAATTTGAGTTATGTATGAAACCCAACAAGGACTCCGCAGCTTCCAGATATGTGATTAATTTAGTACAGTTCGTTTAGATGCAAAAAGCCGGAAAAGAACAGGCTACAAACGCACAAAGCAAAAGATCGACGCAGAGAATTCACCATCACCAACGATCTCGTGTGCTTATCATGGGGGCAGGGGCCGACGGCTTGACGCCTCGGTGGTGAATGCTGTAGAGAACGTGTACCTTGATGGGAGGCGCGGCCAACGTGCCAAAGTTGACAGGGGTTACACATCTAATTGGAAATCGCCAAAATGGTCAATCTCAAAAGGGCCAACCTTGCTTTCTACGGCCCCCATGTCATTTCTGGTGCTGAACTGGTGCTCATTGTCACTGCTCAGCAAATTGCATTCTTTACTAAGCCCATGATCTGCATTACCTCACCAGAACCACAAGACAGAGAAGTGGTCGGTTGGTGGGCGTGAGGCGTCGGGCGCGAACGTTCCAGCGTACAGGACAAGCCAGTGCCGGAACTCGAGCCGGAGGGGGGGCGCGGTGGTTTGTCGGTCACGCGCTGGTTCTTCGCCGCGAAGAGAGGAGGACAGACAGAGACGCAAGGGGAGAGAAAGAGCAGGGGACGGACGAGTCGGGGCCAGATCCAGAGCCGGAGGGACGGTGCGGTGGTTCGCCGGTCGGAAAGAGGGAGGGCAGAGAGAGAGGGAGGTCGCACGCCGGTCGGTTGCTCGCGGTCCTCTCGCCGGTATCCACCTGGTTTCGTCGGTTGCTCGCGGTGCTTCGCCGGTCGGAAAGAGGGAGGGTAGAGAGAGAGAGGGAGTTCGTCGGAGAGAGAGAGAGGGAGGGTAGAGTGAGTGAGAGGCGCGAAGAAAGAGAAGAAGAAGAAACCCTCGCTCAGTCCGAAATTTTTTTAAAATGGCGCCTGATTTTCTCCTCAGTCTGACCAGATTGTGGGTCCCATGCCGAGCCGAGCCGAGCTGAGACGGGCGAGTCTTTTCATTTTCCAGCGGGTCCCCCAGGACAGGTGTCGAAAGCTGAGTGGTACGTGCGCGCCACGTCAGCGGATGACGTGGCGCGCACGAACCACTGAATATTTTCTCCACTTCATGAGCTCTTTTAAGTATCGGCTTTAACCGACCAAAAAAAAAAAAAGTATCGGCTTTAATAAAGTCGGACAATAACAGAGTCCGCTAAGTGTAATAATGCTTTCTACTGTTGTACTATGTGAGGACCACCAGTTTTGACCAAAATGTTTTCCTTGTCCCCTCTTCTTCCGTAAAAGTTTGTATCATCTTTATGCAAACGCATATTGAAGTGCTTACGTGATTGTATTGTCATGGCATGTAAAAGTCTGTAATGCCCTCGTTGCATAAGGCTAACTTTGAAAAAATGTCACAGCAAGGGTATCACAACTTTTTTTTTATTCTGATCACTTTACTATAAAACTTTTAAAAAATATTCATTTGAGCACTATAACGTTCTCAAAGAGGTCCCCCAAAGTACTACGCATCATGACTTTTGTGGTGGGAATTGTAATATTTAAATAATTAATTGAAAGTCGTGACACTTAAGTGAAAATTTTATAAAAGTTAAGCCACTCGAATGAACATTTTTTTTAACAATTCAATGACCCTCTTTCCGATTCTCTACAAACTTCAAATCCTTTCGTGTCTCTCTCCTTCCCTAACAAGTACCGACCACGCACGTCCACAATCGTTTCTCCGATGCTATTGCTGCTGCCCCTCTCTCTCTCTCTCTCTCTCAAATGCAGAGGAGGAGGGAGAAAGACAAAGCAAAGCGAGGTTAGTAGTTTAACCGGCATGGAGTTAAGTTGCTTTTTCAACATCATGGATCACATTGCAATTATTGAAGGTTAGTGTTATGTCAACCTCGTGATGCATATAGACAGTATGACTTTATACAGTGTGGATCGTGTTACAATTATTAAAGCTTCTTGCTTTTTCAACCTCGCACCAGGGGACCAAACTCCACTATACTATCCTCTCTCTCTCTCTCTCTCTCTCTCTCTCTCTCTCTCTTCCCGTCTAGCTTCGACTTAATATGTGCATAGCCATATATGATTAATTTGGTCCCAACTTTGTATAAATTGTTTTATGAATGACAACAATAAATATTCTGAAAAAAGCAACTTCTTAATTCGATCGATTATCCTTCCCCCAAAAAAAAAAAACATATTCAGTTGATCACCCAAAATAAAAACTGCTTTAAATGATGGGAAAACATACTTAAAAATATGACCAAAAAGTTTAAATAACCCAACATAATCAAATAATCATGATGCATGTATAATTGTTTTAGTGTCACAATTGGAGTTGTTATTCTATCAACTATGGACCTAACAAGAATCTCTAGTTAAAAGGGTACATATTCCGTATGTAGCCATGATATTCAATTTCAATATTTAAAAAAAAAAAAAAGATGATATAAGATAAATAATTGCAACATATCGATCAACGAAAGAACTTAAAAGAACCACTCCCTCCTCTGCACAATATCTCCATGCACCATTGGTGAGGATGCAAACGTCGTCTTGTTCATCCATCTTTTTTCTTTGTGCAAACCATCCACATCTCATCTTTATTACATTTTTAGTATAGCTTGATGGGCCAGAAAAAAAATGATAGGCTCTAATGCCAAGTGCAAAACATAATTTGAATTTAGAAGCTTACCAATGTTATTGATGTTTCTTTGAGGAACGTCTACTCATGTAACTATAGTAGTCAAGTTGATACATATTATTATTAACAATGACATCAATATATGTGGGAGAATTCTTACATTTTGAGTTTCTCATCAAACGAAAGATGTTGTTTACAGATGAGGAGCCACTCCAAATGTTTGCTACCATGATTTTTCTTTTGAGAGCAAGACCTGTATATATAAATTCGAATGGAGCCATTCCGTAGAATGAAGCGGGCTTCAGGAATTGGGGGAAAAGAAGCGAGGAAATTAAAGATTCAAGGAATACGAAGAGAAACGTTGAGAAAGATTTTCCTGTGGGGGCCTACAAGAAATTTTCCTCCGGAAAGTCGGGAGAAAGAGAGGGAAAATGCAAAATGAGTTCTTTCCTTAAAAGACAAGTTCGGTGGGCCCATAACATATTTAATTTTCCAGACTCTTGTTCGTTTCGAGATGGGACACGTGACTGATGTCTGAATTACCGTGAAGGATAGAAGACAGAGGACACGGATTGAATGGGCAGATGTGAATTGTGGAAAGATGTCTCAAATAAGATTGGTCGAGGCTGCTAAAACCTCAACGAAGCTGTCACCATCAATTTTCGGTGAAGGATAGAAAGGACAGAGACTGGTTGTGAGATGGGAAATTTTACAGATGTCTGATGGGTTGAGGTTTCGAAATATTCTACGAGGTTGTCGGTAACACTTTCGGTGAAAGACAGGAGACAGTGAAAGAGGAATAAAGTGAATGCAAGATGGGAAATGTGATTTGATGTTCGAATGAGATGGATTGGAGTGCCAAAAATATCTATGAAGGTGTCAGCAACACTTATTTTCAGGGAAGGGTCCTCGACTATCAGAAAATGTTCTAATATCTGTATATGAGCCCAGATAAATTTTAGTTAGGATGGCCAACAGACAGTGCCACTTCGGACCCATGCTCTCGGGCCACATGTGCTCGAAAAAAGAACGGTAGGCCTCAAGCACTCCAGGCCTAATTGTTGGTGAGGTGAATGAATATCTATGCAAGGATGATGGGAACTGTATTTGAAAAATTCGAGGAAGACAATGTTGACCTTCTATGATGATGGAAGGCCAAAGTATTGTGTTTTCCTATTCTTTCCATGGTGGAACATGATATGCTCACTCCATCAGTATAAACTGTATCATCAAAATCCACCTTCACTACCAACGGATGGATTATTAGAGATAGTAGGCAAAAGGTTGAGTTACTAGATTGTGGATTGTTTGCATCTCTTGGCCCATTGTCAATGCTAAGGGTGTCAAGAACCGAACCGAAAACTGAACCAAACCGAACCGTAAAAATCGGTTTTTCGGTTCGGTTCGGTTTTCGGTTCGGTTCCCATTAAAAACTGAAATATCTTTTATCGGTTCGGTTTCTATTGGTTAACCAAACCGAACCATGAACCGAGAAAATCGTTTCGGTTTATTCTCTTCCATCCCATCGGTCCCGACTCTAGGTTTTATTTTGTCTCGACTCTGGCCCTCTCCTCTCCTCTCGTGTCTCCTCTTGGTCGGCTTGGAGGTGCAACAGCGACGGCGGCAGGGACGACGACTGCAACGGCGACGACGGTAGGGATAGCGATAGCCATATAAAAGCCCCTCGCCACCTCCCTGTCCGAGTCGTCCACCTCCAATTCCTACTCCAATCGCCGCCGCTTCCTCTCCCTCTTCCTCTCCTTCTCTCTCTCGAGCCATCGAAGGTACCTCCTCTCTTTTGAGTTCACCTCTTCTCATCCATCGCTTCCTGCGATCGTGGGTCGTCATCCTCGATGTGCCCGGCTTTGTTTGGTAGTTTTTGGTTCGCCTGTTTCGGTTTTGCTAATGCTTGGACTTCGAAAGATGCGATTTTTTTTTTTGTGCGGATTGATGTCCTTGTGGTTTGCGAATGGTGTCGGATCTCCGGTCGGTGGTGTTGGTGTCTCTGATCTTGTAGTTGAAGGGACAAAATTACACTGGGTCGGATCTTATTTTCGTAGGGAAGCATGGCGTTGGCTGGAATTGAGCTTGTTGATGGACTAAAGGGTCCTTTCTTTTTCACGCTTTGAAGGAGATTAGATGGTCGGAGAGGAAAGATGTGAAGTGTCTGCCCGTTTGTCTCCGAAGTTGGGAGGAAGCGATTTGTGGGCTCGGGGGAATTATTTAGTTGTTTTGTAGTAGCATCAGTTTGCTTCCTCTTTTTGGCCCAAACAGAAGGAAGTATTTCTCATAGATCAGTTCTGTTCACTTTAATCCAAGTCTTTCGAAGCAATGATTGGTTGGGTGGAGTCCGGCGAACGGAAGGGAAGTGAAGCTGTTTAATTTTATGTTATTGCCTCGATGTAATGTGACTTCATTTTGATTTGCAGGGTTAAGTTACCAGTTGCCCATGAAACCCAAAAAGTCAAAAGTGAAGCTTTTGCTTCCTTTTGAAACCCAACTAGATTGGAAGCAATGCAAAACATAGATGTTTTTTTTTTTTTTTTTGGTATTGGAGGAACCGGCTTGCAGCCGACAGCCGTAAACCCCCAAGTGACACTTAAGTAGGAGGACCCACCACCCCTGAGTCACACTTAATACACCTAGCGCCTCCCCTGGGTTTTGAACCCTTCACCTCTTCGTTGAGGATCAGCAGAGTCTTATCCAGTGGAGCCACCGCGGCTGGTGGTTGCAAAACATAGATGTTCGTTTCTTGAATATAGCACAAAAACTAGAGAGAACATCAATCAATGCTTCAGGAGCTTATATAGAAGGTAAGCCGTCCCGAAAAGAAAAAAAAAACCGAAAATCGAAACCCAAAATTTGAAAACCGAAAAACCGAACCGAACAGTTCGGTTCGGTTCGGGACTTATTCGGTTCGGTTCGGAAATTTTCTCTAACAGTTCGGTTCGGTTCGGTTTTTCAAAAAAACCGAACCGAACCGAACTGTTTACACCCCTAGTCAATGCGCACAGGTTGTACAAGTGCATTATCTACAACATCCAAATAATCACTAAAAAATAAATAAATGCCTGCTTTGATTATGCTTGACCTCAAAGAATCCAAAATTATTATTATTTTTTTTAAATTCTCCCGAATCCTATGCTCCGCTAATTAAAAACAAGTGAGGCACTCCACCATTTCTTTGTACTAAAATTACCTTCGAGCCACACTGCCAACAAAATACACATTTTATTTAGTTATTTCACCCCCATCATTCTCTACATAAGCTAATTATCAACATTTAATTCATCTTTATGACTTGATTGTTGCGATTTCACATCAATTGTAACTTCATGTGCTGAAATACCAAATAAAACTTATACTTATTCAAGACAAGAAAAATATAATTGGAAGCAAATGAAATTTCAAGGGGCGAATGCCCAGTGCCAACTACTCCACCATAATTCGCGTTTTTTCTGGTATGGAGACAAAATTGTCTATTATTATTGTTATTGTTGAAAAAGGTTATTGTTAATTATGCTATTGCGCGTGAAGGAAATTGTCTCGACATCATGGTGGAAGTGGAAATTCGTCGAAGTGGAGTCACAACCCTTCATCGAGGGGCATCAATGGCGACTCAAATGTTTTTGCTGGACATTCTATTTGGATTTTCTCCAACCCACAACAATCTTTGGTCTTAAACGGGTGAATGTGTTCGCCACAAGATATTGTTCAAATTAATTCTACCAACTTATTCGCATAATTATCCCAAAATGGATAATAGATTGGAAAATTAAACTTGCGACTTTTGACTTGCAAATCAAGTCTTGGGCCACTTGACTAGTCATTTGATTGGTTTTTCAACTGAAACTTTATAAACATTAGTTTTATTAAAATCTATGTTATTCTCAACATATTTATTCATTTCTTTTGCTTTTTCCTTGACTCTTTGCCATATTTAATTATTTCTCACTTTGAAAACTTCGGATAAATTGAAAAAGAATCCTAGAGCAGGAAAAACAAAACACAAAAGAATCATCTTCCACTATAAAAAGCCATCTATTTCTCTTCCCTCGTACCAATCTTTGTTTAATCTTCCATTCTGATTTGTAGGACTTCGACTCATCAAATGGGTGAGATTGGAATTAGGTTCCATATTAATCCGAGTCATAAATGAAGTCATTTGAGATGAGTCAATATTTCATCAACACATACCTGATTCTATTCGATTGGATTGTCATATATTTTTGGCTCGTTTCTTCCTTTGATCAAGAAATTACGATAACCTTTAGTAAGTTAAGATTTGATGCAACGACACATACAATATCTTGTAGTTTGTTCGTGATGGCATGATATTTTTCTTTGAATATTAGGTAAATATTTTTGAAGCGCCGATACCTAAATTTCAGTAGACAAATTAAGAATACATTTTTGTAAAAAAAAAAGAGCATAAAAACAATGAATGGTAGTAAAAGAACAAAAAAAAAGAGAATAATGAAAAGATAAATATATATAACAAATAAAAAAGCCAATTGGCGAGGCCCACAAGAGCAAACCCATTGATTTGATCCACGACCCAGACCCATCAGCCCCATCACAAGAACATTTCAGCTTTTTCCCCTGGCCTCGTCTTCTCTTTCCCCCTCCTCCTCCGCCCTGTGAGGTCGTAGATGTTGATTTGACCAAAGAAAGGAGTGCTTGCTCTGCCTTGATGCTGAGCTTGGAGTAGATAGAGATTCCTAGTCACGTTCGTTGTCTCCGGCTCGCAATGTCTCTGCTAGAAAGACCTTCAGGCGCACCAGATGCAGACCATTGCCATTGCTGCTCGTTTCTAGAATTCAAGCTCTAGCTGATGTCATTCCAATTGCTTCCTTCTTATTTGGCCATTTTAATATCCAGGCGAAATTACTTTTAGATGATCTTGCTAGTATCAAAATGGTGCATTGATGATTATTGTTACATGCAATGTGTCAATGATTATCATTTTGGATTGTGTTATTCTGTTCTTAATAGAAGGTGTCGTGACCTAACCCCTTGGGTGAAAGAGAGTTATGTTTTGGGGGTATTGTCATACTTTCTATTGACTTGGATTCTACCAAACTCATACTTCGCACGACATCGGACGTTTAAATTTTAAATCAATTAAGCATACGCAAATTTTGACAAAAGAGTCGTCATTAGCCTTTTTCGGTTGACTAGAACCCAAGTAAAATATGGGAGGATATCTTATTTTTTATAACTAGATATTCTAGACTTGAGAATTTGATTATGTCTGACTCCCTTTTAGTACCTACTCGATTATGTCTGACGAACACCATAACTTATCCAAATGAAATTTAAGATTCGTCCTAACCATTCTAGAATAAGAAAGTAACACTCAAAATATTGAAATGCGTAATCAATTATAATTATAAAGGAAACTATATAAGCATCCTAATATTATCCTTAAAAAAATAAAAAGACAATGCAAAACAAAGAATCCTATTATTTGTTTAACTTTTTTAGAAATTTTCCAATTTTCCAATTTTCTGAATTTTTATGATTTTTCTGATTATTATTATTATTATTATTATTATTATTATTATTATTATTATATTTGGGTAATGAGTTAACCCGATCCAACCCGTCTACCTGGATCCGACCCGGTAGGATTTACAAAAAATATATTTTGAATTTTTTTATTATTTTTTAATTTTTTTCCTCTTTTGTCTTTTTCCTTATTAAGTCCTTTTCTACTGCACTTCTTCTTCTTCTTCCCCTTTTCTTCCCCGAAGCCATTTTTTCACTCTGAACCTTCATCTTCTTCTCCATTTTTTGAACCCATACAACTAGCGGCCATGTACGGAAACCGGCGCTCACACCGCCACACACCATCACCAGATTACATCTCCGGCCGTCGTCGGCCTATCGCCGGCGATGGCCTAACCAAGTTCGGTTTTGCATGGCCGTCGACGAACGTCAAAAGTTGGGCCGTGAAATCAAACAAAAACATAGCAAAACACGAGAAAGCAGACGAGCGTCAACAAAATATGCGCAATCAAGCCTCGAACTAAATTTATAACGTCGATCGGATAACATGGATTTGGGCGCATCATTCGAGCATTTTGTCGAACACATGTTGTGCAGCCGCGAGAACAGGTCTTTGATTCAGCTTTGACACTATTTTCCAACCAAAACACGACGCGACAGGTTCTAGACATCATTATCGCGCACGAACATATCTCGTTTTCGCGGGGTTGAGCCGCGAGTATTTCGATGAAGATTCACGCTCTCGGATCTGCTTCCGTCACAGCTTCCTTTCTCATCCCTCGCTCACGGGCATTTGTTCGGTGACCGTCACTGTACCTTCTCTCCTCCTTGCGTTACAGACGCTCCTCTCACGAGCGCGCAAGAATGAGTGATGGGCTGGGCTTCTTTTTAGGCCCTGGTGGGCCGAAGAAAAAGAAGGAAAATGGGCCAAAGAGAATAAAGTAAACGGGAAGCCCGGTTAAGGGGTGAGCCGGAAAAACCAAGTGGGCTAGACACGCCGGCCCACGCGACTTCATTTTCATCATTCATTCATTTTATTTGATCCATTTTTATTCATTCTTCATTTTTTTTTCCTTTTTATCTTTTTATCTTCTTTTTTTTTTTTTTTTTTGGCGAAAAAGTGGATATTTAGAGCATCGATAAAAATTTGGGTGTCAACAGAAGGTTTTAGTCGACTCGATCCCTTTGATGCAAAGCAAACGAAATTGACTCTAGTTCCCTTCTTTCCTCGGATTCGGACTTGAAAATTTTGAAGTCGGCAGTTTGAGTTTCATTCGTTACCGAGAGAAAGATAGGCTCGATTATTGAGATTTCCTTTGTATCTCTTACCTCTATTTTCTACACTCGGTTTCTCTTTTCGGTAAAATTACATGATTTTTTTTTTTTGAAAC
The DNA here is from genome assembly GCA_017140165.1 of Eucalyptus shirleyi. Classification (NCBI taxonomy): domain Eukaryota; kingdom Viridiplantae; phylum Streptophyta; class Magnoliopsida; order Myrtales; family Myrtaceae; genus Eucalyptus; species Eucalyptus shirleyi. Next base: position 10,987,610 of record CM029452.1, on the reverse strand, counting down.
AATAAACAACTCGAGTTGAAATGCAGGAAACTGAAATCACAAGCAAATTAAGAGTATAGGTGAAAATTGGAATAGGAAATCTAGACTTGTACTGAAATCAACAAACATATTTAGAGAAAACTAAAGGCGACCAATAAAATTTACGGATGCCGAGTACAAATTACTTACTTCATTTATCACAAGATACCATTCTATTTAAGATTTTACTAACTGTATGAAAAAAAAATTACTAACAGCAATAGATTTGCCAGAGAAAATTAGTGATGTTTGACAAATCGGATGCCTTTGAAAGTCAAAGCTTTAAAGTGTCGTCTTGCATGAGGTGAACTAGGAAACTATCTTTAAAAGAAACGGATTATTATTTGGGAGGCAACAACCTAAGCGTGGTTTGCTGGACAAGAGAGAGTAGAGCGGAATCGTTTTCCGGGAGAGAGAGAGAGAGAGTGGTAGGGGACGAATTGAAGCTGTCAACGGGGCTTTGACAGGCGACGGTGGGGCTCGAGGGAGCAACGGCGGAGATGGCAGCGTGGTTCGTAACAGTAGAGAGGCGCCTTTGCAGTTGCAACACTAACAGGCCACGGCGGCGCCACCTTGGTTCGCCACGGCGCGCACCGTGTCCTATCCACATTCGCGGTGTATCTACTTTGCAGTGTCTGTGGTGCTGCCCCAACCAGCAGAATCAGTCCCCCTCCTTATCCCCACTATCATTGCCGCCAACATCCCCCGCCGCGGCAATCCCTTGTTCAAAGGAGAGGTGGCGTTGGTTGCCTGAGTGGTTTTCCACAGGTAGAAGGCCCTGGTGGTCGATATCTGGGCAGGCGAAGAAGTGGTGAAGTCATTCGTTACTGCCGGAGTGGAAGCCGGTGAGTCCGAGGCCCACTAAAGGCACAAAAAAAGAGGGTAAGTTGTTAAAAATTACCATGGAATGGGTACCTCAATTTAATATTTGTACCTGCTATTTGTTAAAAAGATATCTTAGAATAATTATAATTCGTATATAATTATATTGAGTGTATCTGAGTGTGTATTTATATTAAATAATAAGTGCAAGAAATGGATAATTAAATAAATGAGACTTATTTTTCTTTATCTTTCTACATGAAATATAGAAATATACATATGATAATCTATTCTATTCTTGTCTTTAAAAGTGAATTGAATTCTAATTTTTATTTTATTTAATAAACAAAGAGTTTCTTACAAATTCATGAAGAATTCATTAAAATTCAATCCAACAACAGGTGTCTTAGTAAAACATAGAGATTCTCGGAATTTATAGCAGAAAGAAAATGTTGCTTGGTTTCTCTATTTGCTAATTTTGGGGAAACTTCAGATCCCTCCTCACCCACAATCAGCCCAAAAGGGGAAGTACTTTTCCCTATGAGAGTAAGAAAATCAAGGTTGTGTTTGGTTTGGTTTGGACGGCGGACCAAGCACGCGTGCGCGGAGAGAGAGAGAGTTCTCTAGTTGTGAGTAGTCAAATAAAGAAGTGGGCCTTGCGCTGAGCTTGCCAAGCATTCTTCCATTAGGCAATGATGTACCTCGCATTAATGGAACAAGTGAATATAAAGCGCATTGTTAATGGGATCATTAATCCATATCTGCTAATGCATATATGCGATTAGGAAGGCAATGGAAAATTGGCCAAATTTTGTAATTTCAAAAAGTCATAATCTACATTCAACATGGGAGAACTTACCATTATGTTCGAGGATAATATACCAATGCTAATAAGCTACCTTATTGTGTCAAACTAGTATTTAGTAAGCATGCTTGGAAATACAAGCTATGTTTGAACATTTGTTGACCATTTTGATTTTCAAAGATATAACCTACCGTGTTATGGTACAGAATTAGAAATTTTCTTTCCTTGTTGGGCTAAAATGAGTGGGAGGGAAGTGAAGAAGAGAATGGTAGAGAAAAATATTCTTGTGGGCTCACAAAAATATTTCCTCTTAAAAGTGGGAGAAAACATAAGGAAATGCAAAATGAGTTCCTCCCTATCAGATTGCAGTCAAATGTACCTTTTATTTCAAGCCACTTTCAATTTCAGTTTAGAGTTTCAATTTTCATTTAATATCTCATAGCATTCTTTTCCATTTCATGATATTGATTTCGACTAGAACTTTGTAATTTGGATGAACTATCGCCCTTCTTTGTTTACATTAGAAAAATAATAATACTCGAAAGTCTTTTGTAGCCAACAAAATCCTCCCCTAAAGTCAACACAGATAATAATCTCTTTCATTACTAATTTATTTTTGATTGTTAGATTTAACTAATCAATTTAATTATTATTATTATTATTATTATTATTATTATTATTATTATTATTATTATTATTATTATTTATTTTATTTTTTTTAATGAAACTTCATGGATCATCATAGTGATATTTTCAATAGAAAATTTATTCAGATCAATTTCACGAGTTCTCTTACTATAATATTATCATAATGGTGAAGTATCACTCTGATCAAAGGATTTTGCACCCTTTTTATATCAGCTCTATCTACTTCCTTTCCACTAATTCCTCATTTATACGCCTTCATTTAATTTCATAAATTCTTTCTCCCTCCCTCCTTCCTGCTAGGAAAGTTTGAAAATATCGATATCTGCTTAATACTAAATGAAGTTACGTTCTGTTTTTAAGAAGTTATCCACGTTGGAAAAAGAGAGGAAAGGTTGAAAATATTTAAGCGACTTAAAACAAGATGTTAAGGTAGTACGGATGGAGATCTTTGGTGAAACAAGGATTTGTAATGATAAATAAGAATAAATAAATTGGGCACAAGTATGCCAAAATGAATCAGCATGGGCATCCATATTTCTAAAAGCAAATTATCCTCACTAACAAGTGTAGTCGGGCAACGTGTATAACTAATTTTCATTGACTAATCATATTAAAATTTATCTCTATTGAAAAATAACTCAAAAGCATAATGTAACCTCAAAAAATCATTCAATGAAGTAAGGGGTTCCAATTGTGTACTTTTTCTCGAGACAACTCTCCTGAGCACAGGCTCTTGACACCTTCTTTAAAAATCGACATTCACGACCCCACATTTACAGTAGTTAATCTGATGTTTACATTTAGCACCATAACATCATGGATATGTTATTTCCTGATCATGATAATTAAGTGATTTTTGTGATGAGTGTAGTCCACTGTCAATGTCCCAAGGCAACCATGGCATGATCTGCATTGCAAAGTTGAGATGATATTTGATACTTGTGTTTAAATTTGGAGGAAGCAAAAAGAGAATTTGTGCATGTAGCACAACCACTTATCAGGCTGTGATGGACTGAAACAAAGTCGAAGCAATTCAAAAGCAAGTGTCTTTGATGAGTTTCCTATCTACCAGGAGTTGTTTTCGTATTACCAGATTCCTACATTGATCCCCAAATCAAGGAATACGGATGTACAACTCAACTCCACTGGGAATTTCACCGACTATATATCTCTGCCACATTTTCTCAATCATTTAATCCATTCATCCTCTAATTCCGTAACCTCAACTTTCCAATGCGTCTGATTTGTGACCCAGCAACGCTTGTTGTTTTGTTGAGCTTACTAAGTCATTAGGTCACAAGTATGAAAATGGAGTAATTACTCAGACCACCTCCAGTTCAGTATGGGAGGTTGGGTGGGCAGAATGCGTGGTCGCAATAGAAACTATGACAGGCAAGGAGGCTCAGTGGCAAATAGACAAGGGGCAAGGTGAAAGAAGAAATCCCATGCCAATGGGCAATATGGATTGTGCCCCCAGTGGAAGGGATCCATATCAAGGACAAAGGAGAGATCTGGTGCATTCATACTAGGAAAACTACAGTTAACAGGGTTATAACAACAATTGCTATCAGCAATAGAGAGACCTGCGGCAAGGAGATAGATGGAGCTCTGCACCTCAAGTGCATAATAATTTATAGGAGAGACAATTGAAACTATGCACCTATTCCTGGTAAAACATATGGGTAGGGACCTGATGGATTTCTAGGGCAGGGTACTAGTGATGCCGGTGACTAATCTTCCCTTCCCCCTAGATTTCGCAGAAGCAACCCTCAAGTGAATTCTATGAGGGAGGGAGGAAAACAAAAATCATGTCTTTGAAACATCATTCTAAACAGCAATGGCCAAGACTCTCATGGCAATATTAAGCATCCATCTCATCAATTTAGTCATGCAATTACCATCTGAACAAGTGAAATTGACAAAGGAACTGGAACACATGATATAAAAAAGGCAACCAAACTAAGACATAATCCATCTAATTCATTCTTATTCCACAACTTCCAGCACATGTGCAAAATTGTAACAAAGCATACAAGACCGCAAATCGTGATCGTTTTGATGATTAATAGACATGAAATTGAAGCCATATCTTCCTACAAGCCATATGACTATAATTCTTGCAAAATTGGCATGAGATTCACCATAATACTTTCTCCTAGCATGAACATATATGATCCATAACTAGACTAGCCTCAAGCTGGAATCAAAAGCACACTAAATAAGGTATATCAAGATAGAGTCAGCATACACATATCGATTTCCAGTAGAATTTCATTCATTCATGCCATAATTTCTTTCCCGAGCAAACATGAAATTCACCATGACACAATCTTATGTCACAGCACATGCTTAATTGAATGGAATAGCATAAAATCAAGTATAAATCGGCATCAGCTTGGGGCTGCAACAATCACGAATTAGCATGTATCGACAAGGTTCTAACAGATTCAAAACAAGTTTGAAATTGAATACCTATCATTTTTTGATGAAGAAACACAATGCAAATATGCTTATATGACCAAAATAGATCAACAATCTAGTAAAGAAGGGAATTCTCAGTCAAGAACTGAATGAAAATACACACCAACTAAGTTCAGGAATTTCATTAAACAAGTGGTATACACATTTCAAACAAGGAGCACCGATTCAAATCATTAATACAGCCTCAATCATAGTCGATTTGCACTAGACGGTAGCAATACAACAGAAAATAGAGAAAATGTGGTTTTGTTGAATGAAGAGTGATTAGCTATAGAGTGATTGACATGGGGTATGAGTAAGGAGATCAACAGAAGCAACGTTAACGAGTCTTCTTCACAGCTTGGCGGAACTGTTGGCAATCGGGAAGCGGTGACGATCAACAACGAAGCAAGTGGAAAGGATTCAACTGAAATCACCGAGAGAGTGGCCTATGGATGCTCAAAAATCACCCGAGTCCCTACGACCAATGCTTCTCAGCGTGTATGTCGTGTGGTGGCCAGCAATGTATTGAGGGCGACGGAGAGGACAATGAAGATCAAAGGAACTACCGACGACGGTGGCTGTTGGTGTGATGTTTCTGCAGAGCGCACCGAGCCTGAGCTTAAGATGGAACCGACAGATTGTTAGATGCAGAGAGAGAAAGGAAGAGAGCCCGAGAAGTCTGTTGAGGGCCGTGTGATGTCGAGTGCATGTGGGTCCCACCGAGAATGGTGCATTAACTAATACACAATGCCCACGAGAAAGGCTTGAGCCCGTTGTCTTTGGTGTCTTTCCCAGTCACTAATGCCTCGGTCCGGCTCTGCTCCACAGATGATTATACTCGAGACTCGCAAGGATGGGAAGTCCTCAAGAGTACGTGAATTTCATAGAGTATTTCTCAGAGAACAACCTACTGAATTTCGGCAACTGGAAAAGTCTAAGAATATTTAACTTGGAGAAGGTGACTATCGTGTCGGTCCTTTCTTCCCCTTTTTCATCACCAACAATTAGTTCCATATTTTCACACGACTCCACCACTAGCTCTTTGATTTTCCCAAGAAATTTCACAGTGAAGGTAGTGAAAAGCATTTCCAAAGGGAAGCACCTCACAACCTCTACTTTTCTCAAATTTGGGAATGGGACGTCGGGAAGACCATCGGATTGCCAAATGTGCCTCAAATTTCCGAGATCATGCAAAACCAGCCTCCTCAATTCACCACACTCAGTATCTTTCCCATCACCTTCGTATATATCGAATGGCATGAAATCACTTCTAGGATTCGGAGAGAGCAATGCAATGTCTTCCACATATAGGACGGGGCAAGACATTGGAGGTTGTCACAGTCCTTCAATTCAAGAGATTTTAATTTTCCAATGGAATGGCCAGGAATTTGATTGTTCCATAGCTCGTTGCATTGAAGGCCTTCAACTTCTAGACTTCTTATATTGGGAAATGTGACTTGCACGAGAATAATGTAAGAAGGATAAGTAGGATTATTTGTTCTAAACATGATAATGCAAGAGTACATATGATCATTGTAGAAAATATTTCATTAACACATACTCAATTCTATTCGATTGGATTGTCCCATATTTTTGGCCCATTTCTTCCATCGATCAAGAAACTGCTCTAGCTTTTGGTAAGTTAAGATTTGACGCAACAAAACATACATCATCTTATAGTTTGTTCGCGACAACATGATATTCTTCTTCGAATGTTAGGTAAATGTTTTTGAAACTGTCAAAACCTAAATTTAGTCGATAAATTAAGCATACATTTTTGTAAAACAAGAGCATAAAAACAATAGATGGTAGTAAAAAGAACAAAAAAAAAAAGAATAACAAAAAGATAAAAATAAATAAAGGCCAAGTTGGTTCAATTGGCATGGCCCACAAGAGTAAACTCATTGATTTGATCCGCGGCCTAGACCCATCAGCCCCATCACCGCAACATTTTAGCTTGTTCCCTTGACCTGGCCTTCTTTATCCCCTCGTCCTCTGCTCTGCGAGGACGTCGCTATTGATTTGACCAGAGAAAGGAGTGCTTGCTCTGCCCTGACACTGAGCTTAGAGTAGACATATATTCCTAGTCACGTTCGTTGTCTCCGACTAGTAATGTCTTTGCTAGAAAGACCTTCAGGCGCTTGCCATCGCTACTCGTTTCCATGAACTCAAGCTCCAGCCGATGTCATTCCTATTGCTTCCTTCTTATTCAATCAATTTGCCATGCAGGTGAAACTGCTTTTAGATGATCTTGCTAGTATCAAAATGGCACATTGATGTCGTTATGTGCGATGCACCAATGATTATCATTTTAAATTGTGCCATTTTGTACTTATTGGAAGGTGTCGTGACCTAACCCATTAGGGGAAGAAAGTTATGTTTAGGGATATTGTCAACTTCAGGTTAACAAGCTTCCATTAACTCGGGCTCTCTCAAACTTCTACCTCGCATGACAGTGGGTGTTCAAATTTTAAATCAATTAAGCCTACATAAATTTTGAAAAATAAGTCACCATTGGCCTTTTTAGTCAGCAAGAAATTAAGTAAGATACTAGAGAATATCTCACTTTTTGCAATCAGAGATTCTAGATTTGGGAAATTGACTATGTGCTAACAAACGCCATAGCAGCCTATCCAAAATAAATCAAGGATTTGTCATAACCATTCTAGAACATGAAGTAACACCTAAAGTATTGAAATGTGCAATTATAATCATAAAGCAAGGCATACAAGTATCATAATATCGTCCCTAAAAAATAAAAAAAGACAGCGCAAAACAAATAACCTTATTTTAAAGTCCTAAAGGCTTGTCCAATTTTTGGTTCTACATTTTTTCTAGAAAATTTCCATTTTTTTTAATTTTCTAGTATTTTCTGTATTTTTATGATTTTTCTGAATTTTCAATTATTTTCATTTTTTTGAATTTTTTATTTTTTTAATGAATATTCCGGATTTTTTTAAATTTTTTAATGATTTTCTAAAATTATAATTTTTTATTTATTGATTTTCGAATTTTCTAAAAATTTTACTTTTTTAGAATATTTTTATATTTTTAATTTTTAATTTTTTCGATTTTTTACTTATTATTATTATTATTATAATATTCCGGGAATGGGTTTGGACCGTAAACCCGATCTGACCCGTTGACCTGACCCCTCTACCGGATCCGACCCGGTCGGATATAGAAAAAGAATTTTTAAAAAATATTTTGAATATTTAAAAAAAATAATTTTTTTTTTTCTCTTTTGTCTTTTTCCTCATTAAGTCCATTTCTACTGCACCACTTCTTTTTCTTCGCTTCTTCTTCCCCGAAGCCATTTTTTCACTCCCAACCTTCATCTTCTTCTCCATTTTTTGAACCCGTACAACTAGATGCCATCTACGTACACTGGAGCTCACACCACTACACACCATCACCAGATTACATCTCTGGCCGTCGCCGTCTGCCTATCGCCTTCCACGGCCGAACCAAGTTCGGTTTTGCATGGCCATTAACGAATATCAAAAGGTGGGCCGTGAAATCAAGCAAAAACATAGCAAAAAACGAAGAAAGCAGACGTGCGTCAACAACATATGCGTGATCAAGCCTCGAACTAAATTTTTAACGTCAATCCGATAACATGGATTTCGGTGCATCATTCGAGCATTTTGTCGAATACATGTTGTGCAGCTACGAGAGCAGGTTTTTGATTCAGCTTTGACACTATTTTCCAACCAAAACACGACGCGACAAGTTCCATTATCTCGCACGAATATATCTCGCTTTCGCAGGGTTGAGCAGCGAGTATATCGATTTAAGATTCATAGGTTCTTTTCTCATCACACGCTCACGGGCATTTCTTCGGTGACCGTCACTGTACCTTCTCTCCTCCTTGCGTCACAGACGCTCTTCTCACGAGCGCGTGCGCGCGCAAGAAGAAAGAGTGATGGGCTGGGCTTCTTTTTTAGGCTCCGGTGGGCCAAAGAAAAGAAGGAAAATGGGCCAAACCCATGTTTGAATTGAAATTGAGACACTCACATAAGTTCTTCCCTTCTGAATGGGAAGCCCGGTTAAGGGGTGAGCCGAAAATAACCAAGTGGGCTAGACACGCCGGCCCACACGACTTCATTTTTCATCATTCATTCATTTTATTTGATCCCTTTTTATTCATTGTTCTTTTTTTTCCTTTTTTTTTTGTATCTTTTATGAATTTTAATATTTTTTTCGAAATAAATGGATATTTAGAATGTCAATAAAAATTTGGATGTCAATAGAACATTTTAGCTGACTCAATCCCTTTGATGCAAAAGAGCTATGTAAGTGAAATTGACTCGAGAGTTCCCTTCTTCCCTTGGAATCAAGTCAGCCATTTGAGTCTTATTCGTTAATGAGAGAAAGCCAGCCTCAATCATTGAGATTTCCTTTGCATCTCTTACCTCTATTTTCTACACTTGGTATTTGTTTTTGGGAAATTACATGAATTTTTTTTTCCAAAACAATAAACAACTCGAGTCGAAATGTAGGAAACTGAAATTCCAAGCAAATTGAAAGTATAGGTGAAAAATTGAATAGGGAATCCAAACTTGTACTGAAACCAACAACGTATTTAGAGAAAACTAAAGGTGAACAATAAAATTTGCATTCTTACCAAAAAAAAAAAAAAAAAAAAAAAAAGACAATAAAATTTGCAGATGCCGAGTACAAGTTATTTCATTTATCTCAAGTTACTGCTCTATTTAAGATTTCACTAACTATATGAAAAGAATTACCAACAGGAATAGATTTGCTAGAGAAAATCATTGAGGTCTAACAAATTGGATGCCTTTGTAAGCCAAAGCTTTAAAATGTCGTCTTGCATGTGGTGAACTAGAAAATTATCTTAAGAAGAAATAGATTATTATTTTAATCTACGATTCGAGTGCGCGGATGGCCTTGGCTGTCCTCCTCCCCTCCCTGCCGAGACGATAATGTGCCTTCAAGTTGGGAAGCCACCCGCGGAAGCAAGTTTTCTTAGCTCTTTTTGTCGTTTTCCAGCATGCCGCATGCCTGTCTACCCATAAACACAGGAAAACAGCATTGAGCTGCCTTCTACAGTCAATTCTCATAGTTGAGACTCATTCAGCAACAACTGAACTTGTATACAAATGCAAAATAGACAAAGAATCAAGCAAAGCATTCGGTCATGGCATAAAAAGCTCACTATGCACTCAGCCATCGAATGTCAGTTTTGACATCAAGGAATGGACTTCAGAATCTTTAGTTAACAAAGAAAATCAAACAGGTAGAGGCCATGCGTTCACCTAAAAAGAATAAATCAAATATTATTGACATACAGAAGGTATTGAGGTATCAATGAATGGATCCAGAAATGCAAGGCATAATCATCCAAGCATACGAAACCAATTACTTTTGAGATCAAGCACAGGATGAAGTCCGGACAAGAATTTACTGAAGTACACAACGCATGACGCACATTTCGAAGAAGGATTTCACCATTTCCAGTACAAGGATGGTAATTGTCTCAAATGTTAGAATAGCCACATACAAACATTGTAGATTGATATAGATAACATAATTCCTAGTAAATTAAGCCGACACAGCATGTTATTCTCAGTCATGGAAGTATTGAGCACAACTTTAGAAGTTCAACCAACATCAAGGAAAATAATGTCATACAAACTGGAGAACTCTCAGTTTAAGCACGCCATTGCCAGATAATCATCACGATGCAAGAATGCTTGCAAAATACACATGCTAACACCGTTCAAGAATTCAATCAAACATGGGGTAAGCGTTTTGGTAGGGGCACCTAAATGCAATGACAAGGAAAAGGTGCGCATCCAAACAATCACCAAATCATTGAAACGTGTATGAGTTCATCAGGACAATCTCGGACTCAATAAGATTTCACGCCTGCAGAATCAAGTACTTGGTCCCCACCTCCAGCAGAGACAGAGCATGCAAAGTTTACCTTGATAAGAATCATGATGATTCAAATACTCAACCCAGTCAAAGAAATCCTCATTGCGTCCGATTCCAACTCACATTCAACCTTCGTCAAACTCGAAATCATGATACTATCCCTCAAACTCAAATGGTTTCAGCCTCAATCAATGTCAGAGAGAGAGAGAGAGAGAGAGAGATAGGAGGAGGAACATGGGCTTTCCTAGATTGCAATCTCCTTGATCTCCTTCTTCCACCTGCGATGGTTGTCATGAGGTAATTCATCACTTCGATTGCTTCCATCGGATCATGAAGCAATCGAGTTTGTGATTTTGGTGGCTAATCCATTATAAATTTATACAGAAAGAAAGATTTCTTCAATAATTTTTCGATCCTGAATCACACATTTTTAAAATGCAAACGAGCAAATCATGTGCAGACCAAGATTAGATAGGTCATCTTGCAGAGGCAAGAGAGGTTCGTGGGCTGCGACCCAAGGAAGAAGAAGACGTCGGCGTGCCGCAACCATCGGTGCAGGGTGGTGCTGACGTTCTCCGACACCAGCACGTGCAAGGCGTGCGGCCTCAAGGTCTAATTAATTTTAGTATAAAGGATTGAAATTGAAACCAAATCAGGCTAAATTGACAAACTTGCGATCCTACATTTAACCAGAGTAGATATGAACATCCTTGTGGTGATAATTTTGGTCACGAATCGAGGACACATGTTGCTATGTCATGACATAAACTCTCCATCATGATTACTAAGATTTTTTTTTTAAAAATTTCTTTAAAATATAATTTTGTATACTATCCTCTTTTTTTTTTCTCTACAGGGTGGCGGGGCTGCTGGCCCTCGGCCAGTGACCGGTGGACTTGCTGGCCTTATGAAGAAAACAATAAAATAGAAAGAAAGAAAAGAAAAGAAAAATAAAAAAGATATATTTTTTTAAAAAAAATTAAATACAATTTTCCACATTAATACCGGCCTTTCACATAGGATAATTAGTACTTACTAGAACCATGTTAGAGAATTCCAGCAAAAATTACCCGAAAAGATTACATTTATAATTTTTAAAAAAATTAAGACTAAATTGACACGATTGAAATATTTATGACTGCTTAATACTAAATTAATACATAAATTTAAAATTGAATTAATCACCATACAATGATAATTTTTCCTTTAACTAACGAGAATGCCATGATTTGTCAATTAAAAATTAAGACAGCACATTTCCCATGCTGTGGAAATCGCTCTTTTCAAAGGGAACATGAATCTATCAGCAAGGTGCTCGTTGCTCGTTGCTCATCGTTAAGTGGTGCCCCAATCAATGCATTGACCACCTCTGTCAAAAGACCGGCGACTCCGAAGTAAGGCCGACCAAGAAGCCAAAGACAACGATGCTGACAGACGATCCCGAAGAGGACGACGCTATGTTCTCATCTCGCTTCCGCTGCGACGTCTTGCTCAGCTCTTGCGGCGCCAACACCCCCGCCATGGCATCATGGATTGCCTCTACCGCGAGCACATGCTTAGTGGCGTGCCACGGCTCCGGCTCGATGAAGAAGGACTCAAGCGAGGGGAGGAGATAGCGCCGGGCTTTCTGGAGGTGGTCGGCGACTCGGCGCAGTCGTGGCCATCATCCCCGAGAACTATCCCGTGTTGAGGTTAATCAATTTCAAATTTACGCCTTTCATCTGAATTCTACTGATTTGAAGGAGCTAAACTTTACTGATTGCAGCAATCTAGTTGACATCACTGGTCTCCGGGTATTGAAATCTCTGAGGCTTTTACTCTTGGGAGAGAAGAATTGAAAAGGTGAAAAAGATCACTCATGACTCCCATTTTGGGAAAACTACTTGAATTGTAGCAAAAAGATGGATGAAGATCATCAGTTCAGTTTCTCCACCTTTGTTCAGTATCTTCAATCACGAATGCAGAAAGTTTTGACCTTAAATGTCTTTTTTCGTAAGAAATTTCAGGTTGCTCTAAAGCATTTGCACAACTCGAGTGTCCCTGGGAGTGAGATTCCTGGATGGTTTTGTCAGGAAGTTCCTCATTTTGCTGCTCCGAAGAAGAACCGCGAGGTTAGAAGGAATGATTTTCGCTGTTGTTGTTTCTGTGGACAGTGTAAATCGGGCAAACATTCCGCTAACAGCAATCGAGGACATTAAAGGAAGGCTTCTAAGGCTTGAATATCCGATACACGTTAGACATTAAATGACACAAGCGAAGACCAGCTTTACCAGATTAGATAACCAGAATTCAAGCCTGAGAAGCCCTGCTGAAAAAGCAAGTACAAAGCCGCTGTTCGAAGGAGACATGAATAGATATAGTCCTGCGAGACCCACCATACTTTCCTGGCCTCTCGCTGAAGAAGCGCGGGATATAGCTGGTTTTCAAGAATGATGATGATGACGATGGTAATGAAGAACGGTTGGACGAATCCCAGCAGTCCAAGTGTCTCAGAAACTTGGCCAAGTTCATCAGCTCCTCGTGAGATATTTGGTCCATCGTTCAGGTGATTATATGCAATTCTTGCAACGGCTCCAACATATATCCTTTGCCTTTTCCCTGCATAAGACGGAATAATGGAGTAAAGAGCCGCTGGTACTTATGCAAGGACCGAGCCAAGTCCATAATTACTTCTGTGTTTGGAAGGGGATCATAGGACACGGTTGGAATCAGTTATAAAAATTTGAGAAAATGTTCATTCTTCAACTAACAAGGTGCTTTCAACGATCACACTTTTAGCAATTCCTAGGAAACCACCCGACTTTTTCGACAGAGGCACGGTCAGTTTGTCATCCTCAAACAACTTCGGGATGCAGCTAGCAATGGCTCCCAGAGTAGCACCTAAAATAACCTAACAGTTAACACGTCTCCCACTCAATTAGAGAAAAAGCGACCAGAGAATTAATGAACAGGCAAAGGAACTCCTTATTGCTGCCATATAAGCAGTCGCAATGCAAGACATGAGCAGCGTGGCTGGGAATAAAAGGTGAGCCTCCTTTGTGAAGCAAGCTTTGTCAAGAAACAATGAACAGGAAGATATTAAAAAAAAAACGTTTCCAGAAAAGCATTTAGGACTTTGCGTTTGGGCTAGAACTAGCCCATAAATGCACGAACAGAATTAACGTAAGCTGCTTTCCTACTGCTCTGAAACGTGCGATACTCTTGGCGTCCGGAAGGAGTCCAGAAGTCTGTTATCATCACATCCCTCCCTTTCTTTCCGTTTAGGGATGGGTACGAATTTTGGAAGGGAGAATCCTAAAGATCGTATGCTTGTGATTCTGACAATAATGGAGAAACTCGAACAGTCAAAATATTTCATTTTACAGTATTAAGAAACATATCTGTAATTGTATTAACAAAATTTCCTTCCGTTCAAGACCCATTGACACCCCTACTGACAGCTATATGATGCCATATTTTAATTGTATTACACATCAATAGAAGGCGTAACTTGATAGTGACAACAACACAGGCAAATACCATCGTGCTGACGTCCCAGAGGCCGAACGTTTTTCCCGATGAATTTAGACTAGTAGAACTAGAAGCTGTCACAAAGTGATAAAAGATGAGACTGGTAGACTGCAAAAAAAGCCTAGGCTACGACAACTCTCCACTTGAAGTATGAATTCCGTATTCCCTCCTTGTACAGTTTTGTATACTTCTTTGAAAGTGACGCAGTAACATCCTGGAAAAACATGCAAAAACACTGTCAAGTATTTGCTCCAATTGTGATTTGAGTTGAAGTACAATTATGAATATTAGTCGGCAATTAGCAGGTGGTCACAAATAAGGTAATCGAAGCTTTGTTAATGTCTCTCAATCTTTATAAGTGGAGCTACTATATACTCTTTTATTCGGCTATTGAGTAAAGGTGTAGTATTTGTTGATTCTCTCTCTCCCTCTCACTTGCAAATCATAGAAATATTTCCATGATATAAGAGCCACCATGGAAGAGGGATCCAAATCAAAACTCCAACTTTATCTTTCCCGTTGCCTTCAGTAAAAAGAACATAGCCATCACTATTCAGTCAGCTCCATCTGAACAATCTCTTCATGTTTGTCCACATCATTTGTCTACAGTGATAATCCTCGTTGAAGCATCAGTCTATGGTGTCAATTAAAGCTCGCCTTCTGTTCTTCTCAGCCTTATAAATGCTCAAAAATCACCCGAGTTCCTTTAATCAACGCTGTTTGTTCTTGCCCCTTCTTAGCGTGACATGTCCTGTGGTGGCCAGCGATGGAGGTGTGGCAGCAGCTGTTGGTGGATGGAGGGTAACAGAGAGGACAATGAAGAGGGAATGAAGATCAAAGGAATAACTGAGGGCTAGAGAGAATTTGCTGAGCTCCTTTTCCGTGTTGGAAGGTCCTCTGTTTCTGTTCTGCCCCCCTGCTGCAGAGTGCGCCAAGCCTGAGCTGAAAAGGAAAGCGACTCAGATCATTAGATGTAGAGAGACAGGAAGAGAGGCAGAGAATTCCGCGGAGGGCCGCGTGATGTAGAGTGCATGTGGGTCCCACTAAGAATTGCGCATTAGCTAATACCACTGATTTTTGATTCAAAGGGCCCAACTATGGATTTGTGTAGGAAGTTCAAGTTCGTCATATTTCCACGTGGTTACAGCTATTTAATAGCAGGTACTAGCTGAACACCCAGTGAGTGCATTGACATTTATCAAAAACTTGAGTTAGTGACTAATAATGTTTAACTGATGCTGTGCAGGCTTATGGTTATAGGATGTCGCTTTAGGTGGAGCACTCGAGAGATTTAGAGGACAGCTTCAGGGAGCTGCAAGCACTGAACGCATGAAGAGGGTGAACAAAATAGCCAAACGGAATTGGAGGACTTATGCAGATGAGGACCAACATAATCCCATGGAAATGAGAGGCCACCTGATGCAATATCTAATCCATCTGAGCAAAGACAGTAAAGTTGGTCTTTTGGCCGATTTCGAAACATGTCGCGGCCTGATTTTTCGGGTTCACCACCTAGAATTTGGCTAATGGATTACTAAGTCTTTAAGCTTAGCTCGGGCTTTCCCAAGCCCATACCAATTCGCGACTTATGTTTGAATTCTTAACATGCAAATGATTTCAATCAGGAGCCGCCACTAATCTATTTTTGGTGGGTCGATTAGAAACCCAAGTAAAGTAACGATAAATTTATTTTACTCCTACGAACTAGAGATTTATGAGTTCGGGGACTTGGTTACACCAGATTATCCTAGTGCCCTTTCGGTACATTTTTATTTCATTTTCAAAAATGTTTGGCAATTGAATTGATTTTAATTTAACTTCCTAACATGTGAGGTGATCATACATGTGCACATACCACCAATTTAACACTCAAGAAAGCAATTAAATATTGCAAAACATACCTAGAAGCAACGAAAGCATCTGCATTGTTAAGTCAGAATTCACATCAGCAACCCTAGATATGATTTTTAATTAACACGCAATTTCAATTTTCGTTTTCACTTTATTTAATGAAAATCATGACTTATGCAATGCATGTAATCTAATATGACATGGCAGCATGACCTAAACTATATGACATGAAGAAATGTAATTAAGTGCAATCTAAATTAATCAAATGATGACAGGTAATGCAATGCAATGACATACTAAAATGACACGCAACATACAATTTAGTATGCGAGTTATATGTCACGCGACATTTATTAAATGACTTAGTCTAATGACGAGGAAGTTCTAATTAGATGGACCTAATAAAAAACTAAATGACGTGCATTTGATATTTCTATTTAAAAATGCAAAAATGATCTAGCTAGATTAAAATTCTATCTAATTTAAACTAAGGATTAAGTCACATTAAATCCTAATTTAAACTAAGATATTATCTTAATCTAACATGTAATTGATCTAATATGCAATGACGTGCGGAGCATGCCCTAATTCTACATGACATATGCATGATATTTTTTTATCTTTTTATATTAATTTCGAAATTAAAATTTCACATGCAATTCAAATAATGATAAAACTAACAACCTAAATGAATGTGCTTTTTGTTTTGTTTTTATACTTTTTTCTAAATTCGGAATAAAATCCCTATTCTAGATATGCAAGATAACGAAAAATATTCTAAAACAAACTGAATCCTAATTCAAATATTTTTTAGATTTTTTTAGTGGTTTAAAAAAAAAAGATTATCAACTAAATCTAAACAATCAAGATATTCAATCAAATAAAGGATTAAAATAATTGAAAAAATAACCTGTTGTCTCACAGGTCAAATTAACGATTATCCTAACCCTAATTATCACAACAAAAAGATCAAGATAATTAAAAATCTGATCCGAATTCTTACGGATCAAATTAATAGTTATATTGATTCAAAAATTAAAATACTATCAACAAATTCCAAGAATTAAAATAATTAAAAAAATGACCCGACATCTTACGGGTCGATTAATAATTATAATAATTATGAGGAAGACCCTGCGGATAATGCCTACAAGACTCATAAAGTGAACATTGGGATGCAATTAAATAACTAAACTACATAATATAAACAAAATAAAGTAAATATAAAAAGAAAATAAAACTACCTAATTTCTTTTTCTTTTTTCCTTTTATTTTTCTTTTCTTGCTTTCTTCACCCACGGCTTGCTCGTGCGGCTGATCTTCGGGCAGCAGGTTCTGATCGTCGGAGGGCGTCGCAATCGGAGCTAGGCAGAGGAGCAGGCCCTCGGGCAAAGATGCGAGCGCGGTTGGTCGTCACTCAGGCGTGTGGGTGTTCGGGCCTGATCTTGGCGTCGCGGGTCGGCAACAAGTCGGGCTCGGAGCAGGTGCGGGTGCAGAGGATTCGAGCGACGTGCGGTTCGGTGGCGTCGGGGTGGTACTCGTGGGTTGTCGGCGTCGGGTTGCGTGGATCGGGAGCAGCGGGGCTTCGGTGTCGTCGGATCTCGGCCGAAAACGAAATTGCAGGGTCGTCGGGTCAGGAGCGATCGGCGCCTGGGTCGTCGTGGGGGAGACGGGCACTGCAACTGGAGTGGGCTGCAAGCGAAGTGGTCACGGTCTGGCCTCGGCTTCCAGGCGGCGTCGGCGTGCGCGGTGAGACTTCGGCTACGGGGAGCAGCGGGCGGCGTTGGGCGGATCAATTACCGGCGGAAAGCAGAGGAGGGCGTCGGACTTCGCGAACGGCGAGGAACGGTGGTGAAGGAGTAGTCACACGGTGAGGCGGAGGAGCTCTGAGCAGTGTGGATGGAGCTGCAACGGGCGTCGCGAATGGAGCAGCAACTTGGGCAGCAAGTTGGGAAGACGATGAACAGTAGGGGTCAAATCACCCCTTTTTTATTTCTGCCTTTTCGCTTCTCTGCATAAGGTTTTTGCTTTTTGACCTTTTCTCTTATTTCCTCTCAACCTCCACGGATGGCTTCTCTCTCCTCTTTCATTTTTTACTTCTTTTCTTCTTTTCCTTCAAACCGAGAAAAACCCCCTCTGGTTCTGAAAACTTGCCCTCTTTTTATAGAGGAAAGACTCAAAATCGTTGAAGATTTCCCGATATCTACTCATCTTCTCAACAAAAAATGGCTCCAAAAATCATAGGGTTGTTGAGAGTTTTTTTTTTCTTAATTCAAAATGACGAGATTTGTTTAACAATCAAATATTTTATTATTCAAAAGAATATTAAAAAATTTCCCTCCAAAAATAAATGCTTTATTTTTAATTTCTAAAAACCTAAATTTAAATTAGGTGTCAACAGCTGCCCCTCTTTGAAGGGAAGCTCGTAGAGGTTTCATTCAAAGATAAATGACACCTAAATTTAGACCATGTAGAATGAATGCAAAATGAATATGAAATGCATATGCAAATGTTAATTGTAATGTTTTTTTTTTTTTTTAAAGTAATGGACTCAAATAAATGCATGGTCATGCAATGCCATGTAAATGCAATGATTTGATAAAAAAAACGTAGATCTTAATGTGTCCACGCTCAATGAAATGCAAATGAAAAGAAGAACACGTATCTGTCATACTTACCTGGAGATTCAGAATAGTATTATTAGGAGTGAAATGATTCGTATGAGACCTGACAAATATCTGGAAATCTCTTCAGATAATTGAAAGGCTCAAAGTCTTCAGGGATCTGGAACTCTCATCAGATCCCAAGCACCTGGAATAACCTACCTTCAAGAAGGATAGAGTAGTTCTAGGCAGTCGGTGTTACATGTCCAGGACCCGTACCATTCTACGGTCGCGTAAAATAGTAACATAATTTTACAAAGAGACTGCTTTCCCAGGACCCGTACCATTCTACAGTCGCCCAGTATGACAGTGTTTGGTTGTGTCTAGGACCCGTACCATTCTACGGTCGCCTGAATAGGGAAATAGGTTTTGTCTAGAACTCGTACCATTCTACGGTCGCTTAAACGGGATTCACTTTCTAGGACCCGTACCATTCTACGGTCGCCTAAATAAGGAATAAGTGTTGTCGATGACCCATACCATTCTACGGTCCTTGACGGAAAATTGATTTTTCAGGACCCGTACCATTCTACGGTCGCCTGAATGGGGAAACTGCTTTTCCAGGACCCGTATCATTTTACGGTCGCCTGTTAGAGCAATAAATGTTGTTTAGGACCCGTACCATTCTACGGTCGCCTAAATCAAACTGAATCTGAAGAAAAATCTTTGGGGGATTTGGGACTCTCATCAAATCCCAAGCACCTGGAAATTGCATCAAGTACTTAAAAATTCTAAACATCTGGAAATTACATCAGATGTTTGAAAAGACAAACACTTGGAAGTCACATCAAGCATTTAATGGTTCAAATATCTAGAGTTCAAACTAGACATTTGAAAACATTTTATAAATGGGTACTTGGAATTCTCATCAAGCACCAAGATAACTAAACAAACTCAGGGCTTCAAAGACAAATCCTTTGGTCTTTGAGAAAAAATTCATTTTTTTTTCATTTTTTTTAAAAATTCAATGAAGGTCCATACATGATGGCTTTTTTTTTTCAAACTTCCACTGGAAAAATTATCATTAAGACAATTTTCACTAAGCTGTGAATTTCTTGAACATGCTAAATGAGACACTTTTGGTGTGAAAGACTTTTTCACTCACTCTCATTTAGGAGGGGTTATTTGTCCTGACCATTGATGCGGGAATATATCACTCAATCTTATCATCATCTTGTGGACAAGAGTTCAAATTTTCTTGCAAGCAGTACAACATTACCAATCTTAGAGGTCTTTGACAAGGATTGTAATGTGGGTTTGGTCAATGGCTTAGCAAAAGAGACTCTTTGAGTCAAGGCTATTGAATGAACAATTCTGTAATCATCTCCGGGTTTACAAGTCAAAAACCCTGCAAAATGAGAAAGAAATAATCTTGCTCGCACTTCTTCGAGCAATGCTTAAAACATATGAATTCCTATGTTAATTCGAGTGCCCTAATCTGAAGAGACTTTGTAAGGGACGTAACACAGGCTTGGTTCTTGGGTTTGAGAAACGAAATGATCGTTAGGCTCAAAGATGTGTGTAATGGGTAAGAGTTGGTGATCATCTTGACATTACCACCAGTTTTCTTCACCACGGCTTGTCTTCTTGAGAGATTTCTTTATTGGCTCAAGAGTTTATCACCGATGCCAATGATTATTCAACTGGAGATCTTTTCTCAACTTTTTTTTTCTTTTAAAACCATTTTCTTTGATGATGGGCATTGATCAGGCACACTGCTTTTTTTTTTTTTATGCCCCCCAATTCATCAGTCATTTCTCTCTTCTTTTCACGGGCATTGGCCTTGCTTTTACCAGGCACACTGCTTTTTCATGCCCCTTAATTCTCTTTTGATTTCAGCTCTTGCGCACAATGTGTGTGTCATGTATACTTTAAATGACACTCGAACCTTCAAGGGTCTTCATCTATCTATTGCCTTGCCCCAATGTGGGGGATGATCATCAACTGGGTTTAAAAGAAATGAAATCACAGGCTCAAGTGGGCTATGCAAATGATATAAGTGTGTAGGATAGTGAAAGAAATGCTCTTCGTCATCCTAAGGCACTTAAATTACCACATGAATTCAATGTAATAGCATGACTTGAAAATTGATACAAGTGAGAGCAAGAAAATTTCCATTCATTTCACTCTCCTTCAATGTCAACTTACCTCCATTTGCCCCGATGTGGGGTGGTTCTTGATAGGGGTAGTATGAAAGAAATTCTTCAAGTATTTGGGCTCAAAAGGGTTAAGCAATGGATTATCTGTAGTGTTTGAAACAGACAAATGAACTGCCTCTCGTCATTTCAGTTGCCGTACTTCATGCAAGAAAACTCTTCATCTTGAAACACAAAATGTTTCCATACTCACCTCACAATGTATAGACAGGGGACTGTGTATGGGATTTAGGCTTGCCTTTCACACCTCATTTAGCATCATTTAACATGTTCAAGTAACTCAACATCCTTCACTGAATTATCCATTTTGATAAATTTCAAATGGAATTGGTGAATTGCTCAATATCATGTGAAAGCATTCTATAATGATAAAAAGGCCATGCTCTATTCTAGCACATCAAATCATAAAGTCAAAACTGTTAAGTGTCTGTGTCTTGCCCCTCTTTGCAAGGGAGCTCACAAAGGTTCCTTAAATGTGCGTAGGGCTGCACCTGAAACATAAAGCAAATAATTAAAAGAAACAAACAGGGTAAATTAGATGCATGCTGGAAAATTATTTTATTTTGAAAAATTTTTCTAAGGGAACATGAAGAAGCCCAGCCTTCAGAATTAGCTCCTTGCCGTTTTCTTTTTGGTAGGATTTCATCACAGGGCTAGTTTGGTGTACTTCAACATGCCCTTAAACAATGAAAATCTCAATGTATTTTATTGGATGAAAAACAGATTACATTACTGAAATGAGGGAAATCCTAGAATTGAAAATGCAAATATGCAAATACGAAAAGCGATAAAGACTCCTGCGCAAAGGAGTGTCCTACTCTCGAGCTTCGTCGATGAACAATTCAGTCATTCCTTCAAGTATGTCATCTGAGCTCTCAATCTTTGGAGGTGCGGGATCATCTATGCCACCCCATCCATCTGGGATGATATCCCGTGGGTCGAAGTAGGAGCTGGAAGGAGCTGAATACTTTACATAGTAATCGAATTTGCCACTTGGTTGCCCCAGGGTGTCCATCACTTCTGCTTCCTTATGCATCATCTGAAACATGGTGGGCTCAACATCAAAATTGAAAATGGCATTCACAGCTTCTGGGTGGTCAGGGAGTGGGTTATTCTGGATGTTCGGCTGTGCATCACGGAATGAGACCACCTTGGCATCCAAAAGATTTTGGATTTTGTGTTGCAACGTATGGCAATCGTCAACAGAATGCCCTACCTCTCCCATATGATAAGCACATGTCTTGGACGGATCATAGTTGGGGAATCGCTCGGGATTAGGTCACTTAGGCTCCTTAGCGAGTAATCCTTTCTTCTGAAGGGTTGGCAAGATCTTTGACAATGGCTTAGGAAGATGTGTAAATTGACGCTTGGAAGAGTTCTTCTGCTGGCCAAAGAATAGTCGTGCTCCTCCCTGATTGGTGTTTGGGGTAGGGCGAGGTGGTTGCACATAAGCTACATTAATCTCCGCTACAAGTTCCTTATCCTTCTTGGTTGAAACTCTCCCATATGAGCTGGTTTGATTAGACACCCATCCATCACGCAATGCTACTTCAATTCGCTCGCCAACAGGGATTAGCTGATTGAATGACTCGGCAGTCGATCCCAGCATTCGATTTCGATACTCAGGTGGGAGTGTCTTCATGAACAAATCCATCAGCTCTTTATCTGTCGGCTCCGGAGTAATTTGAGCGGCTACGGTTCTCCATCTTGTGACATATGCCTTGAAAGATTCCGTTCTCTTCTTCTCAATGCGAAGTAAATCTTCTCGAGATGGAGTGACATCAATATTATACTTATATTGCTTGAAGAAGGCATCAGTCAAATCCTCCCAAGTCTCCAGCAGATTAATCTTCTTCATGATGTACCATTGCAGCGTCGGTCCTGTCAGGCTTGCTTGAAATTGTTGAATCATCAAGGGGATGTTATCAACATATTGGGTCATCCTGACCACATAAGTCTGCAGATGGATCTTCGGGCAAGTGGTACCTCATACTTTTCAAAATATGGCATTTTGAACTTCTTTGGCATCTTGATTTTTGCATAATGGGATAGATCAGTTGGGTCTTGGGTAAATGAACCCTGCAGCTGCTTAAGTTTCTCCTCAATTTTTATCAAGCGTTTTTCCTGCTCAGTTTTTGGTACAGCCGAATGTATCACTTGTACCTCATCATCAACAACAATTTGAGGTGCGTCAGTAATTTTATCCCTGGAGGGATCTTCAGATGTAGATGGTCCAACTGCGGATGTATTCTTGCCTTTATCTCTCGTATCAGCCGTATTCTTGCCTTTATCTCTTGGATCAACCATGGGAGCATGTTGTGGTAACAACACTTCAACTTGCGGAGCTGGTGGAGCAGTGTTTGCTTGGAGAGAATCGATTTGCTTAGAGAGCTGCTCAAGAACATTCAAAACTTGCTTCATCTTCGATTCGAGGGCAGCGATGCGAGTTTGTTCAGCAACACGTGTTTGTTCGGTGTTATCAGCCATTGTTGCTTTGGAACGAGTACGGATTGGTGATCTTGGATGAGCCGTGCTGTTACCTAAGTAAAAGAGATAATGTAAGAAACGATGACAAGATAGGAAAATGGCCCATGACAATGGTCTAATCGCCTCATTTTATTTGAAATTTGAATAAAATTTTCTAACTAAGAATTGAAATTCAAGTCCCTAAACATTGAACTAAAAATTGAAAGCACTGAATTGAAATCAAGGTCTCTAAACATTGAACCAAAACATCTCATTTTATATGCTTTTGGGAGTGGAAATGAATTGCAAATCGGTTTTCCTCATCGCTTATAAAACATGACGGACAACGAAACCTATTGTCATGGACCAACGAAATTGCAAGTAAGTAAATTGCAGTAGTGAGAATTTAAACAACTTACTTTCACTGGTAATGGATGACAATCACATAGACACACGCATGAGATGTGAGGCTCGATTTCTATCTAGATGGCTTAACAAAATGGAGCTAAGAGGATGATCTGACCGTTGCAGTCTCGCATTAACGTGTCAGGTCCTCCTAACCCCGGCTCAGTCGAATGGAATACCCAATAATCACGCAGTCTCGCGGATATGGACAAACACATACGACACCATGAAGAACTTTCGGGGAAGAGAAGGTCAACCTCTATATTGCAGTCTCGCTTTAGAGGAAGTATCCTTCTCAACACCATCCTAAGAATCCTATCGCAGCCCAGGTCCGGCAGCAGGTTGTGTGTGCAATAGTGTAGTGCTAAAAACAACAAAACATGCACAGCAGTTTAATTGCAAATAACACTTCTATAGTTTAAATTCAATCATTCATCCTTAACTCCAACCTGCAAAATAAGGGTTAGCAAAGACTACTCCCATTATACCTCCCATCTGCAAGAACATTTAACACTTCATGTTAGGAGCGTACCTTGCTTCCATGCTGCCAAACAAAATATTTTTAAAAAAAAAATGAAACAGGCCTATGTCCACTATGAGTTTTAACTCTGTCCCCAGCGGAGTCGCCAAGCTGTCGCGACCTGATTTTTCGGGTTCACCACCTAGAATTTGGCTAATGGATTACTAAGTCTTTAAGCTTAGCTCGGGCTCTCCCAAGCCCATACCAATTCGCGACTTGTGTTGGAATTCTTAACATGCAAATGATTTCAATCAGGAGCCGCCACTAATCTATTTTTGGTGGGTCGATTAGAAACCCAAGTAAAGTAACAGGAGATTTATTTTACTCCTACGAACCAGAGATTTATGAGTTCGGGGACTTGGTTACACCAGATTATCCTAGTGCCCTTTCGGTACCTTTTTATTTCATTTTCAAAAATGTTTGGCAATTGAATTGATTTTAATTTAACTTCCTAACATGTGAGGTGATCATACATGTGCACATACCACCAATTTAACACTCAAGAAAGCAATTAAATATTGCAAAACATACCTAGAAGCAACGAAAGCATCTGCATTGTTAAGTCGAATTCACATCAAGAACCCTAGATATGATTTTTAATTAACACGCAATTTCAATTTTCGTTTTCACTTTATTTAATGAAAATCATGACTTATGCAATGCATGTAATCTAATATGACATGGCAGCATGACCTAAACTATATGACATGAAGAAATGCAATAATTAAGTGCAATCTAAATTAATCAAATGATGACAAGTAATGCAATGCAATGACATACTAAAATGACACGCAACATACAATTTAGTATGCGAGTTATATGTCACGCGACATTTATTAAATGACTTAGTCTAATGACGAGGAAGTTCTAATTAGATGGACCTAATAAAAAACTAAATGACGTGCATTTGATATTTCTATTTAAAAATGCAAAAATGATCTAGCTAGATTAAAATTCTATCTAATTTAAACTAAGGATTAAGTCACATTAAATCCTAATTTAAACTAAGATATTATCTTAATCTAACATGTAATTGATCTAATATGCAATGACGTGCGGAGCATGCCCTAATTCTACATGACATATGCATGATATTTTTTATCTTTTTATATTAATTTTGAAATTAAAATTTCACATGCAATTCAAATAATGATAAAACTAACAACCTAAATGAATGCGCTTTTTGTTTTGTTTTTATACTTTTTTCTAAATTCGGAATAAAATCCCTATTCTAGATATGCAAGATAACGAAAAATATTCTAAAACAAACTGAATCCTAATTCAAATATTTTTTAGATTTTTTAGTGGTTTAAAAAAAAAAAGATTATCAACTAAATCTAAACAATCAAGATGTTCAATCAAATAAAGGATTAAAATAATCGAAAAAATAACCTGTTGTCTCATAGGTCAAATTAACGATTATCCTAACCCTAATTATCACAACAAAAAGATCAAGATAATTAAAAATCTGATCCGAATTCTTACGGATCAAATTAATAGTTATATTGATTCAAAAATTAAAATACTATCAACAAATTTCAAGAATTAAAATAATTAAAAAAATGACCCGACATCTTACGGGTCAGATTAATAATTATAATAATTATAGGGAAGGCCCTGCGGATAATGCCTACAAGACTCATAAAGTGAACATTGGGCTGCAATTAAATAACTAAACTACATAATATAAACAAAATAAAGTAAATATAAAAAGAAAATAAAACTACCTAATTTCTTTTTCTTTTTTCCTTTTATTTTTCTTTTCTTGCTTTCTTCACCCACGGCTTGCTCGTGCGGCTGATCTTCAGGCAGCAGGTTTTGATCGTCGAAGGGCGTCGCAATTGGAGCTAGGCAGAGGAGCAGGCCCTCGGGCAGAGATGCGAGCGCGGTTGGTCGTCACTCAGGAGTGTGGGAGTTCGGGCCTGATCTTGGCGTCGCGGGTCGGCAACAAGTCGGGCTCGGAGCAGGTGCGGGTGCAGAGGATTCGAGCGACGTGCGGTTCGATGGCGTCGGGGTGGTACTCGTGGGTTGTCGGCGTCGGGTTGCGTGGATCGGGAGCAGCGGGGCTCCGGTGTCGTCGGATCTCGGCCAAAAACGAAATTGCAGGGTCGTCGGGTCAGGAGCGATCAACGCCTGGGTCATCGTGGGGGAGACGGGCACTGCAACTAGAGTGGGCTGCAAGCGAAGTGGTCACGGTCTGGCCTCGGCTTCCAGGCGGCGTCGGCATGCACGGTGAGACTTCGGCTACTGGGAGCAGCGGGCGGCGTTGGGCGGATCAATTACCGGCGGAAAGCAGAGGAGGGCGTCGGACTTCGCAAACGGCGAGGAACGGTGGTGAAGGAGTAGTCACACGGTGAGGCGGAGGAGCTCTGAGCAGTGCGGATGGAGCTGCAACGGGCGTCGCGGATGGAGCAGCAACATGGGCAGCAAGTTGGGAAGACGATGAACAGTCGTGGTCAAATCACCCCTTTTTTTCTGCCTTTTCGCTTCTCTGCAGAAGCTTTTTGCTTTTTGACCTTTTCTCTTATTTCCTCTCAACCTCCACAGATGGCTTCTCTCTCCTCTTTCATTTTTTACTTCTTTTCTTCTTTTCCTTCGAACCGAGAAAAACCCCCTCTGGTTCCGAAAACTTGCCCTCTTTTTATAGAGGAAAGACTCAAAATCGTTGAAGATTTCCCGATATCTACTCATCTTCTCAACAAAAAATGGCTCCAAAAATCATAGGGTTGTTGAGAGTTTTTTTTTTTCTTAATTCAAAATGACGAGATTTGTTTAACAATCAAATATTTTATTATTCAAAAGAATATTCAAAAATTTCCCTCCAAAAACAAATGCTTTATTTTTAATTTCTAAAAAACTAAATCTAAATTAGGTGTCAACAAAACATTTCCTCAGGTGGGCAGCAAAATCCTCAGATCGCCTACCACTCTTCCCAATACGATTACAACATGATCAAATATGTAAATTAGTCACATTGGATTCTAAAGCAATATGGCTCACGGTATTGAGGTAATTTCAACTATTGAAAATTGAGAATAGTAGAATGACAATGCATGAGCATGATTTAGATAGATTGAGACTAGTAACTAAAAAATGATGAGAAATCATCCGCACGTTGATGTGCCATCATGTGCTACCGAATTAACCCTCATATGAAACCAAGATCTATCAAATCCAATCCTAGCCCACATATGATGCAAAAAACACATTGAACTCTATAAGAAATCAACATGGAGTCGACATGAATCCAACATATATTGCTAATGTGACTTGAATAACTTGGAAACAACTTTGATTTTACACGACAGGACTCTTGGGACCAAATACTAAACACCACATTCTAATTACCCACGGGTGGCTCCAGCGGAGACATTTTCAAAGAACATCATGCTGCAAAAACAGAAATGCATAGCAACGTAAACACAGGAAAACAGCATTGAGCCACATTCTACAATCAATTCTCATGGATGAGACTAGTTCAGTAACAACTGAACATGCATACAAATTGGCAATGTGGACAATGAATCAAGCAAAGCATTCGGCCATGGCATAAATAGCTCATTATGCACTTAGTCATCGAATGTCAGTATGACAGGGACTCACACGCCATTCACAGAAAAGTTACAACCAAATGACATCGAGGAATGAACTTCAGAATCTTCAGTAAACGAAGAAAATCAAAGAGGTAGAGGCCCATGCATTTGCCAAAAAAAATGAACCGAATATCATTGGTAGTGTGAAGGGGTTGAGGTATCACTGAACGGATCGAGAAATGCAAGGCATAATCATCCAAGCACATGAAACCAATTACAAGCGAGATCAAGCAAAGGATGAAGTCCGCACAGGAATTCACTGAAGTACACTGTAACAATGCACATTTCAAAGAAGGATTTCACAATTTCCAATTCAAAGATGGTAATTGTCTTGAACATTAGAATAGCCATATGCGAAATCATAGATTGATAAGGAAAACATAATTCTGAGTAAATTAAGCCAACGTGGCATGTTCAAATTCTCAGTCACGGGAGCATTGAGCACAACCAGGAGAGTTCAACCAACATCAACGAAAATAATTTGTCATATGCCCTGGACAACTCTTAGTTTAAGCATGTTATTGCCAGATAATCATCACGATGCAAGAATACTTGCAAAATACACATGCTAGTACTGTTCAAGAATTCAATCAAACGTATGGTAGGCGTTTCAGTAAAGGGCACCGGAATGAGTTCATCAGGACAGTCCCGAACTCAACCAGATTTCACGTCGGCGAAATCAAGCACTCGGTCCCTACCTCCAGGAGAAACAGAACGAAGTTTACCTTGATTAGAATCATGAAGATTCAAATACTCAATCCACTCAAAGGAATCCTCGTTATCACCGATTCCAACTCACATTCAACCTTCGTCGAACTAGAAATCATAATACCGTCCCTCAAACTCAAACAGTCTCAGCCTCCATCAATTGTCACACACAGAGAGAGAGAGAGAGAGAGAGAGAGAGAGAGAGAGATGGGAGGAGGAACATGAGCTTTCCCAGATTGCAATCTCCTTAATCTCCTTCTTGCTCCCGCAACGGTTGTCGTGAGGTAATTCATCATGACTTCGATTGCTTAATATAATAGCACATACATTTTCTAATATTACGGCAAAATTTATAAACACGATAATGCATTTGATTAGAATTTATACAACATGACCCCACAATTTATGGTCCAATGACTAGCCACTTGTCATTGTAGCCTAGGATACAAACCAAAGAAATAAATAGCCAAGAAAATAGTCACACACTTCGCATGAAGTGTAGAAGAGACTACAGAAGAAAAAAACAAAATCTCACATTACCAAACACGTCCATTGTGTTTTGCCAGACACCATTCGTTGCAACATTCACAAACTTTTATGGCTCACTTCATAAAACTAATTATTCCCCATTGCTTTCCCACTCAATTTCGCAGTCTTCCTCCTCATTTTGCGCTCTAACTCCTCAATTTTCCCCTCGCTTTCCTCCGCACTTTGGTTGCCTTGGTCCGGTTTTGTTCTACTCATGTCATCCAAGGATGGGAATTCCATAGACTATTTCTCTAGTAAGAAGCTCCTGAGTTTCGGCAAATTGTAAAGTCTAAGAGTAGTTAACCCAGAGAAGGTGATTGTCTTATGAGTCACTTCTTCACATTCTTCATGACCAGCAATTAGTTCCATATCTTCACATGACCCTACCACTAGCTTTTTGATTTGCCTGAGAAATTTCGCCGTGAAAGTTGTCAAAAGCATGTCCAAATGGGAGCACCTCACAGCCTTTACATATCTCAAATTTGGGAACGGGATGGTTGGGAGATTGTCGTACCACCAAACGTGCCTCAAGTTGTCCAGATCACGCAAATCCAGCGTCTTCAAATTACCGCTCTTTGCCACCGTCCTATCACTTTCATATATGATCTCGATTGAACGGCATGATTTCACTTCTAACGTTTTCAGACAATCCGGCAACCTCTTCCACATATGGGATGGGGCAATATGTTGGAGATTGTTAGAACCCTTCAACATAAGAGATTCCAATTTGCAAAAGGAATCATCATAAATTTGATTGTTCCATAACTCTTTGCACTGAATGCCTCCAATATATAGCTTTTCTAAATCAGGAAATCTAACCTGCACAAGGATAATGTGAGAAAGGAGGATAAGTAGGACAAATTATTACATTGTTCATTCTAAAACATAATATTGCGAGATTAAAGACGATCACAATAAGGTATAGAGCAAACCATGTCATTGAACAACGATTGGGCTGATTCATCATTTTCTTTGATCATCTCGCTTAGCTACCTCTTGACACTTATAGGACTCCAAATGAATGCTCTAAAGTTAAGGCACCACCAAATACATAAAAAAGTTAAGGAAGGGAAACTCATCACTTCTTCCTTGGATAGACCACCTTCTCCCTTAAGAACCACTTCCTTCATTTGTTCGCATTCGATAATCCATAGGTACTTGAGTTTCTCTAGAGTTGTGGCCGTATAATTGGGGAAGAGATATCTTAGCTCAGAGCACTTTAGAACACCGACTACATTTAGACTAGGAAAACCCAAAACCGTTTGGGAGTCAGTCATCACCATGTGTCTCAGCCTTCCTGCTCCCATCACTACCACTTGTCTCAATTTGGGGAGCAATACAATTTTGTTTTCTATGTTTGAATCAGGGGATCTGTAATTGAACAACGATTCTAGGGAGTGGCATCTATGAACCATGATTTCTTCCAATTTGGGGAGCAATACAATTGTTTGTTCCGTATATGAATCAAGGGATCCAAAATCAAACAAAGATTCCAGGGAGGGACACTTTGAAATTGTGACACTTTTGAGGTTGTGTAATCTCCCTATGATTGTCGAAGGGAAGACATCAAGTAGGTTGGAGCACTTTCCAAGGGTGAGGTTGGCTGATTTGTCGAAGGAACTTTTGGGAAGTTCATTGTGCCATATCCTTTTTAACGGTCCTACATACTCAAGTTTTAACACCTCCAAGCTTGGTAAACTTATTTGCTCATAATAGTTATGCATCCGATCATAGCTATGAAAAATTTAACAATTTGGCATAATATTATACTGATTCATCTAATGTGGAGGAGGAAGGAATTTTTAGTAACAGCCTTACTCTGACAAGTGTAGTTAAAAAAAAAAAACATTTTAACTAATAAAACCAAATAAAAAAAATCTTCAAAGAAATATTATTGCTTGCCCCTACAAATCGCATGCCTATGACTATTATGGGTGTAATCTTGAAAGAAAGGATTCATATGACTCATCAACACATATCCGATTCACTTCGATTGGGTTATCCAATTTTTTGGCCTATTTTTTCATCGATCAATAAACTACTCTAGCTTTTTAGGAAGTAAAGAATTGACGCAACAAAAACATACAATATCTTGTACTTTGTTCACAATGGCATGATATTCTTCTTTAAATATTAGGGTAAATATATTCGAAACTGTTGACATATGAATTTTAGTCGAAAAATTAAGCACACATTTTTCTTTAAAAAAAATGATCACGAAAACAACGAATGGAAGTAAAAAAGAACAAACGAAAAAGAGTAATAAAAATATAAAAATAAAAAAAAAATAGAAAAGGCCAAGTTGGTCCAACTGGCACGGTCCACAAGAGCAAACCATTGATTTGATCTGCGACCTAGACCCACCAGCCCCATTACTCCAACCTTTCAACCTTTTCCCCTAGCCTGGCGTGGCCTTCTCTGCCTCGACGCTGAGCTTGGAGTAGACATAAATTCCAAGTCAAGTTCGTTGTCTTCGGCTAGCAATGTCTCTACCAGAAGACCTTCAGGGGCCTCGGATGCAGATCATTGCCGCCGCTGCTCGTTTCCATGAATTCAAGCTCCAGCTGATGTCATTCCAGTTGCTTCCTTCTTATTCGGTAGGTTTGCTATCCAGGCGAAACTGCTTTTAGATGATGTTGCTAGAATCAAAATGGCACACTGATAATTACCATTACGTGTGATGCATCAATGATTATTGTTCTTCGTGGAAGGTTTTAGTTGACTCAATCCGTCTGATGCAGTGAACTACGCAAGCAGAATTATCGAAAGCAATTGCGACTGCATCTCCTTGGCTTCTACCATCGCAGTCCCCGCCTCTGGCTTTTGGTGATGACGAGTGTCTCGGCACGACGACGAAGCAAATGTCTGACGACGAAGCAGACAAGTGAAAGGCGAGGAAAAAGAAAAAGAAAACAGAACAGAGATCAAGAGAGACGAGTCTTGAACAAATCGAGACCAATAACGAGGCTTAATTGGAGAAGAGACGACCTGATGATTTGGTCGCGAGGACGGCGTGAGCACAACCTCACTATCATAGCATTGATTCTAACGGCCACCAACAGGACAGAATAACGGATGGATTCCTTCAGTCATTTCGTTGAACACTTCCTGAGCAGTATCCGTACATTCATTCGACGCGAGGATGACTCTTGGCCTTGGACTAGAGCAAGAAGTTTGAAGAGCTCGATCGGTGGAGAGAAGATTCGTAAGCGATGGTTGGAGTCAACTGAGACGGGGCGTCCTTTTCCATGCGATCCGAATCTACCGCAAACTTCCACCGACCACTGAAGCGAAAGAACGAATCGTAGGAATGCCTCGTGGTCAGAACAGCATGCGATCGGAACTGCAACCAGACGACACTGGAACCGCAATCAAAGTCATGAACAGTGGAATCGACGTCGATTCACCTCCGGCCAACCTCGAATCAACGACAATGAACTTTGGATTCCAGGATCGAGCTTCGTTTCTTCTGCGCGTGTGTTGTGTGCCTTCCTTCGTGCATCTGCCGTGATCGGAGACGGAAGGCCGACGGCGGCTTCCGGTGGACCCGGCGGCCAACGGTGAAGCCAGAGAGGACGGTAAAGGCTACGGACACGAAGCAGAATGGAGAACTTCCTTGTCAAATGACGAAAGTGCCCTGATTTAAAACGACGAAAATGTCCCTTTGGTTATTGCTGTGGTAACCGAATTCAATGGAGAAGGGAAAATCAGGGGTGGGCCCTAGGGAATGAAAATTTATATTATACTAGCTGTTGCGTATGACAAAATTTTTATCATTATTGCTATTCTTCTTTTTATTGTTTCATTGTTGGTACAATTCAAGTGTCAATAATCCCGGCCCATAAGAACCCCTCGCAAGATGAGCACTTTTGTGTGAAGGCCCATGATGCGTTCGGCTTGAGTTGATCCTTTTGAAGACAGTAATACTAGACCATACTCACATGTAATTAAGCATTGCTAAAATAGGGAAATATCTTTATGATTTTCGGAATCATTGGAGTACTACCAGGTTGAGAAAATTTGCCCACCCGTGGCTTCCATCATTGTTGATTTGTTGGGCCAGTGCAGTAGAGTAAAAAACATCCTTTTATCAATGGTGCACAATCAGTGAAGGATTTTCCTACTTTTACTGTTATCTGTTGGCTTAATGAACGTTTACAGTATAAGAAGTTTTTTTTTTTTAACACAAATTCTTGACCTCTAATAGTTCTTTCCTTCGGCTTGCCTTTATAAGATGCAATTGGAGAATATGTTATATAATGGCTCTTTCTTGAATAAGTATCCTCATTTATGGTGCAATGCACTAAATGCCAAAAAATTTCAAATCCATGACTTAGGAAATGATAGTTCTTTATTGAGATCTCTCATCACTAAGACTTGGCACGTGCCATGTTGTGGCGTAGGATGGCATTATGCAACCTCATGACGAAAAGACAAAGAAGTTTGTTTGACACTCTAGCGGCTGTGTCCTTGCTCCTTGCTGTGCAAGTACCAAACTCAGCATTTTCAAGCAATAGTTATGTATCCTTAAATGTTTAGGTCAATTCTTAATCAAAATCTAATTGTTAGATTGCATCAAAAGCACTGCTTTTGTTGTATATTACCTGATTATTCCAATTGAGTATAATTTTATAACAAAGATTTTCTCTCATCAGGCAATCCGCGAAAATTCATTGATCTATCTCATGGTGTCCTAGAGCATATCATGTGTTTTCTAACCTAATGACATGAATTTAGGATAGTTCTAAAAGGGAATTTTACAATATTGGAAGAAGATGATAAATAAAGACATGCAGTATTCACAGCTTACGGAAGACTCGATGTAGTTACAATGCTTGGTCCCAAAGGATTCCCATAGCTGACTCAAACTTGGTGGTATAAGGCTTAGTTTGCTGCTTGTTCCATTTTAAAAGTTCCTACACTTCTTTGATCAGTAAATCAAATAATGGAGGGAAAGTTCTTCCTGCACTTCCTTGACGAATATTGGCACCAATTTGAAGTTTCAAAAATGAAATATGAGCGTATAGCATATGACAGTTTTTGTGACCCAGTTGCAGGATCACTTTCCCAAAGAATCGTGGCGTAAATGTTATCAAAAGCACCACTTACAATCAAAAGAAATGAAACCAGTGACAAGACAATTAAAAATGTCAGCCAGCACCAATTTCCAATACGGTGGAGCTGATATTTCTGTAATTATGCGATACATAATCAATTAGTATGAATCTAATTTGACCTATTGTGACATGCAATATTAACAGTCATCAGAGGCTACCTGCACTTTCTGTGAAGGATCGACACGGCAGCAAACAAGAAAAGCCTTATCCCTCTAGGTGAAGCCAGCTACTTGCACCGTGTCTTCTTTCTTATATAACCTCTATGTGGTCCAAATTTTTGTCATCTCTTTCCACGTCTTTTAGGTCTTCCCTTCCCAATTCTAACCCCAGTCTACCCAGATTACCTCTCCTCATTGAAGCACCAAAAACCTTTGTTCAATGTGACCAAATCATCTCAGACGAACTTCTCTCAACTTATCCTTAATTGGAGCCACATGATGCTCAGTCACCGTTCCCCAGAATTAGAAGAGCAAATGGCTTCTTCCAAGCACCAATATCTCTCAAAGACAGAAGACAAGCATAGTAAAGTCTTAAACGCAGAAGACAAGCGTGGATGTCGGTGAGAGATATATTTAGAATTTGTGGAATAAACAGTGAAGGCAATATGGTTATAGAAGCTCAATTAGCAATAATCACCCCATATAAAATCGGAGAGCTAACACAAGATGGTAAAAATTGTGTTGCATGATATTGCCAATTCCAACATAAAGATAACACTCCGAAGATGACACCCTTCCGCACACAAATGATTCACTTCAATAAAATACAGGTTCTTTCACGGGAAGAAACACAGTCACATGACAGTATCTCCAACTTGGAGCTTTTCCCAGGGGATGGGCTCCCAACGTTGATCTCGTAACACATCCACCGTTAATCAAGTCATTTTAAATGGGTCGATATATCATCAACACCTTCCTGATTCTATTCAACTCAATTGTTCCATTTTATTTATTTTATTTTTTTGTCAATTTCTCCCATCAATATGAAATAACTCTCACCTTTGGTAGGTAAAGTTTTGACGCAACAAAACATACGTCTTGTACTTTGTTCTCAATAGCATGAAATTCTTCTTCAAACATCAGAGTAAATAAATTCGAAACTGTCGACACCTTAATTACATTTTTGTAAAAATTAAAAAAAATAAAAACAATGAATGGTAACAAAAAGAGCAAAATAATAAATAATAAACAAATAGAAATAAATAACAAATAATAAAAGGCCCAAAGTTGGTCCAACTGGAGTGGCCCATAAGAGCAACCGATTGATCTGATCCGCGGCCCAGACCCATCAGCCCAATTACCGCAACAGTTGATCTGACCAAAGAAAGGAGCGCTCGCTCTGCCTCGACGCTGAGTTCGGAGTAGACAGAGATTCCGAGAGTTCGTTGTCTTCGGCTAGCAATGTCTCTGCCAGAAGACCTTCAGGCGCACCAGATGCAGATCATTGCCATCGCTGCTGGTTTCCATGAATTCGAGCTCCAGGTGATGATGTCCTGCCGTTGCTTCCTTCTTATTCGGCCGTTTTGCTATCCAGGCCAAACTGCTTCTAGATGATCTTGTTCGTATCGGAATGGCACGTCGGTGATTTTCGTTATGTGTGATGCATGATGATTATTGTTCTTCGTGGAAGGTTTTAGGCGACTCGATCCCTCTGATGCAGTGAGCTACGCAAGCGGAATTATCGAAAGCAATTGCGACCGCATCTCCTTGGCTTCTACCGTCGCAGTCCCGCTTCTGGCTTTTGGTGACGAGGAGTGTCTCGGCGCCGCGACGCAGAAAATGCCCGACGATGAAGCAGTCAAGCGAAAGGCGAGCAAAACAAAAAGAAAAAAAAAGGAACAGAACAGAGATCAAGAGAGGCCAGTCTAGAACAAATCGACGCCAACAACATAGCTTAATTGGAAAAGAGACGACCTGAAGATTTGGTGGCGATGACGGCGTGAGCTCGAGATGACGACTCGGCGACTTTCAAGACAGCGAGCACAGCCTCACTATTATAGCATTGATTCTAATGGCCAGCAACGGGACAGAATAACGGATAGAGTCTTTCGGTCATTTCGTCGAACACTTCCTGAGCAGTATCCCTACATTCATTTGACGCGAGGACGACTCTTGGGCTTGACTTAGACCAAGAAGTGGAAGAGCTCAATCGGTGGAGAGAAGATTCGAAAGTGATGGTTGGGAGTCAACTGAGGCGGGGCGTCCTTTTCCATGTGGTTCGAACTTACAGCAAGCTTCTACCGATCACTGAAGTGAAAGACCGAACCGAAGGAGCGCCTCGCAGTCAGAACAGCACACGATCGGAACTGCAACAAGACGACACCGGAACCCGCAATCGAAGTCATGAACACTGGAATCAACGTTGATTCACCTCTGGCGAACCTCGGATCAACGAAAATGAAGTTCGGATCCCAGGATTGACCTTTGTTTCTTCTGTCCGTGTAGTGCGTGCCTTCTTCGTGCGTCTGCCTGCCGTGGTCGGAGACGGAAGGCCGACGGTGGCTTCCGGTGGAGCTGCCGGCCGGCGGTGAAGCTAGGGAGGACGGGAGGGAGAGGCTACGGACGCGGAGCAGAATCAGTCAGAATCCAGAACTTCCTCGTAAAACGACGAAGGCCAAAAATTCCTTTTTATATTTCTCTCCTCAAATGACGAAAGTGCCCCGATCTAAAATCACGAAAATTTCCTTCTGGTTATTGCTCTCATAACCGATTTCCAGAGGAAAGGGAAAATCAGCGATGGGCCCTAGGGAATAAAAAATTCCATCGTGCTTGCTGCTGCGTATGACAAAATTTTCAGTACTAAAAATTGTTGAGAATATTAATATTAATATAAAAAAAGGTTGAAAGTAAACATGACTGAATCAAGACCTCCATCATTTGATTGATCAAGACCTCTCTCATGTTGCGCTGACTCTTGAATCTGATTGCCAAACCCTCATCGAGACACTGAAGGGTCAGCGCTTGCCACCATGGCAAGAACGAAGCCTCTTCTCCGAAGCTGCCTTCTTGCTTTCGTTTTTTCCCAATATTTCCCTAGCATTCTGTCGTCGTGAGGCAAATGTTGCTGCTGACTGGGCTGCGAAGGCTCATAGGGTCAATTCCAAGCGAAGTAACTGGGCTATTTTTCCCCCTCCCCCTCTTTTAGATCTTATTTACGCTGATGCGATAATTGCTGCTTGTAATCGGTTTGGTCCATAAATATAATAGGTTCTGTTTGAAAAAAAGAAAAAAAGAACTAGTGGCCAGTCTACAAGGAAAGGTTGAGAATATTAATATCTGCTTTAGTACTAAAATTTACATGCTATTTTTAGGAAGTCAGATGCGTCCAAACTAGAGAGGAAAGTTTGAAAATAACTAAGTGATAGTAATTTATTTTTTTTATTTTGGTTAAAACAGTAAGGACGGGATCTTTTCTAAAAAAAAAAAAGGATTTGAAATGTTAAATAAAAATAAATGCATCAAAAATAGCACAAGTAAGCCAAAATGAATCAGCCTGGGCATCCAAATTTTTTAGAGTATATTGTTGGCAACCCATTTTGCTCTGGATTTTGTGAACAACTGATTTGGTTGACGATACTATTTGTCTTTGATTATGTCCAAAACTCAAGTTCATTAGTTCTCCTCCTGTAGCACCATAACATGTATGAAGGTCGCATAATTATATTTCGTGCGACTAATTTTTATTGACTGATCATATCAAAAAAAAATCTCTCATGAAAAATAGTTCAAACTTAAGGAGGTTTTGATTGTGTACCTTTCGTCGAGACCAATAAATTGCCTTATTGTTAGGAGTGTTGAGTTTAAAAATGTACTTACTCAATTAACAACATACATTATAAAGAAAAATCTAAATATGACCAGGTTAAGGAATACAATGATGGATGGAACAACTATTCTTGTAAATAGTTATATAATGACAAATATTCGAGAGGCCATAAATGATAATGTGAAATGAAGAGGAGCATCAATGAATAATAAAGAGTTCCCTAGTCGATTACCTCACCTATTGTAATATTAGTACTTTGTACTTGATGTACTGAATTTCCAAGCTATTAAAATCATTAATCAATTGAATTCTTGAAAAACTCATTGGTAATATATAAAATCAATAGATTAGGATCAAGCAGTCAGGTAGACTTCTCCAATTAAATAATTAACTAATTGAAATATGCAAAAGTAGAGTAGAAACAAGTTGTAGATTGTGAAAGTTTGAGAATGCGAAATTATGACCAGCCTAGATAAGACCGGCAAGGAGGTCAAATGCCAAACAGACAAGGGAGCCCCCAATATGGTTAACAAGGTCCTATGCAGCGGGATTCTCCGCAAACTTATCCTCCTCAGCAAAGTTATGGTCCCTCGGGGCAAGGTGAAAGAAGAAACCCCATGCCAATGGGCAATATGAATTATGCCCCTGGCGAAAGGGATCCATATCAAGGGCAGAGGAGAGATCCGGTACCTTCATACCAGGGAAACTACAATAACAGGGTCATAACAACAGTTACTATCAGCAACAGAGAGACTTGCCACAAGGAGAAAGATGGAGCTCTGCACCTCCAATGCTGAATGATTATAGGAGCGACAATCGGAACTATGCACCTGCTCCTGGTGGAACATATGGGCAGGGTTCTGATGGGTTTCAAGGGCAGGGTACTGGTAGTGCACATGGCCAAGGAATGAATCCCAGTTATGGACAGAATTATATGGGATATGGCGAAGGACAAAGGTTCACACCACCAGGGCAAAAGAGCGTACAAGAAGACTAGTGGAGCACGCAGCAAGACCAAAGGAGCTACAGACCAGAAGGACAAGGGGGAATTGAGCAAGTAAGTTTTTATAGTCTATTGAAATAGATCCTTGAGTGGAGTAATATATAAAGAGTATGGTAGTCATTACCTGTTAGCCATGTGTAAAATGATTATCATTGTATGAGATTTCAATTATGCCAAGTTTGGGTGATGCGTTGAGGCAAATGAGTACATTGCTATGCATCTGCCATAATATTATGAAGAATTGGATTTGGTTGTTGCTATTTTACTCTTGAGAGAGGTGTTTAGTGGGATGCTTAGTGAGGTTTCTTCACTGAACTTGGATAAGGGGGCGGTTGATCTATGTCGTGTGTAAACTTAAGTAGTTTACAGTGGGCGGTTGCTTTTGTGAACAAGGGCCACGAAGTTAATCTTGCTGCTATTCCAAAGTAATGCACATTTTCTCGTTTTTAGATGGAGATAAATGCTTGCACTGCATCTCTCATGACATTGGCTTTAATGTTGGTTGCGGGCTGGACCTTGAAATTAGCCATTTTTTCCTGTGATTAAAATATAGATGAACTTGTCCTGTCACGTGATTTTTTGTGCATACTCATCCAAATCTCATTATATTTGGGTATTTTCTTTTCCTCTCGGGCGGAAGCATACTTCTGCATTGCAATCTTTAACATGAGAATTTTGCTATCTGATGTGTTATTTTGTTTTCCATGGGGTTAGCTTTTCCAAGTTTATGGGCAAGGTAGGCTCACAGGCATTCTTTACCTCTTGCTCTGCCCTGGAAATATGATAGAAAAGAGAAATTATTTTAGTGTTGTCCAGTATTGCATCTGCTTTTCTTCTCGTCAATTTTTCCGTGACCATGACCATCTCATTGCTTCGTTTGGGGATATCTTAACTTGTTACATTGTAGCTGTTAAGTGTGAGCTTTTCTTGTCTTGCTGCCTCTGACATACCTCAACACCGCTGTCTTCTGCAGAGGAGATATTAGAGAGTTCAAATGGGGTCCTTGGGATGGCAAGGCTTGCAAAGATGGTGGTTTACATGACTTCTCTCGAGAGGATTTGATGTGGTTCCTGCAGGAATCACGATATTACACATGGTCAGGATAGTAGGTTGAGAACTAAGTCCTCTTTTTAGATCATGTCATTTTTCATATACGCTGGCGGTTCTCTCTATAAATAATTGTGAGGTATGAGATGGATTCCCCTGTGTGTGGGTATTTGTGCATGCATGCAAGTCCAAGTTCAGCAAACATGCATGGAAACAATAATAATCACTACAAAATGCATATCCCATCTCCCTCACCAAAATTAAAGCGATTGTGAGCTGGATTATGCAATTGTTTTCTTTCAGAAAATTTGGATTTCTTGCGTCAGACTTAACTTTCGTTGCCAAGTCTGTGTACTTATTCAAAATATACCTCGTTGGATATCCAAACAGTGATTCTCTTGTAAAACAGCGACTAAGTTCCTTTCTATTTTCAGATTATCTACTGGTTGCCTTGATTTGCGTCCAGGGTCTTTCTTTCATCCGTACAAAGGGCCTTCCTCCTCTATTCTCCTCATGTGATGTTAACATTCATCAGATAAGAGATAAAGTATCTTTTACCAACATGATTAAAGGTAAAAAGAGTATAATTCCACCCCATTCTAATAAAGCAGGAGGTACAGGAAACTTTTGAGAGAAGGTAAGTGAAATTTGCAGTGTGTGAGAGAGAGGAAGAGCAGAGCCAACTGTCGAATCCTTCCGTGAAAATAGTAAAGCCTTTTTTAATAGCATGAAGTTGTGCTAATAAGAGCTCTTAAAGTGTGGTATGCAAGAAGTTATACGGCAAAATGACAATTGCAACCAGTCCGCATTTGGCAATGGTCGGTGAACAACTGACTTAAGTTTTAAGTTTGTCTAGTAATCTCAGACTCCAAAGTATTTTTAACAAAATAACATGATCTTATCCTTGAAAGTTTAAAAGCGTAATAATAGCACAAAACAACAAACATTTTGCTTGAAAATTGGCCACGGAAACATATAGATGACCGTATAAATGATATCCAAGAGAGGGATCATGGAAGGTTGGGCTTGGTCTCCCTTACTATTCATATTATTCAATATAGTAATTATAGATATCCCACTGTACACCATAGACCGAGTATAAACCTACACTAATAATCATGAGTATCTTTCGGCACTTCCCCTCCTATTGCGTATAAATCAAATATGTCCTTTTTGTCACAAATAAAATTTAATGAAGTCATACGGAAATATTAATGGTAAAGAAAAAAGAATGGGCACAGAATCCGTAGAAAGACACAGAATTCAACAGATACTTCACCTTGGAATTCCGACGCTTCCTCTGGGTATTATAATCCCATGTCCTCTCCAAAGCCATCCGGATTTTTATAGTTGTTTCGCCATACAAATTTGCAGTCTGAAAATTTGAAAATGCAAAGCCAAACATGACAGAGATATACCTTACCCAAAATATAATAATAATAATAATAATAATAATAATAATAATAATAATAATAAACCTTACCAAAAAAAAAAAAAAAAAACATGACAAAGATATATAACAGCAACGGAATGCAACCATCTCATCGAGATTCAAGAATGATTGATCTTAAACCTCAGAGTAGCAGACACCATGAGCATTTGTACTAGCAAGAAAAAGCAAATCTGCGGGAAGGGAGTCATCCTGTTTATCCTGCAACGGGTGCAAGAAACAATTTCACCACAGTAAAAAGAAAATCAGAATATGAATCAGCCGTTGCCAAAATTAATGACATTTATTGATACATGGGGAAACAGCCAAATGCAGCATTATTGAAGAGTACAGCCAACAGAATGCAGCATTATTGCACTTCTAGGAGAAACTACGCTCCTACAATAAAGGGTTCTCATAGCAGGTTCCTTTCGGTTTCAAAGCTACACTCCTACAATACGGGGATGTCTACAACGACAACAAGAAAAGCCTTATCCCTCTAGGTGAAGCCAGCTACTTGCACCGTGTCTTCTTTCTTATGTAACCTCCATGTGGTCCACATCTTTGTCATCTCATTCCACGTCTTTTAGGTCTTCCCTTCCCACTTCTAACCCGAGTCTTCGTACCCAGATTACCTCTCCTCATTGAAGCAAGAAAAACTTTTGTTCAATGTGACCAAATCATCTCAGGCGAACTTCTCTCACCTTATCCTTAATTGGAGCCACATGATGCTCAGTCACCGTTCCCCAGAATTAGAAGAGCAAATGGCTTCTTCCAAGCACCAATATCTCTCGAAGGCAGAAGACAAGCATAGTAAAGTCTCAAACGCAGAAGACAAGCTTGGATGTCGAAGAGAGATATTTAGAGTTTGTGGAATAAATAGTGAAGGCAGTATGGTTATAGAAGCTCAATTAGCAATAATCACCCCATATAAAATCGGAGAGCTAATACAAAATGGTAAAAACTGTGTTGCATGATATTGCCAATTCCAACATGAAGATAACACTCCGAAGATGACACCCTTCCACACACAAATGATTCACTTCAATAAAATACAGGTTCTTTCACCGGAAGAAACACAGACACATGACAAATCACACCAAAAAAAAAACAGTCCGAAAGCATAAACACTACTCACTTCCGCTATATCTCCAACTTGTAACTTTTCCCAGGGGATGGGCTCCCACCGGTGATCTCGTAACACATCCACCGTTAATCAAGTCATTTTAACTGGGTCAATATATCATCAACACCTACCCACCCGATTCTATTCAACTCGATTGTTTCATTTTTTAGGTCAATATCTCTTGTCCATCTGAAATAACGCTTGCCTTTGATAGGTAAAGATTTGACACAACAAAACATACGTCTTGTACTTTGTTCTCAATAGCACAAAATTCTTCTTCAAACATTAGAGTTAATAAATTCGAAACTGTCGACACCTTGATTACATTTTTGTAAAAAATAAAAAATAAAAACAATGAATGGTAGTAAAAAGAACAAAAGAATGAATAATAAACAAATTGAAATAAATAACAAATAAAAAGAGGCCAAAGTTGGTCCAACTGGAGCGGCCCACAAGAGCAACCGATTGATCTGATCAACGGCCCAGACCCATCAGCCCAATTACCGCAACGGTTGATCTGACCGAAGAAAGGAGCGCTCGCTCTGCCTCGACGCTGAGTTCGGAGTAGATAAAGATTCCGAGTCACGTTCGTTGTCTCCGGCTAGCAATGTCTCTTTCAGAAGACCTTCAGCCGCACCGGATGCAGATCATTGCCATCGCTGCTCGTTTCCATGAATTCAAGCTCCAGGTGATGATGTCCTGCCGTTGCTTCCTTCTTGTTCGGCCGTTTTGCTATCCAGGCGAAACTGCTTCTAGATGATCTTGCTCGTATAGGAACGGCACGTCGGTGATTTTCGTTACGTGTGATGCATCGATGATTATTGTTCTTCGTGGAAGGTTTTAGTCAGCTCGATCCCTCTGATGCAGTGAGCTACGCAAGCGGAATTATCGAAAGCAATCACGACCGCATCCTTGGCTTCTACAGTCGCAGTCCCGCTTCTGCCTTTTGGTTATGAGGAGTGTCCCCGCACGACGACGCAGCAAATGTCTGACGATGAAGCAGTCAAGCGAAAGGCGAGCCAAAAAAAAAAAAAAACGAAAAAAAAGAAAAGAAAAGGAACAGAGCAGAGATCAAGAGAGGCCAGTGGAGAACAAATCGACACCAACAACAAAGCTTAATTGGAGAAGAGACGACCTGATGATTTGGTGGCGAGGACGGCGTGAGCTCGAGATGACGACTCAGCGACTTTCAAGACAGCGAGCACAGCCTCACTATTATAGCATTGATTCTAATGGCCAGTAACGGGACAGAATAACGGATAGTCTTTCGGTCATTTCGTCGAACACTGCCTGAGCAGTATTCGTACATTCATTTGACGAGGACGACTCTTGGGCTTGACTTAGACCAAGAAGTGGAAGAGCTCAATCGGTGAAGAGAAGATTCCAAAGTGA
This sequence comes from Eucalyptus shirleyi, assembly GCA_017140165.1. Lineage (NCBI taxonomy): Eukaryota > Viridiplantae > Streptophyta > Magnoliopsida > Myrtales > Myrtaceae > Eucalyptus > Eucalyptus shirleyi. Next base: position 10,943,674 of record CM029452.1, on the reverse strand, counting down.
TGGTTGGAGTCAACTGAATCGGGGCGTCCTTTTCCATGCGGTTCCACCGATCACTGAAGCGAAAGAAGGAACCAAAGGAGTGCCTCGCAGTCAGAATACACGATCGGAACTGCAACCAGAGGACACCGGAACCTGCAATCGAAGTCATGAACACTGGAATCGACGTTGATTTACCTCTGGCGAACCTCGACTCAACGAAAATGAAGTTCGGATTCCAGGATTGAGCTCTGTATCTTCTGTGCGTGTGTTGTGGGCCTTCCTTCGTGCGTCTGCCGTGATCGGAGATGGAAGACGGGCGGTGGCTTCCGATGGAGCCGGCGGCCGGCGGGCAAGCTAGGAAGGACGGGAGAGGCTACGGACGCGAAGTAGAATCGAGAACTTCCTCGTCAAATGATGAGAGTGCCCTGCTTTAAAACGACGAAAATGTCCTTTTAGTTATTGCTATTTTAACCGAATTCAGGAGAGGAGGGAAAATCGGCGCTGGGCCTAGGGAATATGACAAATTCTATCGTGCTAGCTATGGCGCATGGGAAAATCACTCTTATGGTTATTCGTGCATTGCCGGAAAAATTCATGATAAATGTTAGGAAATATTGTACATTAAATATATATTATATATATAAATTATAATTTTTATAATTATTTCAATCAAATTAATTTGATTCAAATCCATGAATAAAATAAATAATAAATAGCCTAATTTTAGGATGGCTGGGTATATGACTTATATATATATATATTTACCTTTAATTTATTAAAAATATCTAAAATTGAGCTGTGCATGTCAAAATGGCATGTGAAGACACTATACTCACGTGGCGTTAATGTGTTTAGAGTGTTGGATGTTTGACATTTATTGGTCGCACGTTGATGTCCGACACATCCAACATGTGTTCAACATTGACATGGAGGTCTTTGAAGAGTGTCCATGCTACCTAGGTGGTCAATGTCTAGGTAGGCAAAGTAGTGGTAGAGCCATTCATCGCCACCAAAGTGGAAGTCAGCAGAGATGACAACATCGGAGGCCGGCGAGTCCTAGACATGTTGCTTTTGGGTTTCTCTGTTTGCAATTTCCGAGAACAGTTGTGTTTGGTTTGGTTTGGACCGAGGACCCAGCGCGGGAGAGATAAGGTGCGTTTGGCTGCACTCTATTTGTTCCTCAGAATCGTAAATTTCTCGTTTTTTTTGTTCCCGGGAACAAAAAGGAACAGAAACGCGTTTTGCGTGCTTGTTCCTTTTTGTTCTTTTGTTCCTGCGAACAAAAAAGCAAAACAGAAACAAAAAAAAAAAACTTGTTTCTTGTTTCCGAAACTAAAAACAAGAAACACTTCTTTTTTTTTTTTCTTTTCTTCTTCTTTTTCTTTCTTTTCTTTGGCCGGTCGCCGGCCTCGGCCATGGCCGGCGACCGCCGGCGACCGCCGACGAGGGCCGGCGGCCTCGCCCGCCCACGGCGAGGCTCGCCGGCCCGGCGAGGCCAAGCCTAGCCGTGGCCGGGCGAGGCTCGCGCTGCTTGGCCGGGCGAGCTCGAGCTCGCCCAGCCTGGGGCGTGAGGTCGCGAGCTCGATCTCGCCAGATCCGGCGAGGCCGAGCTCGCTGGGCCGGCCGGCGAGGCTCGGCCTCGCCCGGCCACCGCAGTCGGTGTCGCTCGGGCGGTGGGTCTTGGCGAGGCTCGGCCCGCGGGCCATTGGCGAGCTCGGCCTCGCCGGATCCGGGCGAGCTCGAGCTCGCCCGGCCAAGGCGAGGCCGAGCCTCGCCCCGCCCACCACGGCCAGCTTGGCCTCGCCGGGGTCCGGTGGAGCCTCGCCGCGGGCCGGGCAAGGCCGCCGGCCTCGGCGTCGGCCGATCACGGCCATGGCCGAGGCCGGCGACCGGCCAAAGAAGAAAAAAAAAAAAAATGAAAAATAAATAAGAAAAATAAGAAAAGAAAATAGAAAAATAAAATAAAAATATTAAAAAATTAAAAGAAATAAAAAATTATGCAAATTTACCAAACGTGTTTCTATTCTTTTTATATTTTCGGAATGCATTTACCAAACGCATTTTTTTGTTCAAAAATTGTTCCTTGGAACAGAAACACTTTTTTCTATTTCTGTTCCCAGAAACAATTTTTAAACAGAAACGTTACCAAACGCGCCCATACTTTCTAGTTGAAAGTAGCCAAAAAGAAAAAAAAAGAAAAAGAAAAAAAAGAAGTGGGTCTTGCACTGACCTTGCCAGGCAATCTTCCACTACGCAATGATGTACCTCTCATGAATGGAAAACTGAATATAAAGTGCATTAGTATGTTTGCATTTGTATGTCAATTGGATCATTAACTCTATATTGGTGTAAGTCTATTTCATGGATTGTCTGGATCTCACGTTTTTTCAATGGTTGAGCGTGACCACACAAACCCAACCGCCCCCACCCCCGGGGGCGGCTCTTCTCTTCTCTCTCTTTCTCTCGCGAAGCAATTTGAGGTCATATCAGGACCACTCTCCCAGATTCATTCTCTGCATAAGTAACGTAGCAACTCACAAAACCGATGCTTATCATCGCAAACTCCAAATCCTTATGTGTCTCTCCCTGCCTAATTCATCCACCATTGCTGCTCTGATGCCTCTCTCTCTCTCTCTCTCTCTCTCTCTCTCATGCAGAGAAGGAAGGCAGTTGTGGTGCTGGACCAAAAAGAAGAAGAAAGTTATTATAATCAATCGCACCTAAAACAGACCAAACTTGAAATCAGAAAATAAATACAATAAAGTTGCTTGGAACAGTATTTAAATATTGCTAATGCAAAACTGCAATTAGAAGGGAATGGAAAATTGACCAAATTTCTTATTTTCAAAAGTCATAATCTACATTTAATACTAAATGAAGTTACATGCTGCTTTTGAGAAGTTACACATGTCTAAATTAGAGGGGAAAGTTTGAAAATAATCAATCGATAGAGAGCAAAACGTTAAATCTGTAAGGATGGGGATCTTTTGTCAAACAAGGATTTGTAATGATAAATAATAATAAATGAATAATTTGGCATAGTTATGCCAAAATGAATCATCATGGGCATCCGAATTTCTCAAAGCAAATTATCCTTGCTAGCAAGTGTAGTTAGGCAACGTGTATGACTAATTTTCATTAACTAATCATATTTAAAATTATCTCTATTAAAAAATAATTCAAAAGGATAATGTAACCTTAAAAAATCATTCAATAAAATGGGGGATCTCTATTGTCTACTTTTTCTTGATGCAAATAAATTGTTTTGGGAAACAACCACCAAATAACGGTTTCATTGACGGGCCTATGCGATGGTCGATATGACTCTCCCGAGAGCTCTATAACGATCTTGACACCTTTAAAAATTGACATTCATAACCCCACATCACAGTAATTAAGCTAATGTTTACATTTAGCATCGTAATAACATGGATATGTAATTATCTGGTCATTAGAATTGATTGCTTTTTGTGATGACATTTGATCCTCGTGTTTCAGTTTGGAGGAAGCAAAAAGAGAATTTATGCATGTAGCACAACCACCTATCAAGGGTTTCAGGCTGTGATGACTGAAGCATATAAGAGCAATCTAGAGGGAATTTCATCATCGTTAGGCACTAATATAATGAGCTATAAACAGAACTCCCTGGAGATGTCTTTATATTACCTGACTCCTACATTGATCCCCAAAACAAGGAGTACGGAGGTATGACTTGGCTCCACAGAAGAGCATCTACTATACATCTCCGTCAAATTTTTTCAGTCATTTAATCCATTCATCCTCTAAATTCCACAAGCTCAGCTTTCCAATATGTCTATGATTTGTGATCCTGCACTGCTGCTTGTTTTGTTGAACTTACTAATTCATTAGGTGACAACTATGAAAATGGAGAACTTAGTCACAGACCACACCCAGTTCAGTATGGGAGGCCTGGAGGTAGAATGTGTGACCACAAAAGAAACTACGGCCAACCTAGATATGACCGGCAAGGTGGTCAAGTGGCAAATACACAAGAGCCCTCGATATGGTTATCAACGACCTATGCAGCAAGATGCTCTGCAAAATTATACTCCTCAGCAAAGTCATGGTACCCTTGGGCAAGGTGAGAGAAGAAATCCTGTACTAATGAGCAATATGGATTATGCCCTCGATAGAAGGGATCCATATCAAGAACAGAGGAGAGATCTGGTGCATTCATACTAGGGAAACTACCACCAGCAAGTTCATAACAACAATTCCTGTCAGCAACAGAGAGACCTGCTACAAGGAGATAGATGGAGCTCTGCACCTCCAGTGCATAATGGTTTATAGGAGACACCATTGGAACCGTGCACCTACTCTAGCGGAACATATGGCCAGGGTCCTGATGGATTTCAAGGGCAGAGTACTGGTAGTGCTGGCAACTAATCTTCCCTCCCCCATAGAAATTCGCAAAAGCAGCCCTCTTAAGCTGTTGCAGTAAGCTTTGAGGCCACCTTGCTTGAGGGTTGCTTTTGTGAATTCTATGAGGGAGGGAGGAAAACAAAAATGATATCTTTGAAAAATCATTCCAAATGGCAGTGGGCAGTGAACACTTCGAGGAAGGAAAGGACATCATGAATGAGTAGGCCACAATTAGTGCTGTGTAGATGTACAGTATGTTGGCACAAACACATGCACTTAAAGGATCAATTAAATCTAAGCAATAGCTCTTCAAACAAGCCTTGAATGGTGAGTGTCTAAGGAGAGGGAGAAAATTTTGGCATTTCAAGTGTCGTCCATGCAATATTTTGAGGGGCCCCCAATGACCAGCTTCGTTGAGAGATTTCCTCGAATCTGGCTAATTTATTAGATCACCTTTAGACAAAGTTGGTATTCTTCAAAATGTTCAATATGACAAAAAATAGATGCGCCGAGCATTGAAATCACAAGAATCATGGAAATAAACTTCAACTAACATCAGACTTCTTTAAGTCAATAACCAGGCCAAGGCTCTCATTGCAATATCAAGCTTCAATCTCATCAATTAATCATGCAATTGCCACCAATTATGTGAAATTGACAAGGAACTTGAACACAAGGTATCAAAAAGGCAACCAAACTAAGACAAAATCCATCTAATCCATGCTTATGCCACAAATTCCAGCAAATGATCAGAATTGTAATAGAGCATACAAGACCACAAATCATGATCCTCCGATGACTAATTGACATGAACTGAAGCCACATCTTCCTACAGGCGCATATGAGTCTACTTGATCAAAATGGCATCAATCCAAGACTAAATTAATACCGAATTCAAACAAAGCAATCACCATCAGCATGCAATGCTTTGATTCTAGCATGTTCAAGTTCATGACTATAATTCTCGCAAGATTGGCATGAGATTCACCATATTACTTTCCTAGCATGAACATAAATGATCCCATAACCAAGCTAGCCTCAAGCTAGAATCAAAAGCACACCCAATCAAGGATATCAAGATAGAGTCAGCATCCACAGATCAATTTCCAGTAGAATTTCATTCATTCATATGCCATAATTTTTTTCCCAAGTGAACATGAAATTCACCATAAAACAACCTTATATCACTACACATGCTTACTTGAGTGGAATAGCATAAAATCAAGGACCAATTGACATCAGTTCAGGGCTGCAACAGTTGCGAATCAGCATGCATTGACAAGGTTACAGCAGATTCAAAACAAGTTTGAAATTGAATACCTATGGTTTTGTTATGAAGCAACGGAACTCAAATACACTTATATGACCAGAACAGATCAACAATCTAGTAATGAAAGGCATTCTTAGTCAAGAACTGAATCAAAATACACACTGACTTAGTTCAGGAATTTCATCAAATGGGTGGTATACATTTCGGTCGATGAGCACCAGTTCAAATCATCAAGACAACCTAAATCACAGCCGATTTGCATACAGACAGTAGCTATAGCAACGGAAAACGGAGCATGTGGTTTAATTGAATGAAGAACGATTAGCTATAGTGATTGACATCGGACATGACTAATGAGATAACAGAAGCAACATCAAGGAATGGAATCATCGAAGTAGGCAACCATGACTGGAGTTCGAGCACTTAGGCATTACAGACCTTCTCCGCGGCGGCAAAACTGGTGGCGGGAATTGGGAAGCAGTGACTACCAGCAACGAAGCGAGCGGAAAAGGATTCAGTTGAAATCACCGAGAGAGTTGACTCATGGATGCTAAAAAAATCACCCGAGTACCTTCGATCACCGCTCTTTGTTCTTTGCCCCTTCTCAGCATGCACGTCGGGTGGTGGCTGTCGGTGGATGGAGGGCAACGGAGAGGGAGAATGACGAAGGAATGAAGATCAACGGAGCCACCACTGCCACTCCGGAAACTAAGCATAAAAGGGAATAGACAGATCGTTAGTAGAAGAAAGTAAGGAAGAGAGCTAGAGACAGAAAGGAAGAGGACCACGTCATGTAGAGTGGATGTGGGTCCCACCGAGAATTTTGCATTAGGTAAGACCAATTGATTTTTTGATTCAAAGGGACGGGACAGCCAAACCAAAATGCAATGAAATATTGAAGGAATACCTGATCCAGTGGAAACTTGCGCCTTCCTCGTTGTAAATAGTGTTGTTCCCAGTCAACAAGGACTTGGTTCGGCTCTGCTCCACAGCTTTCTATACTCCAGACTTGCAAGGATGGGAAATGCTCTAAGTCCTCAGGGCATGGGAATTTCAGAGAGTATTTATCAGGTAAGAAGCTCCTGAATTTGGGCAACTTAAAAAGTCCAAGGAGAGTTAACTTGGAGAAGGTGATTGTTGTACAGATCCCTTCTTCCGCTTTTTCATGCTCAGCAATTAGTTCCATATTTTCACATGAATTCACCACCAACTCTTCGATTTGCCCAAGAAATTTCGTTGTGAAGGTAGGGAAAAGCGTTTCCAGACGAGAGCACCCCACAACCTCTATTTCTCTCAAGTTTGGAAACAGAATGTTTGGGAGACCGTCGGATTGCCAAATGTGCATCAAGTTTTCCAGATCACGCAAATATAGCCACCTCAATTCACCACCTTTTGTATCCATCCCATCACCTTCATATATTATCTTGATCGAATGGCATGAAACCACTTTTAGGTCCTCAAGACAGAGCTGCAACCTCTTCCAAATATTGGACGGGGCAACATGTTGGAGGTTGTTGCAGTTCCTCAATCCAAGAGATTTCAATATCGAAAAAGAATTGGCGGGAATTTGATTGTCCCATAACTCTTTGCACTGAAGGCCTCCAAAACATATACTTCTTATATTGGGAAATGTGACCTGCACAAAGATAATGTGAGAAAGGAGGATAAAGAGGACCACATTATTACATTGTTCATCCTAAAAAATGATAATTTGAGAATACGAATGATCAAAGTAGGGGATAGAGCAAACCATCTCATTAAAAAACGGTTGTGACCATTCATTATTTTCTTCGGCCGTTTCACCTAACGGCCTCTTAGCACTTGTAGGACTCCGGATGAACGCTCCAAGATTAAGGCAGTTCCAAATACTTAGATCTCTTAAGGAGGGGAAACTCATCACATCTGCCTTTGATTGACCACCACCTTTCTCGAGAACCACTTCCTTCATCTGGTCGCATCCATCAATACTTATCCTCTCGAGTTTCTCTAGCGTTGTGGCTGTGAAATTGGGGAAGAGATACCTCAGCTTCTGGCAATTGTTAACGTAAACTTCTTTTAGACTAGGAAAACCCAAAATCATTTGGGAGTCAGCCTTCACTATGCATCTCAGCTCGCTTGCATCCTTAATCTTCATTCTTTCCAATTTGGGGAGTGATACAGTTGGTTGCTCAATATTTGCATCAAGGGACCCACAATCAAACAATGATTCTAGGAAGTCACATTTCTCGATAACAACTTCTTTCAGGTTTTGCAATTTCCCTATGATTGTGGAAGGGAAGACGCTGAGTAGCTTTAAGCAATTGCTAATTCTGACGGTGGCTAATTCGCAGATTGAACTTCTAGGAAGTTCACTGTGCCATATCCTTTTCAAGGACTCTCTCATTTCAAAACACCCGTTAAGATCTAATGTGTCCAAGCTAGGTAAACTCACCTGCTCATGAGATTTATGCGTCAGATCGTAGCAATGAAAAAATTGACAATTTAGCCTAATCCTACCTATCTATTTGATGAAATGGAAAAATGAATTTTTACCAGTGCCCTTACTCTAACAAGTGTACGTATAAATTATGAACACACTTTAACTAATGAACGAAACAAAAATCTTCAAAGAGATTTTATTAATCACCCCAACAAGTGCTTGCCTATGGCAATTATAGGTATAATCTCAAAGAGAAGGCATTTGTACCTTTTGATCAAAGAAGGAATCGGAGTTAGCATCTTGTGAATCTGAATTAGTGGTTACCGACTTTTTCTTTCCATGAGGATATGAGAAGAATTTCACTCTGGGACAGCGACGCATAAATAGACGCTTTAATAATGGGAACTTTATAATATCATCTATCCCATCACCTCTTCCTCCTTCATCCACAATTATCGCCATCATATTTGGACAATCTATCACTTGAATGTCTCTAATTTCTCTAAGACATTTGGCCACAAACACCGGAAAGAGAAATGACAGCCCCGTATCGTTGATATGGAGCTTCTCTAGGTTTCGAAATATTGATATTCCTTGTAACTGTACATCTTGTTTACACATGCACTGCAGTTTGGGCAACGAAAATAAGATCAATTTCGTTAGCCGAGAGAGAATCTCGGCATTTCCGGTGACTTTTAGCTCCTCCAAGTCAAAAACTACTTCTGTTGATCGACAGCTCACAATTTCCACTGACTCCAAATTCGGCAGCTTCAGTATCCAATCTTTCGGAATACTTGACGTGGATTTAGACCCCTCTATGTGTAGCAATTTTAGATTGTTGTATTTTAATGAAGATTCGCTCGAGAGTATCTCTTCTAGGCCAAGCAATCCAACCATCACTAGGGATTCCAAGCGAGGCAATGAAACCTAGCAAAGCACCACAGTGAAACTCATTGAAAAATGATACGCTTGGGCTAAAATACCAACAAAAAAAATTAAAAAAACTTGTCTTCCGTTAAAAGCGAAATCACTGTCATGAGGATATCCTCGTCGCTATCATGCTACTAACGCAGCACAATTGCAGAACTGCACAACTCTCTCTCTCTCTCTCTCTCTCTCTCTCTCTCTCTCTCTCATCATAATTTTTTTCTCTTTTATTTTGAAATCATTGACCGATCTTCAAAACATCTACCATAATTTTGTTTTCTTTTTTTTTTTCTATTTTGACCTTCAAAATTGAAAACAAATACATACTGGAGTTTTTTAATAATTTTTTTGTTAACTTATTGCTTTCCATTACGAACAAGTAAATATGACTTATTTGGATTTTTTTCTATTGAGGATCCGTGAACAATGTTTGTCTTTGCTTTGTAAAGTTTTGCGCTTCATTAATAAACATCATTAAGCACTTTCTCGATTTGCATTTTCAGCATAACCAAATACAAGAAAACAACCAACAAAAAAAAAATAAATAAATACAAGAAAACAATTCATTTTCTAGCAAAACGATTTACTAAGAAAATATTTTTCAGCAACAAAGAATATTCAATGAAACAAACGAATCCTAAATAAATGAATGGGCTTGACTTCTCTTAAGAATGTCAAAAAATCAATTGATCAAAACTAAATATTTAAAACTCAGTTGATCAGAGGGCAAAATATGTAGATCTTTCGTCGTGCCCGAAAGAATGGAGAAGGAAATATCCCTGAAGTAGCTGACGAAAGAAATGTCAGAAGTAAAACGACAGTAGCACGGTGATGCTGGGGAATCAATTGCAACTCGCATGTAGGTGAAACATGAATTATGTGATGTCACGTGGTTCAACGTTCGCCTTCCATTTATTATCTCTTAGTTTCTTCATTTTGAAATTGTTGAATTTCGTTCATTCGTTCAAGATTCATTCTCGTTCACTACAATGTTTTTTGTTCTCATTAAAAATGTCAAATGAGTAACAAATTAGTCATAGTAAAAACCCAAGTTAGAGCCTAGGTAATCAGTGCAATTGTCTAACATTGAAAATAAAATGAAAGAAAAAAAACAGTCGTAGAAAAAGGTTTCCCTCTGGCTATAGTTGAATGTGAATAAAAATGTATGGTCTGTGTTTAAAGACATAAAAATGTATGGTCTGTGTTTTCTTTAAATGGATTGTTTATTTGTGAATCAAAATGTGCATCAAATTTAACGCAACATGCATTAATGTTCGGTGAACACCAATATCTTATCATCCCCTGTGCTAGTATAATCTAGGTATCGTTTGTGAGATTAAGAATTAAGGAAATTTATATCCTTTCAATAACATAGACTGACATAGGGAGAAAACAAAGAAGTTACCTGAATTGGAGCACCCTCAGCGTCAGTACGAAAGCTCGTCATTTTTGGTAACTCTTGCAAACTCAAATGACGTAAATTAGGCAACTCAACTGTGTCATCAGCAAGAACTTCTATTTCTCCAGCACCATCTGTGATAATGGCTCGCATGGAGTCACATTGATAGACTTCAAGCACTTCCAAATGTACAAGTCTCCGCATCTCTGAGAGGAACCACAGGTTTTCCAATCGGTGGCACTGGTCAATAGTCACGGCTTTCAATATGCTGAAGCACTTTGGTGCGACAAGGCTATTACATATCTTCTCTAGATTAATTAGATTTTTGAGGTACAAAGACTCTAAAATTGTAAAAGTGGTGAGAGGGAGACCATCAGATGAATTGGCAAGGCACTCAATTGAGGGGTTGTCGTCAATTTCAAGACACTTCAGTTCTCTAAATCCTTCTGTGCACAACTCGAGAGTATTCTTCTTGAACTTTTTCAACCCGTCCAAATATAAGTACTGAGTTTTTGGCAGAATTTTTTGAACCCATTCCTCTGAAAGAAAAATATCCCATTCTTCCAATTTGAGCCCCATGGTTCTCAAACCTTCCAATTCCAATTTGGGCTTCAAGATTCTAAAACTCCTTTTTGCATTTCCTATGTTGATCCAAAATTTGATCAAATTCCCAAATGGAAAGTCATTGTCCTCCAAAAGTACAGAGGGATCAGGGATTGATATTTCCAGAGAGGCTATCTTTGTCAAGCTCTTTAATTCAGCAAGCCTTGCGTTACATGATTCCGACAGTATTCCATCCTTGCCCATCCATTTATCAAAGCTTCTCTTCAAATATAACTCTTCCAAGTTGATTAAGCGTTCCAGCACACCAGGCTCGATTGTCCGAAGCTCCTTGCAATTGTTTAGATTCAACGATCTCAGATTTGTCAGGTTACTGATTTCTTTAGGCAGCCTAGAAAGTGCAGACCCTACGAGGCTGAGAATCTGCAAAGCTTTGAGCTTGCCAAGAATTGCCACATCCTCCACATTGCAATGATCTAAGTATAATGAGTGGAGGTTCCCAAGAATTCCAATCGAGGAAGGTAAATTGGCGATACGGATGGAGCGAACATATAAGACTTGGAGCTCCTTCGTGGAGGTGAAATCTGGTTGTATTGAGCAATCTGCCGTATCATACTGGCGTTCAAGCACCAAATTCCGAATGCCGAGTTGAGACAACATTAGTATTTTCAAGTCGGGAAAGTGATACCTCATTAGTTCAGCAAGTCTAACTCTATCAACATCAGCTAGGCATATTGCCCAACATTTCTCAAGCTTTTCCTTTCGCATTGAGCCATAATTGCTATTCATCATTAAGGAATTCTGACCTCTAAATGGAGTTGAGACGACTACCTCGCTGTAAAGATCATGTATGGTCACATTGTCCTTGTCATCGCCACCATCCAGCAACAAACAAGCGGAACGGAGATCATCTAGTATAGTATTCAATCTATCCCTTGATTCTTGCATCGTCAGTCTTGATTCCTCAAACAAGCCCAAACCCATGCCTAGAACCAGCAGAGTTTCGACTTGAATGGTCCCGCCAATAAGACCGCAGAGCAAGAATAAGGTCTTGGTGTCCTCACTCTTCAAATGGTCGTAACTCAACTCCACTATATCCTTAATATTTGACTGGTCTATTTTTTTCAAAGCGGTTCTCCATGCAGCCACATCCCGATCTTTCAAGCTATACGCGACGGAGATAATCAAAAGAGGCAAACCTGCAAGCTTCTCGACGACTTTAGGTGCTATTGCTTTCAATTCCTCATCGTCTTTGAGCCTGTCACCGACGGTCTTCTCAAATAGCCTGAATGCTTCTTTGTCCTCTAAACCTTCAAGATGAAATATGGGAGTGTCACACTTCATTTGCTCCAGAACATCTTTAAATCTCGATGTTAGCAGCAACTTGAATCCCTTGCTCTCGTCTTTCGAAGGAATTCCCACCGCCTCCAGATCAAGATCTTTCCACAGATCGTCCAATATTATGAGAACCTTCTCACTTGGATCATTCTGCAATCTCTTGAACAGAAGTTCTTTTCTTCCTTCTTCACTCGTCTCATCCTTCAGATTTTTTAGACCCAAGGCGTAAGCGATATCCTCTTGGATTTTCTTAAAGTCCGGGTTCTGTGACACATTCGCTTTGACGATCATGTGGAACAATTTCTTCTCATTCCTGAGTTTCTTCTGGACTTGCTTCAACAGCGTAGTCTTCCCCACACCACCCTCCCCGTAGATCCCAATCACTTTGTGCTTCTCGTGACCCAGAGCATTCATTATGTCCTCTAAGATGGAAGCTCGAGAATCGAAGATAGTGTCAACTTGATCACTGGCCAAGGAAATCACGTCGGGAGCGTCATCAACGCGCCCTGGAGGAGGATCATCGTAGACCTTCTCTGGTGGAGTAAGATCAATGAGTTTCTGGATGTCTTCGGCTTTCCTCCTCGCCTCCCTGCCAAGACAATATCGCGCCTTCGGGTTGGGAAGCCACCCGTAGAAGCAAGTTTTCTTAGCTGTTTTGTTGTAATCCAGAACATGGCGCGCCTCCTTGTCGCCTTTCTCCACTTTGTCCACCCATTCACTGACATAGGCTCTGATAAGCTTCCCGTTGTCTAGAGCATCATTGATAGAATCCTGCACCTTTTGCCTCTCGCGGCTTAACTTTGCAACTTCGTGGTCAAGTTCACGAACGTGGCTGTCGTAGGATATCACATAGCCGCAAAGACGATTGACCGGAGCCACCAGGCACCCTGCCACTGTGGAAGCTGCACACAGACCGGCATCACCGGCACCCGCCATTTTCCCCCTTTTTGAATTCTTTCTGGTTTTCTTCCCTTCTCTGCGGAGAAATGAAAGTTAAGAATGTCTATATGCCGAGGGAGGCGGAACAATATCCGCCATTCACCCCAATCGAATTACTTCCACCGAAATACTTGAAGACAAAAGCCAACAACTGAAAAATCAGACAAGTGCCGACTACTCGTTTTAACGAAATACTTCCACATCATCTCCAATATTACTAAGCATTTGTTTTCTGCTAATCTCCCCCGGTTTCCCGGAAACTTACAACCATTCGTTTCGCCTCGGACTGAAACTCAGTGCTTGCCTAGACAAACCAACCTTCCAAATATCACAACACCGGACACTCACGGGCAAAATTGCCGACTCGATAGCCAAGCTCGTGCAATCACCCACCAACAAAACAAACTAAAACTATTAAAAAAAAAAAAGGGCAAAAACAGCAAAGAAAAAGAAAAGAAAAGAACAGTACAAAAATCAGAGAAAGAATCAACTCACTGTTATGAGCCGCGAACGTAGCAGATCCGAAGCCGAATCGGAGAGAGCTGGAACTTCTTGTCGCTTGGAATCTGCGACTTACAGCAAGAACATTCCTGGCCGTCTTGCGCAGGGAAACAACACCGGAGCAGGGCGGAGAAGGAACACAACGACGCAGGCCAAAGAAGCAACGAGCTTTGGGGCAGAGACCGAAGATGACCCGGCGCCGAAGCAAGGCGGAGGAGCAACGTGCTTTGGGCCAGAGAGCAATTTCTCACCCAAAATTTTCAAGTGAGAATGAAAGAAAGGACGAGAGACAAAGCTCCATTATGCATGCATGCCTACTCCCTTCGAGAGGAGAGAGAAAAAAGCAGCAGCAGATCTAGTAATGACCGTAAATTTTTAAGCAGAAAAGGGACAATAAAGGCCTGTATGTTTTCACTTCTTGTTTCTGTTTATAAACAGATTTTCTATTTTTTTCGCTCTAAGTGAACAAAAAAAAAAGCAACGTAAATGCGTTTGTTTGCTGTTCCTTTTTTTTTTTTTGTTCTTTAACAAAAAAAGAATGTAAACGGTAAAACAAAAAACTTATTTCTCGTTCCATAAACAATTTTGAAGAAACAATTTCTTGTTTCTTGTTTCTTCTTCTCTCTCTTCTCTTCTCTTCCTCTTTTCTTCTTCTTTCTCTTTGGCCGTCGCCGTGGCCGGGCGAGGCTGCCGGCCGAAAGAATAAAAAATAAAAATGAAAGGAAAAAATGAAAAATAAAATAAAAATATTAAAAAATTAAAAGAAACAAAAAAAGAACAAAAATTTACCAAACGTGTTTTTATTCATTTTTTGTTCCTAACAAATTTACCAAACGCATCTTTTTGTTCAAAAATTGTTCCGAACGAAACACTTTTTTTTTTTGTTTCGTTCCCGGAACAAAAAAAGAATAAACGTTACCAAACAGCCCCTAATATACTTTGTGCAGAATAACCAGTGGAGCCGCTAGCGCATCGTGGAGCCAAACGTCACTTCCTCATTGGTCAGGGTATACGCTGGCTTGGCAATCGGGACCCCCAAATATTTTCTCCCATTTGATTATGCTTAATCGTTTAACCCATCTGACCTCAGCTCCAGAAATCAGCAGCACTGCAACAGCGATGCACCAATCTCCGCTTGGGACCGAGCTATGGTCCAGATTCCACCTCGATATCATTTATTTCGGGAACCTCAATTTAACTGTTCGAAAAAAACCCACTCCACCATTTCTTTTTGGACTGAAATTGCCTTCGGACCCCACCGCTAGTAGAATGCGAGAATTATTCAGCTGTCTATAACTATCATTGTCCATCAATCATTTCATGCGTGCTCAGCTCCAACTATCAACATCGGCGAGGCCCCAATCTCTGTAAGTCCAGAATCCGATTCAGATGATGCACTCCAATTTCAGTCGCTTCATGAGCTCTTTTAAGTATCAGCTTTAATAAAAGTTGCTCGACAATAGAGTCCGCTGAGTGCAATGATGCTTTCTATTGTTGTATTATGTGGAGACCACCGATTTCGACCAAAATGTTTTTCTCGTCCCTTCTTCTTCGTAAAAGTCTGTATCATTTTCGCAAAAGCATCTTGCAGTGCTTGGGTGATTATTTTTTCATAGGATGTAGAAGTCTGTAATGCCCTAGTCATAAAAGGCTAATTTTGAAAAAAGTTCACCAAAAAATTTCATATGACACTTATTTAAGTATCATAAATTTATTTTTTTTTCAATCATTTAAATATTTTAAAACCTCTAAAAAAAGTCACTTGAGCATTATAACATTTTCAAAGACGTTGCCTAACAGTGCTAGTGACACGGCCCACGGACAAAGCATGACCCAAGATCGTCCGTGACGGGCCGTGTCACGTACAAGGGGCTACCCAAACGCAGCCCACGGTCGACCCTTGAGCAGAACGAGCGAGAAGGGCCATTCGCAGCCCGTGAGCGGCCCATGAACAATGTTCGAGCAGCCCGTGACAGTTCGGCTGATCGCATGTCAGACAGACCTGCAAACCGGATCTTACTTCTGACACACTCTGCTGGTTTGCCCAAGGCCTGACGAGCGCGACCCATGGACTTCCCAAGGGCCTGCCGTGTACAGACCATCGAGTAGCCTTCGAGTAGCCTGTTGTATAGCTTGTAATGATGATACGGATTCAAAATGGACCATTGGATCGGAGGGACGATCAATGGCTGAGATGCAACCCGCTCAGGTATAAATAGGGATCCCTCTCCCACCTTGTAACCAGTTCGTTCACAAGCAATATACACTCTCTTTGCCCATTCGGTTCTTGTGTTCGAGCGAGCGAGTGTGTAAGGCTAACTTGGGATCACTGATCCTCAGGCCGCGCGGTGTTGGATCGACCGAAAAAGATCGACCCGTGACAAGTGGTATCAAAGCCAAACATTCCAAACGCTATGGCTGATTCTCGCGCTGATGTTCCGATCGTTCAAGGTGATGAACGTGAGGATCGTGGGCGTCCAGCCAAGAGGACCACCCGGTCAAGAAAGGCCCGTGCTACCTCGTGTGCAAGGGATTCGAGGGAAGACCTGGACAACCGTTTGACGGCCCTAGAGGAGACCGTGACGGATGTTCAGGCGTTGTTGGACGACCTGCACCAAGCCGTCGAAGGAGCGGAAGCTGGTAGGGAGGAGGTCTTGGCCGAAGTGCAAGAGCTCCAAGCCGGCATGGGAGAGCTCTGTGTCGAGGTGCAAGGATCCTTCACGCACGAGTTGCAGCAGCGGGATGAGACTTGGGAGGCCGCGATGGCGGCCATGCGAGCGGAAATGACAGAGATGAAAGGCAAGCTCGTGGAGCTTGAAGCGGCACGCGTGAACGGGGTGATCACCGTGCAGTCCTGTGCCGATGCACCCAAACCAAAGGAGTTCAAGGGCTCCCGGGTGGCAAAGGACGTGGACAATTTCCTGTGGTACATGGAATGATACTTCCAGACCATGGGAACAACCGACGACGTGATCCGGGTGAACACCGCAGCCATGTATTTAGCTGATGATGCGCTGCTATGGTGGAGACGTCGATCGGATGGTAGGAATGGCGATCCTGTCGTGACATGGGCTCGATTGGTCGAGGAATTTCGGCGGACCTACTATCCCGCTTATGCGGAGGAAGAAGCCCGAGGGGAACTCAAGCGCCTAGAGCAAAAGGGCGGAGTTCGTGACTATGTGAAGCGGTTCTCGGAGCTGCTGCTCCAAATCCCGTCCATGACCGAGACGGAGGCATTCCACCAGTTCATGGGCGGACTCAAACCTTGGGTCAAACAGGAGCTCAAACGGTGCAACACAACGGAGCTCACCACAGCCACTTCCGTGGCCGAGTCCCTTGTTGAATATAGGCCGGCAGCTACCGCCAAGCCCGACCTTCGACCGAGAGAAAAGGCCATGGGTGGGGGAGATCGAGGCCAGTTCCCTCGACCGAACGCTGGCAAACCACCTCCAACCCCTCATAGGAATCAACCCGAGTCCAGCCATGGTGGATACCAATGCAAGGTACGCACATACAAGTGCTTCTTTTGTGACGGTCCCCATATGGCTCAGGATTGCCCGAAGAGAGGAAAGTTGGCGGCCCTGTGCAAGGAGGACAAGCCGCGGGAGGAGGCGCGGTTGGGATCGTTGCGGATCCTTGGAACGATCAAGGCCAAAAAGGCCAAAGAATCGAAAGGAATGATGTTCGTAGATGTGAAGATCGGAGGTACCACGATGAGCGCACTCATGGATACTAGGGCGTCCGATCTGTTTATATCCAAAGAGGCCGCGAAGAAGCTACGTCTTTCGGTCGAGGCAAATGAGTCCGGTTGGCTCAAAACGGTGAATTCCAGAGAAGTCCCGACCAGCGGTATGGCCAGGGGCGTGGAGTTCCACCTAGGTCCTTGGACTAGCATGGAAGATATCGAGGTAATTCCCCTTGACGACTATGACTTCGTACTCGGCTTGGGATTCCTCGACCGGATCAATGCGGGTGTCATGCCCTTCGCGGACTGCATATGTGTCTTGGACAAGCAGTGCCAATGCATGGTCCCGATCTACTGCGAATCAGGATGCAATCGGAAGATGCTATCGGCCATGCAGCTATCCAAAGGGCTGAAGAAAGGCGAGGTGACCTTCTTGGCGGCATTGAAGGAGGAGGGCACGGAGGAAGGCTCGGTACCAGAAGAAGCATCCCGAGTCCTCGATGCCTTGCAAGATGTGATGCCGCCCAAGTTGCCCAAGAAGTTGCCTCCTAGGAGAGAGGTCGACCATCGAATTGAGCTGGTGCCCGATGCTCGACCACCGGCCATGGCTCCCTATCGCATGGCCCCGCCCGAGTTGGAGGAGTTGAGGAAACAGCTCAAAGAGCTGCTGGATGCTGGATATGTTCGACCATCCAAGGCCCCGTTCGGTGCCCTGGTCTTGTTCCAAAAGAAGCACGACGGATCCCTCCGTATGTGTATCGACTACCGGACATTGAACAAGCTGACCGTCAAGAATAAGTACCCAATTCCCCTCATTGTTGACTTATTTGATCAGCTCGGAGAAGCCCGATGGTTCTCTAAGCTCGACCTACGATCGGGATACTATCAAGTGCGGATTGCCGAGGGGGATGAGTCGAAGACAGCATGTGTGACCCGCTATGGATCACACGAGTTCCTTGTCATGCCGCTTGGCTTGACTAATGTGCCGGCTACATTCTGCACACTCATGAACAAGGTACTGCATCCGTTCCTTGATCGGTTCGTTGTAGTTTATCTTGATGATATAGTGATATATAGCCGGACGCTTGAGGAGCATGTTGAACATTTGAGTCGAGTTTTTTGGACCCTCCGAGAAAACGACTTGTATGTGAAACGAGAGAAATGTGCCTTCGCACAAAAAGAGATCCCGTTCCTCGGATACATCGTCGGGGGCGGACGTGTGCGGATGGACGCGGCCAAGATCCGTGCCATCGTTGATTGGGAGCCACCAACCAAGGTGACTGAGCTGAGATCCTTTCTCGGTCTCACGAACTACTATGAGCGCTTCATCCGAGAGTATTCGCGACTCACCGTGCCACTCACGGACATGCTAAAGAAAGAAAGGCTGTGGGAGTGGACGGATCGATGTCAAGAGACGTTCGAACAGTTGAAGCGGGCCATGACCGAGGAGCCGGTTCTTATGTTGCCCAACTACACCAAGCCCTATGAGGTAGAGACCGATGCCTCTGATTTTGCCATCGGTGGTGTCTTGATGCAAGAAGGTCATCCGGTGGCCTTCGAGTCCCGAAAGTTGAATGATGCGGAGCGACGATACACGGTCCAAGAGAAGGAAATGACCGCGGTGGTACATTGCCTCCGCACATGGAGGCATTATCTCTTGGGGTCTCGGTTCGTCGTAAGGACCGATAATGTGGCCACGAGCTACTTCCAAACTCAGAAAAAGCTCAGCCCGAAACAAGCTCGGTGGCAAGACTTCCTGGCCGAGTTTGATTATGCGCTGGAATACAAGCCCGGAAAATCCAATTCTGTGGCCGACGCCTTAAGCAGGAAGTTCGTATTGGCCAATGCGGTGAGCCGACCCGACTGCCCGTGGGTTGATCGTATCAAAGAGGGGCTGAAGCATGATCAAACAGCCCAAGCCTTCCTTCGATACGCCCAAGAAGGCTTGACAGAAGATTTTGGCTCGAGGACGACCTCCTCTACACCAAAGGACGGCGACTCTATGTGCCGCTCCACGGGAAACTTCGAAAGGAAGTTCTAAAAGAGTGCCACGACTCCAAATGGGCGGGACACCCGGGAATCCACCGCACCATGGCGCTTGTTGGAGATCAATACTACTGGCCGCACATGCGGGACGATGTGGAAACATACGTGCGAACGTGTCTTGTCTGCCAACAAAACAAGATAGAGCAACGGTCCTCCGCGGGGCTCCTTGAACCGTTGCCTATCCCGAAACGTCCATGGGAAAGCGTCTCCCTGGACTTCATTGTGAATTTGCTCAAGTCCAAAGGATGTCGAACCCTCATGGTCGTGGTAGATCGCCTCTCCAAATATGCGACGTTCGTGCCAACAACTAGAGAATGCCCAGCCGAGGAAGCTGCCAAGCTATTCCTTAAGCACGTCGTCAAATATTGGGGCGTTCCGCGCACGATCGTGAGCGATCGCGACCCTCGATTCACTGGACGGTTTTGGACCGAACTCTTCAAGTTGCTGGGGACAAGTCTCAACCTTTCCACCAGCATGCATCCACAAACCGACGGACAAACCGAGCGGGTGAATGGGTTGCTGGAAATCTATCTTCGGCACTATGTGAGCAACACGCAAGTAAATTGGGCACGGCTGATCGACGTGGCCCAATTTTCTTACAACTTGCAACGGAGCGAGTCCACGAACCAGAGTCCGTTCGAGATCGTGACCAGGCAGCAGCCACTCACGCCAAGCGCAATCGCCTCGGGCTATCGAGGGAGTAGCCCGTTCGCGTATAAGCTCGTTAAGGAGTGGGGTGAACAGGCCGACTTGGCCTGGGCATGTCTGAATAGGGCCTTGAGACGAACGAAGAAATGGGCCAACAAAAAGCGACGGCATGTCGAGTTTCAGGTCGGGGACTTGGTGTTAGCCAAATTGCACCTCGTCCTTTGGTACAGAAATGTGAACAAAAGGCTGATCCGACGCTATGAAGGCCCCTTCCGAGTGATACAGCGGATCGGGAAGGTGGCGTACAAGCTGGACTTACCGCCCAAGTTCAGGCTGCACCCCGTGTTCCACGTGAGCATGCTAAAACCGTTTCATGTGGACGAGGATGATCCGGATCGGGGCACATCACAACGAGCGCCCCTTGGGGTGAAGACCTCCTATGATCGGGATGTTGAGCGTATTATGGCCGATTGGATTATACGGAAGAAATATCGGGCACCAAGGAAGGAATACCTCGTCCGATGGAGAGGCCTTCCTGAGAGTGAAACAAGTTGGGAACCCTCCAAGGCTCTGTGGCAATTCAAGAAGCACATCGAAGCATTTCACGCCACAGACGCGATGAGGGGGTCGCCTGATTAGGTGGGGGAGAATGACACGGCCCACGGACAAAGCATGACCCAAGATCGTCCATGACGGGCCGTGTCACGTACAAGGGGCTACCCGAACGCAGCCCACGGTCGACCCTTGAGCAGAACGAGTGAGAAGGGCCATGTGCAGCCCGTGAGCGGCCTATGAACAATGTTTGAGCAGCCCGTGACGGTTCGACTAATCGCATGTCAGACAGACCTGCAAATCGGATCTTGCTTCTGACACACGCTGCTAGTCTGCCCAAGGCCTGACGAGTGCGACCCATGGACTTCCCAAGGGCCTGCCGTGTACAGACCATCGAGTAGCCTTCGAGTAGCCTGTTGTATAGCTTGTAATGATGATACGGATTCAAAATGGACCATTGGATCAGAGGGATGATCAATGGCTGAGATGCAACCCGCTCATGTATAAATAGGGATCCCTCTCCCACCTTGTAACCAGTTCGTTCACAAGCAATATACACTCTCTTTGCCCATTCGGTTCTTGTGTTCGAGCGAGCGTGTGTGTAAGGCTGACTTGGGATCACTGATCCTAAGGCCGCGCGGTGTTGGATCGACCGAAAAAGATCGACTCGTGACAGCTAGCATCATGACACTTTTTATGGGAGTTGCAGTCTTTAAATGAGCAATTGAAAGTCGTGACACTTAAATGAAATTCTTTTAAAGTCATGACACCCACTTAATTGACAAAAAATTATGATACTCAAGTAACTATCGTATAAAAGGAACAGGGCTCAGCTCCCAAGTTTAGACTGTTAAGTTGCCAAAACCAACATTCAAATAGAAATTGAGATGATAAAATCAAGTGTGACAACTTGCCCTTTTCAAAAGAATGTAATATAAAAGATAAATTCATCACTAATATATTAATAAAAACTATTTGGTTTGGTAATTATTCCGATGTGTATAAAATCGAGGGACTGTTGCATTTGATGGAGATTCATGAGATGCTCAAAGAGACCTAGGTGAAGAAAATAAGAGGATTTAAGAAAACAACGATTCAAAGATAAATTTCCTAAGAGAAGAATGTTCTTCACTAAAAGTCATAATACACGCTATCATTTTACAATACATAATGCTATTTATATTAAGAAGACAACTAAATTTCCTATTCTATATTTCGAATATCTAATCTAACAGATTGACTGGATCAAGTTATCTGCAATTGAAATAATCGGAATCAAATCATATCTACCACTCTAATCTAATCTTTCGATAGTAGAATCAAATCATACTCAAATCTAATCTTCCGATAATATTAAATAATATTATCAATCTTATCACTAGGCACTCCATTAATATCTAAGAAACACCAATCTATTAATCTTGTGAACATGTATAGGCTTTGAGCTACATAAATAACTCCATTGAGAGAAATTGAAGGTCCATGAAAGTCGCCTTTTCATTTTCTTTTGTATAGAAATTGCTAATTATGCTCATCATTTATTTCTCAAAACCTCACTTTAATAGTTCTAAAGAAAACCTAATTCCATTGATTTATTATACCTTGTTAGCAATTTAATGACCCTCTTTCCGGTTCTCTGCAAAATCCAAATCCTCGAGTGTCTCTCTTCTTCCCTAACATGTACCGACCACAAACGTCCACGATCATTGCTCTGATGCTGCTCTCTCTCTCTCTCTCTCTCTCTCTCTCTCTCTCTCTAAAACACAGGGGAGGAGGAGGAGGACAAAACAAAGTGAGGTTAAGAGTTAAGCTCCTTTTTGGCCATCGTGGATCACGTTGCAATTATTGAGGGTTCGTGTTTTGTCAACCTCGTGATGGATACGGTCAGCATGACTTTACACATTGTGGAATTGCGCAGCAATTATTAAAGCTTCTTGCCTTTTCAACCTCACACCGAGGGACCCCACTCCATTGTACCATCCTCTCTCTTTATCTATCTAAACGTTGTCCTAGCTAGCTTCGATTTAATATGTGCAAAGCCGTATATGATTATACGTTTGGTCCCAAAATCATACAAATTGTTTTATGAATAAGAGCGACAAATATTCTAAAAAAACCAACCTCTTAATTCGGTCAATCATTCTAACCATAAAAAAAAAAAAAAACATTCAATTGATCACCCAAAACAAAAACTGCTTTAAACGATGGGAAAACATATTTATAAATATGACCAAAAAACTTAAATAACATGATATAATCAAATAATTATCATGCACATAAAGTTATTTTAGTCTTGCAATAGGATTTGTTATTCTATGGACCTAATTAAATTTCTAGTTAAAAAGGTATATATTCCATATGTAGCCATGGTATGCAATTTCTATATGAAAAAACAGATAATATAAGATAAAAAAATTACTAAATATTGATCAACAAAGAAATTAAAAGAACCTCTGTCTCCTATGTAAATCATCTACTTGCACCATTGCTGAGGATAAATATGTCGCCTTGTTCATCCACTTTTTTTCTTTATGCAAACCATCTACACCTCATCTTTACTTCATTTTTTAATGCGAAGTGCAAAACATAATTTGAGTTGAGAAGCTTGCTGATATTATTGACATTTTGTTGAGTAACATCTACTAATGCAACTACAGCCAATATACATATTATTAATGAGGACATGACACTTGTGGGAGAAGTTTTACATTTTGAGTTTCCCATCAAACGAAAGATTTTTACGGACGAGGAGCCGCTCCAAATGTTTGCTGCCTTGATTTTGATTTTTCTTTTGAGAGCAAGACCCGTATACAAATCCGAATGGAGCCATTCCGTAGAATGAAGCGGCCTTTAGGAATTGGGTGAAAAGAAGTGAGGAAAGTAGAAGATGCAAGGAATACGGAGAGAACCGTAGAGAAAGATGGGGTTCACAGGAAATTTTCCCATCGGCTATCGGTTGTTTAAGAGTCCTTGGATCATAAAAAAAAAAAGGGACCCGTATACAAATCCGAATGGAGCCATTCCGTAGAATGAAGCGGCTTTCAGGAATTGGGTGAAAAGAAGTGAGGAAAGTAGAAGATGCAAGGAACACGGAGAGAACCGTACGAAGAGAACCGTAGAGAAAGATTTTCCTGTGGGGGCCACAAGATATTTTCCTTTCGGAAAGGTCAAAAATAAAAAAAAAATAATGGGAACGCAAAATGGAGCTCTTTATTTTCCTCAAATGACGAGCTCAGTGGGCCCATAACATGTTGCATTATCTGGACTCTTGGTCATTTGAAGATGCGACAGGGGACAGATGTCTGAATTATAGTGGAGGATAGAAGACAGTGAGGACACGGATTGAATCGGGGGATGGGAATTGTGGATAGATGTCTGAATAAAGATTGGTCGAGGCTCCTAAAACGTCAACGAAGCTGTCTTCAACAATTTTCGGTGATGGATGAAAGGACACAGAGTGATTGCGAGATGGGAAATTTTACAGAGGTCCGAATTGATGGGCTGAGGTTCCGAAATTATCTGCGAAGCTGTCGGCGACACTTTCGGTGAAAGACAGAAGATAGTGAAGGATGGACATAAGGTGAATGCGAGATGGAAAATGTGATTTGACGTTGGAATGAGATGGGTTGAATATCTATCAAGCTGTCGGAAACACTTTTTTCTAGTTAGGATGGCCAATGGGCCGTGCCAGTTCGGACCCGTGCTCTCCCACACACACACACACTCTCTCTCTAAAACGCAAAGGAGGAAGATTGAACATGGCGATGTAAAGAGTTAGCCAGCGTGGAGATTACGTTGCTGGTTGGTCTTCATCGATCGCTTGGCAATTATTAAAGCTTCGTGTTTTGTCAATCTAATGTTTAGCATGGGCAGTACGACGCACGTGAAGGCTATCAATCAATCACTGGGGGACCCAACTCCGTCGAATTTTCCCATCTTTCTTTACTTAGATGCTCTGTACAACAATTGACATGTGAAAAGTACAGGAAAATGTTGAGCCCCCTACAATTGACCGAAGATAGGTATTGCGTCTCTAATAGCGCCCAATTTATTTGACAAAACGTAATGAAGATAAGATCCACGAGAGCCGCGCTCAGTTTCCCCATCAATCTTAATATTTAAGCTGATCATACCTCGACTATCGACCACAAATTCTAAGCCAGTGACCCAAAATTTTTATCGTTGAATTTTAATTAATCATGGCTCATCATTGTAATATATAAACTTTAATGGAAGTAGTTTCTCATTCCCAACTTCTTAATTCTATTTTCACATGAAAAAATATGTATTATGTGAGATTAAGGTTAGACTTTAAATAATTAATAGTTTCTAGTATAGAAGAAATGCTCACCAAACCTTCCCCAGAATTAAAGGAGAAAAAGGGAAGAGGGGCTCAGCTCCCAAGTTTATACTGTTAAGGGTCTGTTTGTTAGAAACGATTTTGTTTCCCACAACAAAATTTTGTATTCTTTTATTCTAGGGAATGAAAAAATAACAAAAATGTGTTTAGTAAAATTTTTGTTCTCAGAAACAAAAAAAAAAATCTATTTTTTTTTTCTGAAAACAATTTCTAGAATCAATTTTTCTCTATTTTCTTTTTTCTTCTCTTTTCTTCTTCTTCTTCCTTTTGGCCAATTGCCAGCATTGACCATGGCCGGTGCCTACAACCGACCAAACGAGGGCATCACTGGCCCCCGAAGACGCCGAGCCACGGCGAGGCTCGTCTACCCAAGCCTCCCCATGGCCGCGTGAAGCTCGGCCTTCACAACTGGCGTGAGGCCGGGCCTCGCTAGGCCAAGGTGAGGCCGAGACTCGCCGATGGCCAGGCTGGCCTCTGACAAGCTCGCCGGACGTCGCCCAGCCAATTGTCGATCACGGCGGTGGCTGGTGACTGGCCAAAGAGAAAAAGAAAAAGAAAAAGAAAAAAATAATAAAAAATTAAGAAATAAAAAATCTAAAAATTTTATCAAACGTGTTTCTATCTCAAGAATAAAAATTTTGGTAAATTACCAAACGCATTCTTTTTCTTAGAAATTATTCTTGAGAATAAAAAAAAAAAAATATTTCTCTTCAAAAATTATTTTTAGAAATAGAATAATTACTAAATGTGTCCAGACTACGTAACAATTCACAAAGCCAACACTACTCATTACCGAACTCCAAGTCCTTACGTGTCTTCCCCTCCCTGACGCCGTCCATCATCGTTGCTTTGATGTTGCCCTCTCTCTCTCTCTCTCTCTCTCTCTCTCTCTCTATCCTTAAAACGCAGAGGATGAAGACAGAACAAAATGAGGATAAGAGTTAAGCAGGGTGTAGGTAAGTTTGTTTTTTGGTCATCGTCGGTCACTAGACAATTATTATAGCTTCATGTAATATCAGACTCATTCATTCTGCAGATGGGCAGTATGACTTCGATGCATGGTGAGTCACGTTGCAAAGATATTTTCCTCCAAAAAGTGGGAGGAAACGGAGGGAAATGCAAAATGAGTTCCTTCTTTTCAATTGAAATGCAAAATTCGAGTTCTGTCCAATTATTCCCTACAAGTGCTGCCTATCATGAAACCCGCGGTGTGGGAGTTATAGAATTTAAATAATCAATTAAAAGTTATGATATTTAGGTTAAAAAATTAAAAAATTAAGTTACTCAAGTGATTTTTTAAAAAAAGTTATAATACTTATTAATAAATAAATAAAACATGATACTCAAATAATTGCCGTACAAAAGTTATATCGCTAGTTGTATTCTCATCTCGGCTAACTTCTATTAGAAGTTGCATAAGAATTGGAGAGTGTTTGAAACAAGATATGCACTATTCAATGGCCAACTACATTCTTCAAGTTGCACAAGAGTTGAAACTAGCAAATAATTTGCTAAAGATAGCAACAACAAAATCATCTTGCCCTTGCCACCAATGCTTTATATTACAACAAAGGGTACCCTTTCAAATTCGGCATCTAATAATCTTCACTATGCCTTCTTCTTGATCTTCAATACGACCAGATGATCAGTGAACTTATGTTTGACCTTCAGCTTAACTCGAAGCTCATGAACAATAAATTTGATGAGTTCCCCTCGTCAGTCTGCAGAGAAGAATTGCCAAAACAAGTCAAATGAAGAACTATAAAATAACATTTTAATGCAACTTCCAAGAAAATATGGTATTTGAACTTAAAATATGGAAAGTCAATGTGCAATAATACCTCCTGTACACGCAGTGCAGTGCAATTTTGCACACTGCTTCGAGTATTGTGGTCGGGTATATTAACTATTAAGCTCTACCCATCCTTAGGAGGATTTGATTATTTTGTCTATAAGCTTTTTCCATTATTGAACCCAAATTTCTCGTAACTCCTACATAAATTGTCATACCATACAAACAACCATTATTGAAAATTTGTAATTGTTTGTGTGGTATGGCAATTGTGTAGAAATTATGACACTGAATTTGGGCTCGATAAGATACAACGGGAGATTGACTTCTTGCGTGACCTTCGAAGGCTGGATAAAACGTGCAACAAGTTGTGCAACTATTAACTTGTTATCATAACTAGAGTTGTCTATAATATGTGATAGTTGTTTTGCAAAACTGGGTGACATACACTAAACTAAATATTTGTAAATTTCTGGAAACTAGGGAACTCAAGTAACGACATATGGCAACTAAGAGGACATATTGTAGTAAGCTTAAACCTTGTGGCTCAGCAGTCAATAGCAATTAGCACTATACGCGCCACCTCGATTGGGGCTACTTTCCACTGCTTCGGTTCATCATAACCAAATTATATCTCATTCTCAGTCAGGTCATTTCTATAGAGTTCGGTTTGAAGCTTAAAATCATTAGGCTCAATGTTGCATATTATGGGAGAATATCTTTCTTCTCACCTAAATTTGACATGCGTTCCACACATAGACAATTTAAAAGATTAATAAAGAATTAGAAAATTAACCACATCAGATGGTAGACATCTATGTCATTGATTTCTGATTAAAATTGATTGAGATGACTACATTGAGAAATCGTTAACAGATTTTAGACTAAATCGACATAAATTAAAGGTTTAAGACTGAATTGACCATCGTATAATATGTTATGACTTTTTGAGCAATTATCTCAATCATTAATAATGACAACAACAACAACCACCATCAAAGAAACAATTACCTAATTTTCTTGCCATTAGTCACTAATTAATTTCAAGGACAGGCATTTCGTCAAATATTAATCCCGAGAATAGATAGATACATCTATAGATGAGTCTCTTTCACTGAGTTGCATACACGTTAACCATATTGTATTTGTGCTCTTGATACTTTTTGTTCATACCATGAGTACAATTCAAACTCGCTTGATTAGAAAATGTCCAAATTAAGATCAACCATCAAACTGATAGATACCTCATGAGGAATCAATTTTCATAAGTTCCTCCTTCCAGGTGGTAGCTCCAAGAGACATCTAATCCATCTCATTTTTGGTCGATCTCGAAACCTTAGGCAGCACATTTCGAGAGATCTACAACCTTTGGTCTCCAGGTATTCTAAAGACTCTAGGCTATTGGGACTTTCCATGCTTCTTAGCTTATGCGGCTTTCCATGCTTCTTAGCTTAGGACAACCCTTCAGTTCAACACACCTAAGCTTCTTCAACTTCCGTAGATTAGGTAATCTCTCAATTGAATCGCAGTAGGAAACTGTTAGGTGCAACGAAGATCCCTATGCTCGCAAACCTTGATCTCAACAAGTTTTTCTAAGTGAGAGGGCTCCAAGGATTGTAGCATGACATATGAGGTATCCATATGAGGCATTTACACCAAGTAATTCACAGTTCCCTCAAC
This sequence comes from Eucalyptus shirleyi, assembly GCA_017140165.1. NCBI lineage: Eukaryota > Viridiplantae > Streptophyta > Magnoliopsida > Myrtales > Myrtaceae > Eucalyptus > Eucalyptus shirleyi. The sequence goes on along the minus strand of CM029452.1, from coordinate 10,915,195 downwards.
TTTTCATCGAGCCTTTCAAAACAAGAAAGTGGCGAGCATTCATCGATAATGAGAGTTGACAAGTTTTCAAGTTTGTTTCAAATATGTGGCAGTGTTGTAACAACATGAAGTTTCGATGTAGACAAACTAGAATGGTGCTGCCACGGGGAGAAATGTTCCTCCAACTTGCACCTCTCCTTAAAAGATAAGATCCATGAGAGTTGTACTCAATTTCCATATAAATCTTAATGTTTAAGCTAATTATGCCGTGACCATCAACTTCAACTTCTACAAGCTTGTGACCCATAACTTTTACCATTAGATTTTAATTGATCATGCCTCATCATTTGAATATAAACTTTAATGAAATATTTCGAATATAGAAGAAATATTCTCCAAACCTTCCCATGAATTAAAAGAAAAAAAAAGTGGGGCTCAGCTCCCAAGTTTAAAACTTGAGATATGTGTATTAAAAATCCTAAAACTTATTATGAAAATGTAATCAAGTCATAAAATTTTCAAAAAAAATGCTTAAAACTTTAAGTTTCCATTGATTGCATATTTTGAAAACTTATCACTTTTGTGAAAGTGCAATTGATTGCAGTTTTTTGAACTTTTTGAACATTTTAGGACTTGATTGCACTTCCATGCCAAGTTTTAAGAATTGATTGTACTTTTTGAACGTTTTAGGACCCGATTGCACTTTTGCGATAAGTTTTAATATTTGATTATAACTTTTTGAAAATTTTATAACTCAATTGTACTTTCATAACAAATTTTAGGACTTCCATTACATTTACTCCTTAAAAAATTAAGCTGTCAAATTCAACTTCCAATTGAAATTGAGAATAAAAAATCAAGGACGGCAACTAAAATATTTTCAAAAGAATGTAATGTAAAAGCATGATCAAAATGACAGGTATCATTTACAAAATCAAGAATTTTTTATAAGGAAAAATTAAGCTTTCTTCGAAGAAAGCTAATTGGCACCTATTTTTTAAATCTAAGAGGTTGCTCAAATGGTAATTGTGTCTATCCTCCTCACTCAACGCATGTGATTGAATCACCATATTTGTGCATTTTCTTAGGGCCACCTCTGGGAGCATAGCCCCGTGTCTCCAGTAATTGCTGATGTGTGTGGGACAAAAGAATCACCGTACTTGATGGAGATTATTTGAGTGTTCAGAGAATTCTAGACACTCCATTGATTTCTAGGAAACACACATCTATTAATCTCATGAATATGCGTAAGCTTTGAGCTATCCATATAACCTCATTGGAATACCAAAGGATCATGGAAGATGCCCTTTAATTTAATTTTATAAAGATTAATAAGCATAATTGTCATTTATTTATGAGAATCTCACATTAACAGTTCTAAAAAACCCAACTTCATTGATTAATTATGCCTCATTAACTTAACCAGTGAATTTAAAGTGTATTGGTATGTGAACATGCATGTTAAGGGGATAATTGACTCCATGTTAGCTTAGCATGGACTTGATAATGTGAGCTTATTTTAGGGATTATATGGATCGAACGCTATTCCATGGTCGAGCCTGACCACCTCTCTCTCTTTGGGACCTCTCTTTGCTATTAACCTACACGTAATGACCCTCTTTCCGACCCTCTGTATAATATAACTTAACATTCACCCTTCTCATTGCAAACTCTAAATCCTTGCATGGCTCTCCATCGTTGCTCTAATGCTTCTCTCTCTCTAAAAAGCAGAGGAGAATGAAGATAGAACGAAGTGATGTTAAGAGTTAACCAAGGTGGAGTTAAAGTTGCTGCTTCACCATCGTCGGTCGCTTGTCAATTGTTAAAGCTTCATGTTATGAGTTAACCAGGGTCGATCTGGCGCTGCAGATGGGCAATACAACTTTATGCACGTGAGTCAGTCGATAATTAAGGGACCCAACTCCACCGAATTGTCCCACCCCCCGGGCGGTGGGCAATTGTAAAGGTAGCCAAATCTAAAAATCAGAAGAGGAGAGAAAAGAATATCTTTTATTTAAAAACATGTATTTATTTATATACATAGAAAATTAGAAATTAAAAAGGATTTGCTGAAAAAGCCTCAAAGCATCATGGGAAATGTGACAGATGTCTGAACAAGTTTGGTTGAAGCTCCTAAAATACAGTGAAGCTGTCACCAACATATTAAAGTTAGAATTTAAATAAGTCATAATTTCTGGTGTAAAAGAATATGCTCCAACCCTACTTACGGGTTAAAAAATAAATAAGGAAGGGGCCTTGGCTCCCAATTTTAAAACTTTAAGCTGCAAAATTAAATTCGAATAGAAATTGAGAAAAAAAAAAAGCAAGTGCAGCAACGAAAAGGTTTTCAAAAGAACGCTATACGAAACCATGAACGCTATGACAGGTTATCATTTAGGAAACTAAGAGTTATTTTATAAGAAAAAATAATTAAGAGCTTTTGCTTTAGATTATGTCAGTTTTCTTGCAAGAACGCTAAGCGCGCACCTATCTTTTAATCCCAAGAAGCTGCTCAAGTAATAGGTGTGTACATATAAACACTAATATTAACATTCATCGTGTTAATGTGAGATAAACCATATCATGACTAGCTTCTTCACCTCAATAACTCTTTTTAAGTGAGCCAGCTCCAAAGATTGTACATTCCTCAAGCACGACAGATTGGGTTTTCTTGCGAGGCATTCGCACCTAATAATAATTTGCAATTCCCTTGACTTCACCTAGCTTTCCAGGACAGAAAAGTGTACCGCCAAGGATTCATCGATAACAAGAGTGGATACATATTGCGTCTCCGGTAATGCCCAATTTCTTCGATAATGTAATGAAGATAAGATTCACAGGAGTCACACTCAATTTCCCTTTTGCTCCTAAGATGTAAAACAGATTATGCTGCAGCCATCAACCACATGTTCTTCCAAGAAAACTTGTACTGGATTTTAATTGATCATGCCTCATCATTTGATTGTAGACTTTGATGAAACTAGTTTTTTAGCCCCATAACTATCCATGGATTGCATCTTAATTCTTTTAACACATGAAAAAAAAAAAACATATATAATGTGAGATCAAGGTTTGAATTTAGATGAGCAATAGTTTCTAGTATAGAAAAAAAAATGGAAAAAAAATCATAAAAATTCAAAACTTTATCAACTGTAATACATTTATCCTGAATTTTTTCTGTGATACAAAAAACTCAAAAATTGACACTGAAAACCTTGAAGTTATACTTGTACGACACATTTACTCCAAAATTTTTTTGGGATAAATGTATCGCACAGATTCAAATTTTTTTATTTTTGGTGTTGCAAAAAGAAGTTTAAAATAAATGTGTTCACTGAATGTATCGCATAGATATAAGTTTGAGATTTTTTTATATCACAATCTTTTTTTAAAGATAAATATGTCATAATAGGCATAATTTAGGGTTTTTTACCCAAAAAAATAATTACCAAACCTTGCCAGCAGTTAAAAAAGGGATTGGGGGATTTTTCCCGCTAGGATAGCTCCCAAGTCTAAAATGGTAAAGCTGCCAAAATCAACTTCCGATTGAAATTGAGATAAAAAAAAAAAAAAAGTTTCAAGTGCGGCAACTAACAGATTTTCAGAAGATTGTAATATGAAAAATAGTGTGTCAACAGTTATTATTCGGTTTGTGCGAAATGGAGAGACCATTGCACATAATGAAGATTAGTCAAATATTTAAAGAGTGCTAAATGCTTCATTTAGAAGAAAATGAAGGTTCATGGAAAATGCCTCGTCATTTTCTTTTCTCATCATCATTTATTTCCCAAAAACCTCACTTCAATAGTTCTAAGACAATCCAATTTCGTTGATCGATTATACTTTATTAATGGATCCAGTGAGTATGAAGTGTATTTGTATTTAATTATATGTATGTTTAACGGGATCACGAACTCCATGGCGGTGTGGCTTGCATTCGATAATGTCAGCCTCTTTCACGGACTATATGGTACCACTTCTCTCTCGCTCTCCCTCTCGCCGACCTCTCTTTGCTATAAACCTCCACGAAATGACCCTTTCTCTTTCCGATTCATTCTATACAAAAGCAACGTAACAATTTACAAAGCCGACGCTTCTCACTGTAGACTCCCAAATCCGTACCGCGTCTTTCCCTGCATAACACGTACCAACTACCGGCCACACCTCTCTCTCTCTCTCTCTTAAATGCAGATGAGGAGGAGGAGGAAAAGGAGAGCGCAAAATGAGGATAAGAGTTAACTTAGCGTGGAGTTAAGTTGCTTTTTGACCGTTGTCGGTTACTTGGGAATTATTAAAGCATCGTGTTACGTCAACCACGTGTTGCAGCTGCAGATGGGGTACGACCTGATACATCTTGGGTCACGTGGAAATTATCAAAGCTCCTTGTTATGTCAACCTCACGCTTAGGGACCCACTCCATACTAATTCTCTCTTTCTACACGTCGTCCGGTCCAAAAAAATCCAAGTCGGATTTTCTTGTCCCAGGGAAGGGCACAGCCAAATTGTACTAACCGACAAAAGAGACATGTGAGCCCGTCTCAAGAAAGGAGACAAGCTCTCTGGCTTGTCCTTGTCCAATGCATGCACGCGCTGGTCTTGTCCTTTTCAATCTTTTTCCCAGAAATTTAGATTTGCTCATCTATATAATAAACATCCTCTGAGCGTTATAGAATATTTATAATCATTGTCCTTTTCTGGATCCAATTTGGCGCACCCTAAACCTGGGGCTTAACATAATCAATAAATCTCTTCGGCTCGAGATTGGAATGTATGGAAATTATTCTGGCAATTTTCACCACCTTTCATCTCTCCCTTAAAAGAAACTATTCATTTATTTCCTTTTTTTTTTTAAGTATGACATTAGAGAAAACCATGCATTAATTACACTGCCCATGTTGATTGATCTAGAGAAGAGAACCGAAGAGAACAAATTTCCTAAGGGTCCAAAAACATTTCCTCTTACTTGTGAGGGGAAACAAAGGAAAATAAGAGAATCCAAAGTGGTGGTATCAACTTTACATTAGTGAGACCTATACTCTTTCTAAGGCATGATTAGAAAATTTTATTTTCTTCATAATATCGTCTTGTTAGGTTTATATCCTATAATTATTAGTCTACTTCGTAATCAAATATTTGTGTTTTTCCACTATAAATTATTATTTGAATCATCGCTTCATCCCTCACGTATAATGTAATCAAATCACTTCAATGTTCTTAATTATTTTTTTGTCTATTCCTTCTATTCAACTTCTTCATTATTTTTAACCGCTCTACGATATTGCCACCAATTGCACCCTACATTCAATTTCAGTCTAGAATTTTGATCACGATTTCAGTTTAATAGACGGCAAGATAGACATAGTGCTTTACCAAAATAAAGATAAAAAGAAAGTGACGTTAATAGCTAATCATGGTAAATTTAGAGTTGCTTTTTCGTCTTCATTGTTCATGTGGCAATTATTAAGTTTCGTGTTATATCAACCTCACACTCTAGATGTCAATACAACATCATACATGTACTGTCCTATATGTCATTCAAACTTCAAAATATGAACACGAATATTAACTTCGTGTTAATGTGGCCACAATCATATAATGGTTAAGTCCCAAATTCTTGCCAATTATATTATGAATAACAACAACAAATATTCTGAAAAAAATAAAAAGCTGCCTCTTCATTCGGTCAATCACCCAAAACAAGAAATGATTTTAACAGATGGTAAAATATACTTATCCATACAATTCAATATATATACATATATATATATATATATATATATATATATATATATTGATATTATCAAATAGTCAGCATGCATGTATAAATAGTGTAGTGCGGCAATAGAAGTTGTTCTTCTATTGACCACTGACATAATAAAAAATGACAAAAATATCACATATTCAATGTGTAGCTGTGATATTCAATAGTTATACCAAAAACATGTGGTGTGGGATTAAATTAGAAATATATTTATCAGCGAAAAAAAGAAGAAGAAAAAAAACCTCTCACCCCTGTATAATACATCTCCATGCACCATTGCAAGAGCGAAAAAGTTGGATTGTTCGTCCACTTTGTTTCTCTATGCAAACCATCTGCAGCTCATCTCTAATTCTTTCTTCTTATAGATTGATGGGCCTGGGCGAAGATAAGCTATAATGTTAGTGCAAAGCACAATTTGAATTGAGATACTTAACCCATACTACTGACAGTACAGAGTGGATGTTGACCTCTAATGGTCGAGACATTATTTATTTGTATCTGCTTGAATGTTGGCAGTCCATGGTATAATTCAGTTTTGAATATCTGAACTTTGATGAAACAAGACCAAAATCCACATTCATCATTTAATATTTAGGTAGTATTACTCACAAATCTAACTAGGTCTAGTTATTGATAACTCGATTTTTTAATGCATACCTAAATCGTACAAGATGATATCTAAGATGAAGAATTAGAGTCCACGACACCAAAAGATTAGTTAAAATATCGCAAGTCTACCACAACCACCTCACATATCACGGTATTCTCTTACGCAATAGCCACTACAGTTGTTACATTGGGCAACGCATTTCAAGAGATCCGCTACCTTTAGTCTCCTACTACTAAGAGTACTGTGGCCTTCCATGGGTCTTAGAAACAACCTTTCAGCTCAACAGGCCTTAGCTTCTTCAACTCGCATAGGTTAGGTAATCTTTCAATCGAATCACGTGCAACAAAGATCCCAATTCCCCCAAACCTTGAATCTCAACAGCTCTTTCTAGATAAGATAGTTCCAATGATTGTACATTCCTCAAGCACGAATATATCAAGTATCCTTGTGAGGCATTTGCACTGAATAGTTTGTAATTTCCTTAACTTCAGCAAGCCCTCTGAGACAGTAAGGAGTGTTACCGAGGATTGATTCATGGATGATGAGAGTCATAGGTATCACGTCTCCTATAATGCCCGAAAAAATGTAATAAAGATAAGATCAATGAGAGTTGCGCTCAATTTCCTATTGTTATTTAAGCTAATTATGATGTGACCATCAAACAAAATTTCTTTCAAGCCCATGCCCCAAAACTTCTACGGTTAGATTTTAAGTAATCATACCTCATCATTCAAATCTAATCTTTAATGAAACTATTTTCAGCCTCATAACTATGCAAGATTTATATCTTAGTTCTTTTTTTCATATGAATGAAACATATATAATGCGAGATTAAGTTTAGAATTTAGATAAGTAATAGTTTCTAGTATAGAAAAAAATATTCACAAAACCTTCCCGGGGTTAAAAAAAAAACGAATGGGAACTCAGCTCTCAAACTCAGAACATTGAGCTACCAAAATCAACATCAATTATAATCTCAGATAAAAATACCAATCAAATGTGGCAACTAAAAATTAAAAAAAATGTAATAAAAAATTATCAGATTTGTGTGAAATGAAGGGATGGAGAATAGTAAGATGCTCAAAGAGTCAAAAAAAAAAAAAAAACTCCATTGATATCTAAGAGATGCTTATCTATTAATCTTGTGCATGTGCATAGGTACTCCATTGTGAGAAATTGAAGGTTCATGGTACAATTTCATTTTTACTTTTTTTGTATAGAAGTTACTAATTATATTAATCATTTATTTCTCGAAACCTCATTTTTAAGAGTTCTAAAACAACCCAATTTCATTGATCTAGTGAATATGAAGTGTGTTTTTATGTAATTCTCTCTCTCTCTCTCTCTCTCTCTCTCTCTCTGACCTCTCTCTGCAAATAATTTTCACGTAATGACCCTCTTTCCGATTCTCCGCAGAGTAACGTAACAATTCTCTGCAAATTCCAAAACCTCACGTGTCTCTCCTTCCCTGACAAGTACCAACCACATTTCCACCATCGTTGCTCTGCTCTCTCTCTCTCTCTCTCTCTCTCTCTCTCTCTCTCTAAAACGCAGACAAGGGGGAGGAAGACATGACAAAGCTCGGTTAAGTGTTTAACCAAGGTAGAGTTAAGTTCCTCTTTGGCCATCGTCGGTCGCTTGGCAATTATTAAGGCTTCGGGTTCAGTTGACCTCGTCTGTAGATGGGGAGTAGGGCTTGATACATCGTCATGGGTCATATAATAATTTAAAGCTTGTTATTATGTCAAACCTCACGTCTAGGGACCCAGCTCCCCCGTATCGTCCTTTCTGCCTTTTCACGCGTTGTCCCGGTCTAGAAAAATCCAAGTAAGAGTTGGAAGGGCACAACCAATGCTGCACCGATCGACAAAAGTGACATGTGAGCCCGTCTCCAGAAGGGGACAAGCTCTCTGGCTTGTCCTTGTATACTGCATGTGCTCGTCTCATCCTTTTCAACCTTACATACCTCTTCCTAGTAATCTTAGTTTACTTATTCATATAATATAAATCCTCCTGGCATAGGCGGTGTGGATAATCATTGTCCTTTTCTGGCTCAAATTTGGTTCCCCCAAACTAGAGCTTAACATTGACCTGAGCAGTTCAAGAGAGAAAATGAAGAGATAACCCTCCTAGGGAGGGTGACTCCGCATCGGCTCTCTTATCCTCCCAGCACAAAGATATGGAGAATCATCGTCCTTTTGTAGCTCAAATTTGGTTTGCCCCAAACCTAAGGCTTAACATAATCAGTAAATCTCTTTGGTTCGAGATTGAAATATATGGAAATTATTTTAACAATGTCATCTCGTTTCATCTCTCCCTTAGAAGAAATTATTCATTTATGTATAATTTTTAAGAAATATGGTATTAGAGAAAAACACGCGATGATTGAAATGTCCATGTTGATTGATCTAGTGGAGAGAACATAAGTTTTTTTTTTTTTTTCCTATGGGCCCACAAAATATTAATGAGACCTATATTCTTCCTAAGACATGAATTGAAAAAAAATATTTTCTTCCCACTACTATATTGTCAAGTTCAAATACTATCATTATTATTCTGCTTCATAATCAAATATTTGTGTTCTTCCACTTTAAATTGTTGTTTTGATAATTGCTTTATCTATAATGTATAATATAATTAAGTTTCTTCAATGTTTTCAATTGTTGTTTCATCTATTCCTTTGATTCAACTTCTTAGGTATTTTTAGATTGCTGCCAATTGTACCTCTCATTTCAAGACACATTTTATTTCAGTCTAGAGTTTTGAAAAAAACATTTATAATGTGAGATTAAGGTTAGAATTTAGATAAGTAATAGTTCTACTATAGAAAAAATATCCACCAAACCTTTCCAGGAGTTCAAAAAAAAAAAAGAAGGATGGGGAGCTCAGCTCCCAAATTCAGAACGATAAGCTGCCAAAGTTGACTTTGAATAGAAATTGAGATAAAAAAAGAAGAAGATGAAGGCAAATAAAAGATTTTAAAAAGAATGTAATGTAATAATTATGTGGCTCTATTAATTATCTTGTGTGTATGAATTGGAGGGAGTGCTGCACCTAATGGAGATTTGTCAGATGCTATCTTTGACACTCTATTGATATAATGCCTATCTATTGAACCCACGAATATGCGTGAGGTTTGAGCTACATACATAATTCCATTGGGATAAAATGAAGGTTTCATGGAAGATGATGTTTTCATTTTCATCATTTATTTTTCAAAACCTCACATCAATAGTTCGAAAATTTCCTTGATTGGTTGCACCTGGTAAACGGATCTAGGGAATATGAAGAGTATTTCTACATAATTATACATATGTTAAGTGTATCACGTTATTCAATGCTTGACCTTGACGACGTCTCTCTCTCTCTCTCTATATCACTGACTTCTCTTTGCCAATAACCTCCACGTAATGACCCTCTTTCCTATTAATTCTTTGCAAAAATAAGTGATGTGAAAGGCCGACGCTTCTAATTGCAAATGCCCAAATCCTTCTACGATCCTTGCTCTGATGCTGCTCTCTCTCTCTTTCTAAAACGCGGATGAGGAGGAAGGCAGAACAAAATGAAGTGAAGGGTAAACTTGGCAATTGCTGGCAATTGTTAAAAGCTTCGTGGTAATGTCGACCACATGCTGTCGGTGAGGAGTACAACCTGCTACATTGTGGGTCAGGTTGCTATTGTTAAAGTTTCCTGTTATGTCAACCTCAAGCCGAGGACCCAGTCCACCGTACTCTCCTTTCTTTCTGCAGATTGTGCTTTCCAGCTTCAAATTAATGTATCCACAATCACCATGCATTATTAAATATCTGGTGGCAAATTCATATACATTGTTTTATAAAAAATAGCAATAGATATTCTGAAAAAAGCAACTTGTTAATTTAATCGATCGCCCAAAACTAAAACAGTTTTAATAAATGAGAAATTTTAAAAAAATCCAATATAATCAAATAATATCTTGCACGTATAATTATTATAGTGTCGTAATAGGAGCTATTATTCTATCAAACTATGGACCTTATAAAAAATTTTAGTATATTAGCCATGATATTCATTTCTCTTTTGAGAGCAAGATCCACATAAAATCGAATCCGGCCATTCCATTGAAATGGGTTTTAGGAATGGGGTGAAAAGAGGGGAGGACACAAAGGATAAAGAAATATGAAGGGAACCTTAGAGAAAGGTTTTCTTGTGAATCCACTAGATATGTTCCTCCGAAAAGTGGGAGGAAATAGAGGGAAAGGCAAAAATGAGTGCTTCTTTCCTTGAATGACGAGTTCAGTGGGGGCCCACAATATTTATTGCATTTTCTTGACTCTTTGTTGCTACGAGGTGAGACACGTGACAGATGTTTGAATGAGACGAGTTGAAGCTCCAAAAATATCTACGAAATTGTCGGCAATCCCATCAGTAAAGGATCCTCGACCTTTGAAAAGAATTGTAAGATTCCTCTTAATGTAAATTAACCCTAATCAGATCTCAATTAGGTTAGCCGGCGGGTTGAGCCAGTCCGAACCCATGCTCCAGGGCTAAAAGCGGGCAGGCCTTGGGTACTTCGGTGTCGGTTGTTGGTGAGGCGAAGATGACAACAACTACATTGAAAAATTGAGGAAGACAATGTCGACCTTTTGCTATGGTGGAAGGCCAAATTGCCGTGTTTTCCCTATTCTTTCCATGGTGGATGGTGACGTGTTCACTCCATTAGCTTCAATTATACCATTAGAGTCCATTTTTGGTATTAGCAAACGGATTATTATAGACTATAAGCAAATGATAAGTTACAAGAATATGGGAATGACCATCGCCTGCATCTCTTGCCCCATCGTCAATGTGTACAGGCTGTACAATGTGTCATCTAATTATCTAAAACATCTATGGAATCACCCAAAAAAAAAAATGCCACAATTTGATGAAGCTCCGATGCTACTGCTGTTGTGCTGCTCTCTCTCCCTCTCTCTGAAACGCTGATGAGGAGGAGGAAGACAGGACAAAGTAAGGTTAAGGGTTTAACTGGGTAGAGTTAAGTTACTCTTTGCCCATCGTTGGTCACTTCGCAATTTCGCAATTATTAAAGCTTCGACCTGTTCTGCAGATGAGAGTACGATGTATGAAGGGTCACATGACAATTTAAAGCTTGTTATTATGTCAAACCTCACCTCCAAGGACCCAGCTCTGCCAAACCGTCCTATCTCTCGTTTCACACATTGTCTAGTCCAGAAAAAACCAAATAGAGTCGGAAGGGCATATCAAAGCAGCGTCGATCGACAAAAGTGACATGAAAGCTCGTCTCAAGAAAGGGGACAACCTTTGTCTAGTGCATGTGCTCGTTTGATGCTTTTCAACCTTACATACCTGTAAAAAAAAAAAAATTAAAAAAAAAACCCTTACATACCTGTTTCTAATAATCTTAATTGAAGCTCCAAAAATATCTACGAAGGTGTTGGTGACAATTTGAGCAAAGGATCCTCAGCTACCTGAAAATATTATGAGGTTCTTCCTAGTGTACGCCCAAAAGACATAGGTTTTAGTTAGGATGGCAAATGGGCCGTTCCGGTTCGGACCTGTGCTCTTGCGCCACAAGTAACCTGCCCAAAAAAAGGGTAGGCCTTGAGCACTTCGGTGTTGATTGCTGGTGAGATGAATGGATATCTCAACAAGGAACTGCGTTTGAAAAATTCGAGGAAGACAATGTTGACCTTTTGCAATGGTGGAAGGCCAAAGCGTCGTGTTTTCCTGATTTTTCCCAACTCGACTCACTTTGCTTTACACAATTAAGGAATTCAATTGGAGATTTTCAACATTGAAATCCTGTGGAAAAAATTTAGTGCACATGTATTTTCTAGAATTGTAATTTTTTGTAGAACTTTCTGTTAAAAATTGCCACACGATTGCCATTTAACTAGTTAACTCTAGGAAGTTTCATCTTCTCCTCAATGAACATCATGATATAAAGAAACATCAATGCATCTTCTCTTAATGTACTAGAGGAATTTTTTGAGATTCCTAGATGACAAGTTCATTGGTTGCTGTAAGAAGAAAAACCAAAGCTCGACCGGACCAGCTTCAACAGAAAGATGGATCAAACTGTGGTGACTGTTGAATATAAACTAGTGTGTAAGTCAATCCAGAGGACGGAGCAACCACACAAATAAGATTCTAAGTAATAATGCCTCATCATTTGAATCCAAACTTTAAACGAAACTAGTTTTTCGGGTCTCGTAATGACACACGTATTACATCTTAATTATTTCTTTCAAATGGTAAAACCAATATATAATGTGAGACTACTGTTTATAATTTAAATAAAGTATAATTTTTAGTGTAGAAAAAATATTCTCCAACCCTTCTCGGAGTTATATGGAATAAGAAGAAGGGCTCGGCCCACACGCAAGTCAAGTGTGGCAGCTTAAAAAATTTTCAAAAGTAGATGGTATAAAACCACAATCATAATGGCAGTTATCATTTGGGAAATGAAAAGTTCTTTTGGAGATGAAGAGATTTGCTTTATATTAGATTAGTTTAGCTTTATTTCAAGATAACTAAGCGATACTGATCTTTTCAACCCCAAGAAGTTGTTCAAGTGTAAGTGTGTTTATCTTTCTTGTCAAAGCTTGTGATCGAATCACTACACTTGTACATTCTCTTGCAGCCACTCCCATGAGCACACATTTGTGAGTCTCTGGTGATTACCCAATGTGTGTGAGATGGAGGGACCATCACACCGTATGGAGATTAGTTGCATACTCAAAGAGTTTTAGACACTCCATTGATATTAAAAAAAGATCTATCTATTAATCTTGTGATAGTGCATAGGTTTTAAATTACATATATAATTGAATTGGCGGGACTGACTTCATATATGTGAATGCTAATATTATTCAAGTAAAGAATATCTTTTTATTCAAGTATATTATACCTAGCAAAATAGAAATTAAAAAAGGAATTGCTGAAAAAGCTTGAAAGCATCACATTAATGTGTGCATGACCATACACAATTACATATTTAGTTCCAAATTTGTACAAATTGTTTTACAACTAACAACAACAAATATTCTTAAAAAACAACCCTCCTAATTCGGTTAGTCACCCAAAACAAAAATAATTTTACTCGATGGTAAAATATACTTACGCACTTACGCATGTACTCCAAGATTTAATTAACCCGACATAATCGGACAGTCAAGATATCCGTATAAATATTGTAGTGTTACAATAGAGGCTATTTTGTATTGATTGTGGATATACTAAAAATTCTAGTTAAAAAGGTATATATTACATGTATATCCATGATATACAAATTCTATACTGAAAAATAGATAATTTAGGATAAAAAATTGAAACATATCGAGAAAGAAATTAAAAGATCCTCATGGGGCGCCAGGAGTAAAGCCACCCCTGACATCAAGTAAGCTCGAATTGAGTACGTGCATTTGAAGGTGGAATTAAAGCAGCACTGGACACACGCCTCAATTCGAGGGACAAGATAAATATTAGGGGCTTTGAGCCCTTTACCTCCTGGATCTCGGGGTAAGATCCTAACCAACTAGGCTAAGAGGTTACTTACAAATTAATTTGACATAAGTGTATTAATTACATCGTTGAAAACTTATGAACCACACATCTATTTTTTTTTTAAATACGTAATTTGCTAATTTATTATGACATTGGTAAATCAATTTATGTGGATATTACTAAATCGCTTACAATGTTGATAAGAAGTTGGGAATTTATTAATCCATTCGTATGTTGGTAAAATTCTTCATAATATTGGTAGTTTATGGCCACGCTTTTAAAATATCAAGAAGTTGGAAACCGAATCCTTACGGCAAGCTTTGAATCTTTTTTATAGAATTGCAATTTTCAAAGTAGCCGTTGAAGAGATGGTCACGGTGCTGTTGGACGGAAGAGCAAAATCCCCGGCCCGCAACTGGCCATGCAATTTTCGATTGAAAATAAGTGGACCCTCTCCACCATTTCTTTATACTAACATTGCCTTTTGGGCCATACCGCCTCCAAAATGCTAGAACTATCCAGTCATCTCGCAATCTTTTTCTCCATGAAAGCGCATCCACGCTGGACAAAAAGTAACTGCTTATCTGGCACCGAGGAACCACCGGTTGTCCCCTGCTACTTAGCTTGCCATCGGCTATAAACCCCGCTCCTCCTATGCCAACGATCCAGCTTCCAGGCGAGGGACCACGGCATGTCCCGCGTGGCATTAATGTAGTCGAGTCGGTTGGAACAATAAGGCCCGCCCGGTGTGAAAGCCACAGATTCGCAGGAGATCGTGGACGAAGCACTGCGTCCCAGGTTACAATTGAGGTGAATGAGTTCGTACAGTCTTACATCGCAAAAAGATTTTTCAAGAACAGAAGTTGGTTTATGAAAAAACAAAAGTGCAAAATTCCTCGAGAGACATTTCCATTAATAACAGTCAAAACCCTCTTTCTCTTCAATGCTCCCTTTTAGTATTTACATTCAATTGTCAGGATCTAAGCTGATCTGCAGGTAGAATTTTTTTAACTAAGATGTGGGTTCTTTAGGCCATGAGAACAACTGCTAGGATCCAAGCTAACATGGCAGCATCTGCTTGTAACTGCAACATAGTTTCATGTGCAAATCTTAACTTCACGTATAGACACATTAATTCATCTCAATTTATTGTTTATGAAGCAAGGTTACACAATCTGGAGAGAGTGATTAGATGAGACTATAAGAAGTCCTGGCTAAACAACGGAGAAGTTAATCACAAGAGCAAAAATGACATTTTTGCCTCATCAGTTTATCCTTGTTTTAAGGACAATAATTCAAGGGGTCATCTACTGCAGAATGATGGATGAGTAACACCCTACCCATGGCTAAGAAGACTCGAATCAATATGCATAGACACTTTTCATTCTCACAGAGCTGAAAGTACAAAATGAATAAGATCAAATGAATGAAGAAGGATCTGATCATTCTAGCCGTCATCTGTCATACATTCCCAAAATGTTTGTCAAACACATAGCCGCATCAGCAATGCTTAATGATGCACGACAAACAGTGCAATGTGGAAGAGTCAACATTCCATTGAGTTTTCGGATAGGCAAAGTATGAGAACAGTACGTGGATGTGATTCTTCCGCAAATGATCGCCAACCCCAGCAGGACATCAAGCTCGCATCTTTCAGCAAGAATAACACATGAGATGCAAAACCATGAATTGAAATGAGCTTTGACATTGAAGAAGATAGCTATCCATCCTCGATTCAGAAGAACCAGAATCAAAATCAATCAAATACCTTGAATGCAGGCGATTCACTGAGAATGATCCTGCAGAAGATGCTGTCTTCAGTTGAGCACCCGTCCTTGGATCACAAGACCAGCAGAGTTCAGAATTGGTTTATTAAAAGCTCAACAAACCAACTCTCGCGAGCTAGAGTCTATTTGATGAATTGAAGATTTTCAAACACAAAATTTGAAGACTTTTGTCTGCAGAATTGAAGAATCCAACTCTAATTGCTTCGATTTTTCCCAAATTTTAAGAACAACAAAGCATCTTTTTGGTGAGTAGTTAGCCGACATGGATTTACAACTGAATGCCATGTCAGACCTTCAACAGTGATTTTGGACGGCAATTGAATGGGGATCAAATTTAGGACTTAAGTGGAAGTTGATTCTTTCTAGACAAAAAAAAGTTTAAAGTTGGAACACAGAGTCGACCTAAAGTTTGTGCATTTTTAGGGAATTGAGACCATTTGTTAATACATATATGTTTTGATATGCAGTCCTTGATTTCATTCATGTGGGATTAACAGCCAACTAGTGCCATCTGAACGTGTGAAATTGACAAGGAACTTGAACACGTGACATCACTTGCCCATGGGCAATAAAAAAGACAACCGAGTTGAGACAAAATCCATCTAATCTGTGCTTAATCCATGACTTCCAGCAGCAATCAGAATTGTAACAGAACATACAAGACCGCAAATCGTGATTGTTTGATGACAAATTGACATGAAATTGAAGCCATATCTTCCCACAAGCGCATGTTAGTCTACTTGATCAAAATGGCATCAATCCATGACCAAACTAGCCTCAAGTTGGCATGAGATTCACCATATTACTTTCCTAGCATGAACATATACGATCCCATAACCAAACTAGCCTCAAGTTGGAATCAAATTCACACCCATTCATGGGATATCAAGACATGGTCAGCATCCAAGGATTGATTTCAAGTATAATTTAATTCATCCATGACATAATATCTTTTCCAAGCGAACATGAAATTTACCGTAACACAATCTTATGTCACTGCACATGCTTACTTGAGTGGAATAGCATCAAATGAAGGATCAATGGACTTTAGCTCAGGGCCGCAACAGCTGCGAATCTGCATGTATTGACAAGATTCCAGCAAATCCAAAGCAAGTTCAAAATGGAATGCCTATAATTTTCGATGAAGAAACAGAACACAACTAGGCTGATATGACCAAAATTGATGAAATCCCTCATAATGAATGAAATTCTCAATCAAGACCTGGAATTACACATTTATTTAGTTCAGGAATTTCATCAAACATGTAGTATACATTTCGGCTAGGGAGCTTAGATGCAAAAGTAAAGCAACGATTCACATCCAAATCATTGCAAAGGAAATGTAGCACGTTCAAATCATTAATACAGCCTCAATCACAATCTATTTTCACAGATGGTAGCAACAGCTCCCAGCCTCTGCCTCATACATAAAGCAATGGAAAATAGAGCATATGCAGTTTGGTTGAATGAAGAATGATTAGCTATAGCGATTGACCTTGGATATGAGTAAGGCTATAACAATAGCAACGTCAAGGAATGGAATCATCGAAGCAGCCAATTATGACCAAAGTTTGAGTACTGTGGCATTTCGGTCCTCTGAACTGTTCGCAATTGGATAGGTGACTAAATTATTGCTGGTGACCAAGCTTCCCTCCCCCCACCGGCGATAATCTTCTGTCTGATAATCTTCTGTTGTGCTCCTTTAGTGCTGTTGACACAGATGACTATCAGTTCATGAGCATTCCAATGAAATGAGAAACATATCTTTGAAACATCATTCTGAACAGCAGTGGCCAGCGAATTTCAAGGAAGGAAAGGACAGAGAGATGTATGCCTTTATCTGCCACATTGGAATTCACAACCAAATGTGAGTTCTAGCTTCCCGAAAGATATTTCCAGTAGCGTCAATAGGTCACAATTGGTGTTGTGCACAGTATATTGGCACAAGCGCACACACTTGAAGGATCAATCAGGTTTAAGCAATAGCTCTTATAAATAAGCCTTAAATGGTGAGTGTCAAAGGGGAGAGAGAGAGAGGGAGAGAGAGAGAGAGAGAGAGAATATTGGAATTCTGTTGGCAAGTGTCCTCCACGCAATGTTTTGATGGGGCCTTGGTGACCAGTTTTGTTGAGAGATTTCCTCAAATCTGGCTAGTCTACCATATCACCTTTAAACGAAGTCAGTATTCTTCAAATTATGTAATATTACAAAACATAAATGCCCCGAGCTTTGAAATTGCAAGAATCATGGAATTAAAGTTCAATTAACATCAGAGTTCTCTAATTCAATAATCAGGCCAAGACTCTCATGGCAATATCAAGCATACAGACATCAATTTAATCATGCAATTGCCCTCCAAACATGTGAAATTGACAAGGAACTTGCATACACCATATCTCTTATCCATCTAATTATGCTTATTCCACTACTTCCAGCAGACATTCATAATTGTAACAGAGCATATGATGCAGCAAATTGTGATCCTTTGATGATTAATCAACATGAAAATGAAGCCATATCTTCCTACAAGCACATATAAGTCTACTTGATCAAAATGGCATCAATCCAGGGGCAAATTAATACCGAATTTACACAAAACAATCACGGTCAGCATGCAATACTTTGATTCCAACATATTCAAATTTGGTGATGACCCCAATTCTCGCAAATTGGCATGAGATTCACCATAATGCTTTCCTAGCATGAGCATATATGATCCAATAACCAAACTAGCCTAAAATTGGAATCAAATGCACACTAAATCAGGGATTTTAAGACACAGTCAGCATACAAGGATCGATTTCCGGTAGAATTTAATTCATTCATGACATAAATTCCTTTCAAGGGAACATGAAATTCACTACCCATGCTTACTTGAGTAGAATAACATCAATATCAAGGACCAAATGACATCATCTCAGGCCTGCAACAGTTATGAATCAGCATGTATCGACAGGTTGTAGCAGATGCAAAGCAAGTTCAAAATTGAATACCTATGATTCTTAATGAAGAAACGGACCTCATATACGCTTATATGACCGAAATCGATCAATAATCTAGTAATGAAGGGAATTCTCGGTCAAGACTTGAATCAAAATACAAACTGACTAAGTTCAGGAATTTCATCAAACAGGTGATTCGCATCCAAATCATCACAAAGGCAGTCGGCAAGTTCAATCATCAATACAGCCTCAATCAAAGCCATTTTCGCACAGATGGTAACAATAGCACTCAGCCTCTGCTTCGTATAAGAAGCAATGGAAAACAGAGCGAATGTGGTTTAGTTGAAAGAAGAATGATTAGCTATAGCGATTGACATCGGATATGAGTAAGGAGATAACAGAAGCAACATCCAGGATTAGAATCGTCGAAGCAGGCAGTGGTGACCAAAGTTTAAGAACTTCGGCATTACAGACTGAAATGTTGGCGATCGGGAAGCGGTGACGATCAACAACGAAGGGAGAGGCAAGGATTTGAAAGAAATCTCCGAGAGAGAGTGACTTATGAATGCTCAGAAATCACGCGAGTCCCTTCAACCAGGGCTAGAGAGAATTTGTGGAGCTCCTTTTGCGAGTGCGAAGGTGGCTCTGTTTATGTTCTGGCCCCACTCTGCAGAGCGCGCCGAGCTTGATCTCGAAAGGGAATCGACTCAGATCGTTAGATGTAAAGAGAAAGGAAGAGAGCAAGTGAATTCTGTTGAGGGCCACGTGATGATGCCTTGTTAGCCAATGAATTCGATCGAGAGAAGAAACCTGTTTTGATCTTTCTCATGAGACAAAATTATTAGAAGTGTACTTAAGTTGGTAAACTCGTGTGTATGGAGTTCATCTATTTTGTGAAATTTTTGAAAGAGCCTGAAATCTGGTATATATAAAACAGTAAAATTGATTTTTGCACATTAGATGCATTCATATTTAATAAAACGGCTTTTTTCTTTTCCAAATAAAATTTGAAGAGTTTTGTCGAGAGAAGAGTAAAAGTAGTAAAAGTATGGCAGAGAATCTCTTGGAAATATATTATATTAGAAGTGCTTTTTGCTTACTAAATATCTTCACTATTAATGAGTTTAGGGCAAAATTTCTTGTTAATGGCAAGTAAAATTGACTCTATGAACGAGAAAATACCAAGAGTAACTTTCTAAGTTACTAATCATGAACATCACATTTTAAATTAAATAGTTAGCGAAAATAAGAAATATTCACGTTTATAAATTTGAATAAAAAAAGGAATTATTTTGTTCCTGATAGTCATTTTTGATGAAAAATATTTGAATATGTCATTTGCTTAATAATGTACTCGTTGTCAGTTACAAATTGGAAACAATGCACTCGTTACTGTCCATGAAAGACTCTTTAGAAATTTAGAGGAAGCAACTGGGACTCACTAGTAACTGTTACATGCTTGTCAGCTAAGAGACCATGTCTCAATAGACAGTCATTTTATTAGAATCGTGCATTGATAGCAACTCTACATTCTCAGTCGGAATGAACAAGTGACCTTCCTTAGCACGGCCTTAGATCCAAGGGACAGGAGACAAACCAGAGCAATGATTATTGAAGGAAATAGTCAAGAGACTTTGTGGGAACTATACAAGATAACGCAGAAACATGATATCATATTACCGGACACGTTATTCTATATTGACAAACACCATTTTCCGTTGCAGAAGTCCGAAATGATTATTCTTCAAACCCATATTTCATGAAGTCAAACCACTTGTGGGCTTGGTACCTTTCCCAGTCATCAAGGCCTCGGTCTGGCCCCATTCCACAGCTTACCATACAAAAGACTTGCAAGGATGGGAATTCCCCAGAGTATTTCTCAGCTAGGATTCTCCTGATTTTCGGCAACTCGAAAAGTCTAAGAGCAGTTAACTCGGAGAAGATGATTGTCGTACCAGCCGCTTCTTCACATTCTTCATGGCCAACAATTAGTTCTAGATCTTCACATGACTCTACTACCAACTCTTTGATTTGCCCGAGAAATTTTGCTGTGAAGGTTGTGAAAAGTATTTCCAAACGGGAGCACCTCACAACCTCTACGTATCTCAAGTTTGGGAACGGGACGTTTGGGAAACCATCGGATTGCCAAATGTGCTTCAAGTTTTCGAGATCTCGCAAAACCAGCCTCGTCATTTTACCACTCTTTGTATTTGTCTCATCACTTTCGTATATGATCTTGATCAAATGGCATGATCTCACTTCTAGGAAGACGAGACAGAGTTGCAGTCTCCTCCACATGTGAGATGGGGCAATACATAGGAGATTGTCACGGTGCTCCACTCGAAGAAGTTCCAATTTGCAAAAGGAATCATTGGGAATTTGATTGTTCCATAGCTCTTTGCACTTAGCGCCTTCAATTTGTAGTTTTCTTATATTGGGGAATCTAGCCTGTATGAGGATAATGTGAGAAATGAGGATCATTCTAAAATATGAAATGCAAGAATATGGATGATCATAGTAAGGGATAGAGCAAACCATCTCATTGAACAATGGTTGTAATGATTCATCATCCCCTTTGGCTGTCTCCTTAGGGACCACTTCCTTAATCTGTTCGCAATTGCTAATCCATAGGCTCTCAAGTTTCTCTAGAGTTGTGGCCATACAACTGGGGAAGAGATATCTTAGGTTGGAGCAACTACAAACACGGACTTTTTTTAAACTAGGAAAACCCAAACTCATTTGGGAGTCGCTCTTCATTGTACATTTCAACTTTCCTGTGTCCCTCACCGTCTTTACTTCTGATTTGGGGAGCAATATAGTTGTTTGCGCAGTATTTGCATCAATGGACCCACAATCAAACAATGATTCCAAAGAGGGACAGTCTTCAATCTCAACAATTGTTAGGTTGTGCAATCTCCCTATGATTGTGGAAGGGAAGACGTTGTGTAGCTTAGAGCAACATCCAATGGAGAGGGTGGCTAATTTGTAGAAGGACTTTTCCATAAGTTCACTATGCCATATTCCTTTGAAGGATCCTTCTGACTTAAGCTTTAACTCCTCTAAGCTCGGCAAACTAACCTGCTCATAAGAGTTGTTCATCAGATTGTAGCTATGAAAATTTTATGAAATTGGCTAAATCCCAACAATCTATCTGATGTGGTGGAAGAATGAACTTTCCATTAGTGGCATCTATCTAACAAATATAGTAATAAATTATAAACACATTTTAATTAATAAATCCAAATAAAGATCTTCAAACAGATTTGATTACTTGCCTTGCAAAGCATGTGCCTATGGCTATTATGGGTATAATCTTAAGAGAAGGGATTTGTACCTTTTGATCAAAGAAGGAGTCGAAATAAGCATCTCGTGAATCTGAAGTAGTGGTTACTAACTCTTTCTTTCCATGAGGATATGAGAAGAATTTCTCTATGGGACAACGTGTTATAGATAGTCGCTTCAGGAGTGGTAACTCTATAATATCATATGTTCCTTCTTCATCCACAATCACCGTCTTCATATTTGGACAGTCCTCCACTTCAATGTCTCTAATTTCTCTAAGACATTTAGCCATAGACACCGAAAAGAGAAATGATAGCCCCGTTTCACGGATAGAGAGCTCCTTCAAGTTTTGAAATATCAATATTCCTTGTAATTGTACATCTCGTTTCAACATGCGCCGCAAGTTTGACAACTTAGATAACACCAATGTACTTAGCTGAGAGAGAATCTCAACTTCTCCAATGACTTTCAGCTCCTCTAGGTCGAAAACTACTTCTGCTGATGGAGAGCCCGCAATTTCCATTGACTCCAAATTTGGTAGCTTTAGTATCCAATCTTTCGGAATACTCAATGTGGATTTAGATTCTTCTATCTTTAGTGATTTCAAACCACTGAATTTTATTGAGGGTTCACTGTGGAGTATCTTTTCTAGGCCAAGGAGTCCAACCATTACTAGGGATTCCAAGCGAGGCAATGAAACCTAACAAAGCGCCACAATCAAACTCATTAAAGGTAAGTTGCAAGTAAATCTATTTTTAGAAAAATGCTTTTAGAATTTTCTTGTATTTGGATACTAGAAAATGACTGAAACTCTCAGGCTAAAATTCAAGAAAATGAATTTCTCTTCCGTAAAAAGCAAAATCATTTTCAGGAGGATATCGTCCCCACTATCATGTTGCTCCCGCGTGTCATCATAGTTGTTATCTTTGATTTGGCTGATCTTCAAAGTTATGGCCATAATTTTTTTTTTCTCTTTTCTTTTGAAATCATCTACTGATCTTCAAAACAATTGTCATCGTAATTGTTATCTTTTCTTTTGTTTTTCTATTTTGACCTTCAAAATTAAAGACAAATTCATGTCGGAGTTAAATTTTTAATAAATCATTTGTTAACTTATTGCTTTTCATTATGAACAGGTAAATATGATCTATTTGGGTTAGTTTCTCTCAAATTGTGTTTTCAGCAGAACCAAATACAAGAAAACAAGAAAAATGAATCGCCAGGAAGACATTTTTCAGCAACAATGAATTTTCAGCGAAACAAAAGAAACTTAAATATATGAATGAGTTTGATGTCTCTTAAGAATGTCAAAAACTTAATTGAGACGAAGGGATGAGAGAAGCAGAATGACGTTGACATGGTGAGATTGGCATGACGTGTTAGAATCAATTGCTAACTTGCGTGTAGGTGAAACATGAATTATGTGGACTTTCTTTGTTACGTGGCTACTAGTTCGCCTTCTATTTATTTATTCTCTCACTTTCTTCATTTTGAAATTGTTGAATTTCGTGCATTCATTTAAGATTCATTATGTATAATGTTTTTTCTTCTCATTAAAAATGTTAAATAAGTAATCAAGTAGTCATAGTATAAACCCATGCTAAAGCCCAAATAATTAGTGCAATTATCTAACACTGAAACAAATTGAAAAAAAAAAAAAATCATAGGAAAAGGCTTCCCCTAGCTACAGTTGAATGTAAATAAAAATGTATGGTCTGTGTTTTCTTTGAAAGGATTTTTTATGTGTTTCAAGATGTACAAATAATCAAAATAATGCAATATTCACTGAGGCTCGGTGAACACCAATATCATCTTATCCTAAATCCCCCATATAATAGCATAATCTAGGTATTGTCTGCAAGATTAAGAATTAAAGAAATTTATACCCAGAAAATGAAAAAGTTACCTGAATTGGAGCATCCTCAGTTCTAGTGCAAAAGCTTGTCATTTTTGGTAACTTACGCAAATCTAGACGTCGTACATTAGGTAACTCAATCATGTCGTTAACATCAACTTCTACTTTTCCTGCATCACCTGTGATAATGGCTTGTAATGAGTCACATTCACATATTTTGATCTCTTCCAAATGTACACGTCTTTGCATCTTTGAGAGGAACCGCAAATTTTTCAATTGGTGGCACTTTTCGATACACACAACTTTCAATTTGTGGAAGCAATCTGGTGTGACCGGGCCATTGCATATCTTCTTCAGATTAATAAGATTTTCAAGGAACAAAGACTCTAAATCCGTAAATGCAATGGGAAGGCCATTTAATGAACCGATGATGTACTTGATTGAGGGGCTGTTTTGAATGTCGAGATGCTTCAGTTGTTTAAATCCTTGAATGCACAACTCATGAGCATTCTCCTTGAACTCTCCCAATCCATCCAAATATAAGTGTTGAGTTTTCTGCAGAGTTTTCTGAACCCATTCTTTTGAGAGAATACCATCGCATCCCTCCAATTGGAGTTTCATGGTTCTCAAACCACGAAATCCCCTTCCGTAAGTATCTCCTATGTTGATCCAAAATCTGATCAGGGTCCCAAATGGCAGGTCATCATCCTTTAAGAGTACGATGGGATCATGAATCGATATTTCCAAAGAGGCTAGCTTTCTCAAGCTCTTCAACTCAACAAGCCTACCATTATACGATTCCATTGGTATTTCATCATCGACTATCCATTGACTAAAGCTTCCCCTCATATATAACTCTTCCAAGTGGACTAAGCCTTTCAAGGCACCAGGCTCGATTATCATAAGCGAGTCACAATCATATAGATTCAATGATCTCAGATTCCTAAGTTCCCCGATTTCTTTAGGCAGCTTAGAAATTTGAGATCCTTCCAAGCTGAGAATTTGCAATGTTTTGAGCTTGCCAAGAATTGCCACATCGTCCACAATGCAATAGTCTAAGTATAATGAGTGGAGGTTCCTGAGGGTGCCAATCGAGGAACGTAAATTGGTGATATGTATGAAGCGAAGATATAGGACTTGGAGCTGCTCCATGCTTGTGAAATCTAGTCCACAGCAATCTCTCACATCATGTCGGTGTATAGGTGCCACAAACGACCCTATCTGAGACAACACGAATATCTTCAAGTCGGGAAACGCACACCGCATTTTTTCAGCAAGGCCATCACCGTAATCATTAACAAGGCATATTGCCCAACATTTCTCAAGCTTTTCTTTTGGCCACGAAACATAAGAGTTGTTCATCATTAAGGAATTCTGACTTCTAAATGGAGCTGAGACGACCACCTCACTATAAAGATCATGTATGGTCACAGTCTCCATGTCATCACCATCATCTGGCAACAAACAAACAGAACGGAGCCTATCGAGCATAGTATTCAATCTATTTCTTGAATCTTCTACCGTGTTATTGAATCCCTCAAACAAGCCCAACCCCATGCCTAGTCCCAGCAGAAGTTCGACTTGAATGGTCCCACCAAGAAGACCACAGAGCAAGAATAAGGACTTGGCGTCCTCACTCTTCAGATGGTCATAACTCAGCTTTACTATGGTTTCTATATTTGAGTCATCTATTCTTATCAATGCGTCTTTCCATGCAGACACAGGGCCACATTTCAAAGTGCTTGCGACGGAGATAATCAAAAGAGGCAAACCTAGGAGCTTCTCGACCACTTGAGCTGCTATTGCTTTCAATTCCTCGTCTTTGAGCTTGTCGCCGACTATCTTTTCAAATAGCCTGAAAGCTTCGTCGTTGTTTAAACCTTCAAGACGAAATGTTTTATCCGCATGCATCTTTTGCTCCAACACATCTTTAAATCTTGATGCTAGCAGCAACTTGCATCCCCTGCTCTCGTCTCCCGCAGGAATTCCAACCGCCTTCAAATCAAGTGGCCCCCACAGATCGTCCAATATTATGAGAACCTTCTTTGTCGGATCGCTCTGTAATTTCCGAAACAGAAGATCTCTTCTTCCAACTTCGCTTGTCTCGTTCTTCAGATCCAGACTCAAGGCGTAAGCAATGTCATCTTGGATTTTCTTCAAGTCTTGAGTCTGCGATACAGTCGTTGTGGCAATCAGGTGGAACAGTCTCTTCTCGTTCCTGAGTTTCTTCTGGACTTCCTCCAAGACCGTAGTCTTCCCCACGCCGCCAAGCCCGTAGATCCCAATCACTTTGAGCTTCTCATCATCCAGAGCATTCATTATGCCCTCAAAGAAGGAAGCTCGTGAATCGGTGATAGTGTCACCCCGATCACTGGCAGATGAATTCACTTCGGGAGGGCTAGCGACATGCCCCGGTGGAGTGCTCTCGTAGTAGACCCTCTCGGATTTACCCTGAGGAATGAGTGCTTGGATGGCCTGGACTGTCTTCCTTGCGTCCCTACCGAGACGATAACGCTCCTTTGGGTTGGGAAGCCACCCGCAGGAGCGAGTTCTGTTGGCTCTTCTATCATCATCCAGCACGCGACGCGCCTTGTTGGCGACAGTCTCTGCTTTATACTTCCATCTGTCAACTTCGGGTTTTATCTTCTTCATGTTGTTTTGAGCATCATCGATGGAACGCTGGATCCCGACCCTGGCATCATTCAGCTTCTCAACTTCATCGTTAAGTTGGCGAATATAGCTGTTAGAGTATATCACGTAGCCGCAGTGACGACCGACTGGAGCCACCAGGTACTCCGCCACCTTGGAAGCTACAGATATAATAATATCCGCCATTTTCCCCCCTTTTCGACTTCTACTTTTCTGGTTTTCTTTCCTTTCTCTGTGGAGGAAGAAAGTTAAAAAATTGTAATATGCTGAGGAAGGCGGGACTGCAGGAACCCACAAAGGAAATGATTTAGGAAGAGGAAAGAGAACAGAAAGAGAAGAAGAATATTGAATTACCTTCAAGAAATGGAGTTGGGAGGCGACAGCTTGGCGAGGGCGAAAATCGAATTGGGAACAGAGAATCGAACAGAGAATATCATCTTTCGGAAATCAGACGCTAACAAAGAGAACAGGGCTGAGAGACGAGGTGAAGCGGATGTGTGAAGCTTAAGAAAAGGAGCAACCGCGAATAGCCGGTAACGCGTGGCAGGTTGCCGCCATTCCTCCAGCTCTCCCAGAAGAATCTAAAAAGGACAGCTCTTTAACCGACAATGGCCGGTCTCAGGGTTCGTCTCCCTATTCAGCATCTGATTCCTAATAGATTGAAAGTTACCTTTGATTAACAAAATTTACTAATCAATTCACAAGACACTGGTAAACTACAATCATCCATTACTTTTGTCAAGATTTAAAGCTACTCACCGTTGCGAAAAAAAAAAAAAAGTTGTCCTAACTACTTGGTAAGTTGAAATTTACTTTTCAATGAGAAAAATTATTCATCTCTTCGAGAAATTTCTTTTCCTCATATAAACGTACTAATCATCATGAATAGTAGTGTATAAATGGGTACAAATATTTATTTACTTATGCTACCAAATACAAATAATATCATGTTTGGACTGTCTACCTAGTTTATAACTCACATTTTAAATGATTTAGGATATCAGTAGAGTATTTTTATGGGTTCATGTATTACTAGTCAGGGTAGGCTTCCTTGTCATAGAAAAAGGGGTAGAAACTTACTTTTCAAATAAAAAGATAATTTTTCGTAATTACTTGGCAATTTAAATCTATCTTTTCTACGTGAAAAATTACTAATCACTTGGAGAAGTTTCTTTTCCTCGTATAAACATACTAACCATCATGAATGGTATAGTTTACAAATGGTTACAAATATCCATCTTCCCACACTACCAAATACAAATAATATTATATTTGGACCATCTATCTGGATCTTAACTCACATTTACATGATTTATGATATTATTTGGGTATTTTTATGGGTTCATGTTTTACTTAGGAGGGTGGGCTTCCTTGTCATAGAAAAAGGGTACAAACTCACCTTTTAAATAAGAAAGTTACTAATTGATGCTCAATAATTACAAACCTTACATTTATTGATACCACTTTTGTAGTTGAAAAGTTACTTACTGCATGTAAGTTGAATGTTACTTATGATCCAAGAAACTCTTCAGTTGCTTTGGAATAGTACAAGTTGCAAACGGATGCATATCCACTTTTTTCAACGTGTAAACTTAAATATCATTGTCAAAAAAAAAAAAAAAATACATAGTATAAAACCATGATATATCGATACTTAATTTTCATATCAAATTCACTAACCACCTTGACAGTTGCCGAATCCCATAGGTTGAAATTTATGTTCCTTGACAAAACATATTAATCAATCGAAGAATTAGTTGTCAATTATATGGCCTGTTCAAAGCAATATAATTAGTATATTGCAAGTCTACCACAAATGTACCACATGTTACGGTGTTTTCTCGCTGCGATAGCTACTACGGTTGTTATAAAGCCGTAATATATATTACAAGATTCAAAAAACTTTTGGAAGAAAGTACAAATGAAGCTTTTTGGATGATATTTCTATTGGAATTTAGGAAAAGGCTTTACTATTGTTTGGCACTTGACATCCTATAGGATCTATTCGTGATCACTACAGCAAAATTATGTTATCTCTGTCAAATCTGGAGAAGACATTGATTTCTAAGGTGGTCACATCTTTTTTTATTATTTCAATTGAATATATGCATCGGACATCACATTCGGCACCAACAACAAAAAAGAAAAACCACTTTCTAATTTTGCTTACCATGAATCACTAAATTTGATTCAAGGACTAGCATTTTATGAAATATTAATCTCAAGAACACATAGATATGTCAATAAATGAATCTCTTCCACTGAGTTGCATACACATTAACCATATGATACTTGTGCATTTGATGCCTTTTGTTCATACCATGCATATAATTCGGACTTCCTTGGTTATAAAATGTCCAAATTACGATCAACCATCAAATCGATGAGATACCATATGAGGAATCAATTTTCATAAGTTCTTCTTTTGGTTTGTAGATCCTAGAGACATCCAATACATCCCTATCTTGGTCGATCTCTACTAACACCTAATTTTTGACTCGTAAATTCATCATTTACTCATTGGAAAATTAGGGATCAAGCTCACCCTAAACAAAAAGACGTAATTTTGCATTCACATTGCAATTAGGCATTGGGAACATCTTTCGATTAGTAATAGCATGTCCACATCAAATAAATTTCATCTAAATTGGTCCAGTCATGAATTGCATTCGAATTAACCCGACATGCAAAATAAGCTTGACTTTGGACTCATTTGAATTTTTAAGACTAAGCCCACATGAGTATGGACCCCTACGAATGAACTCAGCCAAACCCCATTTGGCTTAGCCGAAGTTTTCGCATGCATGTCGAGTGATGCTTCCAATTAGAGAATAAGATCGACACGGAAAGAATGTGAATAACTCTTAAGCTATTGCCCATCATGGTAGGCGATTGATTCATTCGGCCAACAAGAGGAATCATCACAAAAGGGAATGATATATGGCCACATATTTGGCACATGATTCTCGGCCATTTTGGGAGGAGATAGTGGGATTTGCTGAGGTCAAGATATTCTCTTAAGGTTCGGTGGAGGTCAAATTGAGAAAAGAGGATGGAGTGAGTTGGAGAATTCAGTGCTCCAAGAAGGTTCTCTCCTCACAGACCGTCAACTTAATGTGACTCTATTTCACAGATTATCCAACAGTCGAGCTTGACCACTTCTTTCTGACCTCTCTTTGGTATTAACCTCCACGTAAACGACCCTCTTCTCCGCAGAATATAACGTGAACAATTCATCACAAACCCGACGCTTCTCATTGCAAACTCCATATTCTTACGTGTCTCTCCCTCCCTAACACGTACCAACCCCACGTTCACCATCGTTGTTCTGCTGCTGCTGCTACCGCTGCTCTCTCTCTCTCTCTCTCTCTCTCTCTCTCTCTCTCTCTCTCTCTCTCTCTCTCTCTCTCTCTCTCTCTCTCTCTCTCTCTCTCTAAAACGCAGAGGAGGAGAAGGAAGACAAACGCGGCGCTACACCAAACAGAAGAAAAGAGCAGACTGATGTTAATGGTCGAACATGG
Source organism: Eucalyptus shirleyi (assembly GCA_017140165.1). Taxonomy (NCBI): domain Eukaryota; kingdom Viridiplantae; phylum Streptophyta; class Magnoliopsida; order Myrtales; family Myrtaceae; genus Eucalyptus; species Eucalyptus shirleyi. Next base: position 10,885,300 of record CM029452.1, on the reverse strand, counting down.
TGGAGCTTGGCCTTAGGTCAAACTCACACTGTAGATGGCAATTACTAAGGACTTTGTATAATTTGTGCATTTTCTTTCAGTTTCTTTAATTGAATCGAATGATTGAAATGTAAATATTGTTCTTTCTTTTACTTAGATGCAAATTTGCAAAAATGACATGTGAAATGTATATGAAATTATTTAGTCCCTAGATCTCCAAGCATATAATCAATTACACCAAAAGTACTCAAAACTCGATCATCGGAAAATAAGAGTAAATAATATCTTTCATCCAAGTACATAAAAAAAAAAAAAAAAGTACATGCGTCTACCTATAAACCTAATAAAATAGAAATTCAAAAGGATTGCTGAAAAGGCTTGGAAGCATCATGTTAATATGTGCACTACCATATTTAATGACATATTTAGTCCCAATCTGTACATATTGTTTTACGAATAACAGAAGTAAGTTAAAAAAAAAAAAAAACGTAACCATTTAATTCGGTCAATTACCCAAAAAAAAAAAATAGTTTTAATCGATGGAAAATCTACTTACATACATTCCATAAATTTACATCACTTGATATAATCAAACAGTCATCATGCACATATAATTATTGTAGCACCGTGATAGAAGATGTTTTTCTACCAACCGTGGACCTAATTAAAAATTCTAATTAAAAAGATATATGTTCCATATTTAGCCGTGGTATTCAAGTTCTATATTGAAAAAACCAAGAATATAAGATAAATAATTACAAGATATTGATCAGTGAAAGAAATCAGAACCTTTCCCTCCTATATAAAATACCTTTATGCACTATTACAGAGGATGAAGACGTCATCTCGCTCATCCACCTTGTTTTTTCACGCATACCATCTATGGCTTATATCTACTTCTTCATTTTTATCATAGCATCTATAGTCAAGTCGATACATATTGTTATGAGAACACATATTTATAGAGGAATTTGTACATTTCAAATTTCACATCAATATGAAGATATTATTTATGGATAAAAAGCCACTCCAAATGTTCGTCACCTTAATTTTTTCTTTTGAGAGCATGACCCATAAAAGAATCGAATCGGGCCATTCCATTGAATAAAGCGGATTTTAGGAATCAAAAATAAAGATCGAAGGAACCGCTTCCCTTGTTGGGCTAGAATAAATGCGGAAGAAGTGAAAAGAGTGGTAGACAAAATATATTCCTCTTAAAAGTGGGAGGAAAGAAAGGGCAAACACAAAATGAGTTCCTTCTTCCCTTACACGATGAGTTCCATGGGCCCACAACATATTTGCTTTTTGGGAAAATTACACAAATAATCCCTATATTTTCACTCAATGTCCAATTTCGTCCCTGAACTTTCGATCGGCTCAATTTGGTCCCTGAACTATTGATAAATGTCCGATCTAGTCCCTAAACTTTCGAATGGCTCAATTTGGTCTATGAACTATTAATAAAATGTCCGATCTAGTCCCTGAACTTTCGATTGGCTCAAGTTGGTCCCTGAACTATGATGAAATGTCCGATCTAGTCCTTCGTTACTATTTTTCTTTTTTTTCCCTTTTTTCCTTTTTTTCCCTTTTTTTTTTCCCTTTTTTTTTTTCCTTTTCTTCCTTTTTTTTTTTTTTTTTTTTTGCTTTCCCTCCGCCGGAGCCGGCGGAGGGCCGGCGTCCGGCGAGGGAGCCCCTCGCCGATCGGCGAGGGCCCTCGCGGCGTCCCTCGCAAGCGGGCGAGTCCCTCGTCGGCGTGCTCGGCGAGGGAGAGCCCTCGCCGATCTTGCGAGGGAGCCCCTCGCCCGACGCCGGCGAGGGGCTCTCCCTCGCAGATCCGGGCGAGGGGCCGTCCCCGTCGGCGTCTCGCGAGGGAGAGCCCTTCGCCGGCGTCGGCGCAGGGCGAGGGGCCCGCCGGCGTCCTCGCAAGCGGGCGAGGGGCTCTCCCTCGCAGATCCGGGGCGAGGGAGAGCCCCGCGCAGACGCCGGCGAGGACGGCCCTCGCCGATCTGCGAGGGAGGGCTCTCCCTCGCAGATCCGGCGAGGGGCCGTCCCGCCGGCGCCCGCGAGGGAGAGCCCCTCGCCGGCGTCGGGCGAGGGCGAGGGCGAGGGACGCCGGCGAGGGAGCCCCTCGCCCTCGCCCTCGCCAGATCTGCGAGGGAGAGCCCCTCGCCGGCGTCGGGCGAGGGGCTCCCTCGCAAGATCGGCGAGGGACACCGGCAAGGGGCCTCCTCGCCGGACGCCGGCCCTCCGCCGGCTCCGGCGGAGGGAAAGCGAAAAAAAAAAAAAAAGGAAAAAAATGAGGAAAAAAGGAAAAAAAAGGGGAAAAAAAGAGGAAAAAAAAGAAAAATAATAACGAAGGACTAGATCGGACATTTCATCATAGTTCAGGGACCAACTTGAGCCGATCGAAAGTTCAGGGAATAGATCGGACATTTTATTAATAGTTCAGGGACCAAATTGAGCCATTCGAAAGTTCAGGGACTAGATCGGACATTTTATCAATAGTTCGGGGACCAAATTGAGCCAATCGAAAGTTCAGTGGACGAAATTGGACATTGAGTGAAACTATAGGAACTATTTGTGTAATTTTCCCTTGCTTTTTCCTCGACTCTTTGTCATGTCTTAAATCCTATCTTCACTATCTCATCTTTACTTGTTCCTTCTTCTTTTTTTCTTCCTCATCTTGTTAGTCTAATAATTACCAACATGGAAAAAAATGATGATTCGCTGATTCATTAGGAGGTTGGCGATTCCTTATTGAGTTGGTATTTTACTAAAAACATTCATAAGATTTCAACAAAGCTCAGTCTCTATATTAGTGGAATATTGGTGACTTTATTATATTATCAATGTATAAGTAAAACGCTTGTAAAATAATAGAAGAGCTCATAATTTATGAATGTATTTATACATTGGTAAAATCCTCGATAATGATGATTACTCATTTATGGGTGATCGACAAATAAATTAGTGGTCATATCTTTTTACAAAGAAGATGGGGGAATCCTCAATCATCTCATCATTTCTTCACTTTTGAAACTTTAAAGAAAATGGAAAAGAATCCACAAACAGCAAAAGAAAATTACGAAAGAATAATCTTTCACTAAAGAAGTCTCAGCCGACTCTCTCTTTCATTGTAGTGCTCTTTGTGAGATTGGACTTGGGTCAATATGAATACAGTTCATAAATTAAGTCATTTTCAATGGATCGATATTTCATAAACACATACCCGATTCTGTTCAATTGGATTGTCCCATTTTTTTGGCCCATTTCTCATTGATCTAAAAACAACTTTGGCCCTTGGTTACTAAAAATTGATGCAACAAAACATATAGGGGCTGTTTGTTTGTATTTCTTTTTTTTTGTTATGAACATATTTTCTGTTTTTTCTGTTCCCAGGAACAAAAAAAGAACAGAAATACGTTTGTTTGCGTTTTTGTTCCTGGGAACAAATTTGGAACAGAAAAAAGAAACAAAAAAACTTGTTTCTTGTTTCTGAAACAATTTGGAGAAACAAATTTTCTCTCTCTTCTTTCTTTTCTTCTCTTTCTTTTCTTTTTCTTTTTCTTCTTCTTTTTTCTTTGACCGGTCGCCAGCCTTAGCCATGACTGGCGACCGGCTGTCGAGGGCCGGCGACCTCGCCGGAGCATCGCCGTGGCTAGGCTAGGCCGCCGGCCAAAAGAAGAAAAAAATAAAAAATAAAAAAAGGAAAAATATTTATATTTATATTAAAAAATTAAAAGAAACAAAAAAAGAACACAAATTTATCAAACGCGTTTCGTTCATTTTTTATTCCCGTAACAAGTTTACCAAACGCGTTTTTCTGGTCAAAAATTGTTCCCTGGAACAATTTTTGAACGGAAACACAAATAAACGCACCCATAGCGTCTTGTGCTTTGTTCACAATGGCATGATATTCTTCTTCAAATATTACGGTAAATATATTCAAAACTGTCGACACTTGATTTTAGTCGAAAAATTATGCACACATTTTTCTAAAAAAAATGATCATGAAAACAATGAATGGAAGTAAAAAAGAACAAAAGAAAAAGAGTAATAAAAAGATACAAATAAAAAAAACAAATAGAAAAGGCCAAGTTGGTCCAACTGGCACGGTCCACAAGAGCAACCCATTGATTTGATCCGTGGCCCAGACCCACCAGTCCTATTACTCCCACCTTTCAACGTTTTCCCCTAGCCTGGCCTGGCCTTCTCTGCCTTGACGCTGAGCTTAGAGTAGACAGAAATTCCAAGTCACAAAATTCCAAGTCACGTTCGTTGTCTTCGGCTAGCAATGTCTCTACCAGAAGACCTTCAAGGGCGTCGGATGCAGATCATTGCCGCCGCTGCTCATTTCCATGAATTCAAGCTCCAGCTGATGTCATTCCAGTTGCTTCCTTCTTATTCAGTCAATTTGCTATCCAAGCGAAACTGCTTTTAGATGATGTTGCTAGTGTCAAAATGGCATTACCGTTACATGTGATGCATCAATGATTATTGTTCTTTGTGGAAGATTTTAGTTGACTTGATCCCTTTGATGCGGTGAGCTACGCAAGCGGAATTATCGAAAGCAATGGCGACCGCGACCGCATCTCCTTGGCTTCTACCATCACAGTCCCACTTCTAGCTTTTGGCGATGAGGCGTGTCTCGGCACGACAACGCAGCAAATGTCTGACGACAAAGCGGTCAAGCGAAAGGCAAGGAAAAAAAACAGAACAGAGATCAAGAGAGATGAGTCTAGAACAAATCAACACCAATAACGAGGCTTAATTGGAGAAGAGACGACCTGATGATTTGGTGGCGAGGATGGTGCGAGCTCGAGATGACAACTCAGCGACTTTCAAGACAGCGAGCACAGCCTCACTATTATAGCATTGATTCTAACGGCCACCAACAGGACTGAATAACGGATGGATTCCTTCAGTCATTTCATCGAACACTTCCTGAGCAGTATCCATACATTCATTCGACGCGGGGACGACTCTTGGGCTTGGACTAGAGCAAGAAGTTGAAGAGCTCAATCGGTGGAGAGAAGATTCGTGAGCGATGGTTGGAGTCAACTCAGAGGGCGCGTCCTTTTCCATGCGATTCGAATCTACTGCAAACTTTTGCCGATCACTGTAGCGAAAGAACGAATCGCAGGAACGCCTCGTGGTCAGAACAGCACACGATCAGAACTGCAACCAGACGACACCGGAACCGCAATCGAAGTCATGAACAGTGGAATCGACGTCGATTCACCTCCGGCGAACCTCAAATCAACGACAATGAACTTTGGATTCCTGGATCGAGCTCTGTTTCTTCTGCGTGTGTGTTGTGTGCCTTCCTTCATGCATCTGCCGTGATCGGAGATGGAAGGCCGACAGCGGCTTCCGGTGGAGCCAGCGGCCAATGGTGAATCTAGGGAGGACGGTAAAGGCTACGGACGTGAAGCAGAATCGAGAACTTCCTCGTCAAATGACGAAAGTGCCCTGATTTAAAATAACAAAAATGTCCCTTTGGTCTGTTGCTTTCATAACCGAATTCAAGAGAGGAGGGAAAATCGGCTGTCGCGTCTACAAAAGTTTTATGATTATTGTTATTCTTCTTTTCATTGTTTCATTGTTGGTACAATTCATGTGTCAATAATCCCGACCTATAAGAACCCCTTGCAACATGAGCACTTCCGTGTGAAGGACCACGATGTGTTCAGCCTGAGCTGATCCTTTTGAAGACAGTAAGACTAGACCATACTCACATGTAATTAAGCATTGCTAAAACATGGAAATGTCTTTATGGTTTTCGGGATGATCAGAGTACTACCGGGTTGGGAAATTTTGCCTGCCCATGGCTTCCATCACTATCGATTTGTTGGGCCACTACAGTAGAGTAAGGATCATCCTTTTATCAATGGTGCACAATCAGTGAAGGATTTTCCTACTTTTACTGTCAGCTTAATGAATGTTTACAGTATAAGAAGTTTTCTATTTTTTCGATACAAATTTTTGACCTCTAATAGTTCTTTCTTTCGGCTTGCCTTTACAAGATGCAATTGGAGAATATGTTTTAGCTGCAAAGCAAGTAAGTTTTAGCTGCCAATACCATGCTGGTAGATTTGCAATTGGCTGTTATATGTGTATAACTTGGAAAGTGTTCTTACATTAGAAAGTCACTCTTCTTTTTTTATGCAGAGTCTTTAGTGTTTTTGAGTAGAGATTGAATTCCACATTGATAATGTTGCTTCTTCTAATCTCTTCATGGTTGCAGAATCTTATATGTGGAAAGAACTTGAAAGTAGACAAGAGTATTCACACGGCGTATGTGAAAGCAATTAGATCGGCACAACACTTCATTTACATTGAAAGCCAATATTTGCTCGGCCACCATACAAAAATGCAGGTATAAGATGCCCATTTCTATTCATTTTGACTGACTAATTGAGCGACCAATAACACCTCCAGTAAAGAGTGTACAGATTTGGCTCCTCCTGGGGATTGTGTATCAGCTAATAATCGCTAGAACTCACTGGACAAGACATTAAGAGTGCATTCTGATTCAATATGTTATGTTTCAGAGACCGACTCTCCGAACTTTCTAAGAATAAGTAATTTCATGTAATAACGGGAGCATATTTGAGAAATCCGTAGCAGGAAATAGCCACACCTGCCAATGGCTCCAATGGCGCACCTGACAAAGAGAGTAGCAATAAAGGTGAGTATAAGTTTGTCCAGTTTTCTCTCTAATGTACTCCTCTTGGAAGGAACATTCGCAGCATTCATCATAACCTGCAAGCGCCAAAAAGAGATGGACCTAATAAAATCACTGTTCTCAAGAGAGGTGGAGAATGCCTGTCACAATTCAGGGAATATTTGTATTACAAAGATACCATTTTCACTTCAGCAGAATTAAATCTGTTTCATCTAATCAGAGATCTCCACTAGTAAGGAAAGTAACAAAGGACCAAAACAGAGATTTCTGGAAGCATACCTTAGTCTCATGACCAGTAAAATTGACAGCACCAACAATATGTTCAGTGTTCCTAAGACTGCATCCCCGAGAACAAGTTATGCCACGGTGCCACAGTTTAGTGAATGAAGAGTCCAAATCAACATAAATAACATTTAGAAGCAGAAGAATAGATTAAATCCACATTACTTGAATGATCAAACGTATTTCTAAAGCACATATTTACAAGAGATGCAGAGAACTTGAGTAAGAGGTTCATGCGTCAAAAAACTTTACAACAACCCAATGAATAAAAAAATGAAGACCTACAAAATAAATAAAGGACAATAAACAAGCAGAAAACCAACCATACCCACAACCGAATTTGATTTAGGGGAGAGGTAAAGTTTGCTTTTGATGTGTAAGATTGCCAGTGAACGTGTACAACGAATTGTTTGGTTGTTGACAATGCACTTCGCCTGCAATTAGCCAAAGAATTTCATGATTTTTTTTTTCTTTTCCTGTTGGAAGGTAAATCTGTGAGCTCGGTAAGGCAGATACGGAGAACATGATGATTGTTTGGTGCATGCTAGGAAGCCATTGTTTATGCTTGTGGTACAAGTGCGTAAACAGAGCGCATGTTAATTTTAGTTCACAGAAGCAGAGAAGACAATAGCTACTTAGACCGCACAAAAAGCCAACTGGAGGGCAAATGCTTGTGGTTTAATCTACTACTTGTGCTTCATCACAAATATTCCGAAACTGGTCATAAAATCTATAATTTGATCCATCGGCATTCCAGCATTGGCGCTCCAAGCAGGTCTGTGGGTAAAAGTTCCAGATCTTACGTCTCATAAGTAACAAAAATACATATATCATTTTGGAAGGAAATTCTAGGCATGCCAACCCATCAACTAGAACACCAACATATTTGGTTTTGCGTGGGTTTAAAAAGCAAAGCTAACTGGAAGTAGTATCAATGCTGATTTGTTGGCTTCAAAAGGGATTCTGGGGAAGAATAAAGATCGTATAAAATGGCTTTTCATCTAAGATTTATTGGCATAAGAAAATCGACCAGCAAATAACAATGAATGAGACATGTCCATGTACAGCACATCAAAGGAGGGGTTAGAGAGGTCATTCACATCTTCATGTTTCATTCAAAAATATACACCACCATCAGGAAGATCCTCAACAGCCATCAATGTTCCCAGAGCTCATCATATGGAGGTATAAATCAGAACAACATGAAGTTGTAAAAAGCAAGCAAAGGAAAGGAAAGGAGAGATATGTCAAGGCTAGAAGCTATGTCCACCAGAAACTTTCCAGCAAAAAGAATGAAGCAATCTCATCTTCCCACTACTATATTACAAAGTTGAAGACAATGAACAAGCTATGTCCACTAAATCTTCGAGCACACGGACTTGCACAGGAAAGGGATGAACTTATTAATTCAAACGAATATATGGAACCTACACGAAGTGGCATAGTTGATCTTTCCAAAAAAAACATATTAGAGGGTATTAGAAACCTACGGCACTTATTTAAGAGCTCAACCTTTAGGCTCTTGGATATCCAAACAGTGATTCTCTTGTAAAACAGCGACTAAGTTCCTTTCTATTTTCAGATTATCTACTGGTTGCCTTGATTTGCGTCCAGGGTTTTTCTTTCATCCGTACAAAGGGCTTTCCTCCTCTATTCTCCTCATGTGATGTTAATATTCATCAGATAAGAGATAAAGTATCTTTTACCAACATGATTAAAGGTAAAAATAGTATAATTCCACCCCATTCTAATAAAGCAGGAGGTATAGGAAACTTTTGAGAGAAGGTAAGTGAAATTTGCAGTGTGTGAGAGAGAGGAAGAGCAGAGCCAACTGTCGAATCCTTCCGTGAAAATAGTAAAGCTTTTTTTAATAGCATGAAGTTGTGCTAATAAGAGCTCTTAAAGTGTGGTATGCAAGAAGTTATCCGGCAAAATGACAATTGCAACCAGTCCGCATTTGGCAATGTTAGGTGAACAACTGACTTAAGTTTTATGTTTGTCTAGTAATCTCAGACTCCAAAGTATTTTTAACAAAATAACATGATCTTATCCTTGAAAGTTTGAAAGCGTAATAATAGCACAAAACAACAAACATTTTGCTTGAAAATTGGCCACGGAAACATCTAAATGACCGTATAAATGATATCCAATAGAGGGATCATGGAAGGTTGGGCTTGGTCTCCCTTACTATTCATATTATTGAATATAGTAATTATAGATATCCCACTGTACACCATAGACCGAGTATAAACCTACACTAATAATCATGAGTATCTTTCGGCACTTCCCCTCCTAGTGTGTATAAATCAAATATGTCCTTTTCGTCACAAATAAAATTTAATGAAATCATACGGAAATATTAATAGTAAAGAAAAAAGATTGGACATGGAATCCGTAGAAATACTGAGAATTCAACGGAGAAATCAAAAGAAAGCTTCACCTTGGAATTCCGACGCTTCCTCTGGGTATTATAATCCCATGTCCTCTCCAAAGCCATCCGGATTTTTATAGTTGTTTCGCCATACAAAATTGCAGTCTGAAAATTTGGAAAAGCAAAGCTAAACATGGCAAAGATATTCTACTTACCTTTTACCAAAAAAAAAAAAACATGACAAAGATATATAACAGCAATGGAATGCAACCAGGTCATCGAGATTCAAGAATGATTGACCTTCAACCTCAGAGTAGAAGACACCATGAGCATTTGTACTAGCAAGAAAAAGCAAATCTGCGGGAAGGGAGTCATCCTGTTTAACCTGCAACGGGTGCAAGAAACAATTTCACCACAGTAAAAAGAAAATCAGAATATGAATCAGCCGTTGCCAAAATTAATGACATTTATTGATACATGGGGAAACATCCAAATGCAGCATTATTGGAGAGTACAGCCAACAGAATGCAGCATTATTGCACGTCTAGGAGAAACTACACTCCTACGATAAAAGGTTCTCATAGTAGGTTCCTTTCGGTTTCAAAGCTACACTCTTACAATACGGGGATGTCTACAACGATAACAAGAAAAGCCTTATCCCTCTAGGTGAAGCCAGCTACTTGCACCGTGTCTTCTTTCTTATGTAACCTCTATGTGGTCCACATCTTTGTCATCTCTTTCCACGTCTTTTAGGTCTTCCCTTCCCACTTCTAACCCGAGTCTTCGCACCCAGATTACCTCTCCTCATTGAAGCACCAAAAACCTTTGTTCAATGTGACCAAATCATCTCAGACGAACTACTCTCACCTTATCCTTAATTGGAGCCACATGATGCTTGGTCACCGTTCCCCAGAATTAGAAGAGCAAATGGCTTCTTCCAAGCACCAATATCTCTCGAAGGCAGAAGACAAGCATAGTAAAGTCTTAAACGCAGACGACAAGCTTGGATGTCGGAGAGAGATATATATTTAGAATTTGTGGAATAAACAGTGAAGGCAGTATGGCTATAGAAGCTCAATTAGCAATAATCAACCCATATAAAATCGGAGAGCTAACACAAAATGGTAAAAACTGTGTTGCATGATGTTGCCAATTCCAACATAAAGATAACACTCCGAAGATGACACCCTTCCGCACACAAATGATTCACTTCAATAAAATACAGGTTCTTTCACGGGAAGAAACAGTCACATGACAAATCACCCAATAATAATATAAAAAAAATCAGTCCGAAAGCATAAACATTACTCACCTTCGCAGTATCTCCAACTTGGAGCTTTTCCCAGGGGATGGGCTCCCACCGTTGATCTCGTAACACATCCACCGTTAATCAAGTCATTTTAAATGGGTCGATATATCATCAACACCCTCCTGATTCTATTCAACTCAATTGTTCCATTTTTTTTTTTTTTTGTCAATTTCTCCCATCGATCTGAAATAACTCTCACCTTTGGTAGGTAAAGATTTGACGCAACAAAACATACATCTTGTACTTTGTTCTCAATGGCATGAAATTCTTCTTCAAACATTAGAGTAAATAAATTCGAACTGTCAACACCTTAATTACATTTTTTTGTAAAAAATAAAAAATAAAAACAATGAATGGTAGTATAAAGAACAAAAAAATGAATAATAAACAAATATAAATAAATAACAAATAAAAAAAGGCCCAAAGTCGGTCCAACCGGAGCGGCCCACAAGAGTAACCCATTGATCTGATCCGCGGCCCAAACCCATCAACCTGTTAGAAAATAGTAAAATTGATTTTGTGTTTTGTGTTTTGATTAGCTTATTTGTCTTTTAATTGTTTTTTGGCCGTGTGTGTGTAAGCAAGTGTTATTCGGTTTGTAAACCGTCAAAGTAACGTGTGCTACAGCACCATGTCTCTCTAAGCCGCCGGAGAAGAAAAATCATGAAGAAAGGACAAGTCTTCGGCACACAATAAAATATTATAGTTGCTGAGGGAAAGGAAGGAAAGCAATTTGGGGCTGGCAATATTTTATTCTCACTGAAGACAGCAAGAAGAAGAGAATTCGCAGCCCACGTTTTTTTTTGACTGCCAATAGGAAAAGTTCAAATTTAACTCTTGCATGTTTGAAGTCCATGCGGTGAAGTACTTTTAGATATAGGGGTTACGTTAGTTTAGTGTGAGTGTGAGAGTGTGTGTGAAAGTGGGAGAGAGTGAGATTTTAGAGAGAGTTTTAAACTTAGCAAACTTAATGTGTGTACTCTCTTAAGCCTTTGAAAGGCATATTGTGTAATAATCTCTCTTTGTGTGTGCACTCTCTCCCTCCAAGTCCTTTTGATTCCAACAATTGATATCAGAGCTAGCCATGGCATCCACTAGTTCTGTTCAGTTGCAACTTCCGAAGTTGAACGGAAAAAATTACAACAACTGGTCTGTCCAGATGAAAGTTCTATTCAGGTCTCAAGATTTGTGGAACCTGGTGGAGAACGGCTACACCGAAGTAGCTGATGCTGAAGAATTCAATGCTTTGAGGAAGGAGGAGAAAGAAGCGTTGGTGGAATCTCGAAAGAAAGATCAGAAAGCATTATATGCGATCTTTCAAGCCGTGGAGGAGACGATATTTGAGAAAATATCGAGCGCGGAGACTGCAAAAGAAGCGTGGGATATATTGCAAAAATCCTACAAAGGCGATGATCGTGTCAGGCGGGTACGGCTCCAAACACTTCGAGGAGATTTTGAGTCTTTACGCATGAATGACTCATAATCTATCTCGGCTTACTTTGATCGTGTACAAACCATCGTTAACCAACTGAGGGTTAATGGTGAAGAGCTCCAAGATGTACGAGTCGTAGAAAAAATCTTGAGGTCTTTGACTGAAAGATTTGACTACGTGGTTGCGGCGATCGAAGAAGGCCAAGATATATCAACCATGACGTTGGAGAGGTTGATGGGTTCATTATGTTCGCATGAGCAAAGAATGAACCAGAAGTCTATCGTTCAATTTCGAGCAAGCAATGCAGAGTCGGGTCACTCAATCAAATCGAGGAGGTCATCATGGTGGCCGAGGTCGTGGAGGTCGTGGTGGTGCCCGAGGTAGAGGTGGAAATCTGAATTCCACTAAAAGATATCAAACACGTGACAAATCAAAAGTCAAGTGTTTTAACAGTAACAAATTCAGACATTACAAATCCGAATGTCGAGCAAACAGGGGGCAAGAGCAGCCAGAATATGTTCACGCTGTCGATGCAAATGAAGGCGTGGTGTTAGCATGCCAAATGGATGACTCAAGTACCATGGACACAAAAATTTGGTACCTTGATACTGGGTGCAGCAATCACATGTGTGGTCAAAAGGAGCTATTTTCGAAGTCAGATGAGACGGTTCGTGGTGAAGTCAACTTCGGGAATAAATCCAAAATTCTCGTGATGGGCAAAGGTAACATTGATATCAACTCAAAAGATGGTACTAATGTTACTATTGCAGACGTTTACTTTGTGCCGGGACTCTTTTGGAATTTGTTGAGTGTTGGGCAACTATCCGAAAAAGGCCACAAAGTTAACATTGAAAATGGTGTGTGCACCATTAGAGGCGCAAACAATAAGTTGATTACGACGACATAGATGACGAAGAACCGGATGTTTCCTTTATCCCTTCAGACAAAGACTCTATTGAGTTTCCAAGCAACGACAAAAGATAGCAAGTGGCTATGGCATCTTCGCTTCGGTCATCTAAATTTTCGTGGACTTAAATTACTAGTCCAGAAAAAGATGGTGACTGGCATGCCCTTGATCGACGCTCCAGACCGCTCATGTGAAGGATGTCTCGTTGGAAAGCAACATCGGAAATCTTTTCCAATTGGGAGAGCTAGAAGAGCCAAGCAACCTCTGGAGTTGGTACATACAGATATCTGTGGTCCTGTTGAGGTGGAATCATTTGGACAAAAAAGGTACACGCTAATTTTTGTCGATGATTTTACTAGAAAAACATGGGCTTATTTTTTGAGAGAAAAATCCGAAGCTTTTGGCAAATTTAAAGAATTCAAAGTCTATGTTGAGAAACAGAGTGGCTTTAATTTAAAGACATTGAGATCGGATCGAGGTGGAGCGTTTACTTCAAATGAATTTGACAATTATTGTAAAATTCATGGAGTGAAACGTCAGTTGACTGCAAGTTATACTCCTCAGCAAAACAGTATAGCAGAAAGAAAGAATAGAACAATTTTTGAAATGGCAAGAAGTATGCTAAAGGCTAAAGCATTACCGAAGAAGTTTTGGGCAGAAGCCGTTGCTTGTGCTGTATTTGTGTTGAACAGGTGTCCAACAAGGAGTGTTCTTGGAAGAACTCCAGAAGAGGCTTGGAGCGGCAACAAGCCAGATGTTTCGTTCCTACGGGTATTTGGGTGCGTGGCATATCCCCATATACCGGACGAACGAAGAAAAAAGTTGGATGATAAAAGCGAGAAGTGCATTTTCATTGGATATAGTTATGTGACTAAGGGTTATAAGCTATATAATCCTGTCACGGAGAAGGTAATTATTAGCAGGGATGTCCAATTTTTTGAAGATGAAGCCTGGGACTGGAATCAAAAGGCTGACCAGAAAGACATTCCTATGGAAGATGAACCATTGGTGAGGGAGACCGAAGAATCTTCAATTGAAGATCCATCATTTTCACCTGGTAGTTCATCCTCCTCACCAGCAACGACTGCAGAACCATTGATTCGTCGTTCACAACGACTGCAGAAGACGCCAGTAAAATTCAAGGATTATGTGGTCACAAGAGTTGATCATAATGACGGTGACGAAATCACTGATGAAACAATGGTAAACTTTTGTTTATTTACCGAATGTGACCCCATATCCTATGATGATGCAGCAGCAGATGAGAAGTGGAACCAAGCAATGGATGAAGAAATCCACTCCATTGAAAAGAATGACACGTGGGTGCTAACTTCTTTACCACCTGGTAAGAAGCCTATAGGTGTCAAGTGGGTGTACAAAACGAAGTGCAAACCCAACGGTCAGGTGGACCGTTACAAAGCTAGACTGGTGGTGAAAGGCTACAAGCAAAAGCCAGGTATTGATTATTTTGAAGTATTTGCACCAGTGGCTCGAATGGATACCATTCGGATGATCTTGGCACTTGCAGCTCAAAACCATTGGAAAATCCATCAAATGGATGTGAAATCGGCATTCCTCAATGGTTTTCTTGATGAGGAAGTATATGTGGAGCAACCACAAGGTTATGTGAAGAAAGGGCATGAAAATCAAGTTTATAAACTGAAGAAAGCGTTGTATGGGCTAAAACAGGCACCTCGAGCTTGGTACACGAGGATTGATACTTACCTGTTGGAGCATGGCTTTCAAAAGTGCCCTTAGGAGCATACATTGTATATCAAATCAAATACTAACGGCAATATTATAATTGTTTGCCTTTATGTTGATGATTTGATATTTACAGGAAGCTGTGAGAAGATGTTTGCTGAATTCAGGGAGGCCATGACAAGTCAATTTGAGATGACAGATTTGGGATTAATGTCCTATTTTCTGGGCCTTGAAGTGAAGCAGACAAATGAAGGCATATTTGTTTCACAGTAAAAGTATGCTAATGATATTTTGAAGCGATTCAATATGGAAACGCTCAAATCAATTCGAACTCCTGTAGCAGAACGGTTGGAGTTGAAGAAAGAAGGAACCGGTGAACTGGTAAATCCCACTTATTTCAAAAGTATTGTTGGCAGTTTAAGATATTTGGCTACCACTAGGCCAGATATAACTTATGGCGTGGGAATTATTAGTCGGTTTATGGAGAAACCATACCAATCACATTTGCAAGCAGCAAAAAGAATTTTAAGGTATGTCAGTGGAACTCGTGATCATGGAATTTTATATTCTTACACTGACAACTTCAGTTTAGTGGGGTATACAGACAATGATTGGGCAGGTGATACTGAAACACGGAAGAGCACTTCCGGATATGCGTTCTTTCTTGGATCAGGAATAATTTCTTGGTCATCAAAGAAACAACAAGTTATTGCACTCTCAACAGCTGAAGCAGAATACATTGCAGTATCTTCAGCAGCATGTCAGGCGATATGGCTTCGAAGGATGCTTTTTGAGCTTATGCATGAACAAAAAGGTCATACAAAATTGATGTGTGATAACAAGTCAGCGATTGCATTGGCCAAGAATCCCGTATTTCATGGCAGGAGCAAACATATCGACATCAAGTATCATTATATTCATGAGCTGATTAAAGAAGGTGAGATTGAACTTGATTTACGTAAACCAAGACCAGATTGCGAGATATTTTGACAAAACCATTGAAGGCGGATTTGTTCGAGAAATTGAAGACAATGCTTGGTGTCGTAGTATTACAAAATCAATTTTAAGGGAGGCTGTTAGAAAATAGTAAAATTGATTTTGTGTTTTTGTATTTTGATTAGCTTATTTGTCTTTTAATTATTTTTTGGCCGTGTGTGTGTCAGCAAGTGTTATTCGGTTTGTAAACCGTCAAAGTAACGTGTGCTACAGCACCACGTCTCTCTAAGCCGCCGGAGAAGAAAAATCATGAAGAAAGGACAAGTCTTGGGCACACAATAAAATATTATAGTTGCTGTTGAAGACTCCAAGAGCACGAGGGAAAGGAAGGAAAGCAATTTGGGGCTGGCAATATTTTATTCTCACTGAAGACAGCAAGACGTTTTTTTTTTTGACTGCCAATAGGAAAAGTTCAAATTTAACTCTTGCATGTTTGAAGTCCATGCGGTGAAGTACTTTTAGATATAGGGGCTACGTTAGTTTAGTGTGAGTGTGAGAGTGTGTGTGAAAGTGTGAGAGAGTGAGATTTTAGAGAGAGTTTTAAACTTAGCAAACTTAATGTGTGTACTCTCTTAAGCCTTTGAAAGGCATATTATGTAATAATCTCTCTTTGTGTATGCACTCTCTCCCTCCAAGTCCTTTTGATTCCAACACAGCCCAATTACCGCAATGGTTGATCTGACCGAAGAAAGGAGCGCTCGCTCTGCCTCGACGCTGAGTTCAGAGTAGACAGAGATACCGAGTCACGTTCGTTGTCTTCGGCTAGCAATGTCTCTGCCAGAAGACCTTCAGCCGCACCAGATGAAGATCATTGCCATCGCTGCTCGTTTCCATGAATTCGAGCTCCAGGTGATGATGTCCTGCCGTTGCTTCCTTCTTATTCGGCCATTCTGCTATCCAGGCGAAACTGCTTCTAGATGATCTTGCTCGTATCGGAACGGCACGTCGGTGATTTTCGTTACGTGTGATGCATCGATGATTATTGTTCTTCGTGGAAGGTTTTAGTCGACTCGATCCCTCTAATGCAGTGAGCTACGCAAGCGGAATTATCGAACGCAATCGCGGCCGCATCTCCTCGGCTTCTACCGTCGCAGTCCTGCTTCTGGCTTTTGGTGACGAGGAGTGTCTCCGCGTGACGACGCAGCAAATGTCTGACGACGATGCAGTCAAGCGAAAGGCGAGCAAAAAAAAAGAAAAAAAAAAGGAACAGAACAGAGATCGAGAGAGGCCATTGTAGAACAAATCGACACCAACAACAAAGCTTAATTGGAGAAGAGACGACCTGATGATTTGGTGGCGATGACGGCGTGAGCTCGAGATGACGACTCAGCGACTTTCCAGACAGCGAGCACAGCCTCACTATTATAGCATTGATTCTAATGGCCAGCAACGGGACAGAATAACGGATAGAGTCTTTCGGTCATTTCGTCGAACACTTCCTTAGCAATATCCGTACATTCATTCGACGCGAGGACGACTCTTGGGCTTGATTTAGAGTATGAAGTGGAAGAGCTCAGTCGGTAGAGAGAAGATTTGAAAGTGATGGTTGGGAGTCAACTGAGCCAGGGCGTCCTTTTCCATGCGCTTCGAACTAATCGAAAGCTTCCACCGATCACTGAAGTGAAAGAACGAACCGAAGGAGCGCCTCGCGGTGAGGACAGCATATGATCAGAACTGCAACCAGACGACACTGAACGCGCAATCGAAGTCATGAACACTGGAATCGACGTTGATTCACCTCTGGCGAACCTCGGATCAACGAAAATGAAGTTCGGATTCCAGGATCGAGCTTTGTTTCTTCTGCGCGTGCGTAGTGTGCCTTCTTCGTGCGTCTGCCTGTCGTGGTCGGAGATGGAAGGCCGCGGTGGCTTCCGGTGGAGCCGGCGGCCGGCGGTCAAGCTAGGAAGGACGGGAGAGGCTACGGACGCGAAGTAGAATCGAGAACTTCCTTGTCAAATGACGAGAGTGCCCTGCTTTAAAACGACGGAAATGTCCTTTTAGTTATTGCTATTTTAACCGAATTCAGGAGAGGAGGGAAAATCGGCGCTGGGCCTAGGGAATATGACAAATTCTATCGTACTAGCTATGGGGTATGGCAAAATTACTCTTATGGTTATTCGTGGATTGTTGGCAAAATTCATGATAAATGTTAGGAAATATTGTACATTAAACATATATTATATATAATAAATTATTATTTTTATAATTATTTCAATTAAATTAATTTGATTCAAATTCATGAATAAAAAAAAATACTAAAAATAGCCTAATTTTGGGATGGCTGGGTATATGACTTTTATATATATATAAATTATAGATTTACATTTTGACCCTTAATTTATTAAAAATGTTTAAAATTGAGCTGTGCATGTCAAAATGGCATGTGAAGATACTAGACTCGTGTGGCATTAAAGTGTTTAGAGTGCTAATCACATGTTGGATGTTTGACATTTGTTAGTCGCACGTTGATGTCTGACACGTCCAACATGTGTTCAACACTAACATGGAGGTCTTTGAAGAGTGTCCATGCTACCTAGGTGGTCAATGTCTAGGCAGGCAAAGTAGTGGTAGAGCCATTCATCGCCACCAAAGTGGAAGTCGGCAGAGATGACAACATCGGAGGCCAGTGAGTCCGAGACATGTTGCTTGGGGTTTCTCTGTTTGCTATTTCTGAGAACAGTTGTGGTTGGTTTGGTTTGGAACGAGGACCCAACATGGGAGAGATACTTTCTGGTTGAAAGTAGCCGAAAAGATAAAAAGAAAAAAAAAATGTGGGTCTTGCACTGACCTTGCCAGGAATTCTTCCACTATGCAATGATGTACCTCTCATTAATGGACAAGTGAATATAAAGTGCATTAGTATGTTTGCATTTGTATGTCAATTGGATCATTAACTCTATATTGGTGTAAGTCTTTCATGGATTGTCCGGATACAAACCCAACCACCCCCACACCACCCCCCCTACCCCCGGGGCGGCTTTTCTCTTCTCTCTCTCTCCCTCTCGCGAAGCAATTTAAGGTCATATCAGGACCACTCTCCCAGATTCATTCTCTGCAAAAGTAACGTTACAACTCACAAAACCGATGCTTATCATCGCAAACTCCAAATCCTTACCCTGCCCAATTCATCCACCATTGCTGCTCTGATGCCCCTCTCTCTCTCTCTCTCTCTCTCTCTCTCTCTCTCTCTCATGCAGAGAAGGTGCAGAGAAGGAAGACAGTTGTGGTGCTGGACCAAAAAGAAGAAGAAAATTATTATAATCAATCGCACCTAAAACAAACCAAACTTGAAATCAGAAGATAAATACAATAAAGTTGCTTGGAACAGTATTAAAATATTGCTAATGTAAAAATGCAATTAGAAGGGAATGGAAAATTGACCAAATTTCGTATTTTCAAAAGTCATGATCTACATTTAATACTAAATGAAGTTACATGCTGCTTTTGAGAAGTTACGCACGTCTAAATTAGAGGGGAAAGTTTGAAAATAATCAGTCGATAGAGAGCAAAACGTTAAATCTGTAAGGATGGGGATCTTTTGTCAAACAAGGATTTGTAATGATAAATAAGAATAAATGAATAATTTGGCATAATTATGCCAAATTGAATCATCATGGGCATCCGAATTTCTCAAAGCAAATTATCCTTGCTAGCAAGTGTAGTTAGGCAACGTGTATGACTAATTTTCATTAACTAATCATATTTAAAATTATCTCTATTAAAAAATAATTCAAAAGGATAATGTAACCTTAAAAAATCATTCAATAAAATGGGGGATCTCTATTGTCTACTTTTTCTCGATGCAAATAAATTGTTTTGGGAAACAACCACAAAATAACGGTTTTCATTGACGGGCTGGACCTATGCGATGGCCGATATGACTCTCCTGAGCACAGGCTCTATAACGATCTTGACACCTTTAAAAATTGGCATTCATAACCCCACATCATGGTAATTAAGCTAATGTTTACATTTAGCATCGTAATAACATGGATATGTAATTTTCTGGTCATTAGAATTGACTGCTTTTTGTGATGACATTTGATCCTCATGTTTCAGTTCGGAGGAAGCAAAAAAGAGAATTTATGCATGTAGCACAACCACCTATCAAGTTTTTCAGGCTGTGATGACTAAAGCATATAAGAGCAATCCAGAGGGAATTCCATCATCGTTAGGCACTAATATAATGAGCTATAAACAGAACTCCCTGGAGATGTCTTTATTACCTGATTCCTACATTGATCCCCAAAACAAGGAGTACGGAGGTATGACTTGGCTCCACAGAAGAGCATCTACTACACATCTTTGTCAAATTTTTTCAGTCATTTAATCCATTCATCCTCTAATTCCAAAAGCTCAACTTTCCAATATGTCTATGATTTGTGATCCTGCACTGCTGCTTGTTTTGTTGAACTTACTAAATCATTAGGTGACAAGTATGAAAATGGAGTACTCAGTCACAGACCACCCCCAGTTCAGTATGGGAGGCCTGGAGGTAGAATGTGTGACCACAAAAGAAACTACGGCCAACCCAGATATGACCGGCAAGGTGGTCAAGTGGCAAATACACGAGAGCCCTCGATATGGTATCAATGATCTATGCAGCAGGATGCTCTGCAAAATTATACTCCTCAGCAAAGTCATGCTACCCTTGGGCAAGGTGAAAGAAGAAATCCCATGCTAATGAGCAATATGGATTATGCCCTCAGTGGGAGGGATCCATATCAAGAACAGAAGAGAGATCCGGTGCATTCATACTAGGGAAACTACAATCAGCAAGTTCATAACAATTCCTTTCAGCAACAGAGAGACCTGCTACAAGGAGATAGATGGAGCTCCGCACCTCCAGTGCAGAATGGTTTATAGGAGACACCATTGGAACCATGCACCTACTCTAGCGGAACATATGGCCAAGGTCCCGATGGATTTCAAGGGCAGGGTACCGGTAGTGCTGGCGACTAATCTTCCCTCCCCCATAGAAATTCGCAGAAGCAGCCCTCTTAAGCTGTTGCAGTAAGCTTTGAGGCCGCCTTGCTTGAAGGTTTTCTTTTGCGAATTCTATGAGGGAGGGAGGAAAACAAAAATCATATCTTTGAACATCATTCCAAATGGTAGTGGGCAGTGAACACTCCGAGGAAGGAAAGGACATCATGAATGAGTAGGCCACAATTTGTGCTGTGTAGATGTACAGTATGTTGGCACAAACACATGCACTTAAAGGATCAATTAAATCTAAGCAATAGCTCCTCAAACAAGCCTTGAATGGTGAGCGTCTAAGGAGAGGGAGAGAATTTTGGTATTTCAAGTGTCGTCCATGCAATATTTTGAGGGGCCCCAATGACCAGTTCGTCGAGGGATTTCCTCGAATCTGGCTAATTTATTAGATCACCTTTAGACAAAGTTGGTATTCTTCAAAATGTTCAATATGACAATAAATAGATGCCCTGAGCATTGAAATCACAAGAATCATGGAAATAAACTTCAATTGACATCGGACTTCTCTAAGTCAATAACCAGGCCAAGACTCTCATTGCAATATCAAGTTTCAATCTCATCAATTTAATCATGCAATTGCCATCCAATTATGTGAAATTGACAAGGAACTTGAACACAAGGTATCAAAAAGGCAACCAAACTAAGACAAAATCCATCTAATCCATGCTTGTGCCACAAATTCCAGCAAATGATCAGAATTGTAATAGAGCATACAAGACCATAAATCATGATCCTCTGATGACTAATTGACAGAACTGAAGCCACATCTTCCTACAGGCGCATATGAGTCTACTTGATCAAAATGGCATCAATCCAAGGCTAAATTAATACCAAATTCAAACAAAGCAATCACTATCAGCATGCAATGCTTTGATTCTAGCATGTTCAAGTTCATGACTATAATTCTCGCAAAATTGGCATGAGATTCACCATATTACTTTCCTAGCATGAACATAAATGATCCCATAACCAAACTAGCCTCAAGCTAGAATCAAAAGCACACCCAATCAAGGATATCAATATAGAGTCGGCATCCACAGATTGATTTCCAGTAGAATTTCATTCATTCATATGCCATAATTTTTTCCCAAGTGAACATGAAATTCACCATAACACAACCTTATATCACTGCACATGCTTACTTGAGTGGAATAGCATAAAATCAAGGACCAATTAACATCAGTTCAGGGCTGCAACAGTTGCGAATCATCATGCATTGACAAGGTTCCAGCAGATTGATTCAAAACAAGTTTGAAATTGAATACCCATGGTTTTTTTATGAAGCAACGGAACTCAAATACACTTATATGACCAGAATAGATCAACAATCTAGTAATGAAGGGAATTCTCAGTGAAGAACTAAATCAAAATACACACTGGCTTAGTTCAGGAATTTCAACAAATGGGTGGTATACATTTCGGCCGATGAGCACCAGTTCAAATCATCAAGACAACCTAAATCATAGTCAATTTGCATACAGACAGTAGCTATAGCAACGGAAAACGGAGCATATGTGGTTTAATTGAATGAAGAACGATTAGCTATAGTGATTGACATCGGACATGACTAACGAGATAACAGAAGAAACATCAAGGAATGGAATCATCGAAGTAGGCAGCCATGACTAAAGTTCGAGCACTTAGGCATTACAGACCTTCTCCGCGGCGGCAAAACTGGTGGCGGGAATCGGGAAGCAGTGACGACCAGCAACGAAGCGAGCAGAAAAGGATTCAGTTGAAATCACCGAGAGAGTTGACTCATGGATGCTCAAAAATCACCTGACTACCTTCGATCACCGCTCTTTGTTCTTTGCCCCTTCTCAGTGTGCATGTCGGGTGGTGGCTGTTGGTGGATGGAGGGCGACGGAGAGGGAGAATGACGAAGGAATGAAGATCAAGGGGGAAGCCACCACTTCTCCCGCACAAACTAAGCATAAAAGGGAATCGACAGATCGTTAGAAGAAGAAAGTAAGGAATAGAGCTAGAGATAGAAAGGAAGAGGGCCACGTCATGTAGAGTGGATGTGGGTCCCACCGAGAATTTTGCATTAGGTTAGACCCATTGATTTTTTGATCCGAAGGGACGGGACAGCCAAACCAAAAAGCAATGAAATATTGAAGGAATACCTGATCCCGTGGAAACTTGCGCCTTAGTCGTTCTAAAAGGCGTTTTTCGCAGTCAACAGGGACTTGGTTCGGCTCTGCTCCACAGCTTTCTATACTCCAGACTTGCAAGGATGGGAAGTGCTCCGAGCACGGGAATTTCAGAGAGTATTTCTCAGGTAAGAAGCTCCTGAATTTGGGCAACTTGAAAAGTCTAAGAAGAGTTAACTTGGAGAAGGTGATTGTCGTACAGATCCCTTCTTCCCCTTTTTCATGCTCAGCAATTAGTTTCATATTTTCACATGAATTCACCACCAACTCTTCGATTTGCCCGAGAAGTTTTGCTGTGAAGGTAGGGAAAAGCGTTTCCAGATGAGAGCACCCCACAACCTCTATTTCTGTCAAGTTTGGAAACAGAATGTTTGGGAGACCATCGGATTGCCAAATGTGCCTCAAGTTTTCGAGATCACGCAAATATAGCCACCTCAATTCACCACCTTTTGTATCCATTCCATCACCTTCATATATTATCTTGATCGAATGGCATGAAACCACTTTTAGGTCCTCAAGACAGAGCTGCAACCTCTTCCAAATATTGGACGGGGCAACACGTTGGAGGTTGTTGCAGTTCCTCAATCCAAGAGATTTCAATATCAAAAAAGAATTGGCGGGAATTTGATTGTCCCATAACTCTTTGCACTGAAGGCCTCCAAAACATATACTTCTTATATTGGGAAATGTGACCTGCACAAAGATAATGTGAGAAAGGAGGATAAAGAGGACCACATTATTACATTGTTCATCCTAAAAAATGATAATTTGAGAATATGAATGATCAAAGTAAGGGATAGAGCAAATCATCTCATTAAAAAATGGTTGTGACCATTCATTATTTTCTTCGGCCGTTTCACCTAACGGCCTCTTAGCACTTGTAGGACTCCGGATGAATGCTCCAAGATTAAGGCAGTTCCAAATACTTAGATCTCTTAAGGAAGGGAAACTCATCACATCTGCCTTTGATTGACCACCACCTTTCTCGAGAACCACTTCCTTCATCTAGTCGCATCCGTTAATCCTTATCCTCTCGAGTTTCTCTAGCGTTGTGGCTATGAAATTGGGGAAGAGATACCTCAGCTTCTGGCAATTGTTAACGTAAACTTCTTTTAGACTAGGAAAACCCAAAATCATTTGGGAGTCAGCCTTCACTATGCATCTCAACTCGCTTGCATCTTCAATCTTCATTCTTTCCAATTTGGGGAGTGATACAGTTGGTTGCTCAATATTTGCATCAAGGGACCCACAATCAAACAATGATTCTAGGAAGTCACATTTCTCGATAACAACTTCTTTCAGGTTTTGCAATTTCCCTATGATTGTGGAAGGGAAGACGTTGAGTAGCTTTAAGCAATTGCTAATTCTGACGGTGGCTAATTCGCAAATTGAACTTCTAGGAAGTTCACTGTGCCATATCCATTTCAAGGACTCTCTCATTTCAAAACACCTGTTAAGATCTAATGTGTCCAAGCTAGGTAAACTCGCCTGCTCATGAGATTTATGCGTCAGATCGTAGCAATGAAAAAATTGACAATTTAGCCTAATCCTAACCAATCTATTTGATTAAATGGAAAAATGAATTTTTACCAATGCGCTTACTCTGACAAGTGTACGTATAAATTATGAACACACTTTAACTAATGAACGAAACAAAAATCTTCAAAGAGATTTTATTAATCACCCCCACCAAGTGCTTGCCTATGGCAATTATAGGTATAATCTCAAAGAGAAGGCATTTGTACCTTTTGAACAAAGAAGGAATCGGAGTTAGCATCTTGTGAATCCGAATTAGTGGTTATCGACTTTTTCTTTCCATGAGGATATGAGAAGAATTTCACTCTGGGACAGCCACGCATAGATAGACGCTTTAATAATGGGAACTTTATAATATCATCTATCCCATCACCTCTTCCTCCTTCATCCACAATCATCGCCATCATATTTGGACAATTTATCACTTTAATCTCTCTAATTTCTCTAAGACATTTGGCCACAAACACCGGAAAGAGAAATGACAACCCCGTATTGTTGATATAGAGCTTCTCTAGGTTTCGAAATATTGATATTCCTTGTAACTGTACATCTTGTTTACACATGCACTGCAGTTTGGGCAACGCAAATAAGATCAATTTCGTTAGCCGAGAGAGAATCTCGGCATTTCCGGTGACTTTTAGCTCCTCCAGGTCAAAAACTACTTCTGTTGATCGACATCTCACAATTTCCACTTACTCCAAATTCGGCAGTTTCGGTATCCAATCTTTCGGAATACTTGAAGTGGATTTAGACCCCTCTATGTGTAGCAATTTTAGATTGTTGTATTTCAATGAAGATTCGCTCGAGAGTATCTCTTCTAGGCCAAGGAATCCAACCATCACTAGGGATTCCAAGCAAGGCAATGAAACCTAGCAAAGCACCACAGTGAAACTCATTGAAGGTGAGTTTGTTAGAAGTAAAGCTATTTTCACGAAAAAAAAAATGATACGCTTGGGCTAAAATACCAACAAAAAAAATTAAAAAAACTTGTCTTCCGTTAAAAGCGAAATCACTGTCATGAGGATATCCTCATCGCTATCATGCTACTAACGCAGCACAATTGCAGAACTGCATAACTCTCTCTCTCTCTCTCTCTCTCTCTCTCTCTCTCTCATCATAATTTTTTTCTCTTTTATTTTGAAATCATTGACTGATCTTCAAAACAACTACCATAATTTTGTTTTCTTTTGTTTTTTCTATTTTGACCTTCAAAATTGAAAACAAATACATACTGGAGTTTTTTTTAATAATTTTTTTGTTAACTTATTGGTTTCCATTACGAACAAGTAAATATGATTTATTTGGACTTTTTTCTATTGAGGATCCGTGACAATGTTTGTCTTTGCTTTGTAAAGTTTTGCGCTTCATTAATAAACATCAGTAAGCACTTTCTCGATTTGCATTTTCAGCATAACCAAATACAATAAAACAATTCATTTTCTAGCAAAACGATTTACTAAGAAAATATTTTTCAGCAACAAAGAATATATAATGAAACAAACGAATCCTAAATACATGAATGGGCTTGAATTCTCTTAAGAATGTCAAAAACTCAATTGATCAAAACTAAATATTTAAAACTCAATTGATCAGAGGGCGAAATATGTAGATCTTTCGTCGTGCCCGAAAGAATGGAGAAGGAAATATCCCTGAAGTAGCTGACGAAAGAAATGTCGAAGTAAAACGACAGAAGCACGGTGATGCTGGGGAATCAATTGCAACTCGCATGTAGGTGAAACATGAATTATGTGATGTCACGTGGTTCAACGTTCGCCTTCCATTTATTTGATCTCTCAGTTTCTTCATTTTGAAATTGTTGAATTTCGTTCATTTGTTCAAGATTCATTCTCGTTCACTAATGTTTTTTGTTCTCATTAAAAATGTTAAATGAGTAACAAATTAGTCATAGTAAAAACCCAAGTTGGAGCCCAGGTAATCAGTGCAATTGTCTAACATTGAAAATAAAATGAAAGAAAAAAAAAAACAGTCGTAGAAAAAGGCTTCCCCCTGGCTATAGTTGAATGTGAATAAAAATGTATGGTCTGTGTTTTCTTTAAATGGATTGTTTATTTGTGAATCAAAATGTGCATCAAATTTAACGCAACATGCATTAATGTTCAGTGAACACCAATATCATCTTATCATCCCCTTGTGCTAGTATGATCGAGGTATCATTTGTGAGATTAAGAATTAAGGAAATTTATATCTTTTCAATAACATAGACTGACATAGGGAGAAAACAAATAAGTTACCTGAATTGGAGCACCATCAGCGCTAGTACGAAAGCTCGTCATGGTAACGCACACAATTTCAAATGACGTAAATTAGGCAACTCAACTGTGTCATAAGCAAGAACTTCTATTTCTCCTGCACCATCTGTGATAATGGCTCGCATTGAGTCACATTCACGGACTTGAAGCACTTCCAAATGTGCAAGTCTCTGCATCTCTGACAGGAACCACAGGTTTTCCAATCGGTGGCACTGTTCAATAGTCACGGCTTTCAATATGCTTAAGCACTTTGGTGCGACAAGGCTATTACATATCTTCTCAATTGAGGGGCTGTCGTAAATATCAAGATACTTCAGTTCTCTAAATCTTTCTGTGCACAACTCGGGAGTATTCTTCTTGAACTCTTTCAATCCGTCCAAATATAAGTATTGAGTTTTTTGCAGAATTTTCTGAACCCATTCCTTTGAAAGAAAAATATCCCATTCTTCCAATTTGAGCTCCATGGTTCTCAAACCTTTCAATTTGTGCTCCCTATTTCTCAAACCTTGAATTGTCCTCGAGTCTGCATTTGCATTTCCTATGTTGATCCAAAATTTGATCAGATTCCCAAATGGAAAGTCATCATCCTCCAAGATTACAGAGGGATCGGGGATCGATATTTCCAGAGAGGCTATCTTTGTCAAGCTCTTTAATTCAGCAAGCCCGGTGTTACACGATTCCGATGATATTCCATCATTGCCCATCCATCGATTAAAGCTTCTTTGCAAATATAACTCTTCCAAGTTGATTAAGCATTTCAGCACACCAGGCTCGATTGTTTTAAGCTCGTAGCAATTGCTTAGATTCAACGATCTCAGATTTGTTAGGACCCCCATCTCTTTAGGCAGCCTAGAGATCGCAGACCATGCGAGGCTGAGAATCTGTAAAGCTTTGAGCTTGCCAAGAATTGCCACATCCTCCACATTGCAATGATCTAAGTATAATGAGTGGAGGTTCCCAAGAATTCCAATCGAGGAAGGTAAATTGGCGATACGGATGGAGCGAACATATAAGACTTGGAGCTCCTTCGTGGAGGTGAAATCTGGTAGTATTGAGTAATCTGCCGTATCATACTGGCGTTCAAGCACCAAATTCCGAATGCCGAGTTGAGACAACATTAGTATTTTCAAGTCGGGAAATTGATACCTCATTAGTTCGGCAAGTCTAACTCTATCAACATCAGCTAGGCATATTGCCCAACATTTCTCAAGCTTTTCCTTTCGCATCGAGCCATAATTGCTATTCATCATTAAGGAATTCTGACCTCTAAATGGAGTTGAGACGACTACCTCGCTGTAAAGATCATGTATGGTCACATTGTTCTTGTCATCGCCACCATCCAGCAACAAACAAGCGGAACGGAGATCATCTAGTATAGTATTCAATCTATCCCTTGATTCTTGCATCGTCAGTCTTGATTCCTCAAACAAGCCCAAACCCATGCCTAGAACCAGCAGAGTTTCGACTTGAATGGTCCCGCCAATAAGACCGCAGAGCAAGAATAAGGTCTTGGTGTCCTCACTCTTCAAATGGTCGTAACTCAACTTCACTATAGTCTCCATTTTTGACTGGTCTATTTTTTTCAAAGCGATTCTCCATGCGGCCACATCCCGATCTTTCAAGCTACACGCGACGGAGATAATCAGAAGAGGCAAACCTGCAAGCTTCTTGACGACTTTAGGTGCTATTGCTTTCAATTCCTCATCGTCTTTGAGCCTGTCACCGACCGTCTTCTCAAATAGCCCAAATGCTTCTTTGTCCTTTAAACCTTCAAGATGAAATATGGGAGTGTCACACTTCATTTGCTCCAGAACATCTTTAAATCTCGATGTTAGTAGCAACTTGCATCCCTTGCTCTCGTCTTTTGAAGGAATTCCAACCTTTCTCAGATCAAGATCTTTCCACAGATCGTCCAATATTATGAGAACCTTCTCACTTGGATCATTCTGTAATCCCTTGAACAGAAGATCTTTTCTTCCCTCTTCACTCGTCTCGTCCTTCAGATATTTTAGACTCAATGCGTAAGCAATATCATCTTGGATTTTCTTAAAGTCCGGGTTCTGCGACACATTCGCTTTGACGATCATGTGGAACAATCTCTTCTCATTCCTGAGTTTCTTCTCGACTTGTTCCAACAGCGTAGTCTTCCCCACACCACCCTCCCCGTAGATCCCAATCACTTTGTGCTTCTCGTCACCCAGAGCATTCATTATGTCCTCTAAGATGGAAGCTCGAGAATCGAAGTTGGTGTCACCTCGATCACCGGCCGAGGAAATCATGTCGGAAGTGCCATCAACGAGCCCTGGAGGAGGATCGTCGTAGACCTCCCCGGGTGGAATCCGACCAATGAGTCCCTGGATGTCTTTGGCTTTCCTCCTCGCCTCCCTGCTGAGACGATATCGCACCTTCAGGTTGGGAAGCCACCCGTAGAAGCAAGTTTTCTTAGCTCTGTCGTAATCCAGCACGTCACGCGCCTCGTTAGTGACGGTCTCCACTTCTCTCACCCATTTCTCGACCTCGGCTTTGATCGGCTTCATGATGTTTCGAGCTTCACGGATGGAACGTTGCACCTCATTCCTCGCATTGCCCAACTTCTCAACTTCGTGGTCAAGTTCGCGAACGTCCCTGTCGTAGGAAATCACATGGCCACAAAGACGATCAACCGGAGCCACCAGGCACCCTGCCACTGTGGTAGCCGCACACAGAACGACTTCCGCCATTTTCCCCCTTTTTGAATTCTTTCTGGTTGTCTTCCCTTCTCTGCGGAGAAACGAGAGTTAAAGAATGCATATATGCCGAGGGAGGCGGAACAATATCCGCCATTTTCCCCAATCGAATTACTTCCACCGAAATACTTGAAGACAAAAGCCAACAACAGAAAAATCAGACAAGTGCCGACTATTCGTTTCAACGAAATACTTCCACATCATCTCCAATATTACTAAGCATCCGTTTTCTGCTAATCTCCCCGGTTTCGCGGAAACTTCCAACCATTCGTTTCGCCTCGGACTGAAACTCAGTGCTAGCCTAGACACGCCAACCTCCCAAAAATCACAACACCGGACACTCACGGGCAAAACTGCCGACTCGATAGCCAAGCTCGTGCAATCACCCACCAACAAAAGAAACTAAAACTATAAAAATAAAAAATAAAAAGAGGCAAAAACAGCAAAGAAAAAGAAAAGAAAAGAAGAGTACAAAAATCAGGGAAAGAATCAACTCGCTGTTATGAGCCGCGAACGTAGTGGATCCGAA
The DNA here is from genome assembly GCA_017140165.1 of Eucalyptus shirleyi. Taxonomy (NCBI): domain Eukaryota; kingdom Viridiplantae; phylum Streptophyta; class Magnoliopsida; order Myrtales; family Myrtaceae; genus Eucalyptus; species Eucalyptus shirleyi. The sequence continues at coordinate 10,855,423 of CM029452.1, read as the reverse complement.
GCCGAATCGGAGAGAGCTGGAACTTCTTGTCGCTTGGAGTTTGCGACTTACAGCAAGAGCATTCCTCGTCGTCTTGCGCAGGGAAACCACCCCGGAGCAGAGGGCGGAGAAGGATCACAACGACGCAGGCCGAAGAAGCAACGAGCTTTGGGGCAGAGAGCGAAGATGACCCGGCGCCGGAGCGAGGCGGAGGAGCAACGTGCTTCGGGCCAGAGAGCGAATTCTCACCCAAAATTTTGAAGTGAGAAGGAAAGAAATGACGAGAGACAAAGCTCCTTTAATGCATGCAGGCCTACTCCATTAGAGAGGAGAGAGAAAAAAGCGGCAGCAGATCTATTAATGACTGTAAATTTTTAAGCAGAAAAGGAAAAATAATATATTTTGTGCAGAAAAACCAGTGGAGACGCATCGTGGAGCCACCCGTCACTGCCTCATTGGTCGGGGTATACGCTGGCTTGGCAGTCGGGACCCCCAAATATTTTCTCCCGTTTGATTATGCTTAATCGTTCAACACATCTGACCTCAGCTCCAGAAATCAGCAGCACTGCAGCAGCGATGCACAAATCTCCGCTTGGGACCGAGCTATGGTCCAGATTCCGATTCAGATGATGCACCTCAATGGAGAACCTCAATTTAACGGTTCGAAAAAAAACCACTCCACCATTTCTTTCTGGACTAAAATTGCCTTCGGACCCCATCGCTCTAAGAATGCGATAATTAAGGCCCCGTTTGTTTGCGTTTCTTTTTTTTGTTTTTAAACAGTTTTTCTGTTTTTTTGTTCTTTTATTCCCAGGAACAAAAAAGAAACAAACAAGAAACACAAATTTTGTGTTTTTGTTTCCGGAACACAAATCGAAATACTTTTTTTTTTTCTTTTTTCTTTTATTTTCTTGTTCTTCTTTCATGGCCGAGGCCGGTCGCCGGCCTCGGCCACGGCCGGCGACCGGCCGACGAGGGCCGGCGAGCCTCGCCGTGGCTCGGCGAGGCTCGCCGGCCCCCGGCGAGGCCGATGCTCGCCGTCCCCCGGCGAGGCCGAGGCTCGCCGTAGCTGGGCGAGGGTCGGCCTCGCCATGGCTGGGCGAGCTCGAGCTCGCCCAGATCCGGCGAGGCCGACCTCGCCCAGCGGCCGGCGAGCCTCGGCCTCGGCCGAGCCACCGCCGGCGGCGTCGACTCCGGGCGGTGGCTCGGCGAGGCCGAGGCTTGCCGGCCGCCGGGCGAGGCCGCCGACCGCGCCGGCCCGGGCGAGCTCGATCTCGCCCGGATCCGGCGAGGCCGACCTCGCCCGGCGGCCGCGAGCCTCGGCCTAGCTCGGGCGGTGGCCCGGCGAGGCCGCGGCTCGCCGGGCCGGCCGGGCGAGCTCGGCCTCGCCGGATCAAGGCGAGGCCGACCTCACGCCGGCCTCGGGCGAGCTCGATCTCGCCCAGATCCGGCCTCGAGCTCGCTCAGCCGGCGAGGCCGAGCGAGGCCGAGCTCGCCCGGCCGGCCGGCGAGCCTCGGCTCGCTCGGGGCGGTGGCCCGGCGAGGCCGCGCCTCGCCGGCCGGCCGGGCGAGCTCGGCCCTCGCGACGGTCGCCGGCCAAGGCCTTGGCCGGCGACCGGCCAAAAGAAGAAAAAAAATGAAAAAGAAAAAAAAAAAAAGGTAAAATAAGAAAAAAATAGAAAAAATAAAAGAAATAAAAAAATTATCCAAATTTACCAAACATGTTTCTGTTTATTTTTTTATTCCCGGAACAAGTTTACCAAACGCGTATTTTTGTTCAAAAATTGTTCCCCGGAACAGAAATACTTTTTTCTATTTCTGTTCCCTGGAACAATTTTTAAATAGAAACACAACCAAACGCGCCCTAACTAGCTGTCTATGACAATATTGTCCATCAATCATTTCATACGTGCTCAGTTCCAGCTGTCAACAGCGGCGAGGCCCCAATATCTATGAGTCCAGAATCCGATTCAGATGATGCACTCCAATTTCAGTCGTTTCATGAGCAGTTTTAAGTATCAGCTTTGATAAAGTTACACAACGATGGAGTCCGCTGAGTGCAATAATGCTTTCTACTGTCGTATCACGTGGAGACCACCAATTTTGACCAAAACGCTTTTCCCGTCCCTTCTTCTTCATAAAAGTTTGTATCATTTTCATGCAAAAGCATCTTGCAATGCTTTTATACCCTAACTATACAAGGTTAATTTTGAAAAAAGGTCACTACATATGACGCTTATTTAAGTATCATAAATTTATTTTTTCCGATCATTTAAATACTTTAAAACCTCTAAAAAATATTCACTTGATCATTTTAACCTTTTCAAAGACGTTGCCCAATAGTTCTAGCATCATGACACTTGTGATGGGAGTTGTAGTCTTTAAATGAGCAATTGAAGGCCATGACACTTAAATGAAAATATTTTTAAGTCATGACACTCACTTAATTGACAAAAAATTATGATACTCAAATAACTGTTATATAAAAGGAACAGGGCTTAGCTCCCAAATTTAGACCGTTGAGTTGCCAAAACCAACATTCAAATAGAAACTGAGATGATAAAATCAAATGTGGCAACTTGCCCTTTTCAAAAGAATGTAATATAAAAGATAAATTTAGAACTAATATATTAATAAAAATTGTTTGTCTTCAGTAATTATCCGATGTGTATAAAATCGAGGGACCGCCGCATTTGATGGAGATTCACGAGATGCTTAAAGAGACCTAGGCACTCTGTTAATATCTGAGAAACACCAATCTATTAATCTTGTGAACTTGCATAGGCTTTGAGTTACATACACAACACCATTGAGAGACATTGAAGGTCCATGAAAGTCGCCTTTTTTCTTTTTCTTTTTTTGTATAGAAATTGCTAATTATGCTCATCATTTATTTCTCAACACCTCACTTTAATAGTCCTAAAGAAAACCCGATTCCATTGATTTATCATACCTTGTTAGCAATTTAATGACCCACTTTCCGGTTCTCTGTAAAATCCAAATCCTTGGGAGTCTCTCTCCTTCCCTAATATGCACTGACCACACACCTCCACGATCATTGCTCCTTGCGTGCGTGCTCTCTCTCTAAAACGGAGGAGGACAAAGCAAAGTGATGTTAAGAAATAAGAATATGGGTGCATTTGGAATCAGCTTTGCAAGGGACTTTGGGCTTCTAAAGATACGTGGGCTAAAGCTGGGGTGTTTGGGAACAACTTTAGAATTTCCATTAGGCCAAAGCTGGCCTACCCAAGGCTGAAAGCCCAAGGCAGGTGAAGGGGTGCCTTGGGCTTTCAGCTTTCTCGGCATACAAGTGACACTGTTCACTTCTTTTTTTTTTTTTTCTTCCAAAACTGTCCTCGGCTACTCTTGATTTTTCCGGTTTTGCCCTTGTCTTGAGACTGTTCATCTTCTTCTTCGTTGAAGGTCGACGACGTGTTCCTTGAAGCTGTGAGTGGCCGCTGACGGCTCGGCATGGTCGCGGTGGCCCAGGCGACTGTCGCCGGGGAGTGGTGCAACCGCCGCCCTGTATGGGTCGCGGCGATCGCCGTGGGTCGCGGCGAGGTTTGGGTCGCCGACCTTGCCGCGACCCAGATCCGAGGGCGGCGAGGTCCTCCCGCGACCTCGGCACCCCAGATCTTGGTCACGGCGGTTGCCGGAGGTCGCGCGACCTCGCCGCGACCCAGATCTGGGGGCGGCGCGGTCGCGTGACCTCGCCAGGACCCAGATCTGGGGCGGCGAGGTCACGGGGACCTTGTCGCCCCAAATCTGGGTCACGGCGGGGTCGCCCGACGTCCGGCGACCCTCTGTGATGGTCTTCAGTGGTCGCCCGATGTCCGACGACCCTCGCCGGTGGTCTTCAATGGTCGCCGATGTCCGGCGACCCTCGCCGGTGGTCTTCAATGGACGTCCGGCGGCCACTTGCCCTTCCCGACGATCTGCCCTTCCGGTCAATTTTTTATTTATTTTTCTTTTGATAATTTTTTTTTATCACCAAAGCACTTTGCAAATATAATTCATCCAAACACCATTTTGCTCAAGATACTTCAAATGGGCTTTCAAACTACAATTTTACCAAAGAAGAATTCGAGGAAGACAATGTCGACCTTCTACAGTGATGGAAGGCCAAAGTATCGTGTTTTCCTATTCTTTCTACAGCGGAACAAGACATGCTCATTCTATCAACCTGAACTGTACCATCAAAATCCACCTTTCACTACCAACGAATGGATTATTAGAGACTGTAGGCAAAAGGCTGAGTTACTACAATGTAGATCGTTTGCATCTCTTGCCCTGTCCTCAATGCGCACTAGTTGTACAGTGCATCATCTAATCATCTACAACATCTACATAATCACTAAAAAATAAATAAATGAGTCCTTTGATTATGCTTGAGCTCAAAGAATCCAAAATTATTAAAAAAAAAAAAAATTCTCCCAAATCCTATGCTCCACTAATTAAAAACAAGTGAGGCACTCCTCCATTTCTTTATACTAAAATTACCTTCGAGCCACACTGCCTACAAAATACATGTTTTATTCAGCTATCTCACACTATCATTCTCACATAAGCTAATTATCACATTAAATTCATCGTTATGACTTGATAGTTGCAATTTCGCATCGATTGTAACTTCATGTGCTAAAATACCAAATAAAGCCTATACTTATTCAAGACAAGAAAAATATAATTGGAAGCAAATGAAATTTCAGGGGGCGAATGCTCACTGCCAACTACTCCACCATATATTTGCCTTTTTTTTTTTTCCTGTATGGAGACATAATTCTCTATTATTATTGAAAAAGGTTATTGTTAATTATGCTATTGCGCGTGAAGGAAATTGTCTCGACGTCATGGTGGAAGTGGAAATTCGTCGAAGTGGAGTCGCAGCCCTTCATTGAGGGGCATCAATGGCAACTCAAATGTTTTTGCTGGACATGCTATTTGGAGTTTCTCCAACCCACAACAATCTTTGGCACCAAACAGGTGAATGTGTTCGCCACAAGATATTGTTCAAATTAATTCCACCAAGTTATTTGTATAATTGTCCCAAAATGGATAATAGATTGGGAAATTAAACTTGCGATCTTTGACTTGCAAATTAGGTCTTGGGCCACTTGACCAATCACTTGGTCAGTTTTTCAACTGAAACTTTATAAACATTAGTTTTATTTAAACCTATGTTATTCTCAACATATTTATTCATTTCTTTTACTTTTTCATTAACTCTTTGCCATGTTTAATCATTTCTTCACTTTGAAAACTTCAGATAAATTGAAAAAGAATCATTGAGCAGGAAAAACAAAACACGAAAGAATCATCTTCCACTATAAAAAGCCATCTCTTTCTCTTCCCTTGTACCAATCTTTGTTTAATCTTCCATTCTGATTTCTTGGACTTCGACCCACCAAATGGGCGAGATTGGAATTGGGGTCCATATTAATCCGAGTAATAAATTAAGTCATTTTAGACGAGTCAATATTTCATCAACGCGTACCTGATTCTATTCCATTGGATTATTGCATATTGGCTCGTTTCTTCCATTGATCAAGAAACTACTATAACCTTTAGTAAGTTAAGATTTGATGCAACAACACATGCAATGTCTTGTAGTTTGTTCGCGATGGCATGATATTCTTCTTCAAATATTAGGTAAATATTTTTGAAACTGTCAACACCTAAATTTTAGTTGGCAAATTAAGAATACATTTTTTGTAAAAAAGAGCATAAAAAAAAATGAATGGTAGTAAAAAGAACAAAAAAAGAGAATAATAAAAAGATAAAAATAATTAACAAATAAAAAAGCCAATTGGCGCGGCCCATAAGAGCAAACCCATTGATTTGATCCGCAGCCCAGACCCAGCAGCCCCATCACCTCAACATTTCAGCTTTTTCCCTTGACCTGGCCTTCTCTTTCCCCTCCTCCGCCTTGCGAGGTGTCGTTGTTGATTTGACCAAAGAAAGGGATGCTTGCTCTGCCTTGATGCTGAGCTTGAAGTAGACAAAGATTTCTAGTCACGTTCATTGTCTCCGGCTATCAATGTCTCTGCCAGAGAGACCTTCAGGTGCACCAGATGCAGATCATTCCCCCCGCTGCTCGTTTCCATGAGTTCAAGCTCTAGCTGATGCCATTCCAGTTGCTTTTTCTTATACGATCGTTTTGCTATCTAAGCGAAACTTTTTGATGATCACGCTAGTATCAAAATAGCACATCAATAATTATCGTTACATGCGATGTGTCAATGATTATCATTCCAGATTGTGTTGTTTTGTTCTTAGTGTGTTGCGACCTAACCCTCGGGGGAGAGAGAGTTATAACCCAAATTTATCTAACCGATTCCAGAAATTTAGTGGTAGTGTCAATTTCGGGCCGACAACATTTCATTGACTTGAGCTCTCCCAAATTTATACCCCACATGATATTGGGTGTTCAAATTTTAAATCAATTAAATCTACACAAATTTTGACAAATGAGTAATTACTAGCCTTTTTGGTCAGCTAAAACCCAAGTAAGATCCGAGAGGATATCTTCCTCTTTGCAACAAAATATTCTAGACTTGGAGACTTGATTACATTAAGATTAGCACCCTTGATTACGCCATAGCAACCTATCTAAAGGAAATTTAAGGTTCATCCTAACCACTCTCGAACAAGAAAGGAAGACCCAAAATATTGAAATGCACAAACAAATTATAATCATAAAGGAAACATACAAACATCCTAATATTGTCCATAAAAAATAAAAAGACAATGCAAAATAAAGAAACCTATTTCTGGTTTTACTTTTTCTAAGAAAATTTTTCCATTTTTGAATTTTTCAGATTTTTTAGGATTTTCTATTTTTTTTATTTTTCTGAATTTTCAAATTTTTGAATTTTTAAATATTTTTGATGACTTTTTTGGATTTTTAATTTTTAATGATTTTCAAAAATTATAATTTTTATTGATTTTCTAATTTTCTAAATTTTTTATATTTTCGAATTTTTTAAATTTGTACCATTTTCTGAATTTGAATTTTTTTAAATTTTTTTCTTTTGTCTTTTTCCTTATTAAGTCCTTGTCTACCGCACTCTTCTTCTTCCCCTCTTCTTCCCCGAAGTCATTTTTTCACTCCGAACCTTCATCTTCTCCATTTTTTGAACCCGTACAACTAGATGCCATCTCCGGACACTGGAGCTCACACCACTGCACACCATCACCAGATTACATCTCCGGCCGTTGCCGTCTGCCTATCGCCGGTCACGGCTGAACCAAGTTCGGTTTTGCATGGCCATTAACGAATATCAAAAGGTGGGCCGTGAAATCAAGAAAAAACATAGCAAAAAACGAAGAAAGCAGACGTGCGTCAATAACATATGCATGATTAAGCCTCGAACTAAATTTTTAACGTCGATCGGATAACATGGATTTCGGTGCATCATTGGAGCATTTTGTCGAACACATGTTGTGCAGCTAAGAGAGCAGGTTTTTAATTCAGTTTGACACTATTTTCGAACCAAAACACGACGCGACAGGTTCCATTATCTCTCACGAATGTATCTCGCTTTCGCAGGGTTGAGCAGCGAGTATATCGATTAAGATTCATAGGTTCCTTTCTCATCACTCGCTCGCGGGCATTTCTTCGGTGACCGTCGCTGTACCTTCTCTCCTCCTTGCGTCGCAGACGCTCTTCTCACGAGCGCGGGCGCGCGCAAGAAGAAAGAGTGATGGGCTGGGCTTCTTTTTTAGGCTCTGGTGGGCCAATGAAAAGAAGGAAAATGGGCCAAACCCATGTTTGAATTGAAATTGAGACACTCACATGAGTTCTTCCCTTCTGAATGGGAAGCCCGGTTAAGGGGTGAGCTGAAAATAACCAAGTACTAGACACGCCAGCCCACACGACTTCATTTTTCATCATTCATTTATTTTATTTGATCCAGTTTTATTCATTATTCTTTTTTTTTTAATTTTCCTTTATTTTCCTCTTTTATCTTTTTATAAATTTTTATATTTTTTTTTTGAAATAAATAGATATTTAGAACGTCAATAAAAAGTTGGATGTCAATAGAACGTTTTAGTTGATTGAATCCCTTTGATGCAAAAGAGCTATGCAAGTGAAATTGACTCCAGAGTTCCCTTCTTCCCTCGGAATCAGACTTGAAAATCTTGAAGTCAGTCGTTTAAGGGCCCGTTTGGTTCAACTTTGGGGAAATGCCTTTGCATTTCCCCAAGTATCTTTAGAAAAATGGGCATTTTGTGAATGCTATAGTGTTTGGGAACTCTTTTTATTTTTGTGCATTTCACAAAGGAGCTTTGAGCTGAAAATAAAAAGGAAAAAAAGAAAAGGAGAAAGGAGAAGGAGATGTTGAATCGAGGAGGGGAACGTTTGGGAGGCGGCCGGAGCCGGTGGGGGAGGCAAAGGGCCGTGGTGGTGGGGGAGGCGGCCGGTGGCTATGGTGGGGGAGGCGACCGGTGGCTGTGGTGGTGGGGAGGCGGTGGGTCGCGCGACCCACGCACCGCCATCGCGTGGGTCGCGGCCTCAGGCGGCGTAGCCTGGGTCGCGCAACCCACGCACTGCCGTCTTGTGGGTCGTGCGCCCTCAGGGCGACGCTGCCTGGGGCCGCGCTCGCCACGCACCGCCGTCGCGTGGCGACCAGATCAGGCGGTGCTCAGCCCGTTGCGTGGGTCGCGCGACCCAGGCGACGCCGCCTGAGGCCGTGACCCACGCGACGGCGGTGCTTGGCGACGGCGGTGCATGGCGACGGCGGAGCTTGGCAACGGCGGTGCACGGCGACCAGATCTGGCCGGCTGAGCACCGCTCAGCCCATCGCGTGGGTCGCGCAACCTAGGCGACGTCGCCTGAGGCCGCGACCCACGCGACGGCGGTGCTTGGCGACGGCGATGCGTGGGCGACCAGCTCCGGCCTGCTGAGCTCCGCGGCTGAGCTTTACTCTTGAAGAAATAAGTTCAACGAGGAAGACGATGAACAGTAGCTTTTGAGGGTATAATAGGAAAACGTAATTATCAGCGAGGGCAATATTGGAAGAAAAAAAATTCATTAATCCCCTCTTCAGCATTCCAGAGCATTCCAAATGCTAGCATTCTCCCAAGTATGGCTCCAAATGCTGAACCAAACGGTTGAAATTTTTCTCAAGGGGCTTTCGGGGCTGAAAGCCCCTTGGGAATGCTGAACCAAACAGCCCCTAAGTCTTATTCATTACTGAGAGAAAGCCAGCCTCAATCTCTGAGATTTCCTTTGCATCTCTTACCTCTGTTTTCTACACTTGGAATTTGTTTTTTGGAAATTACATGATTTTTTTTTTTCTGAAACAATAAACGAACTCGAGTTGAAATGCAGGAAACTGAAATCCCAGGCAAATTGAAAGTATAGGTGAAAAATTGAATAAGAAATCCAGACTTGTATTGAAATCGACAACGTATTTAGGCTCTGTTTATTTCGCAGAAAATAATTTTTAGGAAAACGTTTTTTGGATTTTTCAGCGTTTATTTCACAGAAAACCCTTAGAAAAATGTTTTCCATGAAAGGAAAAAAGTCTTCTAAATTAGGGAACAATGTTTTCCATGATTCGAGTGCGCGAAACTAGAAAATTATCTTTAGAAGAAATAGATCATTATTTTATTCTACGATTTGAGTGTGCGGATGGCCTTGGCTGTCCTCCTCCCCTACCTGCGAGACGATAATGTGCCTTCAAGTTGGGAAGCCACCCGCGGAAGCAAGTTTTCTTAGCTCTTTTTGTCGTTTCCAGCATGCCGCATGCCTGTCTACCCATAAACACAGTAAAACATCATTGAGCCGCATTCTACGGTCAATTCTCATAGTTGAGACTCATTCAGCAACAACTGAACTTGTATACAAATTGCAAAATGGACAAAGAATCAAGCAAAGCATTCGGTCATGGCATAAAAAGCTCACTATGCACTTAGCCATCGAATGTCAGTTTTGACATCAAGGAATGGACTTCAGAATCTTTAGTTAACGAAGAAAATCAAACAGGTAGAGGCCATGCGTTCGCCTAAAAAAAATGAATCAAATATTATTGACATACAGAAGGTATTGAGTTATCAATGAACGGATCCAGAAATGCAAGGCATAATCATCCTAGCATACAAAACCAATTACTTTCAAGATCAAGCAAAGGATGAAGTTCGTACAGGAATTTACTGAAGTACACAACACATGATGCACATTTCAAAGAAGGATTTCACTATTTCCAGTACAAGGATGGTAATTGTCTCGAATGTTAGAATAGCCACATACAAACATCGTAGATTGATATAGATAACATAATTTCTAGTAAATTAAGCTGACACGACATGTTCAAATTCTCAGTCGTGGGAGCAATGAGCACAACTTTAGAAGTTCAACCAACATCAAGGAAAATAATGTCATATAAACTGGAGAACTCTCAGTTTAAGCACGCCATTGCTAGATAAATATCACGATGCGAGAATGCTTGCAAAATACACATGCTAATACCGTTCAGGAATTCAATCAAACATGGGGTAAGCGTTTCGGTAGGGGCACCTAAATGCAATGATAAGGAAAAGGTGTGCATCCAAAACAATCACCGAATCAATGAAACGTGTATGAGTTCATCAGGACAATCTCGGACTCAACCGGATTTCACGCCTGCAGAATCAAGCACTCGGTCCCCACCTCCAGCAGAGACAGAGCATGCGAAGTTTACCTTGATAAGAATCATGAAGATTCAAATACTCAACCCAGTCAAAGAAATCCTCATTATGTCCGATTCCAACTCACATTCAACCTTTGTCAAACTCGAAATCATGATACTATCCCTCAAACTCAAATGGTTTCAACCTCAATCAATGTCAGAGAGAGAGAGAGAGAGAGAGAGAGATAGGAGGAGGAACATGGGCTTTCCTAGATTGCAATCTCCTTGATCTCCTTCTTCCACCTGCGACGGTTGTCATGAGGTAATTCATCACTTCGATTGCTTCCATCGGATCATGAAGCAATCGAGTTTGTGATTTTGGTGGCTAATCCATTATAAATTTATACGGAAAGAAAGATTTCTTCAATAATTTTTCGATCCTGAATCACACATTTTTAAATGCAAACGAGCAAATCATGTGCAGATCAAGATCAGATAGGTCATCTTGCAGAGGCAAGAGAGGTTCGTGGGCTGCGACCCAAGGAAGAAGAAGACGTTGGCGTGCCGCAACCATCGGTGCAGGGTGGTGCCGACGTTCTCCGACACCAGCACGTGCAAGGCGTGCGGCCTCAAGGTCTAATTAATTTTAGTATAAAGGATTGAAATTGAAACCAAATCTGGCTAAATTGACAAACTTGCGATCCTACATTTAACTGGAGTAGATATGAACATCCTTGTGGTGATAATTTTGGTCACGTATCGAGGACACATGTTGCTATGTCATGGCATAAACTATCTATCATGAATACTTGATTTTTTTTTTTATTTCTTAAAATTTTTAATTTTCTTTACTATCTTTTTTTTTTTTTTTCCCTTTACAGGGTGGCGGGGCTGTTGGTCCTTGGCCAGTGACCAGTGGACTTGCGGACCTTACGAAGAAACAATAAAATAAAAAGAAAGAAAATAAAATAAAAGAAAAATAAAAAATAAAATTTGTTTTTTTTTTTAATTAAACACAATTTTCCACATTAATACCAGCCTTTCATGTAGGATGGCTAGCACTGAGTAGAATGCCACATTAGAAATTTCCAGCCAAAATTTTCCGAAAGGACTACATTCATAATTTTAAAAAAATTTAGGATTAAATTGACACAATCGAAATATTTATGACTGCTTAATACTAAATTAATACATAGATTTAAAATTGATTTATAGATTTAAAATTGAATTGATCGCCCTATCATAGATTTTAAATTTTTTGGATAATTTTTCCTCTAACTAATGAGAATGCCATGATTTGTCAATTAAAATTTAGGACAGCACATTTCCCATGCTGTGAAAATCGCTTTTTCAAAGGGAACACAAATCCGTCAGCAAGGTGCTCGTTGCTCATTGCTCATCGTTAAGTGGCGCCCCAATCTCTGCATCGACCACCTCTGTCAAAAGACCGGCAACTCCTACATAAGGCCGATCAAGAAGCCGAAGACGACGAGGCTAATGGATGATCCCGAAGACGACGACGCTATGTTCTCATCTCGCTTCCTCTGCGATGTCTTCCTCAGCTCCCACGGCGCCAACACCGCGCCACCGCCACCACCACCACCCCCCCCCCCCCAGCGGCATCGTGGATCACCTCTACCGTGAACACGCGCTCCGGCTCAACGAAGAAGGCCTCGAGTGAGGGGAGGAGATCGTGCTGGGCCATCTGGAGGTGGTCAACGACTCGGCGCAGTCGTGGCCATCATCCCCGAGAACTATCCTGTGTTGAGGTTAATCAATTTCAAATTTACGCCTTTCATCTGAAGTCTACTGATTTGAAGGAGCTAAACTTTACTGATTGCAGCAATCTAGTTGACATCACTGGTCTCCGGGTATTGAAATCTCTGAGGCTTTTACTCTTGGGAGAGAAGAATTGAAAAGGTGAAAAAGATCACTCATGACTCCAATTTTGGGAAAACTACTTGAACTGTAGCAAAAAGATGGATGAAGATCATCAGTTCAGTTTCTCCACCTTTGTTCAGTATCTTCAATCATGAATGCAGAAAGTTTTGACCTTAAATGTGTTTTTTTCATAATAAATTTCAGGTTGCTCTAAAGCATTTGCACAACTCGAGTGTCCTTGGGAGTGACATTCCTGGATGGTTTTGTCAGGAAGTTCCTCATTTTGCTGCTCCGACGAAGAACCACGAGGTTTAGAGGGAATGATTTTTGCTGTTGTTGGCTTCTCAGGCTTGAAGATCCCATACACGTCAGACATTAAATGACACAAGCGAAGACCAGCTTTACCAGATTAGATATCCAGAATTCAAGCCTGGGAAGCCTTGCTGAAAAAGCATGTACAGAGCCGCTGTTCAAAGGAGAAAGGAATAGATATAGTCCTGCGAGACCCACCATACTTTCCTGGGCTCTCGCTGAAAAAGCGTGGGATATAGCTGGTTTTCGAGAATGATGATGATGACGATGGTGATAAAGAACGGTTGGACGAATCCCAGCAGTCAAAGTGTCTCAGAAACTTGGCCAAGTTCATCAGCTCCTCGTGAGATATTTGGTCCATCGTTAAGGTGATTATATGCGATTCTTGCAACGGCTTTTGCTTACAGAATAGAATAGGATACTGCTCCAACAGATATCCTCTGCCTTTCCCCTGCAAAAGATGGAATGATCAAGTACAGAGCCGCTGGTACTTATGCAAGGACCGAGCCGAGTCCATAATTACTTCTGTGCTGGAAGGGGATCATAGGACACGGTTGGAATCAGTTATAAAAATCTGAGAAAATGTTCCTTCTTCAACTAATGAGGTGCTTTCAACAATCACACTTTTAGCAATTGCTAGGAAACCACCTGGCTTTTTCGACAGAGGCATGGTCAGTTTGTCATCCTCAAACAACTTCGGGATGCAACCAGCGATGGCTCCCAGAGTAGCACCTAAAATAACCTAACTGTTAACACATCTCCCACTCAACCAGAGAAAAAGCGACCAGAGAATTAATGAACAGGCAAAGGAACTCCTTATTGCTGCCATATAAGCAGTCGCAATGCAAGAAATGAGCAGCGTGTCTGGGAATAAAAGGTGAGCCTCCTTTGTGAAGCAAGCTTTGACAAGAAACAATGAACAGGAAGATATAAGAAAAGAACAGGAAGATATAAGAAAACGTTTCCAGAAAAGCATTTAGGACTTTGCGGTTGGGCTAGAACTAGCCCATAAATGCACGAACAGAATTAATGTAAGCTGCTTTCCTACTGCTCTGGAACGTGCGATACTCTTGGCGTCTGGAAGGAGTCCAGAAGTCTGTTATCATCATATCCCTCTCTTTCCTTCCGTTTAGGGATGGGTACGACTTTTGGAAGGGAGAATCCTAAAGATCGTATGCTTGTGATTCTGACAATAATGGAGAAACTCGAACGGTCTAAAAACTTCATTTTACAGTATTAAGAAACATATCTGTAATTGTATTAACAAAATTTCCTTCCGTTCAGGACCCATTGACAACCTACGGACAGCTATATGATGCCATAATTTAATTGTATTACACATCAAAAGAAGGCGTAAGTTGATAGTGACAACACAGGCAAATACCATCGTGCTGACATCCCAGAGGCCGAACGTTTTTCCCCATGAATTTAGACCAGTAGAACTAGAAGCTGTGACAAAGTGATAAAAGACAAGAGACCGGTAGACTGCAAAAAAAGCCTAGGCTGCCACAACTCTCCACTTGAAGTATGAATTTCGTATTCCCTCTTTGTGCAGTTTTGTATACTTCTTTGAAAGTGACGCAGTAACATCTTGGAAAAACATGCAAAAACACTGTCAAGTATTTGCTCCAATTGTGATTTGTGTTGAAGTACAATTATGAATATTAGTCGGCAATTAGCAGGTGGTCACAAATAAGGTAATCAGAGCTTTGTTAATGTCTCTCAATCTTTATAAGTGGAGCTACTATATACTCTTTTATTTGGCTATTGAGTAAAGGTGCAGTATTTGTTGATTCTCTCTCTCCCTCTCGCTTGCAAATCATAGAAATATTTCCATGGTATAAGAGCCACCAAGGAAGAGGGATCCAAATCAAAAATCCAACTTTATCTTTCCCGTTGCCTTCAGTAAAAAGAACATGCTCCATCTGAACAATCTCTTCATGTTTGTCCACATCATTTGTCTACGGTGATAATCCTCGTTGAAGCATCAGTCTACGGTGTCAATTTAAACTCGCCCTCTGTTCTTGTCAGCCTTATAAATGCTCAAAAATCACCCAGTTCCTTTAATCATCGCTGTTTGTTCTTGCCCCTTCTCAGCGTGACATGTCCTGTGGTGGCCAGCAATGGAGTTGGCAGCGGCTGTTGGTGGATGGAGGGTGACAGAGAGGACAATGAAGAGGGAATGAAGATCAAAGGAATAACCGAGGGCTAGAGAGAATTTGCTGAGCTCCTTTTCCGTGTTGGAAGGTACTCTGTTTCTGTTTTGCCCCCCTGCCGCAGAGCGCGCCAAGCCTGAGCTGAAAGGGAAAGCGACTCAGTTCATTAGATGTAGAGAGACAGGAAGAGAGGTAGAGAATTCTGCGGAGGGCCGCGTGATGTAGAGTGCATGTGGGTCCCACCGAGAATTGCGCATTAGCTAATACCACTGATTTTGGATTCAAAGGGCACAACTATGGAGTTGTGTATGAAGTTCAAGTATGTCATATTTCCATGTGGTTACAGCAATTTAATAGCAGGTACTAGCTGAACACCCAGTGAGTGCATCGACATTTATCAAAAACTTAAGCTTGTGACTAATAATGTTTTAATGATGCCATGCAGGCATATGGTAATATGATGTCGCTTTGGGTGGAGTACTTGGGAGATTTAGAGGACAGCTCCTAGGAGCCACAAAGCACTGAACACATGAAGAGAGCGAACAAAATAGCCAAACGGAACTGGAGGGCTTATGTGGATGAGGGCCAACATAGTCCCCAAGGAAATGAGAGGCCGCCTGATGCAATGTCCGATCCATCTGAGCAAAGAGGGTAAAGTCAGTCCTTTGGCCAGTTTCGAAACATTTCCTCAGGTGGGCGGCAAAATCCTCAGATTGCCCACCACTCTTCCCGATACGATTACAACATGATCGGATATGTAAATTAGTCACATTCGATTCTAAAGCAATGTGGCTCATGGTATTGAGGTAATTTGAACTACTGAAAATTGAGAAATACGAGTAGTAGAATGACATGCATGATCATGATTTAGATAGAGACTCTAGTGACTAAAAAATGACAAGAAATCATCTGCCCGTCAATGTACCATCATGTGCCACCGAATTAACTCTCATATGAAACCAAGATCTATCAAATCCACTCCTTGCCCACATGGGACGCAAAAAACATATTGAACTCTATAAGAAATCAACATGGGGTCAACATGAATCCAACATATATTGATAAAATGACTTGAATAACTTGGGAACAATTTTGATTTTACACCAAAAATAAAATTGTTAGGACCAAATACTAAAGACCACATTTCCAAAGAAATCATGCTGCAAAAACTGAAACACAACATCATAAACACGGGAAAACAGCATTGAGCCACATTCTAAAGTCAATTCTCATGGTTGAGACTCATTCGGCAACAACTGAACTTGTATACAAATTGGCAATGTGGACAATGAATCGAGCAAAGCATTCAATCATGGCATGAACAACTCATTATGCAGTCAGCCATCAAATGTCAGTTATGACAGGGACTCGCACGCCGTTTACAGAAAAGATACAAGCCAATGACATCGAGGAATGAACTTCAGAGTCTTCAGTAAACGAAGAAAATCAGAGGTAGAGGCCCATGCATTCGCCAAAAAATGAACCGAATATCATTGGCAGTGCGAAGGGGTTGGGTATCACTGAATGGATCAAGAAATGCAAGGCATAATCATCCAGGCACATGAAATTGATTACAAGCGAGATCAAGCAAAGGATGAAGTCCGCACAGGAATTCATTGAAGTACACAGTAACGATGCACATTTCAAAGAAGGATTTCATAATTTCCAATTCAAAGATGGTAAGTGTCATGAATATTAGAATAGCCATATACGAAATCATAGATTGATAAGGAAAACATAATTCTGAGTAAATTAAGTCAACGCGGCATGTTCAAATTCTCAGTCATGGAAGCATTGAGCACAACCGGGAGAGTTCAACCAACATCAATGAAAATAATTTGTCATATGACCTAGAGAACTCTCAGTTTAAGCACCGCCATTGCCAGATAATCATCACGATGCAAGAATACTTGCGAAATACGCATGCTAGTATTGTTCAAGAATTCAATCAAACGTATGGTAGGCGTTTCAACAAAGGGCACCTGAATGAGTTCATCAGGATAGTCCCGAACTCGACCAAATTTCATGCCGGCGGTATCAAGCACTCGGTCCTTACCTCCAGGAGAAACAGAGCGAAGTTTACCTTGATAAGAATCATGAAGATTCAAATACTCAACCCACTCAAAGGAATCCTCGTTATCACTGATTTCAACTCACATTCAACCTTCGTCGAACTCGAAATCATAATACCGTCCCTCAAACTCAAATAGTCTCAGCCTTTATCAATTGTTAGAGAGAGAGAGAGAGAGAGAGAGAGAGAGAGATGAGAGGAGGAACATGGGCTTTCCCAGATTGCAATCTCCTCGATCTCCTTCTTCCCCCTACAACGGTTGTCGTGAGGTAATTCATCACAACTTCGATTGCTTAATATAATAGCACATACATTTTCTAATATCACGGGAAAATTTATAAACACGATAATGCACTTGATTAGGATTTATACAACATAACCCCACAATTTATGGTCCAATGACTAGTCACTCGTCACTGTAGCCCAGGACACAAACCAAATAAATGAATAGCCAAGAAAACAATCACGCACTTCGAGGGAAGTGTAGAAGAGAATACGGAAGAAAAAAACAAAATCTCACATTACCAGTCATGTCCATTTTGTTTTGCCAGACACCATCCGTTGCAACATTCACAAACTTTTGTGGCTCACTTCATAAAACTAATTATTCCCCCTCACTTTGCCCCTCACTTTCCACCTCACTTTCGCAGTTTGCCTTCTCAATTTCGCGATCTAACCGCTCAGTTTCCCCCTCACTTTCCTCCGCACTTCGGTTGCCTTGGTCCAGCTCTATTCTACTCGAGTCATCCAAGGAAGGGAATTCCATAGAATATTTTTTTGGTAAGAAGCTCTTGAATTTCGGCAAATTGTAAAGTCTAAGAGTAGTTAACCCAAAGAAGGTGATTGTGTTACCAGTCACTTCTTCACATTCTTCATGGTCAACAATTAGTTCCATATCTTCACATGACCCTACCACCAGCTTTTCGATTTGCCCGAGAAATTTCGCCGTGAAGGTGGCGAAAAGTATATCCAAACGGGAGCACCTTACAACCTTTATGTATCTCAGATTTGGGAATGGGATGTTTGGTAGATTGTCGTACCGCCAAATGTGCCGCAAGTTGTCTAAATCACGCAAATCCAGTGTCCTCAAATTACTGCTGTTCGCCACTGTCCCATCACTTTCGTATATGATCTCAATTAAACAGCATGATTTCACTTCTAAGGTTTCCAGACAGTCCTGCAGCCTCTTCCACATATGGGATAGGGCAATATGATGGAGATTGTCACAATCCTTCAATATAAGAGATTCCAATTTGCAAAAAGAATCATCAGAAATTTGATTGTTCCATAACTCTTTGCACTGGACGCCTCTAATGTATAGCTTTTTTAAATTGGGAAATCTAACCTGCACGACGATAATGTGAGAAAATAGGATAAGTAGGACAAATTATTACATTGTTCATTCTAAAACATGATAATGCAAGATTAAAGACGATCACAATAAGGTATAGAGCAAACCATATCATTGAACAACGGTTGGAGTGATTCATCATTTTCTTTGATCATCTCGCCTGGCTGCCTCTCAACACTTGTAGGACTCCAAATGAATGCTCTAAAGTTAGGGCACTGCCAAATATATAAACTAGTTAAGGAAGGGAAACTCATCACTTCTGCCTTAGATAGACCACCTTCTCCCTTGGGAACCACTTCCTTCATTTGTTCACATTCGATAATCCCTAGGGCATAAAGTTTCTCTAGAGTTGTGGCCGTATAATTGGGGAAGAGATATCTTAGCTCGGAGCACTTTAGAACATTGACAGTTTCTAGACTAGGAAAACCCAAAACCGTATGGGAGTCACTCATCACCATGTGTCTCAGCCTTGCTGCTCCACTCACTAACACTTCTTCTAATTTGGGGAGCAATACAATTTTCTTTCCCATATTTGAATCAAGGGATCCGCAATCGAACAAAGATTCCAGGGAGTGGCATCTATGAACCTCAACTGTTTCCAATTTGGGGAGCAATACAATTGTCTGTTCCGTATATGAATCAAGGGATCCAAAATCAAACAAAGATTCCAAGGAGGGACACTTTGAAACTTCGACACTTTCGAGGTTTTGCAATCTCCCTATGATTGTCGAAGGGAAGACATCAAGTAGGTTGAAGCACTTTCCAAGGGTGGGGTTGGCTAATTTGTTGAAGAAACTTTTGGGAAGTTCACTGCGCCATATCCTTTTTAACGTTCCTACCGACTCAAACTCTAACACCTCCAAGCTTGGTAAACTTATCTGCTCATAAGAGTTATGCATCAAATCATAGCTATGAAAAATTTAACAATTTGGCCTAATCTTATACCGATCTATCTAATGCGATGGAGGATTAGAATTTTCACCAACGGCCTTACTCTAACAAGTGCCGCTATAAATTATAAAAACATTTTAACTAATAAACCAAATAAAAAAAATCTTCAAAAAAATATTAATACTTGCCCCACCAATCGCGTGCCTATGACTATTATGGGTGTAAGCTCTAAAGAAATGATTCATACCTTTTGATCAAAGAAGGAATCCGGATAAGTATATTGTGAATCTGAAGTAGTGGTTATTGACTCATTTTTTTTATGAGGATATGAGAAGAATTTCTCTGTGGGACAACGACTTATAGATAGTCGCTCCAATAATGGGAACTCTATAATATCATCTGTCCCATCATCTCTTCCTTCTTCATCAACAATCACCACCTTCATATTTGGACAATTCACCACTTTAATGTCTCTAATTTCTCTAAGACATTTAGCCATAGACACCGAAAAGAGAAATGACAGCCTTGTATTGTTGATAGAGAGCACCTCCAGATTCCGAAATATTGATATTCCTTGTGATTGCGAATCTTGTTTTGGGGTGAGGTTGGCTAATTTGTCGGAGGAACTTTTGGGAAGCTCACTGTGCCATATGCCTCGCCCAACAATGGCGAGGCCAAGCCCACAGCCATGGCGAGAGGATCCTAGCGAGTGGAGTACTAACTTCTCCAAGCTTGGTAAACTTATCTGCTCATAAGAGTTGTACATCATATCATAGCTATGAAAATTTTTACAATTTGGCCTAATCTTATACCGATCTATCTAATGTGATGGAGGATAGAATTTTCACCAATGGCCTTACTCTAACAAGTATAGCTATAAATTATAAAAACATTTTAACTAATAAACCAAATAAAAAAATCTTCAAAAAAATATTAATACTTGCCCCACCAATTGCGTGCCTATGACTATTATGGGCATAAGCTCTAAAGAAAGGATTCATACCTTTTGATCGAAGAAGGAATCCGAATAAGTATCTTGTGAATTTGAAGTAGTGGTTATTGACTCTTTTTTTCCATGAGGATATGAGAAGAATTTCTCTGTGGGACAACGGCTTATAGATAGTTGCTCCAATAATGGGAACTCTATAATATCATCTATCCCATCATCTCTTCCTTCTTCATCAACAATCACCGCATTCATATTCGGACAATCCTCCACTTCAATCTCTCTAATTTCTCTAAGACATTTAGCCACAGACACCGAAAAGAGAAATGACAACCCCGTATTGTTGATAGAGAGCTTCTTCAGATTCTGAAATATCGACATTCCTTGTGATTGCAAATCTTGTTTCGGGGTGGGGTTGGCTAATTTGCCGGAGGAACTTTTGGGAAGCTCACCATGCCAAATGCCTCGCCCAGCAATGGCGAGGCCAAGCCCACAGCCATGGCAAGAGGATCCTAGTGAGTGGAGTATTAACGTCTCCAACCTTGGTAAACTTATCTGTTCATAAGAGTTGTGCATCATATCATAACTATGAAAATTTTGACAATTTGGCCTATTCTTACACCGATCTATCTAATGTGATGGAGGATAGAATTTTCACCAATGGCCTTACTATAACAAGTATAGCTATAAATTATAAAAACATTTTAACTAATAAACCAAATAAAAAAATCTTCAAAAAAATATTAATACTTGCCCCCACCAACCGCGTGCCTATGACTATTATGGGCATAAGCTCTAAAGAAATGATTCATACCTTTTGATCGAAGAAGGAATCCGAATAAGTATCTTGTGAATCTGAAGTAGTGGTTATTGACTCTTTTTTTCCATGAGGATATGAGAAGAATTTCTCTGTGGGACAACGGCTTATAGATAGTTGCTCCAATAATGGGAACTCTATAATATCATCTATCCCATCATCTCTTCCTTCTTCATCAACAATCACCGCATTCATATTCGGACAATCCTCCACTTCAATCTCTCTAATTTCCCAAAGACATTTAGCCACAGACACCGAAAAGAGAAATAACAGCCTTGTATTTTTGATAGAGAGCACCTTCGATTCGAAATATTGATGTTCCCTGTGATTGCAAATCTTGTTTTGAGGTGAGGTTGGCTAATTTGTCGGAAGAACTTTTGGGAAGCTCACTATGCCATATGCCTCGCCCAACAATGGCGAGGCCGAGCCCATAGCCACGGCGAGAGGATCCTAGCGAGTGGAGTATTAACTTCTCCAAGCTTGGTAAACTTATCTGCTCATAAGAGTTGTACATCATATCATAGCTATGAAAATTTTTACAATTTGGCCTAATCTTATACCGATCTATCTAATGCAGTGGAGGATAGAATTTTCACCAATGGCCTTACTCTAACAAGTGTAGCTATAAATTATAAAAACATTTTAACTAATAAACCAAATAAAAAAATCTTCAAAAAAATATTAATACTTGCCGCACCAATTGCGTGCCTATGACTGTTACGGGCGTAAGCTCTAAAGAAAAGATTCGTACCTTTTGATCTAAGAAAGAATCCAAATAAGTATCTTGTGAATCTGAAGTAGTGGTTATTGACTCTTTTTTTCCATGAGGATATGAGAAGAATTTTTCTGTGGGACAGCGGCTTATAGATAGTCGCTCCAATAATGGGAACTCTATAATAACATCTATCCCATCATCTCTTCCTTCTTCATCAACAATCACCGCATTCATATTCGGACAATCCTCCACTTCAATCTCTCTAATTTCCCTAAGACATTTAGCCACAGACACCGAAAAGAGAAATAACAGCCCTGTATTTTTGATAGAGAGCACCTTTAGATTCCGAAATATTGATGTTCCTTCTGATTGCAAATCTTGTTTCGAGGTGAGGTTGGCTAATTTGTTGGAAGAACTTTTGGGAAGCTCACTATGCCATATGCCTCGCCCAACAATGGCGAGGCCGAGCCCACAGCCACGGCGAGAGGATCCTAGCGAGTGGAGTATTAACTTCTCCAAGCTTGGTAAACTTATCTGCTCATAAGAGTTGTACATCAGATCATAGCTATGAAAAATTTAACAATTTGGCCTAATCTTATACCGATCTATCTAATGCGATGGAGGATTAGAATTTTGACCAATGGCCTTACTCTAACAAGTGTAGCTATAAATTATAAAAACATTTTAACTAATAAACCAAATAAAAAAAATCTTCAAAAAAATATTAATACTTGCCCCACCAATCGCGTGCCTATGACTATTATGGGTGTAAGCTCTAAAGAAATGACTCATACCTTTTGATCAAAGAAGGAATCCGGATAAGTATATTGTGAATCTGAAGTAGTGGTTATTGACTCATTTTTTTCATGAGGATATGAGAAGAATTTCTCCGTGGGACAACGGCTTATAGATAGTCGCTCCAATAATGGGAACTCTATAATATCATCTGTCCCATCATCTCTTCCTTCTTCATCAACAATCACCGCCTTCATATTTGGACAATTCACCACTTTAATGTCTCTAATTTCTCTAAGACATTTAGCCATAGACACCGAAAAGAGAAATGACAGCCCTGTATTTTTGATAGAGAGCACCTTCAGATTCCGAAATATTGATATTCCTTGTGATTGCGAATCTTGTTTCGGGGTGAGGTTGGCTAATTTGTCGGAGGAACTTTTGGGAAGCTCACTGTGCCATATGCCTTGCCCAACAATGGCGAGGCCGAGCCCACAGCCATGGCGAGAGGATCCTAGCGAGTGGAGTACTAACTTCTCCAAGCTTGGTAAACTTATCTGCTCATAAGAGTTGTACATCATATCATAGCTATGAAAATTTTTACAATTTGGCCTAATCTTATACCGATCTATCTAATGTGATGGAGGATAGAATTTTCACCAATGGCCTTACTCTAACAAGTATAGCTATAAATTATAAAAACATTTTAACTAATAAACCAAATAAAAAAATCTTCAAAAAAATATTAATACGTGCCCCAGCAATCGCGTGCCTATGACTATTATGGGCATAAGCTCTAAAGAAATGATTCATACCTTTTGATCAAAGAAGGAATCCGAATAAGTATCTTGTGAATTTGAAGTAGTGGTTATTGACTCTTTTTTTCCATGAGGATATGAGAAGAATTTCTCCGTGGGACAATGGCTTATAGATAGTTGCTCCAATAATGGGAACTCTATAATATCATCTATCCCATCATCTCTTCCTTCTTCATCAACAATCACCGCATTCATATTCGGACAATCCTTCACTTCAATCTCTCTAATTTCCCTAAGACATTTAGCCACAGACACCGAAAAGAGAAATAACAGCCTTGTATTGTTGATAGAGAGCACCTTCAGATTCCGAAATATTGATGTTCCCTGTGATTGCAAATCTTGTTTCGAGGTGGGGTTGGCTAATTTGTCGGAAGAACTTTTGGGAAGCTCACTATGCCATATGCCTCGCCCAACAATGGCGAGGCCGAGCCCATAGCCACGGCGAGAGGATCCTAGCGAGTGGAGTATTAACTTCTCCAAGCTTGGTAAACTTATCTGCTCATAAGAGTTGTACATCAGATCATAGCTATGAAAATTTTTACAATTTGGCCTAATCTTGTACCGATCTATCTAATGCGGTGGAGGATAGAATTTTCACCAATGGCCTTACTCTAACAAGTGTAGCTATAAATTATAAAAACATTTTAACTAATAAACCAAATAAAAAAATCTTCAAAAAAATATTAATACTTGCCCCACCAATCGCGTGCCTATGACTGTTATGGGCATAAGCTCTAAAGAAAGGATTCGTACCTTTTGATCTAAGAAAGAATCCAAATAAGTATCTTGTGAATCTGAAGTAGTGGTTATTGACTCTTTTTTTCCATGAGGATATGAGAAGAATTTCTCTGTGGGACAACGGTTTATAGATAGTCGCTCCAATAATGGGAACTCTATAATATCATCTATCCCATCATCTCTTCCTTCTTCATCAACAATCACCGCATTCATATTCGGACAATCCTCCACTTCAATCTCTCTAATTTCCCTAAGACATTTAGCCACAGACACTGAAAAAAGAAATGATAGCCCTGTATTTTTGATAGAGAGCAACTTCAGATTCCGAAATATTGATGTTCCTTGTGATTGCAAATCTTGTTTCGGGGTGAGGTTGGCTAATTTGTCGGAAGAAATTTTGGGAAGCTCACTGTGCCATATGCCTCGCCCAACAATGGCGAGGCCGAGCCCACAGCCACGGCAAGAGGATCCTAGCGAGTGGAGTATTAACTTCTCCAAGCTTGGTAAACTTATCTGCTCATAAGAGTTGTACATCAGATCATAGCTATGAAATTTTTTACAATTTGGCCTAATGTTATAACGATCTGTCTAATGCGGTGGAGGATAGAATTTTCACCAATGGCCTTACTCTAACAAGTGTAGCTATAAATTATAAAAACATTTTAACTAATAAACCAAATAAAAAAATCTTCAAAAAAATATTAATACTTGCCCCACCAATCGCGTGCCTATGACTGTTATGGGCGTAAGCTCTAAAGAAAGGATTCGTACCTTTTGATCAAAGAAAGAATCCGAATAAGTATCTTGTGAATCTGAAGTAGTGGTTATTGACTCTTTTTGTCCATGAGGATATGAGAAGAATATCTCCGTGGGACAGTGGCTTATAGATAGTCGCTCTAATAATGGGAACTCTATAATATCATCTATCCCATCATCTCTTCCTTCTTCATCAACAATCACCGCCTTCATATTCGGACAATGCTCCACTTTAATGTCTCTAATTTCTCTAAGACATTTAGCCACAGACAGTGGAAAGAGAAATGAGAGTCCCGTATTGTTGATAAAGAGCTTCTTCAAGTTCTGAAGTATCGATATTCCTTGTAGTTTTACATCTTGTTTCCACATGTGCCGCAGGTTCGGCAACCTAGATAATTCCAATGTACTCAGCCGAGAGAGAATCTCCACTTCTTTGATGACTTTTAGCTCCTCTAGGTTGAAAACAACTTCTACAGATGGAGTGCACGCAATTTTCATTGACTCCAAATTCGGCAACTTCAGTATCCAATCCTTTAGAATAATCGACGTGGATGTAGACTCCTTTATCTTTAGCGATTTCAGATTACTGTATTTTAATGAAGGTTCACTATAGAGTATCTTTTCTAGGCCAAGGAGTCCAAACATCACCAGGGATTCCAAGCAAGGCAATGAAACCTAATGAAGCACCACAATGAAACTCATTAAAGGTGAGTTTCTTACAAGTAAAGCTATTTTCAGGAAATTGCTTTCAGACTTCTCATGGATACATGAAAATGACTATACAGAAAAAAATGAATTTCTGAATTTCTCTTCTGTGAAAAGGGATCATTTTCATGAGGATATCCTCACCACTATCATGTTGCAAATAGTGCACTATTGCACAACTCTCTCTGCAACACTATCGCACAACTCTCTCTCTCTCTCTCAACTGTCATCATATTTTTATCTTTTCTTTAGCTGATCTTGAAAACTATGACCATAATTTTTTATCTTTTCTTTTGAAATCATTTACGTATCTTCAAAACAACTACCATAATTTGGTTATCTTTTCTTTTGTTTTTTCTATTTTGAACTTCAAAATTGACAAAAAAAAAAAATCATATCAAAGTTCAGTTTTTCATAAAGTTTTTGTTAACTTATTGGTTTTCATTAAAACAAGTAAATATGACTTATTCGGGCTTGTTTCTATTAAGGATCCATAACAGTTCTTATCTTCACTTTGTAAATTTTTGCGCTTCGTTAATAAACATCATAAAACATCTTTTCAAATTGCGTTTTCAGTAGAACCAAATATGGGGAAACAATTTCTAGAAAAAAAACGATTTAACAAGAAAACATTTTTCAACAGTAAGGAATTTTCACTGAAACAAATGGACATTGAATACATGAATGGCCTCGATGTCTCTTAAGAATGTCAAAAACTTAATTGATCAAAATTAAATATTCAAAAATCAATTGATCAGAGGACGGAATATGTAGATTTTTTGTCGTGCCTGAAAGAATGGAGAAGGAAATATCCCCTTAGTAGCTGAAGAAAGGGATGACGGAAGCAGAATGACGTTGACATGGTGAGGTTGGCATGACTTGTTAAAATCAATTACAACTTGCATGTAGGTGAAACATCAATTAGGTGGACTTTCTTTGTTACGTGGCTCTTGGTTCGCCTTCCATTTATTTAATCTCACTTTCTTCATTTCGAGATTGTTGAATTTCGTTCACTCGTACCGATTATTTAATGAATAACAACAACAAATATTCATTGACTCCAAATTTGGCAGCTTGAGTATCCTATCTTTGGAATACTCGACATGGATTTAGACTCTTCTATCCTTAGCGATTTCACAACGCTGTATTTTATTGAGGGTTCACTGTAGAGTATTTTTTCTGGGGCAAGGAATCCAACCATTACCAGGGATTCCAAGTGAGGCAATGAAACCTAACAAAGCGCCACAATGAGACTCATTAAAGGTGAGTTTGTTACAAATCAAGCTATTTTCACAAGAAAATGAGTGAAACTCTCAGGCTAAAAAGAAAAAAAAAATCATTTCTCTTATGTGAAAAGCAAAATCATTTTCATGATGATATCTTCACCACTATCATGCTGCTAGTGCCGCACAATTGCACGGTCATGTTGTCATGGCGACATTGGAAACTTGGCATGACATGTTGGAAGTTACAAAATTGCATGTTAGGTGGGACATGAATTCTGGGGACTTTCTTTGTTATGTGGCTTCTCGCTCGCCATCCATTTATTGAATTTCTGGACGTCGCTTTCTTCATTTTGAAATTATTGAATTTTATTTATTCATTCAAGATTCATTTTTGCTTATATTCATTCAGCACACTACTATTTTTTCAACTCATTAAAAATGTTAAATAAATAATAAATAGTCACAGTAGAAACCCCAGTTATAGGTCCAATAATCTACCATTTTTTTTTTTTAAATAATAAGTTGTGGAAAGCAGCTTCCCTCTAATTATAATTGGACCTGTCTTCTATTTGAGATGATTTTTCAATTGTAAATCAAAAGGCGAATAAAATTGTACGAATAATCAAAGTTAAAATGCAATATGTACTAACATTGAGTGAACACCAATATCATCTCACCCTAATAGGGCAAATTGATAGAGGGAAAAAGTGAAAAAAAAAAATTACCTGGATTGGAATATCCTCTGATGTGATTTCAGCTTTGGTACAAAAGCTTGTCATATTTGGTAAGTTAATCAATCCCAGATGACGTACATTAGGCAACTCAACTTTGTTATTGGTATAAACTATATCTTCTCCTGCATCATGTGTGACAATGGATTGCATTGATTCACATTCCCACAATGAAATCTCTTCCAATTGTACAAGTCTTTGCATATCTGAAAGACGCCACAAGTATTTCAATCGTTTGCACCAATTTACTCTCATGACTTTCAATTTGTTGAAGCACTCTGGCGCAATGGGTCCATGGCATATCTTCTCCAAATTAACAAGATTTTGAAGGTAAAAAGACTCTAACTTCCCAAAAGCAATGAGAGGAAGGCCATTGGATGGATCGGCATTGGATGAATCGGCAATGTACTTGATTAAGGAGCTTTTTGTAATGCTGAGATACTTCACTTCTTGGAATCCTTGGGTGCACAATTCGCGAGTGCTCTCTTTGAACTCACTCAACCCTCTTAAATATAAGCATTGAGTCTTCTGCAGATTTTTCTTAACCCATTTTCTTGAAAGAATACTATTGCACCCTTCCACCCCTTTCAGATCGAGCCTCATGGTTGTCAAACCTTCATATTCCCTCTCCATCCGAAACCCCAAATATCCTATGTTGATCCAAAATTTGTGCAGGTTCTCAAATGGTAGGTCACCATCCTCTAAGAGTATGATGGGATCCGGAATCGATATTTCCAAAGATGCCAGCTTTGTCAGGCTCTTCAACTCAGCAAGCCCAGCAACACACGATTCCGACGGTATTTCATGCTTGCCCATCCACCCATCAAAGCTATTCTTCATATGTAACTCTTCCAAGTTGATTAAGCCTTTTAGGGCTCCAGGCTCGATTATCTTAAGCAAGTAGCAGTGGTTCAGATTCAACGATCTTAGATTTGTTAGTTTCCCGATTTCTTTAGGCAGTCTAGAAATTATAGACCCATTGAAGCTAAGAATCCGCAATGCTTTGAGCTTGCCAAGATTTGCCACATCCCCCACATAGCAATTTATGCTTAATGACCGGAGGTTCCCAAGGATTTCCATCGAGGAAGGTAAACTGGTGATACGCATGGAGCGAAGATAGAGGACTCGAAGCTCCTCCATGTATGTGAAATCAATTCTACTACAATCTCCCATATCGTTTTGTTCTGACAACATAAGTATCTTCACGTGGGGAAACTGACACAGCATTAGTTCAACAAGCCTATCACTGCCAACATTAACCAGGCATGCCCAACATTTCTCAAGCTTTTCCTTTGGCCATGAGCCATAATTGTTGTTAATCATTAAGGAATCCTGCCCACTATATGCACCTGAGATGACCACCTCGCTGTAAAGATCGTGTATGGTCACATGTTTCTTATCATCGCCTCCATCCTGCAACAAATGAATGGAATGGAGGCTATCCAGAATATTTTTCAATCTATCCCTTGAATTTTGTATTGTCTCATTAATTTTTTCAAGCAAGCACAACCCCATGCCTAATACCCATAGAAGTTCGACCTGAATGGTCCCGCCAATAAGACCGCAGAGCAAGAATAAGCACTTCGCCTCCTCACACTTCAAATGACCATAACTCAACTTCACTATTGTTTCTTGTATTTCTTTAGTTGACTCATCTATTTCTATCTGTGCGATTCTCCATGCGGACACAGGGCTTTCTTTCAAGGTTTTTGCAACGGAGATAATCAAAAGAGGCAAACCTGCAAGCTTCTTGACCACTTGAGCCGCTATTGCTTTCAAATCCTCATCGTCTTCGAGCCTGTTGCCAACCGTCTTTGCAAATAGCCTGAAAGCTTCGTCGTTGTTTAGGCCTCCAAGAAAAAATGTTCTATTGGCACACATCTTTTGCTTCAGCACATCTTCAAATCTCGATGCGAGCAACAATTTGCATTTCCCGCTAATGTCTCTTGAAGGAATTCCAACCGCGTTCAAATCAAGTTCCCCCCATAGGTCATCCAATATTATGAGAACCTTCTCACTTGGATCCCCCTGTAATCTCTCCAACAGACGATCTGCCCTGCCGCTTTCGCTTTGCAAGTCCTTCAGATCCAGTTTCAAGGCGTCAGCGATCTCATCTTGGATATTCTTCAAGACAGGAATCTGCGACACTTTTGCTTTGACGATCATGTGGAACGGTCCCTTCTCTTTCCTGAGTTTCTTCTCGACTTCCTCCAATAGCGTAGTCTTCCCCACGCCGCCAGGCCCGTAGACCCCAATCACTCTTAGCTTCTCATCATCCAGAGCTTTCATTATGCCCTGAAAGACGGAAGCTCGCGAATCTGCGATAGTGTCGCCTCCATCACCGGCTGAGGAATTCACATCGGGAGTGCCAGTGACACGCCCCGGCGGAGCACTCTCATAGTAGACGCTCTCGAATTTACCTTGTGGGATGAGTGCCTGGATGGCCTGGGCTGTCTTCCTCGCGTCCCTGCCGAGACAATAACGCTCCTTTGGGTTGGGAAGCCACCCGCAGAAGCAAGTTTTCTTGGCTCTTCCCTCGTTATCCAGCATGCCGCGCGTCTTGTTGGCAACAGTCTCTGCATCATTCTTCCATCTGTTAACTTCGCGTTTTATCTCCCTCATGTTGTTTTCAGCATCATCGACCGAGCGCTGCAGCCCAACCCTCGCGTCATCCAGCTTCTCAAGTTCTTCCTTCAGTTGGCCAACGTAGCTGTTGGAGAATATCAGGTAGCCGCATCGACGACCAATTGGAGCCACCAGGTATTCCGCCACCTTGGAAGCTATAGACAGAACAATATCCGCCATTTTCCCGCTTTTTTATTTCTATCTTTCTGGATTTTCTTTCCTTCCTCTTTGGAGAGAAATGAAAGTTGAGAATTTATATATGCTGAGGAAGGCTGAAGTGATGGAACCCGAAAACGAAGCGGCTGAAGAAGAGGAAAGGTTCAATAGGATGAATACAATAAAAACGAGAGAGAGAGAGAGAGAGAGAGAGAGAGCTAGTGGCTGGAAGAAGACAGTGAAGGACGGTGAAAATTCGAGATAGGAAATGCGACAGATGTCTGAATGAGACGGGGTGAAACTCCCAAAATATATACGAAGGTATTGGCCAAGAAAAGTCGTGAAGACCATCTCATTTTTCCTCGGCCAAGAAAAGAATAATTTGAAGAAGGATCCCCCATGCTGGAGGAAAAGAATTCTCTGTCATAAAAGACAAGTATCTGATTTGAAAGGTGAGGAAGAATCCTCAACGTGAAGGGAATAAATGAAAGAATCCTCCCGTCTCATGATTTCTTCACCCTGGAACCTTTAAAAAAAGCGAAAAAGTATCCTCGAAACAGGAAAATATCGATATTAAAGAATCATCTTTCACAAAAGAAATCTCTGCCGCCTCTCTTTTTCTTTCAATCTCTCTCTTCACTTGTACTGCTCTTTTAATCTTCCATCGTGATTTCTACGACTTCGACGCGCCAAATGGGCGAGATCGGATTTGGGGTCAGTATGAAGCAGGTTCTATCCTACTGGATTGTCAGCTTTCGTTTTTGTTTTTTTGTTTTTTTGTTTTTTGCCATTTTTCCCTTCGAGAAATAACTCTGGCCTTTGGTAAGTAAAAATTTTACGTGACGAAACATACAGTGTCTTATACTTTGTTCCCGACGACACGATATTCTTCTTCTAAAATTAGGATAAATGTATTTAAAACATCTCCAAGAACTAACGGAAAACATACAGTACCCTGGCCGAGCACACAAGTGATGGTTCTCAGAGAAGGGACCAATGAAAGCACCTTGCAAGTAGATTTCTACAAGAGGTGGAACCGCGACGGTAGACAACATAACTCAAGATTGACTCATGTTGTCACCGGATGACAAAATAGTTGGCCATGGACCTAAAAAAGGGGAATTACTAACAAGGCCACTAATGAAAAATATTCGCACCTACTTATATCTTAGTCAAACTCATTAACTAAAAGAAATACCTGCCTCAGAGAGGAAGTACCCCTAAGAATACATATGATTCATGAATAAGCATCAAAATATGTACGAATACTCCTGTAGATTGGGTTGGTAAACCTCAAGCCGAGTATGCTTGAGATCAACTGCCTCTTCAAGTGCACTCGGCCATGACGTATGAATCAAAGTTAATCCCGATTGATTTGAAATTTGACCCATAATTTAATTGCAAAGCAATTCAGGCCATATTAGGAAGTCCAAATTGGGCTCTTGCCAATCGGAGTGTGGGTGATGCAACAAGGGGCATTAATTTCTCACAAGAACTCTTTTCATTATTGATGATGAAATCAATGTTGTCATCAGATACGGGCTGATAATTTCTTTGCATATAACTATTTTATTGGTGAGTTTGGTCCTTTGAGCATGTTGAGTGTGCTTAATACGTATAAAAGCTTGTGAGAGACATAGAGACTATTGAGAATCATCATCCGAGAGAGCTGAGAGTGTGAGAAAACTCATTTCTTGTGACTGATTCTTGTGATACTCTATGATTGAGAAACACTTATGAGTGAGTGTAATTGAGCGGTTGTAATCCATTTTTCGCCGATTATCATGAAACCATCTTGTTAACTTTCCCCATAAAGTAGGTTTTACCATTGGACAAAGTAAATCTGCTGCGTTCAGGTTTTATTTATGCAATTTATTTTGTACGTAAGTCATTTTCATTTGTTCTTGTTTGCGCATTAGTCGTAAAACTAGTATCAAAGCCTAGGGTTATTTTGTCTGTATGCAATTATCGCTATGGCTTCTAGAAAATTTGAGTTAGAGATCTTCATCGGCAGGAATTAGTTTAATCTGTGGCTCATTAAGATGTCAGCGTGGTGGGAGACATGGGGTTTGGATTTAGCGTTGGAAGGAGATGATGACTTTGAAGAAGAAAATAATAATTCGAATAATTTGAGGAAGAATCCCTAGGCTCGAAGAAAAGAATCCTCTATTGTGGAAGCCAAGTATCTAAACTGAAAGATGAGAAAAAAAATTCCTCAACCATCTCATCATTTCTTCGCTTTGGAACCTTTAAACGAAGGGAAAAAGAATCCTCTATCATGGAAGCCAAGTATCTGAACTGAAAGACGAGAAAAAAAAAATCCTTCAACCATCGTATCCTTTCTTCACTTTGAAACCTTTAAATAAAGGAAAATAAAAATATGAAAGAATCATCTTGCACTAAAGAAATCTCAATCTCTCTCTCTCTCTCTCTCTCTCTCTCTCTCTTTCCCCCCACCACCTTCCCTTTACGGCTCCTTGTTTAGTCTTCCACCACATTCTATGGGACTTCGACCCCATGTCATTTCAAATGGATCAATATTTGATCAACACATACCGGGTTCTATTCAACTGGATTTTCCCAATTTTTTGGCCCATCTCTCCCATCGATCGAGAAATAACTCGCCGGCCTTTGATAAGTAAAGATTTAATGAAAAGAAATATATAGTGTCTTGTACTAGGTTCATGATGACATAATATTCTTCTTCAAATAATAAGGTAAATATGTTTGAAACATCTACAAGACAACTGGAAAACGCGTGGTACGTCAGTCGTGCATGCAAGTGGTGGTTCATGGAGGAGAAGCACCTTGCAAGATGCAAAGAAACCGAAGAGGACGTTCGTACTTTCACTTTCCTTATAAGGAAAAATGAAGCAAAAATGGTCCTTAAAATTTGATTCAATATGCAATGTTACTTATGAACTTTTAATTTGTTAAATATAATGTCTAAACTTTTGTAAATGTTCAATGTAGTCCTGAACTTTGAGTTACTAATAAATGTTCAATCTAATTACTTAACTATATCAAATTATTTAATGTCATCTTTTCGTTAATTCAAGTTAATGGAATATGTGACTTCCATTCCATTAAATATGAATGGTAGACAAATTATATATGGATTATCCACGTAAAATATTTATCTCAAATTAGGAAAAGAAATTTGCACGTGGGATATTTGAAGTCCCTAATTTGTTTGTTTCCTTTTTTAAAGTAGACGGATAAAAGACGTATATATTGACTCATTAATTTTAAAAATCCAACTCAGCATATAATATAATAATCCATGTCATCATATTGTTATTTGAACAAACAGAATGACTATATTAAATATTTACCAATGGTTTAAAGGTCACATTGAATAAATTAGAAGTTCAAAGATAACATTGAACATTTACCAATAGTTCATGAACCAAGTTAAACAAATTAAAGATGACATTGTATATTGGACCAAAGTTCATGAATTATTTGTATTATTTTTCCTTCCTTCTACGAGGCAACTGTCCTTGATTGTCTATTGTACTTTGATACCTTCACAAAGTCTATTAAGAGGCACAATGTAGCCGCACCATTGCCTTCAAACCTTCCGATTGCCTTTCAAGCATGCCATTGGAAAAAGCTACTGACCTCAAAAACTGTTGGACGCTTGATAGCTTCACTTGAGGACATTGCCAAAGAGAGTCTAAGTTTGAGCCATTCAATATATCTAATTTTAGGTTAACTATGATATATTAGCTACTATATCAATTCTCTGATGTAAGACTTTTTTAATACAATGCAAATGTACAACTCAGCAATCTCCCACTCACTCAGGTGTGAGTTCAATATTAGGTATGTTCTACATTAATTCACATGTGAATCTCCACTTTGTTGCGTGCGAGGTCACAACAACTACAACAATGCCAACCTTTATCTCGAACTGCCATCGAGAATGCAATGCTGCACCACAACACTAGGCTGCTCGAAAACCACTGATCACGAGATTTCTTTCTTAAGATACTTACCAAATATTGATGCACATTGAGTTCCTTGAGATATTTACCAAACACCACATATTGGGAGTTCAGGGTGGTCGCCAAGAGAGAGTCCAAATTTGAACCTATCAACATATCTACTTTGAGTTAAAAAATTTAAGCCAATAAGTTATAGATTAACTCGGATAAATTAACTAATCACACCACATCAATTATCCGGTTTGAGACTTTTTTAATACAATTCACACGTACATATTGACAAACGTCTAGCCTAACCTACAAATGACATATAGAAAAATAAATATGCTCTTGTATCGATATGTCAAATAGTCATTATGAATAGCAAGAAGAAACTAGTAAATTTCTCCATGAGGTGCAACCGTGACAGCAGATGACAAAACTCAACGTCGAATTATGTTATCACCGATGGAGAGAATAGTCGGCCGGGGACCAAAAAGAGGGAATCACTAATAAGGCCCCTAATGAAAAAGATTTGCCCCTACTTTAGTCAAGCTCATTCCCTAAAAGAAATACCAGCCCTCGGAGTGGAATTACACCTGAGAATGAATATGATCTATGAATACGCATCAAAATATCTATGAAGGTTCTCGTAGATTTGGTCAGTAAACCGCGAGCCAAATAGGCCCGAGATCAGTTTTCTTTGCAACCGCACTAGGCCATGACGCTGTGATGTTTTGATTATGACTCTAAGGGAGTTTGCTTTCTCTCTCTTCTTTCTCTCTGTTCAGCTCTTTCTCTTGCCATCTCTCACCGTTGTTCGCGGCCTCATCTCTGCTCCCTCACCCTCCCTTGCCTCCACCATCCATCGTCTTCCAGACATGCGTGTCAAAACGTGTCGAGAAACATTGACCGCATGTCGGAAAATCCGACACGCGTTGACTGCGTGTCCGACCGTGTCCTAGCGTGTTGACGTGTCCGACACGCTCAGACAAGTGTCGGACATGACACAGAAGCACGGGCAACGTGTCCGTGCTTCATAGGTGGCAAGTGTGTTTATCTTTCTTGTCAAAGCTTGTGATCAAATCACTATACTTGGACATTCTCTTGTGGCCACTCCCATAAGCACACTTTTGTGAGTCTCCGGTGATTACCTGACGTGTGTGAGATGGAGGGACCATCACACCAAATAGAGATTAGTTGGATGCTCAGAGAGTTCTAGACACCTTATTGATATTAAATAGACATATATCTATTAATCTTGTGACGATGTGCAGGTTTTGAATTACATATATAATTGAATTGGTAGGGCGACTTCATAACTGAATGCTAAAATTATTCAAGTAAAGAATATCTTTTTATTCAGGTATATGATACCTAGTAAAATAGAAATTAAAAAGGAATTGCTGAAAAAGCTTGAAAGTGTCACGTTAATGTGTGCATGACCATACGCAATTATATATTTAGTCCCAAATTCGTACAAATTGTTTTACGACTAACAGCAGCCAATATTCTTAAAAAAAAGCAACCCTCCTAATTCGGTTAGTCACCCAAAACAAAAATAATTTTAATCAATGGTATATGAAATATACTTACTCATGTACTCTGAAATTTAAATAACCTAACATAATTGGATAGTCAGCATATATGTATAAATATTGCAGTGTCACAATAGAGGTTGTTTTGTATTGATTGTGAATATAGAAAAAATTCTAGTTAAAAAGGTACAAATTACATGTATATCCATGATATGCAAATTCTATACTGAAAAATAGATTATTTAGGAAAAAAATTGAAGTATATCGATCAAGTAAAGAAATTAACAGATCCTCATGGACAAAAATTGAAGTATATCGATCAATGAAAGAAATTAATAGATCCTCATGGGGTGCCAGGAGGAAAGCCACCCTTGAAGTCGAGTAAGCCCGAATTGAGTACATGCATTTGAAGGTGGAATCAAAGGAGCAGTGAATGTACGCCTCAATTCGAGGGACAAGATAAATGACAAGATAAATATTATGGGCTTTGAGCTCCTTACCTCCCGGATCTTGGATCTCAGGATGAGATCCTAACTAACTAGGCTAAGAGGTTACTTACAAATTAATCTGACATAAGTAAATTAATAACATCGCTAAAAACTTATGAACCATGTCTAATTTTTTTTTTTATAAAAAAAAATACATAATTTTCTAATTTATTTTGACATTGATAAATCTAATTTATTTGGATATTACTAAACCCTTACAATATTGATAAAAAGTTGGTAATTTATTAATCCATTCGTATGTTGGCAAAATTCTTCAGAGTATTGGTAGTTTATGACCACGCTTGTAAAATATCAAGAAGTCGGAAACCGAATCCTTCAGCAAGTTTTGAATCTTTTTTTTACAGAATTGCAATTTTCAAAGTAGCTGTTGAAGAGATGGTCAAGGTGCTGTTGGACGGAAGAGCAAAATCCCCGGCCCGCAACTGGCCATACAATTTTCGATTGAAAATAAGTGGACCCCCTCCACCATTTCTTTATACTGACATTGCCTTTTGAGCTCTACCGCCTCCAAAATGCTAGAACTATTCAGCTATCTCGCAATCTTTTTCTCCATGAAAGCGCATCCACGCTGGACAAAAAGTAACTGCCTATCTGGCACTGAGGGACCCCCGATTGTCCCCTGCTACTTAGCTTGCCATCGGCTATAAACCCCGCTCCTCCTATGCCAACGATCCAGCTTCCAGGCGAGGGACCACGGCATGTTCCGCGTGGCATTAATGTAGTCGAGTTGGTTGTTGAACAATAAGGCCCGCCCGGTATGAAAGCCACAGATTCGCAGGAGATCGTGGACGAAGCACTGCGTCCCAGGTTACAATTGAGGTGAGTGAGTTCGCACAGTCTTACATCGCAAAAAGATTTTTCAAGAACAGAAGTTGGTTTATGAAAAAACAAAAGTGCGAAATTCCTCGAGAGGACAGTTTGCATTAATAACAATCAAAACACTCTTCTCTTCAATGTTCTCTTTTAGTATTTACATTCAATTGTCAGGATCTAAGCTGATCTGCAGGTAGAATTTTTTTAACGATGTGGGTTCTTTAGGCCATGAGAACAACTGCTAGGATCCAAGCTAACAACATGGCAGCATCTGCTTCTTACTGCAACATAGTTTCATGTGCAAATCTTAACTTCACGTATAGACACATTAATTCATCTCAATTTGTTGTTTATGAAGCAAGGTTACACAATCTGGAGAGAGTGATTAGATGAGACTATAAGAAGTCCTGGCTAAACAACGGAGAAGTTAATCACTAGAGAAAAAATGACATTTTTGCCTCATGAGTTTATCCTTGTTTAAGGACAATAATTTCAAGGGGTCATCTACTGCAGAATGATGGATGAGTAACACCCTACCCATGGCTCAGAAGAATTGAATCAATATGCATAGACACTTTTCATCCTCACAGAGCTGAAACTACAAAATGAATAAAGATCAAATGAATGAAGAAGGATCTGATCATTCTAGCTGTCATCTGTCATACATTCCAAAAATGTTTGTCGAACACATAGCCGCATCAGCAATGCTTAATTATGCATAACAAACAGTGCAATGCGGAAGAATCAACATTCCATTAAGTTTTCTGATAGGCAAAAAATGAGAACAGTATGTGGATGTAATTCTTCCGCACACGATCGCCCATCTCAACAGGGCATCAAGCTTGCACCTTTCAGCAAGAATAACGCATGAGATGCAAAACCATGAATTGAAATGAGCTTTGACATTGAAGAAGATAGCTATCCATCCATGATTCAGAAGAACCAGAATCAAAATCAATCAAATACCTTGAATGCGGGTGATTCACTGAGAATGATCCTGCAGAAGATGCTGTCTTTGGTCAAGCACCGGTGCTTGGGATCATGAGACCAGCAGTGTTCAGAATTGGTTTATTAGAAGCTCAACAAACCAACTCTCTCAAGCGTGAGTCTGTTTGATGAATTGAAGGTTCCCGAACGCAGAATTTGAAGACTTTTGTCTGTAGAATTGAAGAATCCAGCTCTAATTGCTTCGATTTTTCCCAGATTTTAAGAACAACAAAGCATTGTTTTGGAGAGTAGTTAGCTGACATGGATTTACAACCAACTGCCACATCAGACCTTCAACAGTGATTTTGGACGGCGATTAAACGGGGGTCAAATTTGGGACTTAATTGGAAGTTGATTTTTTCTAGACAAAAAAAAAAATTAAGTCAAAATATGGGGTCGACGTAAAGTTTGTGCTTTTTAAGGAATTAAGCCAATGTGAATATTCACAAGTGAGTGTTGACTCCTAGGAGTTGAGACCCTCTGTTAATATGTATCTATTTTGACATGCAGTCCTTGATTTCATTCTAGTGGGACTTACAGTCAACTAGCGCCATCTGCACATGTGAAATTGACAAGGAACTTGAACATGTGTTATCACTTGCCCACGGGCAATAAAAAAGACAACCAAGCTAAGACAAAATCCATCTAATCCATGCTCAATCCACGACTTCTAGCATGCAATCAGAATTGTAACAGAGCATACGAGACTGCAAATCATGATCGTATGATGACAAATTAACATGAAATTGAAGCCATATCTTCCTACAAGCACATATGAGTCTACTTGATCAAAATGGCATCAATCCATGACCAAATTAATGTTGAATTTAAACAAAGCAATCACATGACTATAATTCTCGCGAAATTGGCATGAGATTCACCATATTACTTTCCTAGCATGAACATATATGATCCCATATCCAAACTAGCCTCAAGTTGGAATCAAATGCACACCAAATCATGGGATATCGAGACATGGTCAACATCCAAGGATCGATTTCCGAGAATTTAATTCATCCATGACATAATATCTTTCCAAGCGAACATTAAATTCACCAAAACACAATCTTATGTCACTGCACATGCTTACTTGAGTAGAATAGCATCAATTGAAGGATCAACGGACATTAGCTTAGGGCCGCAATGGTTGCAAATCAAAGCATGTATTGACAAGGCTCCAGCTAATCCAAAGCAAGCTCAAAATGGAATGCCTATGATTTTCGATGAAGAAACAGAACACAACTAGGCCGATATGACCAAAATCGATCAAAAACCTAGTCATGCACGAAATTCTTGGTCAAGACCCGAATCAAATACGCATTTATTTAGTTCGGGAATTTCATCAAACAAGTGGTATACATTTCGGCTAGGGAGCTTAAATGCAAAAGTAAAGCAACGATTCACATCCAAATCATTGCAAAGGAAATGCAGCATGTTCAAATCATTAATGCAGACTCAATCACAGTCCATTTTCACATAGACGGTAGCAACAGCCTCCAGCCTTTGCTTCATACATAAAGCAATGGAGAACATAGCATATGCAGTTTGGTCGAATGAAGAATGATTAGCTATAGCGATTGACCTTGGATATGAGTAAGGAGATAACAAAAGCAACGTCAAGGAATGGAATCGTCGAAGCAGGCAATTATGACCAAAGTTTGAGTACTGTGGCATTTCAGTACTTGGAATTGGATAGGTGACTAAATTATTACTAGTGACCAAGCTTCCCTCCCCCTACCGTTGACAATCTTCTGTCTGATAATCTTCTGTTGTGCTCCTTTAGTGCTGTTGACACAGATGACTATC
The DNA here is from genome assembly GCA_017140165.1 of Eucalyptus shirleyi. Classification (NCBI taxonomy): domain Eukaryota; kingdom Viridiplantae; phylum Streptophyta; class Magnoliopsida; order Myrtales; family Myrtaceae; genus Eucalyptus; species Eucalyptus shirleyi. The sequence continues at coordinate 10,815,619 of CM029452.1, read as the reverse complement.
AATCTATCATGAGCATTCTAATGAAATGAGAAACATATATTTGAAACATCATTCTGAACAGCAATGGCCAGCGAACTTCAAGGAAGCAAAGGACTGAGAGATATATGCCTTCATCTACCACATTGGAATTCACAACCAAATGTGAGTTCTAGCTTCCCCAAAGATATTTCTAGTAGTGTCAATAGGTCGCAATTGGTGTTGTGACATCCCGATTTTCGGGTTTTAATTTGACTGGATAAATAGGATCCTGTCTCATCGCTCGTCAATTTATTGACGGGTCCGAAATTTCAATAAAGAAATTATCGGAAGAAAAAATTTGAAGCCCGAAAAGAAATAGAAAGGGAAAGAGAAAAGAAAAGAAAATTAAGGCTATTGTTTTATTTCTTTTCTCTCTCTCCCTCTCTTTTCCTTTCTTTTCTTTCTTTTTCTTTCTTTTCTCTCTCTTCTCTCTCCTCTCCCCTCCCCAACGTGCGGACAGCTTTCTTTTTCCCCCCACCGCTCACTTTTCTCTCTCTTATCTCTTCTCTCCCTTATCTCTTCCCTCTCTCTCCTCTCTCTCTCCCCCACTTTTTCCCCACGTGACCGAAGGCTTCCCCTTCCCTTCGTTCCTTGCTCGTGAAAACCAAAAACGAGGAAGAAGAAGCCACACGGCTGCAACTCGACGGAGCAGCTCGTCTGGCCGTCGTCCCGCCGTCCCGCGCGATCCAGCCGCGAATCAGCCCTGTTTCGCCCCTGTCCGCACCGACCAGCCACCGTCCGGCCACCGTCCGGCCACCGCCCAGCTCCGCCCGACCTCCCCGACGTTCCCCTCGCCCTCCGCCGGCCTTGCTCCGCCATCTCAGCCACCGGATCAGCTTCGTTTGGCCATGAACAGCAGCTGGAAAAATGGGTTTCCAGCACTGTTCAAGGCCGTTTTGGGCCATTTCCCGGCCCCGAACCCGAGCCATGCTTTGGAGTTTGTTGTTCCTCGCGTCGCCGCCGTCGGATTGATCCGATTTGCGCGCGATTTGGTGAGTAATCTCACTAATCCTGAATTAGTTGGCTAATTATGCTTTAGGTTGGTTTAGTTTTAATTAATTATGTTTAGGTTGTTAGATTAGAAGTAATTAGCATTTATTAGTCAATTGTGATGCGATTTAGATAAATTGTTTGTACAATTAACAAGTAGACGTGGTCTACTATTTATTGGGAGTGTCTCGGGAATTTTTGGACCCCTAATTGAGCTTCAATTTGGCGATTCGGGCCTAAGTGAGATTTTTGGGCATTTAAATATTAATTTTCGGAATTAATTAAATAATTATTTATTTTCCGAAAATTCAAGGGAGATGGTCTGGAACCGGAAAATTATGCTGAGGATCGTGGCGAAGCCCGTTTATTTAATCGGACTGTATTTTAAGCTAAATTGAATTTTTAATATTAATTAATTTTCGAAATTAATTAAATAATTATTTATTTTCCGAAAATTCAACTGGGATGGCCCGTGACCGGAAAATTTTGCTGATGACTGTGGTGAAGTTCGTTTATTTAATTGGACCTTATTTTGAGCTAAACGGAATTTTTAATATTTAATAATTAATTTTCGAAATTAATTAATTATTTATTTATTTTTCGGAAATTAAGACTTTGATGGCCGACGACTGAAATCTCGTGCTGATTGTCGTGGCGCAGTCCGTTTATTTATTTGAGCTCTACGTTGTATGAAATTAAATAAATTGTGATATTTTAGGGATTTACCCTAAATTGATTGAAATTGAGTGAAATTGAATTATTGATTGGTAGATGGCCGTGTATGGCTAGTTAGCAATTGTAATGCCTTGTTGAGTGTAAGTGGAGAGAGTGATGAGAACTAACGAGAATTCTACCTGAGGCCGAGACTGATCAAGTACGAAGTATAGATGGCGTGGTTCGGTGATAAAGTACATCCTTGTAAAAACGGCGCCTTAAAGAACGCATGACGTAGATCGTCTATGACTTATGGCGGCGTGGTTCGGTGATTAGGGAAATCGCGTGCGAAAACGGCGCCTTAAAGAACGCACGTAGATCGTCAATGATTTGTGACCTATGACGGGCGTGGTTCGGTGATGGGGAATATCATTGCTAAAACGGCGCCTTAAAGAACGCACGTAGACCGCCTGTTACTTATGTCACCTTGGCGAAACGACGCCCGAGAGCATTAATGAGGCTCGTGACTAAGTGTACCGCTGGAGATTTTCGTGATCGGTAATTGGTACGTCACCTTGGCGAAAAAAGACGCCGAGAGCATTCATCCGCTCCGTGATCGAGTACCCGAATGGAGATTTTAAAGTATGGTGTTGATGTGACCGAGAGGTGGTCCGAATGACATGTAATCGACTAGATCGATTGATCATTGTTTTGTTATGATGTTGTGAATTGATTGATAGAATGGGAATGACCTTGAGTGGTCTTGCTGAAATGTGAAATCGACTAAGTCGATTTGATCGATGCTTCGATCAGTGATATGATTGCTTGGGTGTCTATTATGAATTGTATTGACTTGCAGGTGAGATATGAGGCCAAGGTACGTCTTCTGACCTATGCGTGTTTAGGCAGCCTTTAGTATAATAGTTTACTAATTGGGCTTAGTGGGGTAGAACTCGCCGAGACGTAGTCTCATCCCAGGGTTGGGGAAAAACATTTCGGGACCCCGCTAAGGAGCCGAGGAGGAAGAGTCGGAGAAGGATTTTTGGGAAAAGAAGATAATCCGAGATGGGCCTTGAGTACGGCCCAGATGGACTGAGATTGTATCTTCTTTGATATCTCGATTTTGATGTGAATAGAGTTTAGAATAAAAAGTTTGTGAAGTGTTCTGGTTTGTGGTCTGTATAAAAGTTTGGTTATAAATTTCAATATGAAAAATATGACCCTGCTTTTCTATCCCATCATTTTATTGTCTGGGGATTTTAACTGCTTCCGCATGTGCTTAATAAATGAAATGGTCGGCGATATATTGTCCTGGGATATCGCATTATAAAATCGACCAAGTGAGACGGATGTGTGCGTGCCTGAGGATCGGGGCGTGACAGGTGTTGTGCACGGTATATTGGCACAAGCGCAAGCACTTGAAGGATCAATCAGGTTCAAGCAATAGCTCTTATACATAAGCCTTAAATGGTAAGCGTCGAAGGAGAGGGAGAGAATATTGGTATTCTACTAGCAAGTGTCGTCCACGCATCCAGTTTTGTTGAGAGATTTCCTCAAATCTGGCTAGTCTACCATTTCACCTTTAAATGAAGTCAGTATTCTTCAAATTTTAATATTACAAAAAATAGATTGCCTGGGCTTTGAAATCGCAAGAATCATGGAATTAAAGTTCAGCTAACATTGGAGTTCTCTAATTCGATAATCAGGCCAAGACTCTCATGTCAATATCAAGCATACAGACATCAATTTAATCATGCAATTGCCATCCACATGTGTGAAATTGATAAGGAACTTGCACACACCATATCTCTTATCCATCTAATTCATGCTTATTCCACAAACTTCCAGCAGACTTTCATAATTGTAGCAAAGCATAAAAGACAGCAAATTGTGGTCCTTTGATGATTAATCGACATTAAAATGAAGCCATATCAAACTACAAGTGCACATAAGTCTACTTGATCAAAATGGCATCGATCTGGGGGCAAATTAATACCGAATTTACCCAAAGCAATCACGGTCGGCATGCAATACTTCGATTCTAACATATTCAAGTTTGGTGATGACCCCAATTCTTGCAAATTGGCATGAGATTCACCGTAATGCGTTCCTAGCATGAACATATATGATCCCCTAACCAAACTAGCCTCAAATTGGAATCAAATGCACACTAAATCGGGATATCAAGACACAGTCAACATACAAGGATCGATTTCCAGTAGAATTTAATTCATTCATGAAATAAATTGCTTTCAAGGGAACATGAAATTCACTACACATGCTTAAATAACATCAATATCAAGGACCAAATGACATCATCTTAGGGCTGCAATAGTTATGAATCAGATGTATTGATAGGTTGTAGCACATCCAAAGCAAGTTCAAAATTGAATACCTACGATTTTTAATGAAGAAACGGAACTCATATATGCTTATATGACTGAAATCGATCAATAATCTAGTAACGAAGGAAATTCTCGGTCAAGACTTGAATCAAAATACAAACGACTAAGTTCAGAATTTCATCAAACAGGTGATTCGCATCCAAATCATAACAAAGGTAGTCGGCAAGGTCAATCATCAATACGGCCTCAATCGAAGCTGTCTTCGCACAGACGGTAACAATAGCACTCAGCCTACGCCGTATAAGAAGCAACGGAAAACAGAGCAAATGTGGTTTAGTTGAATGAAGAATGATTAGCTATAGCGATTGACATCGGATATGAGTAAGGAGATAACAGAAGCAACATCCAGGATTGGAATCGTCGAAGCAGGCAGTCGTGATCAAAGCTTGAGAACTTCGGCATTACAGACCGAACTGTTGGCGATCGGGAAGCGGTGACGATCGGCAACGAAGCGAGAGGCAAGGATTCGAAAGAAATCTCCGAGAGAGAGTGACTTATGAATGCTCAAAAATCGCACGAGTCCCTTCAACCAGGGCTAGAGAGAATTTGTGGAGCTCCTTTTGCGTGTGTGAAGGTGGCTTTGTTTATGCTTTGGCCCCACTCTACAGAGCGCACCGAGCCTGATCTTGGAAGGGAATCAACTCAGATCGTTAGATGTAGAGAGAGAAAGGAAGAGAGCAAGTGAATTCTGTCGAGGGCCACGTGATGAGGCCTTGTTAGCCAGCGAATTCAACCGAGAGAGAAGAAACCTGTTTTGATCTTTCTCATGAGACAAAATTATTAAAAGTGTACTTAAGGGTGTTTTGCGAAAAACAATTTCTGGAAAAACGTTTTTCTCATTTTTCAGCGTTTGGTTCATTTAAGAAAATGAGTCAATAAAAAATATTTTCCTAATCAATGAAAAATGTTTTTCTTCCAAAGCTTAAATTCAGGAAAATGATTTCCCCTTTGAAAGAGCCGGAAAACATTTTCCAAAGTGTTTTAAGGTCCCGCTTAATAAAAAATTTATTATTAAAAGAATTTATAATTAAAAATTTGAATTTGTTATTATTATATCTTTTCTTTTCTTTTTTTCTTGTTTTCTCTTTTCTTTCTTTGCCTGTGAACGTAAATCCTAACTCCTCTCCTCTCTCCTTCTCTTTCGACCCCTCCCTTTCGTCACCGCCACCTCCTCCAACCCTAGCCCCTCTTGCGCTCCTGTTGGCTTTGCTCCCTCCTCTTCCTCTTCGTCGGCATCTTCTACACCTTCAATCATTTTTGAAATGCAATCCAAACACCAGAAAATATTTTCAGTCATGTATCACCAAACAATGGAAAACTAATTGTTTTTCTGGAAAATGGTTTCCCGGAAAACATTTTCCAAAAACATTATGTTTTCCCTGAAACAAAAGCACCCTAAGTTGCTAAACTCGTATGTATGGAGTTGATCTATTTTGTGAAATTCTTGAAAGAGCCTGAAATTTGGTATAAATAAAACAGTAAAATTGATTTTTGCACATTAAAACGGCATTCATATTTAATAGAACGGCTTTTTTCTTTTCCAAATAAAATTTGAAGAGCTTCGTCAAGAGAAGAGTAAAAGTATAGGTAGAGAATCTCTTGGTAATTTATTACATTAGGAATGCTTTTTGCTTACTAAATGCCTTCGCTATTAATGAGTTTAGAGCAAAATTTCTTGTTAATAACAAGTAAAATTGACCTCATGAATGAGAAAATTTCAAGAGTAACTTTCTAAAATACTAATCATGAACATCACATCTCAAAATATCCAACTATCAAGTAGTAAATAGTTAGCGAGAATGAGAAAATATTTATGTTTCTAAATTTGAATAAAAAAAGAATTATTTCGTTCCCGGTAGTCATTTTTGATAAAAATTATTTGAATATTTCGTTTGCTTATTAATGCAGAACCACCATATCGATACAAAATGGATGCAATGCATTCGTTACTGTCCATGAAAGACTCTTCAGAAATTTAGAGGAAGTGACTAGGACTCATTAGTAACTCTTACATGCTTGTCAGTTAAGAGACAATGTCTAGATGGACAGTCATTTTATTAGAATCGTGCGTTGATAGCAACTCTACATTCTCAGTCAGAATGAACAAGTGACCTCGCTCAGCACGGCCTTAGATCCAAGGGACAGGAGACAAACCAGAGCAATGCTTATTGAAGGAAATAGTCAAGAGACTTTGTGGGAACTGTACAACATAACGCAGAAACATGATATCATATTGTCGGACGCGTTATTCTATATTGCCAAACATCATTTTCCATTGCAGAAGTCCCAAACGATTAGTCATCAAACCCATATTTCAATGCTTCTTCGAGGTTATAAATATTGAAAATTTGGTAGCGTTCCCAGTCATCAAGGCCTTGGTCCGGCGCCATTCCACAGCTTACTATACACAAGATTTGCAAGGATGGGAATTCCATAGAGTATTTCTCAGCTAGGATGCTCTTGATTTTTGGCAACTTGAAAAGTCTAAGAGCAGTTAACTCGGAGAAGGTGATTGTCGTACCGGTTACTTCTTCACATTCTTCATGGCCAGCAATTAGTTTTATATCTTCACATGACTCTACTACTAGCTCTTTGATTTGCCCGAGAAATTTAGCCATGAAGGTTGTGAAAAGAATTTCCAAACGGGAGCACCTCATAGCCTTAATGTATCTCAAGTTTGGGAACGGGGACATTTGGGAGACCATCAGACTGCCAAATATGCCTCAAGTTTTCGAGATCATGCAAAACTGACCTCCTCAATTTGCCACTCTTTGTATTTGTCCCATCACTTTTGTATATGATCTCAACCAAACGGCATGATCTCACTTCTAGGAAGTCGAGACAAAGCTGCAGTCTCTTCCACATGTGGGATGGGGCAACACATAGGAGATTGTCACAGTGCTCCAGTCGAAGAAATTCCAGTTTGCAAAAGGAATCATAAGGAATTTGATTGTTCCATAGCTCTTTGCACCGAGCACCTTCAATTTGTAGTTTTCTTATATTGGGGAATCTAGCCTGCACGAGTTTAATGTGAGAAAGGAGGATAAATAGCACAAATTATTAGATTGTTCATTCTAAAATATGAAATGCAAGAATACAGATGAACATAGTAAGGGATAGAGCAAACCATCTCGTTGAACAATGGTTGTGATGATTCATCATCCCCTTTAGCTATCCCCTTAGGAACCACTTCCTTCATCTGTGCGCAATTGCTAATCCATAGGCTCTTGAGTTTCATTAGAGTTGTGGCCATACAAGTGGGGAAAATATATCTTAGGTTGCAACAACTGCAAACACGGACTTTTTTTAGACTAGGAAAACCCAAAATCATTTGGGAGTCACTCTTCACCGTATATTTCAACTTTCCTGCTTCCCTCACCATCTTTACTTCTGATTTGGAGAGCAATATAGTTGTTTGTGTAGTATTTGCTTCTGTGGACCCACAATCAAACAATGATTCTAGAGAGGGACAATTTTCAATCTCAACAATTGTTAGGTTGTGCAATCTCCCTATGATTGTGGAAGGGAAGACGTTGTGTAGCTTAGAGCAATATCCAATAGAGAGGGTGGCTAATTTGCAGAAGGAATTTTCCATAAGTTCACTATACCATATTCCTTGGAAGGATTCTTCTGACTTAAGCTTTAACTCCTCCAAGCTTGGTAAACTAACCTGCTCACAAGAGCTATGCGTTAGATTGTAGCTATGGAAAATTTGTGAAATTGGCCTATTCCCAACAATCTATCTAATGTGGTGGAAGAGAATTTTCCATTAGTGGCCTCTATCTAACAAATATAGTTATAAATTATGAACGCATTTTAATTAATAAAACCAAATAAAGATCTTCAAAGAGATTTGATTACTTGACTTGTAAGCATGTGCCTATGTCTATTATGGGTATAATCTAAAGAGAAGGGATTTGTACTTATGGGTATAATCTAAAGAGAAGGGATTTGTACCTTTTGATCAAAGAAGTAATCGGAATAAGCATTTAGTGAATCTGAAGTAGTGGTTATTGACTCTTTCTTTCCATGAGGATATGAGAAGAATTTCTTTGTGGGACAGCGCGTTATAGATAGTCGCTTCAATAGTGGTAGCTTTATAATATCATCCGTTCCTTCTTCATCCATAATCACCGTCTTCATATTTGGACAATCCTCCACTTTAATGTCTTCAATTTCTCTGTGACATTTAGCCACAGACAGCGAAAAGAGAAATGATAGCCCCATTTCACAGACAGAGAGCTCCTTCAAGTTTCGAAATATCGATATTCCTTGTAATTGTACATCTTGTTTCAACATGCGCCACAGGTTTGGCAACTTAGATAATGCCAATGTACTTAGTCGAGAGAGAATCTCGACTTCTCCAGTGACTTTTAGCTCCTCCAGGTCGAAAACTACTTCTGCTAATGGAGAGCCCACAATTTCCATTGACTCCATATTTGGCAGCTTCAATATCCAATCTTTGGGAATACTCAATGTGGATTTAGATTCTTCTATCTTTGGCGATTTTAGACCACTGTATTTTATTGAGGGTTCACTGTAGAGTATCTTTTCTAGGCCAAGGAGTCCAACCATTACTAGGGATTCCAAGCAAGGCAACGAAACCTAATGAAGCACCACAATCAAACTCATTAAAGGTAAGTTACAAGTAAATCTATTTTTAGAAAAATGCTTTTAGAATTTTCTTGTGTTTGGATATGGAAAATTGACTGAAACTCTCAGGCTAAAATCCAAGAAAATGAATTTCTCTTCCGTAAAAAGTAAAATCATTTTCTCCCGCGTGTCATCATAGTTGTTAGCTTTGATTTGGTTGATCTTCAAAGCTATGACCATAATTTTTTTTCTCTTTTCTTTTGAAATCATCTACTGATCTTCAAAACTACTGTCATTGTAATTGTTATCTTTTCTTTCGTTTTTCTATTTTGACCTTCAAAATTAAAGACAAATTCATGTCGGAGTTAAATTTTTACTAAATTATTTCTTAACTTATTGCTTTTCATTATGAACAGGTAAATATGATTTATTTGGTTTAGTTTCTCTCAGATTGTGTTTTCAGCAGTACCAAATACAAGAAAACAAGAAAAATGAATTGGCAGGAAAACATTTTTCAGCAACAATGAATTTTCAGCGAAACAAAGGAAACGTAAATATGTGAATGAGTTTGATGTCTCTTAAGAATGTCAAAAACTTAATTGAGACAAAGGGATGACAGAAGCAACGTTGACATGGTGAGGTTGGCATGACGTGTTAGAATCAATTGCTAACTTGCATGTCAGTGAAACATGAATTATGTGGACTTTCTTTGTTACGTGGCTACTGGTTCGCCTTCTATTTATTTATTCTCTCACTTTCTTCATTTTGAAATTGTTGAATTTCGCGCATTCATTTAAGATTCATTCTTGTTTTGTACAATGTTTTTTCTTCTCATTAAAAATGTTAAATGAGTAATAAATTTGTCGTAGTACAAACCATGTTAAAGTCCAAGTAATTAGTGCAATTACCTAACATTGAAATAAATTGAAAAAACAAATCGTAGAAAAAGGCTTCTCCTCGCTATAGTTGAATGTGAATAAAAATGTATGGTCTGTGTTTTATTTGTGTTTCAAGATGTACAAATAATCAAACCTAATGCAGTATGCACTATGGCTTAGTGAACACCAATATCATCTTATCCTAAATCCCCCTGTAATAATATAATTTGGGTATCGTTTGCAAGATTAAGAATTAAGGAAACTTATACCCAGAAAATGAAAAAGTTACCTGAATCGGAGCACCCTTAGCTCTATTGCAAAAGCTCGTTATATTTGGTAACTTACGCAAATCTAGACGACGTACATTAGGCAACTCAACCATGTCATCAATAGCAACTTCTACTTTTCCTGCATCATCTGTGATAATGGCTTGTAATGAGTCACATTCACATATTTCAATCTCTTTCAAATGGACACGTCTTTCCACCTTTGACGGGAACCGCAGATTTTTCAATTGGTGGCACTTTTCAATATGCACAACTTTTAATTTGCTGAAGCAAACTGGTATGGCAGGGCCATTGCATATCTTCTCCAGATTAATAAGATTTTTGAGGAACAAAGACTCTAAATCCCTAAATGCAGTGAGAAGGTCATTTAATGAATTGACAATGTACTTGATTGAGGGGCTGTTCTGAATGTCGAGATGCTTCAGTTGCGTAAATCCTCGAATGCACAACTCGTGAGCATTCTCCTTGAACTCTCCCAATCCATCCAAATATAAGTATTGAGTTTTTTGCAGAGTATTCTGAATCCATTCTTTTGAGAGAATACCATCCAATCCTTCCAATTTGAGTTTCATGGTTCTCAAACCATGAAATTCCCTTCCATACGCATTTCCTATGTCGATCCAAAATCTGATCAGGTTCCCAAATGGCAAGTCATCATCCTTTAAGAGTACGATTGGATCACAAATCGATATTTCTAGAGAGGCTAGCTTTCTCAAGCTCTTCAACTCAGCAAGCCTAGCATTACACGATTCCGCTGGTATTTCATCATCGACTATCCATCGACTAAAGCTTCCCCTCATATATTTTCTTCCAAGTTGACTAAGCCTTTCAGGGCACCAGGCTCGATTATCTTAAGCAAGTCACAATCATCTAGATTCAATGATCTCAGATTCCTAAGTTCCCTGATTTCTTTAGGCAACTTAGAAATTTGAGATCCTACCAAGCTGAGAATTTGCAATGTTTTGAGCTTGCCAAGAATCGCCACATCATCCACAATGCAATAGTCTAAGTATAATCAGTGGAGATTCCCGAGGATGCCGATCGAGGAACGTAAATTGGGGATATGTATGAAGCGAAGATATAGGACTTGGAGCTGCTCCATGCTTGTGAAATCTAGTCCACAGCAATCTCTCACATCATGTTGGTGTATAGGTGTCTCGAACAACCCTATCTGAGACAACAAGAATATCTTCAAGTCGGGAAACACACACTGCATTTTTTCAGCAAGGCTATCACCGTAATCATTAACAAGGCATATTGCCCAACATTTCTCAAGCTTTTCTTTTGGCCACGAAACATAAGAGTTGTTCATCATTAAGGAATTCTGACTTCTAAATGGAGTTGAGACGACCACCTCACTATAAAGATCATGTATGGTCACATTTTCCATGTCATCACCATCATCCTGCAACAAACAAACAGAACGGAGGCTATCGAGCATAGTATTCAATCTATCCCTTGAATCTTCTATTGTGTCATTGAATCTCTCAAACAAGCCCAACCCCATGCCTAGTCCCAGCAGAAGTTCGACTTTAATGGTCCCGCCAATAAGACCACAAAGCAAGAATAAGGACTTCGTTTCCACACTCTCCAAATGGTCATAACTCAACTTCACTATAGTTTCTATTTTTGGCTCATCTATTTTTATCAATGCGTTTTTCCATGCGGACACACGGCTGTCTTTCAAATAGCTTGCGATGGAGATAATCAAAAGAGGCAAACCTAGGAGCTTCTCAACCACTTGAGCTGCTATTGCTTTCAATTCCTCGTCTTTGAGCTGGTCGCCGACGATCTTTTCAAATAGCCTGAAAGCTTCGTCGTTGTTTAAACTTTCAAGATGAAATGTTTTATCCGCATGCATCTTTTGCTCCAACACATCTTTAAATCTTGATGCTAGCAGCAACTTGCATCCCCTGCTCTCGTCTCCTGCAGGAATTCCAACCGCCTTCAAATCAAGTGGCCCCCACAGATCGTCCAATATTGTGAGAACCTTCTTTGTCGGATCGCTCTGTAATTTCCGAAACAGAAGATCTCTTCTTCCGACTTCGCTTGGCGTGTTCAGATCCAGACTCAAGGCGTAAGCAATGTCATCTTGGATTTTCTTCAAGTCTTGAGTCTGCGATACAGTCGTTGTGGCAATCAGGTGGAACAGTCTCTTCTCGTTCCTGAGTTTCTTCTGGACTTCCTCCAAGAGCGTAGTCTTCCCCACGCCGCCAGGCCCGTAGATCCTAATCACTTTGAGCTTCTCATCATCCAGAGCATTCATTATGCCCTCAAAGAAGGAAGCTTGTGAATTGGTGATAGTGTCACCCCGATCACTGGTAGAGGAATTCACCTCGGGAGGGCTAGCGACATGCCCTGGCGGAGCACTCTCGTAGTAGACCCTCTCGAATTTACCATGAGGAATGAGTGCTTGGATGGCCTGGACTGTCTTCCTTGCGTCCCTGCCGTGACAATAACGCTCCTTTGGGTTGGGAAGCCACCCACAGAAGCGAGTTCTGTTGGCTCTTCTATCATCATCCAGCACGCGACGCGCCTTGTCAGTGACTGTCTCTGCATTATTCTTCCATCTGTCAACTTCGCGTTTTATCTCCTTCATGTTGTTTTGAGCATCATCGATGGAACGCTGGATCCCGATCCTGGCGTCATTCAGCTTCTCAACTTCATCGTTAAGTTGGCGAATATAGCTGTTAGAGAATATCACGTAGCCGCAGTGACGACCGACTGGAGCCACCAGGTACTCCGCCACCTTGGAAGCTACACGTAAAATAATATCCCACATTTTCCCCCCTTTTCGACTTCTACTTTTCTGGTTTTCTTTCCTTTCTCTGTGGAGGAAGAAAGTTAAAAAATTGTAATATGCTGAGGAAGGCGGGACTGCAGGAACCCAAAAAGGAAATGATTTAGGAAGAGGAAAGAGAACAGAAAGAGAAGAAGAATATTGAATTACCTTCAAGAAATGGAGTTGGGAGGCGACAGCTTGGTGGGGGGAAAAATCGTATTGGGAACAGAGAATCAAGCAGAGAATATCATCTTTCGGAAATCAGTCGCTAACAAAGAGAACAGGGCTGGGGGACGAGGTGAAGCTGATGCGTGAAGCATAAGAAAAGGAGCAACAGCGAATAGCCGGTAACACGTGGCAGGTTGACGCCAACCCTCCAGCTCTCCCAGAGGAATCTAAAAAGGACAGCTCTTTAACCGACAATAGCCGGTCTCCGGGTTCATCTCCCTATTCAGCATCTGATTCCTAATAGATTGAAAGTTACATTTGATTAACAAAATTTACTAATCAATTCACAAGACACTGGTAAACTACAATCATGCATTACTTTTGTCAAGATTTAAAGCTACTCACCGTTGTGAAAAAGAAAAAATATTTGGCCTAACTACTTGGTAAGTTGAAACTTACTTTTCAATTCAGAAAAATTATTTATCTCTTCGAGAAGTTTCTTTTCCTCATATAAACATATTAACCATCATGAATGGTATGTATAAATGGGTACAAATATTTATCTATCTGCGCTACCAAATACAAATAGTATCACGTTTGGACCGTCTACCTAGATCATAACTCACATTTTACATGATTTAGGTTATCAGTAGAGTATTGTTATAGGTTCATGTATTACTAGTCAAGGTAGGCTTCCTTGTCATAGAAAAAGGGGCAGAAACTTACTTTTCAAATAAAAAGATAATTTGTCGTAATTACTTGGTAATTTGAAACTTTCTTTTCTATGTGAAAAATTACTAATAACTTGGAGAAGTTTGTTTTCCTCGTATAAACATACTAACCATCATCAATTGTATAGTTTACAAATGGTAACAAATATCCATCTTCCCACACTACCAAATACAAGTAATATTATATTTGGACCATCTATCTGGATCTTAACTCACATTTTACATGATTTAGGGTATTAGTAGGGTATTTTTATGGGTTCATGTTTTACTAAGGAGGGTGGGCTTCCTTGTCGTAGAAAAAGGGTACAAACTCACCTTTTAAATAAGAAAAGTTACTAATTGATGTTCAATAATTACAAACCTTGCATTTATTGATACCACTTTTGTAGTTGAAAAGTTACTTACCACATGTAAGTTGAATGTTACTTATGATCCAAGAAACTCTTCAGTTGCTTTGGAATAGTACAAGTTGCAAATGGATACATATCCACTTTTTCCAACGTGTAAACTTAAATATCATTGTCAAAAAAAATTACATAGTATAAAACCATGATATATCGATACTTAATTTTCATATCAAATCCACTAACCACCTTGAGAGTTGCTGATATCTCATAGGTTGAAATTTACGTTCCCTGACAAAACATATTAATCAATCGAAGAATTAGTTGTCAATTATATAGCCTGTTCAAAGCAATATAATTAGTATATTGCTAGTCTACCACAAATGTACCACATGTTACGGAGTTTTCTCACTGCGATAGCTACTAGCCTACTACGGTTGTTACAAAGCCGTAATAAATATTACAAGATCCAAAAAACTTTTGGAAGAAAGTACTTCAATTGAGGGATGAAATGAAGCTTTTTGGATGATAATTCTATTCGAATTTAGGAAAAGGCTTTACTACTGTTTGGCCCTTGACATCCTCTAAGGTCTATTCGTGATCACTACAGCAAAATTATGTTATCTCTGTCAAATCTGGAGAAGACATTGATTTCTAAGGTGTTCACATCTTTTTTGATTTTTTCAATTGATTATATGCATCGGACATCACATTCGGCACCAACAACAAAAAAGAAAAACCACTTTCTAATTTTGCTTACCATCAATCACTAAATTTGATTCAAGGGCAAGCATGTTACGAAATATTAATCTCAAGAACACGTAGATATGTCAATAAATGAATCTCTTCCACTGAGTTGCATACACATTAACCATATGATACTTGTGCATTTGATGCCTCTTGTTCATACCATACCATGCATATAATTCAGACTTCCTTGGTTATAAAATGCCCAAATTATGATCAACCATCAAATCGATGAGATACCATATGAGGAATCGATTTTCATAAGTTGCTTCTTTTGGTTGGTAGATCCTAGAGACATCCAATACATCCCTATCTTGGTCGATCTCTACTAACACCTAATTTTTGACTCGTAAATTCATCATTTACTCATTGGAAAATTAGGGATCAAGCTCACCCCTAAACAAAAAAAACATAATTTTGCATTCACATTGCAATTAGGCATTGGGAACATCTTTCGTTTAGTAATAACATGTCCACATCAAATTAATTTAATCTAAATTGGTCCAGTCATGAATTGCATTCGAATTAACCCAACATGCAAAATAAGCTTGACTTTGGACTCATTTGAATTTTTAAGACTAAGCCCACATGAGCATGGACCCCTACGAATGAACTCAGCCAAACCCCATTTGGCTTAGCCGAAGTTTTCGCATGCATGTCGAGTGATGCTTCCAATTAGAGAATAAGATCGACAAGGAAGGAATGTGAATAACTCTTAAGCTATTGCCCATCATGGTAGGCGATTGATTCATTCGGCCAACAAGAGGAATCATCACAAAAAAGGAATGATATATGGCCACATATTTGGGACATGATTCTCGGCCATTTTGGGAGGAGATAGTGGGATTTGCTGAGGTCAAGATATTCTCTTAAGGTTCGGTGGAGGTCAAATTGAGAAAAGAGGATGGAGTGAGTTTGAGAATTCAGTGCTCCAAGAAGGTTCTCTCCTCACAGACCGTCAACTTAATGTGACTCTATTTCACAGATTATCCAACAGTCGAGCTTGACCACTTCTTTCTGACCTCTCTTTGGTATTAACCTCCACGTAAACGACCCTCTTCTCCGCAGAATATAACGTGAACAATTCATCACAAAGCCGACGCTTCTCATTGCAAACTCCATATTCTTACGTGTCTCTCCCTCCCTAACACGTACCAACCCCACGTTCACCATCGTTGTTCTGCTGCTGCTGCTGCCGCTGCTCTCTCTCTCTCTCTCTCTCTCTCTCTAAAACGCAGAGGAGGAGAAGGAAGACAAACGCGGCGCTACACCAAACAGAAGTGAAGGCTTTATTTAATTAAAGGGCTTAAGGCCCTGTCCGCCCAAGCTGGGCCCAGAAAGCCTGGCCCACGGGAAAAAGAGCCCGTGGATAGAAGGGGGTATAAAAGGGAGGAGAGAGAGAGAAAAACATACCGTTTTGTTAAGGAAAAGACGTACGTTTTTCTCTCTCAACGCTCTTCCTCCCTTACGTTATTCTTCAAAGCAAACAGTGAAGTGCTTGAAGGAATTTTTGCCTCCCCGGATCGAACAGGACCGGATTTTCTTCCTCCATTGGCGTCGGTGTCTAATCTGTGGATTAAAAGGTACGCTCGACTCTGTGGTGTGCTTTAGGATCGGTGATACGTGTCGTTTTCTTGGGCTTCGCTTCCGCATTGATTTAGGGGTTCGATTTAGTGTCGAATCCGGTGTTTTGGGGATCCGTTAATCCCAACATTGGTATCAGAGCCCTAGTTCACGTTTTCCTGATCAATTTGATGTGTTTTTGATTGATTTTTCGCAAAAGGAACTTCGGCCGTACGGATTGGGGCGAGCAATCCCGACACCCGAGAGTTCTTCGGCAATTTTCATGAGTTTTCGAATGTCAAAAACAAATTTTGAAAGCACTGGGAGAAAGAGGACGTCGAGACGAGTCCGGAGATGCATCGAGCGCCGCCGGAAGACGCCGCACGCGCCCACACGCGGCCGGCGCTGCGCGTGGGCGCGACGCGCCGAAGCGCTCGATCGCCAGCGCGTGTGGAACACGCGCCGGTCGGCGATCGGCGCGTGCTCGCCGCCGGCCGCAACCCGCACGCGCCGATCCGCGGACCGACGCGTGCCGACGTCAACATGACGTCACCCAACGGCCGGCCACCGGGGTGACGTCAGCGATGACGTCGGTTGACCGGGCGGCGACCCGACCCGCGACCCGACCCGACCCGACGCGCTGACGATGGCACGCGCGCGACACGTGCCGCTGACGTCTGCGTGACGTCATCCCGCACGCGCACGGCACGTGCCAGCGGTCCGCCCGAACGGTCTGACCGGTCCGAACGGTCCGACCGGTCCGACCGGTCCGTCCGGTCCGACCTGTCCGACGACCGACGAGCGTTGACCGGCGACGACCGTTGACCGACCGTTGACCGTTGACCGACCGTTGACCGTTGACTGACCGTTGACCGTTGACTTTGACCGTTGACCGTTGACCAAAAAAAAAAAAAAAAGGAAAAGAATGTGTTTCTTTTTCAATTAAGTCTATGAGTCTATGTGGATTATATGTAATCCCTTATTTGTTCTGCATTTGTTGCAGGAACAATGCCTCCCCTGAGGTTACGCACACCTATTCGATGTATCATGAACGAAGGAAAGGCTGTCTAAGTTGATAGCCGATTTGATCGATCATCGATGGGAGAGTGGTGACTTAATTGATCATGTCCTTGAAGTCAACGGAAAATTCAACAGGTCATATGGAATGGTCGTCCTATGTCACGATCGAGAGATGGTGCGATTTTTCATAAACACTCTTCCACCGAATGGCAAGATGTGTTGAATCGCATATGGGATGTCAACGGAGCTGCTTCCTATAAGAAAATTGTGATAGATTTTGTAAATGAATATTACTATATTGTTACAAGGGAAAAGATCAAGAAATTGAACAAAAGAGGATCTTTCCCAGTTCAGGTGTCTTGACTATGTGTTAGTTGTATTGGGTGATGTATGTTAAGTGTGCTTTGTGGACATATAATGTATTGTTTACTACCCGATTGTTATTGATGTAACAACTGATATGTTAGTTGTATTGATTGAAAGCATTATTGTTTTATTGGAAATCAATTATCTGTTTTGCTACATTATTTCGGTTGATTCTTGTGGGTAATTAGCTATGGGTAGTTATAGAAGTTTTTGTAGCTTCATAGAATTGATTTTGCATATGACAATCATATTAATGATAGTTTTAAGTTAGGATTTTTGGAGGATGATTGGAAACGTAGTGACCTTTTGATTCGAAGCCTTACTTGAAATTATTTATTAATATGATGGGTCTATGCAAATAGGGATGCATAAATGATAGGCATTAATAATTCGTGCATATTTGTCTCGATTTGTTCAGATCAATGGCTTCAGCCACAAAAAGCATAGTTGCTGAGCTGAACAAAGGTGAAAAGCTCAATGGAGACAACTATGAAGTTTGGCAAATGAAAATCCAGTATGTGCTGGAAGAGCAAGAATCACTTGAGGCTCTTGTCATGACCATGGTAGAACCTGAAGAGGGACCCACTGAACAGCACAAAAAGGACAAAGAAGCTTTTCTTGCGTGGAAAAGAATGAACTCTCTAGCTCGCATCACGTTGCTGAGCAGCATGGAAAATGATGTCATGCGAGAGTTTCGGCGTTTTGACAATGCCAAAGAAATGTGGGAGGCATTGGAAGCTAGGTTTGGTCATACTTCGGTGACTAGACTAAGGCAGCTCACTATCAGATTTGACTCTTATAAGAAGCCTCATGGTCAGACCATGAAGCAACATCTTAGAAAGATGTCAAATATGATAACTGAGCTGAGAGACGCTGGCCATGTCCTCACAGATGAACAACAGGTGCAAGCAGTGATTCGTTCCTTGCCTCAGAGTTGGGAGCATATGAAGGTGCACGACTCACAATGAGAATATCAAAACATTTGAGGATGCATTGCGTCATCTTGAGCTGGAAGAGGACCGCCTGTTGGCGGCTAAGCCGGATGCTGATCTATATCATGCAAGTTCTAGCTCAAATGGAGCTTCGTGCTCCAAGCGCAAGTGCCCTAGCTGGTTTGATAAAGGGAAAGGCAAGGAAGAAGCTGGTCCTTCAGGGAAGAAACCCAAATTTGACCAACATGATAGAGGAAAGCGTCCTCACATGAAAAAGCTAGCAAGGGTGAAATGCTACAACTGTGACAAGAAGGGTCACTATGCTCGCGACTGTCGTGAGCCAAAGAAGGTATGCACCCCTTGTACTTTTCAGAACTTTACTTATGTGTCAAGTTCTGTGTTCTTGATGAGTCTAATCCTTTGTGGACTGTGGATTCGGGGCGACGGACCATGTAGCGAAGGATAGAGGATCCTTCGTGGAATTCCGACGAGTACCTACGGAACTAAGTGGATCTATGTGGGAAACAACTCAGAGTGAAGTGAAAGGAATTGGCACATGCCAACTGAATATGCGCGGTGGACGCACTTTGTTCCTTCATGATGTGCTGTATGCTCCGGAGATTCGTCGGAATTTAGTGTCTCGTATTAGTGTTGGTCGATTAGGTTTTTGTATGAACTTCGTAGTAGAGGTGTGAATTTGTTCTTGAATACAAATTACTATGGTTGTGGCTATTTTCTAAATGGTTTTATTGTATTAGATGTTGATTATGTTAATGCTAATGTTTGTTATTCCCTTCTCACGTCTCCTAATAAATATGATAATGATGTGAATGTGTGGCATGCTAGACTTGGTCACATTGGCCAACAGCGTATGAATAGACTAGCCAAAGAGGGCTTGTTAGGCAATATTGGAAAAGTCGATTTGCCCGTATGTAAGCATTGCCTGGAAGGGAAAGCAACACGAAAACCATTTGGAAAAGGAAAAAGAGCTGAATTTCCTCTACATTTAATCCATTCCGATGTCTGTGGTCCAATGAATGTGAGAGGAAGGCATGGGGCTGTTTATTTCATCACCTTTATTGATGATTATACTCGATTCGGATATGTCTATTTGATTTCTCACAAGTCTGAAGCAATAAGTTGTTTCAAAAGGTTTATGAACTTGGTAGAAAATCAATTAGACAAGAAAATAAAAGCATTGAGATCCGATCGAGGTCGAGAATATTTATCTGATGAGTTCAGAAAATTATGTGATGAAAAAGGAATAGAAAGACAGTTGTCTATTCCATATACTCCTCAACAAAATGGTGTTGCGGAAAGAAGAAACAGAACCCTACTAGAAATGGTTAGGTCTATGATGGCGCATGCTAACTTACCAATCACCTTTTGGAGTGATGCATTGTTAACTGCTGCATATATACTTAACCGGGTGCCTTCCAAATCAGTTACTTCCACTCCATATGAGTTATGGACAGGTAGAAAACCGGACTTAAGTTTTCTTAAGCCATGGGGTTGTGCTGCCTATACACATGAGTCCTCTCACAAGTTTGGGAAATTAGGTCCCAGAGGAAAGAAGAGTATTTTCATAAGATACTCAGAACACTCAAAAGGGTATGTGTTCATTGGTGAGCAGGAAAGTGGGAGTGTAACTGAATTTGAATCACGAGATGTTACATTCTTAGAGGATGAGTTTCCTAAGAAGGGCGAAATAGGGGAAGATCACTCCCTATTTGAGACTTTGGATCAAGATAATGATATTGGTGGGGTTCATCCAAGTGGGAGCGTAATAGGGAATGATGTGCAAAGTGTACAATCTCCCGTAAGGCGAACAAGTCGCCAAAGTATTCCCCGTCGACGTTTTGACATTGAAGGGGAAACTTTTATGGTTGCTCCACAAGATGAGGATGAGCCAAGAAATATCAATGAGGCTCGAAGTGCCCTAGTAAAGAAAAATGGATTCGTGCAATGGAAGAGGAAATGGAGTCAATGGAATCAAACCAAGTCCGGAACCTGGTTGATCTTCCAAAAGGACGCAGAGCTATTGGGAACAAATGGGTTCTCAAAATAAAGCGAAAGGCTGATGGCTCGATAGAAAGGCATAAGGCTCGCCTTGTGGCGAAGGGGTATAATCAACGGGAAGGAATTGATTATGAAGATACGTTTTCTCCGTGGTGAGATTTACCTCGATTCGCATTATTCGGCAATAGTAGCTAGTCTCGGATCTTGAGTTACATCAAATGGATGTAAAGACTGCTTTCCTCAATGGAGAATTAGAGGAAGAAATATATATGGAACAACCTGATGGTTTCATAGTGAAATGCCAAGAAGAAAAGGTATGTCGACTTTTAAGGTCGATATATGGTCTTAAGCGATCATCAAGACAATGGTATATACGTTTTCATAATGCCATAGTGGCATATGATTTTACAATGATTGATGAGGATCATTGTGTATATATCAAAAGATCCAAGGATCAATTTGTGATCATATCATTATATGTTGATGATATGCGATTGCCGGAAGCAATATGGAGTTGGTTAATACTTGTCAAGAGATGGTTGTCTTCTAACTTTGAGATGAAGGATATGGGTGAGGCTGCATACATTCTTGGAGTTAAGATTTCGAGAGATCGTTCGAAGAGATCGTTGTCTCTTTCGCAAGAAACCTATATAAATAAGGTTCTTGAACGATTTCGTATGCAAGATTGTAAACCCATAGACACTCCTATTGCAAAAGGTGAAGGATTGAGCCATAGACTGTATCTAGGGACTCCACAAGAGAAGGAACAGATGAAACAAGTTCCTTATGCTAGTGCTGTTGGAAGCTTGATGTACGCTATGATGTGTACAAGACCCGATATATGTTTTGCGGTTGGAATGGTGAGTAGATACCAATCCAACCCGGGTCCAGCACACTGGAAAGCCGTGAAGAGAATACTAAGGTATCTGAAGGGAACTGCTGATTTCAAGCTGAATTATCAAGGAAAGGATCTGCGACTTGAAGGCTATTCAGATGCCGATTGGGGAGGAGATTTAGATGAAAGAAAATCTACCTCGAGTTTTGCTTTCTTACTTAACAATGGCGCCATATCATGGAGCAAAGAAGAAGCAAACGTGCATAGCCTTGTCCACGATGGAAGCTGAGTTCGTGGCGTTATCGCGGCGGTACAAGAAGCGGTTTGGCTTAAGAGATTTTTGGATCATTTAGGTGTTATTGAGAAAGCTGTAAATCCATTGTTGGTTAACCGTGATAGCCAAGCAGCTATAGCGTACACCAAAGATCCAAAGTATCATGGCAAGACCAAACATATAGATACCAAGTATAACTTTGTAAAAGATATGGTTGCACGAAAAGATGTGAACTTGCAGTACATATCTACGCATAGAATGGTAGCAGATCCTATGACAAAGCCAATACCTAGAGATGTGTTTTGTGGTCATGTAAAATCTCTAGGATTGCGTAGAGTCTCGATGTACCGAATTGTAATTTCCCCGAGTTGTTCACATTTATGAAATTTTGTTTTTCATTGATTAATGCCTATGAACCTTAGTATAATCTTTATGCATCTTAATGCTCAGTGCATTATTTTAGGTTGAGAAGTATGTCGGACAGATATTAGATTAGCCCACTCACACGGGTAATCGCCTCATTTCTTGTGTGATAAATAGAGATGAGACTGTTTTTAAGCTTATTATCTAGGTGATAATCGAGAGCTCAAGCTTAAAACACGTATGTCGCCTTAACGAGTGTTAAGATGAGGACATAATTCTATGATGTCCGAAAGTAAAATACCCCACATATTTTACTCTATCGTCTAAGATGCCGATGTGAGTTCGATGAATTTTGTGAATGAGTAGATACGTGAACTCAAGTTAGACATTGGGTATGTCTGAACTATCATCCGTACGGTATTGAAAAGTGTAGACATACGCTCCATGGGAAAGGAGTTAATACCGTAATACGTATTTCATACTACCTATGCATGAGACGACCAATAAGAGTGGCAAAAAGTTTGATCTCAACTTTTATGACGTGTGAGACTCTTGAGGAAATGAGTTCCTCAATTTTTAGTCCCCTTATGACTCTTACTTATTCTCAAGGTTTCTATTTAGTGTTTGCTATCTTAGAATGTTGCCAATGGTCATGAGATGATTCGATCTAATGGGGCATTTCTAGAAAAGCAAGCTGGACTGAAATTGAGAGTTTGAAGGAAAGAGGAAGATCGATTTTTGGAGAATCACATTGTGGTTTTGTATTCACTGGTCGACCAATTATAACTGTCTTTGTGATAATTATAATTGTGAATACAATATATATATCATGTTTAAAAGAGATTAAGGGAGATATAAATGTGATCGATCGATCTAGGGTACCGCATACTAAATCTACTCGGAGTGTGACGCCCAATTATGAGCTGCTATATATTCCTACAGATGTATAGCAACGAGCTCTCAAAGTATGCTGGTCGCACGGATTATTCACCGGTATGAATGTTGAAGAGAGGTAAAGAGAATCTTGTTCGGCCCACCTTGTGCGAGTGGGAGATGAAGGCTTTATTTAATTAAAGGGCTTAAGGCCCCGTCCGCCCAAGCCGGGCCCGAAAGCCCGGCCCACGGGAAAAAGAGCCCGTGGATAGAAGGGGGTATAAAAGGGAGGAGAGAGAGAGAAAAACATACCGTTTTGTTAAGGAAAAGACGTACGTTTTTCTCTCTCAACGCTCTTCCTCCCTTACGTTATTCTTCAAAGCAAACAGTGAAGTGCTTGAAGGAATTTTTGCCTCCCCGGATCGAACAGGACCGGATTTTCTTCCTCCATTGGCGTCGGTGTCTAATCTGTGGATTAAAAGGTACGCTCGACTCTGTGGTGTGCTTTAGGATCGGTGATACGTGTCGTTTTCTTGGGCTTCGCTTCCGCATTGATTTAGGGGTTCGATTTAGTGTCGAATCTGGTGTTTTGGGGATCCGTTAATCCCAACAAGAAGAAAAGAGCAGACTGATGTTAATGGTCGAACATGGTGGAGCTTGGCCTTATGTCAAACTCACACTGTAGATGGCAATTACTAAGGACTTTGTATAATTTGTGCATTTTCTTTCAGTTTCTTTAATTAGATCGAATGATTGAAATGTAAATATTGTTCTTTCTTTTACTTAGATGCAAATTTACAATAATGACATGTGAAATGTATATGAAATTATTTAGTCCCTAGATCTCCAAGCATATAATTAATTACACCAAAAGTAGTCGAACTCAATCATCGGAAAATAAGAGTAAAGAATATCTTTCATCCAAGAACATAAAAAAAAAAAAAAAAAAAAGTACATGCATCTACCTATACACCTAATAAAATATAAATTCAAAAGGATTGCTGAAAAGGCTTGGAAGCATCATGTTAATATGTGCACTACCATATTTAATGACATATTTAGTCCCAAATCTGTACATATTGTTTTACGAATAACAGAAGCAAGTTTTTTTTAAAAAAACGCAACCATTTAATTCGGTCAATTACCCAAAACAAAAATAGTTTTAATTGATGGGAAAATCTACTTACATACATTCCATAAATTTACATCACTTGATATAATCAAACAGTCATCATGCACATATAATTATTGTAGCGCCGTGATAGAAGATGTTTTTCTACCGACCGTGGACCTAATTAAAAATTCTAATTAAAAAGATATGTGTTCCATATTTAGCCGTGGTATTCAAGTTCTATATTGAAAAAAAACAAGTAATATAAGATAAATAATTACAAGATATTGATCAGTGAAAGAAATCAGAACCTCTCCCTCCTATATAAAATACCTTTATGCACTATTACAGAGGATGAAGACGTCATCTCGCTCATCCACCTTGTTTTTTCACGCATACCATCTATGGCTTATATCTACTTCTTCATTTTTATCATAGCATCTATAGTCAAGTCGATACACATTGTTATGAGAACACATATTTATAGAGGAATTTGTACATTTCAAATTTCACATCAATATGAAGATATTATTTATGGATAAAAAGCCACTCCAAATGTTCGCCACCTTAATTTTTTCTTTTGAGAGCATGACCCATAAAAGAATCGAATCGGGCCATTCCATTGAATAAAGCGGATTTTAGGAATCAAAAATAAAGATCGAAGGAACCGCTTCCCTTGTTGGGCTAGAATAAATGCGGAAGAAGTGAAAAGAGTGGTAGACAAAATATATTCCTCTTAAAAGTGGGAGGAAGGAGAGGGCAAACACAAAATGAGTTCCTTCTTCCCTTACACGATGAGTTCCATGGGACCACAACATATTTGCTTTTTCCTCGACTCTTTGCCATGTCTTAAATCCTATCTTCACTATCTCATCTTTATTTGTTCCTTCTTCTTTTTTTCTTCCTCATCTTGTTAGTCCAATAATTACCAACATGGAAAAAAATGATGATTCGCTGATTTATTAGGAGGTTGGCAGATTCCTTATTGAGTTGGTATTTTACTAAAAACATTCGTAAAATTTCAACGAAGTTGGTCGGTCTCTATATTAGTGGAATATTAGTGACTTTATTATATTATCAATATATAAGTAAAGACGCTTGTAAAATAATAGAAGAGCTCATAATTTACCAATTTATTTATAAATTGGTAAAATCCTGATAATAATTACTCATTTATGGGTGATCTGACAAATAAATTAGTGGTCATATCTTTTTACAAAGAAGATTGGGGAATCCTCAATCATCTCATCATTTCTTCACTTTCGAAACTTTAAAGAAAATGAAAAAGAGTCCACAAACAGCAAAAGAAAAATACGAAAGAATAATCTTTCACTAAAGAAGTCTCAGCCGTCTCTCTCTCTCTCTCTCTCTCTCATTGTAGTGCTCTTTGTGAGATTCGACTTGGGTCAATATGAATACAGTTCATAAATTAAGTCATTTTCAATGGATCGATATTTCATAAACACATACCCAATTCTGTTCATTTGGATTGTCCCATTTTTTTGGCTCATTTCTCATTGATCTAAAAACAACCTTGGCCCTTGGTTACTAAAAATTGACACAACAAAACATATAGCGTCTTGTACTTTGTTTGCGATGGCATGATGTTCTTCTTCAAATATTAGGGTAAATATATTCGAAACTATCAACACTTGAATTTAGTCGAAAAAATTAAGCGCACGCTTTTCTAAAAAAAATGATCATGAAGACTATGAATGGAAGTAAAAAAGAACAAAAGAAAAAGAGTAATAAAAAGATAAAAATAAATAACAAATAGAAAAGGCCAAGTTGGTCCAACTGGCACGGCCCACAAGAGCAACCCACTGATTTGATCCGCGGTCCAGACCCACCAGCCCCATTACTCCCACCTTTCAACCTTTTTCCCCTAGCCTGGCCTGGCCTTCTCTCTCCCCTCCTCCGCCCCCCGCCCTGCGAGGATAGAAATTCCAAGTCACGTTCGTTGTCTTCGGCTAGCAATGTCTCTACCAGAAGATCTTCAGGGGCGTCAGATGCAGATCATTGCCGCCGCTACTCGTTTCCATGAACTCAAGCTCCAGCTGTTGTCATTCCAGTTGATTCCTTCTTATTCAGTCGGTTTGCTATCCAAGTGAAACTGCTTTTAAATGATGTTGCTAGTATCAAAATAGCGCATCGATGATTACCGTTACGTGTAATGCATCAAGGATTATTGTTCTTTGTGGAAGGTTTTAGTCGACTTGATCCCTCTGATGCAGTCAGCTACGCAAGCAGAATTATCGAAAGCAATCGCAACCGCATCTCCTTGGCTTCTACCGTCGCAGTCCCGCTTCTGGCTTTTGGTGATGAGGAGTGTCTCGGCACCAGGACGCAGCAAATGTCTGATGACGAAGCAGTCAAGTGAAAGGCGAGGAAAAAAAAACCAGAAGAGAGATCAAGAGAGACGAGTCTAGAACAAATTGACACCAAGAACGAGGCTTAATTGGAGAAGAGAAGACCTGATGATTTGGTGGCGAGGACCGCGTGAGCACAACCTCACTATTATAGCATTGATTCTAACGGCCACCAACGGGACAGAATAACGGATGGATTCCTTCAGTCATTTCATCGAACACTTCCTGAGCAGTATCCGTACATTCATTCGACGCGAGGACGACTCTTGGGCTTGGACTAGAGCGAGAAATTGAAGAGCTCAATCGGTGGAGAGAAGATTCGTAAGCGATGTTTGGAGTCAACTGAGACGGGGCGTCCTTTTCCATGCGGTTCGAATCTACCGCAAACTTCCACCGATCACTGAAGCGAAAGAACGAATCACGGGAACGCATCGTGGTCAGAACAGCCGCGATCGGAACTGCAGCCAGACGACATCGGAACCGCAATCGAAGTCATGAACAGTGGAATGATGTCGATTCACCTCCGGCGAACCTCGAATCAATGACAATGAACTTTGGATTCCAGGATCGAGCTTTGTTTCTTGTGCGTGTGTTGTGTGCCTTTCTTCGTGCATCTGCAGTGATCGGAGACGGAAGGCCGACGGCGGCTTCCGGTGGAGCTGGTGGCCGGCGGTGAAGCTAGGGAGGACGGTGAAGGCTACGGATGCGAAGCAGAATCGAGAACTTCCTCATCAGATGACGAAAGTGCCCTGATTTAAAACAACGAAAATGTCCCTTTGGCTATTGCTGTCATAACCGAATTCAAGAGAGGAGGGAAAATCGGCTGTCGCGTATGACAAAAGTTTTATGATTATTGTTATTCTTCTTTTTATTGTTTCATTGCTGGCACAATTCAAGTGTCAATAATCCCGACCTATAAGAACCCTTTTGCAACATGAGCGCTTCTGTGTGAAGGACCACGATGTGTTTGGCCTGAGCTGATCCTTTTGAAGACAGTAAGACTAAACCATACTCACATGTAATTAAGCAATGGTAAAACATGGAAATGTCTTTATAGTTTTCGGGATGATCAGAGTGCTACCAGGTTGGGAAAATTTGCCTACCTGTGGCTTCCATCGCAATCAGTGAAGGATTTTCCTACTTTTACTGTCGGCTTAATGAATGTTTACAGTATAAGAAGTTTTCTATTTTTTTTTACACAAATTTTTGACCTCTAATAGTTCTTTCTTTCGGCTTACCTTTACAAGATGCAACTGGAGAATATGTTTTAGCTGCAAAGCAAGTAAGTTTTAGCTGCTAATACCATGCTGGTAGATTTGCAATTGGCTGTTATATGTGTATAACTTGGAAAGTGTTCTTACATTAGAAAGTCACTAAAGTCACTCTTCTTTTTTATGCAGAGTCTTTAGTGTTTTTGAGTAGAGATTGAATTCCACATCGATAATGTTGCTTCTTCTAATCTCTTCATGGTTGCAGAATCTTATCTGTGGAAAGAACTTGAAAGTAGATAAGAGTATTCACACGTCGTATGTGAAAGCAATTAGATCGGCACAACACTTCATTTACATTGAAAACCAATATTTGCTCGGCCACCATACAAAAATGCAGGTATAAGATGCCCATTTCTATTCATTTTGGCTGACTGAATTGAGCAAGCAATAACGCCTCGAGTAAAGAGTGTACAGATTTGGCTCCTCCTGGGGATTGTGTATCATCTAATAATCGCTAGAACTCACTGTACAAGACATTAAGAGTGCATTCTGATTCAATATGTTATATTTCAGAGACCGACTCTCCGAACTTTTTAAGAATAAGTAATTTCATGTAATAACGGGAGCATATTTGAGAAATCCGTAGCAGGAAATAGCCACACCTGCCAATGGCTCCAATGGCGCACCTGACAAAGAGAGTAGCAATAAGGGTGAGTATAAGTTTGTCCAGTTTTCTCTCCAATGTACTCCTCTTGGAAGGAACATTCGCAGCATTCATCATAACCTGCAAGCGCCAAAAAGAGATGGACCTAATAAAATCAATGTTCTCAAGAGAGGTGGAGAATGCCTGTCACAATTCAGGGCATATTTGTATTACAAAGATACCATTTTCACATCAGCAGAATTAAATCTGTTTCATCTAATCAGAGATCTCCACTAGTAAGGAAAGTAACAAAGGACCAAAACAGAGATTTCTGGAAGCATACCTTAGTCTCATGACCAGTAAAATTGACAGCACCAACAATATGTTCAGTGTTCCTAAGACTGCATCCCTGGGAACAAGTTATGCCACGGTTACACAGTTTAGTGAATGAAGAGTCCACATCAACATAAATAACATTTAGAAGCAGAAGAATAGATTAAATCCACATTACTTGAATGATCAAACGTATTTCTAAAGCACATATTTACAAGAGATGCAGAGAACTTGAGTAAGAGGTTCATGCGTCAAAAAACTTTACAACAACCCAATGAATAAAAAAATGAAGACCTACAAAATAAATAAAGGACAATAAACAAGCAGAAAACCAACCATACCCACAACGGAATTTGATTTGGGGGAGAGGTAAAGTTTGCTTTTGATGTGTAAGATTGCCAGTGAACGTGTACAATGAATTGTTTGGTTGTTCACAATGCACTTTGCCTGCAATTAGCCAAAAAGTTTCATGATTTTTTATTTTTTTCTGTTGGAAGGTAAATCTGTGAGCTCTGTAAGGCAGATACGGAGAACGAGATGATTATTTAGTGCATGCTAGGAAGCCATTGTTTATGCTCGTGGTACAAGCGCGTAAACAAAGCACGTGTTACTTTTAGTTCACAGAAACAGAGAAGACAATAGCTACTTAGACCTCACAAAAAGCCAACTGGAGGGCAAATGCTTGTGGTTTAATCTACTACACAGCAAGCAAAAGAATGCTTCATCACAAATATTCTGAAACTGGTCATAAAATCTATAATTTGATCCATCGGCATTCCAGCATTGGTGCTACAAGCAGGTCTCTGGGTAAAAGTTCCAGATCTTATGTCTCATAAGTAAAAAAAAAATACATATATCATGTTGGAAGGAAATTCTAGGCATGCCAACCCATCGACTAGAACACCAACATATTTGGTTCCTTGCGTGGGTTTAAAAAGCAAAGCTAACTGAAAGTAGTATCAATGCTGTCACGCCCCGAGCCTCGAGCACGTGTCCATCCCTATTTGGTCGATAATAATTTGCGACTTCCCAGGACGAGTCGCCGACCCTTTCCATTTTATTGCGCATGCGGAAGCGAAAAGAAATCCCCTGACAGTAATCATCTCGGGATAGAAAGGCAGGACAATAGATTCACAAACAAACATGCTTTTATATATACACTGAGTCATGTACACAGGTCTATGGCCAAAAGACTACAAAAGACTGGCCTTCCAAAAAGAAGCGGTCCTAACTGACCTACGCTTCCAATCACCTCCTCTCAGCTCCAGGTCCTCCACTCGACGACCCTGAAAATGTTGTCCCACAACGGGGTGAGATATCATCTCAGCAAGTCTAAGCTCTAAACCCCAATTAGGAGGGAAATACGCCAAGAAGTGTCCTAATCACACAATCACACAATCAATGAAACTTACCTCGTCTCAGATCCACCCTGCAGGTCAGTACAATTTATCTCACAAACAACATGAGAGCATGAGCAACAAATAAGCTCCAATAACTGAAACGCTACACTCAATTAATCATGCGTTCCTAGTTTTGATCTCGGCATATAGCACGGCCTACTCTCGTTCGGCGGTCTTCGCATTGCCTGTGCATCGTCTCCCCCATGGAGCACGGCTTCGTCACTACGTCGACGGCATTCCGAAGGAGCATAGGGTCTTAATCAATCGCGACCGGCTTCCCGTTGTCCAGGGGGTATCCCAAATAGGGATAACGCCCAGCTCAACAGCCCGAGACAATTTCTCTTAATTATCACACGATCACTCAAATATGGCCCAAGGCACCGTGCATTGCACTCAAATGCTTAAATTAAAATGGTGAGCCTGGCCTTTTTCTTCGTATTAGAAATTCACATGAAATTACTCGTGTGTGGGTCCACGGTCAACTTGATCCAGAAAAATTGATATTCATCCTTTTTGAAATCCCACTATTTCATATAGTACTAAAACCATTTTCGGTGTCAAAACCCGGCACCTGGGATTTTCTGAATAATTATTGGAAATTCACAATTTTTGGAATTAAATACCAAAAATCAAATCAACACTCAATTTGCATAATTTAACACTCAATTGCAGAAATTAACCACACCATTGCAATCAGACGAAATTCCGGTCACCGCCATCCCGCCTAATTTCCGGAAAAATAATTAATAATTAAATAATTACTGAAATAAATTAAATAAATCAATTTAAATTCTAAAAATACTAACCTAGGCTAGAATCATTAAATTAATAACCAATACGGACTCGGAGAAATTCCCGAACCCTACTAGATAAATAGTACAATTTATTTAGGCCTTAGCTAAACCATACTAACCACCTAACATGCTCAATTAAATAATTCAATTTCTAATTTAATCTAACTAACCACCTAATTCCTAATAAAATAAATCTAACACCCCTTAAACGTTATTAACCTACTAAGCAGAGTTTAGAGTATAAACTTACCGGTGTATCGCGAAAACCGGTTCACCGCGGCGACGACGCGACGGCGGCCGAAACCTTAATTTTCGGCGGCGTCGGTGAACTCTCGGACCGGGCCTAAAACTTAGCCCAACAAATCTCAGCCCGAGCTAAGATTTCTTCTTGATTTTGGGCTGGACCCAAATTGGGCTAGGCCCACTGAAACAATTGCGAACTGGGCTGATATGGACTGGAATTCTGTGTGGGCTGAACTGCTGCAAATTTGGGCCTGACTTCAAGTGGGCTAAACATTCATGGGCTTGCTAAGGCTGAAGCCCACGGCTGGGCTTGACTACACTTGGGCCGAAGATTGCTGGAATGGGCCGACGTTGCTGCTACTGAAAGCTGGGCCTCGCTGACTCACGGGCTGAAGAAGAACGAGCGAGCTAGCGGAGATGGAACTCGCAGATACTGGGCCATCGTGGGAGCTGCTGCAAGGACTTTCGGTGCTGAGGGTTTGACCGACGAAACGAGCTGCAAAGAGAAGATGCGGCAACAGCTTCGCTTGGTGAATCTTTGGACGAAGAGAGAGATGGTTCGGTGGAAATCCCGGGGCTTCTTCGGTCAACAGTAGGGCTTTCGTGGAGGGGTGTGTTGACCGGCGGGGAACAAACCGAAGTGGAGAAGGGGCAGATGGACGTGGCAACAAGCGGGCTGGGTTTCTTCGGCTAACTTGTTGGACTGAAGACGCACGGCAGCTGGAGAGGTCGATGGTCTTCAAGATGCGCTGGAGTTGACCCCGATGGACTGAAGACACGAGGAGGGGACGCGGATCTTCGGTGCAGCTGCTTCGGACGAGTGGCAACGATGGAAAATTACGTGGGCGTGGGGTTTCGGTGGAGCGAAAGGCAGATGGAGAGAGAGATCGTGGGCGGTCTTCAAGGCACAAACTGAGAGGAAAACAACAGCTCGTCCAAGGGAAATGAAAACAAGACCGAAGGAGGA
Organism: Eucalyptus shirleyi; assembly: GCA_017140165.1. Taxonomy (NCBI): domain Eukaryota; kingdom Viridiplantae; phylum Streptophyta; class Magnoliopsida; order Myrtales; family Myrtaceae; genus Eucalyptus; species Eucalyptus shirleyi. The sequence goes on along the minus strand of CM029452.1, from coordinate 10,783,706 downwards.
AAATGAAAGCTGAAGTCGCGGAGGAGAAGTCGTCCACGTTGGAAGGCACGGCTAGATAAGGATAAAGCCAAAAAGTCCACATGCTTAGCCCTTCCATTTAATGCTTTGTCTCCTAATACTTTCCCCTATATAATTTCCACCAATTAATCCAAAGTTGGAAGTCCAAATTTTCTGCCTTTTCTCCAATTCCGAATTTCACCAATAAAATTCAATTTCCTTGTTCAATTTCCCAAATTGATATCCGATTTCAATGAAGAAAATCTCAAATGATTTTCCATAATTCCCCGACACTCATAGGCCGGTTTAAGCCTCAATTTCCATCAATTTAATGATTTCCATCTCGAATTTCCGCCGATTTTCCGCAACGTCCGAACTGATTTTCCGTAAAAATCTCGGAATCTCCGAAAATTTCTGAGAGTGAGTCGACGTTCCTAAAATAGCTTGTGACACCTCGAACTTTCAATTTTTGAAATCGGGTTCAAATTTGCGGTTATTTTCAATCCGCACGCTTTTAGCGTGACCTAGTCTATCGGTTAACTTTTAGGAATTTTTGGTGCAATTGACCTGTGATCGATTTATCTCGAGTCACAAAGTACATCTTCGACACATTAACGACTCTCAATTATCGTGAAAATCTCGACGTTTCAATTACGAGCACCGGGTACCAAAACGACAGAAAATCAATTTAGTGCCGATCGATGAGAATTTTTCGATCAAGTGGAATCACCCACAATTTGATCACATATCTTAGTCGAATCGACCTATCTCGATTTCGATCGATCGATCGGTGCCGTAATGACCCTTGCAGATCAACACACGGAAAGCGATCAATTCTTGGTCGAATTCTCAAGTGCAATTGCATTTAGATTCCCTACTTGCTTCCCCAGATAGTCCAGTTATCTCGTGAGTGATCAGCTCAGAGAATAGCACTATTAGCGTTTCGATGAAAGGCCCGATTTATTTAATCGAAAACAAATTATGAAAATTCAGGCTATCACAAATGCTGTTTTGTTGGCTTCAAAAGGGATTCTGGGAAGAATAAAGATCATATAAAATGGCTTTTCATCTAAGATTTATTGGCATAAGAAAATCAACCAGCAAATAACAATGAATGAGACATGTCCATGTACAGCACATCAAAGGAGGGGTTAGAGAGGTCATTCAAAATTACACACCACCATCAGGAAGATCCTCAACAGCCATCAATGTTCCCAGAGCTCATCATATGGAGGTATAAATCAGAACAACATGAAGTTGTAAAAAGCAAGCAAAGGAAAGGAAAGGAGAGATATGTCCAGGCTAGAAGCTATGTCCACCAGAAACTTTCCAGCAAAAAGAATAAAGCAATCTCATCTTCCCACTACTATAATACAAAGTTGAAGACAATGAACAAGCTATGTCCACTTAATCTTCGAGCACACGGACTTGCACAAGAAAGGGATGAGCTTATTGATTCAAACGAATATATGGAACCTACGCCAAGTGGCATAGTTGATCTTTCCAAAAAAAAAAAAAAAAAAAACATATTGGAGGGTATTAGAAACCTGCGGCCCTTATTTAAGAGTTCAACCTTTAGGCTCTTGTATATCCAAACAGTGATTCTCTTGTAAAACAGCGACTAAGTTCCTTTCTATTTTCAGATTATCTACTGGTTGCCTTGATTTGCGTCCAGGGTCTTTGTTTAATCCATACAAAGCGCTTTCCTCCTCTATTCTCCTCATATGATGTTAATATTCATCGGATAAGAGATAAGGTATCTTTTACCAACATGATTAAAGGTAAAAAGAGTATAATTCCACCCCATTCTAATAAAGCAGGAGGTATAGGAAACTTTTGAGAGAAGGTAAGTGAAATTTGCAGTGTGTGAGAGAGAGGAAGAGCAGAGCCAACTGTCGAATCCTTCCGTGAAAATAGTAAAGCCTTTTTTAATAGCATGAAGTTGTGCCAATAAGAGCTCTTAAAGTGTGGTATGCAAGAAGTTATACGGCAATATGACAATTGCAACCAGTCCACATTTGGCAATGGTCGGTGAACAACTGACTTAAGTTTTATGTTTGTCTAGTAATCTCAGACTCCAAAGTATTTTTAACAAAATAACATGATCTTATCCTTGAAAGTTTAAAAGCCTAATAATAGCACAAAACAACAAACATTTTGCTTGAAAATTGGTCACGGAAACATATAAATGACCGTACAAATGATACCCAAGAGAGGGATCATTGGAAGGTTGGGGTTGGTCTCCTTACTATTCGTATTATTCAATATAGTAATTATAGATATCCCACTGTACACCATAGACCGAGTATAAACCTACACTAATAATCATGAGTATCTTTCGGCACTTCCCCTCCTAGTGCGTATAAATCAAATATGTCCTTTTTGTCACAAATAAAATTTAATGAAGTCATACGGAAATATTAATGGTAAAGAAAAAAGAATGGGCACAGAATCCGTAGAAAGACACAGAATTCAACAGATACTTCACCTTGGAATTCGGACGCTTCCCCTGGGTATTTATAATCCCACGTCCTCTCCAAAGCCATCCGGATTTTTATAGTTGTTTCGCCATACAAATTTGCAGTCTGAAAATTTGAAAAGGCAAAGCCAAACATGACAGAGATATACCTTACCCAAAATAAAATAAAATACAATATAATAATAATAATAATAATAATAATAATAATAATAATAATAATAATAATAATAATAATAATAAACCTTACCAAAAAAAAAAAACATGACAAAGATATATAACAGCAACGGAATGCAACCAGGTCATCGAGATTCAAGAATGATTGATCTTAAACCTCAGAGTAGCAGACACCATAAGCATTTGCACTGGCAAGAAAAAGCAAATCTGCGGGAAGGGAGTCATCCTGTTTAACCTGCAACGGGTGCAAGAAACAATTTCACCACAGTAAAAAGAAAATCGGAATATGAATCAGCTGTTGCCAAAATTAATGACATTTATTGATACATGGGGAAACAGCCAAATGCAGCATTATTGAAGAGTACAGCCAACAAAATGCAGCATTATTGCACGTCTAGGAGAAACTACACTCCAACAATAAAGGGTTCTCATAGCAGGCTCCTCTCGGTTTCAAAGCTACACTCCCACAATACGGGGATGTCTACAACGACAGAAAAGCCTTATCCCTCTAGGTGAAGCCAGCTACTTGCACCGTGTCTTCTTTCTTATATAACCTCGATGTGGTCCAAATCTTTGTCATCTCTTTCCACGTCTTTTAGGTCTTCCCTTCCCACTTCTAACCCCAGTCTTCGTACCCAGATTACCTCTCCTCATTGAAGGACCAAAAACCTTTGTTCAATGTGATCAAATCATCTCAGACGAACTACTCTCACCTTATCCTTAATTGGAGCCACATGATGCTCAGTCACCGTTCCCCAGAATTAGAAGAGCAAATGGCTTCTTCCAAGCACCAATATCTCTCGAAGGCAGAAGACAAGCATAGTAAAGTCTTAAACGCAGAAGACAAGCTTGGATGTCGGAGAGATATATTTAGAATTTGTAGAATAAACAGTGAAGGCAGTATGGTTACAAGCTCGATTAGCAATAATCACCCCATATAAAATCGGAGAGCTAACACAAAATGGTAAAAACTGTGTTGCATGATATTGCCGATTCCAACATAAAGATAACACTCCGAAGATGACACATTTCCACACACAAATGATTCACTTCAATAAAATACAGGTTCTTTCACCGGAAGAAACACAGTCACATGACTTATCACACAAAAAATATATATATCAGTCCGAAAGCATAAACACTACTCACTTTCACAAAATCTCCAACTTGTAGCTTTTCCCAGGGGATGGGCTCCCACCGTTGATCTCGTAACACATCCACCGTTAATCAAGTCCTTTTAAATGGGTTGATATATCATCAACACCTACCCGATTCTATTCAACTCAATTGTTCCATTTTTTCTGGTCAATTTCTCCCATCGATCTAAAATAACTCTCGCCTTTGGTAGGTAAAGATTTGACGCAACAAAACATACGTCTTATACTTTGTTCTCAATGGCATGAAATTCTTCTTCAAACATTAGAGTAAATAAATTCCAAACTGTCGACACCTTAATTACATTTTTGTAAAAAATAAAAAATAAAAACAATAAATGGTAGTAAAAAGAACAAAAAGTGAATAATAAGCAAATAGAAATAAATAGCAAGTAAAAAATAGGCCAAAGTTGGTCCAACTGGAGCGGCCCACAAGAGCAGCCCATCGATCTGATCCGCGGCCCAGACCCATCAGCCCAATAACCGCAACAGTTGATCTGACCGAAGAAAGGAGCGCTCGTTCTGCCCCGACGCTGAGTTCGGAGTAGACAGAGATACCGAGTCACGTTCGTTGTCTTCGGCTAGCAATGTCTCTGCCAGAAGATCTTCAGCCGCACCAGAATCAGATCATTGCCATCGCTGCTCGTTTCCATGAATTCAAGCTCCAGGTGATGATGTCCTGCCGTTGCTTCCTTCTTGTTCGGCCGTTTTGCTATCCAGGCGAAACTGCTTCTAGATGACCTTGCTCGTATCGGAACGGCACATCGATGATTATCGTTACGTGTGATGCATCGATGATTATTGTTCTTCGTGGAAGGTTTTAGTCGACGCGATCCCTCTGATGCAGTGAGGTACGCGAGCGGAATTATCGAAAGCAATCGCGACCGCATCTCCTTGGCTTCTGCCGTCGCAGTCCCGCTTCTGCCTTTTGGTTATGAGGAGTGTCCCCGCACGACGACGCAGCAAATGTCTGACGATGAAGCAGTCAAGCGAATGGCGAGCCAAAAAAAAACGAAAAAAAAGAAAAAAAAAAAGAAAGGAACAGAGCAGAGATCAAGATAGGCCAGTCTAGAACAAATCGACACCAACAACAAAGCTTAATTGGAGAAGAGACTACCTGATGATTTGGTGGCGATGACGGCGCGAGCTCGAGATGACGACTCAGCGACTTTCAAGACAGCGAGCACAGCCTCACTATTATAGCATTGATTCTAATGGCCAGCAAAGGGACAGAAAAACGGATAGAGTCTTTCGGTCATTTCGTCGAACACTTCCTGAGCAGTATCCCTACATTCATTCGACGCGAGGACGACTATTGGGCTTGACTTAGACCAAGAAGTGGAAGAGCTCAATCGGTCGAGAGAAGATTCGAAAGTGATGGTTGGGAGTCAACTGAGGCGGGGCGTCCTTTTCCATGTGGTTCGAACTTACTGCAAGCTTCTACCGATCGCTGAAGTGAAAGACCGAACCGAAGGAGCGCCTCGCAGTCAGAACAGCACACGATCGGAACTGCAACAAGACGACACCGGAACCCGCAATCGAAGTCATGAATACTGGAATCGGCGTTGATTCACCTCTGGCGAACCTCGGATCAACGAAAATGAAGTTCGGATTCCAGGATCGAGCTTTGTTTCTTCTGCGCGTGTGTGGTGTGCCTTCTTCGTGCGTCTGCCTGTCGTGGTTGGAGATGGAAGGCCGGCGGTGGCTTCCGGTGGAGCCGGCGGCCGGCGGTCAAGCTAGGAAGGACGGTAGAGGCTACGGACGCGAAGTAGAATCGAGAACTTCCTCGTCAAATGACGAGAGTGCCCTGCTTTGGAAACGTTGAAAATGTCCTTGTAGTTATCGCTATTTTCACCGAATTCAGGAGAGGAGGGAAAATCGGCGCTGGGCCCAGGGAACATGACAAATTCTATCGTACTAGCTATGGCGCATGGCAAAATTACTCTTACGGTTATTCGTACATTGTTGGCAAAATCCATGATAAATGTTGGGAAATATTGTACATTAAATATAAATTATATATAATAAATTATCATTTTTATCATTATTTCAATTAAATTAGTTGGATTCAAATCCATGAATAAAATAAATAATAAAAATAGCCTAATTTTGGGATGGCTAGGTATATATATATATATATATATATATATATATATATATATATATATATATATTATAGATTTACATTTTTACCCTTAATTTATTAAAAATGTTTAAAATTGAGCTGTGCATATCAAAATGCATGTGAAGATGCTAGACTCGCGTAGCGTTAATGTGTTTAGAGTGCTAATCACATGTTGGATGTTTGATATTTGTCGATCGCACACGTTGATGTCCGACACGTCCAACATGTGTTCAACACTGACATGGAGGTCTTTGAAGAGTGTCCATGCTACCTAAGTGGTCAATGTCTAGGTAGGCAAAGTAGTGGTAGAGCCATTCATCGCCACCAAAGTGGAAGTCGGTAGAGATGACAACATCGTAGGCCGGCGAGTCCTAGACATGTTGCTTGGGGTTTCTCTGTTTGCTATTTCCGAGAACAGTTGTGTTTGGTTTGGTTTGGACCGAGGACCCAGCGTGGGAGAGATACTTTCTAGTTGAAAGTAGCCAAAAAAAAAAAAAAAAAAAAAAAAAAAAAAAAAGAAGTGGGTCTTGCACTGACCTTGCCAGGCATTCTTCCACTACGCAATGTACCTCTCATTAATGGACAAGTGAATATAAAGTGCATTAGTATGTTTGCATTTGTATGTCAATTGGATCATTAACTCTATACTGGTGTAAGTCTATTTCATGGATTGTCTGGATCTCACGTTTTTTCAATGGTTGAGCCTGACCACACAAACCCAACCGCCCCCACCCCCCGGGGGCGGCTCTTCTCTTCTCTCTCTCTCTCGCGAAGCAATTTGAGGTCATATCAGGACCACTCTCCCAGATTCATTCTCTGCAAAAGTAACGTTACAACTCACAAAACCGATGCTTATCATCGCGAACTCCAAATCCTTATGTGTCTCTCCCTGCCTAATTCATCCACCATTGTTGCTCTGATGCCTCTCTCTCTGTCTCTCTCTCTCTCTCTCTCTCTCTCATGCAGAGAAGGAAGACAGTGTGGTGCTGGACCAAAAGAAGAAGAAAGTTATTATAATCAATCGCACCTGAAACAGACCAAACTTGAAATCAGAAAATAAATACAATAAAGTTGCTTGGAACAGTATTAAAATATTGCTAATGCAAAAATGCAATTAGAAGGGAATGGAAAATTGACCAAATTTCGTATTATCAAAAGTCATAATCTACATTTAATACTAAATGAAGTTACATGCTGCTTTTGAGAAGTTACACACGTCTAAATTAGAGGGGAAAGTTTGAAAATAATCAATCGATAGAAAGCAAAACGTTAAATCTGTAAGGATGGGGATCTTTTGTCAAACAAGGATTTGTAATGATAAATAAGAATAAATGAATAATTTGGCATAATTATGCCAAAATGAATCATCATGGGCATCCGAATTTCTCAAAGCAAATTATCCTTGCTAGCAAGTGTAGTTAGGCAACGTGTATGACTAACTTTCATTAACTAATCATATTCAAAATTTTCTCTATTACAAAATAATTCAAAAAGATAATGTAACCTTAAAAAATCATTCCATAAAATGGGGGATCTCTATTGTCTACTTTTTCTCAATACAAATAAATTGTTTTGTGAAACAACCACAAAATAACGGTTTTCATTGATGGGCTGGACCTATGCGATGGCCGATATGACTCTCCTGAGCACAGGCTCTATAACGATCTTGACACCTTTAAAAATTGACATTCATAACCCCACATCACGGTAATTAAGCTAATGTTTACGATGCTACATTTAGCATCTTCATAACATGGATATGTAATTTTCTGGTCATTAGAATTGATTGCTTTTTGTGATGACATTTGATCCTCATGTTTCAGTTTGCAGGAAGCAAAAAAGAGAATTTATGCATGTAGAACCACCTATCAAGGGTTTCAGGCTGTGATGACTGAAGCATATAAGAGCAATCCAGAGGGAATTTCATCATCGTTAGGCACTAATATAATGAGCTATAAACAGAACTCCCTGGAGATGTCTTTATATTACCTGATTCCTACATTGATCCCCAAAACAAGGAGTACGGAGGTATGACTTGGCTCCACAGAAGAGCATCTACTATACATATCTGTTAAATTTTTTCAATCATTTAATCCATTCATCCTCTAATTCCACAAGCTCAACTTTCCAATATGTCTATGATTTATGATCCTGCACCGCTGCTTGTTTTGTTGAACTTACTAAATCATTAGGTGACAAGTATGAAAATGGAGTACTTAGTCACAGACCACCCCCAGTTCAGTGTGGGAGGCCTGGAGGTAGAATGTGTGACCACAAAAGAAACTACGGCCAACCTAGATATGACCAGCAAGGTGGTCAAGTGGCAAATACACAAGAGAGCCCTTGATATGGTTATCAACAACCTATGCAGCAGGATGCTCTGCAAAATTATGCTCCTCAGCAAAGTCATGCTACCCTTGGGCAAGGTGAAAGAAGAAATCCCATGCTAATGAGCAATATGGATTATGCCCTCGGTGGAAGGGATCCATATCAAGAACAGGAGAGATCCGGTGCATTCATACTAGGGAAACTATAATTAGCAAGTTCATAACAACAATTCCTGTCAGCAACAGAGAGACCTGCTACAAGGAGATAGATGGAGCTCTGCACCTCCAGTGCAAAATGGTTCATAGGAGACACCATTGGAACCATGCACCTACTCTAGTGGAACATATGGCCAGGGTCCTGATGGATTTCAAGGGCAGGGTACCGGTAGTGCTAGCGACTAATCTTCCCTCCCCCATAGAAATTCGCAAAAGCAGCCCTCTTAAGCTATTGCAGTAAGCTTTGAGGCCGCCTTGCTTGAGGGTTGCTTTTGCAAATTCTATGAGGGAGGGAGGAAAACAAGAATCATATCTTTGAAACATCATTCCAAATGGCAGTGGGCAGTGAACACTCCGAGGAAGGAAAGGACATCATTAATGAGTAGGCCACAATTTGTGCTGTGTAGATGTACAGTATGTTGGCACAAACACATGCACTTAAAGGATCAATTAAATCTAAGCAATAGCTCTTCAAACAAGCCTTGAATGGTGAGCGTCTAAGGAGAGGGAGAGAATTTTGGTATTTCAAGTGTCGTCCATGCAATATTTTGAGGGGCCCCAATGACCAGCTTTGTCGAGAGATTTCCTCGAATCTGGCTAATTTATTAGATCACCTTTAGACAAAGTTGGTATTCTTCAAAATGTTCAATATGACAATAAATAGATGCCCCGAGCATTGAAATCACAAGAATCATGGAAATAAACTTCAACTAACATCGGACTTCTGTAAATCAATAACCAGGCCAAGACTCTCATTGCAATATCAAGCTTCAATCTCATCAATTTAATCATGCAATTACCATCCAATAATGTGAAATTGATAAGGAACTTGAACACAAGGTATCAAAAAGGCAACCAAACTAAGACAAAATCCATCTAATCCATGCTTATGCCACAAATTCCAGCAAATGATCAGAATTGTAATAGAGCATACAAGACCACAAATCGTGATCCTCTGATGACTAATTGACAGAACTGAAGCCACATCTTCCTACAGGCACATATGAGTCTACTTGATCAAAATGGCATCAATCCAAGACTAAATTAATACCGAATTCAAACAAAGCAATCACTATCAGCATGCAATGCTTTGATTCTAGCATGTTCAAGTTCATGACTATAATTCTTGCAAAATTGGCATGAGATTCACCATATTAATTTCCTAGCATGAACATAAATGATCCCATAACCAAACTAACCTCAAGCTAGAATCAAAAGCACACCCAATCAAGGATATCAAGATAGAGTCAGCATCCACAGATCGGTTTCCAGTAGAATTTCATTCATTCATATGCCATAATTTTTTCCCAAGTGAACATGAAATTCACCATAACACAACCTTATATCACTGCACATGCTTACTTGAGTGGAATAGCATAAAATCAAGGACCAATTGACATCAGTTCAGGGCTGCAACAGTCGCGAATCAGCATGCATTGACAAGGTTACAACAGATTCAAAACAAGTTTGAAATTGAATACCTATGGTTTTTTTATGAAGCGACGGAACTCAAATACACTTATATGACCAGAATAGATCAACAATCTAGTAATGAAGGGAATTCTCAGTCAAGAACTAAATCAAAATACACACCAACTTAGTTCAGGAATTTCATCAAATGGGTGGTATACATTTCGGCCGATGAGCACCCGTTCAAATCATCAAGACAACCTAAATCACAGTCGATTTGCATACAGACGGTAGCTATAGCAATGGAAAACGGAGCATATGTGGTTTAATTGAATGAAGAACGATTAGCTATAGTGATTGACATCGGACATGACTAACGAGATAACAGAAGCAACATCAAGGAATGGAATCATCGAAGTAGGCAGCCATGACTGAAGTTCGAGCACTTGGGCATTACAGACCTTCTCCGCGGCGGCAAAACTGGTGGCGGGAATCGGGAAGCAGTGACGACCAGCAACGAAGCGAGTGGAAAAGGATTCAATTGAAATCACCGAGACAGTTGACTCATGGATGCTAAAAAATCACCCAAGTACCTTCGATCACCTCTCTTTGTTCTTTGCCCCTTCTCAGCGTGCATGTCGGGTGGTGGCTGTTAGTGGATGGAGGGCAACGGAGAGGGAGAATGGCGAAGGAATGAAGATCTATGGGGGAGCCACCCCTGGGACCGCGGATTCTGAGCATAAAAGGGAATCGACAAATCGTTAGTAGAAGAGAGTAAGGAAGAGAGCTAGAGATAGAAAGGAAGAGGGCCACGTCATGTAGAGTGGATGTGGGTCCCACCGAGAATTTTGCATTAGGTAAGACCAATTGATTTTTTGATTCAAAGGGACGGGACAGCCAAACCAAAAAGCAATGAAATATTGAAGGAATACCGGAACCCATGGAAACTTGCGCCTTAGTCATTCTAAATAGTGTTCTTCCCAGTCAACAAGGACTTGGTTCGGCTTTGCTCCACAGCTTTCTATACTCCAGACTTGCAAGGATGGGAAGTGCTCTAAGTCCTCAGAGCACAGGAATTTCAGAGAGTATTTCTCAGGTAAGAAGCTTCTGAATTTGGGCAACTTGAAAAGCCTAAGAGTAGTTAAATCGGAGAAGGTGATTGTGGTGCTGGTTGCTTCTTCCCATTTTCCATGACCAGCAATTAGTTCCATATCTTCACATGACTCCACCACCAGCTCTTTGATTTGCCCGAGAAATTGCGCTGTGGATGTAGTGAAAAGAGTTTCTAGATGAGAGCACCCCACAACCTCTACTTCTCTCAAGTTTGGGAACGGCATGTTTGGGATGTTTGGGAGACCGTCAGATTGCCAAATGCACCTCAAGTTTTCGAGATCACGCAAATACAGCCACCTCAATTTACCACCCTCTATATCCATTCCGTCACCTTCATATATTATCTCGATCGAACGGCATGAAACCACTTTTAGGTCCTTAAGACAGCGCCGCAGCCTCTTCCACATATGGGACGGGGCAACACGTTGGAGGTTGTTGCAGTCCCTCAATCCAAGAGATTCCAATATCGAAAAGGAATTGGTGGGAATTTGATTGTTCCATAACTCTTTGCATTGAAGGCCTTTTAAAAGTAGACTTCTTATATTGGGAAATGTGACCTGCACAAGGATAATGTGAGAAAGGAGGATAAGTAGGACCACTTTATTACATTGTTCATCCTAAAACATGATAATTCGAGAATACAGATGATTAAGGTAAGGGATAAAGCAAACCATCTCATTAAAAAACGGTTGTGGCCATTCATTATTTTCATCGGCCGTTTCACCTAACAGCCACTTGGCACTTGTAGGACTCCGGATGAATGCTCCAAGATTAGGACAATTCCAAATACTCAGATGTCTTAAGGAACGGAAACTCATCACATCTGCCTTTGATTGATCACCACCTTTCTCGAGAAACAGTTCCTTCATTTGTTGGCATTCGCTAATCCCTATCCTCTTGAGTTTCTCTAGCGTTGTGGCTATGGGGAAGAGATACCTCAGCTCAGAGCAATCCACAACGTTAACTTCTTTTAGACTAGGAAAACCCAAAATCATTTGGGAGTCGCCCTTCACTATGCATCTCAGCTTGCTTGCGCTATAAATATTCATGCTTTCCAATTTGGGGAGCAATACAGTTGTTTGCTTAGTATTTGCATCAACAGACCCACAATCAAACAATGATTCTAGGGAGTAAGAATGCAGGATAAAAACTTCTTTCAGGTTTTGCAATCTCCCTATGATTGTGGAAGGGAAGACGTTGACTAGCTCATAGCAATATTCAATTGTAAGGGTGGCTAATTCGCAGAGGGAACTTCTAGGAAGTTCACCGTGCCATATCCTTTTGGTGGACCGTCTATACATGTCAGGAACCTCGAGAAGGTGTAATGTGTCCAAGCTTGGTAAACTCACCTGCTCATGAGATTTATGCGTTAGATCGTAGCAATGAAATACTTGACAATTTAGCCTAATCCTAACCAATCTATTTGATGAAATGGAAGAATGACTTTTTACCAATGCCCTTACTTTGACAAGTGTATGTATAAATTATGAACACACTTTAACTAATAAACAAAACAAAAATCTTCAAAGAGATTTTATTAATCACCCCATAAAAGTGCTTGCCTATGGCAATTATAGGTATAGTCCTAAGAGAAGAGATTTGTACCTTTTGATCAAAGAAGGAATCGGAGTTAACATCTTGTGAATCTGAATTAGTTGTTACCGACTTTTTCTTTCCATGAGGATATGAGAAGAATTTCACTTTGGGACAGTTATCTATACCTAGTTGCTTTAACAATGGGAACTCTATAATATCGTCTATCCCATCACCTCTTCCTCCTTCATCCACAATCATCGCCATCATATTTCGACAATTTACCATTGTAATGTCTCTAATTTCTCTAAGACATTTGGCCACAGACACCGGAAAGAGAAATGACAGCCCTATATTGTTGATATGGAGCTTCTCTAGGTTTCGAAATATTGATATTCCTTGTAACTGTACATCTTGTTTACACATGCACTGCAGTTTGGGCAAATCAGATAAGATCAATTTCGTTAGCCGAGAGAGAATCTCGGCATTTCTGGTGACTTTTAGCTCCTCCAAGTCAAAAACTACTTCTGTTGATTGACAGCTCACAATTTTCACTGACTCCAAATTCGGCAGCTTCAGTATCAAATCTTTTGGAATACTTGATGTCGATTTAGACCCCCCACTATGAGTAGCGATTTTAGATTTTTGTATTTTAATGAAGATTCTCTCGAGAGTATCTCTTCTAGGCCAAGCAATCCAACCATCACTAGGGATTCCAAGCGAGGCAATGAAACCTAGCAAAGCACCACAGTGAAACTCATTGAAGGTGAGTTTGTTAGAAGTAAAGCTATTTTCACGAGAAAAAAAATGATATGCTCGGGCTAAAATACCAACAAAAAAAATTAAACTTGTCTTCCGTTAAAAGCGAAACCACTGTCATGAGGATATCCTCATCGCTATCATCCTACTAACGCAGCACAATTGCAGAACTGCACAACTCTCTCTCTCTCTCTCTCATCATAATTTTTTTCTCTTTTATTTTGAAATCATTGACCGATCTTCAAAACAACTACCATAATTTTGTTTTCTTTTGTTTTTCTATTTTGACCTTCAAAATTGAAAACAAATACATACTGGAGTTTTTAAATAATTTTTTTGTTAACTTATTGCTTTCCATTACGAACAAGTAAATATGACTTATTTGGATTTTTTTTCTATTGAGGATCCGTGAACAATGTTTTTCTTTGCTTTGTAAAGTTTTGCGCTTCATTAATAAACATCATTAAGCACTTTCTCGATTTGCATTTTCAGCATAACCAAATACAAGAAAACAATTCATTTTCTAGCAAAACGATTTACTAAGAAAATATTTTTCAGCAACAAAGAATATTCAATGAAACAAACGAATCCTAAATAAATGAATGGGCTTGACTTCTCTTAAGAATGTCAAAAACTCAATTGATCAAAACTAAATATTTAAAACTCAGTTGATCAGAGGGCGAAATGTGTAGATCTTTCGTCGTGCCCGAAAGAATGGAGAAGGAAATATCCCTGAAGTAGCTTACGAAAGAAATGTCAGAAGTAAAACAACGGTAGCACGGTGACGCTGGGGAATCAATTGCAACTCGCATGTAGGTGAAACATGGATTATGTGATGTTACGTGGTTCAACGTTTGCCTTCCATTTATTTGATCTCTCGGTTTCTTCATTTTGAAATTATTGAATTTCGTTCATTCGTTCAAGATTCATTCTCGTTCACTACAATGTTTTTTGTTCTCATTAAAAATGTTAAATGAGTAAAAAATTAGTCATAGTAAAAACCCAAGTTGGAGCCCAGGTAATCAGTGCAATTGTCTAACATTGAAAATAAAATGAAAGAAAAAAAAAACAGTTGAAAAAAAAGGCTTCCCTCTGGCTAAAGTTGAATGTGATAAAAAATGTATGGTCTGTGTTTTCTTTAAATGGATTATTTATTTGTGAATCAAAATGTGCATCAAATTTAACGCAACATGCATTGATGTTCGGTGAACACCAATATCATCTTATCATCCCCTGTGCTAGTATGTTCTAGGTATCGTTTGTAGATTAAGAATTAAGGAAATTTATATCGTTTCAATAACATAGACTGACATAGGGAGAAAACAAAGAAGTTACCTGAATTGGAGCACCCTCATCTCCAGTACAAAAGCTCATCATTTTTGGTAACGCACGCAACTCCAAAATACGTAAATTAGGCAATTCAACTGTGCCATCAGCAACAACTTCTACTTCTCCTGCACCATCTGTGATAATGGCTTGCATTGAGTCACATTCGCAGACTTTAAGCACTTGCAAATGTACAAGGCTCTGCATCTCTGACAGGAACCACAGGTTTTCCAATCGGTGGCACTGTTCAATAGTCACGGCTTTCAATATGCTGAAGCACTTTGGTGCGACAAGGCTATTACATATCTTCTCTAGATTAATTAGATTTTTGAGAAACAAAGACTCTAAAATTGTAAAAGTAGTGAGAGGGAGACCATTAGATGAATTGGCAAGGTACTCAATTGAGGGGCTGTTGTTAATCTCAAGACACTTCAGTCCTCTAAATCCTTCTGTGCACAACTCGAAAGTATTCTTCTTGAACTTTTTCAACCCGTCCAAATATAAGTATTGAGTTTTTTGTAGAATTTTTTGAACCCATTCCTTTGAAAGAAAAATATCCCATTCTTCCAATTTGAGCTCCATGGTTCTCAAACCTCGATTTATCCTCCATTCTGCATTTCCTATGTTGATCCAAAATTTGATCAGATTCCCAAATGGAAAGTCATCATCCTCCAAGAGTACAGAGGAATCCGCGATTGATATTTCCAGAGAGGCTATCTTTGTCAAGCTCTTTAATTC
This sequence comes from Eucalyptus shirleyi, assembly GCA_017140165.1. Taxonomy (NCBI): domain Eukaryota; kingdom Viridiplantae; phylum Streptophyta; class Magnoliopsida; order Myrtales; family Myrtaceae; genus Eucalyptus; species Eucalyptus shirleyi. The sequence goes on along the minus strand of CM029452.1, from coordinate 10,768,355 downwards.
AGCAAACCCGGCATTACAGGATTCCAACGATATTCCATCCTTGTCCATCCATTGATTAAAGCTTCCTCGCAAATATAACTCTTCCAAGTTGATTAAGCATTTCAGCACACCAGGCTCGATTGTCCGAAGCCTGTAGCAATTGCTTAGATTCAACGATCTCAGATTTGTCAGGCCCCCCATCTCTTTAGGCAGCCTAGAGATCGCAGACCATGTGAGGCTGAGAATCTGCAAAGCTTTGAGCTTGCCAAGAATTGCCACATCCTCCACATTGCTATGATCTAAGTATAATGAGTAGAGGTTCCCGAGAATTCCAATAGAGGAAGGTAAACTGGTGATATTGATGGAGTGAATATATAGGACTTGGAGCTTCTTCATGGACATGAAATCTGGTAGTCCCGGGCAATCTGCCATATCATACTGGTTTGGAAACACCTTACGCCAATGTCTAGGTTGAGACAACATGAGTATCTTCAAGTCGGGAAACTGATACGTCATTAGTTCAGTAAGCCTATCTCTACCAACATCAGCTAGGCATATTGCCCAACATTTCTCAAGCTTTTCCTTTCGCCACGAGCCATAATTGCTATTCATCATTAAGGAATTCTGACCTCTAAATGGAGTTAAGACAACTGCCTCACTGTAAAGATCATGTATGGTCACATTGTCCTTGTCATCGCCACCATCCAGCAACAAACAAGCGAAACGGAGATCATCAAGCATAGTATATAATCTATCCCTTGATTCTTGCATCGTCAGTCTTGACTCCTCAAACAAGCCCAAACCCATGCCTAAACCCAGCAGGATTTCAACTCGAATGGTCCCACCAATAAGACCACAGAGCAAGAATAAGGTCTTGGTGTCCTCACTCTTCAAATGGTCGTAACTCCACTTCACTATAGTTTCTATATGTGACGGGTCTATTGTTTTCAGAGCATTGCTCCATACGGCCACATGCCTATCTTTCAAGCTTTTCGCGACAGAATTAATCAAAAGAGGCAAACCTGCAAGCTTCTTGACTAATTGATCCGCTATTGTTTTCAATTGCATGTCTTTGAGCCTGTCACCGACCGTCTTTTCAAATAACCTGAATGCTTCATCGTACTGTAAACGTTCAAGACGAAATATGGAATCGTGACACTCCGTTTGCTCCAGAACATTTCTATTTCTCGATGTTAGCAGCAACTTGCATCCCTTGCTCTCGTCTCTCGAAGGAATTCCGACCTTTCTCAGATCAAGATCTTTCCACAGATCGTCCAATATTATGAGAACCTTCTCACTCGGATCATTCTGCAATCTCTTGAACAGAAGATCTTTTCTTCCCTCTTCACTCGTCTCATTCTTCAAATTTTCTAGACCCAAGGCGTAAGCGATATCGTCTTGGATTTTCTTAAGGTCCGGGTTCTGCGACACATTCGCTTTGACGATCATGTCGAACAATCTCTTCTCATTCCTGAGTTTCTTCTCGACTTGCTCCAACAGCTTAGTCTTCCCCACACCACCCTCCCCGTAGATCCCAATCACTTTGTGCTTCTCGTCATCCAGAGCATTCATTATGTCCTCTAAGATGGAAGCTCGAGAATCGAAGATAGTGTCAACTTGATCACCGGCCAAGGAAATCACGTCGGGAGCGTCATCAACGCGCCCTGGAGGAGGATCATCGTAGACCTTCTCTGGTGGAGTAAGATCAATGAGTTTCTGGATGTCTTCGGCTTTCCTCCTCGCCTCCCTGCCAAGACAATATCGCGCCTTCGGGTTGGGAAGCCACCCGTAGAAGCAAGTTTTCTTAGCTGTTTTGTTGTAATCCAGAACATGGCGCGCCTCCTTGTCGCCCTTCTCCACTTTGTCCACCCATTCACTGACATAGGCTCTGATAAGCTTCCCGTTGTTTCGAGCATCATTGATAGAATCCTGCACCTTTTGCCTCTCGCAGCTTAACTTTGCAACTTTGTGGTCAAGTTCGCGAACGTGGCTGTCGTAGGATATCACATAGCCGCAAAGACGACTGACCGGAGCCACCAGGCACCCTGCCACTGTGGAAGCTGCACACAGACCGGCATCACTGGCATCCGCCATTTTCCCCCTTTTTGAATTCTTTCTGGTTTTCTTCCCTTCTCTGCGGAGAAACGAAAGTTAAGAATGTATATATGCCGAGGGTGGCGGAACAATATCCGCCATTCTCCCCAATCGAATTACTTCCACCGAAATACTTGAAGACAAAAGCCAACAACAGAAAAATCAGACGAGTGCCAACTATTCTTTTCTACGAAATACTTCCCCATCATCTCCAATATTACTAACCATTCGTTTTTCTGCTAATCTCCCCCGGTTTCCCGGAAACTTCCAACCATTCGTTTCGCCTCGGACTGAAACTCAGTGCTAGCCTAGACAAACCAACCTCCCAAAAATACAACACCGGACACTCACGGGCAAAATTGCCGACTCGATAGCCAAGCTCGTGCAATCACCCACCAACAAAAGAAACTAAAACTAAAAAGAGAGAGAGAGAGAGAGGCAAAAACAGCAAAGGAAAAGAAAAGAAAAGAAGAGTACAAAAATCAGGGAAAGAATCAACTCACTGGTATGAGCCGCGAATGTAGCAGAACCGAAGCCGAATCGGAGAGAGCTGGAACTTCTTGTCGCTTGGAGTCTGCGACTTACAGCAAGAACATTCCTCGCCGTCTTGCGCAGGGAAACCACACCGGAGCAGGGCGGAGAAGGAACACAACGACGCAGGCCGAAGAAGCAACGAGCTTTAGGGCAGAGACCGAAGATGACCCGGCGCCGCAGCAAGGCGGAGGAGCAACGTGCTTTTGGGCCAGAGAGCGAGTTCTCACCCAAAATTTTGAAGTGAGAAGGAAAGAAATGACGAGAGACAAAGCTCCTTTAATGCATGCAGGCCAACTCCATTAGAGAGGAGAGAGAAAAAAGCGGCAGCAGATCTATTAATGACTGTAAATTTTTAAGCAGAAAAGGGAAAATAATATACTTTGTGCAGAAAAACCAGTGAGCCGCTAGCGCATCGTCGAGCCACGCGTCACTGCCTCATTGGTCGGGGTATACGCTGGCTTGGCAGTCGGGACCCTCAAATATTTTCTCCCATTTGATTAAGGCTTAATCGTTTAACACATCTGACCTCAGCTCCGGAAATCCGCAGCACCGCAGCAGCGATGCACCAATCTCCACTTGCGACCGAGCTATGGTCCAGATTCCGATTGAGATGATGCACCTCAGCCGGCCACCCCCTCCTGTTGCCAGGAGAGGCATCTGTCATTTCCCTGAACCATGCCCAGGATTGGTTACCCGGGGAAGGCTTCATAGGGATCAAGATGTGGGCCCCGTCCCCTTAAGGGGGTTTTGGCCCGGGGTACCCAATGGGGATTTTATCCCATACCATTCACCCCTCACTTGCCTTTAAATGGCTTGTGAGGAGGAGTTCTCCCAGGATATCCAATTCATGAGGGAACCTTTTAAGGACATCTTGAGCTTGAGGGGAGGCTTGGCTCACCCCCCAGGGGTTCTTTCCCTTGGGGTTGTCTTCATTGTCCTCCCCAGGCTTGTTCCTTGGGTTTCTTGTGGGGGAAACCCTGAAGATAAAAGCCCCATCTATGGCTCACTTCCCCCCATTGGGGGGCAGCCTGCCTGATGGCTGGAGCCTTTTAAAGTCTTGCTCAGGACTGAGAGAACCTCAATTTAACAGTTTGAAAAAAATCTAGTCCACCATTTCTTTTTGGACTAAAATTGCCTTCGGACCCCACCGCGCGTAGAATGCGAGAATTATCCAGCTATCTATGACTATCATTGTCTATCAATCATTTCATACGTGCTCAGCTCCAGCTATCAACAGCGGCGAGGCCCCAATCTCTATGAGTCTAGAATCCGATTCAGATGATGCACTCTAATTTCAGTCGCTTCATGAGCTCTTTTAAGTATCAGCTTTAATAAAGTTGCACAACAATAGAGTCCGCTGAGTGCAATAAGGCTTTCTAATGTTGTATCATGTGAAGACCACCAATTTTGACCAAAATGCTTTTCTCGTCCCTTCTTCTTCATAAAAGTTTGTATCATTTTCATACAAAAGCATCTTACAGTGCTTGTGTAATTGTATTGTCATAGCATGTAGAAGTTTGCAATGCCCTAGCTATACAAGGTTAATTTTGAAAAAAGGTAACCACATATGATGCTTATTTAAGTATCATATATTTTTTTTTCTGATCATTTAAATATTTTGAAACCTCTAAAAAATATTCACTTGAGCATTATAACCTTTTCAAAAACATTGCCCAATAGTGCTAGATCATGACACTTGTGATGATGGGAGTTGTAGTCTTTAAATGAGCAACTGAAGGCCATGACACTTAAATGAAATTTTTTAAGTCATGACACCCACTTAATTGACAAAAAATTATGATACTTAAGTAACCGTCCTATAAAAGGAACGGGGCTCAATTCCCAAATTAAGACCGTTAAGTTGCCAAAACCAACATTCAAATAGAAATTGAGATGATATTATCAAATGTGGCAACTGGCCCTTTTCAAAAAAATGTAATATAAAAGATAAATTTATCACTTTTATATTAATAAAAACTGTTTGTCTTCGGTAATTATCCAATGTTATAAAATCGAGGGACCGCCGCATTTGATGGAGATTCACGAGATGCTCAAAGAGACCTAGGCACTCCGTTAATATCTAAGAAACACCAATCTATTAATCTTGTGAATGTGCATAGGCTTTGAGGTACATACACATCTCCATTGAGAGAAATTGAAGATCCATGAAAGTCGTCTTTTCATTTTTCTTTTGTATAGAAATTGCTAATTATGCTCATCATTTATTTCTCAAAACCTCACTTTAATAGTTCTAAAGAAGACCTGATTCTATTGATTTATCATACCTCGTTAGCAATTTAATGACCCACTTTCCGGTTCTCTGCAAAATCCAAATCCTTGGGAGTCTCTCTCCTTCCCTAATATGTACTGACCACACGGCACACACCTCCACGATCATTGCTCCCTGCTCTCTCTCTCTCTCTCTCTCTCTCTATAAAAATAAAACGGAGGAGGACAAAGCAAAGTGATGTTAAGAATTTAACTGGGGTGTCATGTCAACCTCGTGATGCAGATGGACACTGGACAGTATGACTTTATACATTATGGATCGTGTTGCAATTATTAAAGCTTCATGCTTTTTGAACCCCACGCCGAGGGACCCCACTCCACCGTACTATCCTCTCTCTATATCAATTTAAACGTTGTCCCACTAGCTTCGACTTAATTTGTGCAAAGCCATATATGATTAAACGTTTGGTCCCAAATTCGTACAAATCGTTTTATGGACAAGACCGACAAATATTCTAAAGAAACCAACCTCTTAATTGGGTCAATCATCCTCACCAAAAAAAAAAAAAAAAAAACACATTCGATCGATCACCCAAAACAAAAACTGCTTTATACAACAAAAATTGCTTTAAACAACGGGAAAACATATTTATAAATATGACAAAAAATTTAAATAACCCGATATAATTAAATAATCATCATGCATGTAAAGTTATTTTAGTCTCGTAGTAGGATTTGTTATTCTATGGACCTAAGTAAATTTCTAGTTAAAAATGTATATATTCCATATGTAGCCATGATTTTCAATTTCTACATGGAAAAATAGATAATATAAGATAAAAATTACAAGATATTGATCAACGGAAGAAATGAAAAGAACCTCTGTCTCCTATGTAAAACATTTGCATGCACCATTGCTGAGGATAAATACGTCGCCTTGTTCATCCACTTTTTTTCTTTGTGTAAACCACCTACATCTCATCTTTACTTCATTTTTTTTTGTAGAGCGCAAAACATAATCTGAGTTGAGAAGCTTGATGATATTATCGACATTTTGTTGAGTAACATCTACTAATGCAATACATACTATTATTATTATTAATGAGGATATCGACACTTGTGGGAGAAGTCTTACATTTTGAGTTTCCATCAAACGAAAGATGTTTACGGACGAGGAGCCACTCCAAAAGTTTGCTACCTGGAATTTTCTTTTGAGAGCAAGACCCGTATGTAAAGAATCGCATGAAGCCATTCTGTAGAGTGAAGCGGGTCTCAGGAATTAGGTGAAAAGAAAGTGAGGAAAATAAGGGCGCGCATGACAATTATTCTATTCCAGAAATAATTTCTGGAACAGAAATAGATTTTTCTATTTCTATTTCTAGAAGAGTTTCTAAGCAAAAATAACCGTTTGATAACGATACAAAATTTTTACTCTAAAAATAGAAATTCGTTTGATAACGATACAAAATTTATTCCTTTCGGACGGCGGCGGCGACGACCGACGACGTTTAATATAAAAAATAAAAATAAAAATGATTTAGTAACAAAATAAAATAATGAATAAAATAAAATAAAATAAAATAAATCATAAAAAATAAAATAAAAATATCCTTAAAATAAATTTATTTTATTTATTCTATTTTATTTTATTTTACGAATAAATTTATTTTAAAATGAATAAAAAAAATTAAAAAAAATTATTTGGCAAAACACTCAAGGCAAATAAAAATAAATTTATTAAATTTATATTTATTTATCATAAATAAATTATTTTTCATAAATTTAATAAATTTATTTTTAATAAACTAAAAATAAAATGATAAACAAAAATAATTTATTTATTTTAATAAATTTATTTTTATTTTTAAATGAATAAAATGAATATATTTATTTTTATTTTTAATAAAATGAGGAGAGGTAAAGGAGGAGGAGGAGGCAGAGACGTAGAGGAGATGAGGGAGGACTTATCAAAATTAGGGTTTAGTGAGAGAAATTATTTCGATTTCTCTTCCGAAATCGGAAGTAGAAAATTTTAAATTTTCCGATTTCTCTTCCAAACCTATTTCTGGAATAGAAATCTATTCCGAAATAGAAAAACTGAATAGATTTATCAAACGGATTTCTCTTTCAGAAATAGGTCTCGAATAGAAATTTTAGATTGTCATACACCCCCTAAAAGATTCAAGGAATACGAAGAGAATGGTGGAGAAAGATTTTCCTGTGGGGGCCCGCAAGATATTTTCCTTCGGAAAGTGGGGAGAAAATAGCGGGAAACGCAAAATGGAGCTCTTTCTTTTCCTCAAATGACGAGCTCAGTGGGCCCATTACATGTTGCATTTTCTGAAGTCTTGGGCATTTGGAGATGCGACAGGGGACAGATGTCTGAATTATAGTGGAGGATAGAAGACAGTGAGGACACGGATTGAATTGGGAGATGGGAATTGTAAATAGATGTCTGAATAAAGATTGGTCGAGGCTCCTAAAACGTCAACGGAGCTGTCCCCAACAATTTTCGGTGAAGGATGAAAGGACACAGAGTGATTGCGAGGTGGGAAATTTTACAGATGTCCGAATTGATGGGTTTAGGTTCCGAAATTATCTGCGAAGCTGTCGGCGACACTTTCGGTGAAACAGAAGATAGTGAAGGATGGACATAAGGTGAATGCCAGATGGGAAATGTGATTTGACGTTGGAATGAGGTGGGTTGAAAATCTATGAAGCTGTCGGCGACACTTTTTTCTAGTTAGTATGGCCAATGGGCCGTGCCAGTTCGGACCCGTGCTCTCCCACACACACACACACACACACACACACATTCTCTCTCTCTCTCTCTAAAACACAAAGGAGGAAGATTGAACATGGCGATGTAAAGAGTTAACCAGCATGGAGATTACGTTGCTGGTTGGCCATCATCGGTCCCTAGGCAATTATTAAAGCTTCGTGTTTTGTCAATCTAATGGTGCGCATGGGCAGTACGACGCGCGTGAAGGCTATCAATCAATCACTAGGGGACCGAACTCCATCGAATTTTCCCATCTTTCTTTTACTTAGATGCTCTGTACTACAATTGACACGTGAAAAATACAGGAAAATGTTGAGCCCCTACAATCGTCCGAAGATAGGCATTGCGCCTCTAATACGCCCAATTCATTTCACAAAACGTAATAAAGATAAGATCCACGAGATTCACGCTCAGTTTCCCCATCAATCTTAATATTTAAGCTGATCATACCTTGACTATGAACCACAAATTCTAAGCCAGTGACCGAAAAGTTTTATCGTTGAATTACAATTAATCATGGCTCATCATTGTAATATATAAGCTTTAATGGAAGTAGTTTCTCATTCCCAACTTCTTAATTCTATTTTCACATGAAAAAACATGTATAATGTGAGATTAAGGTTAGAATTTAAACAATTAATAGTTTTTAGTATAGAAGAAATGCTCACCAAACCTTCCCCAAAATTAAAGGGGAAAAAAAGGGAAGGGGGGCGCAGCTCCCAAGTTTAGACCATTAATCTACCAAAATCAACTTCAAATAGAAATTGAGATAAAAAAAAAAAATCAAGTATGGCAACTTGTCCATTTTCAAAAGAATGCAATATAAACGGTAAATTAATCATAGGTGTTTTAATAAAAATTGTTTGTCTTCAATAATTATTCGATGTGTATGAAATGGAGGGACCGCCGCATTTGATGGAGATTCGTTGGATGCTCAGAGAGTTGTAGGCACTTCATTAATTAATCTAGTGAAAATGAATAGGCTTTGAGCTGCATATGCAACTCCATGGAGATAAATTGAAGGTCCAAAAAAGACGCATTTTCATTGTTTTTTAATAGAAATTACTAATTATACTCATCTCTTATTTCTGAAAACCTCACTTTAATAGTTTTAAAGAAAACCGAATGATTGCAGTGATTGACTACGCCTAGTTAACAATTTAATGACCCTCTTTTTGATTATCTACAAACTCCAAATACTTGTGTCTCTCTCCTTCCCCGATAAGTGCCGACCACACATGTCCACAATCGTTCCTCTTATGCTACTGCTGCTCTCTCTCTCTCTCTCTCTCTAAAATGATGATGAGGAGGAGGAGGAGGAGAAGGAGAAGGGAAGAAGACAAAACAAAGTGAGGGTAAAAGTTTAACCGGGATGGAGTTAAGTTGCTTTTTCACCATCATGGATCACGTTGCAATTATTGAAGCTTCGTGTTATGCCAACCTCATGATGCATACGGGCTGTATGACTTTACGGACTATGGATCATGTCGCAATTATTGAAGCTTCTTGCTTTTTTCAACCTCACGCCAAGGGACCCAACTCCACCGTACCATCCTCTCTCTCTCTCTCTATCTAAGCATTGTCCTGTCTAACTTCGACTTAACATGTGCATAGCCATATATGATATTATGTTTGGTCGTAACTTCCCTCTCACATTTGTGAAAATCCCAACACTGTTATTTGGTCAATGTGATGTTACCTTTCATCAGAAGCTTGGCAACTCTTACCTTACCGGTATTTTTTTGCATGGACCCTACGAACCTTGGCTTCATTTCGTACTTTTGTTGATGGATGCAAGCTGCCTGCACTTACATGTATCGCATAAGGCTTCGTCATATCTAGATATGTGATCGTTAACCACTAATACAACTGTAAAGGATAATATACGTGTGTATTTCTAAATAAAAAATAAATAAACCAAGAACCATGTACATATCAATTGCTTGAATATCCTAATAAATGAATAACTTGATTCTAGTTATATCTTTTTTAAGTTGTATTTCTCTGATTTCTTCATATTTGTATATCAGCGTATCGTCCTATCATCTTTACGCAACATCTACAGAATTTCCAAAAGAGCAAATGCCTCCGTGTGATCACGCTTCATTGAAAACAAGAGGGCCCACTCCGCCATTTCTTTTGTACTGAAAATGACTTCAGGCCCTGCCAGCTAAAAATTACGAGAGCAATGCTTGGCTCTAGCAAATCAGCAGCAGCCAAAGTCCAAATTTCGATTCAGAAGAATGCACTCCAATCTCAGTCACTTCACGAGCTCTATAAGCATCAGCTTTAATAAAGTCGGACAATAACAGAGTCCACTTATGCTTTCTTCTGTTGTACTATTTGGCCACCACCAGCGTTGGCCAAGATGCTTTTCTTATGAAGGGATTGTCTTATTTTCCCTGTAAAAAGCATCGTGCATGCAATAAGTCTGCAATGGCCTAAGGCTAACTTAGGAAAAATGTCATCACAAGTTCCTCTTTTTTATTTCTTAATCTAATTTAATTAATGGAATATGCATAGGTTTTGACCTACATGCACAACTCCATCGAGAAATATTGAAGGTTCATGGAAGATGACTTTTTCATTTTTTGTGTAGAAGTTAAAAATTATAATCATCATTTACTTCTCAAAACCTCACTTTAATCGTTTAAAAAACCCAATTTTATTTGATTGATTACACTTCGTCAACCGATCCAGTAAATATGACGTGTATTCTTGTGTAATTATGTGCTTATGTTAAGGGGATCATTAACTCCACATCAGTGTTGCATGTACTCGATAATGTCAGCCTATTTCATGGATTATATGGATCTCTCTCTGTCTAATCTCTCTTTGCTAGCACCCTCCACGTAATGACACCCTATTAGCTTCTTGTTATGTCAATCTCATCCATGCTGCCGATGGGAGTACGACTTTTGATGCATCGTGGTCCCGTTGCAAAGATATTTTCATCCAAAAAGGGGGAGGAAATGGAGGGAAATGCAAAATGAGTTCCTTCTTTTCAACCGAAATGAAAATACGAGTTCTGGGCGGTTTTTCCCCCCAAACGCTACATCTCATGGCACTTGTGATGACAATTGTAGAATTTAAATGGTCAATTGAAAGTTATGATACTTAAATGAAAATTTTTCAAAAGTTCAGTTATTCAAGTGAACATATCTTTTTTGAAAGTAATGATACTCAATTAATAAAAAAAATCATGACACTCAAATAATTGCCATATAAAAATTATATCACTTGTCATATTTTCGTCTTAACTAACTTTTATCAGAAGTTACATAAGAATTGGAAAGTGTTTGAATCAAGATATGCACTCTTTAGTGGCCAACTACACTCCTCAAGTTGCATAAGAGTTGAAGCTAGCAAATCACTGGCTAAAAATAACACTGGCAAAGACATTTTGCCGCTACCACCAAACCTGTAAATTACAACAAAACGTGCTCCTTCATATTCGACATCTAATAGTTTTCACTATGCCTTCTTCTTAATCATTCAATATGACCCCATGCTCAGTAATGAACCTACATTTGACCCTGCAGCTTAACCCGAAGCTCTTGAACGATCAATTTGATGAGTTCCCCATGTCCGTCGAGAAGAATTGCCAAAACAAGTCCAATGGAGAACTGAAAAAGAATAACATTTTAATAGGGCGTTCAAGAAAATATAGTACTTGAACTGAACTTGAATCGTGGAAAGTCAAAGTGCAACAATATCTTCTGCACAAGCAGTGCAGTGCGGTGCAATTTTCCATGATGCTTCAAGTATTGGGGTCGGGTATCCTAAGCTCTGCCCATCCTTAGGAGAATCTGATTTTCTTGGTCGTGTAAAAGTTTTCTTATAAGTATTTTCAGTTTTAGAACACAAATTTGCCATTGCTCCTACACAAATTGTCATACCATACAAATGATTATTACTGAAAATTCCTGAGTGTTTTTATGCCACGACACTTCGTGCAAAAATTACAGCACGGCATTTGGGCTTGACATGGTATGGCACGAGATTGGTTCCTCAAGTCACCATGGAAGGCTTAATAGAAAAGTGTAATAAGTTGTTTGGTCATGGACTTATTATTATACCTAGAGTTCTCTAAAATATTTTTCTCACGGACTAAAAATGTCTAAACGATATTGCGCAAAAACCAGAATTAAGGGAGGACTAATAATCTCATTGTCTCAAATTGGGTTGGCCCACCAGATCGTTGTGGAGGGGATTTTTGAGAGATATGAGTGAACAGGAGAAGAGGTGGATGTGGATGGATGGAATGACGGTGCTAAGGGGGTGGAGGATTTACCGTATCTGAAGATGTTTATGTTGTCAAGAATTTTGCCACAATAGAAAATGTCATGAAATGTTTTGTATTATGTTGCCTTAAGTATATTGTTTGTTAAAATATTTAAATAATAAAAAATGTATTTATATAACAGCTTAAGTTTTCAAAATAATTGATAGTATGTCTATTAAAATCTCACATGGTATAGGAGTTAGGAGATCTGAAATATTTTATAAAATTATTGCAACAGTTCTAAATGCTTAAATTATTACATGAAGGCATGGATTGAAGAGAGGGCCATCTTTGCAAAATAAAATGAAGGCAGGCCATCAATCATCATATATAAAACTTCCAACTTCCCTCTCACAATTGAGAAAATCCTAGTACTTATATCGAGGATCCCGCAATCTTTTATCAATATGATGTTATTTTCGTCAAAAGCTTGACTTACCTGTATTTTTTTGCATGGACTCTGCAAAATCTTGGCTCCATTTCGTACTTTAATCGATGCATGCAAGGTGCCCGCGCTTACATGTGTAGTGCAAGGCTTCATTTAATGATCTTTACACGATATCTACGGAATCTCCAAAAAGAGCAAATGCCTCCTTCTGATTACACGATTAATTGAAAACAAAAGGGCCCACTCCGCCATTTCTTTTGTACTGAAATCGACTTCAGACCCTACCCACTAAAAATTACGAGAGTCGCGCTTGGCTCCAGCAATCCGCAGCGGCCGGAGTCCAGATTCTGATGCAGATCAAGGCACTCCAATCCCAGTGACTTGACGGGCTCTTTGAGCATTAGCTTAACTAAAATTGGACAATAATAGAGTCCACTTAGTGCAATAATTAATGCATTCTCCTGTTGTCCGACGTGCCACCACCGGTTTTGGCCAAAATGTTTTTCTCATCAAAAGTTTGTATTATTTTCCTTGTAAAAGCATCTTTGGAATTTTGTCATATTATTTGACCGCAAGTCATGTGGAAAAGCTAGTCTATTAAGAAATAGCAATAAGCACATAGACAAAACCGCGGACGTTTTTTCTTGAAGTGAACGCACCATTCATTGTCGGAAAAAAGAAAACTCTGTTTTTTGGGGCTTTTCTTTTGCCTCCAAGACCCAATTTTGATTTTTCCTCTCATGCTTCTGTAAGTTGTCTGGCTTTTCCTAGATTTATATTAGGGCCGCCGAAGTAAAGTATAACTCAAAATATTCAGGATCAAGGATTGCGATATTATATAACAGAGAATGTCTCCTTAATTAATGGAGATTGAGTTAAGTCGAATGGTTAAAAATAGATTTTGAACTTGACTTGCTTTGGTTTATACAATCAAGGAATTCGATTGAAGATTTTTACCATTCAAATGTTGTGAAAAAAATTGAGTGCATATGTATGACCTATTAGAAAATGATGTGAATTTTATTTTCTAGAATTGTAAATCTTACAGGACCTTCTGTTAAGATAATCTTACATCTCCATTTCACCTATTCACTTTAATGGACGCAAGTTCCGTCCTCACCTTGATGTGCATGATGACATATGAATGCATCTTCTCTTGATGTACTCGAGGAATTTTCTCTGATTCTTTGACATGTACGAGACCTTTATCACATGAAACAAAAAATATTATGGTTTCATTTTTTGGCTCGAGAAAAACCAATCGTCTTCTCCTGCTTTTGTTCTTATTACTTTTTCCTGGACCCCATGTCGTGTCTTAATCCTATGTGCTGTATCTCATCTTTCTTTGTTCCTTTTTAATATCATTTTGTTCGTTTAATATTCCATCATCATTACTCGTAATTACATAAAAGATTTGTATGCTGCCTCTATAAGTTGTCGTTTAATCAATGGTTCATCTATTAGGCCCAACTCGAGGATCATATCCCTAAATTGACTCACTTGAGATATTATTTACTCAAGCAGTTGAATATAATCTTCGATCAACCTTAAAGTTGTAATGAGGTGACTCTATGCACGAATTTAGTAGTTGTCTTCTAATTTTATGATGAAATAAGTTTCTTCTCCACAACTACATGCTAATACACATAATAAGAAAAAATTACCCAACAAGTCTTAGATGTATTGTATCGATGTCAATTCAATCAAAGACTTTTCAATTTTGATAATTTAGTCTTACACATTTGCACAAAATTCTATATTGTCCATCTCGTCAATTTTTATAAGAAATTACTAACGTACGATTCAATTATTGTCGACCATCCTATGTGGCTTGCAACATCAGCTATTTTTGATGAAAATTAGTCAAAATAACTATATTGTGATTTTGTACAAAGATTTAGGACTAAATTGAGAAAATTGAAAAAGTTAAAATATTATTGTCATTAATATAAAAAAAAATTAGAATTGATTGACAATTTCTCCATGTATCATCGTCATTAGACAATAAAAATGCGTGAGTAAGGGCCTTCAAATTGGATAAGACATTGAAGCTGCGCATCCATCTTTTGAAAAGAGACTAGGCGCTATCACAATCTAAATTTTATTAGCGAAAAAAATATTAAATTACTTAGTGGAGAGTATGATTACCAACAAAGGAGCATCATTATTACTCGCTGGTTCTTTTTTGTTCACAATCTAAACTTTGTCGGCGAAAAAAATTACAAAATTAGTTAGTGGAGAGTACGGTTTACCAACTAAGAAACATCTTATTGCTCACTGATTCTTTTTTCTAATTCTTTGTTTTAATTAATAAAAAAAGGCAAGTCAAGTCAATAAGCACATCTACATAAAGTTACGGAAATTAGGCTTGCAAAAATTGCCCTTTTCTGTGCATCATGCCTCACATCATTATTGCTCGCTGGTTCTTTTTTGATCGCAATCCAAACTTTATTAGCGAAAAAAATTATAAAATTAGTTAGTGGAGAGTACGGTTTACCAACTAAGAAACATCTTATTGCTCGCTGATTCTTTTTTCTAATTCTTTGTTTTAATTAATAAAAAAGGCAAGTCAAGTCAAGAAGCACTTCTACATAAAGTTGGGGGAAATTACGCTTGCAAAAATTGCCCACTTCCGTGCATCATGCCTCGCATCATTGTCGCTCACTGGTTCTTTTTGGATCGCAATCTAAACTTTATTAGCGAAAAAAATTATAAAATTAGTTGGTGGAGAGCACGGTTTACCAACTAAGAAACATCTTTTTGCTCGCTGATTCTTTTTTCTAATTCTTTGTTTTAATTAATAAAAAAGGCAAGTCAAGTCAAGAAGAACTTCTACATAAAGTTGCGGAAATTACGCTTGCAATAATTGCCCTTTTCCGTGCATCATGCCTCACAACAATTCGATTAGCATGAGGAGTCTTGAACCGTTGGATGACAAAAAAGACTCTTGCATGTTGGTAATAAAAAGTTGAAGTCTCTAGAATCGGTGGAGATTGCCGCAGTGATAAACACCATTTGGTATTACTATTTGTCAAATAGAAGTCATATATGAGATATTATATCTTGCAAGCCTCGTCATAATCCTCAATATGATCTATATATATATATATAAATAAATATTTTTTGTAAACATTTATCGTCAAAATATTTGAAACCATATAACCTTTTTGATATTAAAGGGTACGACAAAACAACTTGTTTTGATGGGTATCATACTCTTTTTTTCAATCATAAGTTTGATCAAAATATATAATATTTGTTATGATTAGTGTTGGAATTCAATCTCATAATGGATTTTCTCCTGAGCTTTTACCTTTTTCTTCCTCCTATCTAAGATAATGGGTAATTTTATTATATTTCTCTATTTGTAAAGCGCATTACATAATCTCTCTCTCTTCTCTCTCTCACTCTCTCCCTTCATTCCACAAAAAATCCATTATTGACACCTTAATTTTTATCGACACACTAAGCATATATTTCTGAAAAAAAAATAAGAAATAAATAATAGTAAAAAGATACAAAAAAATAATAAATAAAAGTAAATAAAAATAAGAAGAGAGAGTCCAATTGGGCCTAGTTTGGCCCCCATCACCCAAGCCTTTCGGTCTGGCCCGACCCATTAAACCATGCCCATCTCACACCTTGCGATACAGAGCCTGCAGGCGAACCATTACGACTCTTTTCTGACATGCTATTTCCTCACCTTTTCCATTAGTGCTCTCCAAATTGAATTAGATTTCATCGGAGTAAGGAAGTAAGAAAGGGATTTCGATCTTCCGATCCGGTCTTCCACCGTTAAATTTGTAGAAAATGTATTGGAGGGAGAAAGGTTTGGTTACTCAAATTCTGAAGCTGAGTTATGAATCTAAGTATCCGTTGCCTTTTTCTCGGCACATATGCATGCTTAACATGATAATTTGTATAGCGCTTGTCGGGTGCCTAATGATATGCTGTTATGAGATACAGGCTCATGGAATGTAATGGTTTATGGGTAATTGTTAAAATAAGGATGTCGCTTAAGCGCTGAATATAATTTGTCTGTTATGAAATTGCAGAGTATAGAGATGGATTATTCAGTAATTCTATATAATCTACTCATCATTTTTCTCTCAGTTTTATTATGCATCGAATGTAACAATATAAGGAAGTAATTGAAGCATGTCATCTTATGGAAGAATGCGAAGGGATTTCTCCAAATAAAGAGAGTAAGGAGATGAGATTTCTAATTCGATTTTTATAAAAACTCCTAGAAAATAATTGGAAAAATCAACATGATAAAGATATGAGCCATGTGATCGACTTTTTCCAGAATCACGTGAAATACCAACACCAATAGGTGAAAAATCGAACAGGAAAACAAGACTTTTAATTGGAATCAACAATTTATTAAGAAAAAACTAAATGCAAACACTGAAACTTACGGATACCGAGTAAAAGTTACTTACTTTATTTATTTAAAGTTAGGAAAAAAATATTACCAATAGGTTCACCATCTCCTTCTTTTTTTTCTTTTTTCTTTTTTTCTGTTTGGTCACTTGCCATGGCACCCATTTTTCCTCCTTACCAGCATTACAGATTTTCCCGAGAAAATCCTTGAGGTCTAACAGATGGGACGCCTTTGAGGATAGTCATGGCATAAAAATGTAGTGTTGCATGTGGTGAACTAGAAAAGTATCTTTAAATATTGCAGGCATGTTTTGATAAAATTCAACTTATTTCAGCCAAACTCCAGTACATTCAAGCGAAGTTTAAACAATTCCGAACAAATTACGGCAATTACAAGTAAACTTTTAGTGAATTCTAGCAAAGCTACAATAATCTTGCGGCACCACCTCAACAAAAATTCGGCAAGGTCATGAGTTCCATTATCTATATATTATCTTAGAAGTGAAGTTCACTATGATAAAAAAAATTATCACCTTTTTTAATTATCATCTCCATTTACTTCCTCTCCATCAGTTCCTCATTTATATGCCTTCATTTACCATGGACTCTCTCTCTCTCTCTCTCTCTCTCATTTGTAGTTTATCTCTAAAGAATAAACACGATAAGAATGAAAGTTCAATAAGAAGATTTTAGAGAGACCATTGGAATATAGGTGTCATAAGGTTCCAACTCAAGCTTACCATTCACAAAGATGAAGGTACATATAAGATGCGTGTAGCTGATTGACAACATTAAGTACATTATCACAAGAACAAAGGCAAACATGCTGAACAGGTGGCTATCCTGCAAGGAAAGGTTGAAGATATTTAAGCGATAGAAAACAAAACATTAAAGCAATGGGGATGGAGATCTTTTATTAAAAAAAAAAAAAAAAGATCTGTAATGATAGTTAAAAATAAATAATAAAAAAAGATAGCACAGGAATGCCAAAATGAATTGGCATGGGCATCCAAATTTTCTAAAGCAAATTGTCGGCGACCCCACTTGGTTTCGGAGCACATGGACAAGAGATTCAATTGACGACATCATCTGTCTTAAAATGTGTCAAAAAATGAAGCCCCTTAAATCCACCTCCTCCAGTCACCATAACACGTATTACCATAACTAATTTTCGAAAGTTTTCTCTCATAAATTGTTGTGACCCTCTCTAAAGAATCTTAGAGGGGGCGGGTATAACGATTGAGTGATGCCTTTCTTCTAGGTGCTCGATCTTGTTCAACATGACTTCTCTTAAATCCTAACTATCGTGACGTTTGAGTTTCAATTGATTAATCAAAGAAATTTTATTTAATTGAAATTGCCACTATTCTATTTTAGGTCAATTAAGAGCCAAGTGAAGCGTAGTAGTACACTTCACTTTTGTAAACTGTTGGTCTAAGATCGAGGGCGTAATTAAGCTAATTATCTAATGACCACCCTTTCAGTGCCAATTCTCAATCTTTTGAATATATTGTTCATTAGATCTTTGCCTATTGTATTATCATACACCACTAAATGATGTACTTGCGTGGGTGCACAATCAATAAGTAACCAATCATAATCAATGCAATAAAGGTAAAGTGCGACAGAATAAACCCGCTATGATGACAAGGTTGAATATACATGGCCTCATTATTTAGTCTTGGGACAAGAATTCCCATGAGCCAAATCCAAGATTTATTCTGTTTCTAAGCTATCAAGTAGATATCCCCGAATGACGACCAATAATGAAATTCCAAGGAGAAACATATAACAAATAAGCATGGAATGATCCGGTAAACTAAAGAATCCAGTCCAGGGTCATGGCCACTTACAGAAACTAACCCGGGACACGTTATTTAACTAAGAACAAGTCCGATACTTGTAGTCTATGGTTCGGACAATGGCACGTGACCTTTATTTATTCAAGCAAATCACTACTAGAACATTAAAAAATGACGAGAAATCATCTGCATGTCGATGTACCATCGAGTGCTACCAAACTAACCCTCGTATGAAACCAAGATCTATCAAATCCAATCCTAGCCAAACATATGACCCAAAAAACACATTAAAGTTCTATAAAAATCAGCATGGATATCCAACGTAAATTGACAACAACTCTGATATTACACGACAGGAACTCTTGGGACCAAATACTAAAGACCACGTTCTAATTACCCACAGGCGGCTGCAGCGGAGACATTTTCGAAGAACATCATGCTGCAAAAACCGAAATGCATAGCAACATAAACACAGGAAAACAGAATTGAGCCGCATTCTACTGTAAATTCTCATGGTTGAGACTCATTCAGCAACAACTGAACTTGTATACAAATCGGCAACGTAAGACCTTTCAGCCTACCGACAGATTCACGAGTAAAACAATATCCAAATCCAGTGAACATAACTCGTCAGATGCCAACAAGTTCATGACCACTAGATTCTACCATGCTACTTATGGCATAAGTTGCCATGCTTTGCTCATCCTGAGAATTGATTAACAAGAATATATCAGGATTAGAGACAGCATGTGAGGATGGGTTTGAACAACAATTGAGTAGTCATGGCATGTCGACGTCTCAGCCATAGGCTTAAATCACTGGAAGCAGATACGCTGCAAATGAATCGAACATGTGTATTATACAACCATCATTCTAGACTAAGACAAGAGAATGCTTCTCGAATTTGCACGCACACGTCATTTCGGCATTTTAACGAACATATGGTGATCGGTTCGAACAGGAGATCAAATCGCAACATGAAAGCAATTGTTGCGATCCAAGTTTATCACAACAGCATCAAAATTAGTACAGATCATTAAAAATCCTAAATTGAAGGATATATCGCAGAAATCTCAACCGGAATTCTTAGCTTGTACTTTGTACAGAAGAATGACAAAAAACAGAGCATTGAGAATTTACCAACTCCTCTCTCTCATTAACCCTCTCCACGAGATTGTTACCGATTCTACTTCTCATTTCAAGCCACAATCAATTTCAGTCCAGAGTGT
Source organism: Eucalyptus shirleyi (assembly GCA_017140165.1). Lineage (NCBI taxonomy): Eukaryota > Viridiplantae > Streptophyta > Magnoliopsida > Myrtales > Myrtaceae > Eucalyptus > Eucalyptus shirleyi. Next base: position 10,748,647 of record CM029452.1, on the reverse strand, counting down.
CGATCACGATTTTAATTTAATTTCTCAAAGCATTCTTTTTCGTTTCATAATATTAGTTTCAACTTCAGCTCTAAAACTAAAGTCGATGGCTCGCATGACAATTGTGAAGTTACATGCTTTTTTTTTCACAAGTTACACACGTCTAAATGAGAGATGAAAGGTTGAAAATATTTAAGCGATAGAAAACAAAACGCTAAAATAGTAAGAATGAGAATTTTCATTCGTACCAAAATGCCGATGACGGCGACAAAACGAATTTATAGTGCAATCAATCTTGAGATATCCCAATGCGTTTCCCAGTTGCAGCAAAAATTTAAGAAGTAACATGAACTGTCCATAATCTAGATCGATTCTCAAAAGCTTCTTTTGAACCGCTCTTGTACATCTTCCATACGTTCATTCGCACCAAAATGCCGATAACGGCAACCCCTATCACTTCATCATTTCTCCATCTATTCTCGCATCTTCACACGACATGTTTCTTGATCCTTTTGTATATTTCCATTTCAGGCAAGGACAATAATGCGATTCGAGAATGAAATTTCATGACCAAATAGACATAACATAGTGACGGAGAAAAGGAAAATATGAGAGGGAGGGGGTGAATCTGTGACGAATGACAGAGGTAAATGGATAAAAACTCTCCCCTCATCTCATCTAATCCTTCTGTCCACTCATTGTCTTTAATCATAAATGTTCATTATTAAACCGCTATATCTCCCCCCATAAAATAATTAAAAAAGATATATCATATTCCATGGAAAGAAGCAATAAAATGATGGACAGAATGTCAACAGAATAGGGATCGGCAACGTTTATTGTTTAACAGAAATAAATATCCAATAAGAGAGAAATGAGGACCGGAACGATTTGCGCTTAGAACTCGTCAATCTATCAACATTTCATCCATCTCGTGTGCCATATACCCTGTCATGCCGACAATGAAGTCTGCATTTGGACGTTACAATGAAAAAAATATTTATTTCAGAAAGTGGGAATTCAAGGTCTAAGCTACAGCTCTTATAAACAAAGCCTAGAAATTGGTGAGCGTCGAAGGAGAGGGAGAGAATATCGGTATTTTGTTGGCAAGTGTCCTTGATGCAATATTTTGAGGCTGGTTTTGTTGAGAGGTTATAGGGAAAAAGTTTGGGAAAAAAAAAAGGAAATTTGTAAATGTATAGAGAAAAAATAATTGGAAATTTTGAATCATTTTTAGAGTCAAATCTATATGATTTGGGATGAGAATGATTTAAATATAAATTTTAAGATTTGTGAGAGATTTAGGAAATAATTTTATATTTATGTTTATTAACCTCGTTATTAGCTATGTGATTTAGCCGTTGGATAATGATTAGATCATGCATGAGCTACGTGTGTGAGAATGACAAAATATTTATATTATTTTGCTAATCGGTTTTTTTTTCCCGGGGAAACCAACTGCTTTCGTTACTTGTTAGCCTCAAAGCAAACAAGGTTTGATAAAACTTACGGGAGATTAGGGACCCAATTGCAAGGAGGGATTTAGCAATGTCACTTGATTTTCCATTTGAATGCGCTTATAATGTGCCTTTAGGACCGTTTTTTCTTTTTTTTTGGGTCAGAGTGCCTTTAGGACCTTGCACTCAGTGATAAGTGGCTGCACTTTTCAGAATGGCAAATTGCAATCTATGATTGTACTTATCACTCACGTCCTTCACAAATATATCAATTAACCTTTCAGTCTCGCTGCGACTCACTCCAACCATGCTTCCCATTGAATCTCCGACCGCCAAGGACCTGCCCATGTTAATTTTCAATGCTCTCTTAGATAGTCGGTTCCAGACCACATGTAAGATTTCTAGCCGTCATTCTTTGCTTTTCCTTCCTTAATTCCACTTCACGAAACTTTTATGTGCAGCCATGGCAGGTCCCATCACCCATCTTAGGTCTAGGTGCGGCAATAGGAAACCACTAAATATTTCGCCCTAACCAGTGCCCATAATGGGATGGCATTTGGCATAAGCACTTTATAAAGGAAGGTCCCACACACGGCTCTAAAACAATAATTGTTTTATTATTTTATATATTTATATCGACTTGGAGGAGAAGTAATATGCAACAATTATAATAAAATGAATATTTCATCAATCAAAATTTTTTAAGCTTGCAAATGAGCAAAAACTATAAACAAATTAAATATTACAGCTGTGAATTCATAAATAATCACTCTTTTGAAAAATAAGACTTCTTCTGTAATCCAGGTCCGCAGTAGATTGTGGTAGACAAAGAAAGAGGCAGTTTCGAAGAGAAGACGAGTGGCTGACGTGGTAAAAAAATGGGTTCTGAGAGCATCCAAGCCAAAATTGGAGTGGGAAGTACCACGGCACAAAATGATAATGAATAAAAGAGGATGAATTCGGCCCCATCGCCCAAGCATTTCGGTTCGATACGACCCATTAAACCATGCCCATCTCACACCTGGCCCAAATCCGCAAGCTTCAGCCTCACATTTTCTCAAATGGATTACTTAGGTAATGCTCGTCGGGTGTTTGATGATATGCCGTTTTGAGATACAGGCTACTGGAATGCAACGGTTTCTGGGTATTGTTAGAATTGGGATGTCGCCGAAGCACTAGATATTGTGTGATATGGAGTCGTAGGAAATAGAGATGGATTCTTCTGTTATTCTATATAGTATGTGCATCATTTTTTCGTCGGTTTGATTATGATGCTCTAAGAGGAACAATGAAGGAAGCAATCGAAGCAGCATGTCACCTGATGGAAGAGTGCGAAGGGATTTCTCCAAATAAAGGGAGTAAGAAGATGAGATTTCTGATTCAATTTTTATACAAATTCATCAAAAATAATTGGGAGAATCAACACAATAAAGATATCAGCCGTGCGATCGACTTTTTCCAGAATTATGCGAAATTTTTCACCAACAGCAACAGGTGAAAAATCGAATAGGGAAACAAGACTTTTAATTGAAATCAAACAATTTATTTAGGGAAAAAAAAAAACCTAAACGCCAACACTGAAATTTACGGATGCCAAGAAAGATACTTACTTTAGTTATTTAAAGTTACTATTCTATTTAAAGATTTTACTGAGTACATGAAACAAAAATTACCAGCAGCTTCGTAACCTTCTCTCTCTCTCTCTCTCTCTCTCTCTCTCTCTCTCTCTCTCTCTCTCTCTCTCTCCTCTCTCTCCCTCCCTCTCTCTCTCCCTCTCCCTCTCCCTCTCTCTCTCTCTCTCTCGTTTTGTCACTTGCCATGGCACCCGTTTTTCCTCCTCTCGCCAGCATCAATAAATTTTCCCAAGAAAATCCTTGAGGTCTAACATATGGGACGCCCTTGAGGAGAGTCATGGCATTAAAATGTCGTCTTGCATGTTGGTGAACTAGAAAAGTATCTTTAAAGACTCAGGGGCATGTTTTGACAAAATTCTAACTTATTTCAGCAAGACTCCAGCATATTCAAGCGAGTTTCAACAATTCCGAACAAATTACGGCAACTCCAAGTAAACTTTTAGTGAATTCTAGCAAAGCTACAACAATAATCTTCTGGCAACACCTCGACAAAAATTCGGCAAATTCCAACACATTCCAGCAAAAAATCAGGGGTCCAGTTCGTGGAATTTCATGATTCAATTTGCAATGCGAAAGACAATTGATCGCATCACCACTTTAGGACCAAATATCGACAGAACCTTTCTATAAATGGAATCCTAGAATAAGCTTCGGCTGACACGAAAAGCTATGGCCTCAGCAAGCACGTATAACCTCCCAAGTAAATACCGTTCCAGCCATCTCGAATGTATACACAGAGGAAGGTCCGAAGAAGGCAACCGGTATTATCGAAAGCGATCACGACTGCGCCTCCTTGGCTTCTACCGTTGCAGTCCCGCTTCTGGCTTTTGGTGACGAGAAGTGTCTTGGCACGACGACCAAACAAAGGTCGGACGGAGCAGTCAAATGAAAGGCAAAAAGAATAAAAACTGAACGGAGATCAAGAGAGGCGAGTCTACAACAAATCGACAATGATAACAAAGTTTAATTGGAGAAGAGACGACCTGATGATTTGGTGGCGACTCAGTGACTTTCCGACAGCGAGCACAGCCTCGCTATAGCATTGATTCTAATGGCCAGCGACGGGACAAAATATCGGATGGAGTCTTTTGGTCATTTCATCGAACACTTCTTGAGCAGTATCCGTACATTCATTAGACGCGAGGACGACTCCTGGGCTTGATTTAGAGCAAGAAGTGGAAGAGCTCAATCGGTGGAGAGAAGATTTGGAAGTGATGGCTGGGAGTCAACTGAGCCGGGGCGTCCTTTTCCATGCGATTCGAACTTACCGCAACCTTCCACCGATCCCTGAAGCGAAAGAACGAGCCGAAGGAGCGCCTCGCGGTCAGGACAGCACACGATCGGAGCTGCAACCAGACGATCACTGGAACCCGCAATCAAAGTCATGAACACTGGAATCGACGTTGATTCACCTCTGGTGAAGCTCGAATCAACGAAAATGAAGTTTCGATTCCAGGATCGAGCTTTGTTTGTCCTGTACGTGTAGTGTGTGTCTTCCTTCGTGCGCCTGCCGTGGTCGGAGATGGAAGGCCGGCCGGCGGTGGCTTCCGGTGGAGCTGGCGGCTGGCGGTGAAGCTAGGGAGGACGGGAGGGAGAGGTTACGGACGCGAAGCAGAATCAGTCAGAATCCAGAACTTCCTCGTCAAATGACGAAGACCAAAAATTCCCTTTTATATTTCTCTCGTCAAATGACGAAAGTGCCCCGATTCAAAATGACGAAAATGTCCTTCTGGTTATTGCTCTCATAACCGATTGCCATGGAGAAGGGAAAATCGGTGATGGGCCCCAGGGAATCAAAAATTCCATCGTACCTGGTGCTGCGATGACAAAATTTTTGGTACCAAAAATTGTCGAGAACATTAATATTAATAAAAAAAAGGTTGAAGAATATTAACATAAGCCCTAATACTAAAACTGTTGGCCCACCTGACTATTGTGGAGTTGAGTGCTATTTTTTAAGGAGTTACACGCGTCCAAATAAGAGAGGAAAAGTTGAAAATATATAATCAATAGAATTTTTCGTTATAACGGTAAAAATGGGGATCTTTTTTAAAAAAAGGATTTATAAAGTTAAAGAAAAATAAATACATAAAAATAGCACAAGTATGCCCAAATGAATCAGTATGGGCATCCAAATTTTTAAAAGTATATTGTTGGCGACCCATTTTGCCCTGGAGTTTGTGAACAAATGATTGGATTGACGATATCATTTGTTTTTAATTGTGCCCAAAACTAGGGTTCATTAAGTTCTCCTCCTCTAGTCACCACAACATGTATTAAGGTCATATAATTATATTTTACTAATTTTTATTGACTAATTACATCAAAAAATATCTCTCTCAAAAAATAGTTCAAACTTAAAAAGGTTTTAATTGAATACCGTTTTGTTGAGACCAGTAAATTGCCTCATTGTTAGAAGAGTTTAAAAAAGTACCTACTCAATTAACAACATACATTATAGGGAAAATTTTCAATATGACGAGTTTAGGGAACACACTAACAAATGGGACAACTATTCTTGAATATAGTTATGGTCCTATATAAGGACAAATATTCTTGAGGCCATAAATGACAAACATGGAAGGAGAAGGTGAGGGGTTCAAATCCCCACCTTCTCAAGAGGATGGGGTGGGGACACGTAAGTTTCAGAAGTAGATTTCGACTCCCATGCCCTGTAAGAGACAGAGCAAAAGTCGGAGAGTGAGTGTAGAATAGGAATAAAGTAGGACTGATCAAAAAAAAAAATGAAGAGGAGCATCAATGAATAATAAAGAGTTCCCTCGATGGGCAAACTGCGTCTAGCATTGATGTGACTAATAATAAATCTATTTCCATCTCTGGAAGTCCTCAGCCTCAGTTCCAGTCAATCGTGCGGCACATAAGCAACAAACATTTTCCTTTTGTCAAAGCTGACATGTCTCAATCTATCAGGCAACGATGAGCTTTCTGGTTACTTTACAGCTCTTTGAAGGTTTTGGACTTGTCCTCCATAGGGTTCTCTGGAGCATTAACAAAGTCCATGGGTGACTTGCATTCTCTGGAGATACTTTGGCTTAACCAGTGTAATTTCACTGGCTCTACTCCATCGTCACTCGGTAGCGTAACACAACCCAATAGTTTGGAACTCTCATTCAATGAGCTTAGGAGGCATGTTCCTCCAACTCAGTCAAACCTAGATTGGCTCACTCTGCTCGATCTTCTCTCCAACAATTTCATAGGTCCAATACCCAATATCTTCAACAACAAGAAACGACTTCTTCAACAAGGTTTCTAGCATAATCTCTTCACAGTTCCTATTCCTCCAAGCCGCTTGGAGTCCAAGCATAAAGAATCTTTCCAATCTTGCCCAACTTGACATTTCCAATAACCTCATTCTCTCTTCCATCCTTCTAAAAGATCTCGATCTCTGACCAATAGCAAAAATGTCGAGCATGTCTTGCCAAAACTCCAAAAGGTCGATCTTTCTGGGTGCAAAGTTACTGAATCCTGAATTTTTTAGATATTCAACCAGCATGGAATGGATCCTGCCGGGCAACATAATCCACGGCGATATCCCGTCATGGATGTAACATGTCTGAGCTGAGTCAGTCTTATTTCAATATCTCTCACAGCTTCCTCACTAGCTGGAAACAAGTTCCACAGAAAAATCTGACAGTTCTCCAGCTGAATATGAACTAGATCCAAGGGCCGCTTTAACCTCCATCGCTCCTAAATATGGTTCTCATCTTCTCTCTGGCTACCAATCAATTGACTGGCAAAATCCATGGCTCTCTTTGTGAAATGAAGGACCTACAAATTCTGGACCTCTCTTGTAACAATCTCATTGGAACGATACCTCAATTTCTGGGGAAGATCAGTGACAGCCTCATGGTGCTGGACCTGCACGAAAATGGACTTTCTGGCACAATCTCACTCACATTCGACAAAAGTGCCGTCCTGAGAAGTCTTCACCTCAATGGGAACAAATTTGAAGGCTTGTTGCTGCGCTTTCGACGGTAACAAGTTGAACGCCATTTTCTCAAAATGGTTGGCAGCACTTGCCGGCCTTGTGAAGAAAAGAATAAAATAAAATAAAATTAGAAATTTTTTTTTTTAAATTAAACCCAATTGACCACAATAATATCAACTTTCCACGTAGGATAGCTGACTGGAACGTCACATTAGCGATTTATGGCAAAAATAGTGAGAAGAACTACATTTATAATTTTTAAAAGATTTAAGATTAAATTATCACAATTGAAATTTTTAAAATTAAATTAGTACAAAAATTTAGGACTGAATTACAATAAGTTTAAAAGTTTTTGGATAATTTTTCCCTTTAACTAATGTGAGTGCCATGATTTGTCAATTAAAAATTAAGACAGCACATTTCCCATGCTGTGGAAATCGCTCTTTTCAAAGGGAACACGAATCCGTCAGCAAGGTGCTCCTTGCTCATTGCTCATCTTTAAGTGGCACCCCAATCTCTGCATCGACCACCTCTGTCAAAAGACGGGCGACTCCTAAGTGAGGCCGACCAAGAAGCCGAAGACGATGATGCTGACGGACGATCCCGAAGAGGACGACGCTATGTTCTCATCTCGCTTCTGCTGCAACGTCTTCCCCAGCTCCCACGGCGCCGACACCCCCGCCATGGCATCGTGGATCGCCTCTACCGCGAGCACGTGCTCAGCAACATGCCGTGGCTCCAGCTTGACGAAGACGGCCTTGAGTGAGGGGAGGAGATAGCGCCGGGCGTTCTGGAGGTGATCGACAACGCCGTCGTGGCCATCATCCCCGAGAACTATCCCGCGTTGAGGTTAATCAATTTCAAATTTACGCCTTTCATCTGAATTATACTGATTTGAAGGAGCTAAACTTTACTGATTGCAGCAATCTAGTTGACATCACTGGTCTCCGGGCATTGAAATCTCTGAGGTTTTTACTCTTAGGAGAGAAGAATTGAAAAGGTGAAAAAGATCACTCATAACTCCCATTTTGGGAAAACTACTTGAACTGTAGCAAAAAGATGGATGGAGATCATCGATTCAGTTTCTCCACCTTTGTTCAGCATCTTCAATCATGAATGCAGAAAGTTTTGACCTTAAATGTGTTTTCTCGTAAGAAATTTCAGGTTGCCCTAAAGCATTTGCACAACTCGAGTGTCCCTGGGAGCGAGATTTCTGGATGGTTTTGTCAGGAAGTTCCTCATTTTGCTGCTCCGAAGAAGAACTGCGAGGTTAGAGTGATAATTTTCGTTGTTGTTGTCTCTGTGGACGGTCCAAACCGGGCAAACATTCCGCTACCAGCAATCGAGGACATTAAAGGAAGGCTTCTCAGGCTTGAAGATCCGATACACGTCAGACATTAAATGACAAAAGCGAAGACCAGCTTTACCAGATTAGATATCCAGAATTCAAGCCAATGGTTCAGATGTTCAAAGGAGACAGGAATAGATATAGTCCTGCGAGAACCACCATACTTTCCTGGGCTCTCGCTGGAAAAGTACGGGATATAGCTGGTTTTCGAGAATGATGATGATGACGTTGGTAATGAAGAATGGTTGGACGAATCCCAGCAGTCAAGTGTCTCACAAACTTGGCCAAGTTCATCAGCCCCTTGTGAGATATTTGGTCCATCGTTGAGGTGATTATATGCGATTCTTGCAACGGCTTTTGCTTACAGAATAGAATAGGATACTGCTCCAGCAGATATCCTCTACCTTTCCCCTGCATAAGACGGAATGATCGAGTACAGAGCCGCTGGTAATTATGCAAGGACCGAGCCGAGTCCATAATTACTTCTGTGTTGGAAGGGGATCATAGGACACGGTTGGAATCAGTTATGAAAATCTGAGAAAATGTTCCTTCTTCAACTAATAAAAAAAAAAAAAATCATTCAATTCTCTCGCTTCTGCGAGTTTTCTCTCTACCTCATGGTAGCGTCTACCCCCCTTTTTTTCAAGCCCTAAACCCTAATTTACTGGTTTCTTTCTGTAATCCTGTTCCATTCTCAACATCCAAAAAATGAAAAAAAAACAAAAGAAATATCACTTCTAAGTAATACGATCAGATCTCCGGGTGCCTTTGGATTCCATCAGTCGGGATGATCCTGATCGAAAGCATCCTTCAGTGATCCGGGTGCATCTGGATTCCACCAGTCGGGATGATCCTGATCGAAAGCATCCTTCAGGTGGAGTGTTGTTCGCTGCTCTGAGTACTAACTTGAGTAGAGTATCAGATATATCTGTGTTTCCGTATAGTATCTGTCACGCCCCGAACCCCGAGCGCGAGCACATCCCACTGCGGTCGATCAAATGCGACATTCCCAGGTAGTGTCGCCGACCCCATTCATTTATTATTGCGCAAGCAGAACGTATTATAAAACCCATGACAATAAAATACGGGATAGAAAAGCAGGAAACAATTTCACAACCAATCACTTACATAAACCAACGGGATTACAGACGAAGGCCTAGAGCCAAAAATCTACAAAAGACTGGCTCTTAAAAAGAGGTTATCCTACGACCTACAAGTCGTACACGATCTCCAATCCTTATGACTTCACCTCTCCAACTCCTCAAGGCCAACCAAAGCTATCTGGCCGCTCCGTCCACCAAGAACCTGAAATGGTTATTCAATAACCACTGAGACAACGTCTCAGCAAGTTCAACCCCCTAAACCCCTATTAGAAAGAAAATACGCCCAAGGGTGGCCTAGCCACATCACACAGAGAACTTACCTCGCCTCAATTCCTTCCTGCAGGTTAGCACAATTTGTATCACACAATTTCAGGTAGTAATAATAATTCAAACAATTGGAACGCCATCACTTTTATATAAATCACGATCGCACTTAGCACACATCACAATTATTATTCGCTGCCACACAATAGCATAGCTTACTCGCAGGTCAGATATCTACTAACATTACGGCATTTCTAGAAGAATAAAGGTCCAGTCGGTCTCGCCACTACTGCGACCAAGCCACGTCGTTCTATCGACAGCATTTCTAGAAGAATAAAGATCCAGTCGGTCTCGCCACTACTGCGACCAAACCACGTCGTTCTATCGACAGCATTTCTAGAAGAATAAAGGTCCAGTCGGTCTCGCCACTACTGCGACCAAGCCACGTCGTTCTATCGACAGCATTTCTAGAAGAATAAAGATCCAGTCGGTCTCGCCACTACTGCGACCAAGCCATGTCGTTCTATCGACAGCATTTCTAGAAAAATAAAGGTCCAGTCGGTCTCGCCACTACTGCGACCAAGCCACGTCGTTCTATCGACAGCATTTCTAGAAAAATAAAGGTCTAGTCGGTCTCGCCACTACTGCGACCAAGTCACATCGTTCTCTTGACGGCATTCTAAAAGAATAAGGATCCAGTCGGCCTAGCCACTACTGTGACCCGAGCCTTTCAACTAGCACACGACAATTCGATACCGATCCTTGGATACTTTACATTTCACTCACATAATCCAATTACGATATTAGCCATTAACAATCCAATGCCGAACTCGACACTTGGGATTTTATGAATAAAATCCATATTTATCACAATCAACATTCAATTTGCCACAATCAATCATCAAATTCAAATTCTAAATACACAGCAGCGATCGGCACGAAATTCGAGAGTTTAGGGTCCCGACGAAATTTTTGAATTTTAATAAATAATTAAATTTATTCCGAAAATTAATTAAATAATAATATTCATATTTTTCATCATCCACGCTCAATTTATAATATCCAACCATCAATTTCAAAATCCGAACACACAAGAAAGCTGATCTACATTTTAAATTTCGAGCAAGAACCGGGGTCAAAATTAATTTTTTCGTTTTTTTTAATAATTATATTTTAATAATTTCGGATTATAAAATAATATTATATTTTCCAGAATTTCGAAGCATTTAAATAATTCAAAACTAAAATCCTTTTATGTCACATCAAGGCTTAACTTTAAATAAGTTCTTTTAACCTTTAATTTAAACACACTTAACATAAACCAACCTCTTAATCCAATTTATAATTAAATACACTAATCTACCCACATAAACTTACTTAATTTAAACTAATCACACTTAGGGCATCATTAACACTCTAATCAAGATTTAGTGAGTTAAACTCACCCGATTAACGATCCGAGCGGACCAAAACGACGAGAACGACGAGGGGATCGACTTTCTCCAAAGCGGGCCAAGCATCCGGGGTCGGGAAGCCGGCCAAAACGGGCCACGAAGGGGCTGCCATACCCATTTTTCCAGCTGCTGTCCACTGCTGGTTGAGGCCGAGAATGGGCGGATTCGGGGCTTGGATGAGATGAGGAAGGATCGGGGAAGGTTGAGGGGTCGAACCGGACTAAGGCGGGACCCGAACGGCGGTCGGAGGTGGCCGAATGGCTTCGGCACGGGCTGATGCAGCAGCTGCGATGTGAGGGCAGGCGAGTGGGAGGCGGAGGCAGCGCGACGGCGGGCCGACAAGCACGCACGGGCGGCGCGAGGCAAACGCACGGCGGCGGCGGCGGCGGCGGCGATGACGGCGAAGGAGGCGGACGGCGAGGGGCTGCTTCGGCTTCTTCCTCTGCAATTTTCTGGTCTTTTTGCACAAAGAAGATGGAGGAAACGCACGGAAGAGAGAGGAAGAAGAGAGGGAGGAGAGAGAAGAAGGGGGGCTTTTTCTTTTATTTTTCTCTTTCTTTTATTCAACAAAAATGGTCCACCATGACATCATGTGATGTCACCTTCCACTCACCATTTCTTGACAAATTTGCCCCTTCTAGAAGCTTTAAGGTAATTTAAAATGTTAGGTCCATGGGCATACGAATTTTGAAACAATTGTCTTCCATTAATCACTTGATTTACTTTAAATCCATCTCAATTGGCCTCAATGCTTTCATTAAATATTCTCCTCATCCAATAGCTCATCTCGCATCTCAATTTTGTATTCCATTTTAATCCCCGACTCCAAGTGCGTAGAAATGAACTTATTAATTCAATTGAAATTAATACCAAATATTTTGGATGTCACAGTATCTTTTCAGTTGCTTGCTTGGCTGACGAGATCGGAGTGGTAGAAGTCAGGATTTGGATAAAGCTGAAACCGGGTAGGCTCGAGGATGTTGATAGCCTAGATCTGATCCTCTTTTGAAAAACGATTGAAAGTTAGTGAAAATGGAAAGTAAAGAGGAAAATGAGATGAGAGTGGCTACTTTATGCAAAAGTCTTGGGCATCTGTGGTCTGAGGAAGATGTAGTCGAAGTGTATGATGAAATACCTCAACAGAAAAGGGAGGAATGTAGCCGTACTCTCTTTGGTAAATTGTACTCCAAACCAAATGTGAACTATCCAGCATTCATAACTACAATGAAAAAAGCATGGAAAACATAAGGGGTTACATGCTCTCAGAAGGAACCAGGGCACTTCACTTTTGTATTTCCAACGGAGGAGGAAAAATAGTGAATAATGAGGAACTCACCTTGGTCATATTCAATTAACTTGCTCGTTCTGAAGCATTGTCTCCCTGAAGTCCCCGAGCATTGCTATGATTTCACTAAGGCAGATTTTTGGGTGAGCATTGGAGGAGTTCCCCCTGGTTGGAGAATAGACAAAGTGTTTAATGATCTGGGGAAAAGGATGGGAAATGTAATAGAAGTTCAACTCGACTCAACAACTAATGCTCAGAACAGAGGAGGTAGAGTTAGAGTTGAGATTGATTTGACTTTACCTTTGAAATCGGGAGCTATTCTGGATATTGGCAATAATTGGCTATGGGTGGAGTTCAAGTACAAGCGTCTCCCACATTACTGTTTGTCTTGTGGCAGAATTGGGCACTATGCAACTGATTGTCTTGAAATTCCATATGCAACCTCACCTTGGGCAATGAACAAAAAAGGGTTATATGGACCCTTATTGAAGGCAGAAACCAGTGATCACAACCCTTATTGGGATGCTTTCTACGGGAAAATGGAGGAGGACTTTGTAGTGGAAGAAACAGTACCTGTTCCATCAACCTAACCGAGTGGAATGAACTCCATTGCTCGAGAGCTAGCATCTGTTATGCAAATAGTAGCATGTAGCAAAAAGCGATCAGAAAGCAGCCCAGAATAGGTGATAAGCCCAGTAAATGTACCTATTGTAATAGAAGACCGAGATCGTGGAAAACAGGTACTATGCCCTGAAACCCAAAACCCACTGTTATTAAAAGTTGGGAAAAGCAGCAAGAAGACTATGAAAGTACAAAAGGCAAAAAAAAGAAATGCATACCAGCAATATCCCCTCTCCTCACAAATGATATAGAACTTCTGGAGACCCCGGTAAAACTGATCCAAGATGGACAAGAATGGGCTTTGATGGCTAGCCCTAATAAGCCACCACTGAAGCCATGAAAATCGTTAGTTGGAATTGTCAGGGGCTAGGCAACCCCTGACAATCCAGGAATTAAAAGCTTTAATAGCTCTCGAAAGGCCCAACTTACTCTTTCTCATGGAGACGAAAAATAAAGCAACTATGGTGGAAAAGATTTGTAAAAAACTTCAGTTCCAGAACTTATACTTGGTTAATCCAACAGGAATAGTGGGGGGATTGGCAATCATGTGGCAAGAGGAAATCGCTTTAAAGGTGCAAGCAAGTTCAAAACAGTTCATAGATGTGTAGTGTACTGACCCTGAAAGTAAACAAGTTATGCAGATTACATTTGTCCATGCATCTACTGACTTTGGAGAGCGTATGGCATTATGGCAATTGTTGGGAACTCTTAAGCCTCCAGTTTCTCTTCCCTGGATTTGTATAGGAGATTTCAATGAGATACTGTATGTGTGGGAGAAAGTAGGGAAAAAAGAAGCAGACAATAGAAGAATTGCAGCTTTCAGAAACATGATTAATGATATATCCCTAATGGATGTAGAAAGTCATGGATGCGCATTTACATGGGCTAATAACAGGGAGGGGGCAGAGTTGGTTAAAAAGCGACTCGATAGAGTGCTCTGTACTCTAGAGTGGCGAGTTACCTTTCATGAAGCAGAAGTCCAGGCCCTACCAGCTATAGGCTCAGACCACAGTCCCTTAGTCCTTCGAATGTATCTTGGAGTAAGGAGAAAGAAGAAACAATTCAAATTGGAAGCTTTCTGGACAGAACATGCAGATTATCAAGTAGTTATCCAGCAAGTATGGGCAGAAAAATCAATTCAAAATTTCACTTTTGTAGAGAAATTAGGGAGGACATCACAAGTATTAACTAAATGGAGCAAAGAGAACTTTGCAAATGCTTATACACAGATCAAAGAGCTTAATCAAGCCTTAACAGCTATTACGAATCAAACAGCTCAGCACACGAGTAAGCAGAAAGTCCAGCATATTATCAGTCAAATAGACACACTTAGAAAACAGGAAGAACAGTTTTGGGGAATGAGGTCACGCATCAAATGATTACATTAGGGAGACCAGAACACCAGATTTTTTCATGCTACGACAGTCAACAGGAGGCAACAAAATCGCATTACAATGCTGCAATTAGAGGATAATAGCTAGTGCAGAGAACCCATGATGCTACAAAAACATATTCAATCTTTCTATGAGAATCTATACAGGACTGAGGGTCCATGACACTACCAATCTATCCTAAACCAATGCCCATCCCCAATAACAGAGAATATAAATGAAGATCTAGTGGCAGTACCTTTATTGGAGGAGATCCATGCAGCTGTTTTTCAATTGGGAGCGCTCAAGGCCCCTAGCCCTGATGGGTTCAATGGAATTTTCTATCAACAATCATGGGAAATTATAAAAACTGACCTGATGCAGCTAGTACAGAAGTTCTTTCAGACGAGTGTTCTGGATCCCCGGCTCAATCAGACCCATATTGTGTTGATTCCAAAAATTAAAAGCCCTAAAAACATCAGTCAATTTAGACCAATTAGTCTGTGCAACTTCAGTTATAAAGTTATATAAAAAATCTTAGCCAACAGACTAAAAAAGTGGCTGCCACTTATCATTGAACCAGAGTAGGGTGCTTTCGTTCCGGGGAGACAAATTCAGGACAATATCTTCATAGTACAGGAGGTTCTGCATCAACTACGCATAACAAAAAAGAAGAAAAAACATCAGGCCATTCTGAAACTTGATATGCAGAAAGCATATGACATAATAGAATGGGATTTTGTGAGGGATATCATGCTGCACATGGAGTTTAATGCTAAATGGGTCTCATTAATTATGCAATGTATCTCAACAGTTACCTTCAGTGTGAAAGTCAATGGAGAACCTACCTCTTTCTTCCATCCTTCGCGAGGCCTCAGACAAGGTGATCCACTCTCACCCTATATCTTCATTCTGATGTCCAATGTGTTAACCTGGATGATGAAAAAAGAATTAGCAGATGGTACAATCAAAGGCATACAGATAAACAGATATTGCCCTAAGCTATCACACTTGATGTTTGCTAATGATGTGATATTCTTTCTGGATGGAACTATTACAGAGTGCCAGAATCTTGCCCAAATACTAAACCAATATTGCTATGCTATGGGTCAAGCAATCAATTTAAATAAATCAGGGGTTTATTTCAGTGGTAATTGTCCAGCAGTATTAAAACATAATTTGGCCACAAAATTGAGAGTTCATGTTCTACATAAAACAACAAAGTACTTGGGCATACCTACTGAGTGGGGTCAATCCAAAAAAGAGCTATTTGCATGGATCCTGGCCAGAGTAAATTCAAAATTAGCAGGATGGAAAGAAAAATTACTTACAAAGGCAGGAAAGGAAGTGTTAATTAAAAGTGTTGTGCAATCCCTACCTACCTATGAAATGTCCATATTCAAGCTACCCGTATCTATCTGCAAAGCCATAGAACAATGCATTGCGTCATTTTGGTGGCAGAATGGTGATGATAAAAGAGGGTTGCATTGGAAAAGCTGGGAAGTCTTGAAAACTCGAAAGGATACAAGGGGACTTGGTTTTAAGGATCTGCTTACCTTTAATAGAGCCATGCTAGGCAAGCAAACCTGGAGATTAGCTACCTCCCCTTCAGCCCTATGGAGCAAAGTATTGAAAGGGATTTACTTTCCCAATGGTGATGTCTGGACAGCTTCTAAGGGACACCGACCATCATGGGGCTGGCACAGTTTAATGCTTGGCAAAGACACCATAAAGAACAACATTATATGGTCAGTAGGGGATGGAAATTCTATTCGTATTAAAGAAGACAGATGGCTTTCACAAGGAGTAATTGGCAGGCAAGCAAACCAAACAGAGCCTATTTTAGTGTCCGAATTGATAAATGCAGATCCCAGAGAATGGAAACAACAACTTATCCATCAACTCTATGAAGAAACTATTGCAAATGAGATATTAGCAATCCCCCTAAGCCAGCAACCAAAGCCAGATACGCTTATATGGACAGGTAACAGAACAGGGCAATACTTTGTTAAGAGCGGATACAACAGAGCAATGATAACCACAAGCAAACCAGATCAGAATCGACCTTCCTGCTCTTTTCAACCACCACGTACCTTATGGACTCAAATATGGAGTCTTGATGTGCCACCAAAGGTTTGATCTTTCCTCTGGAGCCTCTGTCAAAATGCTCTTCCTACGAGGAAAAACCTATATAAAAGGAAAATAGTTAGAGATCCACTATGCCCGTTTTGCTGGTCTAGCATCGAAACCATAGAGCACTTTATGTTCTTATGCAAATGGACAAAGAAAGTATAGGAAGACTCGATTTTTGAAACGATCAGACCAAACAACAGTATCAAACGCACAGATCAGTGGATTTTTAATGCTTTAGAAGAGATCAGATCTCACATATTCGAGAGCTTATTGGTATGGTTCTGTGGAACATCTGGAAGGCGAGAAACAACTGGATTTTTCGAGTGAAAGAACCCAGACTAGCAAATCTGTTGAGTACAGCACAGGAACAACATATCTCGTTCAATAGAGGAAAATCAAACAAAAGTAAAAGCTCACTCAATTGAAACAAACTTGATCAGTGGCGGCCTCCAGAAGGGCAGGATCTAAAGCTAAATGTGGATGCGGCATGGTGTTCAGGCGAATTTCTTGGTTCTGTCGCTGGAGTCGTGCGTGATCCGGACGGAAGAGCTATCAAAGGTTTCGCGGCCACGGCTAGGGTTTCGTCGGCGAGTGAAGCGGAAGCCGAGGCGATTTTACATGGCATATTATATACCCACGAACTTCAGTCGACTCACGTGAGGGACTTTGGAACTCGAACTAGGAAGTGGTTGATCGAAAGTGACTGTTCCGCGGTGGTAGAAATGGTCATGGGCCGGGCCAAACCCTCATGGAATCTAAAAGAAATAGTGCAGCGTTGCAGGAATGGGCTAAGTCAAAACAGCAACATTACGGTGACCCATTGTCCACGCCAAGCAAATGCAGCAGCGGATTGGATTGCACGGAATCATCGACTTAATACTCTCCCACGTAATTGGCTGATTTCTCCCCCTTTTCCTTTATGGAATATTTTATGCGCAGATCTTTCTCCATCTGTGTTATGTAAGACTCCTCCTTAATCAAGTAATAGTCAGTTCTATTTTGACCAAAAAAAAAAAAAAACTAATGAGGTGCTTTCAACGATCACACTTTTAGCAATTCCTAATAAACCGACTTTTTCGACAGAGGCACAGTTAGTCATCCTCGAACAACTTCGGGATGCAGCTAGCGACGGCCCCCAGAGTAGGACCTAAAATAACCTAACAGTTAACACATCTCCCACTCAACCAGAGAAAAAGCGACCAGAGAATTAATGAACAGGCAAAGGAACTCCTTATTGCTGCCATATAAGCAGTCGCAATGCAAAAAATGAGCAGCGTGGCTGGGAATAAAAGGTGAGCCTCCTTTGTGAAGCAAGCTTTGTCAAGAAACAATGAAGAACTAAAAAAATAACATTTTTACATGACTTTCAAGAAAATATAGTTTTTGAACTTTACTTGAATTGTGGAAAGTCAAAGTGCAATAATATCTTCTGTACACGCAGTCCAGTGCAATTTTCCACGATGCTTCGATTATTGGGGTTGGTTATATTAAGCTCTACCCATCCTTAGGAGAATATGATTTTCTTCATCGTGTAAAAGTTTTCTTTATAAGTTTTTTTCGATTTTAGAACCCAAATTTGTCATAGCTCCTACACAAATGGTCATGCCATACAAATGCTTATTACTGAAAATTTATAAGTATTTATATGGCACGACACTTTGTGCAAAAATTACAGCAAGGCATTCGGGCTTGACAAGATAGGACATGAGATAGGTTCCTCGAGTAATCATAGAAAGCTGGATAGAAACGTGTAATAAGTTGTTTGGTCAGGAACTTATTATTGTACCTAGACTTCTCTAAAATAACTTTCTCGCGAACTAAAAAAGTAGTAAATGTCAAAGATATCTTAACGATATTGCGCAAAAACCAGAATTAAGGGAGGAGTAATAATCTCATTGTCCCCATTGTGTTGGCTTACCAGATGGATGTAGAGGGGGATCTTTGAGGGATATGAGTGAAGAGGAAGATGTGGAGGGAAAAATTGACAATGCCGAGGGGGTGGAGGATTTACTGTAACTGAAGAAGTATATGTCGTCAAGAATTTTGCCACAATAAAAAATGTCATGAAATGTTTTTGTTGTCTTAAGTATACTGTATGTTAAAATAATTAAATAATAATTTTAGAATAGTTAGGAGGATCCTATCAAAATCTCACGTGATATCAGAATTAGACAATCCTGAATTCAACTCTTCCAGGCTCTTACATGGACATATTTAATTGGAAAGGTAAATAGGGTCATGAAAGATTTGAATCAGGACCTCCTAACTCCAATATCATGTGAGAATTTGTGGAACCACTACAATTGTTCTAAAAATTTAAGCTATTAAATAAAAGCGTGAACTGAAGAGACTGCCATTTTCGCAAACTAAAATGAAGGCTGGCTGGGAATCATCATAAATAAAACTTCCAAGTTCCCTCTCACATTTGAGAAAATCCCGGTACTTGGATTGAGGATCCCGTGATCTTTTATCAATATGGTGTTATTTTTCCATCAAAAGCTTGGTAACTCTTAACTTACCTGCGTATTTTTTCACATGGACTCTGTGAACCTTGGCTTCATTTCGTAGTTTTGTCGATGCATGCAATGTGCCCGCGCTTACATGTATATTGTAAGGCTTCATTTGATCATCTTTACAAGACATCTGCGGAATCTCCAAAAGAGCTAATGCCTCCATCTGATTACACGCTTGATTAAAAACAAAAGGGCCCACTCTCCATTTCTTTTGTACTGAAATTGACTTCAGGCCCCGCTAGCTAAAAATTACGAGAGCTGCGCTTGGCTCCAGCAATCAGCAGCAGCCGGAGTCCAGATTCTGGTGCAGATAAAGGCACTCCAATCCCAGTGACTTCACGGGCTCCCTGAGCATCAGCTTTACTAAAGTTTGACAGTAATAGAGTCCCCTTGGTGCAATAATGCTTTCTCCTATTGTACGATGTGCCGCCAGTTTTGGCTAGAATGTTTTTTCCATAAAAAGCTTGTATTATTTTCCCTGTAAAAGCATCTTTGGAATTTTGCCATATTATTTGACCGCAAGTCATGTGGAAAAGCTAGTCTTTTAGGAAATAGCGATGAGCACATAGACAACACCGTGAACGTATTTTCTCAAAGAGAAGAACGCACCATCCATTGTCGGGGAAAAAAAATACTCTATTTTTTGAGGCTTTTCTCTTCCGTCATTAATTTGTGTGGCTTTTCATTGATTTATATTCGGGCTGCCGAAGTAAGGTATAACTCAAAATATTTAGGATCAAGAATTACAATATTATATAAAAGGGAATGTTTCCCTCATTAATGGATATTGAGTTGAGCCGAATAGTACCGAACCCAACTCACTTTGGTTTACACAATCGAGGAATTTGATTGGAGATTTTTACCATTCAAATATTGTTAAAATAATTGAGTCCACATGTGTGACCTATTAGAAAAAGATCTCCATTTAACCGATTCATTTTGATGGACACAAGTTCCGTCTTCACCTTAATGAGCATGATCATATGTGAATGCATCTTCTCTTAATGTACTCGAGGAATTTGCTCTGATGCTTTGACATGTACGAGACCTTCATCACATGAAACAAAAAAATAAATAAATTATGTTTTCACTTTTTGGCTCGAAAAAAACCAATCATATTCTCCCTCTTTTGTTATCACTACTTTTTCCTGGACCCTTTGTCGTATCTTAATCCTATGTTCTGTATCTCATCTTTCTTTTTTCCTTTTTAAAATCATTTTTTTCGTTTAATATTCCACCATCATTACTCGTGTTAGGGAAATCCCTTATGATGTTTTGAAGATGACAAAATAAATCAAAGGCTACTAACATGTTTGATGGTTGAGTAATAGACCATGCAGATGATAGAACATGTAAAGGATATTGTCAAAGTGTGAAGACGACCAGAAGACTGAACGTAACATGTCCGAAGTATATTATGAAGATTTCCAGACTTCTGTGTCAAAGTCTGAAGACTGTCAGACTCAAGACTCAAAGTCTGTTCTACATCAGAAGTCTGCTCACTCTGACAAATTCCAGACTGAACGTGAATGATGAACCAGAAGACAGACTCTATGCTGAAGCTGAACTGGGTAAAGATCTTAAAGCTAAATCTCCATGTGTTTGGACGCATTACTAATTTTGTCATGCTTGGAATAAAACACAGCTGCAGTGTTGTCACAGTAGATCGCCATAGGTCTAGCAATAGAGTCCACAACACGCAATTTTGAGATCAAATTTCTGAGACAAACTGCTTGAACTGACGCGCCGTAGCAAGCTACAAACTCAGCATACATTGTAGAGTTCGTAATCAAGGTTTGCTTTGTGCTCTTCCAAGAAATAGCACCTCCAGCCATCATAAAAATATATCCAGAAGTTGATTTTCTATCATCTGAATAACTAGCAAAATCAGCATCTGAATATCCAATCACTTTTAGGTCCTCAGCTTTGCTATACACGAGCATAAAGTCTTTTGTTCGTTGTAAATATCTCATCACCTTCTTAGCCGCAACCCAATGTTCTTGACCTGGATTCGATAGATATCTTCCAAGAGTATTTACAGCAAAAACAATATCAGGTCTGGTACATACTTGTGCATACATAAGACTGCCAACTGCACTAGCATATGGAACATTTTTCATGACTTCCTTTTCAACATCATTCTTGGGGCATTGATCTATGCTCAATTTATCTCCTTTCACAACGGGAGCTTCACGACTTACAGTCTGCATATTGAATCTTTTCAAAACACGATCTATATAACTTTTCTGAGATAACCCCAGAACCTTCTTAGATCTTTCACGATGAATTTCAATGCCTAGAACAAAAGAGGCTTCCCCAAGATCTTTCATATCAAACTTTGTAGATAGAAAATTTTTGGTGTCATTCAATAGATCAACATCACTGCTAGCAAGTAAAATGTCATCTACATAAAGTACTAAGAAAATATATTTACTCCCACTTACTTTCATGTAGATGCATTGATCAAACTTATTTTCTTCAAAGCCAAATGATCTCACAACTTTGTGAAATTTTAAGTACCATTGACGTGATGCTTGTTTGAGACCATATATGGACCTTTGAAGTTTGCACACCATATGCTCCTTTCCGGCTTCTTTAAACCCTTCAGGTTGCTGCATATATACTTCTTCATCCAGATCTCCATTTAGAAAAGCTGTCTTGACATCCATTTGGTGAAGCTCTAAATCAAAATGAGCCACCAAAGCCATGATTATCCGAAAAGAGTCTTTAGTAGATATTGGGGAAAAGACTTCATTATAATCAATACCTTCTCTCTGTGTGTACCCTTTTGCGACTAACCTCGCCTTGAATCTCTCGATGTTGCCTTTATTGTCTTTCTTAGTTTTGAATACCCATTTGCAGCCGATTGGTTCATGACCATCAGGCAAATCAACTAGTTTCCACACTTGATTAGTTGACATGGAC
This sequence comes from Eucalyptus shirleyi, assembly GCA_017140165.1. Classification (NCBI taxonomy): domain Eukaryota; kingdom Viridiplantae; phylum Streptophyta; class Magnoliopsida; order Myrtales; family Myrtaceae; genus Eucalyptus; species Eucalyptus shirleyi. The sequence continues at coordinate 10,726,612 of CM029452.1, read as the reverse complement.
ATCATCTCGTCATTCATCGCTCCTAACCATTTATCAGCCTGATCACTATTAAGAGCTTCTTTGAAGGTCGTCGGATCAACTACTCTTCCAATGTCAAAATCAGCTTCTCCAAGATAGACATGATAATCATTTAAAAGTGTTGGTCTTCTTTGTCGCTGTGATCTTCGCACAGGCATTTTTGGAGCCGCATCATTCATCTGGGGAATTTCATTTGTAATGGGAGGATCTACCGTCATATTTTCGGTATTTGCTTCTTGCTGAATTTCCACTCTGCTAGGATCTCGCATAGAATCATCATGCAAGATGGGCAATGGAATAGAAACCATTTTGTTTGGTTCTTCCCTTTCAAAAGATTGAGAAGAACTCTTTTCAGCAACATCTAATTCCAGGAATTTGGCAGTTTGAGATTCAACGATTCTAGTGCCTCGAGTAGGACAATAAAATCTATATCCTTTAGAATGATCAGGATATCCAATAAAGTAACATCTAGTAGTCCTGGATTCCGTCTTCTTCTGAGAAGGATCATAAATTTTCACCTCTGTAGGACAACCCCAAACTCGTAAATGATTCAAGCTTGGTTTCCTCCCTGTCCACAATTCAAAAGATGTTTTCGGCACCGATTTACTAGGTACACGATTCAAAATACAAGCTGCTGTTTAATCGCATCACCCCATAAGTATTCAGGCAAATTAGAACTGCCCATCATACTTCGTTTCATCTCCATGAGTGTGCGATTTCGCCGTTCAGCTACACCATTTTGCTCAAGACTCCCAGGCATTGTATATTGAGCAACAATACCACAGTCCTGCAAATATTTTGCAAACGGTCCCTTTTGCTGTCCAGCCTCAGTATATCGCCCATAATACTCACCACCACGATCAGACCTGATAATCTTGATAATTTTTCCCAATTGTTTCTCAACTTCAGTACGAAACACTCTAAACATGTCAAGAGCATCAGTCTTCTCCTTAATTAGATAAACATAACAATAACGGGAGAAATCATCAATGAACGTGATGAAATATTTATTTCCACACAAGGTGGTTGAGTATGGCCCACTAATATCAGTATGAATTATCTCCAATAGACTTTGACTGCGAGTAGCACCTTTCTTCTTTGTTTTAGTTAATTTTCCCCTTACACAATCAATACAAGTCTCAATATCATCTGAGTCAAGAGGAGGGAGAATATCAGCCACGACAAGTCGTTTTACCCGTTCTTTGGAGATATGCCCCAATCGCTTATGCCATAGCATTGAAGATCTATCCTTGATTAAATATCTCTTAGCAACAACATTCTTGACATTGAAAGAGCAATATGGTCTATCGGGAGATAAGGATAATCGATATAATCCATCAGACAAAACACAATTCCCAATAATTCTGGAATCATAACTCAAATCCACTCTTTTATTCGCAAAATGAAGACAATATCCAGCTTTGTCAAGCGAAGAAAGAGATACTAAGTTTCTCCTAAAATTAGGAACATAAAAGACATTGTTCAAGACAAGCTGAAAACCAGAATCTAAATTCAAAACAATTGTCCCTATGCGCTCCACATCAACTCCAGTATTGTTTCCAACTTTAAGTTTTGACTCCCTTAGACTTGGACTCCTTAGATTTGTGAGACCCTGTAAGGCAGTAGTCACATGAACAGTAGCACCAGAATCAAGCCACCAAGAATCCAAAGGAACATCAACCAAATTTGATTCAAAGCAAACCAATAACTCACCCTGGTGACTTTCTTTTCTTGTTTTTAGCCAAGCTTGGAATTTGTAGCAATTGGCTCTCTTGTGACCCTGCTTCTTACAGTGAAAACATTTAAAATCCTTATCTCCATTTCTCCCATAGTTCCCATTTTTCTTGAAGTCTTGCCATTTCTTTGGGCCATGAGCATTTGACCCCTTAGGCTTCCATTTACCTCTAGATGAACTCAACTTGGCATTGGTAGTTAAGTGGACAGACTCATACTTTTCCTTCTTTAATTTCTCTTCCTCAGTCACACACTTAGCAATCAAGGCATTAACACTCCATGTCTCATTCTGAGCATTATAAGCAGTCTTAGGGTGTGTTTGGGAAGACTTTTGGGGAAAGTCTTTAGGAAAATGCAAAGACCTTTGAGTTAAATGTGTTTTCCAAAATGCAAACTGTATTTGATAAATTGTAATTTAAAAGCCCTTTGTGAAGTACCTTTGAGCGAAATGGTGTTTGGGGGACAAAGGACTTTTGTGAAAAAAAAAATTATTAAAAGAAAAATAAAAAAATGAAAAAATGAAAACCAGCAAGGGCAGCGGCATCCGGCGGCCGGCGGCGACTCCCGGCGACCTCCGGCGACCCCGGATCTAGGCCGGCGAGGTCGCGCAACGCCGTCGCGACCTCCGGCGACCCCAAATCTAGGCCGGCGAGGTCGCGCGACGCCGTCGGGACCTCCGGCGACCCCGAATCTGGGTCGCGGGAGGCAGGTCTGGTCGCGCGACCTCTGCGCGTCGCCGGAGGTCGCGCAACCAGATCTAGTCGCACAAAGGTCGCGCGACCTCCGGCGACCAGATCTGGTTGCGCAGAGGTCGCGCGGCGAGGTCGCGCGACTAGATCTGTTCGCTGGAGGTCGCGCGACCTCGCGGCGACTAGTCCGACGACCAGATCTGGTCGCCGCGAGGTCGCTCGACCTCCGGCGACCAGATCTGGTTGCACAGAGGTCGTGCAGAGAGGTCGCGCGGAGGTCGCGCGACCGCGCCGTGACCAGATCTGGTCGCCGCGAGGTCGCACGACCTCCGGCGGACCCTCGCTAGAGGTTGTCCGGCCCTGAGGCTCGCGGTATCCTGGAGAAGATGAACAGTGCTCATACGAGGGCATGCACCGGAAAAACAAAAAATTCATGAGGACAAATTTGGAAGAAAAAATAAATGAACAGTGATCCCCAGCATGCCGAGAATGCTGAAAGCCCAAGGCAGCCTCAGGGCTGCCTTGGGCTTTCAGCCTTCCCAAGTATTTGCTTTCCCATAAGGGACTTCAAAAGCTGGTTCCCAAACACCCATTTTTTGGCCTAAAGGCCTTTAGACCCCTAAAGATCCTTGGCAAAGTGGTTGCCAAACGCAGCCTTAATCTGGCTAAATTCAGCTGGCAAAACATTTAAGGCTTGATGCACAATATAATTTTCAGAAAGAACAATTTCATGGGCCTTAAGTTTGGATTGAATGTGGACTATCTTCAGTATAAATTCTCTAACACCCATAGCAGCATCATCCCTCATGTTCGTTAACTCACTCAGCAAATTCCCAGCTTCAGCTCTATCTGAGACTCTATATCTTTCTCCCACTGCTTCAAGGAACTGTCTGGCATTCGTATCTTCCTGCAAACCACTAATCAGATGCTCAACAATAGACCTCTTCATAGCAATGACGCTCAGTCGATTAGATTTTTCCCATCGAGCATAATGGGCCTTTTGATCTGCAGTACTTTGATCATTGGGCCTGGCAGGTTCATCCTCACGTAGAGCCAAGTCCATATCAACGATGCCCAAAGCAAACTCTATATCTTGCTTCCATCTTTTAAAGTTTGATCCAGTTAACATTTCCACCGCGGCATTGTTGTTATTTATAGCAAAGGTAACTGTTTAACACACATAATGCAATAAGATCAATTATGGGCAATAAGCAACTCAACAAAAAATAATTAGTACATCATAAACTCCTCTTTGGGCAAAGTGTATAATGCACCATTATTTTTCCCAGCATGAAAATTTATAAAGCAACAAGGAGAATTATATATAATTGTCAAGGATCCATCCCCTTTAGGCAGACAAATCCTTTAAATCATACATCTCCATAATATCAACATAGAGGGGAATTACATATAAGTTTCAAAACATTTATCCCCTTTGGGCAGATAAATATTTTTCAATTATACATCCCCATCTTTTAAATATGGGAATAAACTTCATGCTATTTTTCCAAATTCATACACACAATAACTCTCTTTGGGCGAGTAATTGTATATATTAATCTTTTATCAATAGGGAACTCCAAAATTTATACCCAAAATTCATCAAACAATATGAAACACTTCACAACATGTGTTTCTAAAGATCATATTGCATTCTTTCAAACAACAATTTTTGCCACAATTTTTTTTAAATTTTATTATTATATATATTTTTATTTTTTATTTTAATATTATTATATTAATATTATTTTAATAATACGGACCCAACCCGCGGGCCCTTACCTGCGCCCGGCCCGCACGTAAGCCACTTAAAACGGGCGGGCCGCGAATAAAATTGGCCCACAAATTCAAAACATACAAATTAATAAAAAAAAATAGCTAAGCCCATTAATTTTGGGCTCTGGGTTCTGGGCGTGAGCCCAGAACCTTTATGTTTCTTTAATAAAGGTCCTGGGCTACGCCCAGAACCTTAAACATAAAAAAAAAAAAAAACAAAGAATGGATGGGCTACGCCCATCCATTCGTCCGGCCCGGCTGGAGGGTCTTCTTCAACCTCCAGCCGAGTCCCGAAGTTGCAGAAAACCGGGTCGTACGACCCGGTTTCGACCCGAAGCTCCAAAATACCATAGAAACACTGATTTTTTTTTTTTAATGAAATTTGTCCATGGATATTGCATATAACATAAATAGTATTGATTATAATGAATTAAACGGAGAAAAAACTAACTAAATCTACCACATGCAAGCTTCAAAGTTTCAGATTAAAGCTCCCATGGCCGAATTTCGAATTTCCTAAATTTAAACCCTAATAACTCAATTTAATACAACAAAAGATACTAAAACAAATATACAACAATACCCATGCAACGTTTTACATCAAACATCAATCGATTGCAAGTAATTTGCAAATTCTAGAACTTTTTCACATATAAACCCTAGAATTTCAAATCTAAAATTCTCTCTCAATTCTCAACGAAATTATGCAAAATATATATGGTTGTAAAGATCTCGACATGTAGAACAAAAGCCCTATGGTTATGGGATTAATCACGCAAAAATCAAAACAAAAAAATAATGCCCATATTCGGCTCAAAGAGGAGGATTTCGAATTTGTCAATAAAAAAAATTTTGGATTCTACAATCATATACGATCGGCTCTCGATACCACATGTAGAAAATTTATTCACATAAACAATTAATTAATTAAGAACAAACGGATCCATACATGATTGTAAAACACCGAGATTAATAAATACAGCGGAATTAAAGCGTACCTATTTGAGCCATTGCTTCACTTGCAGAAAAATAGATCACTCTGATAATCAGGGATCTATCAGAATACCAGATCTTCCTCTCTATGACCTACTTCGATATAGTAGATTTCAATGAGATTACAGCAACTGATAGGTATAACCTACCCTTTTATAGGCTAGAGAGGGGATCTAGCAAACTCTAATCAATAGCGTGTCAACTGGGCCCTTCCCATTACGGGCTTCAGTCAAACACAATTGCCTACACTTTGCTGCTCAACTAGGCCTGTTAACAATAGATGCCAATACCCAATTCAATCAGATCACTTTAGGGTTCAACAAATATTGAAATATCCATTAACCCGATTATTTAAAATAGAAAATCAATTAATTAATGTAAGCCCATATTATAGGAAATTTCCAACAGTTCCCTCTCTTTGTACTGACGCCTTCACTATACAATGATCAAAGCAAAACAATCCTGTTGTTTATTTATTTGTTTGCAGTTATTTTGCTAATCTTTATTAGGCATCTCGCAACCTTTGAAATGCTATATCTGTTCAACTGGTATTTTTCAGAAGTAAAAAATTATTATTTTATTATTAATTCTTATTATGAATTTTCAATATGTCTTTTCAACATGTCTTTTGGGAATGTAAGGGTGCGCATGTTTTTATTTCTGTTCTTTTTTTGTTCCCGGGAACAGAAATAAAAAAAAGTGTTTGTTAGGGGAATAATTTTTGAATAAAAAACGCGTTTGGTAAACTTGTTCCGGAAATAAAACATGAACAGAAATACGTTTGGTAAATTTTATTCTTTTTTGTTTCTTTTAATTTTTTAATATTTTTATTTTATTTTTCATTTTTTCCTTTCTTTTTTATTTTTTCTTCTTTTCAAAATTTGGCGGCCTCGCCCCGGCCACGGCGAGGCTTGCCGGCCCCTAGCAAGGCCGAGCCTCGCCGTGGTTGGGCGAGGCTCAGCCTCGCCTTGCCTGGGCGAGCTCGGCCTCGCCGGATCTAGGTGAGCCCAAGCTCGCCCAGCCAAGGCGAGCCTCGGCCCCGCCCACGTACAGCGAGGTCAAGCCTCGCCTTGGTTGGGCGAGCTCGGGCTTGCCTAGATTCGGCGAGGTCGAGCCTCGCCGGCGCGGGTGAGGCTCGGCCTTGCCGGGGGCCGGCGACACTCCGGCGAGGTCGCCGACCCTCGACGGCATCGCCGGCCCTCGACGGCCGGTCGCCAGCCATGGTCGAGGCCGGCGACCGGCGAAAGAAAAAAGAAGAAAAAAGGAAGAAGAAAAGAAGAAGAAAAGATGAGAGAGAGAAGCGTTTCTTTAAAATTGTTTCTGGAACAAGAAACAATTTTTTTTTTGTTCTCGTTTCTATTCTTTTTGTGTTCCGGGAACAAAAAAACAAAAAAAGAACAGAAACGCAACCAAACGCGTTTCTGTTCTTTTTTTGTTCCCGGGAACAGAAAAACAAAAAAAGTGTTCCGGGAACACTTTTCAGGAACATTACCATGCAGCCCCTACTTGTTTACTTTGCAACTTTATTTCCCGAAAAGTTGCTCCTACTTACAAGACCAAGATAAATACGTCGGTATTTGGTCTCAATGATCATCAAGTCTTGTTGAATTTTCTCTTAAAAAATACAGCCATTTCCAAGTATTTCTATTTAAAAGTTATTGAGATCTAACATAATTGCTACGTGATATTCTCATTTAAAACTTTATTGTATCTTGAAGAATTTTTATCAATAACCATTAGTAATGTTACAAGGCAAATAACTCTTTAAAGAGAGTATTATCATATATCAAAATCCGATTCCATTTCTTCCCGATTCGGAACTTTTTTCCCGACAACTGGCAATGCCTCGAGCACCACGGGCATGGCCCCAAAAATCAATTTTGTGTTCAAGTAAGCCTAATTATATCGGCATTCAAGCTCCACGGGAACCCAAAAACAGTGGACACAAGCTCAAGCTTGAATACTTAACCTGAGTAACCAGCCGAACAAACAATTGTATATTAGAATTATATATGTACGCTCATACTCTTCAATTATATGTATATTCAAAATGCAAGTTTGAGTTTGAGTTTAATCTACAAAATATTTTCCTCAGTTAGAGAAATTATGATATTTTCGACATTATTTTGAACTTGGTATCAGAGCCAGAACTTATTCTTTTACTCATAGTCAAAATTCTACGTGAGAGGAGGTGTTGAAATATTGTCTCATATAGCTTGACAAATGCTATTTATTTTATGTTAATTTCCTACGCCTATTGGTTTAAGCTTTAAGTAAAACTCTCATTTGTTTTTCTATATCTTTCAAGATTGTGCATATATCTTCATTGATTGTGCATGTATTGATTAAGATGTTACCTTATAGTAGCTATGTAATAAAGCATATAAATAGGTTAATGTATTCTTCATTAATATACATCAGAATATATAAAAATTCTCAATTCTTAACATTGGTATCAAAGTAAGAGATCTTAAGTTCAAATCTTTTTAGGCCCATATTTATCTCTCCAATGAGTTCAAATCTTTTGAGACCCGTATCTATCTCTCCAATTACATAATTTCACGCTTTAGACTTAGGCCAATGACTGGTCTATGCATGATGGGTAGTATTAGAATATCTAAATATTGAACTAGGCCTTCATTCCACGAAATCTCATATGGTATCAAAGCCATTGCTATCCCTTTTGCGAATGTGCATAGTCAAAATTTCACATGAATGTGCATAGTCAAAATTTCACATGCCACTCGTAATCCAATTTGCATGTGAGAGAGGCTATTGAAGTATTGTCACACATCACTTGACAATGGATCTTAAATGCTTTTTTATTTCATTTGGTCTCCTTCCACCTATCAGTTGAAACTCTTGGATTAGGCTTTCTAATTTGGTATCATTGCCTCGTTTCTTGAAGCAACCCTAGTATACCAAGTGCACTTCACACCCTGTACATCCCATGCACCCGTACCAAAATAAATCTATCCTCACCGCTCAACAGTGTTCATCTAAGTGCATCATTCCTATTTAAATAACCGCCACAATGGTCAGGTTATGGAGCTTATCTTTTTCACGGAGGCATTTTTCGACACCATAAAAACACGTCTTCGCACAGTAACTTTCTCTTGGCAAAGCTTGGCATATTCCAATTGCTGCAGCCACGCCATCCGTATCAGCCACTTTTATTTAGTTATTATTCCAACAACAAAGTTGACCTCAAAAGACGCACGCTATTTGGCTCCAATAGCAAAGTCGACCGCAAAGTCTTTGGCCTCCGGATATCAACTTTTCACTTCTTGTTTTGAGAAGCCAGGAGACTGGCAGCACGCTATCGCTATCATCTCTATCTTCATCCGTGGACATGGGTACTCAAATAGCGAGCACCACGCGCCTTTGTCTCGAAACACACAATGTTGCACACATTGTCATTAGAATGAATCCGAACGCTTGTTGGGAACATACAGCGCATCAGTTGGCCTCCGGCTCTATATATAGGCGTCATACGTGCATATTCACTTCACCACGAACTCTCCCTTTTCCTTCTTCATAGCAAAAGCCTAGTGGTCGAGAACCTCCATAGGCAAAGATATATATAGCAATAGCCATCGACAAAAGCTCCAACTGCTGCCGCCACAATGAGCTCCGCCACCCCGGCCACCATTTACGCCCTACTTCTCTTGGTACTCGTCGCTTTATATAGAATCGTGAAACAGCAGCTTTGTCGGAAAAACATCAGAAAAGAAAATAATCCTCTCCCACTCCCTCCAGGCCCCACCCCATGGCCCGTGGTTGGTTGTGCCCCGAGTATGCTTCGTAACAAGTCCGTGTTCCGGTGGATCCATCGCCTGATGAAGGAAATGAACACCGACATAGCGTGCATCCGTCTAGGGAGCACGCACGTCATTCCCGTGACCAGTCCAACAATCGCCCAAGAATTCCTCAGGAAACAGGACTCATCATTCGCCTCAAGGCCAGTTACGATGGCGTCCGGCACATTCAACAGCGGCTACTTGACAGCAGTCCTCTCACCCTATGGGGAGCAATGGAAGAAGATGAGGTGGGTCTTGGTGTCGGAGGTAGTATGCCCGTCTCGGCACAAGTGGCTCCATGACAAGAGAGTGGGGGAAGCCGATAACCTAGTGAAGTATGTCTTTAACCTATGCAAAACCTCAGGTCATCAAGTGAACTTGAGAACCACTACGAGGCACTATTCTGGGAATGTGATAAGAAGGTTGATGTTCAACAAGAGATACTTTGGCCAGGGAAGGCAAGATGGAGGACCAACCATTGATGAAGAGCAACATGTGGACGCACTATTCAATGCACTAAACTATGTCTATGCATTTTGTGTTGAAGGGGCTTGATCTTGATGGGCATGAGAGGGAAGTAGAAGAGAGTGCGAAGACTCTTAGGACATTGCATGAACCCATAATAAGCGAGAGGATCAAACGATGGAGGGACGATTCGAGCTCCGAGAGTAATGAAAAAGAGCCTCAAGACTTATTGGACGTTCTAATTATGCTTAAAGACTCAAAAGGGATGCCAGTGCTGGCGCCACAAAAAGTTCGAGCGCTGACCACGGTAAAATTATATCCTTCTTCCTAGAGGATTCGATCAAATATAAACTTTAAAAACTTGTCCATCTGAATCGATGTCTCCATATATTTACGCCATCCGCAACAAACGGGATCACTTTGTAAACTCGATTGCTTCGGTAGCTATTAGATATTGTAAAAACCTATGGTAGCATTTTTGGAATCAGTAGGATATTGATAATTCTAGTGTATTTGCCCATTCATTTGCAGTGTTTTGGTCTAAATAGTTTAAATTTTAACATAAAGATGCACGACCTAATATGCAGGAGATTATGATGGCCGCGGTGGACAATCCGTCAAACGCTGTCGAATGGGCAATGGCGGAGATGATAAATCAGCCCGAGCTCATTCACAAAGCCACAGAAGAAATCGATAGAGTTGTGGGAAAGGAGAGATTAGTCCAAGAATCCGATATCGGAGATCTTAACTACATCAAAGCATGTGCTAGGGAAGCTTTTAGGCTCCACCCAGTGGCCCCCTTCAATGTTCCCCACGTAGCCATGTCGGACACCGCTGTGGCTGGCTATCGCATCCCCAAGGGCAGCCACGTCCTTTTGAGCCGCGTCGGCCTCGGTAGAAACCCCGAGATTTGGGACGAACCCCTCAAGTTCAAGCCGGACCGACACATTACGAGGGACCAAGCGGAGGTCGTACTCACAGAACCTGACCTGCGCTTCATATCTTTCAGCACTGGCCGACGTGGGTGCATTGCCGCCACGCTTGGTACGACAATGACCGTGATGCTCCTCGCCAGGCTAATCCAAGGGTTTAATTGGAGTAAACCCTCCAATTTGTCGAGCATCAACCTCGCTGAGTCGAGGGATGACCTATTCCTCGCCAAACCATCAGTAGCTCAAGCGGAGCCGCGCTTGCCAAGTCATCTCTACCTTGATTAGATACGAGTACAAAGTCCTAAGGACGTACTTCGGTTGATAAATTATATGAATAATCGATATTAACAAAATAAATCCAGATGTCCATCGGATAAAAGCATCCCGAATAAGAAATCTCGAGTGCGAATTATAGGCTCATAGTTGAAATATATTCTAACATAGTGATGTAAAAATTCGTGTCTTGAATATAATCTCTACCTCTTGAATAGAGTAAGTCCAACATTTTTATGTGTGTTACCAACATTATTTATGAAGTTGTTTGGAGTAGTTGCTATCTCTAACTCTCTCTTCAATTTGTTTTTTTGTTTTCATCATGCCAAGGAAAAAAACTGTATTTATTTTTGATAAGCTAGTAAGAGCACCCAGAGGGGGGTGAATAGGTGATCAAAGAGGTTTTTGCAAAACTTAACAAAATAAATCAACTTTTAAGAATAATCGACTGAAGATGTAAAAGACTATAAATGGTTATATAAAGCCACGAATTAAAGTAAAGAGATTAGGGATAGAGAATCAAAACACAAGGTTTATAGTGGTTCGGCTTAGACCAAACCTACATCTACTCTCCCGCACTGATAGCCCACTGGCTGGAATCCACTAAGAACCAAAAGAGATTTTACAGTCTCATGTCTTTAATTACACAGTATAGAGACCATGCTACACTTCCTCAAGGTCTCAGAAGTATCTAATTTCTCTTTTGAGTACAAATTGAGCTCAACAATTGAAACAACAAAGAATTAGGAACTTTAGACTTTGGAATTTTTCTTTCACGCATACACTCAAATAATTTTAGCATCTTCCTTATATACTCTTCCATGCTTTCTTAACCGTTGGCACATTCCAAAGGAGTTATTCCAATCAACCCGTTGGACAGAAACAATTATGGAGATCTCGAGTTTTTGATATCCTGGGTTTTTAATGCATTCACAAGCCGTACAAAATAATTCCTAAGATGAAGAACTAGAGTCCATGACACCTAAAGATTAGTTAAAATATTATAAGTCTACCACAACCACATCACATATCACGGTGTTTTCTTACCACAATAACTACTACGGTTGTTACACTTCCGTCTCTATCTTGGTTGATCTCGACACATTGGGCAACACATTTTGAGAGGTCTGTAACCTTTGGTCTCCAAGTACTTTAAAGACCGTGAGCCATTGCCGCCTTTCATGGGTCTTAGCTTAGGACAGCGTTTTGGTTCAACACACCTTAGCTTCTTCAGCTTGCATAGGATATGTAATCTTTCAATTGAATCGCATGCAACAAAGATCTCGATTCCCCTAAACCTTAAACCTCAACAACTCTTTCTAAATAAGATAGTGAGAAGGATTGTACATTCCTCAAGCATGACAGATTAGGTGTTCTTGTGGGCATTTGCACAGAATAATTTGTAATTTCCTCAATTTCACCAAGCTTTTCTAGATAGGAAAGTGTACCGGAGGATTCATTGATGACGATAGTCAACAAGTATTGCGTCTCCGTAACACCTTATTTGATTGACAAAATGCAACAAAGACAAGATCCACAAGAGTTGTTCTCAATTTCCCTATTGTTATTTAAGCTAATTATGATGCAATCGTCAACCAAAAATCTTCCAAGCCCGCGCCCTAAAACTCCTGCCGTTAGATATTAAATAATCATGCCTCATCAGTTAAATCAAAACTTCAATCAAACTATTTTTCGGCCTCATAACTATGCAAGGATTACATCTTAGTTTTTTTCTGACATGAAAAAAAAAAAACATATATCATGTGAGATTAAGTTTATAAATAGATAAGCTATAGTTTCTAGTATAGAGAAAACATTCACAAAACCTTCCCAGGAGAATTTAAAAAAAGAAAAGAAAAAAGGAATGGGAGCTCAGCTCCCAAATTTAGAAGTCAAGCTGCCAAATCAACTTCGAATAGAAATTGAGATAAAAATAAAAATCAAATGTGGCAACTAAAAGATTTTCAAAAGAATGTAATATAAAAATTGCTTATCTCTAGTAATTTTTACATATGCATAGATTGAAGGACCATTGCACTTAATGAGAATTAGTCGGATAGTAAAAAAGCCATGAACACTATTGATATCCAAGAGACGTTTTTTTATTAATCTTATGCATTCAGGTACTCCATTGTGAGGAACTGAAGCGTCATGGAAGATACATCTTCATTTTTTTTGTATAGAAGTTACTAGTTACAATAATAATTTTATTTCATGGAACCTTACTTTAAGAGTTCTAAAACAACCCGATATTATTGATTGATTATATCTTGTTAATGGATTCAGGGAATACGAAGTGTATTTGTACGTAATTATCTCTCTCTCTCTCTTGATCTCTCTTTGCCAATAATCTCAACCCAATGACCCTCCTTACGTGTCTCTCTCCTTCCCTATCAGGTACCAACCAGACACGTCCACACAAGTTGCTCTCTCTCTCTCTCTTTCTCTCTCTCAGACGCAGACGAGGAGGAGGAAGACAGGACAATGGGCGGTTAAGAGTTTAACAAGGGTAAAGTTACTCTTTGGCCATCGTCGGTCACTCCACAATTATTACGGCTTCGTATTATGTCAACCCCTTCTGCAGATGGGAGGACAACTTGATGCATTGTGGGTCTTATGATAATTTAAAGCTTCGTGTTTTGTCAAACCTCCGTCCGTCCAGAGACCCAGCTCCACCGTACCGCACTATCTCTCTTTTTACACGTCATCCCAGTCCAAAAAAAATCCAAGCAAGAGTTGGAAGGGCACAGCTCTGCACCAATCGACAATAGAGACATTTAAGCCCGTATGAAGAAAGGAGGAAAAATACCAAAAAAGTTCTAAAGCTTTTAATTTTGTGTCGATTTAATTCTAAACCTTTTTTTTACCGATTTAGTCCTAAACATTTTTATATTATGCCAATTCAGTCCCTTTCGATCAATTTTGATCAGATTTTACTGACTATACGCTGGTCAGCTAACGTGGTCTGATCGGCGCTGACGTGTACAACTTTTAATAATATTTTAATAATATTTTAATACTTTTTCTCTTTTTACTTTTTACTTTTTTTTATTTTTTTTATTTTTATTTTTCTTTTTTCTTCTCATCTTCTTCCTCCAAGGTTGCCGTAACTCGGCAACCGGCCAGAGGCGACGGCTGGCGAGGTCGACCTTGCCGGCCACCTCGCTAGTGGTCGCGAGGGTGCCGGTCAGGCGAGGGCTCGCCCTCGCCGAATTTGGCGAGAATCGAGCCTCACCCATGGCCGGCGAGGCTCGACCTCGCCAGCTCGACGCGAGGCCAACTGGACTCCTCCCCGGCTCTGTTCTCCGATCCCAATCTCGGCTTAGAAATTTCCTCCCTCCTCCACTCATTGTCGTCGTCGTCGTCATCTCTAGGGTTTACGGGAGCTCGGGGTGTCCTCGATCGTGCGACTCCAGCCCCGAATTTTCGCCTATTTCTCCCACGGCGGCGATCCGTCGAGGGTGGGGGTTTTGTGATTCTTGGGGTTCTCCGAGGCAGCTGGCCTCACGTCGAGCTAGTGGGGCTCGCCCTCGCCGGCCATGGGCGAGGCTCGACCCCCCTCGCCAGATCTGATGAGGGTGAGCCTCGCCACCGAGGCCGCGAGGGCGGCCTCGCCCGCCCTCACAGCCATTGGCGAGGTGGCTGGCGATGTCGACCTCGCCGGCCGTCACCTCTGGCCGGTCGCCGGAGCTCGACGACCGGCTGAAGGAAGAAGATGATAAGAAAAAAGAAAAGAATAAAAATAAAAATAAAAAGAGAAAAAATAAAATAAAAAATATTCAAAAATATTAAAATATTATTAAAAGTTGTACACGTCGGCCGACCGGTGTCTAGTTAGCAAAATCCAGCCAAAATTGGTCGAAAAGAATGGAATTGACACAATGTAAAAATGTTTAGGACTAAATCGACACTAAAAAAAGTTTAAGACTAAATCGGCACAAAATCAAAAGATTTATGACTTTTTTGGCACTATTCCACAAGAAAGGGTGTAGGCTCTCTGCCTTGTCCTTGCCTAATGCATGTGCTTGTCTTATCATTGTCAACCTTACATGCCCGGTTCCCAGTAATATTAGTTTACTTAATTATGTAATATAAATCCTTCATGCATATGCCACGTGGATAATCATTAAGGCTTAACATAAGCACTAAAGCTGTTGGTTCAAGATTGGAATAATGTGGAAATTATTCTGACAATTTTCACCTCATTTCATCTCTCCTTAGAAGAAATTATTCATTATTATTATTTTTTAAATACAGTATTAGAGAAAACCACGCATTGGTTGAACTGTCCATGTTGATTGATCTAGTGAAGAGAATGAAGGCAAATAACAGATTTTACAGATAATGTAATATAAAAAATTATGCATCTCCAATAATTATCCAGTGTGTATGAAATGGAGGGACTGCCACACCGAGTGGAAATTCGTCGAATACTAAAAAAATCTTAGATACTCCATTAATATAAACACCTATCTATTAATATTGTGAATACATATAGGTTTTGAGCTACATACACAACTCCATTTTGAGAATGGAGATGTTCTAAAAAAACCCAATTTTATTGATCCATTACGCCTCCACAACGGATGTAGGGAATATGAAGTGTACTTGTAATAATCATACGTACTTGTATGTAACTATACGTACGTTAGGGGGATCATTAACCCCATGTCATGGGTTATATGGATGCGTCGCTATTCCATGGTTGAGCCTGACTACCCTCTCTCTCTCTCTCTCTCTAACCTCTCTTGGCTAAATAACCTCATCGTGATGAACCTATTTCTGATCAATTCTCTGCAAAAAATATAAAAAGGAACGTGGACAATTCATCACGGAGCCGACGCTTCTCATTGCAAAGTCCCAAATCTTTATGCGTCTCTCCCTCCCTGACACGCTTCTCATTGTTAAAGCCTCATGTCATGTCAACCTCATTCATGCTGCAGATGAAGAGTACGGCTTGGTACATCGTGTGTCACGTTTTTTTGGGTCGAATCATCCTGGGTCACGTTGCAATTGTTTAAAGCTGCTTGTTATGTCAACCTCACGCCCCAGTCTACCTGTCCTCTCTTTCTGCACATCGTCCTTACCAACTTCAAGTTGACGTGTCCTTCGTACAAATTGCTTTACGAAATACAGCAATAAATATTCTACAAAAAAGCAATGGATCGACCACCCAAAACTAAAATAATTTTAATCAATGAGAAAACATATTTACAAATATAATTTTAAATTTTAAATAACCTAATAAAATCGAATAGTCATCGTGCACAAATAATAATTGTAGTGTGGCAGTTGCGATGACTAATTTTATTATTTTATTTTTGAGAATAAAAAGTCATTTGATGATTTTTTTATTTTCAGAAATAGATTTGAAAATAAATCAAGAGTGAAAAAAAAAATTGAAATTGCTTCTTTGTTCATAGAAACAATTTTAGAATCAAGCAAATTCAAATTTCTTTTTCCTCTTTTCTCTTCTTTTTTCTTGTTATTCTTCATTCTCTCTTCTTCTTCTTCCACTACCGCCATTACTGTCCACCGTTGTCAATCGCATACAACCAATTAGGTGAGATCTAACGAGCCTCGTCGGTGGCTAGATGAGCCTCACCCTAGCCTTTCTTGGCCACCGATGAGCCTTGGCTGGGCGAGGTTAAACTTGCCCAACCGCTAATGGGGCTCAACCTAGTTGGGTCACCGTGAGATCAAGGTTGCCCATTCAAGGTGAGGCCGACCTCGCGGTGGCCTGCCGAGTTCGAGCCTCACTGGCGATTGGGCAAACTCAGTCTCGCAAAATCCCAGCCTCACTTAGTTGTTAGTGAGGCTCAACCGACAAGGCGCAACCTTGCCGAGGGTCGATGACGCTCTGACGAGGTCATCGACCCTTATCTGGCTCAACGACCAACCAAAGCTTAAAGAAGAAGATAAAGAAAAGAAAAAAATTAATAAAATTATTTAAAAATTAAAAGAAAATTATTTAGATTAGAAAATTTGAGGACGTTACCAAATGTAATTTTATTCTGTAAAAAGAAATTTTGGATAATTATCAAACACTTTCAAATGCTTAGAAATTATTTCCGATAACAGAATAAAAAAATTATTTTTTATCGGAAATTATTCTTTGGAATAAAATAGTTATCAAACGTATTCTACTATTCCATTGATTGTGGACGTAGTAAAATTTTTTAATATATTAGCCATGACATTCAATTTTGCTTTTGAGAGCAAGATCCATAACAAACCTAATTGAGCTATCCCATGGAATGAAGTGAGTTTTAGGAATTGGGTGAAAAGAGGGGAGGCGATAAAGATCCAAGGAATAGAAAGGAACGGTAGAGCAAGATTTTTCCAGTGAATCCGTAAGACATTTTCCTCCAAAAAGAAGGGGTGGAAAGAGAGTAAAACACAAAATTGAGTGCCTTCTACCCTTGAATCCACAATTTCAGCGGGGCCCATAATATATATTGCATTTTCTAGACTCTCTGTCATTATGAGTGGGACATGTGATAGACTGTTGGTCAGTCCTATTCTATTCCTACTCTAACACTTACTCTCAGACTTTTGTTATGTCTTCTTGCAGGGCGTGGGAGGCGAAACCCACTCTTGAAACTTAACTGCCCTCACCCCAACCCCCCAAGAAGGTGGGGATTCGAACCCCCCACCTTCCCCTTCTAAGTTGGAAGGGTGGCCACTGAGGCAAACCTCGTTGGTTATGTGACAGATGTTTGAATGAGATGAATTGAAGCTCCAAAAATATCTACCATGGTGTCGACAACGCTTTCAGCAAAGGATCCCTTGCTTTGAAAAGGATTGTAAGGTTCCTCTAAATGTGCATGAACCAAAATTGATCTTAATTAGGATGGCTGGCACGCCGAGCCAGTCCGGACTCGTGCTCCTAGGCCGAAAAGGGGCAGCCCTCGGGCACTTTGGTGTCGGTTGCTAGTGAGGTGAACGAATATCTCGGCAAAGATGGTAGCAACTACATTGAAAAAGTCGAGAAAGACAATTACGACCTTTTGGTATGGTGTAAGGCCAAATTGTTGTGTTTTTCCTATTCTTCTTTCCATGGCTGATGGTGGCGTGCTCACTCCATTGGCATCAATATTAGCATTAGAGTCCACTTTAATACTAGCGACGGATTATTAGAGATCATAAGCAAATGTTAAGTTACCAAAATATGGAAATGACTATCGCTTGCATCTCTTGGCCAATCGTCAATGTGCGCAGGCTGTATAGTGTGTTAGCTAATTATTTACAACATCTATGAAATCGCCAAAAAATAAAATAAAATGCCATGACTTGATTATGCTCCGATGCTGCTCTCTCTCTCTAAAACGCAGATGAGGAGGTGGAAGACAGGACAAAGGGAGGTTAGGAGTTTAACCGGGGTAGAGTTTAGTATTCTTTGGCCATTGTCAGTCACTTAGCAATTATTGAAGCTTCATGCTACGTCAACCCTTTTTGCAGATGAGAGTGCGACTTGATACATCATTACATGGCAATTTAAAGCTTGCTACTGTGTCAGGCCTCACGTTTGAGGACCCATCTCCAGTGTGCCATCTTTTCACTCTTCTCACATGTTGGGTGCGTTTGGGAGTAGCCTTGAGAATCTACTTTGAAGCCCTAAAGATCTTTGGGCCAAGAATGGGGTGTTTGGCAACAAATTTTCAAAGCCCCTTTGCAAATGTTAGCCTTCACAAGGCTGAAAGCCCAAGGTAGGTTGAGTGTTGCCTTGGGCTTTCAGCATGCCGAGATTACTAAGTTGAGGGGCTAAAAAAGAAATTTCTTCCCAAATTACCCTTGTTGATTTTTCGTTTTTCCGAGTTTGCCCTCACTATTCATTATCTTCTTCTTCTTCTCTGCGAGCGGTCGCCGGCAATGGGCAAGCAGTCGTGGGCGAACGTTGCCCAGACAATCAACCTCGAGGGGAGCGTGACTGACACCGGGGGGGGTGGTGTGACCGACTCACCATTTGGGTTGTGGTGAGGTCTGGGCCACTGTGACCCAGATCTGGGGATACAAGGTCGCAAGAGGACCTTGTTGCCATCGATCTGGGTCGCGTGACCTCCCCACTCCCGGATCCAGGGATGATGAGGCCACGCGACTGGGGTGGCGAGGTCGCGCGACCTTGCTGCGACCTAGATTTAGGGCAGCGAGGTCCTCCCACGACCTCAACGGCCCGGATCTAGGTCGTGGCGGGGTCGCTGGAGGTTAAGGCGGCATCGCACGACCTTGCCACCCTAGATTCGGGGTCGCCAGAGGTCGCGGAGGTGTCATGCGACCTCAAGCGGCCTTTGTTGGTGGTCTTCAAGGGTCGCCGGAGGTCGCCCGACCCCAGGCGGCCTTTGTCGGTGGTCTTCGAGGGTCACCGGAGGTCGCCCGACCCCAGGCGGCTTTTGCCGATGGTCTTCGAGGGTCACTCAACCCCAGGCAGCCCTCTCCAGTTGTCTTTGGGGCTACCTGAGTCAGATATCGATTACTGGCAACAAATTTCGATCGTTGGCGGCCGCTTGCCCTTACCGGTCAATTTTTTTTTTTATTTTTCTTTTGATAAATTTTTTTATCACAAAAGTCATTTATAAATGTAATTCCCTCAAACACCATTTTGCTTAAAGGTACTTCATAATGGACTTTTAAATTGTCATTTACCAAACACAATTTGCATTCTGAAAAGTCCCTTTAACCTAAAGTCCTTTCCATTTTTTCAATAACTTTCCCCAAAAGTCCAACCAAACGCATCCGTTGTCTAGTCTAGAAAAATCCAAGTAAGAGTTGGAAGGGTACAGCCAAGTTGCACCGATTAACAAAAGTCACTTGTGAGCCTGTCTCAAGAAAGGGGACAAGCTATTTGGCTTGTCCTTGTCTAATAATGCATGCGCTCGTGTGATCCTTTTCTACTTTATTTCTAGTAATCTTAATTGAAGCTACAAAAGTATCTAAGAAGGTGCTGACAACCCTTGAGTGTAGGATCCTCAGCCATCTGAAAATATTCTAAGGTTCTTCCTAGTGTACATGAGCCCAAATAGATAGATTTTAGTTAGGATGGCTAATGGGCCCTGACAATTCGGACCCGTGCTCTCGGGCCACATGTGCCCCCAAAGAAAAGGGTAAGCCTCAAGCACTTTGGTGTCGGTTGCTGGTGACACGGATGGATATCTCAACAAGGATGACATGAACTACATTTGAAAAATTCGAGAAAAACAATGTTGATCTTTTGCGGCGGTGGAAGGACAAAGCTTTGTGTTTTTCCTAATCTTTCCTAACTTGACTCACTTTCCTTTACACAATTAAGGAATTCAGTTGGAGATTTTTAACATTGAAATCCCGTGGAAAAAATCTAGAGCATAAGTATTTTCTAGAATTGTAAATTTTTACGGGACTTTCTGTTGAAAATTGCCACATGATCGCCATTTAACAGTGAACTTCATGAAGTTCCATCTTCCCCTCAATAAGCATTATGATATAAAGAGAACATCAATGCATCTTCGCTTAATGTACTAGAAGAATTTTCTGAGACTCCTAGGTGACGAGTTCATTGGTTGCTACAAGAAGAGAACCAAAGCTCGATCGGACTAACTTCAACAAAAAGATGGATCAAACTCCGGTGACTGCTGAATATAAACTAGCGTGTAAGTCAATTTGGAGGACGAAACAACAACACATATAAGATTTTCAATACTAATACCTCATCATTTGAATCTAAACTTTAAGCAAACTAGTTTTTTAGTCCCGTAACGACACACGGGTTACATCTTGATTCTTTCTTTTACATGGTAAAACCAATGTATAATGTGAGACAACTGTTAGAATTTAAATAAGTAATAATTTCTAGTATAGAAGAAATATTCTCCAACCCTTCCTAGAGCTATAAAGAACAAGAAGAAGGGCTCGGCCCACACATAAATCGAGTGTGGCAACTTAAAAAATTTCAAAAGTAGATAGTATAAAACCACGATCACAATGAAAGTTATCATTTGGGAAATGAAGAACTCTTTTATAAGGAAAAGATCAAGAGCTTTCACTTTATATTAGATCTGTTTAGTTTTATTCCAAGAAAACTAAGCGATACTTATGTCTTTAACCCCAAGAGGTTGTTCAAGTGGCAAGTGTGTTTATCTTTCTTGTCAAAACTTGTGATCAAATCACTACACTTGGATATTCTCTTGTGACCACTCCCATGAGCACGCATTTGTGAGTCTCCGGTGATTACCCAATGTGTGTGAGATGGAGGGACCATCACACCAAATGGAGATTAGTTGGATGCTCAAAGAGTTCTAGACACCTTATTGATATTAAATAGACATCTATCTATTCATCTTGTGACGATGCATAGGTTTTGAATTACATATATAATTGAATTGGTAGGGCGACTTCATATAAGTGAATGCTAATATTATTCAAGTAAAGAATGTCTTTTTATTCAAGTATATGATACCTAGTAAAATAGAAATTAAAAAGGAATTGCTGAAAAAGCTTGAAAGTGTCACGTTAATGTATGCATGACCATACACAATTATATATTTAGTCCCAAATTCGTACAAATTGTTTTACGACTAACAGCAGCCAATATTCTTAAAAAAGCAACCCTCCTAATTCGGTTAGTCACCCAAAACAAAAATAATTTTAATCGATGGTATATGAAATGTATGTATTACACATGTACTCCAAAATTTAAATAACCTAACATAATTGGATAGTTAGCATATATGTATAAATATTGTAGTGTCACAATAGAGGCTGTTTTGTATTGATTGTGGATATAATAAAAATTCTAGTTAAAAAGGTATAAATTACATGTATATCCATGATATGCAAATTCTATACTGAAAAATAGATTATTTAGGACAAAAATTGAAGTATATCGATCAACAAAAGAAATTAATAGATCCTCATGGACAAAAGTTGAAGTATATCGATCAACGAAAGAAATAAACAAATCCTCATGGGGCGCCAAGAGGAAACCCACCCTTGACGTTGAGTAAGCCCGAATTGAGTACATACATTTGAAGGTGGAATCAAAGCAGCAGTTAATGCACGCCTCAATTCGAGGGACAAGTGCATGCCTCAATTCGAGGGACAAGATAAATGGCAAGACAAATATTAGGGGCTTTGAGCTCCTTACCTCCCGAATCGCGGATCTCACGGTGATATCCTAACTAACTAGGCTAAGAGGTTACTTACAAATTAATCTGACATAAGTAAACTAATAACATCGTTAAAAACTTATAAATCATGTCTATTTTTTTTTTGAAAAATACATAATTTTCTCATTTATTTTGACATTGATAAATCTAATTTATTTGGATATTACTGAATCCCTTACAATGTTAAGTTGGTAATTTATTAATCCATTCGTATGTTGGTAAATTCTTCAGAGTATTGGTAGGTTATGACCACCCTTGTAATATATCAAGAAGTCGGAAACCGAATCCTTCGGCAAACTTTGAATCTTTTTTTACAGAATTGCAATTTTCAAAGTAGCTGCTGAAGAGATGGTCAAGGTGGTGTTGGACGAAAGGGCAAAATCCCCGGCCCGCAACTGGCCAAACAATTTTCGATTGAAAATAAGTGGACCCCCTCCACCATTTCTTTATACTTAGATTGCATTTTGGACCCTACCGCCTCCAAAATGCTAGGACTATTCAGCTATCTCGAAATCTTTTTCTCCATGAAAGCGCAGTCACGCTGGACAAAAAGTAACTTGCCTATCTGGCACCGAGGAACCACCGATTGTCCTGCTACTTAGCCTGCCATCGGCTATAAACCCCTTCCTCCTATGGCAACGATCCAGCTTCCGGGAGAGGGACCACAGCATGTCCCTTGTGGCATTAATGTACTCGACTTGGTCGTTGAACAGTAAGGCCTGCCTGATATGAAAACCACATTTGCAGGAGATCGTGGACGAGGCATTGCGTCTCAGGTACAATTGAGGTGAGTGAGTTCATACATAGTCTCACATCGCAAAAAGGCTTTTTGAGAATAGAAGTTGGTTTGTGAAAGAACAATAGTGCGACATTCCTCGAGAAGACATTCTCCATTAATAACAATCAAAAGCCCTCTTTCTCTTCAATGCTCTCTTTTAGTCTTTACATTCAACTGCCAGTATTTAAGCTGATCCGCAAGTACACTTTTTTAATTAAGACGTGGGTTCTTTAGGTCATGAGAACAACTGCTAGGATCCAAGCTGACAACAAGAAAGTTGTCATCAGTAAGGAAGATTGGTGTCAAGTTACAAACCAAGACTCAATCATCTAGGATGCTATAGCCAAGCACTTAGGTAATTAAAGTTAGAACCAGATGGTGGCATCTGCTTCTAACTGCAACATAGCTTCATGTGCAAATTTTAACTTCACATATCGACACATTAATTCATCTCAATTTATTGTTTATGAAGCGTTACACATTCTAGAGAGATTGATTAGATAAGACTATAAGAACTCTTGGCTAAACAATGGAGAAGTTAATCACAAGAGCAAAAGTGACATTTTTGCCTCATCAGTTCATCCTTATTTAAGGACAATAATTTCAAGGGGTCATCTACTGCTGAATGATGGATGAGTAACACCTTACCCATGGCTCAGAAGACTCGAATAAATATGCATAGGCACTTTTCATTTTCACAGAGCTGAAAGTACGAAATGAATAGATCAAATGAATGAAGAAGGATTTGATCATTCTAGCTGTCATCTGTCACACATTCCAAAAATGTTAGTTAAACACATTGCTGCATCAGCAATGCTTAATGATGCACAACAAACAGTGCAATGCAGAAGAGTCAACATTCCATTAAATTGTCAGATAGGCAAAATATGAGAACAGTATGTGGATGTAATTCTTCCGCACATGACCGCCAAGCCTAGCAGGACATCAAGCTCGCATCTTTCAGCAAGAATAACGCATGAGATGCAAAACCATGAATTGAAATGAGTTTTGACATTGAAGAAGATAGCTATCCAGCCTCGATTCAGAAGAACCATAATCAAAATCAATAAAATACCTTGAATGCGGGTGATTCACTGAGAATGATCCTGCAGAAGATGCTATCTTTGATTGAGCACCGGTCCTTGGGATCACGAGATCAGCAGAGTTCAGAATTGGTTTATTAAAAGCTCAACAAACCAACTCTCTCCAGAATGAGTCTGTTCAACGATTTGAAGATTCTCAAAAGCAAAATTTGAAGACTTTTTCTGCAGAATGAAGAATCCAGCTCTAATTGCTTCAATTTTTCCCAAATTTTAAGAACAACAAAGCATCATTTTGGTGAGTAGTTAGCTGACATGGATTTACAACTGACTGCCACGTAATGGAGGTAAAATTTGGGACTTTAGTGGAAGTTGATTTTTTCTAGACAAAAAAAAAGTTACGAGTCAAAATAGGGAGTTGACCTAAAGTTTGTGCTTTTTTAGGGAATTAAGGCGATGTGAATATTAACAGGCGAGTGTTGACCCCTAGGAGCTGAGACCCTTTGTCAACATGTATCTGTTTTGATATGCAGTCCTTGATTTCATTCTAGTGGGACTAACAGCCAACTAGCACCATCTGAACATGTGAAATTGACAAGGAACTTGAACACATGATATCACTTGCCCATGGGCAATAAAAAAGACAACCAAGCTAAGACAAAATCCGTCTAGTCTGTGCTTAAATCCACGACTTCCAGCACGCAATCAGAATTGTAACAGAGCACACGAGACTGCAAATCGTGATTGTTTGATGACATTGACATGAAATTGAAGCAATATCTTCCCACAAGCACATATGAGTCTACTTGATCAAAATGGTATCAATCCATGACCAAACTAGCCTCAAGTTGGCATGAGGTTCACAATATTACTTTCCCAGCATGAACATATATGATCCCATAACCACACTAGTGACAAGTTGGAATCAAATGCACACCCAATCATGGGATATCAAGACAATCTTATGTCACTGCACATGCTTACTTGAATGGAATAGCATCAAATGAAGGATCAATGGACAGTAGCTCAGGGCCGCAACAGTTGCAAATTAGCATGTATTGACAAGGTTCCAGCAAATCCAAAGCAAGTTCAAAATGGAATGCCTATGATTTTCGACAAAGAAACAGAACACAACTAGCTGATATGACCAAAATTGATCAAAAACCAAGTAATGAATGAAATTCTCGGTCAAGAACTGAATCAAATACACACTTATTTAGTTCAGGAATATCATCAAACAGGTGGTATACATTTCGACTAGGGAGCTTAGATGCGAAAGTAAAGCAACGATTCACATCCATTTATTTGCAAAGGAAATGCAGCAAGTTCAAATCATTAATAGAACCTCAATCACAGTCCATTTTCACATAGACAGTAGCAACAGCTCCCAGCCTCTACTTTGTACATAAAGCAATGGAAAACAGAGCATATGCAGTTTGGTTGAATGAAGAATGATTAGCTATAGCGATTGACCTCGAATATGAGTAAGGAGATAACAAAAGCAACATCAAGGAATGGAATCATCGAAGCAGGCAATTATGACTGAAGTTTGAGTACCGTGGCATTTCAGTCCTCGGAACTGTTGGCAATCGGATAGGTGACTAAAATTATCGCTGGTGACCAAGCTTCCCTCCCCCTACCAGCAATAATATTCTGTCTGATAATCTTCTGTCGTGCTCCTTTAGTGCTGTTGATGCATATGACTATCAGTCTATCATGAGCATTCCAATGAAATGAGAAACATATCTTTGAAACATCATTCTGAACAGTAGTGGCCAGCGAACTCCAAGGAAGGAAAGGACAAAGAGATGTATGCCTTCATCTACCACATTGGAATTCACAACCAAATGTGAGTTCTAGCTTCCCTGAAAGATATTTCCAGTAGTGTCAATAGGTTGCAATTGGTGTTGTGCACAGTATATTGGCACAAGCGCACACACTTGAAGGATCAATCAGGTTTAAGCAATAGCTCTTATAAATAAGCCTTAAATGGTGAGTGTCGAAGAGAGAGAGAGAGAGAGAGAGAGAGAGAGAGAGAGAGAGAGACAGAGACAGAGACAGAGACAGAGACAGAGACAGAGAATATTGGAATTCTGTTGGCAAGTGTTGTCCATGCAATATTTGGATGGGGCCTTGGTGACCAGTTTTGTTGAAAGATTTCCTCAAATCTGGCTAGTCTACCATATCACCTTTAAACGAAGTTAGTATTCTTCAAGTTATTTAATATTATGAAAAATAGATGCCCCGAGCTTTGAAATCACAAGAATCATGGAATTAAAGTTCAGTTAACATCGGAGTTCTCTAATTCAATAATCAGGCCAACACTCTCATGGCAATAACAAGCATACAGACATCAATTTAATCACGCAGTTGCCATCCAAACATGTGAAATTGACAAGGAACTTGCACACACCATATCTCTTATCCATCTAATTCATGCTTATTCCACAACTTCCAGCAGACATTTGTAATTGTAACAGAGCATAAAAGACAGCAAATTGTGATCCTTTGATGATTAATCTATATGAAAATGAACCATATTTTCCTACAAGCGCATATAAGTCTATTTGATCAAAATGGCATGAATCTAGGGGCAAATGAATACCGAATTTACCCAAAGCAATCACAGTTAGCATGCAATACTTCGATTCTAACTTATTCAATTTTGGTGATGACCCCAACTCTCGAAAATCGGCATGAGATTCACTACAATGCTTTCCTAGCATGATCATATACGATACCACAACCAAACTAGCCTCAAATTGGAATCAAATGTAGACTAAATTAGGGATATCAAGACATGATCAGCATACAAGGATTGATTTCCAGTAGAATTTAATTCATTCATGATATAAATTCCTTTCAAAGGAACATGAAATTCACTAAACATGCTTACTTGAGTGGAATAACATCAATATCAAGGACCAAATGATGTCAGCTCAGGGCTGCAACAGTTACGAATCAGCATGTATTGACAGGTTGTAGCAGATCCAAAGCAAGTTCAAAATTGAATACCTATGATTTTCTACGAAGAAACAGACCTCAGATACGCTTACATGACCGAAATTAATCAATAATCTAGTAATGAAGGAAATTCTCGGTCAAGACTTGAATCAAAATACAAACTGACTAAGTTCAGGAATTTCATCAAACAGGTGATTCGCATCAAATCATCACAAAGGCAGTCAGCAAGTTCGATCATCAATACAGCCCCAATCAAAGCCATTTTCGCACAAATGGTAACAATAGCACTCAGCCTCTGCTTCGTATAAGAAGCAACGGAAAACAGAGCAAATGTGCTTTAGTTGAATGAAGAATGATTAGCTACAGCAATTGACATCGGATATGAGTAAGGAGATAACAGAGGCAACATCCAAAATTGGAATCGTCGAAGCAGGCAGTGGTGATCAAAGTTTAAGAACTTTGGCATTACAGACCGAAATGTTGGCGATCGGGAAGCGGTGACGATCAACAACGAAGGGAGAGGCAAGGATTCGAAAGAAATCTCCGAGAGAGAGTGACTTATGAATGCTCAGAAATCACTCGAGTCCCTTCAATCAGGGCTAGAGAGAATTTGTGGAGCTCCTTTCGCGCGTGCGAAGGTGGCTCTGTTTATGCTCTGGCCCCACTCTGCAGAGCGCGCGGAGCCTGATCTCGAAAGGGAATCGGCTCAGATCGTTAGATGTAGAGAGAGAAAGTAAGACAGCAAGTGAATTCTGTTGAGGGCCACGTGATGAGGCCTTGTTAGCCAGTGAATTCGATCGAGAGAGAAGAAACCTGTTTTGATCTTTGTCATGAGACAAAATTAATAAAAGCGTTTTTAAGTTGGTAAACTCGCATGTACGGAGTTCATCTATTTTGTGAAATTCTTGATTGAGCCTGAAATTTGGTATATATAAAACAGTAAAATTGATTTTTGCACATTGAAACGGCATTCATATTTAATAAAACGGCTTTTGTTTTTTCCAGATAAAATTTGAAGAGCTTTGTCAAGAGAAGAGTAAAAGTATAGGTAGAGAATCTCTTGATAATTTATTACATTAGGAATGCTTTTTGCTTACTAAATGCCTTTGCTATTAATGAGTTTAGGAGCAAAATTTCTTGTTAATAACAAGTAAAATTGACCTTATGAACGAGAAAATTTCAAGAGTAACTTTCTAAAATACTAATCATGAACATCACATCTCAAAATATCCAACTATCAAGTAGTAAATAGTTAGTGAGAATGAGAAAATATTTACGTTTTTAAATTCAAATAAAAACAGAATTATTTTGTTCTTGGTAGTTATTTTTGATGAAAAATTATTTGAATATTTCGTTTGCTTATTAATGCAGAACCACCATTTCGATACAAAATGGATGCAATGCATTCGTTACCGTCCATGAAAGACTCTTCAGAAATTTAGAGGAAGTGACTAGGACTCATTAGTAACTCTTACATGCTTGTCAGTTAAGAGACAATGTCTAGATGGACAGTCATTTTATTATAATCGTGCGTTGATAGCAACTCTACATTCTCAGTCAGAATAAACGAGTGACCTCGCTCAGCACGGCCTTAGATCCAAGTGACAGGAGATAAACCAGAGCAATGATTATTGGAGGAAATAGTCGAGACTTTGCGGGAACTGTACAAGATAACCCGGAAACATGATATCATATTACCGGACGCGTTATTCTATATTGCCAAACACCACTTTCTGCTGCAGAAGTCCCAAACGAGTAGTCATCAAACCTATATTTCAATACTTCTTCGAGTTCATAACTATTGAACCTTTGGTAGTGTTTCCAGTCGTCAAGGCCTTGGTCCAGCGCCATTCCACAGCTTACTATACACAAGACTTGCAAGGATGGGAATTCCACAGAGTATTTCTCAGCTAAGATGCTCCTGATTTTCGGCAACTCGAAAAGTCTAAGAGCAGTTAACTCGGAGAAGGTGATTGTCGTACCGGTTGCTTCTTCACATTCTTCACAGCCAGCAATAAATTTATGTCTTCACATGACTCTACTACTAGATCTTTGATTTGCCCGAGAAATTTCGCTGTGAAGGTTGTGAAAAGAATTTCCAAACGGGAGCACCTCATAGCCTTAATTTGTCTCAAGTTTGGGAATGGGATATTTGGGAGACCATCGGACTGCCAAATATGCCTCAAGTTTTCGAGATCATGCAAAATCAACCTCCTCAATTTGCCACTCTTTGTATTTGTCCCATCACTTTTGTATATGATCTCAACCAAACGGCATGATCTCACTTCTAGGAAGTCGAGACAAAGCTGCAGTCTCTTCCACATGTGGGATGGGGCAACACATAGGAGATTGTCACAGTGCTCCAATCGAAGAAATTCTAGTTTCCAAAAGGAATAATAAGGAATTTGATTGTTCCATAACTCTTTGCACCGAGCACCTTCAATTTGTAGTTTTCTTATATTGGGGAATCTAGCCTGCACGAGTTTAATGTGAGAAAGGAGGATAAATAGCACAAATTATTAGATTGTTCGTTCTAATATGAAATGCAAGAATATAGATGAACATAGTAAGGGATAGAGCAAACCATCTCATTGAACAATGGTTGCGATGATTCATCATCCCCTTTAGCTATCCCCTTAGGAACCACTTCCTTCATTTGTGCACAATTGATAATCCATAGGCTCTCAAGTTTCACTAGAGTTGTGGCCATACAAGTGGGGAAGAGATATCTTAGGTTGCAGCAACTGCAAACACGGACTTTTCCCTCACCATCTTTACTTTTGATTTGGGGAGCAATATAGTTGTTTGCGTAGTATTTGCTTCTGTGGACCCACAATCAAACAATGATTCTAGAGAGGGACAATTTTCAATCTCAACAATTGTTAGGTTGTGCAATCTCCCTATGATTGTGGAAGGGAAGACGTTGTGTAGCTTAGAGCAATATCCAATAGAGAGGGTGGCTAACTTGCAGAAGGAATTTTCCATAAGTTCACTATGCCATATTCCTTTGAAGGATCCTTCTGACTTAAGCTTTAACTCCTCCTAGCTTGGCAAACTAACCTGCTCACAAGAGCTATGCGTCAAATTGTAGCTATGAAAAATTTGTGAAATTGGCCTATTCCCAACAATCTATCTAATGTGGTGGAAGAATGAATTTTCCATTAGTGGCATCTATCTAACAACTATAGTTATAAATTATGAACGCATTTTAATTAATAAAACCAAATAAAGATCTTCAAAGAGATTTGATTACTTGACTTGCAAGCATGTGCCTATGGCTATTATGGGCATAATCTAAAGAGAAGGGATTTGTACCTTTTGATCAAAGAAGTAATCGAAATAAGCATCTAGTGAATCTGAAGTAGCGGTTACTAACTCTTTCTTTCCATGAGGATATGAGAAGAATTTCTCTGTGGGACAGCGCGTTATAGATAGTTGCTTCAATAGTGGTAGCTTTATAATATCATCCGTTTCCTCTTCATCCACAATCACCGTCTTCATATTTGGACAATCCTCCACTTTAATGTCTTCAATTTCTCTAAGACATTTAGCCACAAACATCGAAAAGAGAAATGACAGCCCCGTTTCACAGACAGAGAGCTCCTTCAAGTTTCGAAATATCGATATTCCTTGTAATTGTACATCTTGTTTCAACATGCACCGCAGGTTTGGCAACTTAGATAATGCCAATGTACTTAGTCGAGAGAGAATCTCGACTTCTCCAGTGACTTTTAGCTCCTCCAGGTCGAAAACTAATTCTACTAATGGAGAGCCCGCAATTTCCATTGACTCCAAATTTGGCAACTTTAGTATCCAATCTTTGGGAATACTTAATGTGGATTTAGATTCTTCTATCTCTAGCGATTTCAGACCACTGTATTTTATTGAGGGTTCACTGTAGAGTATCTTTTCTAGGCCAAGGAGTCCAATCATTGCTAGGGATTCCAAGCAAGGCAACGAAACCTAATGAAGCACCACAATCAAACTCATTAAAGGTAAGTTAAAAGTAAATCTATTTTTAGAAAAATGCTTTTAGAATTTTCTTGTGTTTGGATACGGGAAAATGACTGAAACTCTCAGGCTAAAATCCAAGAAAATGAATTTCTCTTCCGTAAAAAGTAAAATCATTTTCCCCCGCATGTCATCATTGTTGTTAGCTTTGATTTGGCTGATCTTCAAAGCTATGACCATATTTTTTTTTTTCTCTTTTCTTTTGAAATCATCTACTGATCTTCAAAACAACTATCGTCGTAATTGTTATCTTTTCTTTCGTTTTTCTGTTTTGACCTTCAAAATTAAAGACAAATTCATGTCGGAGTTAAATTTTTGA
Source organism: Eucalyptus shirleyi (assembly GCA_017140165.1). Classification (NCBI taxonomy): domain Eukaryota; kingdom Viridiplantae; phylum Streptophyta; class Magnoliopsida; order Myrtales; family Myrtaceae; genus Eucalyptus; species Eucalyptus shirleyi. The sequence goes on along the minus strand of CM029452.1, from coordinate 10,695,682 downwards.
TAAATTATTTGTTAACTTATTGCTTTTCATTATGAACAGGTAAATATGATCTATTTGGTTTAGTTTCTCTCGGATTGTGTTTTCAGCAGAACCGAATACAAGAAAATAAGAAAAATGAATTGCTAGGAAAACATTTTTCAACAATGAATTTTCAGCATAACAAAAGAAACTTAAATATATGAATGAGTTTGATGTTTGTCAAGAATGTCAAAAACTTAATTGAGACAAAGGGATGACAGAAGCCGAACAACATTGACATGGTGAGGTTGGCATGACGTGTTAGAATCAATTGCTAACTTGCATGTCAGTGAAACATGAATTATGTGGACTTTCTTTGTTATGTGGCTACTAGTTTGCCTTCTATTTATTTATTCTCTCACTTCCTTCATTTTGAAATTGTTGAATTCCGTGCATTCATTTAAGATTCATTCTTGTTCAGTATAATGTTTTTTATTCTCATTAAAAATGTTAAATGAGTAATAAATTTGTTGTAGTACAAACGCATGTTAAAGCCCAAGTAATTAGTGCAATTATCTAACATTGAAATAAATTCAAAAAAAAAAAAAATCATAGAAAAACGCTTCCCCTCGCTATAGTTTGATGTGAATAAAAATGTATGGTATGTGTTTTATTTGTGTTTCAAGATGTACAAATAATCAAACTTAATGCAATATGCACTAAGGCTTAGTGAACACCAATATCATCTTATCCTAAATCCCCCTGTAATAGTATAATTTAGGTATCGTTTGCAAGATTAAGAATAAAAGAAACTTATACCCAGAAAATGAAAAAGTTACCTGAATTGGAGCACCCTCAGCTCCATTGCAAAAGCTCGTCATATTTGGTAACTTACACAGATCTAGACGACGTATATTAGGCAACTCACCCATGTCATCAACAACAACTTCTACTTTTCCTGCATCATCTTTGATAATGGCTTGTAACGAGTCACATTCACATATTTCAATCTCTTTCAAATGTACACATCTTTGCATCTCTGATAGGAACCATATATTTTTCAATTTGTGGCACTTTTTGATATGCACAACTTTCAATTTGCTGAAGCAATTTGGTGTGACAAGGCCATTGCATATCTTCTCCAAATTAATAAGATTTTCGAGGAACAAAGACTCTAAATCCATAAATGCAGTGAGAAGTTCATTTAATGAATTGACGATGTACTTGATTGAGGGGCTGTTCTGAATGTCGAGATGCTTTAGTTGCATAAATCCTCGAATGCACAACTCATGAGCATTCTCCTTGAACTCTCCCAATCCATCCAAATATAAGTATTGAGTTTTTTGCAAAGTTTTCTGAACCCATTCTTTTGAGAGAATACCATCGCATTCTTCCAATCGGAGTTTCATGGTTCTCAAACCACGAAATCCCCTTCCGTAAGCATTTCCTATGTCGATCCAAAATCTAATCAGGTTCCCAAATGGTAGGTCATCATCCTTTAAGAGTACGATGGGATCATGAATTGATATTTCTAAAGAGGCCAACTTTCTCAAGCTCTTCAACTCAGCAAGCCTACCATTATACGATTCCGTTGGTATTTCATCATCGACTATCCATCGACTAAAGCTTCCCCTCATATATAACTCTTCCAAGTTGACTAAGCCTTTCAAGGCACCGGGCTCGATTATTACAAGCAAGTCACAATCATATAGATTTAATGATCTTAGATTCCTAAGTTCCCCAATTTCTTTAGGCAGCTTAGAAATTTGAGATCCTGCCAAGCTGAGAATCTGCAATGTTTTGAGCTTGCCAAGAATTGCCACATCGTCCACAATGCAATAGTCTAAGTATAATGAGTGGAGGTTCCTGAGGGTGCCAATCGAGGAACGTAAATTGGTGATATGTATGAAGCGAAGATATAGGACTTGGAGCTGCTCCATGCTTGTGAAATCTAGTCCACAGAAATCTCTCACATCATGTCGGTGTATAGGTGCCTCGAACGACCCTATCTGAGACAACATGAATATCTTCAAGTCGGGAAACGCACACCGCATTTTTTCAGCAAGGCTATAACCGTAATCATTAACAAGGCATATTGCCCAACATTTCTCAAGCTTTTCTTTTGGCCACGAAACATAATAGTTGTTCATCATAAAGGAATTCTGACTTCTAAATGGAGTTGAGACGACCACCTCACTATAAAGATCATGTATGGTCACATTTTCCATGTCATCACCATCATCCTGCAACAAACAAACAGAACGGAGGCTATCGAGCATAGTATTCGATCTATCCCTTGAATCTTCTATCGTGTCATTGAATCTCTCAAACAAGCCCAACCCCATGCCTAGTCCCAGCAGAAGTTCGACTTTAATGGTCCCGCCAATAAGACCACAAAGCAAGAATAAGGACTTGGCGTCCTCACTCTTCAGATGGTCATAACTCAGCTTTACTATGGTTTCTATATTTGAGTCCTCTATTTTTATCAATACGTTTTTCCATGCAGACACACGGCTGTATTTCAAAGTGCTTGCGACGGAGATAATCAAAAGAGGCAAACCTAGGAGCTTCTCGACCACTTGAGCTGCTATTGCTTTCAATTCCTCGTCTTTGAGGTTGTCGCCGACTATCTTTTCAAATAGCCTGAAAGCTTCGTTGTTGTTTAAACCTTCAAGACGAAATGTTTTATCCGCATGCATCTTTTGCTCCAATACATCTTTAAATCTTGATGCTAGCAGCAACTTGCATCCCCTGCTCTCGTCTACCGAAGGAATTCCAACCGCCTTCAAATCAAGTTCCGTCCACAAATCGTCCAATATTATGAGAACCTTCTCACTCGGATCACTCTGCAATCTCTGGAACAAAAGATCTCTTCTTCCCTGTTGGCTTTGCTTTTTCTTCAGATTCAGACTCAAGGCATCAGCGATCTGGCCTTGGATATTATTCAAGTCCGGAGTTTGCGAGACTTCCACATTGATAATCATGTCGAACGATCTATTCTCTTTCATGAGTTTCTTCTTGACTTCCTCCAACAACGTAGTCTTCCCCACGCCGGCCGGTCCGTGGACCCCAATCACTTTTAGCTTCTCATCATCCAGAGCTTTCATTATGCCCTGAAAGATGGAAGTTCGCGAATCGGTGATAAAGTCACCCCCATCAACGGCTGACGAATTCACGTTGAGAGCACCGCCAACACGTCCCGGTGGGGAAATCTCGTCGTAGACGCTCTCAAATTGACCCTGCTCAATGAGATCTTTGATGTCCTTGATCATCTTGCTCGCCTCGTTGCCAAAACAATAACGTGCCTTCGGATTGGGAAGCCACCCGTAGAAGCAAGTTTTCTTAGCTTTCCATCGTAATCCAGCACCTCGTGTGCCTTGTCAGCGACGGTCTCCACTTCTTTCACCCATGTCTCGACCTTGGCTTTGATCGGCTTCATGTTGTTTTGAGCATCATCGATGGAATGCTGCACCTCATCCCTCGTGTCACCCAGCTTCTTAACTTCAACATTAAGTTGCCGAACGCAGCGGTCAGAGAATATTACGTAGCCGCAGTGCCGACTGACCGGAGCCAACAGGCACTTTGCCACTTCGCAAGCTACAGACACAGCAATCTCTGCCATTTTCCCCCGTTTCGACTTCTACCTTTCTGGCTTTCTTTCCTTCTTCTTGCGGAGAAACGAGAGTTAAGAATTTATATATTACGAGGAAGGGGAAACTGATGGAACCCGGAAACGACAATGACTGAAGAAGAGGAAAGGTTCAATATGACGCACACACGGCGGTTCCAACAAAAAGAACAGCCGCAGAAGAGCTGGTGAAAGAGAGGCCTTCTAGAGCGAGGAAGAAACCATTTAGACGATACAATGGTGATCAGAAAGAGGGGCACGAGGCGTTAATATATGTGGCGTTACTGTATTATATTTCCAAAAGATGCCCCCTGCGTTCTCCAATGCGCACCGGCTATACGGGTGTGTCATGAGGAATCAGCACGAAAGGGAATGATTTTTGGCCACACATGACACGAGTCTCGGCCATTTTGGGAGGAGATAGTGGGATTTGTCGAAGTCAAGATATTCTCTAAAGGTTCGGAGGAGGTCAATTTGAGAAAAGAGGATGGAGCGAGTTGAGAATTCAATGCTCCAAGAAGATTCTCACTGTCATATTCTTCAGTGGAGATGTAATATCCGAGTGATAATCCCCTTCAACTTAACGTGTGTATTTCATGAATTATTCAATGGTCGAGCCGGACCACTTCTCCCAGACCTCTCTTTGGTATTAACCAACACGTAATGACCATCATCTCTGCAAAATATAATGTAACAATTCACAAAGCCGACGCTTTTCAATGGTGATGGATTTATAAGATGGGCTCAAGGTCCATCCGTTCAAGTTGGGCCCAAAAGGGCCCGGCCTACGGGAATAGGGCCCGTGGAGGGGGAAGGTATAAAAGGGAGGAGAGAGAGAGAGAAACGTACCTTTTGGCACAATCAACGTACGCTTCTCTCCCGCGCGTTTTCTCTCCCGAAGAACAGTAGGCATACGGCTTCCAATTTCTTCCCCTCAAGGCTTCATCGACCGGATTCTCTTCCTCCATTAACGACGGTGTTTAATCTGTGGCAAACAAGGTACGCTCGAATCCGTGGTGTGCTTTACGATTGGTGATGCGTGTTTTTCCCGGGCTTCGTCTTCCGCATTGATTTAGGGGTTCGATTTAGTGTCGAATCCGGTTTTCGGGGATCTGTTATTCCCAACATTGGTATCAGAGCCCTAGTTCACGTTTATCCCGATCAATTCTGATGTTTTTGATTGATTTTTCGCGAAATCACTTCGGCCGTACGGAACCGGGCGAAAATCCCGACACCCGAGCGCTTTTCGACCTTTTTTCTGAGTTTTCATAAGTCGAAATCAAATTATGAAGGAACTGGGAGAAGCGCGACGACGAGACGAGTCCGGGGATGTGTCGACCGTCGCCGGAAACCGCCGCACGCGCCCACACGCGCGGCCGGAAGGCGCCGCGCGTGGGCGCGATGCGCCTGGAAGCGCTGGCTTCGCCAGCGCGTGCGGCGCACGCGCCGGTCGGCGAACCGGCCGTGCACGCCGCCGGCGGGCGAACCGGCACGTGCCGGTCCGCGGACCGACGCGAGCTGGCGTCACGTGATGACGTCAGCGTGACGTCATCCAACGGTCGATAACCGTTCGGATGACATCACCGATGACGTCACGTGATGACGTCATCGTGACGTCACTTGATGACGTCACCAATAACGTAATCACCGACGACGTTTTGCCGGCCGGTCACCGGCCGCCGACCCAACCCGACCCGACCCGACCCGACGGCGACCGACCCGACCCGATCAGCCTGGCGCGTGCCGCGCACGTGCGGCTGACGTCTGCGTGACGTCAGCACGCTCACGCGCGAGGCACGTGCCGGCTGACGTCTGCGTGACGTCAGCCACCGCACGCGCGCGGCACGTGCGGTCGGTTCGTCCGACCCGCGCGGCCGGTCCGACCGGTCCGACCCGCGCGCCCGTTGACCCGACCCGTTGACCGTGACCGACCGTTGACCGTTGACTTTGACCGTTGACCGTTGACCCGAAAAAAAAAAAAAAAAAAAAAAAAAAAAAAAAAAAAAAAAAAAAGGAATTTGTTTTCTTTTTTCAGTCATGCCTATGTGGGTTATAAGTAATCCATTTTTAATTCTGCATTTGTTGCATGAATTTTGGAAAATTATGTATTTTCTCTTATATTAATTATGGATTATAAGTGATCCATTTTTAATTCTGCATTTGTTGCAGGAACTATGATGCGCTATGCAAGAATACCTGCAATCCCGAGAACCGACGAGGGAAATGCAAGACTTAAGAGGCAGATGACAGAGTTAGCTGATTATCGGTGGCATGACGGTGATTTAGTATCACATGTGATCAAGGTCGATCAGATGATCTGAAATCATCCGGAATGGTTATCTTATGCCGGATTTTGAGAAGGTGCCGGCTTTGATGAACACTCTTCCACCTGAATGGCAAGCAATGTTGGATCGGTTGTGGGAGGTCAACGTGGTCCCAGATTATAAAAGGCTGGTGGAAGCTTTTGTAAGAGAGCACTATAGGATTGAGTTGGTCAAAACTTCAACCCTTAGATTGAGCGCCACATGGCGCCGAGTGAATGCGCCTTGGAGGCGACATGAAATCTCTCCAAAAGTTTTTCCATGGTTGGCAAATGTGCCTTCAGTTTTCTCAGATGTTATGGCTGATAGATTAGAAGGGACATTCCCTATTTATTTCTTTGATTGATTATATAATGATTACTACCTGATTGTTGTTAATGTAGCAACCGATATATTAGTTGTATCATGTGAAAGCATTGTTATTTTATTGAATGTTAAAATTTTTATCTGCTTTCTGCTATTGCTGGTTGCTGTGGGTAATTAGTTTGTGAGTAGTAATAGAAGTTTTTGTAATTTCATAGAATTTATTTGCATAAGATAATTATATTAATAATAATTTTAAGTTAGGATTTTTGGAGGATGATTGGAAACATAGTGACCTTTTGATTCGAAGCCTTACTTGAAATTATATATTAATATGATGGGTCTATGCAAATAGGGATGCATAAATGATAGGCATTAATTATTCGTGCATGTATGTCTGATGTGTTCAGAACGATGGTTCAGCAACTAAGAATGTAATTGCTGATATGAACGGCAATAATTGTGAAATATTGAATATGAAGATTCAATATGTGCTGAAAAAGCAAGAAGCATTAAAAGCTCTTGACCATGTTATGGAAGATCTTAAGGATGCCATGCACCACCTTGAGCTAGTAGAGGACCGCCTAACGGTATTTGAGCCGAAAATAGACATTTGCTATGCTGGTTCTAGCTCAGAAAGGGCTTTGTGCTCTAAGCGCAAGCATATTGATTCGTTCAATATGTGGAAATGCAAAGGATCAAGTCCTTATTGCAAGAAATCAAGAATTAACCAACAAGAGAGAGGAAAGCATCCTCAAGTGAAGAAAATGTCAAGGGTGTGATGTTACCATTGTGACAAGAGAAGGTCACTATGCTCGCGATTGTCGTGAGCCAAAGCAGGAATGCACCTCTTGTACATTTGAGAACTTTGCTTATGTGTCAAGTTCTGCATTATTGGCTGAATCCAATCCTTTGTGGACTGTAGATTCGGAAGCGATAGACCATAAAGGGAAGGATAGAGAATCCTTCGTGGAATTCCGACGAGTACCAAGCGGAACTAAGTGGATCTATGTTGGAAACAACTCTAGAGCTGATGTAAAGGAATTTGCATCGACCAATAGAACATGAGAGGTGGACGCATCTTTAATGTTCTATACGCTCTGGAGATTCGTCGAAATTTTGTGTCTGTCTTAGTGCTGGTTAAGCTTGTTTTTGGTATGAACTTCCATAATAAATGTGTAGATTTGTGTTTAGATACAAACTACTATGGTTGTGGTCACTTTCTAGATGGTTTTATTGTACTAAATGTTGACTGTGATGATGTCAATATGTTATCCCCTTGTTTCACGTCTTCTATCTTATATGATAATGATGTGAATATGATGGCATGCTAGATTTGGTCATATGGGCCAACAACATATGAAAAGACTAGCCAAAAAGGGCTTGTTGGGCAATATTGAAAAAGTCGATTTGTCCATATGTGAGCATTGCCTAGTAGGGAAAATGACAAGGAGACCATTTGGAAAAGGTAAAAGAGCTGAATTTCCTCGACATTTAATCCATTTGAACGTCTGTGGTTCAATAAATGTGAGAGGAAGGCAATGGGCTGTTTGTTTCATCACTTTAATAGACAATTCTACTTGATTCGGATATGTCTATTTGATTTCTCATAAATCTGAAGCATAAGTTGTTTTAGAAGGTTTATGAACCTGGTAGAAAATCAATTAGACAAGAAAATAAAAACATTGAGATCCTCGATCGAGGTCGAGAATATTTATCTGATGAGTTCAGAAAATTATGTGATGAAAAAGGAATAGAAAGACAATTGTCTATTCCGTATACTCCTCAACAAAATGGTGTTGCGGAGAGAAGAAACAGAACCCTACTGGAATGGTTAGGTCCATGATGGCGCATGTTAACTTACCTATCACTTTTTGGAGTGATGTGTTGTTAACTGCTGCCTATATACTTAACCGGGTGCCTTCCAAATCAGTTATTTCCACTTCATATGAGTTATGGACAGTTAGAAAACCGGACTTAAGTTTTCTTAAGCCATGGGGTTGTGCTGCCTATACTCATGAGTCCTCTCACAAGTTTGGGAAATTGGGTCCCAAAGAAAATAAGAGTATTTTCATGAGATACTGCGAACACTCAAAAGGGTATGTGTTCATAGGTGAGCAGGAAAGTGGGAGTATAACTGAATTTTGAATCACGGGATGTCACATCCTTAGTGGATGAATTTTCTAAGAGGGGCGAAATAAGGGAAAATAACTCCCTATTTGAAATCTTGGATCAAGATAATGATGTCAGTGGAGTTTGTTCAAGTGGGAGTAAGATGAGATGTAATGAATTGAATTCAACTCATTCTCAATTGCAACCACCTGATGTGACGACATCATCATTACCTAATCCAAGTGGGAGCATGATGGGAAATGATGTGCTAAGTGTACAATCTCCCATACGGTGAAAAAGTCGCCAAAGTATTCCCCGTCGATATTTTGACATTGAAAGGGAAACTTTTATGGTTGCTCCACAAGATGAGGATGAGCCAAGAAATATTAATGAAGGCTCTAAATTGCCCTAATAAGGAAAAATGGATTCATGCAATGAAAGAGGAGATGGAGTCAATGAAGTCAAACCAAGTCTGTGAACTGGTTGATCTTCCAAAAGGGACGCAGAGCTATTGGGAACAAGTGGGTTCTCAAAATAAAGCGAAAGGCTAATGGCTCAATAGAAAGGCATAAGGCTTGCCTTGTGGCGAAGGGGTATAATCAACATGAAGGAATTGATGATGAAAATACATCTTTTTTCCTGTAGTGAGATTTACCTTGATTTGCATGATTCTGGCAATAGTGACTAGTATGGATCTTGAGTTACATCAAATGGATATAAAGACTGCTTTCCTCAATGGAGAATTAGAGGAAGGAACATATATGGAACTACCTGTTTGTTTCATAGTAAAAGGCCAAGAAGAAAAGGTATGTTGACTTTGGGGGTCGATATATGGCCTTAAGCAGTCATCGAGACAAAGGTATATACATTTTCATAATGCCATAGTGGCATATGATTTTACAATGATTGACGATGATCATTGTGTATATATCAAAAGATCCAATGATCAATTTGTGATCATATCATTATATGTTAATGATATACTAATTGTCGGAAGTAATATGGAGTTTGTTAATATTGTGAAGAATTTGTTGTCTTCCAACTTTGAGGTGAAAGACATGGGTGATGTTGCATACATTCTTGAAATTAAGATTTCAAAATTGTAAGCCCATAGACACTCCTATTACAAAAGGTGAAGGGTTGAGCCATAGTCTGTGTCCAAGGACTCCACAATAGAAGGAACAAATGAAACATGTTCCTTATACTAGTGCTGTTGGGAGCTTGATGTATGCTATGATGTGTACAACACCCGACATATGCTTTGCAGTTGGAATGGTGAGTAGTTACCAATCCGATCCAGGTCAAGCACATTGGAAAGCCGTTAAAAGAATGCTGAGGTATCTAAAGGGAACTGCTGATTATACGCTGAGTTATTAAAGAAAAGGATCTGCAACTCAAAGGCTATTGTGATATTGATTGAAGAGGAGATTTAGATGAAAGAAAATCTACCTCTGGATTTGTTTTCTTACCGAATAATGGCACCATATGTTGGAGCAGTAAGAAACATAAGTGTATAGCCTTGTCCACGATAGAAGTTGAGTTCGTGGCATTATCAGCAGCAGTGTAAGAGAGTGTTTGGCTTAAGAGATTTTTGGATCATTTAGGTATTATTAGAAGTGCTGCAAATTTATTGTTGGTTAACTGTGGTAGCCAAGCAGCAAAAAGCGTATACCAAAGATCCAAAATATTATGGCAAGACCAAACATATAGATATCAAGTATAATCCTGTCAAGGATATGGTTGCACGAAAAGATGTGAACTTAGAGTACATACTACGCATGGAATGGTAGCAGATCCTATGACAAAGCCAAAAACTAGAGATATGTTTTGTGGCCATGTGAAATCTCTAGGATTGCGTAGAGACTGATGTACTGAATATTGTATTTTCCTTAAGTGTTCACATTTGATGAATTTGTGTTTTCATCATTAATGTCTATGAATCTTTGTTTGATCTTTATGCATCTTAATGCTTAGTGCATTACTTTAAGTTGAGAAGTATGTCGGACAGATATAAGATTAGCCCACTCACACGGGTAATCGCCTCTGTTTACTGTGTGATAAATAGAGATGAGACTGTTTTTAAGCTTATTATCTAGGTGATAATCGAGAGCTCAAGCTTAAAACACGTATGTCGCCTTAACTGAATGTTAAGATGAGGATATAATACTTACTATGTCCGAAAGTAAAAATACCCCACATGTTTTTACTTTATCTGTCTAAGATGCCAAATGTGAGTTCTGATGAATTTTGTGAATGAGTAGATACGTGAACTCAAGTTAGACATTGGGTATGTCTGAACTATCATCTGTACGGTATTGAAAGGTGTAGACATACGCTCCATGGGAAAGGAGTTAATACCGTAATACGTATTTCATACTACGTATGCATGAGACGACCAATAAGAGTGGCAAAAGTTTGATCTCAACTTTTATGTCGTGTGAGACTCTTGAGGATGAGAGTTCCTCAATTTCTTAGTCCCCTCAGGACTCTTACTTATTCTCAAGATTTCTATTTAGTGTTTGCTATCTTAGTGTGTTGCCAATGGTCATGAGATGATTCGATCTAATGGGGCATTTCTAGAAAAGCAAGCTGGACTGAAATTGAGAGTTTGAAGGAAAGAGGAAGATCGATTTTGGAGAATCACATTATAGTTTTGTATTCACCGGTTAACCAATTATGACTGTCTTTGTGATAATCATAATTGTGAATACAATATATATATCATTATTTAAAAAGAGATCAAGAGAGATATAAATGTGATCGATCGATCTAGGGTACTGCATACTAAATCTACTCGGAGTGTGATGCCCATTATGAGCTGCTATATATTCCTAACAGATGTATAGCAACGAGCTCTCAAAGTATGCTGGTCGCACGGATTATTCACCGGTATGAATGTTGAAGAGAGGAAAAGAGGATTATGTTCGGCCCACCATGTTAAGTGAGAGTCTATGCTGGATTTTTCTCTGATGGGGCTGAGTAGGGCATGTCCGCCCATGTTGGTTTTGCACCACCATGTGCGAGTGGGAGATGATGGATTTATAAGATGGGCTCAAGGTCCATCCGTTCAAGTTGGGCCCAAAAGGGCCCGGCCCACGGGAATAGGGCCCGTGGAGGGGGAAGGTATAAAAGGGAGGAGAGAGAGAGAGAAATGTACCTTTTGGCACAATCAACGTACGCTTCTCTCCCGCGCGTTTTCTCTCCCGAAGAACAGTAGGCATACGGCTTCCAATTTCTTCCCCTCAAGGCTTCATCGACCGGATTCTCTTCCTCCATTAACGACGGTGTTTAATCTGTGGCAAACAAGGTACGCTCGAATCCGTGGTGTGCTTTACGATCGGTGATGCGTGTTTTTCCCGGGCTTCGTCTTCCGCATTGATTTAGGGGTTCGATTTAGTGTCGAATCCGGTTTTCGGGGATCCGTTATTCCCAACAAATGGAAACTCCAGACCCTTACGTGTCTCTCTCCCTCCCTAACAAGTACCAATCACACGTCCACCATCGGCGCTCCGATGCTGCTGCTCTCTCGATCTCTCTCAAACGCTGAGGAGGAGGAGGAGGAGGAAGACAGGCGTGGCGCTGAGACAAGCAGAAGAAAAGAACAGAGTGATGTCAATAGTTAAACATGGTGAGTTAAGTTGCTTTTTGGCCATCATGGGCCGCGCGGCAATTAGTAAGCTTGGTCTTATGTCAACCTCACGCTGCAGATGGCAATTACTGAGGACCCTGGATGATTTGTGTAATTCTTTCATTTGGTTTCTTTAATTAAATTAAATAGTTGATACTCAGATATCGTCCTTTCTTTCTTTTAATTAGATGCTCTGTATGATAATGACACGTGAAAAGTATATGAAAAATATTCAGCCCCTTATTCAATTGTACAGAAGATAGACAAAACTCAGTCATCGGAAAATAAGAGAAAATAATATATTTCATTCAAGTACATGCATTTACCTATACACCTAGAAAAACAGAAGTTCAAAAGGAATTGCTGAAAAAGCCTGAAAGCATCGCGTTAATGCGTGCACAACCATATTTAAGGACATATCTAGTCCCCATTTGTACTAATTATCTTATGAATGACAGCAGCACATATTCTCGAAAGCATGGATTTGAGCAGGTCCTTAAACTGCTCCACCCTGAATCGGGTATCCCAGGGTGCTCAGTTAGCCCCCATTTACAGGGGGTTTAACTGGGATTACGGGATATCCCCGCCAACCCCTCCAACGGGAGGGGAGCCCACCTCGAATCCCCGTGAAGCCCTTCTCCTAGCATATTAGGCTGGGTTCAGGGAAATGAAGAGGCCCGGGTAGCCCCCCACCGTGAGCGGGCTACCCGGGGTAAGCGCACAAACAAAATGACCGAAGGAGAGGAAAGAGAGCATAACGAGAACAAGAATATCGAATTACCTTCAAGATATGGAGCTGGGAGGCGACAACTTGGTAGGGGCGAGAATCGAATTGGGAATAGAGAATCAAACAGATAATATCATCTTTTGGAAATCAAACGCTAACAGAGACAGAACAGGGCCGTGAGACAAGGCGAAGCTGATGTATGAAGCTTAAGAACAGGAGCCACCGGGAATAGCCGATATCCGGTAGCAGGTTGCCGCCAATCTACCAGCTCTGAGTGATCGCTTTTTCTGAACCACGTGAAATTCCAAAGAAATTAATGACTTCGAATCGAAATGCAGACGAGAAATTAAAGGTACGGGTGAAAAATGAGTGGGGACAATAGACTTAAATTGAAAGCAACAATGTATTTGGAGAAAATTAGACACGAAATTTATGAATCTCACATAGAAGTTACTTCATTTATCTAGAATTACCTTTCAATTTGAGAGTTTACTAGTTACGTGAAAAAATTTACCAACTCCTTCTTTTATTTTTACAGGTAACTTTACCTTTTTGAGATGTAAGTAGGGGGATATTTAATAACTCCATTAATTGCACAGATAACTTTTAACTCTTCGCATCTTAATTACTTGGTTTAAGTAAAAAATGACTTGATGGATGAAGTAAGTGTTTTTTTTTTGGGTTAAAAAGCAGGGGGTTACTTAATTATTTAATTGATAAATTATACAGTGAAAGTTAAAATCTTACCAATTATGTTGCTAAAACCTACTATTGATATCCACAGATTCATGTTTGGTAAGAAATTAATGATATTTATTACTCAACAATTCATTAATTGTCAAAAAAATTTCATTTCTCTACTCAGTATCGATTCTTGATAGATTGAAAGTTACTTTTGATTAACAAAATTTACTAATCAATGCAAAAATTACCAGTTAACAAATACGCAATACTTTTTTCAACATTTAGCGTTGTGGGGAAAAAAATAGTTGTCGTAATTATTTGGTAATATGGAACTTACTTTTCTATGAGAAAAATTACTGATCACTTCGGTTATCTAAGGGGTTTGACCTCTAATGGCATCCACACATACATTTTGACTCTTACTTTGATACCATTTATATTAAGATTTTAATTGATTGGTCTCGATCATGGGACTACGAAACATTAGATGAGTGGGCAAAATGGATTGACCAAATTAGAACCACCTAAATTGGGTCGGTAATATGGTTTGAATCCTAGGAGCATTAGTTCAGTTTTCAATTTCATAAAATTGAAATAGTGATTTTTTGTCCGGATTCTAGGGAGTGCCAAACCACCCGGACCAAATCAAATAAATATATATGTATAGATATGTATTCATTTTTTAAATGGAAACCTAATCACATCTCTCTTCCATCGCTTCTCACTCTCAGCCTCTCGCCTCTCGCACATATAAAATTCTTCCTCTCATAGTCATTCTGAGTCTTCTTTATTTGTTTTTGCTAGAGTCTAGTGCTCATCAATTTCATGTTTCAATGCCGAATTTGACATCACGTGTCAAGCAAGAAACCCAGAAGAATAAGAAGCGAAGAGATAGAGCGTGGACACTATGAGAATTCTTGAAGATGGCATCCCAAGACATGGTTCCTTTCATGGGCTTGTCCGACTTGTGCTTGGAGATGGCTGCTTCATTTCTTTGCATTGGATATAAAGTTCAGGCGCTTCAGGCTAGGAATATCTATTGATTGATCAAATAAATGTCCAAATTTTTTACGTGAAGATATTGGGGATTACTTTATTTATGGGCTAATTAACCCTTTCCTTTGGGAGATTCTTGAGCTTTGCATTACTTCCAATCTAATTCGGCTTCAAAAGGAAGTGAAGGCTTCATTGGTTCCATTGAACCACTTGGGAATAGAACCAAACCAGTCAATTTGCTCTTAGAAGCTAACGGTCTTGTCTTTGGTTCCAAAAATTAAGAACTATCCTTTTTGGTCTAGCTCCTGATTCCTAAGTGGGATCTGATCTAGTTGGGATTCAATCACCCCTAAAAATCAATTAAACAAGCTAGCCTTCCTTTTTAAGGATGACGACTTGTATCATGACATTGCTCATTGTAATATGGCTCATTGTAAATTTGGCTCATTGTAATAGACTATTCCATGTCTCCCATCAATATATGCATTTCATCACCGAGTGGGGCATCATATCAATTCAACAAAATAACTAGTTTGGTAGCAGTATAAGAGCAAGTTATCTAGGAATCTTCTTGACAAGACCCAATTAATACTTCGATACTTCAAAGAAAGAGAAAGCTACCAAAAATAAAGAAAGCATATAAGGCATTCAAATTTAGTCTACCCCACTATATGAAAAGTAGCTGTGTTTTGCCCAAAAAAGGCAAAAGAACTTTAACCAAAAGGAGATGATCAAATTGAATAAACAAAGGGTCCTTTGCTAATTTTGGACTAGAATATAAATGGGACGATATGTCAAAAGGAAAAATAGACGTGAAATTACCATATTTGAAAGGTTTTTATTTTTTTTTTTTTTTGGTCTGTTACCGGATTTAATTGGTTGCAAGCAATGCAAACTTGTGAGGAAATTAGAGAAAAACAAACACGCTCGTATCATTAATTTGTGTGACTGTTCATTATAAAGATCATAAAGTGAGCTTTTATTTCCCACTAAAAGCAGTTATTACAGACGGTTATGGATTTTGAATTCGAAAATAACTTCCTAATCCTTAATGTAGTTATAAGAAGTTACGATTACGGCCTCTTATTATCTATAACGATTATTTACAGGAAGCGTAACGGTGCAGTTATTAAGCTTTTTCCTTTCTTTTTCCGATCTAAAAAGCAGAGGGCAGTTGCCGCTCAAGAAAAGCGCTCTCTCTCTCTCTCTCGCTCGCTCGCGTTCGCAGAGCAAGTGACGAGAAAGCGAGCGCTGCCAGCGATGCCCACGTTTGAATGGGTCGGGCAGCCCGAGGCGGCGGCGCTGCGGCGGCGGCCGTGACGGAGATCGGGATCAATTCCGGCCGCCGCGACGGCCGCCGCCACCATGATCACGCCCTCGACCCTCGTGGCCCCGCTGGGCCGTCATCGTCTGGACAAGGTACCGTCTCTGTTTGCGCGGACGCTTTTTCTTGAATATGGGTGTCTGTCTCTGTCTTGTTCGTGCGGGAAAATTGAAAAGTTTTTTTTTTTCAGATTCTTGGTGGGATTACTGTGGAGAAAAAGGCGAGGCTTTTGCGGTTTCTCATTGTTCATTGTCCGTTATGAATGCTTTGGTTTCTGAAAGTCTGATTAATTGGGTCGGGCTGAGTCACTAAACTGAGACTGAATCGGCGTTTACTTTGATTTTTTCGGTGGCATATTCATCGTCGTTCGAGTTGGCCGTGACCGCCTCGCCGCCGAAGATGCCATTCCTTAAGCCGGAGAAGCCCGCGGTTAGAGACCGCCGTGGTTAGTTTCCTATCCACTCATTTGTGTGCTCGTTCCGTTGGAATGGATGCCGTTTTGTATCACGTGTTTCGGCGACATTGAAGTCGCCGGTGTGGTTCAGTTATGGCCGGCGAGGGACGGCCGGCGACCGAGTGATTGGCCGGCGGTGACCAGCGTTGTCATGCTAAACGATGGACGCCGGGTGGTGGCTCGGCAGTGGCCTGAGCGCCGGCAAGGGCTCATGGGAAAATGGTGGGATTTGGTTGAAGAGGAGGTTCGCAGGGAAGAAGTCGTTCTCGGGAAGAAGATGATGGACAGTGGAAGGGAAGAGAAAATAAGGAATAATGGAAAATAGGAAAAGAAAAATACAAAAGGGGAGAGACGGAAAGAAAAAAGGAGAAAAAAATTAGATAAGAAAAGAGGATTGGTGTAAGTGGGCTTAGTTTAGTTTAATGAACTTCGGGCGTAATTAGACTTGACGGATCTTGGACTTTAAGTGGTTTTAGTATATTCAGGCTGGTTTTAGTCATAGAGGTGTTTGGGCTGAGTTTTTTTTAGCAAGATGGGCTTAGTGTTTTTTGATTTCAACAAATGGGCTTGGTGATTTTATTTTCAAATGGGCGTTTTTATGTAAGCCCATTTGTGTCCATGGCCCAGACCCACGGACCGGAGCCAGCCCGAAGCCCTTATCTGAATTAAAAATATAAAAAAGTTAGAAATAACAATAAAAAATTTAAATCATTAAAAAATTAAAAATCCAGAAAATTCATAAAAGAATTAAAAAATTCAGAAAATTTGGAAATCCTTGGAAAAATGCCTAAAATTTAGCTTTTAGATAGCTTTAGCTTAAAAAGTGAGAAAATCCTTAAAATAAAATTGAATCCCAATTGAACAAAGCTACTTCACTATAGGATCTTTTGGATGGCATTTTCTTTTTAGAGATGATGCTAGGTTACGGCTTACATTGTTCATTTAAATTACATTTGATTGTGTCTTATTCATATATTGATTGTAATTTTTACTTTTAGAATGGTTAGGATGAATCTTAAAATCTTTGATGATAGGTTGTCTTTTACTTTGGTAAGCAAATTGTCAAGTTTAGGTTATGAAGGGGCATTAGTTTTAGAACTAGTGTAATCAAGTCTCAAGTTTCAAGATCGCTGGTTATGCAAAAAGTGAGATTTTCTTCCATATTTTGCATAGGGTTATGTCACGTGAGGTATAGGTGTGGAAGAACCCGCGTCAAATCGAATGCCGTTGGCTCAAATTTGGCACAACAACAACAACAATTATCATCATCATCATCATCATAAGACATAATAATAATAATTTTTATTTAATTTAATAACTAAAGTACAATTCATGATGGACGTACAATAACACATCAAAATAATAAAAATAACAATGAGCCATTCAATTAAGATGGACTTACGTTATGACTTAAGTATACATTAATAATAAAAATAGCAACGAGCCATCTGAGTAAGATGGACGTAAAATATGACACAACAAAATAATATAAATAATAATAAGCCATCCAATTAAAGATGACTCCTCAAAACTTTCATACTTGAGATCTTTTAAATTCCACAAGGAGGATGATATTTAAATTGGAATGGAGTAAGCAACTGTGGAGAATGTAATCCAAATCCAAATAAAAAGTATGGCCAAGTTTCCTAAAATTTTAAATTAGGAAACTTGGTCATACTTTTTATTTGGATTGGGATTACATTCTCCACAGTTGCTTACTCCATTCCAATTTAAATTTTATCCCCCTTGTGAAATTCAAAAGATTTAAAGTATGAAGGTTTTGGAGTGATCTTCGTCGGATGGCTCATTATTATTTACATATTTTAAAAAAGTGTCCTATGTGCCTTAAAGTTTGATATTGATGCATTGACGAGAAAAGATTGGAGATGCAAGCATGAAATAGTTGTATGTGACATGTGATTGCATATGTTATGAGCATTACACAATCATGCATAATGAGATGAAATCAGTTGTGTGATGATATACCTGTATGATCATCTAAAGACCCTTATGCGTTTTATGTAGGTTAGTGAATTCGTTTTGATTTGTTTTTCGCGGGATGATACATGATTTAGTTCGGATGCCTCCAAGTCAATGTGATATCGTTCGCATATGGATTTTGGAATGAAGCTCCTTATAAAAATGCCGTCTTGATGCATTCACGTAAGACGTTTGCCATATTCGATGGGGTGAGACGATGCTCGGTTATGGCAGATGACTGTTGACCTTTGGGTTGGTCGTGACCCTAAGCAATCGTAATAATCTGGATATACATGTGTGGAAGTGCATGAGATGACTTGTGATCATGTGTGGGTTATTGCATAGCATAGGTGCATGTTTATGATATACAACACGTTTTTTATGTTCAACTCTTCGATATGAAAAATGCTACGAGAATGGTTTACATGCTATGCTATAATGACCTTGAGAAAGTGAAGTGAACCACTCATGTGAATAGTTAGGGCAAAGCAAGGACTTTGTTATTGATTTGCCATCGATAGTTGACTTGCATGTTTAGAGCAATCTCGAGGTGAACTACTCCCCTACGTGAGGTCTAAAAAGTTTGCTGATTGAGTTTATCTCACTATTGTTCGAAGAATGTTTATAGGCGCTAAGAATGGCTGAGCTTCTGCGCCAAATCCGATTTAGACTCCCCGTAGAGAATGGCTAGGAGGTGATCAATTATCCGATAGGGAAGACCGATGCACGTTACATGCACTATGTCACGACTATCTAAGTTGAGAAGGGACTTCTAAATCTAATGGCTCATCGTTTCATGACTTGGTATGTTTGGATAGGGGATGAGCCATGGACCCATTCATGGTTTGGATGGTCCACTAGGTGTCGAAGGATTAGGAGAAGGCATCTGCTGGGATGCCATGCATGTGGACGTTCTCGATAGGAAGGTCACTTTGAACTCGACTTCGATATGATCGTTGAGCCTGAGCCTTGGATTATGGAGCCTTTAGCTAGTTATGGTAGTGGGGTTAGTAACACTTTTTGAACGCCCCTCGTAGTACTAGAGGTACTAGGTTTACCTCGAGCCCCCTTTATGGTGAAGGTCGTGGCCTCGCTTTTGGGTTAATCGGATGTGGCAAGCAAATTAGGTTTAATTTAGTGTAATTAACTTATGTGAATATGACTTGTATTATGTGATGACCTTCTGATGCATGTGTATATATATAAGTGTGGTTTAAACTATCCCTATTTGTTGGTTGGGTGATTTGTTTACTTTCTGCTTGCACCTTATTAAACATTAAGGTGAGTGGGTCGGTGACGACTCCCGGAACGTCGCAATTGAATGACCCAAGAGAAAGTGATGGTGAGGGCTATCGAGCATCTGAAGTGGGCCAGGGCGTGACAAAACTAGGCAAGCGATCACTATAAAACTCTCTTTCAGACAGTAAAATCCTCTTTGCGGGGGAAGGGTGAAGGGGAGATCATATGTGGATGCTCTATGAATCAACAAAGCACTCATCTTTTCATTAATGATTGAGTTCATTTGTTTCATCTTCAAGCAAATACTAGTTATGTCATCTTTTGCTGATATAAGTCTACCCAATGCAACTACCTAGATCTAAAGTATGCCTTCAATAGGAAGTTCAATGAAAAATCCTTTGTGTATTCATTTGGGGTGGTTTTGATATAACTAATGATTGGAAGAAAAACAATGAATTTTAATTGGCCCATGGGCTAGCAATGTTTGGCAAAGTGAACATTGTGTGAATAAATCTTCAATCTATTCCCAACTTATTAAAGTTTCGACTTTTGGATCATGATTCTTCCTACATTCTACTGATCTTCTCCATAGACACACCCCATGTTGGAAGAGTCTACAATTTATAAACTAATCGAATGTCTTTTGGAAGATCAATTTTCAAAGCAAGAGGTTTATTGCATGCTCCATGCTACAGTTAGAAGAGGTTTGCAATTCATGACCTGATTGACTCTCGCTTGGGAGATCAATTTTCAGGGTGTAAAGTTTATTGCATGTTCCATACATCATCTTTATGTATTTGACAGGATCCTAAGTCAAGACCTCAAATATCACATATCACAAGTAAAGACTTTGATAAAGCAATTTAAAGGCAAAATAATTATCACATGTTAATTTGGAAAGATTTGTAGGTACGCGTTGAATCGGAATGCCTACTACTAAAGTCATATGCTTGAATTATATTGAAATTGTTAGGTGTATTGGAATTTTTTTTTTTTTTTTGAGGTTGGTTTTAAATAAGTATCAAAACAATATTTTTTTCACTTTTCTTTTCGTGTTGGAGAAAGTGCTCTGAATCTCGAAATGGGACATACACATAGACGCGAATTGTATGCCAATCGCCAGGTTGTTGTTAGAAGCCACTCCCAAATGATCTGCGATGAGTAGAAATGCCATAATGATCCTCTGTTGGATGAAAATGGGCAAGTGCTCATTAGAAAACTCTCTCTTTTTAAATACTAAACTCTTTTTTGTGGTTAAGGGGAGAGGGGAGGAGATCATATGTGGACGCTCTATAAATTAGCAAAAGCGCTCATCTCATCATTAATGATGTAAATCTACCTAATCAATTGCTTGGGTCCAGAGTATATTTATTTGGGGTGGTTTTAGTAGAGTTGGTGATTGGAAGAAAATCAATGGATCTTAAACCCTAATGCATGTAAGTCTACCTAATGCAACTACTTGGATCGGGGTAGCACATTTTTCCCGTGCTTTTTCCCTTAAGTTGATTTACAATATCACAAATAAATCCTAAACTTTTTGAAAATTTGCTAATTCCATTTATACAGTTGATTTTGGCTAGAAATTGATGACATGAATGTCCTATGCAACATGGGTGACATTGACTTGGAAAATTTTAAAATTTTAAATTCTTAATAAATTTTTAATCTTGGATTCAACCAAGTCCAAGATGTTATTCTTGGACTTTGTGATCCACAATTATAGTAATACTTGCCATCTAATTCGCTATGTTGGATCGAACGTGAGGCATTGCTGAAGCTCCTGTCCTCCATTTGCAAGATTAAGCTGGCAATTTTGGGGGCAAATTGAAATAGGCGCTTCAATTGGCTAGTTAGGGTTTTCGATTTGGGGTTCTCTTTTAATTTGGGGATTTAGGGTTCTTATTTGGGAGAAATCTACAAAACGATGTTGTTTTATTTATTCACATGCCAGACCCTTTGGCGATGTTGGCTCCACGTTGAATTTTCGGCCAATTAGATCAAAGTTGGCACTAGAAAGATTGTTTTTCAAAAAAATTGGCACTTAAGTAATACAAAAGGAACTTTTAAGATTAAAGTGAGTGCCATATATAATTTTTGACACTTCTAATGTCATTCTACCACAATATGATTAGTAAACTTTTAATTTGTTTGATATAACTCTTAAATTTAGATCCAATGTGCAATATTATCCATGATCTTTTAATTTGTTTAATGTGATTGACGTGACCTAACCCCTCAGGAGAGAGTTAGTTAGGTTTAGGGGTATCGTTAACTTTGGGCCGGCGGTATTCTATTGATTCGGGCTCTCCAAAGCTCATATCTCCCGCGATATCAGGTGTTCAAAATTTTAATTAATTAAGCCTATGCAAATTTTAACAAATGACTCACCACTAGCCTTTTCGATCGGCTATAAATCAAGTAGATATGGGATGATATCTTATTATTTACACAACTAGAGATTTTAGACTCTAGGACTTGATTACATTAATCTTAAGACTTATATCATCTCGAGACCTACTCGATAATGTGCTAACTAACGGCATAGCAACCTATTCAAAATATATAAAAGGTTTGTCCTAATTATTCTAGAGCAAGAAAGTAACACCCAAAATATTAAAATACGTAATCAATTATAATCGTAAAGAAAATGACACAAGCATTCTAATATTATTCCTAAAAGTAAAAAAGGCAACACAAAACTAAGTATCCTATTGTAAAACCCTGAAAGCTTGTTCAATCTTGGGTTTTAATATATTTTGTGTGTTTTCTGGTTTTTCTAGATTTTTGTGATTTTCTACAATTTTATAAATCTTTTTAATATTTTTTTTTCGAATTTTTATTTTTTAATGACTTTTTAAAATTTATATTTTTTATTGATTTTTGAATTTTCTAAATTTTTATTATTTCCTAAAATTTTTATTTTTATCATTTTCTAAATTTCTATTTTTTCTATTTTTTGAATTATTATTATTATTATTATTATTATTATTATTATTATTATTATTATTAAGAGAATGGGTTCGGATGGGGTTTTTACCTGATTTGACCATCGACCCAACCCATCTACCTAAATCCAACGCAAGTCGGATTAAAATCAATATTTCTTATATTTTTATATTTTATCAAGATTTTTTTTAATTTTCCTTTTTAAATTCTTTTTCTTTTTTCCTTTTTTGTCCTTTTCCCTAATTTGTCTTGTTCTCCCACATCTTCTTCCTCAGCCATCTTCTTCCCCTGAAGCAGTTTCTTATCTGCAAACCCATCTTCTTCTTCTTCTTTTCTTTTAGAACCAGTAAAACTTGAAACCAGTGCTTACGTCGCCACACAATGCCATCAGGTCACACCACCAACTATTGGCTATTTAAATCAACCGATATCCAACACTTCCAGAAACTCGCTCCGATGACCGCAAAACAACAAGAGGGAAACGAAAAAAATTGAACTGAAGCTAACACTGGTAAACTCTAGCATTTTTAACAATCAAACAATCACGAACGCACTTAAAATGAAGAGAAATTCTGACTTGAATGGTCTTGAACTGTAGAGCTAGCCGGCATGTGAAGGTTGGCTCCAACAAGTGGAGGATATGACCGATTTGAATATGATTTTGTTCCGCCAAATCGCATGAAAACACCATGAAAAACATAAAATCAAACACCCTTCAATAATACGTGAACAATGAAGCATTAAACCAAACTTCTAACGTCAATCAGACAATATGGACTTCAATATATCATTCGGGCATTTTGTCGAACATATGTTGTGCAGTCATGAGAATAAACTTTCGATTCAACTTTGGCATGATTTTCAATCTAGAAAAAGATGGATATGATTCATGATTAGACTATTCAACAGTGTGCTATTTCATACGAGCTTCCTCGTAATTTCATCATTCAAATTTTGTAGCTCATTCTCGATTAGAAACAGTTTGTTCATAGAAAATGCTTAAGAGAGAGTGTTCACATGCCTGGTTCATTTGGTGAAATGGAGTCACTGAAATCAGTAGTGATAGAGTTCAAAAACTTTAAGAGAGATCACCACTCTTCTCCTCTGGACGGCGAGACGTTCTGGCCAAACCTCACGGGATAGAGTACACCAACTAGAAGTTGTCGGACAACGATGGTGGAAGCGAAAGGAAGGCTTCCAAAAAAATGGCTGACAAACCCCCAACACAGAATCCTATGGTCTCCTCCCCTTCTTTGGTTATTCTCTTTTCATCTTCCTCAAAAACCAAGGTTTTCTCTCCTTCCTCCTCTTTTTGGTTCTTTCACCCTCTCCAATGGCCTTCTTCTCTAGTTCTCGTTTCAGCCAACCCCCTTTTTAAGAACCTTAAGCATGTCCCCCTGCCTCATCCTCCGGGGAGAATCTTTCTCTGTTATTTTTCTCGTCCTTCGTCAATCATGCTTGTGTCACGGAGTAAAGAGCGCCACATCATCAATTCAAAGGGAGCTCATCGAGATCGTTAGATTATAAGAAGACCTAATCTTTGCTCTTGGATTTGCTTGACGAGGATTGACGATCTCAACCATTAGATGATATCAATCTTCATTGTTGGAATAATGTGATAATGATCAATATTCTCCATCATTAGATCGTGTAGAAGATCAATGGTTGTAATTTGACGAATTTTTATATAAATAAGGGGTTCTCCCCTCATTTGTATCATCTCTATATTTTCTCTTCCTAAAAATTCTCTTCCTTGAGTGTGAACGTGTGAGTGAAAGCAAGGCTTACTTAGAGCCAATTAGGTAATTTAAAGGTCTCAGTGCCGCACGATTTGCGATCGAAAGAATCGTCCTTTGATGCTCGTGGCTACTCCCTCGGTCATCTCCGTTGCGTCATAGACGCACGCTAGTCGTGCAAAAAGGGGGAGGAGACAGGAGAGAGACCACGTGGGCCTGGGTCTTGCATCGCTTTTTCTTGGGCTCAAATTAAGGGCTTAAAAGAAACAAAGAAGAATGGGCCAAAAAGAAACAAAAAGATGGGCCAAGTGATTTAACAATGGGTTGGACTAATAGACAAAAGGGCTTTTTGAGGGCTGAGAATTTTGCTATGTGGACCGGACATGTGAGCCCACATGATTTTGTTATTATTCATTTATTTTCATTTCATTCATTTTTAATTCATCATTTTTTAGATTTTTTTATGTTTTTTTTTTTTTGTAAAATAAACAAATACATAAAATGTTGACAAAGATTTACAGGTCAACAGTGGTAGTTGAACTTTTGGTAATTGTTCTATCTAGTCTTAAAATATTATATCCATTTATCCAATATAATCCTCGGATTATCTAGTTTATGGACTAAATTGAGTACGTACCAAAAGTTTGGGGATCAAATTGAATAAATTAAAAGTTCAGGAATGTCACTGCTTGAGAGATTAAAATTCATGAGTTACAGTAAACAAATAAAAAAGCTTATGGATCGCACGAAGTATTAAGCCAAAATTCACTGATCGAATGTGTCATTGCCATTTCATTCGTAGGTAGGGAACAGCGTCATAGTGACCTTCAATTACACTTGCGTGAGTTCTCTCTACTTGACTCCTCTGCACTCGAGGGAGAGGGAGAGGGAGATGATGGATAGGACAAAGATGGACGCGATGAGGATAGGGCTAATTGTGATTGGAGCATTGGCGTTTGGATACCTCACTTTGCAACTGGGTTTCAAGCCACTCCTTGAGAAAGCCCAGGTCGCCGCCGCTGAGGCTTCTACCTCTTCTCTGCAAGATCGCGCTGCTCTTCGCAACAAGTAGAGCACGGTAGCTACTCGCCTTTTTTCTTAAAGTTGAATGTTTGGCAAAAAGGACTGGTTCTTACCGTTGAATCTCCCAAGGTCCAGCTTTTACCACACGGTAATTCAATTCTTGGTTGCTTGATTGTCAAGTTCTGAAGGTTGATGATGAAAGAAGTCCCACGTTTTATGGCTCAATCGATTATCTGCGAGTCTTGATGACACTGGGATTCGCCCCAATGGCCACCCTTCCAACATGGAAGGGGAAGGTGAAGGGTTCAAATCCCCACCTTCTCAGGGGGGATAGGGTGGGGACGCGTAAGTTTCAGGAGTGGGTTTCGACTCCCACGCCCAGCAAGAGGTAGGGCAAAAGTCTGAGAGTGAGTGTATAGTAGGAATAGACTAGAACTGACCAAAAAAAAAAAAAAAGTGAGAAAGTTTGTTTTCTTGGAAAATACGGTTCTTTTTAGTCCAATTGGTATTTAATTTTCATTTGATACACTGGTATGAATGGTGACATTGTTTAGTTGTGCCATCCTATGGAAAATTGCGTTATTTTTAGTTCTACTCGATTTCATTTGCTATTTTGCCGATTATCTTTGACTTCAGCAGTTGCGATTCCACTTTCCATGGAGTGGTGCTTATTGGAGTTTGTTGAGAGGTTCGTTATGGAAATATAAGCTTCGAAAAGAGGCGATAAACATGTACATGTTCGGTTCTTTAGGACTGCCAGGTATTGCTTTCGCTGATGTGTTGATGAATTGCTGTTGCTATTGCTGCCAGTGTCATGGGTGGTCGTGCTAGGGTAGAGAAGCAAAGCCAAGGAAGAAGGAAAAGGCAAAAATGCGGAGAGAGAAAAAAAGAAAAAAAAATACAAATAGATGTAGAATGTCTAATATATCTAATAAGTGATGTTTCAATATCTTAAGGATAATTGTACACGCATATACAATTCCTAAATTTAGATGATATCAACCCCAATTTACATAGGAAATGGTTATGTCCGTTGTATGACTAAACAAAGAAGTAGCAACATGCAAATAATGTTAGCTGGGTTCACTCCTATGTGGAGGAGACCCAATGAGTTGCAAGCCCAAAAAGGGGCTTAAGCCCATATGATAAGTTATATGAAGAAATAGGATTTCTCACTATCTATATAAAAAGGTAACCGCAAAAAAGGAAACAGTAACAAGAGAAAAAGAGAAGCAGAAAATCTGGGATTTGGAGCAATATCTGATTAACATCAAGCTATTGTTGGAGGTCGATTCGTGGTCCAATTGAGCTGAAATTTTGTCAGCATATTCATGGCACAATTTTCTCGAATCTAAACAGTTTGATTTTCGTTTGAAGCTTCCTACATCAGGTTTTTCGTGAATTGATCAAAACCTGCGTTTTTTTATCAAATTTATCCTTGATCTCTTATGAAGTTCATGTACATTGCCAAGAATTATGTTCTTGAGGTGTTTGCTGTTATGTACCTCTAGTATTTGCTAGATAAGAACAATTTTATTGATAGTGAAGATTTTTGGGTGGACTCCAGTCCCGTGGTTTTTTATCTCCTCACATCGAGGAGGTTTTCTACGTAAAAAATCGTCTTGTGTTTGCGTGCTTGGTATTTATTTCACTCTACTATATCGATTCCTATTAGGTTTATACAAGAGGGGAGATTATTTAATTCCGTTGCGTTAATTCGATATTTTTCGAATTGTTACCATTCTCCCATCAAATAAAGAGTTCGTAACTCAGAGATTGCCAAGTATTGTGCCCAACAATTTAAATTCCTCGACCAGAAATGTATGTACCTCATACTCATGTGGTCTCAGACAAAAAATTTTATATCATGATTGAGTCAAAAAGGGTAACCACAACATAAGAGAAAAGCATAGTCTCGTGGTTCACAAAAAAGGAAATAAAAATCAAGCAACGAGTTCACTAAAAGCTGACCTTTCAGCAATTAGCTGCACCCATCATTACCACTTTGACCTAATTATCGGCTAAGTTTTGATTTGTACGTGCGGTAGAAATTTCTCGAAGAAGACCCCCCTTAATGACATCCTATGCATTGAATACGACGTGGAACTTATGCAATTATACGACTATGTTATTTTTACAAAAATGTAATTGCATCCTTTGGTAGCTGAACCTCTACACCTTTTACACCTTTTTCAAAGATGAATTCCAGCTCAAACGCAATCAGTAGAGATAGGTTGGCGAAGATACTTGTGCGCTTTTCTTCAAAGTGTTGATCGTGCATATGCTAGTATAACCAGTTGCATTATTTCCTTCCATATCCGATCGCTTAAATAGTGCACTGGACCACTTATCTACAAAACCCATAATGCTACTGAGACTACTCATTTTTCGTTTGGGGAAGATTAATAAGGCGATTCTGCTTCTTAATTATCCTTAGAAAGCAATTGTTTTACCAGGTAATTATCCGCAGCACTCTACTTCTACTTCATATGCGTGAGATTGCATCATATCGAAGTCTCATAGTAAGTGAATGTCTAGAAGATAATGTTGCCTAAGGAGGAATTTGTATCGATTCTAATACCATCAAGATCATCTATGAATCTCTCATATCAACTGTTAAAATAAAAATTAAGAACAAACTTACACAGACAAAAATGGGGCACAATAGATGCTGAATCCAGATATGAATCAATGAGTCATAGTAGCGACTTACCGAGAGTGTCGTTGACATAAAAGGGGCCGTTTTCGTGAGCCCAGGCGCTGTAATCAAATCCGAAATGCCAATTCTCCGACCCTTCAACGACGACCTTCTTGAATCTTGGGAGGGACCTCGGCAGTACTGTCATCTTGCTTTGGAGGCCAAGCGTGGCTGTTGTGGTCGTTCCACCCGGGATAGGCCACTGAAGCACCCATCATCTCCGAAGCTATCACGGCAAGCTCCATCGCTCCTCCAAATTTCATAGCCATTATTCTGTGTTTTTTTTTTCTGATTTGGAGGGTGATTAAGGAACTGCACAAGTACAAAAATCTTCAGATGCTGGGGAATTGGTTGGTGCATTTGCGGAATGTCGGAGCTGGCTTCTTATAGGAGTAGCTTCGTGGATTTTTTTCCCTTCTTTTTTGGGGTTTTCAATGAAAGTGGTGGTGGAAAACGGTCGAATAAACCTTTTGTACCTTGCTTTTTCAATAGATTGGGTTGGTGTGAGACGGCGATGTGTTTTCAGTGTTAAGAGTCAAACTCGAGTCGTTCATTTCTGGTTTTTGATTATGTCTCCCTAAGAAATATCAGCATACGGCGACTGTACATGTAGAGTACTCTATGATGTCGATAGTACCCCGATGGTGACAAACTATACTAACATTCGGTCAAATAGATCCATATTGGGCGACTCTGAAATTTTAAAGAGATAAGTGTATCAAAAAATTTTAAACTTATCACAAAAATGTAATCAAATTTTAAAAATTTTATTAGATTGGCATAATAAAGTGTCTACGTTAATTTTGTTTAATTTAGCTAACATAAAAATGTGACGTGGCTTTTTTATTACTTTCTGGAAGATACATGTTGCCTACAAGTGATGCATGAAAAAAAAAAAGTTGAAAAATTTAACAAAGAAAAAGAGAAAAAAGTAAAAGAAAAAAATTAAAAGAACCTGAAAAAAAAAAAAAAAAAAAAAAAAAGAGCAAGAGTTCGATGGCTTGAATGTCAACTTCGTCAGATCTTCATCTTCTCAATCTTATATGATAAAGTGTGAGATTTTATGATACCACTAACAACTATTCCAATAACATGGCAAGGGAAGTAAGATAATAGGTAAATTTTAAACTGTGCATTCATCTAATAATACAATATTTAAATATCTACGTTAATTTTGTTTAATTTAACTAACATAAAAATGTGATGTGGCTTTTTTGTTACTTTCTGGAAGATACATGTTGCCTACAAGTGATGCATGAGAACAAAATTGAAAAATTTAAGAAAGAAAAAGAAAAAAGAGTAAAAGAAAAAATTAAAAGAACCTCATAAAAAAGAAAGAGCAAAAGTTCGATGGCTTGAATGTTGACTTCTTCGGATCATCTTCTCAATCTTTTATGATAAAATGTGAGATTTTGTGGCGCCACTAACAACTATTCCACTAACATGGCAAGGGAAGTGAGATAATAGGTAAATTTTAAACTATGCATTCATCTAATAATAGAATATTTAAATGTTAAATATCACATTTTATGGGAGCATTGCCAACTATTTAAAAATTTTAAATTATTAGATGAATGCGTGATTTATTATTTGAATATTTTAGCACTTCTCCTCATGCTTAGTTGGTCTTTTGCCTAGTAGTAAGCGTGAAAAAATTTAATTAGGGAGGCAAATAAGGCCTAGAAAGATTTAAACTTATGACTTTATGCTCTAATATCATGTGAGAATTTGTAGGATTACTATCAACTATTTTAAAAATTTAAGTTATTAGATGAATATATGGTCTAATATTCAAATATTCTATCACTCCACCTCATGCTAAGTTTAATCTAACATGCTAGGGGGAGTGAAAGACTAATTAACTATTAAACAGTGCCTTTATCTAATAATAAAATATTTAAATATTAAATCACACATTTATCTAATTGCTTAAGTTTTTAGAAGAGTTGGCAATGGTCAAACAAAATTTCACATGGTACTAGAGTAGGAAGTTCTAAATTCAAATGTTTCTAGAGTTCTTTCAATCGCTTAAACTTCAACAGATTTCTTCAAGCTCATGGCCATGGCATCTAGAATCTAGTTGTTTGATACTCTCTCGTTTTATCTCTATCTATTTCTTTGTTTGTTGTGCTCTGTATGCTTTTTTTTTTCTTTTTTTTGCTTCTTCCTATTTCTCTAATTTTGATTTTAGATTTTTTGCTTGCCAAATGAATCTGGATTTGCTTTCATGATTTCAAAACAAAAAAGGGTTGAGAAGATGAAATTTGGAGAAGTTACATTGAACCCCGAAGTTTTCCTCTTTCTTTCTTACGATGATCTATTTTTTCCTTATTTCTCCTTCTTCTATTTAAATATTTTCAATTTTTTTCTAATGTTGCACTTGGTAGAGACAATGTGTTTTAAAAATGTTTAATAAAAAAATCATGTCGGTATTTTACGTTAATCAAATTAAATGAAATGGAGAGTTCACATTGTACCAATTTAATAAGTTTTAAAAATTTTATTGCATTTCTCAATTTTAAATGTGCACATGCATATTTTTGAGAGAGAGAGAGAGAGAGAGAGAGAGAGAGAGAGAGAGAGAGAGATTTGGAAGGACGAAACATGTTAACAAACTTATATAGGAACAATCCTTCAATTTGTAAATTTTTTCATTCTAGTGAGATAGTCATTATTGTACCAATGGGGCTTTTCGAAGAGAGAGAAAGAAAGAGTTGAACTGAAAATCTTTCGTCAAGCCGAAGCTGTGGGTTTGAGCCCTATTAGTCTATTATTGCAAGGCTACTGAAAAATTGGCCTAGTTCAGCTTATAATAATTACAACTGTAAAAAGGAATTTTGCGGCTTTATAAAATGTTTGACAAGTTTTCACGATCGCATCCATCTCAAGCAACTTTTAGAAAGTTGTCTCAACCAATTTTGAAGTGTAGCGAATTTAAAACATGTATTACCAAACACACAAATTACAATACTCAGCATAATAACAATGCGACATAGCTACAAATACAATCATTGCTATATAAATCAGACACTTTGCCTGTAGATTATACACACGATATTGGTTTGATAGTCATACTACTAAATGAAAACAATCACGTATTGCAGCCAAATTACCAAATTTTGATCGGTCTCTTATCTAGTTTATAGAGCTCTTCATAGATGGGGCTCTTGCTCCTTACATAACGCACTCCCTTATTAGTCGTCATTACAACCCCGACTCATCGTTGTGCACGTCCCTCATAGCATCATGCATTGACGCATCGGCCTGTGCCGTGCTGCCCTTGGTGCGTGGCTTCGCAAACCCTCCGAGGTGCAATCTGTTCATCGAGAGCCGCCACGTGAGGGACGGCAACGGCGGGGTTGGGAGCGTGCGTGACATTGCGGAGATCTTGGGATTGCTGGCCTTGATGAGTATGCGGAGATTGGAGGTCCTCGACGACGACGAGAATGAAGAAGAAAGGAAGGTCGTGACTTTGTTTTTGGGAGTCTTTATGTTTTGCAAATCCCCGAAGGAAACACTCGTGAAGATAACAAGTCGTTGGCTCACACTATAGTGAAGCGGAACCCGCGAAAGCTTGATGAAAGAGTCACGGCTTCTTCGAATAAAAGAGAAAATGAAGGAGAACATGCATGATGGTGATAAGAAGCGTTGATGATTTCATAATGATGGTGAATTGATGAGCACATACGATTCTGAGAACAGTTCGCATGTAAGTGTGCTTATTGACGTTGCTAATTATATATGTGAATGACATTACGTGTTAATTATGCATTTTACTTATCATTTTAAACAGATCACCCAAGTTTTTCTTCCTCTTTTTTTTTTTTTTTAATTTTCTCTATGGATTGACAAGTTAATATATATATAAACTAGATACTTCTTTTAAACTTTCTCAAGAAAAATAAGAAATTGACACCTCAACATATTGATGAAAGTTTAGTGAACGGTTGCTAGATAATGATACACGTTGATAATGATAAGAAGACAAGAAAGTGCTCTTAGTTCAGTTTAGTTGAAGGTGAGTCTCCAAATCCCAATGTCCTAGATTCAAATTGTACAAAGCATGATTCTATTCTTGGTTCAATTAGTCCGAAAATCACAATTAAATAATCAAATAATAATCTTTACTTGACCTCTTTTAGATCATAGAAAAGAGGAGAAGAGTTCAATTAAAATAATATTAATTAATTTAATCAAAGTCCAACTGATCACCACATCTACATTATAAATATAGAGTTACAAATAATCTAACTAAAGTAATAGAAATTAAACCTAAGACAATTCCATAGAGAAAAACAACACCTGATTTTTTGTGGACGTCCGTCCATTTTGCAAAAATATAAAAATGAAAATGGTAAAACAATTAAAAAATATATAGTATTAAAACGACAAAAAAAAATATGATAAAAATCAAGCGGGGCGGTTTGATTTAGCCCGTTCTTTTAGCAAAATTCTTGGCCCGCTACGTGTCTTTTTAAGTAGGCTGGGGAACGGTTCCGTCCGTCGGCGCCTCGCCATCAGAAGCAAAAAACCGTCGCCGCTCAAGAAAAGCTCTCTGCTTTCTCGTCACTCGCTGCGGTGATGCCCACGATTGAAACGGCCGGGTCGCCCGAGGCGGCGGCGGCCGTGACGGAGATCGAGATCGATTCCGGCCGCCGCCACCATCATCACCCCCTCGACCCTCACGCCCCGCTGGGTCGTCATCGTCTGGACAAGGTACCGTCTCTGTTTGCACGGACGCTTTTTCTTGAATACGGGTGTCTCTGTCTTTGTCTTGTCCGTGCGTGAAAATTGAAAAGTTTGAGTTTTTTGGATTCTGGGTGGGATTGCCGTGGAGAAAAAGGCGAGGCCTTTGCGGTTTCTCATCGTTCGTCGTCGGTTGTGGGTGCTTCGGTTTCTGAAGTCTGATCAGTTGCGTCCGGCTGAGTCGTTTAAACTGAGACTGAATCGGCTTTTTCGTCGAATTTTTGGTGGCATATTCCTCATCGTTCGAGTCGGCCGTGAACGCCTCGCTGCCGGAGATGCCATTCTTTCAGCCGGAGAAGCCCGCGGTTAGAGGCCACCATGGTTAGTTTCCTATCCACTCATTTGTGTGCTCGTTCTGTTGGAATGGATGCCGTTTTGTATCACGTGTTACGGCGACATTGAAGTCGCCGGTGAGGTTCGGTTATGGCCGGCGAGGGACAACCGGCGGCTGAGTGATAGCCGGTGGTGACTGGCGTTGTCGGGCTAGGCGATCGACACTTGGTGGTGGCTCGGCAGTGGCCTGAGCGCCGGTGAGGGCTCATGAGAAAATGGTGGGATTCGGTTGAACAGCATGTTCGCAGGGAAGAAGTCGAAGTCGTTCTCGGAAGAAGATAACGAACAGTGGAAGGGAAGAGAAAATAAAGAATAATGGAAAATAGAAAAAAAAATAAAAAGGGAGAGAAAGAAAAAAAGGGGAAAAATTAGATAAGAAAAGAGGATTGGTGTAAGTGGGCTTAGTTTAGTTTAATGAACTTCGGGATTAATTAGGCTTGACGAATCTTGGGCCTAGGTGGTTCTAATAGATTCAGGCTGGTTTTACTCTTAGAGGTGCTTGGGCTGCGTTTTTTTTCTTTTTTTAGCAAGATGGGCTTAGTGCCTTTTAATTTCAACAAATGGGCTTGGTGGTTTTCTATTCGAATGGGCTTGTTTTGAATAAGCCCATTTGTGCCCATTGGCCCAGACCCACGAGACCGGAGCCAGCCCGAAGTCCTTATCTGAATTTAAAATATAAAAAATTAATAATAATAATAATAAAACCTAAGAATCATTAAAAAAAATAAAAATCCAGACCATCCATAAAATTTATAAAAAAAATTAAAAAATTCAGAAAAATCGGAAATCCTTGTAAATAAGCCTAAAATTTAGCTTTTAAATAGTTTTTGCTTAAAAAGTGGAAAATCCTTGAAAAAATTGAATCCTAATTGAACAAGCTGCTTCACCACAAGATTTTTTGGATGTCTTTTTAGAGACGATGCTAGGTTATTGCTTACATTGTTCATTTAAATTATATTTGATTGTGCCTCTTTATATATTGATTGTAATTTCTATTTTTAGAATGCTTAGAATGAATTTTAAAATCTTCAATAGGCTGTCCTTACACCTTGGTTAGCAAATAGTTAAGTTTACATTATGAATGAGGCATCGGTTTTATAAGTAATGTAATCAAGCCTCCGTTTCCAAGATCTCTAGTTATTTCCCTCATATTTCACTTAATTTCTCATCGATCTCAATTGGCTAGTGGCAACTTTTTATATGGAATTCACATGAGTTATGTCATGCGAGATTGGGTTTGGGAGAACCTGTGTCAAATCGAAAGCCGTTGACTCAAATTCAGCAATACCTCCTATATTCCCTTCTGGGAGGGGTAGGTCGCAATATTAAGGAACCTAGAATTGATGTTATATATGTTAGGATTCAATGAGATCTTGCTAGGTGGCATTATTGTATCTCTAGTTTGCTTTGTTGACATCTTGCCCATGATCGAGTTTTAATGGTAAAGGTACCTAGCAATGGCATGGAGAATATTTCCAATTCGCATTATTTTCCTAGTCCAATGGTTAATTCTGTTTTTTTTTTTTATTCTTTTTGAATTTCACTTTCCACAAATCATAATTAGGAATTAAAATGGAGAAACATCATGCATCTATTTTTTTTTTTTTTTTCGTGTCTGCCAAGTTAAACTTATTTGGTATGTTAATATTTAATTTTTTGTGTCGCCAATGTCAACTTATTTGGTATGTCAATATTCTCCACCGAATATTCTTCCACACTTTCACATGTACACAATTTGATGAGATTGTTAAGTTAGGCTAGCCATTCATGATCAACAATCTAATAATTAACATAAGGAAAAGGCCACTACAATATGTGCATAGAGAGTATTAAGTTTAGCTATTCAAATCTAGCCAAAGTTTCCTAGCTAACACATGATAATCATTTGGCATTAAATTGATTTATCAAAGTCTTTACTCATGATACGCGAACATTATTGTGATCTATGTCATTATCATGGTAGCATTAGTGAATATGGTATATTTTAAAGAGACACCACATATAAGTTGTAAAATAATGTTAAGGGAAGTAATGAAGGAAATTGTGTTACAAGTGATATAAAATTCATAAGCCCATTGATAATTAGATGCCCTAGCATGCCAAGTAGGGTGATTTTGCACCCGAGTTCTGCTAGACTCCGCTTGGGGGAGACATCGCTTCTTGGAATGTGATGGCAGCCAATGGCACAGCTATGATCATGATTGCATTCTGTATGATTTATCCCAGTTTTCTTTTTTGAGTTCATTTTCTTCATGTGGAGCGATGGCCATGTTGTCGAGAGACTTTTTGTTTTGTTTTGTTTTTGTTTTTTTTTCCTTTTGAACGTTGTATTGGGAGTATCTTGGCTTTTCACATGAATCTTTGTTTTTCTCAAGAGATTTCTTCATTAATTCTTGGTTGCATCTTTTATTTACTATTTCATCCCTTTTTCCATCATTTAATGTATAAGAATGAATTGTCATAAAATGCAAAAAAGAATTTTTTATTAGAATAGACTCTCCAAGGTGGAAGCTTCCGCATTGTGAAAAAATATTTTAGAAAGTTTTCGCCTCTCTCTCTCTCTCTTTGCCTTCACATGGATTGTCTATGGCAGGAGGAACCAACTAGACGGATGATGCCCTCGGCAGAGAGAGAGAGCTTTTTGAAATATTTTTTCGCAATGTAGAAACTTTTGCCATGGAGAGACTGTTTTGATATTTTTTTTGAACTTCTTTTTGCATTTTATGACAATTTATTCTTATACATTAAATGATGAAAAAAAAAAAGAAATGAAATAGTAACATAAAGGAAGCAACCAAGAATTGATGAATAATCTCTTGAGAAAATATGTATTAAAATAAAAAATAAAGAAGGATGTGAAGAGCAAGAGACTCCCAGTACAACGTTCAAAAGGAAAAAAAAAATGAAAGAAAAAAATCTCCCGACAACACGGCCACCGCTCCACGTGAAGAAAGGGAACTCGAAAACGAAAATCGAGATAAGTCCATGTAGATGTAAAAATGTTCATAGCTGATCCATTAGCTGCCATCACATTTCAAAGAGCGATGTCTCCCCCGAGTAGAGTTTGGTAGGACTCGGGTACAAAACTACCCTAACTGGCACGCCATTAATGGGGTCTAATCATCAACAGGTTTATGAATTTTATATCTCTTGTAACATGACTTCATTTGCTACTTCCCTTAGCATTATTTTACTATTTATAAGTGGTGTCTATATAAAATATGCCATATTCACTAGAGTTACCACAATAACAGCCTGGATCAAGATAATGTTCGCATATCACAAGTAAAGACTTTGGTAAAGCAATTTAATGCCAAATGATTATCCCGTGTTAGTTAGGAAAAATTTGTAGGTATGCATTGAACAACAGTGTTTACTTCTTAAGTTAGATGCTTGAATTTATTGAAATTGTTAGGTGTTTTGGAGACTTCTTTTTTTTTTTTTTTGGTTAATTTCAAATTAGTATTGAATAAATTTTTTTTCGCTTTTCTTTTGCATGTTGCTTTGAATTTTGGAAGGGACATACACGTAGATGCGAATTCCATGTTGATCGCCAGGTTGATGTTGGAAGCCATAGCGGAAGGGATCTATGACGAGTAGAAATACCACAGTGATCCTCTGTTGGATGAAACTATGGAATATTAAATTCTTATTTGTGAAGGAGTGGGGAGAGAAAGAGATCATAGGCGGGTACTTAGTGAATTAGCAAAAGTGGTCATCTCATCACTGATGATTGAGTTCATTTGTTTCCTCTCAAGCATATATCCAATATGACATCTTTTGCCGATGCAAGTCTACTTAATGCAACCACCTAGGTCCGAAGTATGCCTTTAATGAGAAGCTCACCGAAAAATTTGTTATATTTTTCTTATTATTATTTTTTAGGGTGGATTGGTAGAGCATGTCATCGGAAGAAATATCATGGATCTTAATTGACCCAATGGCTAGTAGTGTTTGACAAAGTGAATATGAAATGAATGAATTTTCAATCTATTCTCAACTTGTCTAAGTTTCAGTTTTCAGGATCATGACTCTTCTTATATTTAACTAATATTCTCTATAGACAAGCTTATCATTTGAGTCCGCAATTCATGAACCGATCGACCCTCGCTTGGGAGATCAATTTTTAGAGGAAGAGGTTTCATGCATGTGCCATGCTGCATTATTGTGTATTCGATAGGATCCTAAGTCAAGATCTCGCATATCACAAGGAAAGACTTTGATAAAGTAATTTAATGTCAAATGATTATCACATGTTAATTAAAAAACATTTATAGGTATGCACTAAACAAAAGTGCCTATTGTTAGAATTAAATACTAAAATTATATTAAAATTGTTAATTGTTTTAGAGACTATTTGTGTAGATAGTTTCAAATAGTATTGAATCGATATATTATATGTGTAATTTTTTTCTTTTCATTTACGTGTTGGAGAAAATGCTTTGAATCCCGGAAGGGGACATGCACGTAGACTCGAATTCCTGTCAATTAGCAAGCTGATGTTGGAAGTTATAGCGGAATGATCGACAACAAGTAGAAATACCAAAATGGTCCTCTGTTGGATGAAACCAGGCCAGTGTTCACTAAAAAATTCCCTCTTCAGACATTGAATTCTTATTCACAGAGGAGGGGTAGAGGGGGAGATCGTATGTGGATGCCTTTGAATTAGTTAAAGCGATCATCACATCACTGATGATTGAGTGCATTTGTTTCACCTCCGAGCATATATTCGTTGTGTCATCTTTTGCTGATATAATCTACTTAATGCAACTAATTGAGTTTGGCAAATGCCTTTGATGAGAAGCTCACTAAAAAACTTATTATGTATTCATTTGGGGTGGTCTTGGTAGAGCTGGTGACCAGAAGAAAAATAGGGGATCTTAATCGACCCAAGGATCAGTATTTTTTGCTTATTTGATTACTTAATGAAAATCTCAATTTTTTTTTTGGGATTATTTTTCGCAATTTTTTTTTTTTTTTTCATTTTTAGTTAGAGTAGGCCCAGATTGTTAAGTGGCAACAGCAACTGGCAACAGCAACGGTTCAGCTAATAAAAGGCCCGGTGTAACCACTTCAGAAGCATTACCACAAGACAAAAAGAAAGGATTGACTACTACAACTTCTAACCACGACTTCTCCAGCTAAGGGTATGGATTTTCCGGCAAGAAGTTCGTCCATGTCCGACTCAATGATGTGTAGATGGCAACATAAAAAGAACAAAACGAGGCAAGAACATCAGTATGAGCAAGCAATTCAATGAAAAGGGATCAAACTCACACTAAATAAAGTCAAAAGCGAATCACACACAATCTAATTCGAAATCTCAATTATGCATTTTATCGAACGCGTGACGTGCAACTTCAACAATGATTTTCCAATTTGATTTTCTAGCGACTCTCGGCCTAATCATGGTATACAGAGACTTAGATCAATGCCATAGCCAGTCGATCCTAGCTTATCATGATTTACTTATTAACTTGCCGATCGAGTTCGGGCTCTTGAAAGACAGGGCCAAGACAGAGCATGTTCGAGAAAGGGCAAGCTCACCTTACCTGGGCAAGACTGAGAACGAAGGATCAAGGCAACTGAGCTCCACAAGATCGTCGATTGGACGAACGGCTTCAGAAAGTATCTAGGTCGCTCGGCCGTAGAGAGATATGGCGACCGGTGACCAAAAGACTCGAAGCCATTTCCGGCCAAATTCAAAGAAACTCCGGCGAAGTACTCTGAATTGGACGAGTTTCGTGAGTTTTTTAATCTCTGTTTCTCACCTTTTTGGGCTCGAACTGTGGGCTGAAAAAAAATAAGGAAAATCGGGAAGTTGGACTGAAAATTTTACTAAAGAAACGGGCCTGGTAAAAATGGCCCACCCAAGCTTTATTAGTGCTTTTATTATTTTTTTAATTTTCTTATATATTAATTTTTATCAAAAAAAATTCTCTGCTCTCTTCTATTTATCCATGCTTAGTACTATAGCCCCCCCTTTTTTTATTACTATATAGTTTTTTTTACCATTTTTTTTATTTCTATGTAAAAAAAAAAAATAATGTGTCAATAGTCACATGTTTCATCTAATGGGAATAAACATGGTTTATGGACCAACTTGCTTAGATTTTGATTAGTCAATGATTTTTGCTCCCTAATGAAGTCATCAAAAAATAAATTGAACTCCTAGGACATTTTCTTTTCTAGATGATCCTCGATGGGGACAATTCAAATTGTCGGCAATCACGGAATTTTCCCTTTTATTTTTTTTACTACATAATTTTTTTGGGTCATTTTTACCTTTTTTTTTTTTTATGTAACAAAAATAAGATGTCAACAATCGTGTGTTTTGTCTAAGGGGAATGAACACGGTTCATGGATCAACTTGCTTAGATTTTGATTTGTCAATGATTTTTGCTCCCCATTGAAGTCATCAAAAAAGAAAATGAACTCCCAAGGCATTTTCTTTTCTAGATGATCCTTGATGGGACAATTTAAATTGTCAACAATCGCAGTATTTTCGCCTTCCCTTTTTATATTTTGTCGTTTTTACCATTTTCTTTTTATGTAATCATGTGTTTCATCTAATTGGAATAAACATAGTTCCCAAACCAACTTGCTTAATTTTCAATTTTAGTCAATGATTTTTGTTCCCCATTGAAGTCATCGAAAAAGAAAATGAACTCCCAAGATATTTTCTTTTCTAGATAATCCTTAATGGGGACAATTCAAATTGTTAGCAATCACGGTATTTTCGCTTTCCTTTTTATTTTTTATTTTTTATTTTTTATTACCATATAGCTTTTTTTTTTTTTTTTGTCATTTTTACCTTTTATTTTTTAAGTAACAAATATAATGTGTAAATAGTCTAGGAAGTATCAACACTCTCTAAAAGCCTTTGTGTCATGTCGAACACTTCGACACATGTCAAATGCCCTCCACCACTTTTGGACACTTTTTGACACTCGGTCAATATGTGTTAAAAAATTCGACACTTAGTTAACTTTTCTGAAACTCTCTAACACTTGAGTTGAAATTCTAACATGCGAGTTTTTGACATGTGATTCCGACATGCGAAATCAATTTTAAAAATTTTCAATAAATGATGGGTCAAAATATATATATGTAAAAAAATAAAAAATAAAAAAATAAATTGGAAAAGAAAAAAAAATCTAGTCTTATTTTATTTTTTGACTTTCATTTCTCGTGATACACAATTCACCACCAAGTTTTTCTCTCTCTTCTGACATATCTAGCACATGAGTCCATAATGTGAATTGCTTGTTTTTTTCCTTTCAAATTTTATAAATTATTGGAATGGAGTTGAATTTGTCAAAATGATATTAATAAATAGCATACTAATGTTTTTTAGTGTAAATTCATGCTAGAATTTTTTATATTATTTATTTATGGATTTGAATTAAATTAATTTGATTGAAATAATCATAAAAATGATAATTTATTATATATATGCACACACAATGCTGCCTCAACATATCGAAATTCTCTAATATTTTAGAAATAATGTATTGGTATGTCGTGTCGCGTATTAATGTTGATACTACTTAGTCAACAATCACGTGTTTCGTCTAATGAAAATGAACACGGTTCATGGACCAACTTGCTTAGATTTTGACTAGTCAATATTTTTTGCTTCGCCATTTCAGTCATCAAAAAAGAAAACGAACTCCCAAGATATTTTCTGTCCCAAGATATTTTCTTTTCTAGATGGTCTCCGGTGGGACAATTCAAATTGTCACAATCAGAGTAGAAGACGATCACAAGATTTCCACGAAGGGATAGGACCAAATTGCAAGAGCCCGTTCTGCCCGGTCTCGAGATCCACAACTTAGACCCCTCTGAATTTTTACATGAACAGCTTCTCTCTTGCACTTTTACAGTCAATCTAGCGACAAGAAAGAAAGCGGAGGAAAGAGAGCTGAGGAGAGAAAGAAAATGGAGAAGAAGAGAGGAGGGGGCTATTGCGTTCCCAGCCTCCGTGCTTTGAGGCGCTACGCCGTGATGTTTGGACTCTGTCTTGGCCTTCCAAGCTCGGCTGCTTCTTCGTGCAAGAGGAAGCCCGTCATCTTCAACTTTGGTGACTCCAACTCGGACACCGGCGGCTGGCCCAGCCGCCGGCAGGGCTCAGGATCGACGTCGCGTTGCCTAATGGGCGCGACTTCTTTCATGAGGCCACCGGCCGGCTGTGCGACAGGCGGTTGACCATTGATTTCCTCTGCGAGTTCTCACTCTCTTTATCCTGTGATCTCCCGAGGCGTCCTCCCTAGGAAGGAGGGGCTTCAGCACATGATGAGCACTAGTTCGAACCCTTTCTTTCGATGTTCTTTGAAGAAAACACATGAAACAAAATACTTTTTTTGTAATTTTAATTTTAGGTCTAACAAAAAGTATTTGAGCTAGAAATAGGAATCATTACTCGATTACGCAAGATAAAACTTTAAGGATCAAATCGCATAAATCCAAAAAGTTAGGTGACTTCATTGAATAAAAGTTAGAGGACCAAATCATATAAATGCCGAAATTTTTTGGACGATATCTATTAAAATAGGATTGTCTTAAGTGCACACTATGAGATTTTGTTGAGATTTGCATGAAATCCAAAATAGGTGAGAGCCTGAACACAAGCTTCTTGAGTCTATACTTGGAATCATTGGGCCAAAATTCCAGCAATGGCGCCAATTTCGCCGTGTCCCGCGCGACCACCATCCCTCGCGACCAGCCCTTTAGCTTGGGCGTCCAACTCCACTAGTTCGTCCTTTTCCGATCTCGCTCTCCGTTGCTTCTCTCGAGAGGTGATCTATCCTTTAACTAGACACATTAACCTCCACAAAGGCTAAATTAAGATATCTCGATTTGGTGTCCCGAATTTCAGGCCACGCGAATTTGGTCGGCAAGGATGGCTTCGCCGACGCTCTTTACACCATTGACGTCAGCCAAAACGACCTCACAGCTTAGTTCGCCAACCTTCCGTATTTGCAGGTCGTCGAGAACATCCCGATCTTCATCGAAGAAATTAGATTCGCCATATGGGTCAGTCAACAATTACCAAAAGATTAGACATAATCCCATCTATGTAAATTTAATTTATATAACTAATTTTTTTTGTAGAGCATATCTAATTTTTTGTAGAGCATATACCAAAGCGGAGGGAAGAATTTCTGGGTGCACAACACCGGGCCATTGGGCTATTTGCCTAGCATATTGGTCACCACTACCCATGATGCGAGCGACATCGATGAGCTCGGATGCCTCCGATCTCGCAATGATGCTACTCGGCAATTCAATCGCCTATTGCAGTCCCTTTGCGAAGAACTGAGGAGTCAGATGAAGAATGCCACGATCGTGTATGTCGACGTCTTCGCGATCAAATACAATCTCATCGCCAATTACACTATACATGGTGCGGATTCCATTGCCTCTAATCTAAGTCCCCTCAAGTTCTGTTAGGACCGATTGTCAAGTCGAAACTCAAGAGTTAGCGAGAGTATCTTGCTCATTTGTTTTGTGTCCTAGGAGTGATTACAAACTTACAATGATAGTCGACTTACTTAAGTTTGTGTGTTTTTTGCATTGCAATATGAGTAGGATTTGAGAACCGTTAAAGGCGTGCTACAACAATGGCACCGTGTGCGAGGAGTCGTCTCGCCACATGAGCTGGGATGGCATCCACCACACTGAGGCAGCGAATTCCTTCGTGGCCTCTCGAATACTCTCCGCTAATTACTCCACCCCTTCCATTACTTTTAATTTTTTTTGTAATGTTTAATTTCACTTGAAGATTTCTGGAGTTTTTGCTGATTTTATGATTTTTGCTTATCTGGTTCCCTCCCGTTACATGAAGGAAATAATAATAATTTCATGTGCTCGTGGTCATTGCCAATCAAATCTAGAACACCTGCCAGTGATGGCAAGAATTGTTAGCGCAAGTTTAATTTAATGAAAATGTTTAATGTTTCCACTGAACTTAAATTAATAAAAAGAAAGTATTAAATATCTTTATACATTCTAGGGATTAAATTGAACATGTATAAAAAGTTCTAAGGATCATTTTAAATAAATTATAATTTCAATGACAATATTGCACATTTAGTTGAAGTTTAAGTATCATGTTAAGCCAAAATTTAGAAATCAATTAAGTCATTATCTCAATAAAGTATTATCATTGTTTGACTTTAATTTGTTGGTTAACATTCACGGACGTTTCCGACTAAAAATTGCCAACAGTCACAAGGAAACCATTTTTTTGTTTTGTTTTGAACTCCAATGTC
Source organism: Eucalyptus shirleyi (assembly GCA_017140165.1). Taxonomy (NCBI): domain Eukaryota; kingdom Viridiplantae; phylum Streptophyta; class Magnoliopsida; order Myrtales; family Myrtaceae; genus Eucalyptus; species Eucalyptus shirleyi. Next base: position 10,652,572 of record CM029452.1, on the reverse strand, counting down.
TTGTACTCCGCGGTAAAAGACAAAGAGGCCCACTCCACCATTTCTTTTGTACTAAAACTGCCTTTGGGCCCAACCGCCTATGTCCAAGGCATGACCAAGGTGAGTGATTATAAAAGCGAATGCTGCCGTCTAGCAGTTGAGGCCTCTTATTAATATATATCTGCTTTGACGTGGGCAATTCATGATTTAATTCAATTTTGAATATCTAAGCAAAGCAATTATTAACCTTGGTGTTATGTCAACCTCATGATCATGATGGTGATACGTCTTCATAAACGTGAAAGCTAATATGACGCTTCGGTGAATTGGTGGGGGACACAACTCCATTGTATTGTCCTATTTTTCATTCAAACTTCATACATATGAATGTTAATATTAACTTCATCATATTAAGTGGGCCCCATATAATGATTATATATCGAGTTGCAAATTCTTACCAATTATTTGACAAATAAAAGCATCATATATTCTTTGAAAAAAAAATACGATTACAACCTCCTAATTCGATTTGATCACCCATAACAAAAAATGTTTTCAATCGAGGGTAAAACAAACTTACCCTTATAATCCAAAATTTAAGTAGCCTAATACAATCAAATAGTTAACATGCACTTATAAAGAGTGTGGTGCCACAATGGAAGATGTTTTCTGTTGACCACAGGCATAAAAAATATTCTAGGTTAAAAGGTATATATATTCTATATGTAGCTGTGATATTCAAATGTTATACCAAAGACAGGTGGCATAGGAATAAATTAGAAGATATTAATTAGTGAAATTAAATAGATAAATATTCTTACCCTTCACCCAAAAAAAAAAAAAAAGATAAAAAAACATCCTACCCCTATATAATACATCTCCATGCACCATGCATGGGATAAAGATGTCTTGTTTGTCCATTTTGTTTGTCTACAACTCATTTCTACTTCTTCTTTCTTATTATAGATTGATGGGCCAAAGCGAATGACGAGCTATAATGTTAGTGAAAAACATAGTCTGAGCTGAGAAACTTAACCAATAGTATTGGTAGTACTATCGAGGTGAGTGACTTCATACACAAGTGAATATTTACTTCTAGTAGTTGAGACCCTTCATTAATATGTATTTGCTTTGATACCAGTAATTCACGATGTAATTCAATTTTCATAACTGAACATAGCGATTATCAAAAATTGCGTTATATCAACGTCACGCTCAAATGGTAGTTCGACTTCATAAATGTGAAAGCTAACATGAGATTTCCTTACTGTCCTATGCGTCATTCAAACTTCTTCTATATGAACACTAATGTTAACTTCATCATGTTAATGTGGGCATCATATAATGATTATATATCTAGTCCCAAATTTATATCAATTATTTTGCGAATAACAGTAACAAATATTCTTAAAAAAACTAGCAACCTATTAATTTGATTGACCACCTAGAATAAAAAAATATTTTAATTGATGGTAAAATATGCCTACCCATATAATTCAAAATTTAAATAGCTTGACATAATCAAATAGTCAACATGCACCTATAAAATTGCCACAATGGAAGTTGTTCTTCCATTGACTCCGGACATAATAAAATTTCTAATTTAAGATGTATATATTTGATATGAAGCTGCGACATTCAATTTGCTATACCAAAAAATCTAATTTAATTTTGAATATTTGAATTTTGATGACACAAGGTAAAATTTCCTAATTCATCATTCAATACTTAAGCGGACACTTGCAAATTTGAATCGGTTAAGTTATTAACAACCCAACTAAGTTTTTAATGCGTTCATTTGCTTAGAAGATGATGTCTAAGACAAAAAAGTGGAGTCTATGACACCTAAAGATTAATTAAAATACTACAAGTTCTACCACAACCGTATCACACACTACAGTTATTACAATTTGGTCTCTATCTTGGTCGATCTCAACGCATTGGGCAACACATTTCTAGAGATCTACAACCTTCAATTTCCAAGCACTTCAAAGACTTGAAGTTATTGAGGCCTTCCATGGCTCTTGGCTGAGGACAATCTTTCACTTCAACACACCTTAGATTCTTCAACTTGCGTGGCTTGTGTAATCTTTCAATTGAATCACAGTTTGTTTTTCGTTTTTAGTCTTTTTCCCAATTTTGTCCTTTTACCCTGCACCTTCTTCTGCTCCCTTGGATCACGCTCTCTTCTTTCTTGAACGTTTTCTCTTTCCTCACAACAACCCATATTTCCTCTATACAGAACCACCATTGACGAACTCGATTGAACTACACTACACAAGTTCACGCCGGAATCCCTATCGGTCCGATGTCAATAACTGACGTCCAAATGTTCCCTCATCAACCACGACTCTGGCCAAGACCGAGCCACTCCGACAAGGAAATTATGAGCTCCAAAATCGCACAAAACAGTATAAGAATTACACAGGAAGCATACTAAAACAGCAAAGAATGCACTGACTTGGCGGCCTCGAGCGGTGGGCATCACCGGCGACGAGGTTGAGAATAGCAACTCCAAACTCATGTCCATAGACGACCGGCACAAGGAGTCGCAAGAGCACGACGTAGACGAAAGGGAAAAACACAGATTCAGATTCAGTTCAACAACTAATGAAGTGGACATGAATCGACCATGAATCTAAAAACCGTCGGACAACCGATAATGCAAGAAATGGCGTGTGCTTTTGAATGCAAGTTTCAGAAAGTTTAGTGTTCGTCAATGAACGAAAGCTGACGACGTCGATCAGCCGTGGCTCCGAGATTTTAGAAGGCGCTGGCTTCGCTCTCGTCACGGCTCGTCGCTCACAGCCCCGCTCCCGCGCACGTGCAGTCACACCCTCCTCCGTCACCCGCACGTCACTCTTGCTTCTCTCTTCCTTGCGTCGCCGACGCTCTTCTTCTCACGGGGGTGAGCGTGTGCATGGAAAAGGAGAAGATGGGCTGAGCTTCTTTTTTAGGCACTGGTGGGCTTATGGGAACAAAGAAAAGATAAAAGAGATGGGCCAAGGAGCGTTAATTGGACGCAAGGGCCAAAAGAAAATAAGCGAACTAAAATAAATGGGCCGAAAGAGAGGGGTTGGGAATTAAAAGGCCGAAAATTGCCAAGTGGGCTAGACAACCCGAATTGCGAGAACTCCCTACGGGACTAGTGGTTTTGTGTTCCTGTGACGCACCCGGTCTTGAAGGCAGACTTCCACGTGAAGGACAACGATGAGCTCATTGGGGTCGAGGAGATACCCATGGCCTAGATCATTATTTGTCAAAAAAATATTTTTTAAATTATGATTCTGTGTGTGAAGGGAAGTCTCTCGAAATCATCGTGGAAATAGAAAATCGTCAAAGTGCAGTTACAACACGTCATTGAAGGGCATCAACGGCAACTCAAATGTTTTTGCTGGACATTCTATTTGGAGTTTCTCCAACCCGCAACAATCTTTGGCCACCAACAGGTGAATGCGTTCGCCACAAGATATTGTTCAAATTAATTCTGTCAAGTTATTCGCATAATTATCTCAAAATGGATAATAGATTGGGAAATCAAATTTGTGACCTTTGACTTGCAAATCATCTCTTGGACCACTTGACCAATCATGGTCGGTTTTATGGGTGAAATCTTATAAAAATTGGTGTTATTTAAACCTATGTTATTCTCAACATATTTATTCATTTCTTTTGCTTCTTCCTCGACTCGTTGCCATGTTTAATCATTTCTTCACTTTAAGAACTTTTAATAAATTGAAAAGAATCCTCAAATAGGAAAAATAAAACACAAAGGAATCAATTTTTACTAAAGAAAACTATCTCTTTCTCTTGGCTTGTACTGATCTTTGTTTAATCTTCCATCATGATATTCTAGGACTTCAACCTGACAAATGGGCAAGATTGGAAGTCGGGTCTTTATGAATCCAAGTCATCAATTAAGTCATTTTAAATGAGTCGATAATTCATCAACACATATCCGATTCTATTCGATTGGGTTTTCCCATTTTTTTGGCCTATTTTTTCTGTCGATCAATAAACTACTCTAGCTTTTTGGGAAATAAAGAATTGATGCAACAAAAACATACAATATCTTGTACTTTGTTCATGATGGCATGATATTCTTCTTTAAATATTAGGGTAAATATATTCGAAACTGTCGACATATGAATTTTAGTCAAAAAATTAAGCATGCATTTTTCTAAAAAAAAATGAGCATAAAACAATGAATGGAAGTAAAAAAGAACAAAAGAAAAAGAGCAATAAAAAGATAAAAATAAATAACAAATAGAAAAGGCCAAGTTGGTCCAACTGGCACGGCCCCCAAGAGCAACCCATTGATTTGATATGCGGCCCAGACCCACCAGCCCCATTACTCCCACCTTTCAACCTTTTCCCTTAGCTTGGCCTGGCCTTCTCTGCCTCGACGTTGAGCTTGGAGTAGACAGAAATTCCAAGTCACATTCGTTGTCTTCGGCTAGCAATGTCTCTACCAGAAGACCTTCAGGGGCGTCGAATGCAGATCATTGCTGCCGTTGCTCATTTCCATGAATTCAAGCACTAGCTGATATCATTTTAGTTGCTTCCTAATTATTCGGTGGGTTTGCTATCCAGGCGAAACTGCTTTTAGATGATGTTGCTAGTATCAAAATGGCACATCAATGATTACTGTCATGTGTGATGCATCAATGACCCTACATGTTTATTCTGAAATTTCCTAATATAATCATGATTCTGATTGTTTAGCTACACCTTTTTTATTAGTTTGTGCGTGAAATTAGGACATGTCATCTTCATGAAAATCTTTCTAAATTCTTTGATCTTTTGTTGTTAAACAACCAACCTTTTCAAATTGTATATTTCAAAAAAATGTTTTGGTACATATGATGTTTCTCAAAAACAATTCCTAAAAAGGTTATTCTTCAAAACTTGATTTGACTTAAGGAAAAATCATGGTTTGGACCATATTCAAAATGCCTGTGACGCTTGTGAGTTCTAATGCAAGCCCCGAGCTAGCCTTGGCAATTGAATGTGTTCCATAGCCTAGATATTCATTGATCCTAAATATTTTCAAACTTTTTTTAAAAGAAAAATCTTTATTTGACATCGTGAAAGTCATGGTTTGAATTGTATTCAAAATGCCTGCGATGCTTGTGAGTTTAATGTGAGCACGGGGCTAGCCTTAGCAATTGAATGCATTTCATAATTGAGACATCACATTGTCTAAAAAAATTTCATGATGATTTTGAGATATGTTTTTTGAAATATCACATGTACTCTTCATACATATAATCCCATCATGCATTATAAAATGCTTGTGTTTGTGATTGGTGCATGCCCTTGGTAATAAGTTTGATTGGTTGAGAAACAAGGTTCAAAAGACCTGCATGCATGTTTACATTTTTGCAATGCATGTGATTTTTAGATGAATGATAGGGTCGATGCATGATAACAAGAGAAAACTCTAAAATCACATAGATCACTTGATTAGGAGACTTATACGTGTTATTGACTATGCGAGAATACAATTGGTCAACAATTGCTATAAGTCACATCAAAAATGGATTTGGTAGGTGTTTTAGTGAGACCCTCGCATGAAAGATAAAGGCCGACCCCGAGGCCCTAAAATTTGACTTTCGTATTGCACTTCTTTTAAATGATTGATCTCAATATGATGTCTTGTTTTTTATTGTTTTGATGTGTATGCTTATTTCTTTCCATTGTATGCACCTAGTTATAAGTTTCTTAGATTGTGATTAGATTAGAACCCTGAAGATGGAGAAAGCGCGAAGACAGTGGAGGTCGATGTCCAATGCAACCATTATCATGTATTATTCATTTTCCCGACATATGTCTCGGTTTCATTTATTGTATAAAATTAGACGAATTACGGGTTTTCTCTCTTTCTTTCATCTTTTTCAATTGTGTTTCTCTTTTATATTTTTTAGGATTGCATGATAGATTTATTGCTTTCCTTGATTGTTTACTTACTGTCGTGCAATTTCAATTCCATTGATTGTTTTCTTTTCTTGTTTTTCTAGAAATAGAATAGAATAAAAATGACCAACCACGCATGATCACTTAGTTTAAGATAAATGATCCCGAAAATGTAAAAAGAAATGCATGGACATGTTAGGAAAACACAACATACTATTTAGGTATTGAAAGGGCATTAATAGAAATATTAACGTAACCCAAGTCCCCGAACCTAGATATTCGGTTGTGTAGGAATTGAGGGAACACTCCCGACCCTCGATTGGGTTTTCTAGCCGACCCCCAAGATGAGGCTAGTGGCGACTCTTGTCTTATTTTTAGGTTGTCATAAACAATTAGACCGCATGAATAAACCCGTAGCGTGGGATATGAGTTTCGATGAAACTTACAATGGTTTATCATACTCGATATGGGAGTAACCTAAAGGATGAAGCGATGCCATCCTTATGGGTGAGACGTACTGTCGAGAGGGCTACCATGATAAAAGTACCATTAAATCCGATATCTACACCCGACCCCTTCTTCTAAGGTGTGTCGCTCGTGTGGGTATGGATTGTGACACTCCATTGTCATGTGGGGTACGAGCTTGAGAGAGCTCACAATCTCATAGAGAGAACTCACGAGAGGCTTAATCCAAAAGGCGAGGTGATGACATCTTTTGGAACGTGAGCCATGAGGGAACTCTTGTGAGTACCCCTAAACCTGACATTTTCCCTTTTCTCTCCTCGTGATGATGAGGGATCCAAGGGTGGCAAGATTGGGTTGCGACAGGAAGAAACCTGTTTTGATAAATAATATTAATAAAAGTTTATTTTAAGTTAGTAAACTCGATGAAATCTAATTTGTGATTTTATGAAAGAGCCCAAAAATCTAATATATTATACTAAAATTGACGTTAATCATATTAAATTCATTCATATTTAGATAAAAACATTCTTCTTCTTCAAATGATTTTTGAAGAGTTTTTGTCAAGAGAAAAGTAAAAGTATAGGAAAATCTCTTGGTTATATATGATAATAGAAGTGCTCTTTGTTCATTAAGTGTTTTCGGATTTAATGACTGAGAATATTTCAAGAGGATTTTTTTAGTATATTAAAATAATTATAAACATCACATCTTAAAATATCCAAATCTAGAGTAGCAAATAGTTAAAACTATCCTGCGAGAATGGGAAAATATAAATGTTTATGAATTCTTAGAAAATTGACTCCATTATGCACGACATATTATGTTTTATTCATATAGAAAAAAGAATGAAGGTAAACATGACTGGTGGCTAGCCTGCAAGGAAAGGTTGAGAATATTAATATCTGCTTTAGTACTAAAATTGTTGGCTCCACCTGAATATTGTGGAGTTACATGCTACCTTTAAAAAGTTACAAGGCTCAAAATAAGAGAGGAAAGGCTGAAAATATTTAAGCGATATAATTTTTTATTAAGACAGTAAGGATGGGGATCTTTTGTCAAAAAATGATTTATAATGTTAAATAAAAATAAATACATTTTGCTTTGGAGCATGTGAACAAGCGACTTGGTTGATGATGCCATCTGTCTTTAATTGTGCCCAAAAACTCAAGTTCTTAAGTTCTACTCCACTAATCACCAATAACGTACAGAGTAGAAAGTGATACTTAAATGCTAACACTAACAGCTAGAAATTCTAGCCAAAATACGGTTGTGGGGACTTTTTTTTGCTAAGGTGGCAATTATTTTTAAAAAAATTATCCACACGATGGTAATGTGTTTAGCTTGTCCCAAAACGACATCGTTTTGTCTCCAAAATTTGATTTTCAACATAAATAATAATTAATTAATTAAAAAAAAAACAAAAGAGAGGAAGGGCAGCAAATCAGTGAGGGCCTCCATGGCTCTTGTTGTCGCCTCTGCCCCACCATCACCTGAAGTTGGCGACTGGCTTAGGTTACTGGCCATTGGTCAGGGTCCAATAACTCTAGTCTACCCTCGCCCCACCGTGGTTGGCCCTTTCCTTGCATGTCAACATGATGACGTTGATATGACGTGTGGGAGTCAATTGCAACTTGCATGAGGTGGGACATGAATTATGTGGACTTTCTTGGTTATGATGAAATAGCTGAGGAAAGGGATGACATAAGCATAATGATGTCAACATGATGACATTGGCATGATTTGTGGGGTCAATTGCAACTTGCATGTAGGTGGGACATGAATTATGAGGACTTTTTTGGTTACGGGCTCGTCATTCGCCTTCCATTTATTTAATCTCTCACTTTTTTCATTTTGAAATTGTTGAATTTCATTAATTCGTTCAAGATTAATTCTCGTTCTGTTCAATTTTTTTCTTCTCATTAAAAATGTTAAATTAGTAATAAATTAGTCCTAGTACAAACCCATGTTAGAGCCCAGGTAAGTAATTAGCCCAATTATCTAACATCGAAACAAATTGAAAAAGAAAAACAGTTGTAGAAAGTGGCTTCCCTCTGGCTATAGTTGAATGTGAATAAAAATGTATGGTCTCTGTTTTCTTTCAATGGAATATTTATTTGTGAATCAATATGCACAAATAATCAAATTTAATGCTATACGCACTGATGTTGAGTGAAAATAATATCATCTTATCCTAAATTCCCCTATAATAGATGATCTAGGTATCGTTTGCGAGATCAATAATTAAGGAAATTTATACCCATTCAATAACACGGACTGGCATAGGAAAAAAAATGAAAAAGTTACCTAAATTGGAGCACCCTTAGCTCCATTGTAAAACCTCATCATATTTGGTAACTGATGCAAAGCCAGACAACGTACATTAGGCAACTCAATTATTTCATTAGCAGCAACTTCTACTTTTCGTGCACCATCTGTTATAATGGCTTGCGTTGACTCACATCTGCGTACTTGAAGTTCTTCCAATGTACAAGTCTTTGCATCTCTGACTAGAACCACAGTTTTTTCAATCGATGGCAATTTTTGATATGCACAGCTTCCAATTTCTTGAAGCATTGTCATGTGACAGGGCCATTGGATATCTTCTCCGGATTAATAAGATTTTTGATGAACAGCGGTGAGAGGAAGACCATCATATGAATTGGTGATGTGCTTAATTGAAGGGCTGTTGTCAATGTCGAGATGCTTCGGTTCTCGAAGTCATTGGGTGTACAACTAATGAGTGCTCTTCTTGAACTCTTTCAATCTGTCCAAAGGCAAGTATTGAGTTCTCTACAGATTTTTCTGAATCCATTCTTTTGAAAGAATACTATAGCACCCTTCCAATTTGAACTTCATGGTTCTCAAACCTTCAAATGTCCTCCCTTATACATTTCTTATGTTGCTCCAAAATTTGATCAAGTTCTCCAATGGCAGGTCATCATCCTCCGAGAGTATGGTGGGATCGTGGATCGATATTTCCAAAGAAGCTATCTTTGTCAAACTTTTCAACTCAGCAAGCCTAGAATGGTATTTCATCCTTCCACATCCATTGATCAAAACTTCCCTTCATATAGTTTCTATATTTGACACATCTATTTTTCTCAACTCGTTTTTCCTACGGACACATGGCTATGTTTCAAAGTGCTTGCTACTGAGATAATCAAGAGAGGTAAACCTACGAGCTTCTTCACCACTTAAGCAGCTATTTGTTTCAATTCCTCATCTTTGAGCTTGTCGCCAAACGCCTTTTTAAATAAATTGAAAGCTTTGTTGTTGTTTAAACCTTCACGAAGAAATGTTTGATCGGCATGCATATTTTGCTCCAGTACATGTTTAAATTTTGATGTTAGCAGCAACTTGCTGTTGGAGAAATCGTTCCAGAATATTTTGAAGCTGACAAAACGTTTCCTTCAGTCTAGTCTGGGTATCTATAGATCGTCTAGTTTAAAGTCTGAAGACTTTCTGACTACCAGACTCAAGATTCAAGACTCAAGACTCAAGACTATTCTCATTGACAGTCTTTCTGATCCAGTGACGAAGGAAATCCAGAGCCGAAGTATATGGTTGAGGATTTAATCCTATCGTCTGGAGAAGATCTTTTGGTTGGATAAATATAACGGATTCTTTTGTTCGTATCTAGATCAATTGAAGATCCGATGGTCGACGAAGTATTCTTCGAAAGTTCTATTCTTGGAAACCAAGATCCTGATTGTATGGGCGAACAGGATTGATGGGCTATCGTCAGGTTCCTTTTATAGCTCGAATGATCTTCTTGATTGATTCCGTCCAACGGGTAGATTGGAGGAATTCTTTTGGTAAGTGCCAACAGTATGATGGCATAAAGGAGTATAAAAAGGAAGACGTTCTAGTTGTTTGAGTACGTGATTGATAGAAAAATTCCAGAGTCTGAAGCACCTTGATTATTAGTCGATACAGTCTGAGCGAAATTGTATACACAGAGAGTGTCTATACTTGGTGATACCTTGAGCGAGTATGGTAGATCATCTACACCGAGAAATCAAGGAAGATCAACATTGTAACATCTCTTTGTTCATAGTGGAATCCAGCCAAATTGGCTGTTAGTGCAGAAGAGTGGACGTAGGCTTGAATCAAGCCGAACCACTATAAACCGCGTGTTTAATTCTCTCTTTCCTTACTTAGTCTTACGCTGATTATTACTTTTCGCAAATCCTTCAATTGTCTAAGTATTGCGCAAGTATACATAAATTATCAAGAAAAATCTTTGTATACCTATTCACCCCCCTCTAGGTACTCGTACTAGCAATATCAATTGGTATCAGAGCCCGTGTTCTTACTTTATTTGAAGTGTTTTACTTCAGAGTAAAAGATCCATGGCTAGTATGCTAGCACCAGGGCTGATGGAAGGGCAAAGCAATACCAGACCACCCTACTTTGACGGAAATGATTACAACATCTGGAAGAACAAGATGAAAGCTTTCCTACGATCCAAGGATCCTCTGGAATGGGACGTTGTGGAAAGAGGAATTACTCCTACCGCTGCATCAATCTCGAAAGAGGAAAAGAAACTGTTGATGCCCCGGAATGACTCAGGAAGAGATAAACAAGAGACAAGCATTCGATGCAAAAGCAATTTATTCTTTATATTGTGCCTTATCTCCAACTGAATATAACAGAATATCTTCTTATGTTACAGCAAAAGAAGTATGGGATAGATTACACATCACCTATGAAGGGACAGATCGAGTGAAGGAGACCAGAATTAACATTCTCCTCGGTCAATATGAAGCCTTCAAAATGAAACCAGGAGAATCTATAACTGACATGTTTAGTCATTTTACAGATATTGTCAATGGTCTTGAGAACCAAGGACAAAAAATTTCTGATCCCATGAAGGTGAACAAGCTACTGCGTGGACTCTCCAAGGAGTGGAATCATATAAAGACTTCAATAAGAGAAACGCAAAGAATTATGCCTCTATCTGTCGACGAGCTGATTGGAACTCTTCAATCATATGAAGTGGAACGAATTAATGAAGACGAAGATCCAAGAGGTAAGAAATCTATTGCATTAAAATCAAATGATGACTCTGATGATGCAGATTCTGAAGATGATATGGACGATGAGGAGCTCGCCCTCATGATAAGAAGATTCAGAAAACTGAATAGAAAAGGCAGAAGGTTCAACTCAAAGAAACAAAGTTTCCAGAGACAGCAGACCAAGTCTGTTGATGATGAGGAACCAAACAAAGATGTAGTCTGCTTCGAATGTAAGAAGAAGGGACACATCATACCCAACTGTCCTCTTCTGAAGAAGAAAAGAGGAAAAGCTGAGAAGTTTCGAAAAGCTCTCAAAGCCGAAACTTGGAGTGATACAGAATGTGAAGAAAGTGATAATGAATATGCCAACATATGTTTGATGGCACATTCAGACTCAAACTCAGATTCTGGATCAGACTTAGACAGTGAATTTGAGGTAAGTGATTTTAAAATTCCTGTCAAAGTCTCTAAATATATTGATGAACTGTGTTTCGGTCTTAAGACTTCTCTCAAAAGGATTTCCAAACTTAAAAAGGAAAACTCAGCTCTAAAACAAAAGGAAGTCATTTTAGAAGAAAGAGTTAAAAGTTTAGACCTAAATGTTTCTGCTCTTAAAGAAAAAGAAGATGATCTTTTGAAAGAAAATGTTTTCTTAAAAACGGACTTATCAAATATTTCAAAGAAGTTTTCGATAGGATCCGAAAAGCTTGAAAAAGTTCTTTCAATTCAAATACCTTACTTCAATAAGTCTGGTCTAGGCATGACAGCGGAAACAATTCCCTTGATTGATTTTCCTAAAGTTAAAGAAAGAATAAAGAAAAGACCGTCGAGAGAGGCTTACAAAAATCATTTCAAGAAAGTTTTTGTAAAGTCTGTTGGTCGAAATGCTCTAAGGTGTTCAAAGTGTAACAGTAAGGATCACTTTGAAAAAGAGTGTCCTATGGTTTGGAAGCCTGTTAAGAAAGTATGGCCTAATAATGTTTATCCTACTAACACCAAAGGACCCAAGAAAATTTGGGTACCAAAGAAAACTTGAGACTCTCTTTTAAATGCAGGTCTCCATCAAGAAAAAGATAAAATGGTATCTTGACAGCGGATGTTCAAGACACATGACAGGAGACTCAAAGTGCTTCGTAAAGCTTGTTCAAGTAAACGGTGGAAATGTTTCATTTGGAGGAAACGGCAAAGGAAGCGTTGTGGGATTTGGAACTGTGAAAATTGGAAATCTCACAATAAGCAATGTTTCTCTAGTGGAAGAACTCAACTATAACCTTCTCAGCATTAGCCAACTGTGTGATACTGGTTTCAAGATCTCCATTCAAGAAGGAATTTGCTATGGAATTAGTAAAGACTCTACTCAGTCTTTCATGGGTCGAAGACATGGAAACATCTACCTCTTAGACATGAAATTGAATGAATCTCAATGCCTAATTTCAATCCAAGATGAAGCAAGCTTATGGCACAGAAAGCTTGGCAATGTCAATATGAAGCAATTAGCCAAAATCTCATCAAAGCAGCTTGTTCGAGGTCTACCCAAATTACCATATCAAAAGTCCGATCCATGCACACCTTGTATTCTGGGAAAACAGGTAAGAAACTCATTTAAGCCAATAAATCATGTCTCTACTAATCATGTACTACAGTTACTGCATATGGATCTCTTCGGACCAACCAGAACCTAGAGTATTGGAAGTAAGAAATACTGCCTAGTAATTGTGGATGATTACTCCCGCTTTACTTGGGTATATTTCCTTGCAAGTAAGTCAGAAACCTTTTCATATTTTGAAAATTTTGCTAAGAAGGTTCAAAATGAAATAGGATGTGTTATCTCAAGTATAAGAACAGATCATGGAGGAGAATTTGAAAATCAAGATTTCACAAAATTGTGCGATGAATCTGGATTTAAGCATGTGTTCTCCTCTCCATACATTCCTCAGCAAAATGGAGTTGTGGAAAGAAAGAATAGATCTCTTCAAGAAATGGCTAGAACTCTTGTTGAGACCTAAATTTTGGCGACCTGTTTAGTCATTTATTGCATCAAAAAATTATGGGTTAATTTTATCCTTGAAAAAATAGTCAATTGCATAACATATAGTTTTAGGTGCATTTATATTTTAATTTGCATTTACATTGGGTCGGTGACAAATTGGTTTGATTTGGAGGTTTTGAACTTTAAGCTGACAAGTCGGACTAAGCCCACGAAGAGAGCAATTTAGTCTAAGCCCGTATTTGAAAAAATCCTATTGCAATTTTTGAAAAAATCAATAGAGAATATTCAAGAGGTGTGGAAAATAAAAAGTGATATTGCGTTCAGAAAAAGGAATTTTCATGGATATAAATTTGGAAAGAAATTAAAACCCTAACTCATGGCCTATAAATAGATTAAATGCGTAGGGTTTAAGGAGGCCACACCTAGTGACACATACGGCCACGCAATTGAAAACACGGCTATTGGGTAGAGATATCGTGAGTGGGCACATTGAGAGGAAATATCGTGAGAAGAATGGGGGCGGCACCAAAAAGAGAGAAATAGAGTTTCTTTTTTCTGAAAGCCACAATTGGGAAGGGAGAGAGAGTAGCCTTGCCATCATCACGCCCACACCAACGACGACGCTGCTACTTGCTGCCCGCGAAGCCAGCATCTCCATCACCGCCGAAAGCCCGAGCCGTTACTGTTGCTGAATCAAGTTTGAGTTGCTGCCTCCCGCTGCTTCCCAACGCCATCCGTGGCACCGTGCCGAGACACCCGCCATTGCCGATAGCGTAGACCGCAGCCGTGTGGTGCCACGCTGAGCCCCAATCTTGATCCGCAAGCCAATGTTTGTAGATTCAAGTTCGGAAATCAATATTTGGATTAGCCATCACGCCCCCCACGATTGCTGCTGTGCCCTCGTTGCTGCCACACGCCAGTTTCAAAGCCGCTTCAAGTGGAAGATGTATGTTTTAATTCCGAACTCCCACAGCATTAACAACGTGAAGAGTTGCCGCGTCCCTCCTCGGCGAAAATCCGATCTGATCTAACCCCCATTGACGAAGCTAGGTTTTCTTTGAGAGGAACCAAGCACATTCGCGCCAGCAATTTTCCCATGAGACGCTTGCTGCTTCCTGATGAACCTCCGCCCAGCATAGAGACGTGAAGGGAACACGACACATGCCGAACGGGATATGCGATTCACGCCTTGGCTTCTTCTTTTATTAAAATCTCGCCATATATCTTTTATTTATTTATTTAAGCATAGTCTCATGGATGATCCCACATTTTGATCATCTCCATATTAACATCTTCTCCACTTTTGCACTCTACAACACACGGACACATATCTGGACGTAGCAGAGGGACAGTGGAGTTTATGGTTGACCAGGCTCATCCACAAAAGCCAATTCATGCGCAAGTGTGCTCTCTGGACATCACCACTTGCCCCGAAGTCTACGGTCAAAGAGGAGTTATAAGAATTTCGGTGGACTTTTATTCTTTTAGGTGTTTTTCTAGATTTGCTAATAACGTTACGGGTGTTATAATTTTATTTCATGCAAGCAAAAGAATAGTTTCTGGCGAGTAGACCGAGAAGAGGTTGGAAGGTGGCGGCTACAGATTTTGAGGGAAGAATAGACTATACGTTGCCAAGCACCCCCACCGCCGTGGAGCATTGTCGTCGTGCACATAACCTTGCTGCCATTCGCTGTCAAAAAATCGGTCGCGATCTCGGTCCGATTGCACTTGGTCCAAATTTGGGAAGAATATCATCAAATTAGGTAAGGTGCACATCTCTAGTATATTTGGATATTTTATTACCAAATATATGTCTACCTAGTTTCATATCCGTGTAACTTTCAATTAGGATTTATTTCCTAATTCGCAACCGCACTATGATTTTTTATTCCATCTATAAGACTTTAGATGGAATAATTAATCAAGCGGGAATAAAATCGATATCTTGATCTTTAAGGCTTAAGATCAATTTATCGATTTTATTAGCGAAACAATCAGGTTTGATTAGATATCATTTCCAAACTCGAACAATGGATAATATCTTTGATGACCATGGATGATTTGGTTTATCTTTTAATTGCTTTATTTATCCCGAAAATACAAAAAAAAGATTGCATTTGCATATCATGTAGATTACAATAAATTTCCTAGATAGAATTGCATGATAGAATAGTTAGATTCTTTTCTGATTATATTAGAACGCATGTATAGATGGTATCTAGGTTAAATAATTTCCTTGAATTAAATTGCATGTCGAGATAAATTTCTAAGTTAAGATAGGATTCAGATTAGTCTATTTCCTAACTTAAAATAGATAATATCTCACTTTAGTTAGATTTTTATTGTTAGTAATTTTAATTACGAATTTTTTTATAAGAAATACGAAAATATTATATGCATGTCATTTAGAATTAGATTCATGAAATGCATGTCATTTAGTGATTATTGCTAGGTTTATTTAATTAGAAATTACATGTCATTAGGATTAGGTCATTTAGTTAATATCGCATTGCATATTGCATGATTTTCATTAATTAAGTAAAAAAAAATTGTGTGTTAATTAGAAACCATATTCAGGGTTGTTGATGTGGATTTTAATTTAACATTGCAGATGCTTTCGTTGTTTGGAGGTAAGGTTTTTTTGCAATTTATTTATTGTTTATCTGAGTGTTAAATTGGTGGTTTGTGCACGTGCATGAAAATCTCACATGTTAGGGAAATAAATTTAAAATAAACCCAAGCTGCTTGCAAAAAACATTTTTTCAAAATAAAAGAAATGGTACCGAAAGGGCGTTAGAGAAATTTAGCGTAACCAAGTCCCCGTACCCAAATCTCTGGTTCGTAGGAATAAAGTAAATCTCCCGTTACTTTATTTGGGTTTCTAATCGACCCACAAAAAAATAGATTAGTGGCGACTCTTGATTGAAAATCATTTGCATGTTAAGAACTTGAACCTAAGTCGCGAATTGGTATGGGCTTGGGAGAGCCCTAGTTAAGTCTAGGCTTAACAATCCATTAGCCAAAACCCTAGGTGGTTCAACCTCGAAAAAATTGGTCGCGACAACTCTTTTAATTGAAAGTAAAATTTCTTCACGATTTTGGGCTGAAGCTGTTTCAACAGCATGCTATATCATCAATAGAGTTTTCCTAAGACCTATTCTTGAGAAAACCCCTTATGAATTATTCAAAGGTAAAAAGCCTATTGTTTCATACTTTCATGTGTTTGGTTGCAAATGCTTTATATTGAAAAATGCAAAAGATCGAGTTGGTAAGTTTGAAGAAAGATCAGATGAAGGCATCTTCCTTGGATATTCTACATCAAGCAAAGCCTTCAGAGTCTATAACAAGAAGAGCCAGACGGTGGAGGAGTCAATGAATGTCAAATTTCAAGACTCTACGCAAGATGAATCCAGTCAGACTCAATATGAAGAGTCTGAACCTGCTCCAGACCTTCCTAAGCCTACAACTCAAAAAGTATCTCAGACTCTGGAAGACCAGTATCAAGATGTTTATGAAGATTCAAATAAAGGAAGAGATCATCATTTAGACAAACCAACCAGTAACTGGAAGCACAAGTCCAGTCATCCTAAAGATCTCATTATAGGAGAAATTAATGAAGGAATTCGCACCAGATCCAAAAGACGTGAAGAGTCTAGTACTGTGGCTCTCATCTCTGAAATTGAACCAAAAAGCATAGAAGAAGCTTTATCTGATGAAAGCTGGATTGAAGCTATGCAAGAGGAGCTCAGATAGTTCAACATTAACGATGTCTGGAAATTGACATCTAAACCAAAAGGTAAAACTATTATTGGAGCCAAATGGGTGTTCAGAAACAAGATGAATGAAAAAGGAAGAGTCGTACGAAATAAAGCAAGACTCGTGGCCAAAGGATACACGCAAGAAGAAGGAATAGACTATGATGAGACTTATGCTCCTGTAGCAAGGTTAGAAGCTATTCGTCTATTACTTGCGTTTGCTTGTTACAAAAATTTCAGGTTATTCCAAGTGGACGTCAAAAGTGCTTTCCTAAATGGACTTATCCAAGAGGAAGTTTATGTGGAACAACCGCCTGGGTTTGAAGACCCAAAGAAGCCGACTCGGTCAGACCGAAAAGGCATTGTATGGTCTAAAGCAAGCACCTCGAGCTTGGTACGACAGACTAAGTAAGTTCTTATTACAGAATGCTTTTGTCAAAGGTAAAGTAGATACTACTTTATTTATCAAAAAGGAAAACAAAAGCTTTTTACTCATTCAAATATATGTGGATGACATTATTTTTGGATCCTCTAATGAAAGTCTATGCAAGAAATTTTCTAAGTCTATGCAGGATGAGTTTGAAATGAGTATGATGGGAGAATTAACATTCTTTCTTGGCCTTCAAATAAAGCAATTGAAGGAAGGAACTTTCATTTACCAAGAAAAATATGCTAATGATCTTGTCAAAAGATTTGAATTGGAAAATTGCAAAAAGACTGATATACCAATGTCAAGTTCTTTGAAGATAGACAAAGATGAGGAATTGAAGAAAGTTGATCAAAAGCTGTACAGGAGCATCATCGGTTCACTTCTTTATCTTACTGCTTCTAGACCTGACATTTTGTTGAGTGTTTGCATCTGTGCTAGGTTTCAATCAGATCCTAGAGAATCCCATCTCAGTGCTGCAAAACGTATTATTAAATACGTTGCTTCATCCTCAAGCATTGGTCTTTGGTATCCTAAGAAGGGAGACTTTAATCTTCTGGGATATTCAGACGCAAATCTGGCCGGTTGCAGAGTCGATAGAAAGAGTACTTTAGGAACTTGCCAGTTGCTTGGAAGCAGGACAGTGTCTTGGTTTTCAAGGAAACAAAGCACTGTAGCTCTCTCAACAACATAAGCAGAGTATGTTGCCCTTGGAAGCTGCTGTTCACAAATTCTATGGATAAAACAACAGCTACAAGACTTTGGGATTGAAGACTCATGCACAGAAATCAAATGTGACAACACCAGCGCAATCAATCTTACCAAAAATTCAATTCTTCATTCAAGAGCAAAGCATATAGAAATTCGACATCACTTCATTAGAGATCATATTCAAAGTGGAGAAATCTCGATTCAATTTGTTGATTCAAAAAGTCAACTAGAGGATATATTCACAAAGCCTCTGGAGAAAAATCAATTTGATTTTATCCGCTCCAGACTCAACATTTTGAAGCTCAAAGAAGTTAAAGTCTAGAGACTCTCCAACCTTCAGACTCAGAAAGTTGATGACCGTCAGACTCAAATCTCTCAGACTCAGACGTTGATGACTATAGACTGTAAGTTGTTACTTTATCTAAACTCGAAAAGGTATGATCTTTCGTTCAGTTTTTTTGTAGTCTTCGTGAAAATCGAAAAACTTGTCTTTTCAAAAGGATTAATTTTGGCAGTTATTGATTTCGAAAAGAGGTATTCGTACACTTTTCTTATACCGATTGAACTTCCCATTTTCAAAACTGAGTTATATATATACAGTTTTTACTTTCAATCTTCAAAACCCTAAAAGCATTCTCCTCTCAATCTGGTTTCTACTTCGAGTTCATCCTCGAGAAAGTTGTCATATTTTCTTGGGAAAGCAAGCAAAGGAATCTCTCAGCGACAAGAAGGATGTCTTCTTCGAGGAAGTCTTCAAGAATCGCGACAAGGGGACCGTAGAGGATGAATGAGGGACCTACCCACTTCGATCTCACTGAAGAGGAAGAACTATCGAGTCAGCATCAGAACCCGACTCATTCTCCACCACGTCACTCAACGCCTTCTACCCCACAAAGTGCGGGTCAACATCCGGAGGAAGAGATAATCGAGGACGCAGACCCAGTAAGAGTCCAAAAACCCTCGTTTATTTACAAACTTTACCGTGCGTTGAAAAGTACTGCGACTCCGATGAAATATGTGGATGATTTTCTTAAAGAAAAGAACTATGGGAATGAGTATATCTTTCTGAAGAAAATGGAGGATTTGGGAATTGCTCCCAAAGGTAAAGCAGAGGAAGCACTTGCGAATATTCCCAGTGATCCTCGTATGTCGGGACCAAATTTGACTGATGGAAACGACGATGACAAAATGTTCACTAATTTTCAACCGAGAATGGGTGTTGCTGCGAAGGTAAAGGGAAAGAGGATGGAGTTATTTAAATCGAAGGAACAGGAAAATTTGTTCTTCAAACTGCTGAAACGAGGGGTGATAAACCCTAGGAGTGTCGATTTCGATTTCTTGGATGCTGTGAATGTGAACTTGAGAGAGAAGTTCAATCTGCTTCAACTGGAACGTTTTTGCACTGACACCACGGACGGATATGCACAACTGACTGCATATTTCTATTCAAATCTTAGCTTTATCGATGCGAATAGAATATCTTTCAGTGTTCGAGATCAGGATTATGTGTTGGATGTGGATATGTTGGCGGACATAATTGGAGTTGAACGAGGATGTTATCAATCAGTCAAAGTCTCAGTTGCTCGTGCCACAATGGACCTTGTCGAAGATAGAAATATTGAGGGAAAAATCATCTATTCAAGGATGTGTGCCATCAATATTGTGTTGCACAAAATTGTAATCAATTGCATTAGGCCGAAGTCTACATCAAAGACTGATGTGTCTAATTCCGAAGCAAAATTGATGTACGCGATCAACTCAGGGAAGAAGTTCTCTCTCCCTCACACCATTCTATTTCACATGTATAGAGCAATGTCAAAAGACAAGGGACAATTGCCTTATCCAGGTCTGGTGACCAAGATCTTCAGACACATGAATATTGAACCTCCACACACTCTTTGTGTTCGACCGTGCGATAAGATGGTGGTAAGTTTAAAGATGTTGACAAAGATGCGTCTGAAAGAACTTTCTAAGGCAATGGAGAAATTCAGAGTGAAGACTCCAGTTCCGTCTGCTTCAAAAAGAAAGGGAAAGGAAGCCATTGGTGCCCCATCCAAGAAGAAGAGAACTCTCATCTTGGACGATGAAGATGATGAGGAAGATCTCACAATCACTGCCTTGATAAGGACAAGACGTTTGGTTCCCCAATCAACAGAACAGCAGAAGAAACAGAGAGAAGAAGAAGAAAAAGACAAGAACAGAGACAAAGAAGAGTAGAGAGAGAAGGAGAAAGAAGCTGAAGAAGAAGGAGAAGAAGAGCAAGAAAAGTCTGCAGCTGAATCTGGAGAGAAGGATACAGAAGAGCATGATCATCACTCTTCCTCTCTTGATGTCCTAGAGACAGGGGGAGTTGGCAAGCAAGAAAGGTCCTCACCTCATGCTGCCAATAGTGAAGGTCTAAGGCAATCTCCAGCAGCCCCAGAAGAATTTCAGGCTTCTCAATTGCCTGAAGAAGGTCACGATACGTCATAACCAAATCTGCAAGACTATACTGAAGCGCCATCGTCTGCATTCACTCCATCTGAGAAAGCAAATGCCAGTACACAGACGGATAATTTTGCAGATTTTCGTCGTATTATGGATATTCTTCTGGAAATGCGTGGCCAAATCTATGCTCTGGACTGTGAAATTCAAGCCATGAAGAATGCTGGACAAGCATCTTCAGTTACCCTGGAGGATAAAATGAAAGACCTCGCTCTACAACTTCAAGCCAATGCCAAAGGAGAGGAGGTAACACAACTAAGGGAGGACTTGAAGAGGCTAGAAGGAGTAGTCCAGTCCATGGAAGATTTCCAGATCGTGCGCATTCCCAAGCAGACATGACTCATTTCTCACCTTTTTAATGATGACAAAAATGGGGAGAAGCAATTTGAACCAACCAACCAACTAACTTTCTTTGACGTTAAATTTATTTATTTTTTGGTTGAATATGTTTGTTTATGAATTGAGTAAACTTGGGTGTAAACTTGAACTTGACTGAATTGGCTGTGGATTTAGATGCTTAACTCGTTTGCATTTATTTCAAGTATTGTTATATGGTATTACTCATGAAAGACTAACCAATTTTCTGTGGATGCAGAGTCTGGTTATTTTGTTAAATTTTATGAGATAGCCATATTGCTTGAGAAATGTTTTTGCAGGTCAAAGTGGTTCAAATCTACAGGAAAGTTTTGTCACCATCAAAAAGGGGGAGATTGTTGGAGAAATCGTTCCAGAATATTTTGAAGCTGACAAAACGTTTCCTTCAGTCTAGTTTGGGTATCTGCAGATCGTCTAGTTTAAAGTCTGAAGACTTTTGACTACCAGACTCAAGATTCAAGACTCAAGACTTGAGACTTAAGACTCAAGACTCAAGACTATTCTCATTGACAGTCTTTCTGATCCAGTGACGAAGGAAATCCAGAGCCGAAGTATATGGTTGAAGATTTAATCCTATCGTCTGGAGAAGATCTTTTGGTTGGATAAATATAACGGATTCTTTTGTTCGTATCTAGATCAATTGAAGATCCGATGGTCGACGAAGTATTCTTCGAAAGTTCTATTCTTGGAAACCAAGATCCTGATTGTATGGGCGAACAGGATTGATGGGCTATCGTCAGGTTCCTTTTATAACTCGAATGATCTTCTTGATTGATTCCGTCCAACGGGTAGATTGGAGGAATTCCTTTGGTAAGTGCCAACGGTATGATGGCATAAAGGAGTATAAAAAGGAAGACGTTCTAGTTGTTTGAGTACGTGATTGATAGAAAAATTCCAGAGTCTGAAGCACCTTGATTATTAGTCGATACAGTCTAAGCGAAATTGTATACACAGAGAGTGTCTATACTTGGTGATACCTTGAGCGAGTGTGGTAGATCATCTACACCGAGAAATCAAGGAAGATCAACACTGTAACATCTCTTTGTTCATAGTGGAATCCAGCCAAATTGGCTGTCAATGCAGAAGAGTGGACGTAGGCTTGAATCAAGCCGAACCACTATAAACCGCGTGTTTAATTCTCTCTTTCCTTACTTAGTCTTACGCTGATTATTACTCTTCGCAAATCCTTCAACTGTCTAAGTATTGCGCAAGTATACAGAAATTATCAAGAAAAATCTTTGTATACCTATTCACCCCCTCTAGGTACTTGTACTAGCAATATCGCTTGCATCCCTTACCATTGTCTAGCGACGGAATTTCGATTGCCTTTAAATCAAGTTTATTTCATAGATCATCCAATATTGTGAGAATCTTCTCACTTAAATCCCTCTGTAATCTCTGACACCAAAGATCTCTTCTTCCTACTTCGCTTGGCTCATCCTTTAGTTTTAGATTAAAGGTGTAAGCGGAATCATCTTGGATTTTCTTCGAGTTCACAGTCTGCGATACTTTCGTTTTGACATTCACGTGGAACGGTTTCCCGTCTTTCCTGAGTTTCTTCTTGACTTCCTCTAACAGCATAGTCTTCCTTACGCCTCCAGGCCCGTGGTCACTTTTAGCTTCTCACCATCCAGAGCTTTCCTTATGGTCCTGAAGGATGGAAGCTCGGGAATCAGTGATAGTGTCCCCCCATCACCGGCGGACGAATTCCAGTTGGGACCTCTAGGGACATGCCCCGGTGGAGCACTCTCGTGCATCTTGAGCAATCAATTCTCAATCTTCAATGCTACAATCCAGTTCACCCATTCCCAGAACCCTTTGCTACTACCACCCGAACTCCTCCCTCCACGAAGAAGAGATCGCGTTGATCCTAGAACTTTTAGGACTCGACATCCCTAGTGCATTTTTTTTTGGATGTTTTATGATAATCTCTACTGGTTTAATGAATTGATATCTATGTTTATCATGTGCTTATCTGCTGATCTTTTTTATTATGACAAAAAGGAGGAGAGTAGTTGAGTCGTTGCGATGTGAGATGCGATGATTATAAGTAATGATTATGTATGCTTTCATTGGATGGCACGTTAAGAGAAACTGAGATGATACCTAAATGTTGAGCGAACGACATGAGTATATGTTGTGCTGATAGTCACCTTATTCGCGCCTCATCGTAAGGATTTACAGCAGCCCTGCTATGTTCGCTTATATTGAGTTCAAATCGATTAAACAGTAAGGCCTCGTGAACAGGCGGGTGGCACTTCCTGTGGGTTGTGTAGCTGGAGTCCATCGCTGAAGAAAGCGGTAGCACCATCCCAAACGAGCTATGAGAGGCGACAGTGAAAAAGGGGTGTATCGTGAGGGGGCCAGCAAGAGGAGGCTCTCCACCACGATGCTGTTGTGACTTTCCTGATACACAGCAAGTGGAACTCGATGCTCGAGAGCGTGTTTCCCGAGAAGTCGATGGTGTGCTACCTGCTTTTTTGCCGATGAGTAGGAGAAAAGTCGACTTGTGAGTAATCCGTGAAAGGATGTATGCAAGTTTTGACATGACGAATGTAGGCGACAAGCATGCGGTGGAAAGGATTATTTATCCAAATCTTGCACGACGATTGTCCTTAGACTCCTTTTCACCCTCATTCATTGAAACACGATAGTCAACTGGTGTCGTCAGAGGTGACGGCGACTGTGTGATGGTTAGAAGTGACGATGATCAGCTATTTTGATAGTGGTCCTCATGCAATGACTGGCAAAGCAATATCCAGATGCATCACTCCTTCGTTCCACCATTGCAAGATAACATGACATATTAAATCAACTTTTAAAATTTTTTATCCAATCCCGGATTTATTCCATTATTATGTTGGATTTCTTATCCGGCATTTTTAAAATGACTAGTCTTCGAAACGGCGCTTGATTCATGGACCCGAGCCTTTGGATAAGAATATTGTCTCCGTGATTTCGGGATTTTACCTAGCAATATTGGGCTCATTGGAAAGCTGTCTGCGCGCTCGTTCCAGCAGCGCAATAATCACACGAATCGGACGTCAGACGGAAGAGATGCGAGCCCGGAAAGATCTAGCCTCCACTTGTAGGTTGCCCATGTCCAGTTTAGAAAAATTGCTAAATCAATAGCGTTTCCTACTTGACCGCTTCCCTTCTTCGGGACGAGTGCCCCCAAAAACTGCTAGGCTGTATCCAGTAAAACACCACCAGCTCCTGCTTCCCCTCCTCCTCCTCCTCCCTCCTCCCTCCCTTCCTCCACCAACCTTCTCTCTTTTTCTAATTCTCTATGCTTTCACAGCCTCTCTTTGTCAATCTCCCTCCCTCCCTTCCTCCTCCAACATTCTCTCTTTTCTCATTCTCTCTGCTTTCACAGCCTCTCTCTGTCAATCTCCCTCCCTCCCTCCCTCTCTCTCTCTCTCTCTCAGAGTCGTGTGTACCCGCCCCGCCTCGCCCTCCCTCCGTCTCCCTGTGCCCTCTGAGAACACTTCAAGGAAAACTTCAATAGAGACCATGTCGCGGGCGACAACAATTCCGTTGCTGCTCATCTGCAGCTGTAAGTTGGTTTGCTTTTCGATGTGGACTTATTCTTTGGGAAACCTATATTTTCTTTTCCTTTTCTAAATCGCGTCATCCGCAGGTGTGGCAATGTCCATCGCTTTGGTTGATCCTCTGCAAGTCCTAGTCGATAACAACACCGGCAAGGTGCTTCACTTGAGGTTGGTTTATCGTAATCCCAGTTCCGGTCCCCCAAACCAGGATTACCCTCCACTAGCCCCGAACAGCACCACCTGGATGAACATCACGCAGGATCGCCCTTGGCGTCTCTTTGGCGCCACCGATTGCTCGTTGGACAGTTCCGGCCGTCTCATGAACTGTATCACCGGGGACTGTGGACAGGGAGGGTGTACCTTGGAGGACCGGCCAATCGCAACCATGCTTGCTTACGACAACGGGACCTTGAAACCAACCACGGCGATGGGCTACAACGTAGGATTCGAGGGAAAATTCCAATGCTCCGGCTGTCCCACCTTCACCTGCGTGATTCCCCTGCATACGTGCCCCAAGAACCTAATGATCTCCGACGACTCGGGATCGATTGTTGGGTGCAACCCAGGGCTCGGGTTCCCCTCCGGGGAGGACTGCCCGGCGCCTGATCCTTACTCTCATCTCCCATCACACGGCGTCACCTGTCCATTCGACAATGCGATTTTGAAGCTCAGCTTCAGTTCAATATAGTGGTACTCCGAGACGAGGTGAGTGTATCCCATCTCAGCACCGTGCAGGGGATTGAGACCGCGTTCCTAATTTCGTGATATCCCTTGATGATCCAAGATTGCAATTTTTTCTGCTCTTTATCTGACTGCGTGATATCAAGTGTTCCCCTTTTTCTTACGAAGCATTTATTATAATGTCTTCCAATTTCTCTGCCCCATCGATCTTCGTCCGTTAGTCAAGTCTACCAAGGCGGGCGGAGATGGTCATGCCCCCCTCCAAACGCTCAAAGAAAACTAGCTCATCCAAAGACAGGTCGCCATTTCTCTCTTTTTATCTAGAAGGTCTTTCCAGCTTGAATTAATGCCCCCATTTATCACGGCTTCCCGAAACAAATATGCAGCAAAAGTCAAGTGATTCAGACGATGACCGCAAAGTTTGCAGCCCACAAACTTTGACAAAGCCCAACCCTCCAATTTAGGAGCGTGACGTCAAGAGTTCCTCCTTTTCTTGCCAAAGGCAGTGGCAAATGGGGGGATTGAGTCTGGCACGGCCAGGTCGAAAATTGATTGACCTATATTTGACCAATTTAACTCGTTTTGACCCATATTCTTATATCTTAAATCTAGTGACCTATACCTGACCAAACCTGTATTGCTAAAACCTATTAATATTCTAAGAAAACCCACTTATACTATATGCTAATTGGATTAAAACTTCAAAATTATATGCTAATTGGATTAAAACTTCAAATTAAATTAAAAATAGTAAATTAAATTAAATTAAAAAATTTAAAAAAAACTATAAATTGAAATATTTATAAAAAATTAGAATATGCACATGCTTCTCTTATTTGAAGTGAACATACCATTGAATAACTAAGGAAAGCCTTGCTTGGCTTGCCGCCCTACCGACTGCTGGCTAAGGAAGAAAGAAAAGGAAAGAAAAAAGAAAAGAAAAAAAATTGAAATATGAAAAATAATTATACTTTTGATGTTTTATTAAAACAAACATTTTTATAAAGTTAAAAAAGGCCATAAGTGGGTTTCCTTTCCTAATAACCCATTTTGACCCATTTCTTTTTGTATTTTACTTTCTCAAACCCATTTTTGACTCATATTTAATTTTTATTTGATCAATTTCTGACCCATATTTAACTTTCACTTAACTTATATATGATCCATTTAACTAAAAATGGATCATATTATGGGTTCATGACCCATTTTGCCAAATCTAGCTAAAGGGAACTCTTTCAAGGTCCTCTCATTTCTCTGCCTATCGATCTTCATTTGTTCCAGTCAAAAGCAAAGGCGAGCGGAGATGGTCATACTCCCCTCCACAATTCATCCATCCTCAAAGAAACAAAGCACTTGTTTTCTTTGCTATGGAGCACCCGTAGATACACGGGATTGGGACATGTGAAGTCGAAATCAACCTCAGATAGCCGCTTAGGCCTTACGTTTACAGAAGGAAAAAAAATGAAGATCTCTGGCTAGTTGGAGTACGTGAATATGAGCTTAATAACGATAGGTGTCATATTATATTAGACTACTAAGATTAAGCTGATTGTAATTTATATAAGTCTAAAGGGTCTTCTACTATTCATTTGGCAATGTAAAAATATTACATCCGTCTCTTTTTCGTCTAAATTGCCACTGCTTTCCATTTTGTGTACATATGTTCACTTCCCGTTAGTCAAATTTTACATGCCACATCTAGTCCTATTTGCATGTGAGAGATGGTGTTAAAAGTGTCTTGTATCGCTTGATAACAGTCTTTCACCTAATATTTTAAGTTTTTGGATTGGACATACTAATAATAGGAAATTTAAGCACTGCTAAAATCATATTTCATGTAATTAATGACCCCATTCATTTAGATTATCTGTGTGTAAAATCATTTAGTACATCAACAAAATTCAAGAAGAAAGTTAGACAATGGTTTCGGAAAACATGCTAAACAGCTATTGCTGAGACGTGAACATGTGATATTAACAGCGAGACTAGGATATGAAGAAGAAAGATTAAGATGAATCCAATTAAAGTTCTAGTGTTTCTGCGACTGGGTGATACGTATATTAAATCCCTGTGAATAGTTTATGAACTTTTGTCGTCCATGATACACATATTTTTATTTTAGAGTCCATTCAAGACTGCAATTCCAAATTCTGCATAGTTTTCGAGTAAATCTACTTTCATTAGCATGATGAACATAACACTTTGTGTGCCTGACATGTTCATTGTAGGAGTTTGGACTTCATCGGGCGCATGGCGATGAAATCGCATGATACTTTGTGGCGATCTGACATCGATTGGAAAGAGACACCGAGAGAGACAAAATGAGAGGGAGTGATGTCCAAAAGTTCTAAGGTTTAATCCAAATTTTATGTACGTAAAAATGTATTTATGATTATTTTATTAAGGACTTAATCATATAGTATGTGATTGTATCAAATGATATTGTATTATTAATAGCATGACTGTTACGATACTATATATGTAATAAGTTGTGAACTTGACACGTGTAATATAATAGCCATTTTCACAACCAGACACATTGTGAAGAGTGAGGCGAGATGCTGAGAAAGTGTTAGTGAGTGGGCTGTCGACTGTGGCCCGTGGGCCATTTGTGTTTCTTAAATTTTAGTTGTCAAACGTAATGAAGCAATTTATTTCGAAAAAAATTTCCTGACCGTTCTATTTGGGAACTGACTTGGGCTGTTTAGTTCTCGGGTAGAATCAGCAAGTTCTACATTCAAAATCGAGAACTGAAATTAAGTCTGGTGGGGTTCCAAGTTTTTTAGTAGTGAAACCATTTGGTTCTTTTTAACAGGTCTGTATCGTTATCTTCATATCTTGAGTTTGGGGCAAAATTGAAGGTTACTAACTTGAGTTGAGACTTAGAGAATTTAGAAATAATTATGCAAAAAGGCATAAACCTATTGTAAGCCGGTCAATTTAGCCATAAATCTTTCAATTATGTCAATTTAGTCATAAATCATTTAATGATTTGTCAATTTAATCCTAAACCTTTCAATTGCATAAATTTAGTCCTAAACCTACTGAAAATTTGTCAATTTAGTCTTAAACCTATTATTTGGATAGTTAGTCAGAATAATTACATTGATAAATTATTAATAAGTTCGAGATTAAATTGATAAATCATCACAAGATTTATAACTAAACTGATAAATTATCAAAAGATTTAAGACTAAATTAACTATCATATAATATGTTTACGACTTTTTGAATAACTTTTTTTTTTTTGAAAAATTAGGTTGGTACCAAAGGTGAGATGCCCGGGAGACCCGGTACTTGGGAGACATCCTTCAGATCAAAGAAAGGGTTGGGGGCCCAGACATCAAAGGGCAATCGCGCCTTTGATTGATAAGATACGAGTGATTGACATAACACGCATGTAAACTCATTAATTCACAATATGGATAATAATCATATTTGTAACTCATCGTTCCAAAGATTCGTGGGAGTAAAATATTGCCCATCTCGTGGTGTCTCTCCTACCCCTAGAGGGCTAAGCATAGTCAATCGGGTACAACCCTTTCCCTGCACCATCCCAGGGTTTATTCCTCTGGCCAACCCCATCACGACTCTCTCTCTCTCTCTCTCTCTCTCTCTCTCTCTCCCGGTTCCTTCTTCCTTCCTTTCCCCACTCCCCACGAACTCTACTCTATCTGTGCTCCCGCTGAAGAGCCGTTTCTTCCCTCTACACGAGTCGACCACCGGCCACTGACAGCAGCACTGCGCCACCACCACAACCCTAACTTTTCACTCCCTCCGCCTCCCTCCCTTGACAAATATCGTTCAATTTCTCCATCGCCACTCCACCACCTGATTTATAACCCAGCAGTCTTTTAATTTTTATGCTCGAATATTATCCATGCGAAGCACGAGATATATTTCACGTAATTCAACTTTAATCTTTCTTTATGCAGCAAAGATTTTCATGTGCCATAAGATGATATCTTTGAAGTTGAGCAAACAATTATTTCACCGTAAATCGTTCATCCCAAGTCTGTAAAATCTTGTGTGATTGTGCAAGTATGTGAAATCTTTGACGGTAGTAGATGAAGCTACGATAAAAAGAAAAAGGATATGATCAGAAACGGGATCCACAAACCTGGGCACATTTAGAGCTCAGTTTAACACGTTCGGAGTTGGCGCGAGCATCATCCAGTCCTTCCGGTCCTTGCTAGATCATAATTCAGCAAAGACCTTAAGATGACATTTTCGAGAAGAAGAGAGATGTGAACGAGGAACTGAGGAAGTATTTGCCCTATATATATATATGAGACACAAGTTTTAAACGTCCTAAACGTCGTTTTAAACGTCCCAAAATGTCTTAAAAGTCTTGAACGTTTTTTTAGGTCGACTTTATTTGAAAGCTGCTTAACGTTGCTTGGAAGTCATTCCAAGGAAAAATATGAAAGGAAGACTTTAGATTGATGAAGTCGTTGCAGCCGGTACCTTAAGATTCCAACTTGTACCGCAAATAAATAAATAAATAAATAAATAAACATTAAATAAAGACTTCAGTAAATTTGAACAAAGATGGACATAAGAGGTTAAACAATTGAAACGTTCAAATTAAGGATGTAGAAGGCCGTTGCATAAAGTTTTCTTTCCACTGACTATGTATATTCCAATTTTCTTTAAAAATATTGTTGAATCCATTTGTGGTGCAGTTAAAAGAAATATATATATGAGATCGAACGATAATATTGTCAATAATTATCTCATGACAACAACCGTCTTAACCTAGTAACTTGATGATAATTACCATTATATGAGATAATGACTTTTTAACCTTGATAAAATGGATGGTGGACCATTAAAGAACCTTATGTTGTAGTTCCATCGAAAGGCCATTAAAAAGTAATGCAACATGTCTCTTATTCTGAACTGTATGTGCTAAGCAGCATGCTGGTGAAGTAGTTGAGCGGTGTGCGTTGGAAGACATATTTCTTTTTAGGAGACCAGCGAATGCTTTGCCATCTGCAGTCTACCGTTTGGACATAAATCATAAGATCCCAGCGTTCGATTCGTCTAATGCCTGTTCTCACTACAGGAGGAACATTTGCTGAGGCAATCCTTTGATATTGTGTTTCTTTTCTTGTACTGTTACATCTGAATCAGTTTAGCACCTCCACCACACCGGATCCAGATGCACCGCCATTGCTCGCATGCTGCAAACCACGCCTCCACGCCAGTGCCGCTGTCTCACCCTGTCCCGCCACCATTGCTTTGCTCAAGATCGCCAGCTCCCCCTTGTCTATTCTTCGTCAGCTTCTGTTTCTGCTTGGTTGTCGCGATGCAGTAGCGACGCACGGACTGCGGCCAGCTGCAGAGGCTCGGCTGGGCATCATGACCAGTGGTCCAGGCTGGTTGCTTGGGGTCGTGGTGTCGTGCACAGTGAGCTGCGTGGGTGGGTACTGAACAGATGACAAGGGCAAAATGGGGAAGATGAAAAGAAGCAAAAAAGCGAAAGATACATGAGCATATGTTGAATTATGTCCCGAGTTTCAATCATTTACAGATATTGACCGGCTTGTTAAAGAAAAAGAAAATCTTAAAATATGCAAGGTTGGACCGATCGAATCTTGTACCGTGGAAGGCGTATTTAACAAGAGGCAAAAATATTGGACGCTGGGAAAGAAAAGATGGGCTCACATATTCTGCAGTTTATATATATATATATATATATATATATATATATATATATATATATATTATTTTGTGGGTAAAAAGGTAAATGTCACGAGTGGACAGGAGCAAGGGTTTCTTTTATTCTGTTTTTGAGTGACCGACCAGTAGGTCTTCTTGAAAAAGAAAGAGACGAGCCGCAGAGAAAAAGAAGCTGCACAGCGAAGACTCCTTGAGAACTCGCGCAAATGGATGAGCGTATAGTGTGCTTATGGGTTCAGCCATACGGTCGTGGAGAGTTCTTGAACACTGGTATTGATACTCAGACTAAATTACATAAATCTTTATTCCTCATTTAATTCTCTGTTTTTTTTTTTTCCGCATTGACTTAATTCACAACATCCTGTCATTTTTTTGTTAATATTACAACAATTGGTATCAAAGCTTGGGATTGGATTCCTTAATTGTGATTTGTTGCTTGTCTGATTATTATTTAGAAATTTTGCTATTGCAATTATGTCCGAGGCTAAAGCTGAGATTGAGAAGTTTAACGGGAGGAACTTTGAGTTATGGAGTATCAAGATGCATGCTTTGTTGACAACCAAAGGTTTAGCTAAGGTACTGGATGATGAAGATGAGTTGCTAATTATAATGAGAGCCTCTAATAAGGTAGAGTTAATGGAGAGAATAAAGAGCACAATCCTATTAAATTTGCCAAATGAGGTGTTGATAGAGATAGCCGAAGAGAAGGATGCCGCACATTATAGGCAAAACTTCAGGCACTCTAGGGTTTGAATAATCGCTTGTTTATGTTGAAGAGAATGTTTTAGTTTAGATATACTAAAGGTACTACTATTGGATCCCATGGGGATGAATTCAATAAACTCATGATAGATTTGAAGAATGTCGATAAGATATTTAATGATGAAGAGCGGGGCATATTGTCATTAGCTTATTTATCAAAGTCATGAGAGCACTTTACTGATTCATTATTATAGGGGTGTACCACAATTACCTCAAAAGAGGTAAATTCCGCTTTATTCTCTAGGAAGTGGCAAAGAAAGTTTCGAACGACAATTCGATGCAGGGGTAGCATAGGGACTAGCGATTCGAGGTAGAGATCAACATCAAGTGCTTAGTAGTGGTAGAGCATAAAAGCAAGTCGAAATCATGCCATAGAAAGTCCAAGGGACGCGTGAAGTGCTTTGAGTGTCACGAGGAGGGACACATTAGGAGAGATTGTTTGAAACGGAGGGACAAAACTAATAGGCAGAATGCCACAAGTAATGTGGCAAACGTTGCTAAACAGAGCATTAGTGAGGTAAAGGCTATTTTATGTGACTACTAGTTCATTAAGAGACAAATGTGTGCTAGATTCAGGGTGTTCTTATCATACGACACCTCATAAAAACTAGTTTACTACTTATCAGGCTGCAGATGGTAGTACAATTCTTTTGGGGAATAACATAGCCTGCAAGGCTATGGAGATCTGGACAATTCGTATTTGGATGCACGATGGGATGTTCTGCTGATTAACATACGTGAGGCACATATCGGAGATTAAGAAAAACCTTATTTCTCTAGGGACACTTGATGATATTGGGTGTAGGTACACTACTGAAAGTGGAGTATTGAATGACTCTTAAGATGCCATGATAGTGATGAATGGAAAGAAAATGAATACTCTCTATTATCTATTGACAGAGGACATGACTCAAATTGTAATAGTTTTGTCAGGTGAGTCAAACTCTAACTTGACTCAATTATGGCATATGCATTTAGAGTATATGAGTAAGGTAGGCATGACGATGCTGAGTGAAGGAGATTTGTTGAAGGGTCAAAAGATAGGGAAGATGGACTTATGTAAGCACTATATCTTTGGGAAGCATCATTGAATTAAGTTTATTATAGTTTGTTCATTCAACCAAGCAGCCAGTTGAATACATTCATTCAAATGTCTCTAGCCCATCTCCGGTTCCTTCGAAATGAAGTGCTCAATATATACTGACATTTATCGATGACTATTTGAGAAATGTATGGGTATACTTTCTGAAGCATAAATACAATGTGTTTGATCAGTTCAAGAAATTTAATGCATTGATAGAAAAACGGTGAATGGATCAAGTGCCTAAGAACCGATAATGGCATGAAGTTCTGTATTAAAGATTTTACTGAATTTTGCAAAAGAAAGGATTGTGAGACATCGCACGGCATTCGGGACACCATAACAAAATGGTGTAGCGTATTGATTTATAATGGAATTGGTTTTTGTTCATTCAGAGTAAAAGATCAGAACTTTGCTTGAACGAGCTCAAGGCATGCTTTCACATACAAGAGTTAGTAAGGAATTTTGAGCTAAAGCAATGAATATGGCATGTTATCTGGTCAATCGATCTCCATCATTTACTATTAAGTGGAAAACTCTTGAGGAAGTATGGTCGAAGAAACCTATTGATTACTTTGGATTATAAGTATTCAGATGTCCTGCATATGCTCTTGTGAGTGATAATAAGCTTGAGCCGAAGGCGAAGAAGTGGACATTTTTAGGTTATGCACATGAGGTGAAAAGCTATTGGCTGTGGTGTACTAATCCTAGATCACCTAGTTTTATAATCAGCAAATACATAATCTTCGACGAGACTGCAACACTTCAATAGAGGAGCCAAGACACAACCAACAGAGCAAACATATCATGATGTTATTAGTGAGGTGGAGTTTCAAATAGAGACTTCGAGACCTCGAAGGTAATAGAAGTTGAGGCCGCAGTTCTTGAAGTCGATAATAGTGAACAACCAGCACTGTCATAGCACACTATAGCTGCATACTGATAGATAAGGCAAATTAAATCACCAATATGTTATGATTATATAGATGTTGCTTATGCATTGACTATAAGTGACGAGGTGGAGACATATAAGCCTTCATCTTACTTTGAGGCTTGCAATAGTTAGGGGTTATGAGTGAAGGGATGAAATCAGTCTATCGGAATCAGATGTAAGAGCTAGTTAAAGTACCCAAGAGTCAAAAGATTGTCAGAAGTAAATGGGTCTTTAGATGGAAGGAAGACATTCTCGGTGTCAAGGCCGCGAGGTATAAGGCAAGACTTGTGACAAAGAAATATATACAATGGAAGGACATTGACTACAATGAGATGTTATTTCTTGTAATAAGACATACTTCTATTCGTGTTTTACTTGCCTTAGTTGCTGCACAGGATCTCAAGCTAGAGCAGCTAGATGTGAAAACTATGTTTCTTCACAGTGAGTTGAAGGAGTGGATTTACATGAGGCACCTAAAGGGATTTGCTATTTCAGGTAAGAAAGATCATGTTTGCTTGCTAAATTTTTTTGTATGGGCTGAAATAGTATCCTAGGCTGTGGTATAAGCATTTTGATGTTTTCATGACTATTCAAGACTATTCAAAAAGTCAGATGGATAGATGTGTTTACTTTAGGAAGTTAGAGAATGGTTCTTTAATTTATCTACTCTTATTTGTTGATGACATGTTGATAGAAGTTAAGAAAATGTTTGATATTGATGTGCTGAAGGGACAGTTGAATACTGAGTTTAAGATGAAAGATTTAGGTGTTGCAAGGAAAATGTTGGGTGTGGAGATTTTATGTGATGTGGCTACATGACCTTTACGTCTATTTCAAAAGAAATATATTAAGAATATTATGGCACGTTTTAACATACAATCGGCAAAATTTGACAAAACACTTCAAATTTTCAGATAAATTTTCACTACAAACTGAGGAGGAGGAGGATAATCATATGTCCCATGTTCCTTATTTTAGTGTCGTGGGTAATATTATATATGCTATGTACTAGGTCTGATATTTCATAAGCTGTGAGTGTAGTTGATCGCTATATGAAACATCCTAGTAAAACTCATTGGGAAGTTGTAAAATATATCCTCAAATATTTGAAAGGGACAACAGATATGAGCATAGTGTACATGAGGGACAACAATGGCAGTAAGACCATTGGTTATGTGGATTTGAATTACTCCGGTGACTTAGATGATTGCAGGTCTTAGTGGGATTTGTGTTTATGCCAGTAGGTGGTGCAGTGCGCTGGAAAACGTCCTTATAGGATCACATTGCCTTGTTTTTTTACTAAGGCATAGTACATGGCATTAACCTTTATAGTGAAAAAGGCGATATGATTATAAAGTTTGCTCTTAGGCTTTGGGCTAGAACAAAAAAGTGTTGATATACATTGTGATAACCAATGTGCGATATATCTGGCATATAATCTAGTTTATCACGAGTGAACAAAACATATTAATATCAAGTACCACTTCATCCAAGATGTCTTAGTAAATGGTAATGTTATTGTGAAAAAGATTACTACAATAGAAAACCCATCAAACATGATAACTAAGCCTATTCCTTTGGTGAAGCTCAAGCTTTGCTTGAGCACAATTAGCGTTTGTGAAGAGTGAGCACCCGTCGAGGTATTGGGAGAGTAGTATGAATGATGAATATTATAACTTGACTTTAAACATCGAGTCAAATTAGAGAATTGTTAAATTATGTTTCAAGTTTATATCAATTGGCTTGTTAAAGAAAAAAAAAAAATCTTAAAATATGCAAGGTTGAAGCGATCAAATCTTGTACGATGGAAGACGTCTTTAACAAGAGGCAAAATAATGGACACTACAAGACAAAAGATGGGCCGACATATTCTACAATTTCTTTATATATATGTATCATTTTGTGAGGTAGAAAGGTAATTATCACAAGAGGGCAAGAGCAAAGGTTTCTTTTATTCTGTTTTTGAGTGGCCAAATAGTATGTTTTCTTGAAAAAGAAAGAGACGAGTGGCAAAGAATAAGAAGTTGCAGAGCGAAGACTCCTTGAGAACCTGCACAAAAGGATGAGCAGACAGTCTACATTTGGGTTCAGCCGTATGATCGTGGAGAGTTATTGAACACTTGAGATTTGTGCTGTGAGTTTACATCAAATTGAGTTGTTTATTTGTAAACACTTTGGATTTGATCTTAAATTTAAGTATGTGAGACTCTTAATCATGTGAGTGATTGTAACTTTGATTTTCTAATTATAGTAGATTATTTGCAACTGACTCTTTCCATGAATGTAAGTACCGATGTTTAGATCGAACCACATAAATCTTTAATATCCTATTATTCCTCATTTAATTCTTTGGTTTTTTTTTTTTTTTTTTTTTTTTTTTTGCAATGACTTAATTCACAAGATCCCGCTGTTTCCGCGTTAGTATTACAACAACAAAGAAAAGGAACGAGGATATCTAATCTAGACTATCCAATTTGCTTGTTTTAATCAAGTATCTTGATTAGCATTTATGGGATAGAGGGTATTGGTAAAATGACTATTATGGAGCACATGCATAATAGACTACTCGAAGAAGCAAACTATTACAATGTGTTGTGGATGACTATTTCATTAAATTTTAACATGGGAAAGTTGCAAGACAGCATTTGGGAGGCACTAAGTTTAGGCACGATACAAGAAAAGGATGTGAGGAAATGAGCGGCAATGTTGTTCAGTTGTTTAAGTAAAAGAGGGAACGCAATAATAATACTCAATGATTTGTGGGAATGTTTTGATCTTGAAGAGGTGGGAATCTATATTAGAGTAGATCAATATAAGTTGGCCTAAACCACTCGATCCTCTAATATATGTTATTAGATGCATTGTCAAAAGAAGATAAAATTGAACCTCTATTAAAAAAAAGAAGCAAGAGTTTGATAATAAAGATGTGACTCCTCTTCCATATCCTACGATCTAAAAACAATTCGTTTGTAGTCTTGTAAATTTCAGTGTTAGTCACCCTAACATCACTGATGCTGTTTAGATTGTTAGCCAATTCATAACCACGACATATATGGTTTACTTTGCTACAATTCTTAACTTTGTACTTACTCTTTCTTATAATTAACAATTTATTTTGATGCTAATAGGCTCAATGACCATCTTAATCACTGCTCCTCGATAAGCAACTCACGTATCCCATGGCACAAATTGAAACACACTGCTGTCGTTGGATCTAGTATGGAAGCAAAATATCTTATTATTGCTGATACGACATCATAACTATTAGGGTTGCGACAATTACTACAAGATGTGGAAGTCTGTCATTATATATTATTTTATCGCAACGACCGTAGTGCTATCCAAATAGTACATGATGATGTTTCCACGAGCACAGAAACACATTGATATTGACAATCATTTTATACGAAATCATATGCTTCACGGCACTATTTGCCTCATTTCTACTTCATCGGTTGATCAAATTAGTGATGTCTTCTCAAAGGCACATGTACGAAGGCATTTCTGGATCTTTCTCTAAACTCCACTTGACTTTTTCTAAGTCACATTGAGTTTGAGGGGATATTAGAAATCATTGAAAGATAGTAGAAGATTTTCTGTATCTTTCTTGATCTTACTTGATTTTATGTATCTCTCAACATTGTGCATTATCTCTCTTGATTATGCATATTCTTTGTTGATAAGCATATCTTCAATTGATCCTGATTGATTTTAATTGATATTATAATATCTTGTTACCTTATATACTCTACCTGTAAAGCCTATCATGTTACACAGCATTTTCTTCCTCATTATTTTTATCTTTGACTCTTAAAGAAGACAGCTAAGAAATCATTCCATGTTCAGCCCACGTACACCTAAACGAGAAATATAACAGTACATAATGGAAACAAGATTACCATCTCCAACAGAGTTTCAAACATTTTCAAATCTCCAAAGTGCATGTACCCCCGGGCTACGACGTTGAGGACGACAGCTTCTTCTATGCCTTTAGAACCTTCATCACTTTGTCCCTTAGCAGCTTAAGTTTGCTTGAAATTCATGTGCAACCAGTAGCAAATAAACAAATGATACAAAATGACTTGTTTTCTTGAGTTTTTATTAGCTACGGCACATCTGGAGCTCAATTGGATGTGTTCTTGAGTTTTTGAGAACCAGATACTCTGCTAATTTCATAATTTTCTCTATCATGCCCTGCCAGATAAGGGTATCCCTGCTGAGTGCTAGCCTAGCTTCCAGGGAAACAAATGCGACTGATCGAATTAGTCAATGCAATAGCACGTTTCAAACAGATGTCAAAACCCTTTTTTTTTTTTTTTTTTGAGTCGACTCTATTTAAAAGCCACCGAACTACAGGTTGGAAGCTAGCTAAAGAAAAAAACATTAAACAAAGACTTCAATTGGTCAAGTCGTTGCACCCAGTCGTACGTAACTTTGCCACCTAACCTTCGTGGAAAAAGAGCTGGACGTCACCTTTCCTGTCCTTTTCGTGCCAACTCTTCAATATGTTACATTTGTTTTGGCCATTCTTCTCATCGATAGTATTAAGTTTCAAGTCTTCAGCATTGTGATGGAAGCATGATAGGAACCAAATTCAAAATATACAGCGTTAAACCCGCCGAATTTTCTGTCGAAACAAAGTCCAAGTCCTCTACGCGTTGCCTTTTTTTAAAAAAAAAAGAATTAATTTATAGGTTTGGAAAGTATTTCTTGGAATATGTGTTGCCTCGTGTACATCGGTGCAAGTGAAACTGCAATTGGAATTGCTTCAAGAGGATGGCGTGTTGAGGGAATTTTTTTTTCTCATTTTACACTCAAAAGAGAGTATTTTAGCATACATTTGTAACCGTAAAAAGGAATTTTTGTAAACGGCCTCATCTATCCTTAATTTGATGGTTAGTAAGAGATCAAATAGTTAAAACCTTCAAATTGAGGATGGATAAGATCGTCTGTATTAAAATTTCTTTACGTTGAAACCAACTTCAATTTGTAGAAGGTAACTCAAGTCCTTTTGCTCACGTCCAATGCTTCTCGAACAAACATCCGAATATTCACAATTTCCTTTTTCTTCTTTCCAATTCTGAAGTCTTTTGCATAACACAACATGTACCTGCACTCTAATTCAATTTTGGTCACGTTCAGTAGGTTCAAACTGAAGTCCTTTGCTCCATCAATCCTCCTTGTGTTCTGGATTTGGTTTTGTGTTCCGATATTGATGCTTTATTTCGATTTGCTTTATCATGAAGATTATGTACTTCTACATCATTTTGAGTAATAAATATAATTTTCTTTTGACAAAAAAAAATGAGAGGAAACCATAATTGCAAGAGGTCAATGTAACATCAACATCATCCTATCAATTTATTACATGTTCTAGAATCAAATTAATCTATTCCCTTGTAAGAATTAAAATTCATCCTCTAAAACGAGGTAATATGGGACATGACCCTCTGACACAGGTGGATAAGAAATTTGGAAAGAAAATTAGAATGTGATATGATACAATATACTTAGCCAATATATTAACACGGAATTAACATGCTTTAGTAAAACAAACCCTTTTCTTTTGCTGTTCCAGAAAAAAAAGGGGGGGGGAAGGGGGAATAATTGGTTTGCAAATTTAAAAAATTATGAACAATTGTCGCGGGCGAGATGCTTAGGAGATTCTGTGAAAGATTCCAGATCCGTACTGCTGTTAGTTTTATTTTGCCGAGTCAAGAAGAGAGCTCGGATCAAACACAGAACTCGGAAGTAGGGGTGAGTATGGTCTGGGTTTAGCCGGTCCAGTGCCTAACCTAGGGACCAACTTACATAGTATTGGTCCCCAATTTTTGGGACTAAAGACCAACCCTGTTGAGCTTGTGACCAAGGACCGAATCGATCCTATGGGTCCGATCTAATTCTAGAGTCATCTTACGACCAACCGACTATTTTTTTTTGTTTTTTTATTTCTTAAAAGGAAAAATTTACTATTTCAAATTACACATTTATCAACAATACGACATTGAGCAACTATCAAGCATAAATATAAGATATGGTAATAATATAAATTTACAATTGCTAAAAGCAACAAACCATAAAACGAACATGCAAGGCGAGTGAATAGAGGCGAGCGAAAAGGTAAGTGAGGCAAGTGAAGAGAGATGAGCCACGAGGCAAGTGGTGAGCAAAAAGCCGAGGCAAGTGGTGAGCAAAAAGCCAAGGTAAACGAGCGAGGCCAAGGTGAGTGAAAAGTTTTTTTTTTTTTTTTGGGGTTAAATTATGGTAAGGTTTCTTTTTACTTTCTAATTTACACGACAAATTAAAATGCAAAGAGAATAGAGGAGGCGCTAGAATTAAGAGTAGACAAAAGCATATAATATATAATACATTAGATATTAAAATATAATATATATATTATGTACAAGGTTGGTCTGGGTTGGATCAACCTTAAACTCTCAAGACCGAAAATCAACTCACACAGTGCAGGGTTCAGGGATCTCCAGACCAAGGACTTACCCAATTCCTCCAAGAACCAGATTAGGATTGGTTGGGTTGGGCCAGTTCAAGGTTGGTCCAAGATCACCCCTACTCGGAAGCACTCACATTTTTATATTCTAATTTGCTTTGGGAATTTTGTGACAAATGGCACGGCCTATTATAATTATATGGTCGAAGTCTTGATTCTCCCATCAATGAATATCATATTAGAAATTACTCTATTGGATTTGTCTATCTTTCTCATGCTTCATTTGTTTCACAAAAAATGTGACATATCTAGAAAATGTTCTTCATGAAAACTATAATATTTTACGGTACTCGGGTAAAACTTGAAAATGAACTAGAAAAATTTTGTGTAATTCGGTTTAGAAAATTCGATCCGGTTTTCCTTGTGCACTCATTTTAATATTTTTTTAAATTTTTTCTACTTTTTAATTTTTTTTTCTTTTCCCCTTTCTTCTCCTTTGGCGATCACTGGCGATCAATCATAAGCCAACCTCGAGCTTGTCGACGAGTTTAGGCTTGAGGCCCAAGGCCAATGAACTTGGAGCTCACCCGATTGGTGAGCGAGACCCTCTAACTTGCTGATCCGACGAGACCCAAGGCCAGCAAGCTCGAGGCTCACTTGATTGGCGTGCGCGTGCCAATCTAGCGAGCTTTGAACTTGCAGGCCTCAAGCCTTGCTAAATTGGCGAGCTTGAGCTCATTGGCAAGCTCAAGGCTCTTTCATGGTTGGTTGCCATGGTCGGCAACTAGTTGAAGAAAAAGAAAGGGGAAAAGAAAAAAATAAGGAAAAAATAAAAAAGAATAAAAAATCAATTTCAAAAAAATAATAAATAAATAAAGTTGAGGTTAGTAGGGACGTGAGATAAGAGAGAGTAAATGAGGAAAATGTTTTTCCTAATCTAAAAAGTGGAAAGCATTTTTCCTTATTTAGAAAGACTTTTTTTTCTTTTCATGGAAAATGTTTTTCCCAATCAATTTATTTTCATGAAACAAACACAGGAAAATCCGGAAAACCTATTATTAGAAATTATTTTCCGCCAAATGAACAGATTCTTAGATTACATTTCAGATTTTAAGTGAGGACAACACTTATCCATTCTATATCACTATCTGTTCAGTTTTCTCAAGAGCGAACAATGAGAAAAGACATTTATCACTCTCTGCGAAATTCCGGGAGTATCGTGCGGGATTGAGCCATCTCTGTCTTTCTCATCCATATTCCTCTCTTTCTTATTCTCGAATTTTGCACTTAAAATATAGCG
This sequence comes from Eucalyptus shirleyi, assembly GCA_017140165.1. Lineage (NCBI taxonomy): Eukaryota > Viridiplantae > Streptophyta > Magnoliopsida > Myrtales > Myrtaceae > Eucalyptus > Eucalyptus shirleyi. The sequence continues at coordinate 10,611,010 of CM029452.1, read as the reverse complement.
AAACCAATGATTCGCGTGTCATCTTCGGAATGCTTATGTGCACAAATGAAATACAAATATCGCTTTTGCTTTCCCAAAATGTTGATTTGCGTGGAGCTTAATTTACTTCACCATCAAGTTAACAACGAACACAATGCATTCCAACGCAAGTGTGGTTGGTTTTGGTGATTGCTTTTGAATATTTGAATTTTATTACGTATCGTTTTTTTTTTTTTTTTTGTATTCAAATTTGATTTTAAAATAGAATTACATGAAATATCTGTTACATTATTTTAGAGATTCTACATATATTCTAGGATATTATAGAATTATTCTTTGTATATTCTCTGGGATTGTTTTCCTATATATTTTATAGATTAGGTTTCATCGTATCTATTTATTCTAACCGTGTGCCTTAATGCTATATAGATCTTTTTCCTAAATCTTCTTCTATCATGATATCAGAGCAATTGTTCTAGACTTTTGTTTCTCTGGTGTGACGTATGTCGTCACTACGCCTTTGAGCACTGCTGCATCACTAGCAGTCAAGTTCACCACGGTTTGACGTTGCTGTTTGAAGCTCAGAACTCTTTGCCATTGCGTTCTTGTGGTTTCATTGATTTGACGATAGCACATTCATCATCTCATCGCCGGTTGCCTCCCATATGTCACACTTCACCACCCAATGAAATCTCGACACGCGTGCTCTCACGCGTTGTCGTTATTAGAGTTTTGGTTGTTTTCTGTGCTATTGGATTTGATATGGGTGATTCGAGTGACCGAATTGATGTCAAACTCGATGGCTCCAATTACGCTCTTTGACGGCCATCAGCTATAGCTGCACTTGTTTATCTTGACTTATTTGAGCATGTTGAGGGTGTTCATGTCTGTCCTACCAAACTCAAGGACGCCGAGCAATCCAAACTCACTTTTAAAGTGATTGCTCAGTGTGAATCTGACATTCGAGCATGGACTGTTGCTAATCGAAGGGCTTAGGCCATTATATTTGGCTCTCTTGATCCTGCCCTTCGCCCGCAATTTTCTCATGTTACGGGTGTGAAGAATCTTTGGGATTAGCTCGCTGACATATTTACTCAAATTGGCTCTGTTTGTGTCCACCAGCTACGGCAGGAAATTTTTGTTGCTACTTAGGGCATTCGATCTATCCGTCCGTGAGTTTTATAATTATTTGAAGTCGCTTTGGAGTCAGGTTGACGTTTTGTCTCCCACTTTATGTTCCATATGTTCTAGTTGTGCCACATGTCAGTCTTCTCAGCTATAGATTCAGGATTGCTTGCGACTTTATGATTTTCTTATGAAACTCTGACCTACTTTTGAGGTGCTTGTAGTTAGATTCTTTATTGGAATCCTCCACCCTCTCTGCTTGATGCAGTCAAGGAACTTTACTCTGAGGAAACCTGATTGGGTCTTCTCTCATCTTCTACGGTGCCTCGTTGCTACTCCTCGACCTACATCATCATTGGGGTTGTCAACAGTTTGTTTAGTGTACTGTCATCGCCGTGGTCATATCGAGTCCCACTGTAATAGGAAGTGGCCCGATGCCCAGCGCTCTTCTCGGATTCCACCCGCTCCTATTTTGGATTAGCATGTTTCTCTCGCTTCTCCTTTTGTGAATGACCGATTTGCTGCCCTTGACGCTTAATTAGCCCACTTACAGTAGCTGCAGCTTAACTCTCAGTCGTCCAGTTCTGGCCTTTTGGTTAATGTTGCTCCTGTCGATTTTTCTGCAGCCGTTGCTTCCGCATCAGGTGGCTCTTCTATTGCTTGGATTCTTGACTTAGGAGCTACTAGACACATGTTTGCTTCCACTGCCTATCTTACTGAGCTTTCTAAGATCGTCTCTCGCACGGTTCTTTATAGCTAATCGTTCTCCACTTATGGCTGCCCACCAGGGGACTCTTGTTTGCCCTCAGGCTTTCCTTGTTCCTGATGTGTTGCATGTTCGTTCTCTAGTGCTCAATTTATTGTCTGTCGGCCAGCTTACTAATGTTGGTTGTATTGTGGGTTTTATTGATCGCTCTTGCTTTGTGCAGGATCGTTTGAGTGGCAGGATGATTGGCAAGGATAGTAGGAATGACGGGCTGTACCCTATGCAGTCTCTCCACCTACTATCCACATTTACTTCCTCTCCTCATCCTGTGCCGGCTACTGTGGATCTTGCATGATGGCATCAGCGTCTTGGGCACGCTTTCTCATCTCGCCTTTCTATCCTTCAACAACAAGGAGTTCTTGGTCCTGTCCCCTCTGGTGCTTTACCTCTTGTTCTATTTGTCCTTTAGCAAAGCAATCTACTCTGCCTTTTCCTATGAGTACTTCTAGCTCTGGTGCTATTTTTTATCATGTTTATTCTAAAGTATGAGGCCTTGCCCCTGTTCCATCCAAGAGCGGTAAGGTTGGACCAATGTAATGGCCAATACAACTGTCCTGGCACCGGCTCTATAGCGATTTTGACACCGTCTTTAAAAATTCACATGCACAACCCCACATCTGCGATAATCAAGCTAATGTTTACATTTAGCACTATAATAACATGGATATGTTATTTCTTAATCATGAGATCTATGTCCCAAGTCAACCATGACACGATCTACTTTGCAAGGTTGAGATGACATTTGATACTCGTGTTTCAGTTTGGAGGAAGCAAAAACGAGAATTTGTGCATGTAGCATGATGACCGATCTAGGGTTTCAGGCTGTGATGACTGAAGCAGAATCAGAGCAATTCAGAGACAAGTGTCTTTGATAAGTTTCCCATTGCAATCAATAAATGATTAGTAATCGCATCATCGTTGTGCATTGACATATTGAGCTATAAACAGATCTACCTGGAGTTTTTTGTATATTACCTGATTCCTACATTGATCCCCAAAACAAGGAGTATAAAGGAATGACTGGACACCATAGGGAATTTCATCTACTCTACATCTCTGCCACAAATCTTTTTCAGACATTTAATTCATTCATACTCCAATTCCATAACCTCAACTTTCAATGTGTCTATGATTTGTGACCCTGCAACGCTTGTTGTTTTGTTGAACTTTCTAAATCATTAGGTGACAGGTATGAAAATGGAGTAATTATTCATACATCACCTCCAATTCAGTATGGGAGGCCAGGTGGTAGAATGCGAGATCACAATAGAAACTATGACCAACCTATACATGACGGGCAAGGAGGTCAAGTGGCAAATAGACAGGGGAACCGTCAATATGGCTATCTTCTCCTCAGCAATATTATGGACCTCGGGACAGGGCGAAAGAAGAAACCCGATGCCAATGACCAATATGGATTATGCTACCGGCAGAAGGGATCCTTATCAAGGACAGGGGAGAGATCCGGTGCCTTCATATCAGCGAAACTATAGTCAACAGGGTCATAACAACAATTGCTATCAACAAACAGAGAGACCTGCTCCAAGGAGGTAGATGGAGCTCTGCACCTCCAGTGCAGAATGGTTTATAGGAGAGACGATCTAAACTATGCGCCTTCTCCTGGTGGAACTTGTGAGAAGGGTCCTGATGGATTTCAAGGGTAGGGTGCTGGTAGTGCTGGTGACTAATCTTCCCTCCCCAGTAGAATTCGCAAATGCAACCCTTATGTTGTTGCTTTAAGTTTTGAGATGGCTGCCTTGCTTGAGGGTTACTTTTGTGAATTCTGTGGGGGAGGGAGGAGAAAAGAAATTGTATCATAGAAACATCATTTTGAATAGTTGTGGCTAGTGAACACTCTGAGGAAGGAAAGGACATCATGAATGAGTAGACTGCACTTGGCGTTGCACACAGTACGTTGGCACAGATGCATTTCAAGGATCAATTAGATCTAAGCAATAGCTCTACCTTGAATGTTAAGTGTCGGAGGAGAGGGAGAGAACATTGGAATTTTGTTGGTAGGTAACGTCTATGAAATACTTTGAGGGGGCCCTAGTGACCAGTTATGTTGAGAGATTTCCTCGAAATTGGCTAGTCTACTTGTCACCTTTAGATGAAGTTGGTATTTTTCAAAATATTCAATATTACAAAAAAAGTAGATGCCCGAGCTCTAAAACTAGTAGAGGGTTTGCTGTGAAATTGCAAAAATCATGAAACTAAACTTCAATTAACATCAAAGTCCTCTAAACATTTATCAGGCCAAGACTCTGATGACAATATCAAGCCAAGACTCTGATGACAATATCAAGCATACATCTCATCAATTTAATCATACAATTGCCATCCAAACATGTGAAATTGACAAGGAAGTTGCAAACGCCATATCAATTATCCATTGGGAATAAAAAAAGGCAACCAAAATAAGACAAAATCCATCTAATTCATGCTTATTCCACAAATTCTAGCGTTCAAAATTGTGACAGAGCATACAAGACCGCAAACTATGAAGGTTTGATGACTAAGGCTGCATTTGGCAACTTGCCAAATAGGAATAACTTTTATTCTTTTGTTCCCAAAACTAGATTTAGAACAAAAATTCGTTTGTTAAAATTTTTATTCTCGGGAATAGATTTTTATTTTTTTGTTCCCATAAATAGATTTGGAGAAGTAAAAAAAAAGTTGATTCTTTGTTCTCGAGAATAATTCCAAAATTAAGCTAACCTATTTTTTTTCTCTTTTCTTTTCTTTCTTCTTGTTCTTCTTCCCTCTCTCTTGTTCTTCAACCGCCGCTACTACCAATGCCCTTTGCTGCCGTCGCCGTCGTTGTCATTTGCTGCCGCCAGTTGCCGGCGACTAGTCTAACGAGCTCGCCGAAGACTCACCAGGCCAAGGCAAGGTCCAACGAGCTCGTTAGAGGCTCTCCTAGCCACTGGCGAGCCTTACTTGACTTGGCGAGGCTTATCGGTGGCTGGGCGAGGCTTAGCCAATGAGGTGTGGCCTCGCCGAGGGCTGGTGACATTCCAAGCAAGGTTGTCGGCTGGTGACCGAAGAGAGAAAAGAAAAAAAGAAAAAAAATTAATAATTAAAAAATTAAAAGAAAATGATTTGGATTAGAAATTTTTAGAATAATACCAAATGCAATTATTTCAAGAATAATAATTTTGGACAGTTATCAAACAGCTTAAAATGATCATAAATTGTTCCGGAAATAGAATAAAAATAATAATTTCTAATAAAAAATTATTCATGATAGCAAAATGGTTACCAAATGCACCCTAATTGACATGAAATTGAAGCCACATCTTCCTACAAGCGCATATGGGCCTACTTGATCAAAATGGCATCAATCCAAGACCAAATTATACCGAATTAAACAAAGCAATCACAGTCAGCATGCAATACTTCTATTCTAGCATATTCAAGTTCGGTTATGACTATAATTCTCACAAAATTGGCATGAGGTTCACCACATTACCTTCCTAGCATGAACATACATGATCCCGTGACCAAACTAGCCTCAAGTTGAAATCAAAAGCACACCAAATCAGAGATATTAGGACGGTCAGCATACACATACACGGATCAATTCCTTTTTAATAGTTCTTAAAAAAACTCAATTTCATTGATTATTACACCTCATTAATGAGACCAGTTAGTACACGTGTATATGTGTGTAAGTATACATATACACTACAAATGTCAGAAAGCAGGGTGACTTCATACACGTGAATGTTAATATTATTCAAGTAAAGAATATCTTTTTATTCAAGTATATGATACCTAGGAAAATAGAAATTAAAAAAGAATTGCTGAAAAAGCTTGAAAGCCTCACGTTAGTGTGTGCATGACATACACAATTATATATTTAGTCCCAAATTCGTACAAATTGTTTTATGACTAACAGCAGCAAATATTCTTAAAAAAGCAACCCTCTTAATTAGGTCAATCGCCCAAAATAAAAATAATTTTATTCGTTGGCATATAAAGTATACTTAAACATGTACTCCAAAATTTAAATAACCTGACATAATCGAATAGTCAGCATACATGTGTAAATATTGTAGTACTGCAATAGAGGATGTTTTGTTTTGTGGATATAATAAAATATCTAGTTAAAAATGTATATATTGCATATGCATCCGGGATATACAAATACTATACTGAAAAATAGATAATTCAGGATAAAAAATTGAAATATATCGTTCAACGAAAGAAATTAAAAGATCCCCATGAGGTGCCAGGAGGAAAGCCACCCCTGACTGACATGGAGTAAACCCGAATTGAAGTATTCAAACTTGGCAACCTGAGGTGGAATTGAAGCACGCCTTAATTCGTGGGTCAAGATAAAGATTAGGGGCTTTGAGCCCCTTACTTCTCGGATTTCTGGATGAGATCCTAACTAATTATGCTGGGAGGTTACTTACAAATTAATTTGATATAAGTAAATTAATTACAGTTTAGTAACCTACGAACTGCATTTCTAATTTTTTTTTTTTTAAGAAATACGTAATTTGCTAATTTATTTGGATATTACTAAATCCCCTACAATGTTGATAATGTACCAGTGAAATTTAGAAGAAGTTGGTAATTTACTAATCCATTCATATGCTGGTAAAATTCTTCATAATTTTGGTAGTTTATGAACCACGCTTGCAGAATCTAAACAAGTTGGTAATAAAATCCTTCGGCAAGCTTTGAATCTTTATTTATTTATTTATTTATTTTAGAGAATTGCAATTTTCAAAGTAGCCGTTGGAGAGTCTTCAATGCGGTCAAAGTGCGGTTGGACGCAAGAACACAATTGCCGGCCCGCAGACTGGCCATACAATTTGAAGAATTCTGTACTCCGCTGATTAAGAATAAGAGGGCTAACTTCACCATTTCTTCGGGCCCACCGTCTCCAAAATGCTAGAGCTGTTTAGGCCCCGCATGTTTTTGTTTCTTTAAAGTGTTTATAAACACTTTTTCTGTTTTTTTGTTCCAGGGAACAAAAAAAGAACAGAAATGCGTTTGTTTGCGTTTCTGTTCTTTTTTTGTTTTTTTGTTCCCGGAACAAAAAAAGAACAGAAACGAGAAACAACAAAAAGTTGTTTCTCGCTCCAGAAACAATTTTGAAGAAACAATTCTTTGTTTCTGTTTCTTCTTCTCTCTCTTCTCTTCTCTTCCTCTTTTCTTCTTCTTTCTCTTTGGCCGGTCGCCGGCCTCGGCCTCGGCCTCGGCCATGGCCGGCCGTCGAGGGCTGGCAACGCCGTCGAGGGTCGGCGACCTTGCCGGAGCGTCGCCGCCCCTCGGGCGAGGCGAGGCGCCGCCGGATCCGGGCGAGCTCGGCGCGCCCATCCGGCGAGGCCGCGCCGCCATGGCTGGGCGATCTCGGGCTCGCCCGAGGATCCGGCGAGGCCGCGCTCGCCATGGCCGGGCGATCTCGGCTCGCCCAGATCCGGCGAGGCCAAGCCTCGCCCAACGACGGCGAGGCTCGGCCTCGCCAGGGGCCGGTGAGCCTCGCCGTGGCCGGGCGAGGCCGGCGGCCGAAAAAAAAAATAATAAAGGAAAAAACGAAAAATGAAAAAAATATAAAAAATTAAAAGAAACAAAAAAGAACAAAAATTTACCAAACGTGTTTCGTTTATTTTTATTCCCGGAACAAATTTACCAAACGCATCTTTTTGTTCAAAAAGTGTTCCCGTAATGTAAACACTTTTTTTTTTTTGTTTCTGTTCCCTGGAACAAAAAAAGAACAGAAACGTTACCAAACAGCCCCTTAACTGTTTCGCACTATTATCCTCCATGGAAGCGCATCCACATTGGATGAAAAGTAGTTGCCTATCTGGTACCGAGGAACCGCCGACCATCCCCCGCTGCATAGCTTGCCATCGGATATGAAGCTCGCTCCTCCTATGCCAGCGACCCAGCTTCCGGGCGAGGGACCACAGCAAGACCCACGTGGCATTAATGTACTCGACGCGAATGTTGAACAGTAAGGCCACAGCTTTGCAGGAGACCATGGTGGAAGAGCTGCGTCCTAGTTACCATTGAGGTGACTTAAGTTCATACAAAATCTTCATTGCAAAAAGATTTTTCAAGAATAGAAGTTGGTTCGTGAGAAAACAAGAGTGCGAAATTCCTCAAGAAGACATTCTGCATTAATAACAGTCAAAACTCAAAAGCCCTCTCTCTTCATTGTTCTCATTTAGTCTTTACATTCAACTGCCAGGATCTAAACTGATCCACATGTAGAATGTTTTTAATTAATAAGATGTGGGTTCTTTAGGCCATGAAAACAACTGCCAGGATCTAAGTTGACAACAAGAAAGCTGTCATTAGTAAAGAAATTTGTTGGTAAATTACAAAGCAAGACTCGATCATCTGTGATGCCATAACAAAGCATCTGCAACTAACAGCAACATAGTTTCATGTGCAAATCTTAACTTCACGTATAGACACGTGAATTCATCTCAATTTATTGTTTATGAAGCAAGGTTTCACTATCTGGAGAGAGTGAGACTATAAGAAGTCCTGGCTGAACAATGGAGAAGTTAATCACGAGACCAAAAGTGACAATTTTTTTTGCCTCATCAGTCAAACCCATATATATAACATATCGATGCTCATTTTACTGCAGAATGTTGGATGTGTAACACCTTATACATGACTCAGAGGACTCGCATCCAATATGCATTGGCACTTTCTCGTCTTCACAGAGCTGAAAGTACAAAATGAATAGATTGAATGAATGAAGAAGGATCTGATCATTCTAACAGTCATACATTCTGATAATGTTTGTCAAATACATAGCTGCAGCAGCAATGTCTAATTATGCACAACAAATCAGTGCAATGCTGAAAAATCAACATTCAATCAAGTTTTCGCATAGGCAAAATGTGAATACAATATGTGAATGTAATTCTTCTGCACACATTTGCCAACCTGAACAGGACATCAGGCTCGCATCTTTCAGCAAGAATAATGCATGAGGTGCGAAACCATGGATTGAAACGAGCTCTGACATTGAAGAAGATAGCTATCCATCTACGATTGAGAAGAACCACAATCAAGATCAATCAAATACCTTGAACGAAGGTGATTTGCTGAGAATGATCCTGCAGAAGATGCTGTCTTTGGTCGAGCCCCAGTACTTGGGATCACGGGCCCAATAGAGTACAGAATTGGTTTATTAAAAGATCAACAAACCAACTCTCTCGAGCGTGAGTTGTCGGATGAATTGAAGATTTCCAACCACAAGAATTTGAAGACTCCTGATGGCAGAATTAAAGAATTGAGCTCTAATTGCTTCGCTTTTCCCAAATTTTAAGACCAACAAAGTATCATTTTGGAGAGTAGTTAGCTGCCATGGATTTATTGTTGACTGCCCTGTCCGACCTCTAACTGCGATTTTGGATGGGGATTTATCAAGGGTCAAATTTTGGACTCAAGTGGAAGTTAGTGATTTTTTTAGACAAAAAAAAAGTTTGAATTAGAATTGGGAGTCGACATAAAGTTTGTGCTTTCTTTAAGGAATCAGACCGACATAAATATTCACAAATGAGTATTTGACCTCTAGAAGTTGAGACCCTTTGCTAATATGTATCTAGTGGGACTAACATCTAGCTAGTGGAATCTGAACACGTGAAATTGACAAGGAGCTTGAACACAAGAAATCACTTATCCATGGGCAATAAAAAAGACAACCAAACTAAGACAAAATCCATCTAATTTGTGCTTAATCCACAACTTCTAGCACCTGATCAGAATTGTAACAGAGCATACAAGACCACAAGTCATGATTGTTTGATGACTAAATGACAGTAAATTGAAGCCATATATCCCTTCAACTCCATATGAGTCTACTTGATCAAAATGGCATCAATCCAAGGCCAAATTAATACTGAATTTAAAAAAAGCAATCACATGACTATAATTCTTGCAAAATTGGCATGGGATTCACCATAGTACTTTCCTAGCATGAACATATATGATCCCATAACCAAACTAGCCTCAAGGTGGAATCAATTGACACCAAATCAGCTATATCAAGACACGGTTAGCATCCAAGGATCGATCTCCAGTAGAATTTAATTCATTCATGACATAATATCTTTTCCAAGCGAACATGAAATTCACCATAACGCAATCTTACATCACTGCACATTCTTACTTGAGTGGAATAGCATCAACTAAAGGATAAATTGACATCAGCTCAGGGCCACAACAGTTGCGAATCAAAATGTATTGGCAAGGTTGCAGTAGATCTAAAGCAACTTCAAAATTGAATACCTATGATTTTCAATGAAGAAACAAAACTCAACTAGGCTGATATGACCAAAATCGATCAAAAACCCAGTAATGAATGAAATCCTTGGTCAAGACCTGAATCAAAATACGCACTAATTTAATACAGGAATTTCATCAAACAGGTGGTATACATTTCGGCCAAAGAGCTTAGATACGATTCACATCCAAATCATTGCAAAGGAAATGCAGCAAGTTCAAATCATTAATACATCCTTGATCACAGTCCATTATCACACAGATGGTAGCAATAGCTCCCAGCCTCTGCTTCGTATGTAAAGCAACGGAAAACAGAGCATATGTGGTTTAGTTGGATGAAGAATGATTAACTATAGCAATTGACATCAAATATGAGTAAGGAGATAATAGGAGCAACATCAAGGAATGGAATCGTCAAAGCAAGCAGCCATGACCAAAGTTCGAGAACTTTAGCACTACAGACCTTCTTCGCGGAGGCAGAACTGTTAGGGATCAGGAAGCGGTGACGATCAACAACCAAGCGAGAGGAAAGGATCAAAAGAAGTCTCCAAGAGAGTGGCTCAGCGATGCTCAGAAATCACTCGAGTCCCTTTGACCAATGCTATCTGTTCTTTGCCCCTTCTCAACGTGTATGTTGTGTGGTGGCCAGCGATTGAGGTTCGGTGGCGGCTGTTGGTGGATCCAGGGCGACAGAGAGGACAATGAAAAGGGAATGAAGATCAAAGGAATCACCGAGTGCTGGAGAGAATTTGCTGAGCTCCTTTTACATGTGTGAAGGTGGCTCTATTTCTGTTCGGGCCCTCCTCTGCATAGCGCACCCTCAGCTAAAAAGGAAATCGACTCAAATCGTTAGATGTAGAAAGAAAGGAAGGGAGGCAGAGAATTTTGTTAAGGGCCACGTGACGTAGAGTGCATGTGGTTCCTACTGAGAATTGTGTATTAGCTAATACAAACTGATTTTCAATATGAATGGTACAACTGTGGAATTGTTGGGAAAATACGACTTCGAATTAGGTAGAACAATCAAGTCGGATTTTTAGAGTAATCAAGTAGGATTTTGAGGCGTGATATCACTTTTTTTAAGGATTTATTTACCCTACAATATTGCTAATGGTCATTGGCAAATTTTCTCCAGGATACAACAAAGTCTCAAATGAGAATACTAGATAGAAATTCTAGTATTTCTCCAGTGGTATCTCATTTGAAATAATTAGAAACAATGGCTATAATTTCTTTCGAAAGAAAACGAAAAAATGAAAGAAGATGTGTGTTTAATCTCAAAACAAACGTACTTATCTTTGTCTTTCGAATAGAGGCAACTCTTCAAAAGGTTGCAAAAAGAACAAAGGCAACATTTCGGGAAAGGTTGCAAAATGAACAAGTACGTCTCAAAGGTTAGTTAAAAAGATATAAAAAAATTGGAATTAATAACTTTTCGTCAACAAAGGGCACTGTTTCAACAAGATTTATAATAAATTTTTTATATAAATAAATCTAAATTTTCAATAAATAAAAATAATGATCATCGGTTAGTGTCAAATCTTGTCCATGTGCGTACTCACATCTTTTCGATGTAGGACAATGCACCTCTTCATTTATTTTATAAACAAACTACCAACAATCCCCTACTTTTGTTTATAAAACAAAAATAAAAAATAAAACGTTAGAAATATACAACCAAAATTTCCGTGAGATTAATATACATACATAAATGTCTCATTTGAGTTAAACCTTTACTTAGGGTGTTTGTTTCACGGAAAATCAATGATAAAGGAAAATGCTTTCCGGAAAGCATTTTCCAAGAATATGGTTTGTTTTCCTTTGTTTGGTTATGTATAATTGAAAATGTTTTCTGTCGTTTGGATCCCATTAAAAAATAATTTCGCATTTCATCGCAGGAAAAAAAGAATTTTTAATATTGTTATTTTTTATTTACTTTTATTTTCTATTTTTTATTTTCTTTCTTTTTATTTCCTTTTTCTCCTTTCCTTCTTCTTGTCCTTCACTCCTTAGCTTCCTCACGCCATCCCTTCTGCTTCATCTGGCAATTCGTTCCTAGTTGGCTTACAAAGGGTGAGCTCCAACTATCGTTGGAGGTGATGAGCTCATCAGCTGGCCACTAAAGGCTACGAGCTCGCCCAATTTGGTGAGGCTTGAGCCTCATCGGATGGAGGCCACGAGCTCACCTGATCTAGCGAGGCTTGAGGCTCATCGACTTTGGGCAAGCTCAAGCTTTGTTGTCGAAGGCCATGAGAGCACCTGATCTGGTGAGGCCAGAACTCACTAGCCATCCTTGTGGCCGGTGACAGGTGGAGAAGAAGCAAAAGAAAAAGGAAGAAAAGAAAAGAAGGAAATTCGAATTTTTTATTTTTAATTTTATTTTTAAAACATTTTCCAAATTTAAATTTTTTTGAAATATATTTTTATAAGAATAATTGCTTGTAAACCAAGCATTAAATCAAACTTTGATAGATTCGGAAAACGTTTTTCGGTCTTTTCAAAGGGAAAATCATTTTCCTGAATTTAAGCTTTGTTAGGAAAACGTTTTTCGTTGATTAGAAAACGTTTTCGTTGACTCATTTTCCGAGTGAACTAAACACCGGAAAATGAGGAAAATGTTTTCCCCGAAAATGTATTTCGCGAAATAAACACACTCTTAGTGCAAGTATCTCAAAGCTCTATCAAAGTGACAAGTAGCTCGACTTTAAACTTGTACTTTTGTGACATTCCAGATTTTCAGTCCTGTCTTTTACTGAATAAATCGGGCATTTCATTGACGCGCCTATAGGACTGTTCTCAGAGCTGATCACTCTTGAGATAACTAGACTATCTGGGAAAACCATTAAGGAATTTTAATGCAATAGATTTGAGAATTCGACAATGAATCGACTTCTCGATCGTGTCCATATTTAAAGGCCATTACGGCACAGTATAAAATCGATTTGAGATCAGAGATAGGGTGGTCCGACCGAGATGTGTGGCTAGTCATGAGTGACACCACTAAATTAGAAAATTCTCATAAGTCAACACTAGATTGATTTTCTTATTATTTTGGTACCATGTGTTCGTATTTGGATCATCGAGATTTTCATGACAACTGAGAGTCACCAATGTATCGAGTGGGTTCATTGTGGCTTAAAGAAAATCGACCACGGGTCATTTGTACTAAAAATTTCTAAAAGTTACCCGATAGCCTATGTCACACTAAAAACACGCCGAATGGAAATTAATGTGAATTCGAGTCTGATTTCAGAAATTGAAAGTCCTGTCATGTCACAATCTATTTTAGGAACGTTGACTCATCCTCCGAGAAATTTTCGGAAATTCTGAGATTTTTACGAAAAATCGGTTCGGACGTTGCGGAAAAATAGCGGAAATTCGGATGTGCCAAATTAAAGAAAATTTGGACTTCCAAGCCAAGCCTTTGAGTGTCGGGATTTACAAAAAATTGTTCGGGATTTTTTCTTCAGTGAAATCGACCTCGATTTGGATAATCGGAGAGGAAATCGAAGTTTATATGGTAAAATTCGTGTGCTATTTTGGAGGCTGCATTTTTGGCTTTAATTGGGATTATTTGGTGGAAATTTGTTTGGAAAGAAATAGGGGACAAGTGAGTAAATAGAAGGGGTAAAGTTTGGTAAAATTGGGCCCCTCCTAGGCTTCCTTTGCACGGTTTCTTTCTCTCCGTGCGTTAGTCTCCCTCGACCCCTCTCCGTTTGCTTTCGTTTTCATTTTCCCTGCCTGTTTGCTTCCGTTCTCATTTTCCTTTGTATCTTCGTCCACCGAACCACCCTCCTTGTCGCCATTTGTCCAACGTCCAGCCTCCATGGGTCAAGGTTCTTCAAGCAAATTTGTGGCGTTGACTCCTTGAAGCCCACAAACCATCGAAGAAATCCACCGAAGACACCTGCTGCTTCTCGCTGAGTTCTCCACCTTTGCTGCCATGTTTCCTCTCCATCGTGCACCCTCTGCCAGCTCGCATCTTCTTCGGTCAATAGTTGAGGTCTCGTTGAAGTCCTGTTGACCTCAGCTCGCGGCCACGAAACGAGGCCAGCTGCCCATGTGCGCCTCGCCCTCGCTTCCCCAATTCGACGCCAGTTGCACGCCAGCAAAATCCAAGCGAAGCAGCATCGTCGTCCACCGAAGCAAACAGAAATCCAGCGAGCTTCACGTCCCTGTCGCAGCAAGCCAGTTCAGTATTTCAGCGGCCCAGCAACTTCGGCCCATTTGAGCCCAAGCCGCACGCTTGCAGCAGCTCAGCCCACTTGCTTGTGAAGTTCAGCCCATCCAAAGACAAGTCCACGTGAAGTTTAGCCCAACAACGGCCCAAGAATTCAGCAGTCCAAGCCCGTGGATTTCAGCAATCCAGTCCGCAATTTCAGCCTTGGGTCTAGCCCATTAGAAGCCCAATTCCGAGCCCAAGCCCTTGAAGCCAAGCCCAACCGCAAGTTTAGCCCAAGCCCAGCAATTTGCTGTGGGCTTGCAAGGCTTTTAGGCCCGGTCCGTGTGCCCGTCGATGTCGCTGAAAATTCGGATTTTGGCCGCCGTCATGCCACCGTCGCGGTGATCCGGTCTTCGCAAATCAAGTGAGTTTTATTCACTAATCCTTGCTTAGTAGACTAATGATGCTTAGGGGTTGATTAGATTTAAGGGATAAGTACATTAGAGGTCCTAAAACTTAACATGAAAATGCAATTGAGTCTTAAAACTTTCAAAAAGTGTAATTAAGTCTTAAAACTCATCATGAAAGTTCAATCAAGTCCTAAAACTTTTAAAAGGTCCAATAAAGTCCTAAAACTTGTCTCAAAAGTGTAACCGAGTCCTAAAACTTTCAAAAAGTGCAATCAATTGAAGGACTTAGATTGAACCATTTTGATAAGTTTTAGGACTTGATTGTACTTTTTGAAAATTTTAGGACTTAATTGCACTTTGTGACAAGTTTTAAGACTTAATTGCACTTTTTGAAAGTTTTAGAACTTAATTGCATTTTCATGACAAGTTTTAGGATTTCCAATGCACTTATCCCTAAATTTAATTAAGTGCAATAAGGTGGATAGATTACATTAGAATGATTAAATAAGGGATTTACCTGTACATGTTAGGCAAATGGTTAGTGCACTTAGCAAGTAGACAAGTCATATTATTTATTGAACGAACCTCGGAATTTTTCCGAGTCCGTTACGGCGTCCAATTAGGCATTATGGGCCTAAGTTGGATTTATTGCATTTATTTAATATTTTTCGTAATTATTTAATTATTTATTTATTTTTCGGAAACTAGGCTAGGATGACCGACGATTGGAATTTTATGCTGATAATCATGGTGTAGACCGTTTATTTAATTGAGCATTAATTTATGCTGAATTGATTTATTTGTGATTTTAAATTAATTAATTTTGGTAATTAATTGGAAAATAACCGAGTGTCGGTTGGACATGTGCCAAAAATGTTTTGGTGGACTATAGAAAATGGTGGGTTTTGTGGAAAGAAAATTCTAGTATTTTGGTTAAGGTTGGCCGTGTACCCACACATGTGTATTTTTATCAAGCATAATAAAATTAAAGAATTTGTTTGAATGATTGGGTGTGGTATACTATATCGACCTACGAGCAATATGTCAACTTAAATTGCGAGTAGTATACCGGTATACTATATGTCAGCTTAGATTGCGAGCAGTATACCTTATCATCTTAGAGAAAGCATTAATAATATACTATATCATTCTATGGGCTCTGATATGTCAGCTTAGATTGTGAGCACTATATTTTATCAGCTTAGAGGAAGCACTATTAGTGTACTATATCAACCTATGGGCTCTGATATGTCAGCTTAGATTGTGAGCAATACACTATTTATCAACTTAGTGCGAGCTATACTATCTATTATCAGCTTAGGGTGAGCGGGTCCTGATTTGATAGGACATCATAGATGGTGTTGAATGTACCGACCGGAGGGAGGTTGTGGTGACATGTAATCGACTAGGTCGATTAATCAATGATTTGATCTAATGTGATGTGTTGATTGATTGGGTGCCTATTTGAACTGACTTGCAAGTGGAATCTGAAGCCAAGGTAAATCCTCCGACCTGTGTTGTGCTTAGGCAGCCCTTATGGGGTATTGGCCTTTTAATCGAGTCTTAGGGGGTAGAACTCGCTTAGACATTGTCTCACTGGTTATTGTATAACCATTTTCAGATTCTTAAAAGATGTTGGTGGAGGACCGGGAACCCCGGAGTCTGGGAAGATGGAAGAAACATAATCGGCAATCTTTCTGGCTAGTTAGTCATAGGACAATTCCTTTTTGGTTAAGCCGATATTTTGTAAACAGCTTGTTATTGTATATAAACTTGTTTGTTTATAAAAGGCCATTTTGGTTAGAAAAATTGTGGCCCTACTTTTCTATCCCATTGTTTTTATTGTCTAGGGATTTATTTATATGCTTCACATGCGTATTAAAATTTGAATGGGTCGGCGATGCGTCATGGGATGTCGCTATTATATCGACCAGATGAGGGATGGGCACGCGTCCGAGGATCATGGTATGACAACTTTTATATAATAGAACCGGACATATTGCACATACACTAACCTCTTGTTTTAGTGAGAAGTTCTATATTACTCCGTATTATTATGGCCTTGTACTTGATCCTGTTTCATGAGTTCTCTAGAAAGCAACCCTAACTTTCGTAAGAAACGGCACAACTTCTAAGCTCATATAGGTGAAATATCTACTATGTGTTTCTATTACTATCAACACATTATAAGTTTGTACTATATTTCATTAATAATTCAATTCAACCTACAAAACGCAACAGATGATACTGACTTCTTAGATCAGGGCTACGTCAGTATCAAACAATCATATTCAATAACTTGTTCTTACCCATTAAACCTTGTAACTAGTGATGTTCTAGAAAAAAAGTCGGATTACCATTACTAGTGATTTTAAGGCTGCGTTCGTTTCACGGAAAATGGACCATCTCCGGAAAATATTTTCTCGGAAGTTATTTTCCAGGAAAATGGCTATATTTTCCGGTGTTCGGCTAATTCTTAAACATTTTCCACTGTTCGTTAACTAATTTTTTTCTTTTTCTTTTATAATTTTTTTTTTAATTTTTTCCTTTTCTTTTCATTCTCCTTCCTCCTTCTTCCTCCTCCTTCCTCCTTCCTCCTTCCTCCGCTGCCGCACGCCTGACGATGGCGAGCCGACCAAGATCCGGTCGCCAGATCCGGCCGACCAAGGTCCGGCCGCAGATCCGGCGGAGCCGGGCGGGGCTCCGCCTCGCTCGAGCTTGCCAGAGGTCTGTCGAGCTCGAGCGAGGCCCGAGCCCCGCCCAGCTCGCCGGATCTGGTGAGGCCAGAGCTCCGCCCCAAGCCGGCGAGGCTCCGCCTCGCCCAATCTGGTGAGGCTCGAGCTCGCCGAGCTCGGGCGAGCTGGGCTTCCACAGATCAGGCTAAGCGGAGCCGCGCCAGCCCGAGGCGGAGCTCGAGCTGGCTCGCGACCGCGGCCGGTCACCGGTCGTCGGCCGCCGGCCGCTGTTGGGGCCAGCCACCGTCCCAGCTAAGGAAGAAAAATAAAAAGGAAAGAAAGAAAGAAAAAAAAAAGGCAGAGGAAGTTGTGGAAAATGTTTTCCACTTTTCAAAAGTGGAAAACATTTTCCATAACTTTGCATGTAAATTTTACTGTTGATGGAAAATATTTTCCTTGAGTTGTTGATTTTCCGTGAAACGAACACCGGAAAATCCGGAAGACATTTTCCTGGAAGTTATTTTCCGTGAAACGAACGCAGTCTAATTAAAGGATTTCAGCATCGTTTCTTATGAGGTCATTATTACCATGTCTCTTGGTAAAACCTTTGTCAAGGGATCGACTAGATTATTACTTGACCTCATGTAGACAATTATTATGGTACCATCTTTAATCAATTGTCTCACATACTCATGTCTTAGATTAATATGTCTAGACTTACCATTATAAGTGCTATTATAAACTCTTGTCAAAATAGCTTGACTATCACAATGGATAGGCTATAATTTGATATCCAACAATAAATTCCTAGTCCATTCAGCATCTTTCCCTATTGTTGTTAAAGCAACAACTCAAATTTCATAGTTGAGTGAATTATTCATATTTGTTTCTTGCTTGCCCAAGAAACAACACATTCCCATAATGTGAAACTTTGTCCGGAAGCATACTGTTTATCTCTCACACTTGTAATCCAAGTAGAATCAGCATATCCTTATAATATAGCTGGATGATTATAGAACAATAAGATAACTCTCAAATGTTCTATATTTGGATTACTAGTATTTATTCAACTTGCATATACAAAAAGTAATATCAAGTCTAGTATAATGTATTACATACATTAAAGACCCATAGCACTCACGTTAAAAACTCTCCACTAGGAATCCAATGGAGTACTTATATATTTAAAAACAAGATGTTTAAATCTATACAACATCTTCTCCATTTAATCACTTTAGCTCAAAGAATAACCCCCACTATTTTCTTAATTTTAATACTTAACATAGTAACCGCTTCATCCAAATCTTTCATTTTGAAAATGAAAGTTAGATACTTCTTAATCTCAATGATTCTAGTCATATTAGTTCCAAAGTCCCCTTTGGACATAACCCCACTTTAAGAATATTCCAAGAGGCAATTAATCGAAATTATGCATCATCAAATTTTCATCCTCGATGAAATACATACATCAAAATAGAAAACCAATGCAATTCTACTCTCTTGGTTCATTTATGCTATTCCATAGAATCAAATCTATGAGGAGCAAGGACAGCAAATAGACCACATTAGAACCAAAAGAGGGACACCCAAAAAACCCATTCGGTATCTCCAGATTGCCTCCATAAATAGAGCACTACATATCAACCCATGCATGTAATAACATTCTCTAACAATTCAGTAAATGTGAGAGAATCGAGTATCGAGGTATCAAAAGTGCATAAACTGGAATTGAGAGAGGCGAAAAGAAGATACCGGCAATTCTAGGAATGAAATCAACAACATCGTATAATCCGAAGCCTTGTAAAAGGTATAATCAAAGCCATACCTCATTTCTTCATGATATTAAATTTCTGGAAGCTCTCATATCATCCTTCTCAGGAACCCACTGACAGTACCATTGTGTTACAAATGCAACTGAAACGACTCTGAGTTGAGCATCGTCAAGTGGCTAACTTTGGTTAATACCCTTGGGACTGACCGATAACATTATCTTTCTCTTCTAGATTTTGAAATTTTCCCAAAGCATCGTCCACAAATCCCAGTTTTGAGTAAGAATCAACCACAGCTCCACCTTGCTGAGGGTGTACGCAAGAGCGCTACTGGCAACTCTGATGCTGATGATGATATTGGTAGCGTTGAAGCCATTCTCCGGCGAGCAATTGCCATTCGCAATATCACACGTTGACTTGTCACGGGTAGTGACGTAATCTTCGTGCTCCCTCGGAACCTTTGCTCTCACGTCGCCATTCCTCCTAGACAGGACGTAGAGAGGACGAGGCCCACCAGAGATGCGAGGAAAGTCCCCAGAATGTACTGATAGATCACCACCATCTCCATTTCCTTCTCTTTCTCCTTCGAATGAATCAACCAATGAGACCATAGAGACAGAGACAACGGAATGGAGATCTCGTGCTCTCCTCATCTCATCCTGTCTCAAGCAATGCCAATGTCACGCAGCGAAAGAGTGAATTGCAGTTCCAAAATCACCCTTCGTGGCCAGAAATTCAGGACCCAGCATTGACGTTTCATATGGGACACTTAAAGATGGATCATGTAAATTGATGAAATTGGGGGACAGCAGAATGGCAAGGTCTCCATCCCTCCTCGGAGAACCAACGTGTCAACGCCATATGTCAAATTCGCCAGAAAACACTGCAACACTCCCTTTTGCCAGTTTAGCCTCTTTCTTCTACCGTCGTCTTCTGCTGCCCACTCCAAAAAACCCTCTCTCATTCACGGTCCTCAATGGCGCATTCTCTTCAGGAGTTCGACCTCTTGTGGACGCCGCTGCTTCACCAACATCGTCATGCTTTAAAGACAAGGATGGCGGAGTCTTAAATTACGACGCTAATTTCCCGGAGCAAAAGATGATGAACAAGGCTCTTGCCCACTATGCGAAATCCATCATGGACATATCACACGAGACGGCATCTCATCTCTTAAAAACAACGTCTTGGATGCCGAGACTCCGATCCATGAAATCGAGTGCAAGTTACAAAAGCTTCCGTTAACATTGACTATCGGAGTTACGGCCAACAGAAAGGTCTCAATTGAGATCCAATCGCTTCAGGCTCTCAGCCATGAAGCAGTGCAGAACAGAACACTCGGTGCTTCTTTGAAACTATGGCCAACAACGATGAGTGATGATTGTTGGCGTCGACTAGAAGCCATCGAGGAACAGACCTGTTGGCAAGTGAAAGAACCTGTCCACTTGCCACTTGCATGCGTCTGGTGCTCGCGTCGCGCAATGGCGAACCTGGCTTCTTGCATCTTTGTCCACGGCCACATGTTGCCTCGAGATTTACGGCCACCCGTTGCCTCGAGATTCACTAATCGGCATTGGCAAGGGACTCGATTTCAACTGCTTCCTCAAGACAGCGTTCCACGACATGTACGCCAAATATGGACGCTTGGCTGCTAGGCGATTTTATTTTTTATTTTTTATTTTTTTAATGATCTGGGCCCCCACAAGAATACAGTCACATGGAATGTCATGACCTTGGCTAGATGCTGAATAAGGATGTGGCCTCATGGAACTCCAAGATCCTTCATTTTCACGTACTCTTGATCTCTTGGACGCCCATGGGCGTGGTAGGGAACCTTTGTACTTGGCGAGAGGGGAAACATTCACCATCTTCTTCTTCTTCTTCTTAGTCTTCTCCTCATAAATTGAATCGGACTCTTGACTCAATTGTTGCAAAAATAAATCCTTAAAATTGTTGGGAAAATACGGCTTCGAATTAGGTAGAACAATGAAGTCGAATCTTTAAAGTAATCAAGTCGGACTTTGAGGCGTGATATCACTTTCTTTAAGGATTTATTTGCCCTACAATATTGCTAATGGTCACCGGCAAATTTCCTCTAGGATACAACAAAGTCTCAAATGAGAATACTAGATAGCAATTATAGTATTTCTCTAGGGTCTCTCATGGGAAACAATTAGAAACAATGGCTATAGTTTCTATCGAAAAAAAAAAAAAAACGAAAATATGAAAGAAGATGTGTGTTTGATCTCAAAAAAAATATACTTATCTTTGTCTTTTGAATAGAGGCAACTCTTCAAGAGGTTGCAAAGAGAACAAAGGCAACATTTCCGGAAAGGTTGCAAAATGAACATGTATGTCTCAAAAGTTACAATGAAAAGATATATATAAAAAAATCGGAATTAAATAAAATAATAAATAAAAGTAATCATAACTTTTCGTCAACAATCGCACTGTTTCAATAAGATTTATAATTAATTTTTTTATAGAAATAAATCTGAATTTTCAATAAATAAAAATAATGATCGTCGGTTAGTGCTAAATCTCGTCCACGAGCGTACTTACATCTTTTCAATGTGAGACAAGGCACTTCTTCATTTGTTTTATAAACAAACTGCTAACAGGAATTGTGTATGAAGTTCACATAATTTTTTTACTTCCATGTGGTTGCAACTATTAAATAGCAGGTACAAGCTGAAGACCTCTGCGAGTGCATCAGCATTTACCAAAGACTTAAGCTCGTGACTAATAATGTTAACTTGTGTTGTGCAGGTTTATGGTTATAGGATGTGGCTTTGGGCAGAGCACTTGGGAGATTTAGAGGACAGCTTCTAGGAATCTCAAAGCATTGAATGCATGAAGAGGGTGAACAAAATAGCCAAATGGAATTGGAGGGCTTATGTGGACGAGGACCAATATAATCCCAAGGAAATGAGAGGTCACCTGATGCAATTTTCGATCCATGTGAGCAGGGACAGTAAAGTCAATCCATTGGCTGGTTTTGAAATACTTCCTCAGGTGTGCAGCAAACTCTTCGGATTGCCTACCACTCTTCCCGATATGATTATGACATGATCAAATATGTGAATTAGTCGCATTCAATTCTAAAGCTATATGGCTCAAGGTATCAAGGTAATTTGAACTACTGAAAATTGAGAAACATGAGGAATAGAATAATGATGCATGAGCGCGACCAAGTACGTCGTGTGTTTTAGATAGATAAGAGACTCTCTACTAATTAAAGCAAGTTTGGGTAGTGCTTCAGCTGAGTTGGAATGTCATTTTCATATGGTTCGTAATGTCTTCCTGGCTAAGTGTTTTCCAATTCGGATTTATACTTTAAATTCTTGTTATCTTGGTGGGAAGAGGTTCAACCTTTTCAGATCAAGAAAGATAATGTCTTGCTAGCCTTGTCGGTTGAGAGGAAAGAAACCTGCTTTGATATTTTCTTATGAGACAAAATTACTAAAGTGCAGCTTAGTTAGTAAACTCGTGTAAATTTATTTTGGGAAATTCTTGAAATAGCCTAGAAATCTCACTTAAAATTGACTTTTGCAGATTAAATACATTCATATAACATAAAATGATTATTTTCTTTTCCAAATAAAATTTGAAGAGCTTTGTCAAGAGAAAAATAAAAGTAAAGCAGGCAATCTCTTGGAAATATTTGATAATAAAAGGGCTTTTTTCTTAGTAAATGCATTCACTATTAATGAGTTTAGAGCAAAATTTCCCGTTAATAACAAGTAAAATTGACTTTATGAACAAGAAAATTCTAAGAGTTTCTTTCTAAAATACTAATTATAAACATCACATCCAAAATAATTAACTCTTACGCAGTAAATAGTTAACGAGAATGAGAAAATATTAATGTTTATAAATTAAAAAAAAAAGGGATTATTTCGTACCCAATAGTCATTTTCGATGAAAACTCACTTGAATATTTCATTTTCTATTTTGAGAATCTCTATGCACCACATGTGATGTTATTAAGATACACATGTAATGTTTAGAGAGAAAATTGATTTCACTGCTTAGTAAAGTTATTTTGATTTCATCAAATAAAACACGTAGTAAGATGCAAAATTAGAGTTAATGTTGCTTAAAGAATAATGATTTCTTAAAGAAATGAACAATTGAGTTGACCTGAAAAAATAGTCCATAAACAATTCAACTTTTGCGCCTTAAAAGTTTTTACGTTCAAACTAATAAGATGTTTGATAAGTATAGAGTGATTTGATAAATTTTGCAAATAAATACACCTGTAGAATTTCAGAAAAGTTGGTAATTCACTAATTTGTTTTATTCTACAAACAAGGCTAGAAAATTACTAGAAACTTTTAAATTTTATTAACATGGATATTTGTCCTTGAAAACTGCGAAACGATTATCTCAAATATTTGCTTATTAATGCTGAACCGCAATATCATTTCTTGAGACGAACTGGCTGCAATGCACCTCGTTATTGTCCATGAAAGACTCTTAAGATATTTAGAGGAAGTGGCTGGGAATCTCTAGCAACTCTTAGGCTCTGTTCGTTTCGCGAAAAAGTAATTTTCAGGAAAATATTTTCCGGATTTTCCGGCGTTCGTTTTATGGAAAACGAATTCCTTAGGGAAAATGTTTTCCATGAAAGGAAAAAAGTACTTTAAATTAGAGAAAAATGTTTTACACTTTTGAAAAGTGTAAAACATTTTCCTCACTTAATCTCTCTTATCTTACACCTCTACAAATCTTCACTTCCTCTTCACCTTTTTTCTTCTTCTTTTCTTTCTTTTTTTGAATTATTTTTGAATTTTCTTTTTCTTTTTTAATTCGAATTATTTTTAATTTCCTTTTTCTTTTTAATTTATTTTTTTTCTTTTTCTTTTCTTTGTTTCCCATCTTCTTCTTTTTTGGCTAGTCGTCGACGGTTGCTAGGCGAACCTCGAGCTCGTTGATCTCGATCTCAAGCTCATGCTCTGCACTCTTGCTTATCATTTTCTTTATTTACTCTACCCTGCAGTTGTACATTGCTCAAGCAAAGAGCTCTACATGCTTTGCTTCTTTTTTCTTTTGTTTATTAGAACACAAAAGACGCAGAGGGAGAATAGGCCACTCAACTGGAAGATTCTCATTAGGGATGTACATGTTTTGCTTCTTTCCTCTTTTACTTCTTTTTAAAATCCATATGAACATTTTTTAGAGTAGATGAGCGTTTGGTGACAATGAGGGAACAAAGATATGAACAAGTTTACTTGGATTTAAAGGCAAGTTCATACTTGATGGATTTATAGGTCGGTAAGTGATGCATGCCTAAGCGATGAAGTCTTAGAAAATATTTTTCTTACCGAACACCGGAAAATATTTTCTGAAACATTTTCAAGTTTTAGCCGAATACTAGAAAATATTGTCATTTTCCTGGAAAATGACTTTTGGGAAAATATTTTCCGGAAATGGCTTATTTTCCACGAAACGAACAGACCCTTACATTCTTGTCGGTTATCGTGCTTGTTAGTCGAGACATGTCTTGATGGACTGTCATTTATTAGAATTGTGCATCAATAGCAACTCTACATTCTCAATCAGAATGACAAGTGACCTCGCTCAGCACGGCCTCAAATCCAAGGGACAGGAGACGAACCAAAGTGATGAATATTGAAGGAACTACTCACAAACTTTGTGGGGAGTGTACAAGAGAATGTAGAAACGGAATATCATATTACCGGACACGTTATTCTATATTGCCAAACACCATTTTTTGTTGCAGATGTCCCAAACGCCCTAGTTATAAAGCATATAGTTAAACAATAATTCTTCAGGGTCAAAAATCTTGTTGGTTTGGTAGCTTTCCCAGTCACCAACGACTTGGTCCGGCGTTGTTCCACAGCTTACTATGCTCAAGACCCGCAAGGATTTACAGTTCGAGGATTTCTCAGCTAAGGTCCTCCTGAATCTTGGCAACTCGAAAAGTCTAAGAGCAATTAACTCGGAGAAGGTGATTGTCATACTGGTCGCTTCTTCACATTCTTCATGGCCAGCAATTAGTTTTATATCTTCACACGACTCTACTATCAGCTCTTTGATTTGCCCAAGAAATTTCGCCGTGAAGGTTGTGAAAAGCATTTCCAAACGAGAGCACCTCACAACCTCTATGTATCTCAAGTTTGGGAATGGGATGTTTGGGAGACCATCGGACTGCCAAATGTGTCTCAAGTTTTCGAGATCCCACAAACCCAGCCTTGTCATTTTATCACTCTTTGTATTTGTCCCATCACTTTCATATATGATCTTGATCAACCGGCATGATCTCACTTCTAGGAAGGCGAGACAAAGTTGCAATCTCTTCCACATGTGGGATGGGGCAAGACATAAGAGATTGTCACAATGCTCCAATTGAAGAACCTCCAATTTGCAAAAGGAATCATTGGGAATTTGATTGTTCCATAGCTCTTTGCACTGAGCGCCTTCAATCCTTAGTTTTCTTATATTGGGGAATATAACCTGCATGAGGATAATGTGAGAAAGGAGGATAAGTAGGACACATTATTAGGTTGTTCGTTCTAAAATATGAAATGCAGGAAAAATAGATGATCATAGTAAGGGATAGAGCAAACCATCTCATTGAATAATGGTTGTGGTGATTCATCATCCCCTTTGGCCTTCTCCTTGAGAACCACTTCCTTCATATGTTCGCAATTGCTAATCCATAGGCTCTCGAGTTTCTCTAGAGTTGTGGCCACACAACTAGGGAAGAGATATTTTAGGTTGGAGCAATTGCAAACACGGACATTTTTAGACTAGGAAAACCCAAAATCATTCGGGAGTCGCTCTTCACCATGCATTTCAGCTTTACTTCCCTCACTGTTTTTACTTCCAATTTGGGGAGCGATACAGTTGTTTGCTCATTATTTGCATCAAGGGACCCACAATCAAACAATGATTCTAGGGAGGGACAGTTTTCAATCCTGACAATTGTCAGGTTATGCAATCCCCCTATGATTGTGGAAGGAAAGACGTTGTGTAGCTGAGAGCAATATCCAATGGAAAGGGTGGCTAGTTTGCATAAGGAATTTTCCATAAGTTCACTGTGCCATATCCCTTTGAAGGATCCTACCGACTCAAGCTCTAGCTCCACCAAGCTTGGTAAACTAACCTGCTCATAAGAGTCATCCATTAGATCGTAGCTATTAAAAATCTAAGAAATTGGCCTAATCTTAACGATCTATCTGATGTGGTGGAAGAATGAATTTTCCATTAGTGGCCTCTATCTAACAAATATAGTTATAAATTATTACCATATTTTAACCAATAAAACCAAATAAAGATCTTCAAAGAGATTTTATTACTTGCCTTGCAAACTGTGTGCTTGTGGTATAACCTCAATAGAAGGATTTGTACCTTTTGATCGAAGAAGGAATCGGAATAAGCATCTTGTGAATCTGAAGTAGTGGTTACTGACTCTTTCTTTCCATGAGAATATGAGAAGAATTTCTCTGTAGGACAGGGTGTTATAGATAGTCGCTTCAGCAGTGGGAACTCTATAATATCATATGCCCCTTCATCTCTACCTTCTTCATCTTGTTTTCACATGTGTTGCAGGTTTGGTAACTGCCTCAATGTCAATTCAGTTAGCTGAGAGAGAATCTTGACATCTCGGGTGACTTTTAGCTCCTCTACATCGAAAACTACTTCCGCTGATGGAGAACTCTTAATTTTCATTGACTCCAAATTCGACAGCTTCAATATCCTATCTAATTTTAGAATATCCTTTGACGTGGATTTAGACTCTTCTATCTCTAGCGATTTCAGATTGCTGTCTTTTGATGAAGATTCAATGAAGAGTATCTCTTCCAGGCCAAGGAGTCCAACCATTACCAGGGATTCCAAGCGAGGCAATGAAACCTAATGAAGCGCCACAATCAAACTCATTAAAAGGTGCATTACAAGTAAATCTATCTTTAGAAAAATGCTTTTAGAATTTTCTTGTGGTTGGATACGAGAAAATGATTGAAACTCTCATGCTAAATTCCAAGAAAATGAATTTCTCTTCCATAAAAAGCAAAATCAATTTCATAAGGATATCCTCACGACTATCATGATGCTAATGCAACACAAGTGCACAAGTCTCTCTCACGCGCATCATCATAATTGTTATCTTTGATTTGGCTGATCTCCAAAGCTATGACCATAATTTTTTTTTCTCTTTTCTTTTGAAATCATCTACTGATCTTCAAAAGAACTGTCATTATAATTGTTATCTTTTCTTTCATTTTTCTTTTTGACCTTCAAAATTGAAAACAAATTCATGTCGGAGTTAAATTTTTAATAAATTATTTGTTAACTTATTGCTTTTCATTATAAACAAGTAAATATGACTTATTTGGGTTTGTTTCTCTGAAATTGTGTTTTCAGCAGAATCAAATACAAGAAAACAAGAAAAATGAATCGCCAGGAAGACATTTTTCAGCAACAATGAATTTTCAGCGAAACAAAAGAAACTTAAATATATGAATGAGTTTGATGTCTCTTAAGAATGTCAAAAACTTAATTGAGACGAAGGGATGACAGAAGCAGAACGACGTTGACATGGTGAGGTTGGCATGATGTGTTAGAATCAATTGCTAACTTGCGTGTAGGTGAAACATGAATTATGTGGACTTTCTTTGTTATGTGGCTACTAGTTCGCCTTCTATTTATTTATTCTCTCACTTTTTTCATTTTGAAATTGTTGAATTCCGTGCATTCATTTAAGATTCATTATGTATAATGTTTTTCCTTCTCATTAAAAATGTTAAATAAGTAATCAATTAGTCATAGTATAAACCCATGCTAAAGCCCAAATAATTAGTGCAATTATCTAACACTGAAATAAATTGAAAAAAAAAATTGTAGGAAAAGTCTTCCCCTAGCTACAGTTGAATGTGAATAAAAATGTATGGTCTGTGTTTTCTTTGAAAGGATTTTTTATATGTGTTTCAAGATGTACAAATAATCAAAATAATGCAATATTCACTGAGGCTCGGTGAACACCAATATCATCTTATCCTAAATCCCCCTATAATAGTATAATCTAGGTATTGTTTGCAAGAATAAGAATTAAAGAAATTTATACCCAGAAAATGAAAAAGTTACCTGAATTGGAGCACCCTTAGCTGTAGTGCAAAAGCTTGTCATTTTTGGTAACTTACGCAAATCTAGACGTCGTACATTAGGTAACTCAATCATGTCATCAACAACAACTTCTACTTTTCCTGCATCACCTGTGATAATGGCTTGTAATGAGTCACATTCACATATTTTGATCTCTTCCAAATGTACACGTCTTTGCATCTCGAGAGGAACCACAAATTTTTCAATTGGTGGCACTTTTTGATACACACAACTTTCAATTTGCTAAAGCAATCTGGTGTGACAGGGGCCATTGCATATCTTCTCCAAATTAATAAGATTTTCGAGGAACAAAGACTCTAAATCCGTAAATGCAGTGAGAAGGTCTTTTAATGAACCGATGATGTACTTGATTGAGGGCTGTTCTGAATGTCGAGATGCTTCAGTTGTTTAAATCCTCGAATGCACAACTCGTGAGCATTCTCCTTGAACTCTCCCAATCCATCCAAATATAAGTGTTGAGTTTTTTGCAAAGTTTTCTGAACCCATTCTTTTGAGAGAATACCATCGCATCCTTCCAATTGGAGTTTCATGGTTCTCAAACCACGAAATCCCCTTCCGTAAGCATTTCCTATGTTGATCCAAAATCTGATCAGGGTCCCGAATGGCAGGTCATCATCCTTTAAGAGTACAATGGGATCACGAATTGATATTTCCAGAGAGGCTAGCTTTCTCAAGCTCTTCAACTCAACAAGCCTACCATTATACAATTCCGCTGGCATTTCATCATTGACTATCCATTGACTAAAGCTTCCCCTCATATATAACTCTTCCAAGTTGACTAAGCCTTTCAGGGCACCAGGCTCGATTATCATAAGCGAGTCACAATCATATAGATTCAACAATCTCAGATTCCTAAGTTCCCCGATTTCTTTAGATAGCTTAGAAATTTGAGATCCTGCCAAGCTGAGAATTTGCAATGTTTTGAGCTTGCCAAGAATTGCCACATCGTCCACAATGCAATAGTGTAAGTATAATGAGTGGAGGTTCCTAAGGGTGCCAATCGAGGAACGTAAATTGGTGATATGTATGAAGCGAAGATATAGGACTTGGAGCTGCTCCATGCTTGTGAAATCTAGTCCACAACAATCTCCCACATCATGTCGGTGTATAGGCTCCTCGAGCAACCCTAGTTGAGACAACATGAATATCTTCAAGTCGGGAAACACACACTGCATTTTTTCAGCAAGGCTATCACCGTAATCATTAACAAGGCATATTGCCCAACATTTCTCAAGCTTTTCTTTTGGCCATGAAACATAATAGTTGTTCATCATTAAGGAATTCTGACTTCTAAATGGAGTTGAGACGACCACCTCACTATAAAGATCATGTATGGTCACATATTCCATGTCATCACCATCATCCTGCAACAAACAAACAGAACGGAGGCTATCGAGCATAGTATTCAATCTATCCCTTGAATCTTCTATCGTGTCATTGAATCTCTCAAACAAGCCCAACCCCATGCCTAGTCCCAACAGAAGTTCGACTTTAATGATCCCGCCAATAAGACCACAAAGCAAGAATAAGGACTTCGCTTCCTCACTCTCCAAATGGTCATAACTCAACTTCACTATAGTTTCTATTTTTGGCTCATCTATTTTTATCAATGCGTTTTTCCATGCGGACACACGGCTGTATTTCAAAGTGCTTGCGACGGAGATAATCAAAAGAGGCAAACCTAGGAGCTTCTCGACCACTTGAGCTGCTATTGCTTTCAATTCCTCGTCTTTGAGCTTGTCGCCGACTATCTTTTCAAATAGCCTGAAAGCTTCGTCGTTGTTTAAACCTTCAAGACGAAATGTTTTATCCGCATGCATCTTTTGCTCCAACACATCTTTAAATCTTGATGCTAGCAGCAACTTGCATCCCCTGCTCTCGTCTCCCGCAGGAATTCCAACCGCCTTCAAATCAAGTGGCCCCCACAGATCGTCCAATATTATGAGAACTTTCTTTGTCGGATCGCTCTGTAATTTCCGAAACAGAAGATCTCTTCTTCCGACTTCGCTTGGCGTGTTCTTCAGATCCAGACTCAAGGCGTAAGCAATGTCATCTTGGATTTTCTTCAAGTCTTGAGTCTGCGATACAGTCGTTGTGGCAATCAGGTGGAACAGTCTCTTCTCGTTCCTGAGTTTCTTCTGGACTTCCTCCAAGAGCGTAGTCTTCCCCACGCCGCCAGGCCCGTAGATCCCAATCACTTTGAGCTTCTCATCATCCAGAGCATTCATTATGCCCTCAAAGAAGGAAGCTCGTGAATCGGTGATAGTGTCAACCCGATCACTAGTAGAGGAATTCACTTCGGGGGGGCTAGCGACATGCCCTGGCGGAGCACTCTCGTAGTAGACCCTCTCGAATTTACCCTGAGGAATGAGTGCTTGGATGGCCTGGACTGTCTTCCTTGCGTCCCTGCCGTGACAATAACGCTCCTTTGGGTTGGGAAGCCACCCGCAGAAGCGAGTTCTGTTGGCTCTTCTATCATCATCCAGCACGCGGCCGCTTTGTCGGCAACGGTCTCTGTCTTATTCTTCCATCTGTCAACTTCGCGTTTTATCTCCTTCATGTTGTTTTGAGCATCATCGATGGAACGCTGGATCCCGACCCTGGCGTCATTCAGGTTCTCAACTTCATCTTTAAGTTGGCGAATATAGCTGTTAGAGAATATCACGTAGCCGCAGTGACGACGGACTGGAGCCACCAGGTACTCTGCCACCTTGGAAGTTACAGATATAATAATACCCCACATTTTCCCCCCTTTTCGACTTCTACTTTTCTGGTTTTCTTTCCTTTCTCTGTGGAGGAAGAAAGCTAAAAAATTGTAATATGCTGAGGAAGGCGGAACTGCAGGAACCCACAAAGGAAATGATTTAGGAAGAGGAAAGAGAACAGAAAGAAAAGAAGAATATTGAATTACCTTCAAGAAATGGAGTTGGGAGGCGACAGCTTGGTGGGGGCGAAAATCGAATTGGGAACAGAGAATCAAACAGAGAATATCATCTTTCGGAAATCAGATGCTAACAAAGAGAACAGAGCTGGGAGACGAGGTGAAGCTGATGTGTGAAGCTTAAGAAAAGGAGCAACAGCGAATAGCCGGAAACACGTGGCAGGTTGACGCCAACCCACCAGCTCTCCCAGAGGAATCTAAAAAGGACAGCTCTTTAACCGACAATAGCCTCCGGGTTCATCTCCCTATTCAGTATCTGATTCCCAATAGATTGAAAGTTACTTTTGATTAACAAAATCTACTAATCAATTCACAAAACACTGGTAAACTACAATTATGCATTACTTTTGTCAATATTTAAAGCTACTCATCGTTGTGGAAAAAAAATATTTGTCCTACTTAGTAAGTTGAAACTTACTTTTCAATGAGAAAAATTATTCATCTCTTCCATAAGTTTCTTTTCCTCATATAAACATACTAGCCATCATGAAATATAAGTGTATAAATCGGTACAAATATCCATCTACCTATGCTACCAAATACTAATAATATCATGTTGGACCTCCATCCTAGATCATAACTCACATTTTACATGATTTAGGATATCCGTAGGGTATTTTTATGGGTTCATGTATTACTAGTCAGGGTAGGCTTCCTTGTCATAGAAAAAGGGGGTATAAACTTACTTTTCAAATAAAAAAAAATAATCTATCATAATTACTTGGTAATTAAAAACTTACTTTTCTATGGGACAAATTACTAATCACTTGGAGAAGTTTCTTTTCCTCATTTAAACATACTAACCATCTTCAATGGTATAGTTTACAAATGGGTACAAATATCCATCTTCCCACACTACCAAATACAAATAATATTATATCTGGACCATCTATGTGGTTCTTAACTCACATTTTACATGATTTAGGATATTAGTAGCGTATTTTTATGGGTTCATGTTTTACTAAGCAGGATGGGCTTCTTGGACATAGAAAAAGGGTACAAACTCACCTTATAATTAAGAGAAGTTACTAATTGATGTTCAATAATTACAAACCTTGCATTTATTGATACTACTTTTGTAGTTGAAAAGTTACTTACCTCATGTAAGTTGAATGTTACTTATGATCTAAGAAACTCTTCAATTGCTTTGGAATAGTAAAAGTTGCAAATGGATATGTATCCGCTTTTTTCAATGTGTAAACTTGAATATCATTTTTTTTAAAGGAAAAAGTTACCAAAAACCCCAAATTTTGCCCAAAGTAACAAATTTATCCCAAACTTTTTTTTTTTGTTACATGAAAAATCCTAAACTTTGATAACCGTAACACATTTACCCCAAACTCTATGGCCAAGGGCATTTTTGTCTTTTTTTTTGTCTATTTTTTTCTTCTATCTTCCCTCTACCGGCCATGGCGGAGGGAAGCTGGACTCAAGCGAGGGCGACCCTCGCTTGGGTTGGATCTGGTGAGGAATGCCCTCGCCCAACACTAGTGAGGGCCGCCCTCGCCAGATCTAGTGAGGGCTGTCCTCACCCGACACCGACGAGGACTACCCTTGCCTATGTCGGGCGAGGGTTGCCCTCACCAAATCTGGCACCTCTCGCTTGATGCCGACAAGGTCCATCCTCGCCCGACGCCGACTAAGGCCGCCCTCACCTGACGTAGGCGAGGATTGCCCTTGCAAGATCTGGCACCCCTCGCTCGATGCTGGTGAGGGCTGCCCTCGCCTACATCAAGCCCTCATTGGCATCGGGTGAGGGCGACCCTAGCTAGCCCAGACGAGGGTGACCCTTGCTTGACGCCGGCAAGGGCAGCCCTCTCCCGAGTCCGGCTTCCCTCCGCCGGCCATGGCGGAGGGAAGAGAGAAGAAAAAAAGAAAAAGAAAGAAATTTTAAAAAGTAAAAGATGAAAATACCCTATAATTTAGGATAAATGTGTTACACAAATACAAGTTTATGGTTTTTTGTGTCACAAAAAAAAAAGTTTGGGTAAATGTGTCACGATTAGCAAAGTTTTGAGTTTTTTATGTCGCAAAAAAAAAAAGTTTGCGGTAAATTTGTTATTTTCGGCAAAGTTTGGAATTTTTGGTGGCTTTTTCCCTAAAAAAAATTAGTTAGTATAAAACCATGATATATCGATACTTAATTTTTCATATCAAATTCACTAACCACCTAAAGAGTTGCTCATATCCCATAGGTTGAAATTTACGTTCCTTGACAAAACATATTTACTGAATCGAAGAATTAGTTGTTAATTATATGGTCTGTTCAAAGCAATATAATTAGTACATCGCAAGTCTACCACAAGTGTAACACATATTACGGTGTTTTCTTGCTGCGATAGCTACTACGGTTGTTACAGAGCCGTAATAAATAATACAAGATCCAAAAAACTTTTGGAAGAAAGTACTTCAATTGAGGGATGAAATGAAGCTTTTTGGATGAGATTTCTCTTGGAATTTAGGAAAAGGCTTTACTATTGTTTGGCCCTTGACATCCCATAGGATCTATTCGTGATCACTACAGCAAAATTATGCTATCTCTGTCAAATCTGGAGAAGACATTGGTTTCTAAGGTGTTCACATCTTTTTTAATTTTTTCAATTGAATATATGCATCGGACATCACATTTGGCACTAACAACAAAAAAGAAAAACCACTACCTAATTTTACTTATCATCAATCACTAATTTTGATTCAAGGACAATCATGTTATGAAATATTAATCTCAAGAACACGTAGATATGTCAATAAATGAATCTCTTCCGCTGAGTTGCATACACATTAACGATATGATACTTTTGCATTTGATGCCTTTTGTTCATACCATGAATATAATTCGGACTTCCTTGGTTATAAAATGTCCAAATTACGATCAACCATCAAATCGATGAGATAACATATGGGGAATCAATTTCCATAAGTTGCTTTTGGTTGGTAGATCCAGGAGACATCTAATGCGTCCCTATCTTGGTCGATCTCTACTAACACCTAATTTTTTGACTCATAGATTCATCATTCACTCATTAGAAAATTAGGGATCAAGCACGCCCCTACATCTTTTGTTTACTAATAACGTGTCCACATCGAATAAATTTCATCTAAGTTGGTCCGGTCATGACTTGCATTCGAATTAACCTGACATGCAAAATAAGCTTGACTTTGGACTCATTTGAATTTTCAAGACTAAGCTCACATGAGCATGGATCCCTACGAATGAACTCAGCCAAACCCCATTTGGCTTAGCCGAAGTTTTCACATGCATGTCGAGTGATGCTTCCAGTTAGAGAATAAGATCGACAAGGAAAGAATGTGAATAACTCTTAAGCTATTGCCCATCATGGTAGGCGATTGATTCATTCGGCCAACAAGAGGAATCATCACAAAAGGGAATCATATTTGACCACATATTTGGCACATGATTCTCGGCCACTTTGGGAGGAGATTGTGGGATTTGCTGAGGTCAAGATATTCTTTAAAGGTTCGGTGGAGGTTAAATTGAGAAAAGAGGATGGAGTGAGTTTGAGAATTCAGTGCTCCAAGAATGTTCTCTCCTTAGAGACCCTCAACTTAATGTGAGTCTATTTCACGGATTATCCAATGGTCGAGCTTGACCACTTCTCTCTGACCTTTCTTTGGTCTTAACCTCCACGTAAACGACCCTATTCTCCGCAGAATATAACGTGAACAATTTATCACAAAGCCGATGTTTCTCATTGCAAACTCCATATCCCTACGTGTCCAACACGTACCAATCCCACGTTCACCGTCGTTGTTCTGTTGCTGCCGCTGCTGCTGCTGCTGCTCTCTCTCTCTCTCTCAAAAATGCAGAGGAGGAGAAGGAAGACAAACGCGGCGCCGAACCAAACAGAAGAAAAGAACAGAGTGATGTTAATAGTTGAGCACGATGGAGCTTGGTCTTATGTCAACCTCACACTACAGATGGCAATTACTAAGGACTTTGTTAATTTACGCATCTTCTTTCTGTTTCTTTTATTAAATTGAATGGCTGATATATAAATATCGTTCTTTCTTTTACTTAGATGGAAATTTAAGATAATGACATATGAAAAGTATATGAAATTATTTAGCCCCTACATCTCCAAGCATATAATCAATTACATGAAAGAAGTCAAAACTCAGTCATTGGAAAATAAGAGTAAAGATTATCTTTCATCCAAGTACATAAAAAAAAAAAAAAAAAAAAGTACATGTATCTACCCGTACACCTAGTAAAATAGAAATTCAAAAAAATAAAAATAAAAAATAGAAATTCAAGAGGAATTGCTGGAAAAAGCTTGAAAGCATCATGTTAATGCGTGCAGAACTACTTAATTCGGTCAATTATCTAAAACAAAAGTAGTTTTAATCGATGGGAAAACATACTTACATATAATTCATAAATTTACATCACCCAATATAATATATGTTCCATATGTAGCCGTGATATTCAAGTTCCATACTGAAAAACAGGTAATGTAAGATAAACAATTACAAGATATTAATCAACGAAAGAAATCAAAAGAACCTCTCGCTCCTATATAAAATATTTCCAGCACCATTGCAAAGGATGAAAAAGTCATGGCGTTCATCCACCTTGTTTCTTTACGCATACCATCTATAGCTCATCTCTATTTCTTCGTTCTTATCATAGCATCTATAGTCAACACACATTGCTACTGACGATGACAAATAGTTTTTTCTTTCCTTTTCTTTACCTTTTTTTTTTTTTTTTTCAGAGTGATGGCCAGCGATCTTCGCTAGTTTTGGGTGAGGGCATCGCAATCCTCAATGGCCATAGCAGCCCTCGTTGTGGCTGTTGAGGGCCTGGGCCAGGTCCTCGACACCAAGCAAGAGTGCACAAGTCCTCGCCTAGATCTAGTGAAGACCGTGACACCCTCGTTAGATCTAGGCTAGGCGAGAATTTGGTAGCCCTTGCATAGGCAAGGGCTTGCACACCCTCGCTTTGGCCGGCCATCACTCCAAAAACCAAAAAGAAAGTAAAGAAATGGAAAAAAAAAAAACCAAAATGTTCAAAAATGTTATTAAAAATGTCCACTCCAATAACAACGTGCCAAGTAGGATACTTGGTGTTCATGTCAGTAATTTCCGGCCTTTGGATAGACTCAATTCACAAAATATCAAAAGGTTTAAGACTTTATTAGCAAAATTAAAAAAAAAGAAAAAAAAAAAGAAGAAGCTTAGAATCGAATTGGCAAAAATACAATAAATTTAGAAATTTTTGGATAGTTTTCCCAATCCTTTTACAAACAAGATTATAATCCTCAAGGATCTCATCATTTCTTCACTTTGGAAAACTTTGAAAAAGTGAAAAGAATCCTCAAATTGGAAAAGAAATATACGAAAGAATCTTCTTTCACTTGCCGTCCCCCCCTCCTTGCACTGCTCTATGTCTAATCTTTCATTATGATATCTGGGACTTCGACCTACCAAATAGATAAAATCAAATTTGAGTTCAATATAAATCCAGGTTATAAATTAAGTCATTTTAAAAGGGTCACTGTATTGTCGACACATATTCGATTCTATTCAACAGGTGATTGTCCCCCCCTTTTTTTTTAATGGCATGACCCATATAGAATCGAATCGGGTCATTTCATAGAGTAAAGCGGGTTCTAGGACCTGGGTTAAAAGGAGACGAAATAAAGAAACAAGGAAATAGTGCTTGCCTTGTAGGGCTAGAGTAAGTGCGAAGAAAGTGGAAGGAGTGAAAGACAAAAATGTTCCTGTGAGGCCCACGAAATATATTCCTCGTAAAAGTGGGAAGAAAGAGCGGGAAATGTAAAAAAATGAGTTCCTTCTTCCCTTACACGACTCTTTGGGCCCACCACATATTTGCTTTTCCCTGGACTCTTTTTCATGTCTTTATCCTATGTTATCTCATCTTTTTTTGTTCCTTTTTTTCCCCTTTCTCTCATCTTTTTAGTTCAATAATTAATAACTTGAAAAAACTTGATAATTCACTGATTTATTGAGAGGTTGGTAGGTTCCTTATTGAGTTGGTATTTTACAGAAAAAAGTTGTGAGATTTCAAAGAAATTGATCAATCACCGTATTAGTGAAATATAGGTTACTTTAGCATATTATATTATATTAATATATATAAGCTTGTGAAACTTTAGAAGAGATGATAATTTACTAATTGTTTAGACTTGACAAAATCCTGATAATATTGACAACTTACTGAAGGGTGATCTGATAAGTAAGTTAGTGGTCATATATTTTTCCAAACAAGATTCGAGTTCTCAACCTTTTCATTATTTCTTCAATTTGGAACCTTTTAAATAAAGTGAAAAAGAATCGTCAAAAGAAGGAAAGAAAAAAAGATGAAAGAATCATCTTTCACTAAAGAATCTCTAACATCCCTCTTTTTCTTTCAATCTCTCTCTTCACTTATAATGCGCTTTGTTTAACCTTTCACAACAATTTATGGGACTTTGACTTGCCAAATGAGCGAGATAGGATCTAGGCTTAATATGAATTTGGGTCATAAATCAAGTTATTTTAAATGGGTGGATATTTCATTAACACATACCTAATTCATTCAACATCATGATCTCCTTTTATATTCCTTATTGTCCAAAACGATTTGTTGGACCAAAACCTTTAGGATCAATCATCCAATCCACCCGTTGGATAGGAAAATTTGATTCCTTTTGGATTGCTAGGATAAGAGTCTCCCTTGATTGTGTTGCTCATACAACATAGATAAGGTTTCCATAAGTTGATTACTCTATTTGGAAAGTGCGTCTCGTCTCCAAATGATTGTCGCATCGATATCAAATATCCAATCAAGGAAAGATTATGTGAATGTCCATCCCTCCTAGACAATCAATACTTATAGCTAGAAATCCAAGCCAAATTCCTAGCCATTGGGCTCCATATAATCTGAGTGCGAAGATATGAGATCTTCTGGTAATGTTTGATGATGTGTATTGTCTTGATAATCCTCATACAAATTATACCATTGTCCTTGATTATCATAACATAACACAATCTTCATCATAGACAACCAAAATGTGTTGATAAGTCCCTAAGTTTGATGATCTGAGTCTTATGAATAACATCTAATGATGCATATCAGAGTTTTCACTTGAAAAAACTTACTATCAGAATCATTAAACACTTATGGAAATGTTTTGTCGATCTTCAAAATCATTTAGGAAAATTTCCTCAACATCCTCGTGAGGCATTCACACTGAATAATTCCTGCTTTCCTCAACTTCACCAAGCCTTTCAAGACAAGAAAGTGTGCCGCCTAGTATTCATCAATAATGAGAGTCCACTAGTTTTTCAAGTTTGAAAAATGTGGCAGTGCTGCATCGGCTCAAGCAACATTTTTATCATAGTATATTCCATCTTAATTACTCTAAATTTCCTCACATTTTCGATTGAATAGGTAGGTTGAGTACTCGCGAGCACGATAAAATATAACTCAAGCAATATAATTCTCCGGTTGAGCACAGAAGCAATGACAAAATGTAATAAAGATAATATCCATGAGAGTTGCGCCCAACTTCCCTATTTATCTAAAAATTCATGCCAAATATGCCATGACCATCAACCTAAAGTTCTTCCAATCCCGAGACCCAGAATTTCTACTGTTAGATTTTGATTAATCATGCCACAACATTCAAATTTAAACTTCAATAAAAGTAGTTTTTCAGTCTGTAACTATATGCAATTTGCATCTCAATTCTTTTCTCACGTGGAAAAACATAGGTATTGTGAGATTAACGTTAGAATTTAAATAAGTAATAATTTCTTGTATGGAGGAAATATTCTCCAACCCTTCCCGGGAGTTAAAAGAAAAGGAAAGGGGGCTTAGCTCCCAAGTTTAAAACACTAAGTTGCCAAAATCAACTTCGAATATTATTGAGATGAAAAAATCAATTGTGGCAACTATAGGATTTTCTAAAAAAACGTGATATAAAACCATATCACAAGGAGACAATTCATTTGGGAAATTAAGAATTGTTCTCTAAGGAAAAATTAAAAGCTATCATTTTAAATTAGATGGGTTATCTTCTAAGAAAACTTAGCACACCGATCTTTTAATTCCAAGTAATTGCTCAAGTAATGAGTGTGTCTATCATCCTTGCTCAAGGCACATGACTAAATCACCGTATTTGCGTAGTCTCTTGGAGTCGCCCACAGGAGCAGGGACTTATGTGTTTCCGAGAATTACCCAATGCGTGTGAGACAGAGGGACAGCCGCACTTGATGGACATTAGTTGGATGTTCAAAAAGCCCGAGGTACTCTCCAATGAGATCTACGAGACACCTATGTTTATTAATCTTGTGAATAGGTATTCGTTTTGAACAACATATGTAATTCCATTGGAAGAAACTGAAGGTTCATGGGAGATGCTTTTACATTTCTTTTTTTTTTTTTTTTTTTTTTTTTTTTAGTACTAGGCAAAATCATATATTATTTCTGAGAACATCACTTTTCCAAAAAGAACCCAATCTAATTGATTAACTACACTTCATTAACGGGACCAGTGAAAATAAAGTGTATCTGTATGGAATTATATGTATGTTAACAGGTTCATTAACTCCATGGATTTTATGGATGTCACGTTATTCAATGGTTGAGCCGGACCACCCCTCTTCCAAAAAGGAACCCAATTTAATTATATGGTTCACCATCGTTGTTCTGTTGCTGCTGCTGCTGCTCTCTCCCTCTCTCTCTCTCTCTCTCTCAAACGCAGAGGAGGAGGAGGAGGGAGACAAACTTGGCGCTAGACCAACAGAAGAAAAGAACGGAGTGATGTTTATGGTCGCACATGGTGGAGCTTGGTCTTATGTAAACCTCACGCTGTAGATGGCAATTACTAAGGACTTTGTATAATTTGTGCATTTTCTTCAATTAAATTGAATGGTTGATATGTGAATATCGTTCTTTCTTTTACTTAGATGCAAATTTACGATAATGACATATGAAAAGTATATGAAAATATTTCGCCCCTACGTCTCGAAATGTATAATCAATTGCACTGAAAGAAGTCAAAACTCAGTCATCGGAAAATAAGAGTAAAGATTATCTTTTTTTTTTTTTTTTGGTAAAGGTAAGAATAAATTGAAAAGCAAAGGACAAAAGTACACAAACGGCACCAAAACTTACACTCTCAAAGCGAACAAAAGAGTGGAAGGGAGCCGCGCAAAAGCCTCAAGAGTAAAGATTATCTTTCATCCTAGTACATTTATTAAAAAAAAAAAAAAGAGTACATGTATCTACCTGTACACCTAGTAAAATAGAAATTCAAAAGGAATTGCTGAAAAAAGCTTGAAAGCATCACATTAATGTGTGCACAACCATATCTAATGACATATTTAGTCCCAAATTTGTACAAGTTTTACGAATACCAGCAGCAAATT
Organism: Eucalyptus shirleyi; assembly: GCA_017140165.1. Classification (NCBI taxonomy): domain Eukaryota; kingdom Viridiplantae; phylum Streptophyta; class Magnoliopsida; order Myrtales; family Myrtaceae; genus Eucalyptus; species Eucalyptus shirleyi. The sequence continues at coordinate 10,570,375 of CM029452.1, read as the reverse complement.
TTAAAAAAACGCAACCACTTATTCGGTCAATTGCCCAAACAAAAACAGTTTTAATCGATGGGAAAACATATTAATATATAATCCATGCATTTACATCACCCAATATAATCAAATAGTCATCATGCACATATAATTATTATATTGCTGCATTAGAAGATGTTTTTCTACTCATCGTGAACCTAATAAAAAAATTCTAGTATAAAAGGTTTATGTTCCATATGTAGCTGTGATATTCAAGTTCTATACTGAAAAGGAGGTAATACAAGATAAAAAATTTCAAGATATTGATCAACGAAAGAAATCAAAAGAACCTCTTGCTCCCATAGAAAATATCTTTAGCGCCACTGCAGAGGATGAAGACGTCACTGCGTGCATCCACCTTGTTTCTTTACGCATACCATCTACAGCTCATCTCTATTTATTCGTTCTTTAGCATAGCATCTATAGTCAAGTCGATGCACATTGCTGTTGACGATGACAAATAGTTTTTTTTTCTAAAATTTTTTGTACTTTCTTTTTATTTTACTCTCTTCTTTGGTTTTTTAGAGTGATGGATGGTGATCCTTGCTATTTTGGGGTGAGGGCATTGCAATCCTCAACGGCCATAGTGGCCCTTGTCGTGGCTGTTGAGGGCTAGGGTTGCAATGCTAAGCAATAGCGCATGAGCCCTCGCCCAAATCTAGTGAGGGTCGTGACACCTTTGTTAGATCTAGGATAGGCAAAAAAGAAAGTAAAGAAATGAAAAAAAAAAAAAAAGAAGAAAAAAACCAGAAAAGTTCAAAAATGTCATTAAAAATGTTCACTTCAACAACAGTGTGCCAAGTAGGATGCTTGATGTTTATGTCAACAATTTCCAATCACTCGGATAGACTCAATTGGCAAATTGTCACAAGTTTAGGACTTTATTGGTAAAATTAAAAAGGCTTAGAATCAACTTCGCAAAAGTACAATAAATTTAGGATTTTTAGGACAATTTTCTCGATCCTTTTATGTATAAGATTGTAATCCTCAAGCATCTCATCATTTCTTCACTTTGGAAAACTTTGAAAAAGTGAAAAAGAATCCCCAAATTAGAAAAGAAAAATACTAAAGAATCATCCTTTACCTTTGTTAGATCTAGGATAGGCGAAAAAGAAAGTAAAGAAATGAAAAAAAAAAAAAAAAAAAAGAAGAAAAAAACCAGAAAAGTTCAAAAATGTCATTAAAAATGTTCACTTCAAGAACAGTGTGCCAAGTAGGATGCTTGATGTTTATGTCAGCAATTTCCAATCACTCGGATAGACTCAATTGGCAAATTGTCACAAGTTTAGGACTTTATTGGTAAAATTAAAAAAAGGCTTAGAATCAACTTCGCAAAAGTTCAATAAGTTTAGGATTTTTAGGACAATTTTCTCGATCCTTTTATGTATAAGATTGTAATCCTCAAGCATCTCATCATTTCTTCACTTTGGAAAACTTTGAAAAAGTGAAAAAGAATCCCCAAATTAGAAAAGAAAAATACTAAAGAATCATCCTTTACCCTCCGTCTCTCTCTCCCCTATCTTGTACTACTCTATGTCTAATCTTCCATTGTGATATTTAGAACTTTGACTCACCAAATGGGTAAGATTAAATCTGGGTTTGATATGAATCCAGGTCATAAATCAAATCATTTTTAAAGGGCTAATATTGTATCAACACAAATCTGGTTCTATTCAACAGGTGATTGTCCCCCTTTTTCTAATGCCATGACCCATGGAATTGAATCGAGTCATTTCATAGAGTAAAGCAGGTTTTAGGACTCGGATTAAAAGGAGAGGAAATAAAGAAACAAGGAAATAATGCTTGCCTTGTAGGGCTAGAATTAGGGGTGTGTAAAGGAACCAAAACCCGCCTGGACCACCTGGAAATGGACCGGAACCGCCCAGATTCTGTCCAGTTTTTGGTTCCATGGGTAGATCCACCCACTTGTCCACTTGGACCGGACCAATTATATTATAATAATATATTAATTTTTAATATTAAAAAATTTTGAAATTAGCAAATCTAGAAATTTATGGCTCCAATCTCCATCTCGTCTCTCAGTTTGAACTCTCCCCTGACCCATGCAGGAGTCTGCCATTGAAGAGTACTTCATGCCAATTGGCAAGTAGGTTGAGGCAATCATGAAAATGCAGCTTGAGGCTGAGGAGAGGACAATGAAGGAGATGGTAAAAACCATGCAGAGACAAGCCATGCTTAAGAGAGAGGACTGAGACAAATTAGCAAATGCGAAATGTGTTGATGTCGATCGACATAAGCAGGTTCAAAGAAAAAAAAGAGAGGAAAAAAGAACATGAACCGGTAATGGCATGTAGTAATTATCGGCAAAGTAATCACTATTCAAAGATTGAGACAATTTTGTGGAGCTCAAGCGATTATTTTTAGGCCTTTAGTTGGTTATTATATAAAACAATTTCATGTTTCTAGTAAACACTTTGTATAACAATTAAATAGCTTTTAGTGAGATCGGTTCTATGGACCCACTTAAGAATCGATCGGACCAACGATCCCATTTCCGGATGGATCCATGCAACTAACTTGCGATTTCCAATTCTAATTTTCACCCGGATTATATACAACCCCAGCTACAATAAGTGTGAGGAAGTGGAAAGAGTGGTAGAGAAAACTGTTCCTGTGGGGCCCAGAAAAATAATTCCTCGTAAAACCTGTTCCTTCTTCCCTTACACCACTGTGTGGTTCCACCACATATTTGCTTTTTCCTGGACTCTTTTTTGTGTCTATATCCTATGTTATCTCATCTTTATTTGTTCCTTTTTTTGATCTCATCTTGTTAGTTTAATAATTAGCAACTTGAAAAAACTTGATAATTCACTGATTTATTGAGAGGTTAGTAGATTCCTTATTGAGTTGGTATTTTACCAAAAAAAGTTGTAAAATTTCAAAGAAATTAGTCAATCACCGTATTAGTGAAATATATATAACTTTATTATATTACTGATATATAAAAAGACGCTTGTGAAATTTCAGAAGAGGTGATAATTTACTAATTTGTTTAGACATTGACAAAAATAATGACGACTTACTTAAGGGTAACCTCATAAGTAAGCTAGTGGTCATATTTTTTAAACAGTATTCGAATTCTCAACCCTTTCATCATTTCTTTAATCTGGAACGTTTTAAGTAAAGTAAGAAAGAATCCTCTAAAGAGGGAAAGCAAAAAGATGAAGGAATCATCTTTCACTAAAGATACCTTTTAAGTAAAGTAAAAAAGAATCCTCTAAAGAGGGAAAGCAAAAAGATGAAGGAATCATCTTTCACTAAAGAATCTTTGCCATCTCTCTTTTTCTATCAATCTCTCTCTTTACTTGTATTGCTTTTGTTTAATCCTTCACAGCGATTTTTGGGACTTTGACCTAACAAATGGGCGAGATAGGATTTGGGCTTAATATGAATATGGGTCATAAATCAAGTTATTTTAAATGGGTTGTAATTTCATCAACACATACATGTTCTACTCAACTAGATTGTGCCATATTTTTTAGCCCACTTCTCCCACTGATCAAGAAACAAATATAACCTTTAGTAATCAAAGATTTGACACAATAGTAAATACAACGTCTTATAGTTTGTTTGGATAGCGTGATATTTTTTTCATATATTAAAGTAAATATATTCGTAACTGTTGACACCTGAAATTTAGTTGATAAATTAAGCATGCATTATTGTAATTGAAAAAAAAAAAAAGAACATCAAAACGATGAATGGTAGTAAAAAGAACAAAAGAAAAAGAATAATGAAAATATAAATAAATAACAAATAGAAAAGGACAATTTGGTTTAACTGGTGCGGCCCACAATAGTAACCCATGGGCTTTTTTCCCCTGCCCAGACCCATCAGCCCATCAGCCCATCACCACAACATTTCAACTTTTTCCCTAGCTTGGCTTTTTTCTCCCCTCCTCCTTCGCCAAAGAAAGGAGCGTTCACTCTGCCTCGACGCTGAGCTCGGAGTAGACAGAGATTCCAAATTCACGTTCGTCTCCGGCTAACGATGTCCCCAAGAAAGACTTTCAGGCACGCCAGATGCAGATCATTACCATCGCCGGCCGTTTCCTAGAATTCAAGCTCCGAGTGATGATATCTTGCTGTTGCTTCCTTCTTGTTGGGTCGTTTTGCTATCCAGGCAAAACCGCTTCTAGATGATTATCGTTAACTGCATATATTGATGATTATCGTCCTGATTGTGTCTTCTCGTTCTTAGTGGAAGGTTTTATTCGACTTGATCCCTATGAGGTGGTGAACTATACAAGCAGAATTGGCTCCAGAGTTCCTTCTTCCCTTGGATTCGGACTTGAAGATTTGAAGTCAACAGTTTTACTTTGATCTTTATTGAGAGAAAGTCAGGCTCAATCATTGAGATTTTCTGCACTCGATTTCTCTTTTTTGTTAAATATACATGAAATCTTTTCCAAAACAATTAACAACTCGAATTGAAATGCAGAAACTGGAATCACAAGCAAATTGAAAATACTAGTGAAAAATTGAATAAGAAATCCAAACTTGTATTGAAATGGACAACGTACTTAGAGAAAACTTAAAGCGAACAATGAAATTTATGGATGCTGAGTAGAAATTACTTGGTTCATTTATTTGAAGTTACCATTCTATTTAAGTTTTTACTAAGTACATGAAAAAAAAAGAAAAAAAGAAATTACCAATAGCAACAGATTTGCCCGAGAAAATCATTGAGGTACAAATCAAACGTGCTTGATAGTCAAAGCTTAAAAATATCAACTCGTGGGCGGTGGTGAGCTAGAAGACTATCTTTAAAAGAAACAGATTATTATTTTAATATGGTCAATTAAAAATTCCTAATTACATTATGATGATCAAAACTATCTTTTAAGTCCTTATATATTGATATATATATATATGAGGATTCTAGTAGTAGACCTTTCGGAATTCACTCTGCGATTCAACTGCCCGGATGGCCTCGGCTGTCCTCCTCGCCACCCTGCCAAGACGATAGTGCCTCTTCAGGTTGGGAAATTACCTGCGGAAGCAAGTTTTCTTGGCTCTTCTGTCGTTTTCCAGCACGCCGCGCGCCTCATCGGCAAGGATGTCCGCGCCTGTCTACCCATTTCTGGACGCCCGCTTTGATCAGCTTCGTGTTGTTTTGAGCTTCATCGACGGAACGCTATGCCCTTTGTCTCGCATTAATTAAATTCGCAGCTTTCTCGAACATAGCTGTGGGAGAATATCGTGTCGTTGCATACAATCAAAGGTCCAATTCCTGGAATTTTATGATCCCACTTGCAATGTGAAGACAATTAATCACACCACCACTTTAGGACCAAATATCATTTCGACGAACACCTCCTGAGCAGTATCCAAACGTTCATTTGACGCGAGAGCAACTTTGATTCTGATTCCCAGAGCTTGAAGCGAGGACGACACTCGGGCTTGATTTAGAGTAGGAAGTGGAAGAGCTCAATCAGTGGAGAGAAGATTCGAGAGTGATGGCTGGAGTCAACTGAGCCGGGGCGTCCTTTTCCATGCGGTTCGAACTTACGGCAACCTTCCGCCGATCACTGAATTGAAAGAAGGAACCGAAGGAGCGCCTCGCGGTCAGAACAGCACGCGATCGTGAAGAACTATACGAACAGAAACTGAGATGGAGGAAATCAGTCGAGAGAGAGAGAGAGAGAGAGAGAGAGAGAGAGAAAATGAGAGAGAATGTATTTCTATTGAATGATTTTCTACACACTTCAGATTACAGTTCGAGAGGTTATATATATGTATCCTCTATATTTCTCTCACTTCTGAATCTGTTTTACTCTTTGAGCAGTTAAAGGAAAAACAACTACTCTAACTATTCTAACTATACAGAATAACCGAATACCGGTTATACCAGCTAAGATACAGAGTAGACGAAACAGAGCAAATGAAACAGAGTATAGAGTAGCGATTTCTGACTTCGCAGCCTTTCTTCACGCATTCTTTTGATCTGTAGATCATCCTTCTTCTTTTCTTTCTTTATTTTTAACCGTAGATCTTCTTCGTTCTGGACATTTCTCAGCATCATCTATCCTTCTGACTTTTGTTTTCATTTGTTGAATAAGCTGCTGTCTTGTGGTCTTGACATCCCCCCGCAAATTGGACACGGGTGAACAACCGATGCCCAATTTGAGACGAAGAGAGGAGTGTATTAGTTTAGATAGTGATTTGGTAAAAATATCAGCAACTTGGTTCTGGCTTGGAACATATTTAACACACAGAGATCCAGATGCAACTTTTTCTCGGACAAAGTGAAAGTCGACTTCAATGTGTTTTGTACGAGCATGAAGTATAGGATTCGCTGTGAGAGATATGGCGGATTGATTGTCACAAAATAGTATGGTTGGTGAGTGAAGTGAGACTCTAATATCTCTGAGAACAAAAGAAATCCAGGTAAGATCAGCTGTTGCTGAGGCAAGAGCTCTATATTCAGCTTCAGTTGAGGAACGAGAAACAGTTGATTGTTTCTTAGCGGTCCATGAGATGAGGTTAGAACCGAGGTAAGTACAGAAGCCTGAGGTAGAACGTCTAGTTTGAGGACAGCCAGCCCAATCTGCATCAGAGAATCCATATAATTGGAGAGAGCTGTGAGAATGAAGTGACATACCGAGATGAATTGTGCCTTTTACATATCGAAGAACTCGTTTCAGTTGAAGAAGATCTCCAATAGTAGGATGTTGTAATTTTTGACATAGGATATTTGTTGCAAAGGCAAGATCAGGCCTGGTAATAGTGAGATATTGTAGGCCTCCTACAAGACTTCGGTAGTTCATGGGATTTGGAAGAAGAACAGTATCTCTTTCAAGTATAACTGGTTTAAGAGAAAGAGGTGTAGCAATGGGTTTACAGTCAACCATATTTGCACGAGACAATAAGTCAAGTGCATACTTGGTTTGGCATAAGAACAGCTCGGTAGACGTTCGTGTGGCTTCAATTCCAAGAAAATAATGAAGCTGGCCCAGATCTTTCATATTGAATTGAATACTGAGTGAATGTATAAGAGTCTGTAGCAATGAGTCTGAGCTACCAGTAAGGATTATATCGTCTACATATAGAAGTAACAATATTGTCTCTTGTTCTTGATGAAGTATGAACAAAGAGGGGTCAGTTGAGCTGCAGAAAAATCCAACCTCAAGTAAGAAATGGCTGAATTTGTCATACCAGGCGCGTGGTGCTTGACGCAGTCCATAGAGTGACTTCTGAAGCAGGCATACATACTGAGAATATTGTGGATGAACAAAACCAGGAGGTTGATCCATGTACACAGTTTCATTTAGGGTGCCATGTAAGAAGGCGTTCTTGACATCAAGTTGATGTATAGACCATTGTTGTATCATTGCTACAGAAAGAACAAGTCTAACAGTTGCATGTTTTATCACAGGACTGAAGGTTTCTGTGTAGTCGATCCCTTCTTCCTGATGGAATCCCTTGGCTACTAGACGCGCCTTCAATCGATCAAGACTACCAGTAGAAGTAAGTTTAGTCTTGAATACCCACTTGCAACCAATAACATTCATGTTTTCAGTACGAGGAACCAACATCCAAGTTTGATTCTGGTACAAAGCATTCATTTCTTCTTGCATTGCCTTATACCAACCTGGATCTGCTAGGGCAGACTTTAATGATTTTGGTTCTGAAGGAACTTGATATTGAGCAAGACATGCATATCTAGGATTAGTTTTAATTATACCAGATTTAGATCTGGTTTGCATATGATGAGTAGGTTGTGTACCTTGCACAGGATGGATAGGCTGAGTTTGTTCGATAGCTGGTTCAATTTCTACCTCTGTGCTGTTTTCAAATATGTTCTCTTGTGGGGAAGTACTTTGAGTAGGAGTTGGATCTTGATCATCTGATGATACAGTTATAGAAATAGGATCTGTATGTTCTGCAAAAGCTTGCTCACCTGGACTATACTTTGTCTGATGAGATGATGAAGTATTGACAGGTTCTATACTTGTATCCTGTAAGAATTTCTCTTCATCTGTCCATAGTTTATACAGTTGTGTATATGTTGAGGATTGTGTTGTCAGCCTTCTTGAGAAAGGGAAGAACTTCTCATCAAAAGTTACATGTCGACTGATGTACACATGACCAGTAGTAGGTACCAGACATCGGTATCCTTTATGGTGAGTGCTGTATCCGAGAAACACACAGGTAAGTGATCGTGGATCTAGCTTGTGTTGAGCATAGGGTCGAAGGCAGGGATAGCAAGCACACCCGAATACCCTGAGATGATCATATCTTGGCTTATGCTTATATAGTTTGAGAAAGGGAGATTGCATCTTTAACCGTGGAGTAGGAAGTATATTGACAGTATAATTTGCTGTCATAAATGCATCAACCCAAAATTTTAATGGGATTTTTGCATGATATAGCATGGCCAAACCAAGCTCAACTATATGTCGATGTTTTCTCTCAGGTATTCCATTCTGTTCGGGTGTATATGGACAGGAGATAAGCTGTTGAATGCCACAACTCGTAAGTGTGCTTTAAACTTGTGTCGACAAACTCTCCCCCACCATCGCATTGAAACCTCTTGATTTTACAATTGTGCTGGTTTTCTACTAACTTCTGAAACATAAGAAAGATATCATAGAAGTCTGATTTTAGTTTCAATGGATATAACCAGCTGAATCGAGAAAAGTTATCAACAAAGATCACATAATACTTGAAATTCTGATAAGAGCCGACCGGGAGAAGGTCCCCGATGTCACAATGGACTTGTTCTAGAGGTTTATTTGCTACAGAACTTGACATAGGAAAGGGTAGAGCTGTGTTCTTAGTGAGCTGACAACTTCTACATACAGATTGTGATTCTGTATGATAGTGGATTAACCTTTGATTCTTCAGATGCTTTAGGACATTTGGATTTGTATGAGCTAGCCTTTGGTGCCATATGTTTTCTCCTGTGATCTTCTGTCTTTGAGTAAAGAGCACCTCTGCAGCACAAGGATCAATCCTGTATAGTCCCTTCTCCTTCTTCCCTAGCATCTTGATCATGTTGGTGGTGCTGTCCTTTATGTACACCCCAATTTTGTCAAAGATAAAGGAACAGGGATAATCTTCGGTTAGTCTAGAGATTGACAGAAGATTTTTCTTAATTGCTGGAACAATTAACACATCCTTTAGAGGCAAGGTAGAAGTAGCAGTAGTTAAGGTTGTATTCCCAATATATTTCACAGGTAAACATGAACCGTTGCCAATCATTACTGTATTAGTACCAGCATTTTTAGAAAGGTTTTGGAGAATACCAGCATTTGCTGAAATGTGAGCAGATGCTCCAGTATCGGGGTACCATTCGTTTCCATTAGTTTCCTCAATGTGGAGTGCTGATAGAGCTGTTGGTATTTCTTCGGCTTGGTAAGAATTATCAAACCTGTACCAACAGTGTAATGCATCGTGACCTGGTTTTCTGCAGATCTGGCACTCCGGTCGTGTGTTTGTTGTTGCTTTTTCCATCTCGCATATCTTTATGAACTGTTAGATTTGATGGTGGATAAATCTTGGCTTCTGTATATCTTTGAGCTGTACCATTATACGGTCTAAACCCTTGACCGAACTCAAAGTAGAGGAAATATTGGCCTGGTTAAAATGTTGATTCCCCATTGTTCATAGCTCGAGTTATTAGTTAGTAGTTCATATTTCTTCCAAGATTTCCAAAATTTCTGTATCTGTTACCGAATGGTCTTCCTCTTCCAACACTTCTTCCTCCACGATTATAACCCCTTGAATTTCCAAGATTGTTACTTTGCTGTAAAAGATCTCCATTAAACTCATCTTTGTGTATAGCTTCAGTCTTCCTCTGACTATAATAGGCTAGACTTGGACTGAACTGACTTGAAGAATAGTTTTGCAGCCTTGATTCAAACCTTTCTAGATGAGAGATCACTTCATCATATTCCGGTTGAGGCTTTAAACAATAAATTGTTGTTTTAAAGCTCTCATACTCGGATCCTAAACCTTCCAAAATGCCAAACAGTTTTGTGATGTCATCTACTGGTTTTCCTATGGCATTTAATTGATCACATATTGTCTTGTACTCTCTGAGATATGTTGATAGAGTTCTATCACGTTTCTGACAAGTCTGCAATTTTCCTCTCAGTTCAAACTCCTTTGCCACAGATTTTTGAGTGAACCGATTAAGCAGAGTTTGCCAAAGTTCATAGGATGTGTCTAAACCGATTATTAAGCTAAGTATGTCTTCGGAAACAGCACCACTGATCCAAGAAGAAATGAGTTGATCTGTTTTAATCCAGTCAATATAGTCAGGATTAGGGGTATCAATTGTTTGATCCCCTTCTTCTTCCTGTAGTGTTTTAACAGCGATGGAGTTTCTCCATTCACAAATCCAAACAGATCTTGACTTCTTAAAAATCTATGAAACGAGCTTGCCATAAGAGAAAGTTATTCTCGTTAATCGATTGTAACAAAGTTCGAGATGTTGACATGAATAGGAAATGGATATCTCGAGCCTTTTTGCTGCCATTCTACTAGTCCAGATCCTTGAACACTACTTGCTTCGATTACACCCTTTACTTTTGCAAGTATAATACAAAATCGGTTTCGATGATTCGATTTGAAGGAAGATGAAGAATATCAACTCACTGATCAATGAGACTTCGATTTCTGCATCCAGGCTGCTGTAGATTCAGCCATTTTTATTCGGTCTTGAGATGATTTCTTCAGGATCATAGGCTCTGATACCATGAAGAACTATACGAACAGAAACTGAGATGGAGGAAATCAGTCGAGAGAGAGAGAGAGAGAGAGAGAGAGAGAGAGAGAAAATGAGAGAGAATGTATTTCTATTGAATGATTTTCTACACACTTCAGATTACAGTTCGAGAGGTTATATATATGTATCCTCTATATTTCTCTCACTTCGAATCTGTTTTACTCTTTGAGCAAGTTAAAGGAAAAACAACTACTCTAACTATTCTAACTATACGAATAACCGAATACCGGTTATACCAGCTAAGATACGAGTAGACGAAACAGAGCAAATGAAACAGTATAGAGTAGCGATTTCGACTTCGCAGCCTTTCTTCACGCATTCTTTTGATCCGTAGATCATCCTTCTTCTTTTCTTTCTTTATTTTTAACCGTAGATCTTCTTCGTTCTGGACATTTCTCAGCATCATCTATCCTTCTGACTTTTGTTTTCATTTGTTGAATAAGCTGCTGTCTTGTGGTCTTGACAGATCGGAACTGCAGCCAGACGACACTGGAACCCGCAATCGAAGTCATGAACACTGGAATCGACGTTGATTCACCTCCGGCGAACCTCGAATCAAAGACAACGAACTTTGGATTCCAGGATCGAGCTTTGTTTCTTCTGCGCGTGTGTTGTGTGCCTTCCTTCGTGCGTCTGCCGTGGTCGGAGATGCAAGACCGGCGGTGGCTTCCGGTGGAGCTGGCGGCCGGCGGTGAAGCTAGAGAGGACGGGATAGGCTACGGACGCGAAGCAGCTTCGAGAACTTCCTCGTCAAACGACGAAGGCCAAAAACTCCTCTGTACTTCTCTGGGCAAATGACGAAAGTGCCCTGCTTCAAAATAACGAAAACGTCCTTCTGGTCGTTGCTATCCTAACTGAATTCAAGAGAGGGGGGAAAATCGGCGGTGGGCCCGACGGAATAAAAAATTCTCTCGTTCCAGTAATGGCGTGTGACAATTTTTTACTATTATTGTTGTTTGTAATTTTGTCCGTGCATTGTTGGCAAAATTTAGGTGTTAATAATTCCGAATTGCGAGAACCCCCGTGGGACAAGCGGTTCCATACCTTAGTGCAGCCAATAATGAAGGTGGAGTCTTATGTGAAGAACAAAGATGCGCTGGGGGCCGAGCTCATTGGGGTCGTGGATATACCAATGGCCAAGATTGTGTCTGGCCACACAATCAATGACTAGTTCCCAATAATTGGCAACTTCGGAAGCCCCCTCAATCCCTATCCAAAACTTCACATCTCGATCCAATTCAGGCCGATCGGTGACAATTTGTTATGTAAGAACGGTGTTGGGGTTGGGCCAAACTATGTGGGTGTACTGAACACATATTTTCCACTTAAGGAAAGGTGGGGATGTGACATTTTAGCAAGATGCTCATGTTTCGGAGGGCAAGCTGCGTTTGATGATGGGAAGATTTATGAGCAAGGTAGGTGCTGGGAGGATATATGCCATGCCATTTTGGAGGCCCACCACTTGATCTACATCATTGGTTGGTCCATTTATCATCCTGTGAGGCTTGTGAGTAGACCCGTTAAACGGGTGGGTCGGGTCGGGTCATAAATGGTTCGACCCATTTAACCCGTTTATGAACCCTTTATTGCAATGCAAAATTTTTGACATATACCCGACTCAACCCGTACTCGACCCATACCCGACCTATTTAACGAAACCTAAAAAAGCTTATATATATTAAAATGGTATTGCTAAAATGGTTTTATACAACACAAATTTAATGGACAATATTTAGAATTTTTAAAATAATTATTTAAAAAATCGAATTTTAATTATTTTTAAGAATATAATATTTAATTTTCTTTTTCTTTTTCTCTTTTCTTTTTCTTCTTCTTCTTCTTTGGTCGGCCACCGGCCACGATGATAGCCAGTGATCGGCCACAGGCGAGCCTCGAAGGCTCACTGACGTCGGCGAGCTCAAGGCTCGCTAGATCGGCAAGCTCGAGCTCGCCCCTCGCTGGATCTGGCGAGGCTCCGCCTTGCCAGATCCGGTGAGCTCAAGCTCGCTTGACGCCAGCGAGCTCGAGGCTCGCTAGATCGGTGCGACTTGGGCCTCATCGGACATCGGCGAGGCCTCCACCTTGCCAGATCAGTGAGGCTCAAGCCTCACCTGATGCCGGTGAGTTCGAGTCTCGCCAGATCGGCAAGGCTCGAGCCTCGCTGGACATCGGCGAGGCCTCCGCTTCGCCAGATCCGGCGAGCTCGAGCCATGCCCGACGCCGGCGAGCTTGAGTCTCGCCTGGCCGGTTGCCGGCCATCGCCGGCCGGCCACCGGAAGAAGGAAGAAGAAAAGAAAAAAAAAAGGAAAGAAAAAAGAAAAGAAAATTAAGATAAAAAAATAATTATAATTTTGATTTTATAAAAAAATATTTTTGTAAAGTTAAAATAGGTTCTAAATCCAACCCATTTAAGACCCTCTTAAGACCCACCTATCTTAAGTCTTTAGTTGTTAAACCCACTTAACTAACTTCTTCAGAAACTAAGTGACCCATTTTGCCACCTCTACTTGTGAGAGAGCCCACGAGGGAATTACCGAATCGAGGAGAGCTCTCTTTAGGGGAGCTCCTAAAGTACAAGTCCGATGAAGGTGTCCGAGTGGTCGTGCTCATTTGGGACGACAAGACCTCACACAACAAGTTCCTCTTGAAGACGGTAATACTAAACCATGGTTACATGTAATTAAGCATTGCTGAAACATGGAAATGTCTTTATGGTTGTTGGGATGATTGGAATACTGCCGAGTCAAGAAAAATTTGTCCACCTGCGGCTTCCATCACTATTGATTTGTTGGGCCATTGCGGTAGAGTGGTTCGAAGTTACAACAATGCATCAATGGTGATGAGAGCCGCATGCGAACACATTTTTTATTCTACCGACATTGCATCTAAGGAGCACCCTTTACTCAATGGTGCACATCTAGTGAAGGATTTTCTCACTTTTACTGTCGGCTTAATGAATGTTTACAAAACAAGAAGTTTTTTGTTTTTTGACACAAAAGCTTGATCTCTAATGGTTCTTTGTTTCCGCTTGCCTTTACAAAATGCAATTGGAGAATATGTTACATAATGGCTCTTTCTTGAATAAGTATCCTCATTTATGGTGCAACCCACCATTTGGCCAAACTTCAAATCCATGCCCTTTGTGACAGATTTTTTGTACGTTTATTGCCTTAGGAAAAGATAGTTCTTTATTGAGATCTCTCATAATTAAGACTCGGCATGTGCCACATTGTCACACAAGATGGCATGATGCAAACTCACGACAAAGAGGCGAAGAAGTTTTTCCGACATTTAGTGTCCGCTGTGTGCTTGCTCCTCGATATGGAAGCACCAAACTTAGCATCTTCAAGCAATATGTATGTATCCTTAGATGTTCAGGTCAATTCTTAATCAAAATCTCATCATCGGATTGCACCAAAAGCACTACTTTTGCTGTATATTACCTGATTATTCCAATCGGGTTTAATTTCATAGGAAAGATTTTGCTTTCATCATACAATCTACGGAAGTTTATTGACCTGTCTCATGCTGTCCTAGATCATATCATGTTTGGTTTAATTTGTTGGTGTATGGATCTTTTCTAGCCCAGGTGGTGGGGACCCCATACACGCACCACAAAAAGTGCGTGGTTCTCAACACTCAAGCCTTAGGAAACAACTGTAAAATAACAGCTTTCATTGGCGGGTTGGATCTATGTGATGGCCAATACGACACTCCTAAGCATAGACTCTATAGTGATCTTGACGCTGTCTTTAAGAATGACATTCACAACCCCACATTCACAGTAATTAAATTAATGTTGCTTTAGCATTTTAATTACATGTACATGTTATTTTCTGATCATGTGATCATCGCTTTTTTCTGTGATGGCTGTAGTCCACTGTCAATGTCCCAAGGCGACCGTGGCATGATCTACATTGCCAAGTCGGGGGACAAGCTGCATATGACATACGGAAGAATTTCGAATAGAGATGGAGAAGCGGCGAAGTGGCACAAGTTTAAGTAGAAAAACGTCAAGTGTGGCATGAGAATGCTCTCTTAAGGCTCGACAGGATTTCGTAGATACTTTGTCCCTCGACAAGCCTCGACGGCGACAAAAACGTACAAGTTAGGGATGAACATGACCCAGAAAACTGGCATGTACAGGCCGGGAGAATTTACATAAAATTTATTGGCATTTTCAAGGGACTTCAATCGTAAGGAAAATGAAGTGTAACTATCGTCTTTCACTTCTATTTTTTTTGTTGGCATTAGGTCTTTAGATTGATTGATTCATGATCTGTAAAGGGATTTTTGAAGAGCGTCGAAAGGTTTTAGCTGATAATATCATGCATGTAGATTTGCAACTGGCCGTTATATATGTATGACCTGAAAAGTTTTCCTTATGTTAGAAAGCCACTCTTCTTTTTTCTTTGTGTTTTTTTTTTCCCGCACAATCTTTAGTGTTTTTGAATAGAGATTGAAGTCCAAATTGATAACATTGCTTCTTTCAATCTTTTCATGGTTGCAGAATTTTATCTGTGGAAAGAAGTTGAAAGTAGACAAGAGCATTCACACAGCGTATGTGAAAGCGATTAGATCGGTGCAACACTTCATCTACACTGAAAACCAGTATTTTCTTTGCTCTTCCTATCATTGGCCATCATACTAAAATGCTTCGGACCACAAATTAATCCTCCTCAATACCTATGGTGAATAATCCCTTGCCCCATTGTCTCCTTTCAAGTTTGAGGAATGTTGGACCAAAGATGCCTCTAGCGCTCAAGTTATTTGCCCACTTATGGAAAACACCTACTAGAGGTTCCCCTGTTTTCCATCTAGACCATAGAATCAAACTCACTAAAAGAGCCCCCAAAGCTAGAATTGAACTCACTATGGTCATCTCCGAGCCCAAATACATCAAACTCAAGAGCATATAAATGCTTTGCATAATTTTAAAAAAAAAATCATATATATGTATGTACCAATCCAGTTCGGGTGAGCAGTTCCACAACTAGAACCGGGAATCAGATCAGTCCCATGGGAACAGCCGGTTTTACAACAATCTGATCCAATTTCAAGTGGTTTCAATTTTTTTGCGCACCCCTACTCACAATCCCATCTCAAACCTCCGCAATCAAGTAGGTCCATTTGATATTTGCACAGACAAACGGAAATTTGGGCCACAACATGATTTGATGGGACCAATGAGGAGAAGGTATAAGATAGAGTTTCTAAAAGTTGAATGTTTCCTAATTCGATGTTTTTAAATTCTTATGTCTTAGTCTCGATCGTAAATAGGAGGTACATTCTTAATTGTAAAAGTTCAGAATTTAGTTGATAATATATGAGAATTCTTCTCAAGAGAGTAATTCAATTTATTCTAATTCTTTGGTGTTGAACGTCAAAATTAATTATCTTTGATTGGCGAAGCATTCTTTCATGTGTTGATGGTGAAGTCTTCAATTTCGAAGTTATTTTCCCTAGCAAATCCAAGCTCTTTCATTTGTCCTATCAAACAAGTCTAGCAAATTTTCATAAACTCACAACGCATCTTAAGAAACATTTGAATTATTAGGTAATGTAAAATATTTGTTGATAAAGTAAAAATAAATGTCACACATATCTAGAATTATTTTTAAAAAAAATGTGCACACGCGTTGTGTGTATGCGAAAAATTGACATTTTAAAGATCAATCAAAATTATTTCATTGCTAAATATTTGAAGTATTAAATTATGGAAAGGAGATACTGATAAATATATAAAATTTACAAAAGAAATATTTAACAATATGTAAAAGATGTGTAGAATTCTAATATTAAGACACATGATGGATTATATTTATTAACTTCTGCTTTTTTCACTGGATTTAATACTTGTGAAAAATAGTTATTGATAACAGATGACAGATAACATTTCTAAATGGTTTTCTTTACTTATTTTTCAATGGTAAATCATCTCTTTGATGAAATATTAGTCAAAACTGAAAAGTTTCTCTCTCGTCCATTTATTTAGCTTACATTTAATTAAAAAAATTTGAAAGACTGCTTTTTTTTATTCTATCGTTAGGTTCCGTAGGCTAAGAAGCAAAAGGAGGAATTTGCTCAATAAAATGTTAAACTGTGAAGACGTTATTTTTTAAGTAAGTCGTATCAAAAGTATGGGTGATCAGTTTCAAGTTGATTCTCACTCTAGAGGTGGAATTTACCCAGTCATAATCGGTTCAAAGTTTATGGAATTGGATAGCAATCCTATCGGCCCTAAAATGGCTTGGGGCCAATTCGGGAATAAGCTAGGTGTTTTTAATTATTATTATTTAAATTTCGGTGAAGTTTAATTCCTGTGCCACACCTTCATTATTGCCCTTTTTCAGGTTGGGGAGCTTTAAGAAGGAAGAGAAACAGAAACCAAGATATATGAAATCGATTAACTTTTCTTCATTTTTCTTTGTGCAAATATGCTAAAAATTATTTTCTTTTGGTCTCAAATAAGTAAAATTCAGAAGATGGGTCCTTCACAATCCTTCACCATCTGCAGCACAAGATTTCTCCAATACAAACAAATACAAGAAAGGCTAAAAAAAAATCCAGAAAAATGACCAAAATAAGAGCAAAAGAGGAAGTAGGGTCATTGCTGGTTCAACCGATTCAGCACGAGGAATTCGAAACGAAAAAGACGATTTCGGCCTCGAAGTCCTCACCGCCCTCGGTCACGTGACCGACCTTAAGGCGAACTTGCGGTCGGAGTCGGGGCGGGCGTACGTTGAAAAACCAATTCGGAAAAAATATCGAGGGATTTATGCCAAAATCTCGAGATACTGGGTGGGGCGATATCAATAACCACCCTAAAAAGCCAGGGCCAAATCGTAATTTCGCCGGTCGAAAATCACAAAAAATCAAATTTCGCTCCTGCAAATCGGAAGTCGCATTCGCCAGAGAAAAGCTCCTCCAATAAACCCCAAAACCCCCCCCCCCTCTCTCTCTCTCTCTCTCTCTCTCTCTCTCTCTTCAACAGTAGCCATGGCGATGCGCTTGGTCCGCTTCCAGCGAGCCCTCGCCACGCCGCCGCCCCCGCGCCCTCTCCGTCTCCGTTGCCATTGGCAACGCCGCCTCCCACGACAACTGCGCTGTGGCCTCCGTCCTCGTCGGCAGTGTCGGCGGCATCGCTGTTCTTCTCGCGGTCGCTGGCCTACAATGCGGGCGGCTACAACGACGGCGACAAGATCGATCCGGACACGGTGCTCTTCGAGGGGTGCGACTTCAAGTCTTCAACCACTGGCTCATCACCATGGACTTCCCCAAGGACCCCAAGCCCATGCCCGAGGAGATGGTTCGCACCTACGAGGAGACTTGTGCCAAAGGGCTCAACATAAGGTTTTGATCTCTCTTTTGCTTACGTTGTTTATTTCTGCAGAGTGTGTGGGTAATGGTTCTGCCATTTAGTCGAACTCATTGAAGACAGGGTACTTCGTTAAGGAATTTGTTATTCGATATGCTTGTTTTTCATTAGTTAGAGGCCGGAGTTAAGCAATGTTTGGCTAGAAAGCATGAGTTCAGCACTTATGGCTAATGTGTGGTAAAAGTTTCAAACTTTTCAGGCTGAAAATTTTTCAAATAGGTTAGGTCTATCCTGGTTGGTAATCTGCTCGTGCCTTGGATAAATTACACTCTGCACGCCTCATTGTAGGTATTGCGTCCTATGTTTGAGACTATAATTCATGTACTTCGTTGACAACACCATGCTTTTTTGGGTTAATGTGTTATCTCATCGGTATTAGGCATTTATGGAAGTACGTAGAACAAATGTTAGATGGCGTTTAGAGTTAATTAATTTAAGCAAGCAAATATGGGATGCTGAGTCTGCGCCTCGGTTACATGATAAAAAGAGTTGTAATATTACTGAACTCGCTTAGTTTAGCAATAAAATAAGCGACAGGAATTCTTGTTTGCCTGTTGTCTCTCTCTTTCTGTGATGCATGCTTCCATTCATATGCACATGTATGTGCATGTCCTTTTCTTTTTGTCCATGCGCTTAAACCCAAGAGAAAGACATCTCCCTTAGAATGATTGGTTGACATGTTTATTTAATTGTTTCTATGGCCAGACTATGGAGTATACAGTCCTAGATCTAGTCCAAAGTGTTTAGCTTAGTGCCTTTTCAATTTTGGTGACAAAGCCACCGTTATATTGTTGCCCATTAGTGGTAGCTCGAGTATTGCCAATTGAAGATGGAAATGGAGTGTCATCAAGAGGCTTTGGAGCCTTATGTTTAATTTATAAGATGTAAAATTTGAAAATGAGTGTTGCTTAGAGATTAATGGGTGTCTCAGTGTTGACACCTCAATTTTAATTAGGTTAATTTTATTTTATTAATTAAGTTTTTATTTTATTTATTTTGTCTTTTTCGGAATAATAAACAAAAAAACCAAAAACAAACAAAACAAATAACAAAAACAACAAAAAATTCAAAACAAATAAAGAAAAGAAAAAAGCAAAAAAAGCAGCCCCCACCCTTTTTCTTTTCATTTTCCTTCGCACGTTTTTTTAGTTTTGGCCCCCGCCCCCTCTCTTCTTCTTCCTCCCATCTTCTTCTTCTTTCGTCTTTCTTCCGCCTCTGCAGGTCACGCGCGGCGACGAAGACGCGCTCGAGCACAACCTACAACCGAGAGGGGAGCGTAGGCCGGTGGCTGAGAGGACGCAACATTGAAGGCGAGCATGCCTCCGTGGAAGGGGGAGGATTTGACGCCGGTTCAGCCGCACCCAGGGCCGGTCGGAGCCGACGACCGAACCTCCGTCGACCGGCCTCCTCCTCGCCTATAAATAGAGGAGCACCTCCGTCAACGAAGGGATCGCAAGCTTGGAGATCTTCCCACTGAGAGACTTCGGGGGAGGAATCGACGAGCGAGTGAGAGAGAGCTCGAGTTGTGAACTCAGCCCACCCTCCACCGAGAGACTTCGGGGAAGGCCGGCGGTGAACAACTTCGAGAGGGTCAGATCCGGCCGGTGGAGGCTCGGATCTGGCCTGAGTGAGAGGAATCGGAGGAGGGAAGGTTGGATTCATGGAGAAAGGAGCTGCCGTAGACGTTGCCCGACGCCGTGCCGCGACTGACCCACCAACGCCACACCGGATCTGAGAGTCAAGGGACTACCGTCGCTGCCCTGTCGTCGTCACCACCACCATTTGCCGCCACCAGGTATTCGCCGCCTCCGGTTGCGTAGCCATCGTCGCACCCCTCTCTCTCGAAACCCATCCATCCCCGGATCTCCACTCAGTAAATCGGGGGCCATCAACGCGTCTCCTTCGTTGCGCGCCACGGGCCCCGTACCCGATCCCGTTGAGTGGCCGTCACCATCGTCATGACGTCGCCGTCGTCGGACGCCGGGCTGCTGTCCGTCGGACCCCCTCCGTCCCTCATCAGCGCCGCGAATCGCCAGACTCGTGAACTCCAGAAATCCGGGTCGACGAAGGGGAAAGCGGGTCGGAGTCGGGCGGATCTGGGCTGGCGTCCGGGTAGGGTTTCCGCCTGAGACAAGTCTGTGCGCGTGGGCCGGGTAGCTTTCGGGCTGAGGTTTTTATAAAAGTGGGCTTATTTTGGTTTTGGGTCTAGAGTTTTTTTACATTTAAAAAGAAAAACAGCCAAAAAATCCGAGTCAGGCCCGCAACGTGGGCCCGTTCGCGAGCGGGTCGCCGGCCCAGGTCGGTCCCACCCGGGAACCCGACCCGGTTTGATTTTTATAATATATAATTATATAAAATAATATTTTTAATAAAAAATGAAAAATAAAAAGAAAAAAAGAAAAAATCCGAGTCGGGCCCGAATGGATGACCCGGGTCGGACCCAACCCAGGGATCCGACCCGGTTCGTTTTTACATTATAATATAATATAATATTTCAAAAATAATGAAAAATATTTTATTTAAAAAAAAAGAAAAAATCAAAAATATTCCATATTTTCCAAAAAATGCCAAAAATCCAAAAAAAAGCCAAAAATTCATGAAAAAGCCAAAAAAAAAAATCAGAAAAAGCCAAAAAGACTTGTATTGTCCCAAAAAAAAAAAAAAATCCCTTTTGTGTCAAAAAAAAAAAATTAGAAAAGACCTAAAAAATGTTTTTCCTCCCAAAAATGCATGGAAAATCCCTCGAATATCCAAAAAACCTCAGGGTTTAAACAAGATTAGGTACCAAAAGGGCATTAGTGATTAACTAGTGTAATCAAGTCCCCGATCCTAATTTCTCTGGTTGCGCAGGAGTGAGTATTTCTCCCGATACTTTACTTGGGTTTCTAATCAACCCACCCCAAATCGATTAGTGGCGACTCCATTTTAAATTGATTTACAGGTTAAAAACTTGAACCATTAAGTCGTGAATTGGCGGACTCGGGAGAGTCCGGGCATAACTAATTTCAGCCGAGCCATTAGCCTCCTTAGGCGCTCGTACCAGATTGCAAGCGCCTGAAAAAAAAAAAGAGGTCGCGACAGCTTGGCGACTCCGCTGGGGACATTTGTGAGGACTTAGGCCATTTTTGTCTTGTTTAAATGATTTGCTAACTTGGGTCTTTTTCTTTTGTACAGGTTAATAGCTTAGAGTTTTTTTAAATGTCTTGTGATTATAAATTGTTTTGCATGCTTTACTGTTTTAGCACTACGCATGGCACACACAAACCGGCCGCCGGACCTGGGCCGCCATAGGATTTTTAGGATGGTGTTAAGAAAGATACGACCTCGAACGCGAGACTGCGATGTAGAGGTTGCCTTTCTTTTCCCCGAATTTCTTAGCCGAGGTTAAGGGGATATGCTGCTAACGCGAGACTGCGACGGGCGGATACCCTTTTAATTTCATCAAGCCTTCTGAGTTAGAAATCGAGCCGCACGTCCCATCTGTATGTCTTTGTGCTTGCCATTTTATTTAAAAGCAAAGTGATTTCTTTAGTTTTACTCAGTCTTTTATTGGCCCATGGCAATTTAGGATAAGCTTTTCAAAGTCCCAGTCTATATGCGATGGGGAAAGACGATATCCAGTTCATTCCTGCTCCCAAAGCGGAACTCTTCAAATGGTGGGGTCAATTGGATCAGTTTGCCCAAGAGCGTGTGAATGCCAAAATCGGTCATCTCTTATCGTTGATTCAAATCACTGTTCGCCCCGAAGTCATACAGGCCATGGCACATTTTTGGTGCCCAAAGACGACTACTTTTATATTTGGAGGGTTTGAGCTAACCCCAACTCTAGAAGAATACAGCATCATCACTGGAATGCCTCTCGAGAAAAAGCTTGTTAGGCCATCGACAGGCGCCCTCCCATGGCACGGGTTAGCACGACTTTTAGGAACTGAAATCCATGTCATGAGACAAATTCTTGAAAACAACCATACTACCTGCCCACTAGAATTCATGAATGCCTGTTTTCAAAATCAACCTATGACCCAAAAAAGCGAGATTTTCCTCCTGGCCTTTTTTGGGTTCATCATTTTCCCCCATCAAAGAAATGTCATAAGTCCTAAGATGGCATGGATAGTTGATCAAATCTTGAGAGGGCAAAATTATGTCAACATGATTTTAACTGAAACATTTTTGTCCTTTAATCGTTTTAAAGAAAATATGGAAAAAATCATGCGGGTCTCTCCTGAAATTTTACAAGTCTGGTTCTTTTCTCACCTAAGTGAATTCTGAGGCTTCATGCGATCATCTGGAATGAATGATTTCGAAAATCCATTACAAAAATTTATGGTTTTAGGACCATACATTCCCAATCAAAGCTGTTTAAATTGGATAAATTTTCTAAGAGACCCGGCTCCTGAGGCATTCCAATGGTGTGCTGATTGGTTCTATGAAAAAAGAGCTCGCTTTGCTTTCAAGCGCCGCTATCCAATTCCGTTACTCGGCCTCACCGGTGCCTTTTCCTATTTCCCACAAAGGGTGGCACGACAGTATGGAGCCCTTCAGGAGATCCCGCCATCTTTCAAGAAGAGGGTCCCTCCACTCCTCTTCACTCATCAAAATTTTGAATTCATGATTGACATTGTTGAGGAAGCATGGAACAAGTGCCATCGCAAAAGGATCATGGTACCTGAAGGGCTTGAGGGAGAAGAAAAAGCCCACCACGCCTCCATGTCCTACATCCACAACCATCGTATCCCGACAAAATGGAAGCCATCAGTACCTCACTCAATCAGCGAGAGCAGCCAGCACGAGCAAGCAGGGCCCATGGAGAGGGATTTGGGAATGGACTGGATGCACACCTCAGAGCCGGTCCAAGAAAGCAAGCATCTGCGCAAGCGCAAGACTCCCAGTCGCATATAAATTGGCAATCATGTGCCCCTTAGTGTTAATAGTGTGAAAGTTTTGTCCCATTGTTCAGGGACTTTTGTTTAATATCTAGTATTTTATTCCGTCATTTCAATTTCAAGTTCTAGATGTCAGAAGTCTGCAGTCTATAAAATTCTCTTTTGATGAATAAAAAAGTAGTTAGACCATTGCCATGGGTCAATTTTTACTTTCGTGCTCATTCATTATTTTCGCAACGGCAGGTAATTATGAATCGTCGGCCACCACTCGTCCGTGAATGGCCTCATCCAATAGGGGTCGATCAGTATGATGTACAAAATCGCCTCATTAACATTGAAGACGGCGTAGGACAGATGTCAATTGTCCTTCGACAACTCTCGAGACAAATGAAATCCACCCAGGCTGAGCCCAACTCTATAGTTGCCTCAAACACCGTCATGACACCTGCAAATTTGCCAGAAAATAGCCAGTACCATAGACAGTTTGAAAGGATCATGAAAAAGTTAAACCAGCTGCAGGGGCAAAATCCCATGGACCTGTCCAATTACGCCAGCATTGAGATCCCTAAAAAACTCAAAGCACCTGAATGCGAAAGGTATGCTGATACCTCCCGCCCAGAAACCTACTTGCAGGCCTACTTGGTCCGAAGGATGATTCAATCGTACCAATCGAGCTTGACTGGCCCTGCCTTGCGATGGTACATTGTCAGGAAGATTAGCCCCCTTAAATCCTGGAGGGAACTAATTCATGTTTTTCACCAAGAGTACAATATTGACATCACCCCTGACATCACCTTACCCTACGAAAAGCCGATGATCGCGGAGCACGAGGAGCCGTTAGTCGCTAAGGTAGGAGAGGAGCATGTCGATGAAGCCTTGTTTAATAAATGGGCGACTGAGCAACATCCTGTTACTGAGAAGTTTCCCACTAAGAAAGGCAAGGAGCCTTTATACGAGATCATGGAATCAGAGCCTGTTCAAGAGCGGGGCACGACTAGACAACTTCCCAAGCTTACTCCAAGAGCTAGGGTCCAAAGAATACGAACCCCTATCAACCTGGAAAGTGAATCAGACAGTGAAACTCTAATGTCTCTCACTTCCCTTGACAGAATCAAGTTAGCAAAACGAAGGGCCTTACTCAAAAGGTCTGGACCAGAAGCCAAGAAAAGAAAGCCTAAGCAGATCAATTCAGCATCTACCGACGAGCCACCACACCAAAGCTTCGAGCATTCCCAAGAATACAGCTTTGAAGGCTAACATCCTCTAGAGTACAACCCTGAAGACTTCCCGGCCCTAGAATACAATCCCAAGGACTTCCAGCGTTATTTTGACAATGAAACTGACGATTCATCGTATAACTGTTTCCTACTCTCACCCGGGGATGAAGGCCCGTCAGAAGAAGAAGCATACATCTTTATCCGCTACGATCCTAACGAAGTACTAAGCTTGTCCTCTGACCATGAGGATAGTTTCAATACTTCATCCTCATTCGGAAATTTTAACCCAGAAGAAAGTAATGGGGTAATTTCGGTAGAGTCCAACTTCCCTGAAACAGAAGAATTCACCACTACAATGAATATGCAGTGGGAAAACTAGTGGCCTAATCAAGACATACCAAGCTTGTCTTGCCCTGGTAGGATCATGACCCCCATAGAAATGTGGATACCCAATTTCCGCAAGTATAACGGCACGACTTGCCCCGTGGCCCACTTGCAGTACCTCCATGCTGAAATGAGTCGGTACTATGGCCCGATGTCATTCACAACTCAGGCCTTCCAAGAAAGTCTTACAGGGTCTGCATTGCAATGGTTCGTCACAGCAGATATCAGCCTCATGAGGGATTGGAATGAGCTGTCTTCCACATTCCTGCATCAGTACCAGCACCAGATTGGAGCTGAATTGTCTTGCGAGAACTTGGTTCACTTTAGAAGAAGACCAATGGAGGATTTTCGAGCATATGCAAGGAGGTGGGAAGCTTTTATGATGCAAACCTACCCTCAGCTGGCCAAAGAAGAAATGATAAAGCTGTTCATAGGAGCTTTACCCCGCAAGCATCACTGTTGGTTGCATGGGTTGCATTTCCGTAGCTTCAATGAAGTGGTCCTCTCATGTGAATACTTCGAGTCTACTGGAGGCGAGGAACTCAAAGGCGCTTGATTTCAAAACCAGCACTATCAAAGTGCTCCTTTTCATAGGAGTTTTCATGGGTGTTGCTTGTTTTTATAATTTCATGTTTCTTATCCTGTCTAGTGTGCTACTATTGTATTTTCCATTCCAGTAATCTAATGTACAATTCTAATATTTTGTTTTGAAAGCATGAGGCGGTATCCCAAACCGGCCCAATGATGTTATCCAACCATGAAAAGAAAATATCATCCAAGGAGAATACTGAGGGCTGGGCTTCCTCATGCTTTTTCTCCCCCAAAGACGTATTTTGAAAATAAAAAATATTTCATCACCCAAAAGTTTTTGTTAAAACAAGATGACAAATTTAATCATGTTTGTCTTTCTGATTCATTCACTTCATGTCTCAGAAGATCATTCCCGTCCTCTTTGACTTAGTGTGACAGAGGGCATTTGAAGCAAGCGCATAACGTGAACTCGCCAAATTCAAAGACACCCTGCCAAGAAAACAGGGGCAAATAGAAAGGAGCATCCCGTTTCAAAAAAGGGGTAAGTCTTATTCCCTTAACATAATATTGAGAATGACAACCCCTCTTTTCTATTTACAGGATACAAAAGGTGAGACATAATAGGTACAGGCATACAGTTGAAATCGAAGCATCCATGACATGCCTCACTCCTGCCCAGCTCCATCCTAAGCCAAAGGACTATCTTGTCACACGACGCGCCCAAACGGCTAAATGTTACAGTATCAACTTCAACATAAGGAAGGAGTTCCTCCTCTTCCTTTTAAGTGATTACTGTCAACAGGGAGAAAATCTAGACAGTCAAGGCGATCTATAGCCTCACACCCTGGACAATGACTTTGGAATTTAGAAGCTTCACTCCAGACGCATGCTCTCCCAAGAAGTAATTGCCATAAGAGAATTGGAGATTTTGATTGTCCATCTCAGATTCCATAGAAGCTTGAGGTACATGACTTTGCCCAATAGCCATATAGTCAAAAAAGAAGAAAAATTCAGAAGAAAGGCGTTGAAGATAAATCGACAAACCATCAATCATACATACATGGCCATGAATGAGGAAGGCCAATCGAAAGAAATGTCAAATTGTGTCAAGATGAAAAGGCCGTCATCGACATTCAAAGATCCCTAGGAGTCAGCAAATACAAACTTTAGAGAAGAGTAATTTGGTATCGTTTCCAATACTCTAGTGTCTAAACTCACTTTTGACATATTTTCTTCTATTGACAAAAGCATAGGATTCAAGAAGCAAGCTTAATGATTAATTTGGACAAATCAAATGACCTGTATCGATTTACCTAACTTGGTATGAAAGGACGTGTCGTCCAGGAGCCGGTTCAGTTAAATAAAAAAGAAGTGCCTTAAGGACACCGTCGGCGCCTCTAGTCGAGTGATATCCGGGAAGAAGCAAAACGGTCCAAAGTCGGGGGTTCGAATCCCCGACGCGGCAGTTAGCCGCTTGGTAAAAAATAATAATTTTTTTTTTTTTGCTTCCCTTGCACTTGCAAATTACGAGAGAAGAGGTGACCTAACGAAGCAAAAGACATAGGACTTCGTGACCCACTTGCACTTCTAGTCCATCCAATCATCTGCAAACCAGTGAAGGAAAACATTGGGAATCTAAAACCAAACTTGATGGTCAATATTGGCCAAGTGAGGTTCGTGGAAATGACCCGCATCAAATTCACCTGGCTTCGTGTAAAAGGACGCGTCATCCAGGAGCCAATTCAGAGAATAATCGACCTAACGAAGCAAGGGACATAGGACTTCGTGTCCCCCTCTCACTTCAGGATCACCCAATCGTCTGCAAACCAGTGAAGGGTAAAGTTGTATCGCTTCCAATTATTCGACTCTTAAAAGAGTTCATGACTAACACATTCCCTCTTGTTTGTTGCAGGATCACCTGACTGTCAAAAGCAAGGATAACAAATCAATGAGAAGCATGTCTTGTTTGTTGCAGGATTACCTGACTGTAAAAAACAAAGATAACAAATCAATGAGAGGCATGACAAACTCTCCCAAGCAAAATGGCGTCCCAAGTATTGCTAAAGCAAATGACAGAGATCCTTCAGGCCTCAATTCACCTTTAATTTTGGCCCTATTGATTCATCCATTTTCATCTTCTCTTCTACAGGGGCAAAAATAGAGATGCCCGATCAGATCCCCAACCCCGGCTGATCCTTCATGTGTCATATCCCTAATTAATAGGGCTAACTATCGACACCCATTTGCGAATAGCCCTTTTGCTGTTCAAAATTTAACATATTTGGAAGCACCATTATGTTAGCTCTTAATATTCAAAATATTGCATGTCACTTCCAGATGAATTATGCATGATGATTTTGTCTGTCTAAGTCATTGATTCCACTGAGGATTATTAGAATAGACAGCTAAGTGAAGAATACAAGATTAATTGAGCATGCTGGATGAGGCGCGTCAGAATGATGAAAGGCAAGCCATATCCTACACACAATCCCCCATCTATACACTTGTGAGATGAGTGCAGAAGATTCCATGACTGTAGGGTAAAGAGTTCTCTCGCGAATGGTACGATAACCAAAACAGTGAGAGGCATTTCATTGCTCACCCCTTTGAGCTCCTTACACTGGTGAAGTTTCTCCTATACCCCCGTCAAGAACCACCCCACACTGGGGCAAATCGGAGGCGAAGCAGCATCACAAAGTGAGAAGAGAGATAGAAATTTTCTTGCTTGCACTTGCATCAATCTTCGAGTGTCTTTATTGCATATGAACACTCGCGTTAATTTAAGTGCCCTAGAGTCATGAAGAGCAATTCTTTCTTTACGCACTTGTATTCATTGTACAACCCAAGTGAGTCTGTAATTTTACCCTCACATCGGGACAAAGCAGAAAGTTATTGTCATAACCTGAGCCCCGGTTGAAGATGAAGACTCAAGAGTCTAATAATGGTGCTTCGATTAAACTTGTCAAGATCAGCTCTCAAACGACAAGAATGAAAAAACATGGGCATAAAAAAGCAGTGTACCTGGTAAAAGCAAGGTCAATGCCCATAAATGAAAAGTTGGGATAAAAATAGGGGCATGAAAAAAGCAGTGTGCCTGGTAAAAGCAAGGCCAATGCCCCCCAGTCGAAAATACAGCCAAGAAAAAGTTACTATTGTGGTCCGTAGAACCTCTAACAGTGAGAAGAAAGACCAGTGACAAATGCCGAGACAGTCATGAACTCTCACCCTCTTACATGTGAGCCAAGCCTACGTTACATTCCCATTGTAAAAGTCTCTTTAGACTAGGGGCACTTCAATTAACGTAGGATTTCATGCCTATATAAGCATCGCTCGAAGAAGTACGAGCAAGACTATTCTATCTCTTTTCACAGGGTTCTTGACTTGTAAACCCGGAGATGATCGTGCAACATTTTCGTCCATCGACTTTGACCTTGATGGTCCTATTTGATGAGCCGCTGACAAAGGCTTCATCACAGTTTCAACAAAGACCTCTCACATTGGTAAAGACGTACTGTTTGCGAGAATACTCAGACCCCTGCTGACATGATGACAGTGAGATAGTGTGGTCCTTATAAATCCTGCATTAATGGTCAGGATAGCCTTTTCCATGAGAGTGAGCGAAAAGTCCTTTCAGACTGAAAGTCCCTCATCTGGCAAGCTCAAAGCATCTATATTCCGAATAAATGTTGTCTTTCAAAATCTTCTCCAGTGGAAATCAGATGATGCAAAATTGACAAGATTGTCATGCATAAATCACATTTGAACTCATGAATTTACAGCATATACAATCATGTGTGCATATTGTGCAAATAACAGACATACTCTCAAAGATTAGAGATATTGCCAGGTAAGCATATCCTTATCCCTATTTGTCTTAAAGTACCTACCACTATCCAGGTACTCTCTTCTTGACACTCGACCTATTCGAGTCATCCCTTGAGTTTGGATGCTTGCAGCTGTCTTAGTATCCCATTGTCTTTGAGTACCGGCCACCGTTCGGATACTCCTTTTTCCCGACACTCGACCTGTTCGAGTTGTCTTTAAAGTTTGGATGCTCGTGACTGACCAAGTATCCCTTTATCGTTGAATACCTACTGCTGTATAGGTATCCCTATTGTCTTTGAGTACCGGCCACCGTTCGGATACTTTCTCGACCTGTTCGAGTTGTCCTCAGAGTATTGATACTTGTGATTGACCAAGTATCTCGTTAAATACCTGCTGCTATCTAGGTATCCCTCTTGTCTTTGAGTACCTCCCACTATCGGATACTCCCTTTCCCGACACTCGAGATGCTTAAGACAAACCAAGTTGTCCCATCATCCATGAGTGTATTAATACTTGTGACTGACCAAGTATCTCTTGGAGTACCTACTGCTGTCGAGGTATCCCCATATCATCAAGTACTCACCGTTGTCTAGGTATTTCCTTTTCATGATACTCAACTTGCCCAAGTTGTCCCCAAATAATAGCAGCTGTTCAAGCATTCCACTGCTTTGTGTGCCTGCACCTACTCAGGTATGCTTTCTTACACTTGGACCAACTGAGTGGTCCCAAATCATATCATTAAGTACTCGTGTTCATCCAAGTATTCCAGTACTTTGTACACCTACGGCTACTCAGGTGTTCCACCCCTTTTAAGTGCCTACGGCAATCCAGGTAAGCCTCATACCACATTCTGATTCCTAAATACCAGGAGGTGAGAGACCTTCACGAATATGCGGGGCATGCCCTCGATATCCCTATTACCAGGAGGTGAGAAACCTTCATGAATATGCGAGGCACGTCCTCGATATTCCCAATTACCAGGAGGTGAGAGACCTTCATGAATATGCGAGGCACGTCCTCAATATTCCCAATTACCAGGAGGTGAGAGACCTTCACGAGTATCTCAGGTACGTCCTCGATATTCCCAATTACTAGGAGGTGAGAAACCTTCACAAATATATGAGGCATGTCCTCGATATTCCAACTACCAGGAGGTGAGAGACCTTCACGAGTATCTCAGGTACGTCCTCGATATTCCCAATTACCAGGAGGTGAGAAACCTTCACGAATATATGAGGCACGTCCTCGATATTCCAACTACTAGGAGGTGAGAGACCTTCACGAATATGCGAGATCCATCCTCAATATTCCCACTACCAGGAGGTGAGAGACCTTCACGAATATCCCAGGTATGCCCTCGATATTTCCCAATTGCCAGGAGGTGGGACACCTTCAAAAAATATACAAGGTATGTTCTCAGTATTTTCAATTATCAAGTACCCCTTCGATACCTGCGAATGCTAGGTATCCTTCAAGAGTTTGTACTTGAGATCATTCAAGTACTCTTTCAACACCTACAAGCAATCAAGTACTCCTTCGATACCTGCGAATGCTAGGTATCCTTCAAGAGTTTGTACTTGTGATCATTCAAGTACTCTTTCAATACCCACAAGCAATCAGGCATTCCTTTAATGCCTGCGAACATCCAGGTATCCTCCAAGAGTTTATGCTTATGATCAATCAAATGCCCCTTTTGACGCCTGTAAAGGCCCAAATATCCTTCAGGTTTGTACCTGTGATCGTCCAGGTACCCCTTCGATACTTGTGATCATCCAAGTATCCCCAAAGAGTTTGTACCTGTGATCGTCCAGGTACCCCTTCGATACTTGTGATCATCCAAGTATCCCCAAAGAGTTTGTACCTGTGATCGTTCAGGTACCCCTTCGATACTTGTGATCATCCAAGTATCTCCAAAGAGTTTGTACCTATGATTGTCCAGGTACCCCTTCGATGCTTGTGATCATCCAGGTATCCTCCAAGAGTTTGTACTTATGATCATCCAAGTACTATCTCCCAACAAGCAAATGCCCTGAGAAAGGTCGACGCATCTCCCGTCAAGGCGACCGAAGAAAAGTTCGGGTCCTAGATAAACCAACTTATTGCTCTAATAGGCGACCGAAGAAAGGTTCGGGTCCTGGGAAGGCAATTCCCCGTCAAGGCGACCGAAGAAAGGTTCGGGTCCTAGACAAACCAACTTATTGCTCTAACAGGCGACCGAAGAAAGGTTCGGGTCCCGGAAAAGCAATTCCCGTCAAGGCGACCGAAGAAAAGATTCGGGTCCTAGACAAACCAACTTATTGCTCTAACAGCGATTATCGAAGAAAGGTTCGGGTCCTAGACAAACCAACTTATTGCTCTAATTGTTTTAACAAGCGACCGAAGAAAGGTTTGGGTCCTGGAAAAGCAATTCCCGTCAAGGCGATCGAAGAAAGGTTCGGGTCCTAGACAAACAACTTATTGCTCTAACATCTCCGTCAAGACGATCGAAGAAGAAAGGTTCGGGTCCCGGGGGAAGGCAATTCCCGGTCAAGGCGACCGAAGAAAGGTTAGGATCCTAGACAAATCACTTATTGCTCCAATAGGCAACCGAAGAATAGTTCAGGTCCTGGAAAAGCAATCTCCTCATGCACCAGGTAAGATGACGCCCTGATACTTGCCAAACTCGGGGTTCACACCTTATCTCACTCACTCCCGGTAAGTAACTACAGGTATCTTCTTATCTGTCTCAGTATATGTAAAGTTATATTGCTCTTTTTTTTCCGCATAGAATAATAGGTCCCAAATAAAGTATAATATGCTACGCATGCATGGATAAAATTGAGGCATCGGTGTTTGTCTTTGAATGCAACCTCGCGAGCTCACCTTCAAAGAGGGGCAGCTGTTGACACCTCAATTTTAATTAGGTTAGTTTTATTTTATTAATTAAGTTTTTATTTTATTTATTTTGTCTTTTCGGAATAATAAGCAAAAACCAAAAACAAACAAAACAAATAACAAAAACAACAAAAAAAAAACAAAAAAGAAAAGCAAAAAGCAAAAAAAGCAGCCCCCCCCTTTTTCTTTTTTTTCCTTCGCCCAAGCCTTGTTTTTTTAGTTTTGGCCCGGCCACCCCCTCTCTTCTTCTTCTTCCTCCCATCTTCTTCCTCCTTCCTCTTTCTTCCGCCTCTGCAGGTCACGCGCGGCGACGAAGACGCGCTCGAGCACAACCTACAACAGAGAGAGGAGCATAGGCCGGTGGCTGAGAGGACGCGCATTGAAGGCGAGCATGCCTCCGTGGAAGGGGGAAGATTTGACGTCGGTTCAGCCGCACCCAAGGCCGGTCGGCGTGCGAGGGCCAGCGGCTGAACCTCCATCGACCGGCCTCCTCCTCGCCTATAAATAGAGGAGCACCTCCGTCGAACGAAGGGATCGCAAGCTTGGAGATCTTCCCCCGAGAGACTTCAAGGGGGAGGAATCACGAGCGAGTGAGAGAGAGCTCGAGTTGTGAACTCAGCCCACCCTCCACCGAGAGACATCGGGGAAGGCCGGCGGTGAACAACGGAGAGGGTCGAGATCCGGCCGGTGGAGGCTCGGATCCGGCGAGTGAGAGGAATCGGAGGAGGGAAGGACCGGATTCATGGAGAAAGGAGCGCCGTAGACGCGTTGCCCGACGCCGTGCCGCGACTGACCCACCAACGCCACACCGGATCTGAGAGTCGAGGGACTACCGTCGCTGCCCTGTCGTCGTCACCACCACCATTTGCCGCCACCAGGTATTCGCCGCCTCCGGTTGCGTAGCCATCGTCGCACCCCTCTCTCTCGAAACCCATCCATCCCCGGATCTCCACTCAGTAAATCGGGGGCCTTCGTCGCGTCTCCTACCGCCGCGCCACGGGCCCCGTCGTCGATCCCGTTGAGTGGCCAGCTGCCAGCTGTGACGTCGCCGTCGTCGGACGCCGGGCTGCTGTCCGTCGGACCCCCTCCGTCCCTCATCAGCGCCGCGAATCGCCAGACTCGTGAACTCCAGAAATCCGGGTCGACGAAGGGGAAAGCGGGTCGGAGTCGGGCGGATTTGGCGTCCGGTAGGGTTCCGCGAGCCGGGTCGGTTGTGGGCGAGAAACGGGTGTGGGTTTGAACCGGGTAGGGTTTCTCGAGACAAGTCTCGTGCGCGTGGGCCGGGTAGCTTTTGGCCGAGGTTTTTATAAAAGTGGGCTTATTTTGGTTTTGGGTCTAGAGTTTTTTTACATTTAAAAAGAAAAACAGAAAAAATCTGAGTCGGGCCCGCAACGCGGGCCCGTCGCGAGCGGGTCGCCGGCCCAGTCGGTCCCACCCGGAACCCGACCCGGTTTGATTTTTATAATATATAATTATATAAAATAATATTTTTAATAAAAAATGAAAATATAAAAAGAAAAAAAGAAAAAAAGTCGGGCCCGAATGGATCCGGTCGGACCCAACCCAAGGATCCGACCCGGTTCGTTTTTACATTATAATATAATATAATATTTCAAAAATAATGAAAAATATTTTATTTTCCAAAAATAAAAAAATTATTTTAAAAAAAAGAAAAAATCAAAAATATTCCATATTTTCCAAAAAATGCCAAAAATCCAAAAAAAAGCCAAAAATTCATGAAAAAGCCAAAAAAAAAATCAGAAAAAGCCAAAAAAGACTTGTATTTTCCCAAAAATACTAAAAAATCCCTTTTGTGTCAAAAAAAATTAGAAAAGGACTAAAAAATGTTTTTCCTCCCAAAAATGCATGGAAAATCCCTCGAATATCCAAAAACCTCAGGGTTTAAACAAGATTAGGTACCGAAAGGGCATTAGTGATTAACTAGTGTAATCAAGTCCCCGATCCTAATTTCTCTGGTTGCGCAGGAGTGAGTATTTCTCCCGATACTTCACTTGGGTTTCTAATCAACCCACCCCAAATCGATTAGTGGCGACTCCATTTTAAATTGATTTACAGGTTAAAAACTTGAACCATTAAGTCGTGAATTGGCGGACTCGGGAGAGTCCGGGCATAACTAATTTCAGCCGAGCCATTAGCCTCTTTAGGCGCTCGTACCCGATTGCAAGCGCTAGAAAAAAAAAAGAGGTCACGACACTCAGTACTGGAAATGCTTAGGGATAAGTCAGGTGTTGCCAAAAAGCATTGCCAATACAGGTTGGAAGTCTAATGAACTCTAATTTATGGGAGGGATTGAAGCCCTCCTCAACAGTGCAAAAAAGGATTCCTGGGAAATTGGGAGGCTCTTCGGATGCAGGGAAGAGGTGATATGGTAGTTGAGGTAGAATGTCAGTGGTGTAAGGTGACATATCTTATAGAATTGGCTAGTGATTTTGGAAGAGGCTGAAGTTTCTCTCTTTCCTAACTGGTTGCAACTTGGGGAGGTCAGCCTCTAGGCTAAAGGTTTGACTTGTTCTCATAACCCATTGAAGCTACTCGAGTGTCTGCGCCTGTCCACCCAATAGGGGCCGTGCAGATGAACCAAATTGGAATGAATAATTTAATAAGACTGGAAATTGGCACCGGGATGAGCCAAAAAATGTGCAGGGTCTAAATTAAGTATTTCTTGTGGGGGTAAATGATACTAATAGCCCCTAAACTTTGGTCTAATGTGCATTTTCATCCTTGGCTTTTAATTCATTCTGTGTCTCCTTTGAACTTGCTGCTACAATGTAGTCTTTTTGTTTCATTGAATGAGGGAGAAAGTCAAACACGTGTCCCTTAACTATCGCATTATGTGCAATCTAGTCCCTAAATTTTCAATTTGTCAATCTAGTCACTCACCTTTCCACAACAAAATCAGATTGGTCATGTGGTATCATTCTCAAGTTTTCATAATTGTAGTATTGTCCTAATTGAAGATTATCATTTTATTTCAATTTATTTTCTAAATCAAAAATAATTTTTTTTATAGTTAATGATCCTTGTGAATTGTAACAAAAGACTTATTTGACTTTGTAATGAAAATTTGAGGAATTAGATTGAACGAATTGTAATTTGAGGGACTTGTTGCACATTACCCAATAATTTGGGACTTGTGGTGATATTTTCCCATGGTCCTTTATACTTTCACAAGTAGTTCAAGAATCACATTGAACGGATTAAAAGTAAGGATGACATCATACATTGGGCTAAAGTTTAGGGACAATAGGGTCATTGTCCCTTGTTATCCTTCTGACAGCATTTCTCCTCCCTTTACTTAGGACTGTCATGGTAAGGCTTTTTGTTATCTTGTAATTTTCTTAAGTAAATGTCAAGTGAATGATTCTCATAGTTGAAAGTTAGGTAATTAAATTTGTTTCTGCATTTACACTAGATATGCCAGTTTCTGTTGAATCATTGCTGATATTTCTTAGTTGCATGTTGAATGAGATGACATTTTTTGTGTTTCAGTTTGGAAGAAGCAAAAAAGAGAATTTATGCCTATAGCACCACCACTTATCAGGGGTCTCAGGCTGTGATGACTGAAGCAGAGTCAGAGCAATTTAGAGGCAAGTGTCTTTAATCAGTTTCTCATTGGAATCGATGAATGATAGTATCTCATCATCATTCTGCACTGACTTATTGAGCTATAAACAGATCTACCTGGAGTTGTCTTTATATTACCAGATTCCTACATTGATCCCCAAAACAAGGAGTACAGAGGTATGATTTGACTACACAGGGAATTTAATCTACTAGAATCTGCACAACTTTTGCATTCAATTAATCCCTTCAGCCTCTAATTCCTTTATCCCAACTCTGTGACATGTTTATGATAACCCTGGAACGCTTGTTATTTTGTTGAACTTTCTAATTATTAGGTGACAAATATGAAAATGGAGTAATCACGCACAAACCACCACCAGTTCAGTATGGGAGGCCAGGAGGTAGAGGGCGTGGCAAGGAGGTCAAATGCCGAACAGACAAGGGAGCCCCCAATATGGTTATCGAGGACCTATTCATCAGGATGCTCCACAAAATTATCCTCCTCAGCAAAGTTATGGTCCCCCAGGGCAAGGTGAAAGAAGAAATCCCATGCCAATAGGCAATATGAATTATGCCCCTGGTGGAAGGGATCCATATCAAGGGCAGAAGAGGGATCCAATACCTTCATACCAGGGAAACTACAATCAACAGGGTCATAACAACAGTTACTATCAGCAGCAGAGAGACCGCCACAAGGAGATAGATGGAGCTCTGCACCTCCAGTGCAGAATGATTATAGGAGCGACAATCGGAACCATGCACCTGCTCCTGGTGGAACATATGGGCAGGGTTCTGATGGATTTCAAGGGCAGGGTACTGGTAGTGCACATGGTCAAGGAATGAATCCCAGTTATGGACAGAATTATATGGGATATGGCGAAGGACAAAGGTTCACACCACCAGGGCAAAAGAGCATGCAAGAAGACCAGTGGAGCACGCAGCAAGACCAAAGGAGCTACAGACCAGAAGGACAAGGGGGAATTGAGCAAGTAAGTTTTTATAGTCTATTGAAATAGATCCTTGAGTGGAGTAATATATAAAGAGTATGGTAGTCATTACTTGTTAGCCATGTGTAAAATGATTATCATTGTATGAGATTTCAACTATGCCAAGTTTGGGTGATGCGTTGAGGCAAATGAGTACTTTGCTATGCATCTGCCATAAGATTATGAAGAATTGGATTTGATTGTTGCTATTTTACTCTTGAGAGAGGTGTTAAGTGGGATGCTTAGCGAGATTTCTTCACTGAACTTGGATAAGGGGGCAGTGGGTCTATGTCGTGTGTAAACTTAAGTAGTTTACGGTGGGCGGTTGCTTTTGTGACCAAGGGCCGCGAAGTTAATCCTGCTGCTATTCCAAAGTAATGCACATTTTCTCGTTTTTAGATGGAGATACATGCTTGCACTGCATCTGTTATGACATTGGCTATAATGTTGGTTGCGGGCTGGACCTTGAAATTAGCCATTTTTTTCTGTGATTAAAATACAGATGAACTTGTCCTGTGGCATGATTTTTTGTGCATACTCATCCAAATCTCATTATATTTGTGTATTTTCTTTTCCTCTCGGGCGGAAGCATACTTCTGCATTGCAGTCTTTTTTTTTTTTGGTCGGTTGCATTGCAGTCTTTAACATGAGAATTTTGGTGTCTGATGTGCTATTTTGTTTTCCATGGGGTTAGCTTTTCCAAGTTTATGGGCAAGGTAGGCTCACAGGCATTCTTTACCCCTTGCTCTGCCCTGGAAATATGATAGAAAAGAGAGAAATTATTTTAGTGTTGTCTAGTATTGCATTTGCTTTTCTTCTCGTCAATTTGGCCGTGACCATGACCATCTCATTGCTTCGTTTGGGGATATCTTAACTTGTTACATTGTAGCTGTTAAGCGTGAGTTTTTCTCGTCTTGCTGCCTCTGACATACCTCAACACCGCTGTCTTCCGCAGAGGAGATATTAGAGAGCTCTAATGGGGTCCTTGGAATGGCAAGGCTTGCAAAGATGGTGATTCACATGACTTCTCTCGAGAGGATTTGATGTGGTTCCTGCAGGAGTCACGATATTACACATGGTCAGGATAGTAGGTTGAGAACTAAGTCCTCTTTTTAGATCATGTCATTTTTCATATACGCTGTCGGTTATCTCTATAAATAGTTGAGGTATGAGATGGATTCCTCTGTGTGTGTGGGTGTGTGTGCATGCATGCAAGTCCATGTTCAGCAAACATGCATGGAAACAATAATAATCACTACAAAATGGATATCCCATCTCCCTCACCAATATTAATGCGATTGTGAGCTGGATTATGCATTTGCTTTCTTCCAGAAAATTTGGATTTCTTGCATCGGACTTAACTTTCGTCGCCAAGTCTGTGTACTTATTCAAAATGTATCTCGTTGGATCGTCACTCTCTTGTACCACTGGTGAATAAGCTGCTTTACTAAATGCTTGGATATGGTTCAACGAAACTTGTTGCCTCTTTCCTCTAGATCTCACACATACCCGTGTGATTTTTTTCTCCTTTTCAGTGGACTATGGCATAGTCAATTAATTAAGTTTTGCTAATGACTAGTGAGGATGAATAGAATGACATTCGATCGACCCCCTAATTCCCCGCAATTTCTTTCCCATCAACCATCTAAAATTGAAAGGTGAACCTCATCGGGTCACATGAGAAAGGGAGTCACCAAGACGAGTCCTTGAGATAAAGATGGTTTACACATCATCATCTGAGGCTTCCCACCATCTTCGCTTTCGATTTTTCCTGTATTTTCTCTCTGTGGTGTTGTTTTTTGACCTTTTCTCTCTGTTTTCTTTCTCTCCAATGAGCAAAAACCTTGCAAAGCTCTTTTTCCATTGTCTGGCGTCTTTTCGTCTCCCCAATTCTGGGTCCTCCTTGCTTTTTCCAACACCGGGTAACTCTCCTGTAGTATTTTATTAATACGTCCATGATGGGGTGCGAGACTCTATTGAAAGGGTATGATGGGAGAGGTATAAAAACCTCTTGAAGACAACCGTTGATTGTTGTTGTTGGCAGAACATACGCACCAAATTTCTCTCCCTTTCCATCAAGAAAGAAGAAGGCATTTTATTTCAGTTTTGCAAGAACAATCGGCATTTACGCCGTCAGGTGCTTTCCTCGTTATCGCATCCAGACCAACGTGGAGTGTTTGTGTTCGTGATTCATCCGCAATTCAGCATTCGTTCCGGGGTTAATTAAAATTTGCGCATCAGAATCAAGTAAGTCGTCTTCCGCCGACTTGAATTCCATCATCTCCTCTTCACTCTTTTTCCTTCTCGTCAAGCTATTTTCCCAAGGCTTCAGATTTCCGGGCATACTGTTTTTACCGATCGATCAATTGTGATTTAAGGATTTTCATTTCCTTGAATTACAAGATCTGTTTTTTTTTTTTTTGGTAAAAGGTAATAGGTATATAGACTTTTGCACAAAAAGCTATACAGATGTACAGCAAAGGGAGGGGACCCGGCACCAGCTCACACTCAGAAGGACAACAAATCCAAACGAGTGGAAGGGGGCCGGGGCCAAGGGAAACGAAAGGGGGAGGGAAGAGCTGCAAGAGAGATACAATGCAGATAAAAGCAGCAGCAAAGAAGGCCAAATAGCGGCCAAGGGGAAAGAGCACACAACACTGTGGCCCGCACAAAGAAAAGGCAGATAGAGGAGAAGAAAAGGAGAGACACCAAGATGGGAACCCAGGCCGCAACAGGGCGCCAATAAGCAAAATCAATCAAAGATGGAAGGGGGGATGCCCTAGCTAAGTTGAAGTCTTCTATTACGGGGGTTGTCCAGGACCTTGGGGAATGATAAAGCCCTATCATTGACAGCTTTGCGAAGGAGGTCCTTTAAAGCCGGGAGGTATAATCTTTCATTGCGGAAGATAATGTTATTTCTTACTTTCCAAATGAGATAGCATAAGGCACCAAAGGCAAAGCGAGCCAAGGATTGGTGGAAGGATGCATTAGAAAGGTGTTCAATAACCCATAAAAGATTGTCATTCCAAGCATGATTCCTCCAAGGTAAGTTACACTTAGCCGCCCAAAAGGATGCAAGGTGGTTAGTGATAGAACATCCGCAGAAAAGGTGATCAACCGAGTCTGGTGTAGAAGAGCAGAAGGCACAAGTAACATTAGGGATTCTCTCGTGAGCTAATAACAATACCTGGGTTGGCAGACGATTGCGGGAGATTAACCATAGATGGGTTTGATATCGAGGAGGTAAGGAGGGGTTCCAAATAAATCTCGACCAGGGGACCACAACATCCCTCAGCCTTAGAAGGCACCAAGCTGAGGCAGTAGAAAACACTCCTGAGGAATGACCAAGCCATAGAAGACGGTCACTGGAGAATTACAAGATCTGTTAATCCTTTCTTCTTTTTGGAAAAGTTATTAAAGATTTTCTTGTACCTCTTTAAATGAACTTACGAATGGGATCATTTTCTTTCATGCGCAAGAAAAATAATGTACCCTAATTCCGCATAATTTTCAGCAAGGAGCACCTGCGGATCCTAATTCTGCAGAGACCGAATTCATCGAGGGTTTCACAAATTACGTGAACAAATCGATACTTCCTTTAGAACAACTGACTTTCGTTTTAGCAGACTGCATCAACTTTTATTAGGTGCTAAAAGTCTGCACAAATTTGGTTAAATTGAGGTGATCAAGAAGTGCTTGAGAAGATGGAAGATTGGCACCCAGCGAAAAGAAGCGTGGGCAACGAGGATGAAATACCAGGGAACGCAAACCCAGAACCGGGAAACTCAATGGGCTTAACGTCACGACAGGGCCAATCTTCTTGCACGGCGAACTGGACATGTACATAGTGGAGGCCAAATCCCTCCCAAACATGGACTTGGCCTCGGAGAGAATAAGACTGTGCTGCTGCATGCTCGGGCAGCCCTGCGTGCCCGCGTTACGCGGGCAGCGGCCCATCCCCGCCCGCTCCTCGGGGAGAAACTCAATGATCACGAGTGACCCCTATGTGTCCATTTGCCTGGCGGGAGCCACAGTTGCTCGGACTCGGGTGATCTCGAACTGCGAGAACCCCCTGTGGGACGAGCGGTTCTGCGTTCCCGTGGCGCACCCGGTTGTGAAGGTGGAGTTCCACGTGAAGGACAATGACATGTTTGGGGCCGAGCTCATCAGGGTCGTGGAGATACCAGTAGCCAAGATTGTGTCCAGCGACATGATTAATGACTGGTTCCCGATAATCAGCAACTTCGGGAGCCCCCTCAAGCCCTCTCCAGAACTTCACATCTCAATCCAATTCAGGCCGATCAGCGATAACCCCTTATACAAGGATGGTGTTGGGGCTGGGCTAAACTACGTTGGTGTCCCAAACACATATTTTCCACTTAGGAAAGGTGGGGATGTGACACTGTACCAAGATGCTCATGTCCCAGAGGGCAAGCTGCCTCAGATTTTGCTTGATGATGGGAAGATTTACGAGCAAGGCAGGTGCTAGGAGGACATATGCCATGTAATTTTGGAGGCCCACCACTACATCATTGGTTGGTCCATTTATCATCCTGTGAGGCTTGTGAGAGAGCCCACAAAAGGATTGCCAAATGGAGGAGAGCTCTCTTTAGGGGGAGCTCCTGAAGTACATGTCCGAGGAAGGTGTCCGAGTGGTCATGCTTCTTTGGGACGACAAAACTTCACACGACAAGTTCCTCTTGAAGACGGTAATACTAAACCATGCTTACATGTAATTACGCATTGCTGAAACATGGGAATGTCTTGTGGTTTTCGGGATGATCAAGAATACTGCTGGGTCGAGAAAAATTTGTCCGCCTACGGCTTCTATCACTATTGATTTGTTGGGCCAATGCAGTAGAGTGGTTCAAAGTTACAATAATGCATCAATGGTGATGAGAGCCACATGCGAACACGTTTTTTATTCTACTGGCATCGAATTTAAGGATATCCCTTTTATGAATGGTGCATAGTCTGTAAAGGATTTTCTTACTTTTACTGTTGGCTTAATGAACATTTACAGAATAAGAAGTTTTCTGTTTTTCAACACAAAGGATGAACTAATCGAAATCTTGACCTCTAATAGTTCTTTCTTTCAGTTAGCCTTTACAAAATGCGAATGGAGAATATGTTATATAATGGCTCTTTCTTGAATAAGCATCCTTATTTATGGTGCAACCCACCATTTGGCCAAATCTCAAATCCATGCTCTTTGTGACAGAAAATCTGTCCAACTTAGGAAAAGATAGTTCTTTATTGAGATCTCTTATCATTATGACTAGGCATGTGCCATGTTGTTGTGCAGGATGGTGTGATGCAAACTCATGATGAAGAGACAAAGAAGTTTTTTCGATGGCGCGAGTTCAAGCTGAAAAACGTCAGGTGTTGGCATGAGAATGCTCTCTTAAGGCTTGACAGGATTTCATGGATGATTGTCCCTCGACAAGCCCCGATGGCGACAAAAAAGTACAAGTCAGGGATGAAGATGACCCGGAAAATTGGCACGTGCAGGTTGGGAAACTCTGTAAAATTAATGACCATTTTTAAGGACTTCATTCGTAAACAAAACGAAGTGTAATGATCGTCTTTCATTTCTATTTTACGTTGGTATAGATCTTCATATCAATTGATTGGGGATTTGTAAAGGGATTCCCAAAGAGTGTTGAAGAAGCTGCAAAGCAAGTAAGTTTTAGCTGCTAATACCATGCTAGTAGATAGGCAAGTGGCTGTTATATAAGTGTAACTCAAAAAGTTTTCCTCACATTAGAAAGTCACTTTCCTTTCTTATGCACAATCGTTAGTGTTTTTGAACATAAATTGAAGCCCACAATGATAATGTTGCTTCTTTCAATCTCTTCATGGTTGCAGAATCTTATATGCGGAAAGAACTTGAAAGTAGACAAGAGCATTCACACGGCTGATGTGAAAGCGATTAGATCAACGCAACACTTCATCTACATTGAAAAGCAGTATTTTCTTGGCTCTTCCTACCATTGGCCATCATACAAAAATGCAGGTATAAGATTCACTTTTCTATTCATTCTGACTGACAAAGTTGAGTGAGCAACAACACCTCTAATAAAGAGTATTCAGACTTTGCTTCCTCTAGGGATTGTGTATCGGTTAATAATAGCTCAAACTCACTGTATAAGACATTAAAATTGAATTTTGATTCATTCTGTGATGACACATTTTCTAGTTTGTTTCAGCCTATCTAATTTCTTGAGTTCACATTTTTAATGGCAACTAATGCTTCATTTGGTTTTGACAAGCAGGTGCAAACAATCTAGTGTCAATGGAGCTGGCATTGAAGATCGCAAGTAAGATCGGTGCAAACGAGCGCTTCTGTGTGTATATAGTGATACCGATGTGGCTGGAGGGTGTCCCTACTAGTGCTGCCGTGCAGGAAATTCTCTTCTGGCAGGTCGGATCAAGGATGAACTCTTTCATCTTGCAAAGAAATAGTGATGACACATGCATGTCAATAATGATATTTCAATAAATATAACATCCTAGCAAATTGAAACTAAATAACACAATGAATAGAGTTAAGCAGAAAATGAAGTGATCCAGGCAGACCAAGCCTAGTTACTTGAAGGGGAAAATTTGAGACCTGACCTTGTTTTAGTCATTTTATTATTTTTCTCCAAGAGATACGATGATATAAAAAGATTAACAATCACTATTCTCATACACGTGTATTGATAATGAGGACAGGGACAAACCATAACGATGATGTACAAAATCATCGCACAGGCTCTCGAAAAAGCCGGGTTGTCACACAAGTACCATCCACTGGATTACTTGAACCTCTATTGCCTTGGCAAGCGAGAGCCCTTGTCCTCTTCGCAACCTTCATCCCAAGCAATGAATCAACAATCCGAAATTAATGCCGTGGTATATGTCTATACTCTTTTCATGAATTCCTCCTTAAACTAACCTGTTAAAAAAGCAAAACAAATGACGTCATTAAGAGCTGTGGCTTTTGCATGAGTGGTAAAAAGACTTTTGGTTTGAAACATGCTGTTGTTTCTATCCATGCAGGCGTTGGTTCAGAAGTTTCGCAGATTCATGATATATGTGCATGCCAAAGGGATGATAGTAGATGATGAGTATGTAATCGTTGGATCAGCAAATATCAACCAAAGATCTTTGGATGGCTCAAGAGACAATGAAATCGCGATGGGGGCTTATCAGCCGCATCACACTTGGGCCGGGAAAAAGAGGCATCCGTGTGGTCAGGTTAGTTGCATCGGGTTAGCCTGTCATCTGAATAGCATATACAAAAAGTACATCTGAGCGAGTGCAGCGACATTCATTCAAAAACTTAAAGCTTGTGCATAATCATGTTGACTTATGCTATGCAGGTTTACGGTTATAGGATGTCGCTTTGGGCGGAGCACTTGGGAGATTTAGAGGACAACTTCAGGGAATCTCAAAGCACTGAATGTGTAAAGAGGGTGAACAAAAAGATGCAAGATTTAACTTTGAATTGACCTCTCTCTCCGCTCGAGAGCTCTCCCTACCTCCTATGGTAGGTGCCCCTAAACCCTAATTCCACTCGACTGATTTTGTCTGAAAAACCCTAAAACCCAAAACCATGTGTGCTTCCTTCGGTAAGCTTTATTTCGTCTTTTCCTTGGCTCGCTCGATGTCTCCTCGTTAGCTTCCGGTGAGGATTGGGTCAGCTTTCCTTTTGTCTTTTCCTTGGTTTTGCTGAAGATGTCGACGTCTTGAAGGTTTTATCGAATGGGGCGGCAGGATGGCTAGCTCCTCAGATCGCTGAAGATGTCGACGCTTCCTTGCTCACTTCCTGTAAGATTTCCTTCAAGGCTGTTCTAGAGTCTCTATTAAATGGGGTTTTCTTTCTGCAAAATATGGTTGGATGGCTTCATTTGAAGGGACTTTTGCGATGGAAGGAAGGTGGAAGATGGGTAAGGTCTGGTTCTGATCTCTGGCTTTGTGTTTTTTTCATCGCTGCTTATTAGGGTTTTTAAATGGATGAATCTGTGGAAAAAGACTGTCGCCTAGCCTTATTGTGTAAGAGGCTTGGGAATCTAAGAACAGAAGTGGATGCCCCGCCTCAGGAAGGAGTCATTTCAACGGAAATACTAGATGAATGTAAACGTACGGTGTTTGGAAAGTTGTATTCGGGAGGAAATATAAATTACCAGGCTTTTCTTTCTACTGTGACGCGAGCTTGGAAGGTTGATTCCCTAAATTTTGCGCAACGCGAATCTGATATCTTATCCTTTACCTTTGAGTCTGA
The DNA here is from genome assembly GCA_017140165.1 of Eucalyptus shirleyi. NCBI lineage: Eukaryota > Viridiplantae > Streptophyta > Magnoliopsida > Myrtales > Myrtaceae > Eucalyptus > Eucalyptus shirleyi. Next base: position 10,525,667 of record CM029452.1, on the reverse strand, counting down.
AAGGGACAAAAACAGAATATTAGTAAACAGCCCATGGTCCTTCGCGAGTAATTTACTAATACTTAAACCGTGGGAGCCAAATAAACCTGCGCAATGTTACAAGTGCACAAGCTGTGAATTTTGGTTTCAAGTTCATGGTCTCCCAATCGAATGGTGTAGTGAAGAGATTGTGTATCTTGTTGCCCAACAAATAGGAGGTGTAAAGGAAGTAAAAGTGGAGAAAAAAGGAGTGGCTTTTTAGAAGGTGGGGAGAGCTAGAGTTGAATTGGACCTGGAAAAACCTTTAAAACCAGGTATCTTATTTAATCTGGGAGAGGAGAAGGTTTGGTTAGATTTTAAGTACGAGAGGTTACCTAGATTATGCTATTCATGCGGTAGAATTGGGCACTTTACAACCAATTGTGAAGAAATTCCGTATGATGTGGCAAAAATTGAAGATAGGAAGAACAATAAGTTTGGCAATTGGCTAAAAGCAAAGGTGAAAGAGAATAGCCATTTTTGGGAGATATTTTATGATGAAAAAGTGGCTGAAGAAGAGGTGGAACTACAGGAGAATAGCGTTATATCCTCTCATGATACTCAAATTGTTATATTCACAGGAGAGCAAACATAAGGAAACAATTCAGACCAAACACGATCTCTAAACATGGCACAAATGGATGTAAACTTATCTGAACACCAAATGGAACAGCAACAGGAGAAAGGAAAAGGCATCATGAATGTAGATGAACCAGGACAGCAAGTCCAGCAAGCTGTTATTTCCTCTTCCTGGAACAAAAAAAAACAGGTTTAAAGAAGGAAAGTAGGATCGTGAAAAGTTCACCAACCAAGAAGTTAAAGAGGTATACTCCTTGTCACCCTTCAATTGTTGATATGGCCAGTCTGGATGAAGCAAATCTGCAGGATACTCCCATCAATATTTCAGAAGAAACCAGGGGAAGGGCTTTGGTGGCTAGCCTAAATAAGCCACCGCTTCACAAATGAGAGTGATTTGCTGGAACTGTCAGGGGTTGGGCACACCACTGACAGTTCAAAATTTAAGAGCCATAGTGGCTCAAGAAAGGCCCAATCTAATCTTGCTAATGGAAACAAAAAACAAAGAAACAGTGGTAGCTCTTCTTAAAAGAAAACTAAAGTTTCAAAATAGTTTTGTGGAGGAACCGCAAGGCATTGCGGGGGGGATGGCGGTGTTATGGAATGAGGAAATGGCGGTGGAAGTGGAGTTCAGTTCTCAAGAAATGATAAATTTGATATGTTTTGATTATGAGAGTAAGAAAAAAATGCGGCTTAGTTGTGTGCATGCTCCAAACATATATGGGGAAAGACTACAATTATGGGAGAAATTGAGACAGATTGCTTTTTCTAATACACTCCCATGGGTGTGCATGGGAGATTTCAATGAGATACTTTATTATTGGGAAAATGGGAAGAAGGATGGCAGAGAGTTCTAGAATGCGGCATTTCAGAACTGCATCCATGATTGTTCGTTAATGGAAATTGACTGTAAAGGGTGTGCGTTTACTTGGTCTAATAACAGAGAAGGTGCTAATCTGGTTCAAGAGAAATTGGATAGAGTTTTCTGCTCGATGGATTGGCGGGTTATGTTTCCGGAGGCTGAACTTTTGCTCTACCAGCCATGGGGTCCGATCATAGTCCACTCCTTGTGGTAAGCAGTGCTGAATCTATAAAGAAACAAAAAGATTTTAACTTCGAAGCCTTTTGGGTTGAAGATAGTGAATGTAAGGAGATAGTCAAACATGCATGGCAATCTCAACCTTGCATCCAAGGAGGCTTGAGAGATAAACTACTTTCTACCAACCAAGCATTAAAAACATGGAGCAAAAAGAAATTCCCCAATAATAATACCCGCATTACAGCCTTAAAGAAGGAGTTTCAATCCATCACAAACAGCCACGGGAGTTATCAAGACACAAGCAGAATTAAAAGAATAAAAGAAGAGCTGGAAACTTTATGGCGCAGAGAGGAAATGTTTTGGGGCTTGAAATCATGGATCAATTGGCTTCGTTGGGGAGACAAAAATACAAAGTATTTCCATGCAGCAACGATCCAACGGAGACAAAAAAACAGAATTCATATGCTAAAAAATGCAGAAGATCAGTGGGTCAGAGGAAAACAGCAACTCCAGCACCTCACCATGACTTTCTTCAAGGAGCTATACACCTCGATAGGACCTCGCAACTACAACCCTGTCTTAGATCAATGTCCTACGCTAATCGAAAATGATATAAATGACTGTTTAGTGGCGGAAGTAACTATGGAAGAAATTCGTGCTGCTGTTTTCCAATTAGGAGCTTAGAAAACCCCTGGTCCAGATGGTTTAAACGGACTTTTTTATCAGCATCACTGGGATATAATCAGTCCCGATGTCTTAAAGGAAGTTCGAGGTTTTTTTCTCTCGGGGGTTTTGGATCCAGCCCTAAACAGAATGCATATTACTTTAATCCCAAAGGTTCCCCACCCGGAGAAACTTGATCAATATCGCTCTATCAGCCTATGCAATTTTGCCTATAAAATTATTGCAAAAATCTTGGCAAACAGACTGAAAAGATGGCTGCCTATGCTGATTTCAGGAGAGCAAAGTGCTTTTGTTAGTGGAAGACAGATTCAAGACAATATTTATATTGTACAAGAGGTGTTGCATCAATTGAGAAAGAGGAAAAGGAAGAAGCACTTCCAAGCGGTGCTAAAACTTGACATGAAGAAAGCTTATGACAGGATTGAATGGGATTATCTAGAAGGTTACTTGCTGAAAAGAGGGTTCTGTGCTCAATGGGTTCATTGGATAATGCAGTGTGTCACCACAGTCACATTTAATATTAAGCTTAACGAGTAACCTCTTCCTGCTTTCGCTCCCACCAGAGGCATTCGACAAGGAGATCCTCTCTCACCCTATCTATTTATTTTGGTAGCAAACAACTTATCAACTTTGATGGGAAAGGCGCTACAAGAAGGAAACATCAAGGGAATCAAGTTGAACAGATTCTGCCCTACTTTAACTCATTTGTTATTTGCAGATGATTCAGTTTTTTTCTTAGACGGTTCTCTCTAGGAATGCCAAAACGTTGCAGCTGTCATTAACCAATATTGTTATGCTTCAGGACAAGCTGTTAACTTAAATAAATCAGGGATTTTCTTCGTAAAGACTGTCCACCTTTATTAAAGGACAATATGAAGAGAGAAATAAGGGTACTAGAGCTAGAACGAACAGAAAAGTATTTGGGAATCCCATCTGATTGGGGAGCATCAAAGAAGCAAGTGTTTGGGTGGTTTCTGAATCGGATCAACATGAAATTGGAGGGCTGGAAGGAGCAACTCATATCAAAAGCAGGTAAAGAAATTCTCCTGAAATCAGTGGTGCAGGCGGTACCACAATATGCCATGTCAGTTTTTAAAATTCCAGCGTCAATTTGTAAGGCTATAAAGAAAAAAATAGCTAATTTCTGGTGGAAAAACAGTGATGCAAAGGCTGGTCTGCACTAGAAACGATGGGAAATCATGAAGATGAGGAAAGATAGAGGAGGAATGGGTTTCAGAGATTTGATTACTGTTAATAAAGCCTTATTAGGGAAGCAAGCTTGGAGGATGGTTAAAAATCTGAATGCGTTATGGAGTAAATTAATGAAAGGGCTGTATTTCAGTCGTTCAGATCTTTGGCATGCTGATACCGGTTGTAATCCTTCATGGGGATGGAAAAGTTTGCTTATTGGAAGAGAGGCTATTGCGGATTCAGTTCGGATGGTCGATAGGAAGTGGAGAATCTGTTAACATTAGAATAGACAAATGGCTGAAAATAGGCTTAATAGGAGGGCCGACAAACAGAAATGATCCCCAGAAAGTCTCGGAGATAATACTATCGGGGACACAAAAGTGGAATGAACCACTGCTAAGAAATCTTTTTGATGATCAGACTATTCAGGAAATTCTTGCAATACCAATAAATGGTCCTTTCTTCAGTGATGAATTATTACGGACGGGCACACAACATGGGTCATTTACAGTCAAGAACGGTTATAACTTGCTAAGAGACACCACCACAGAAAACAGAGCAAATGAGCACCCTTCCTCCTCATATCAAACTCCAACAGCATTATGGAATGCAATTTGGCATATGAAAACCAGCCCAAAAGTGAAGTTATTTGTATGGCAGGCTTGTCAAAACGCTCTACCAACCAAGGAGAATCTATGGAAAAGAAAGATCTCACCTGACCCGTTATGTGATCTATGTAGAGCCACGGTGGAAACGGCCGAACACACCCTTCTCCTCTGTCCATGGGTTGCCGGGGTATGGAATCGCCTGGAGATTAACCTACAAATAGATGCACATGAAGTTAAATGAATAAATGAATGGTTGGCCAAATTCACAAGCAAAAAGCCGCACCTCCCCTCTCTAGAAACAATCGGCAATCTCCTGTGGCAGGTATGGAAGGAGCGCAACAATTTTATCTTTCGAGGAACAAAACCAGAGGTCTGCAAAGTAATAGATCTAGCAAGATCTCAGCAAAACAGCTACCAAAAATGGGGATGTGGAGATGAACCAGCAGAAAAAAAAAACGAAGAACCGAAGAACCCACCTACCTGGCGAGCTCCGAAGACCGGCTACCTCAAGCTGAACGTCGACGGAGGGAGCAGTGGCCTGCGTCGTCCGGGACTCCTCCGACACCCTCTTAGATGGATTTACGAAGACAGTTTGGGCGGAATCAAGTTTACAAGTTGAAACCCTAGGGGTTCTGGAAGCCCTAAAATTTCTGAACGAGAAAGAACTCGGGGCAGTTGTTGTGGAGACTGACAGCAAACTTGTGGTCGCCAGCTTGAAGCACGAACAGCAACTTGAGTCAAACACACGTGGGGTGTTGATGGAATGTCGCTTACTCCTACAGCAGCTGCCTGCGAGTGGGCCTGGCTCACTATCCACGTTCAGCCAACTCAGTCGCGGACTGGGCCGCACACCACCAACACTTGAAGACTATTCCTCTGAATTGGCGAGCCTCCCCTCCCTCAAGCCTCTGGGCTCTCTTATGTATTGATGCCCCGGTAGTGGGCTCTCGTGGTTTTCCGCTTATGCGATAAATAAAATTCACCTTTTGACAAAAAAAATAAAAAATAAAAAATAAAAAAAATAAAAGAGGGTGAACAAAATAGCCAAACGGAATTGGAAAGCTTATGTGGATGAGGACCAACAAGATCCCAAGGAAATAAGGGGGCACCTGATGCAATATCCCATCCATGTGAGCAGAGATGGTAAAGTTGGTCCTTTGCCCAGTTTCGAAACGTTTCCCGATGTGGGCTGCAAAATCCTCGGATCCCCCACCACTCTTCCCGATGCTCTCACGGCATGATCAACTATGTAAAATTAATGGCATTTGATTCTGAGAGTGTGAAAATGCAATGATACAAAACAAAATTTTCTAGTGATTTTGGGTTAAATTGTAGGGTTTTGAGCAGCTGAAATTGAGAAATATGAGTGGAATGAGCATTCATGAGCATGACAAAGTAAATTGTGATTCAGATGGATACTCTCTACTAATTAAAGCAAGTTGTGGAAAGGACACACGATGCCATTGTTGTATAAAATGCTTTGGATGAGTTGATATTATCGTGTGGACATTAAGATAAATTCATATGGTTCTTTAAGTTCTTGCCTAAGTGTTTTCCATTCGAGATTTATAGCATAAACTTCTTAGAGGGAAAGATTCAACTTTTTTAGACCAGGAGACCTACACTCAACTAGGAGACTTACTGCAAGGAGATAGATGAAGCTCTGCAGCTCCATTGCAGAATGGTTTATAGGGGAGACAATTTGAACTATGCACCTACTCTTGGGGGAACATATAGGCAGGTCTTGATAGATTTCAAGGGTAGGGTACTAGTAGTGTTGGTGAGGGTTGCTTTTGCGAGTTCTATGAGGGAGGGAGGAAAACGAAAGTCGTATCTTTGAAACATTATTCTGAACAGTAGTGGCCAGTAAACACTCTAAGGAAGGAAAGGACGTCATGAATGAGTAGGTTGCAATTGGTGTTGTGTACAGTAATTTTGGCACAAACACACACTGGAAGGATCAATTAGATTTAAGCAATAGCTCTTACAAATAAGCCTTGAATGGTGAGCGTTGAAGGAGAGGGAGAGAAGACATATACTTTGTTGGCAAGTGTCAAACATGTGATATTTCAAGGGGCCTCAATGACCAGCTCTGTTGAGAGATTTCCTCGGATTTGGCTTAGTCTACCAGATCACCTTTAGAATATGTGTACTAGTAGAGGAATCGCAAGAATCATGCAATTAAACATCAATTAACAACAGAGTCTGCTAAATCAGTTATAAGGCCAAGACTCTCATGGCAATATCAAGCACACATCTCATCAATTTAATCATGCACATGCAATATCATTTGTCCACGAGCAATCAAAAAGGCAACCAAACCAAAGACAAAATCCATGTAATTCATGCTCATTCCAAAAATTCCAGCACACGTTCAGAATTGTAACAGAGCATACATGACTGCAAATCGTAATCGTTTGATGACTAATAGACATGAAATTGAAGCCATATCTTCCTACAAGCCATATGACTATAATTGTCACACCCGGAATCCCGGGCACGCGCACATTCCTCGGTGGTCGACTAAAATTGCGACATTCCCAAGACATATCGCCGACCCATTCGTTTTATGCACATGCGGAAGCGAATTCATAATCACCCAACCAACAATCAAACATGGGATAAAAAAGCAGGACAACCAATTTTCAAAAACGCACTTTATATATACGTGCCAAACCAATCTCACAGGTCTATATACAGAAGGTTTGACCCAAAAGAAACTACTGGGCCACCTATGCTCCAGACCCTCGAGCCTCGAGCCACGGGTTCTCCATCTAAGGACTTGAAAATATTTAAACCACAATGGGGTGAGATAAAATCTCAGCGAGTCAACACCCTAAACCCCAATTAGGACGAGAATTCACTCAACGGTGTCCTAAACATGCACCATCCAGAACTTACCTCTCTTGGGCGCATCCCTGCACATTAGTGCACCGTATATGCATAATAGATATCACAAGCATATTTAACAACTGGAACACCTCATTTCATCCATCAAATATTCACATAGGTCCCGATTATAAGGTAAAACCGTTATGACACGTCCCATACCGTGCAACACAATTTTGCCCCATAATCAGGTGCGGTTATCTCATCCACTTATGCATGTTCCAATTATTACGGCTCATCGGCCACGACCAACTCCCCAGTCGGTGGTCATCCAGACCCCCGCCGGGCATCCGATAGAAATCGAGTATTGTCCTGCCCCGTTAGGCACGGCAACGTCTAGAACTCCTACCTAGACAACATTCCATAAAGGAGCATCGGTCTGGCCTTAACTGCGACTCGACATCCGAACCCCTGACGGGCATCCGATAAATCGGGCATCGTCCCCAAACTCCCGATGGGTAACGGTTTCCGATAGTGACCACACGCACATATATACTTGGCCAAGAACACTGTGCTTTGCACTCAAATACTTCCATTTCAAATAATGGACTTGGCCACTTTTCTTTGTATTAAAAATCATTCCAGTAAAATAACCGTGCATGGTCACGCATTTAAATCTTACCAATAAACATGGTACGCTCCCATTCCAAATTTCCACGATTTTATATAGTACATAAAATATTTTTGGCGTCAAAACCTATACCCGGTATTTTTCTATTTAAATACCATAAAATCAATTTTTGCAATAATAATCAAAAATCATCACAAAGCACTCAATTGCATAATTTAGCAATCAATTTCACAAACCAATTCAATCACGACGATCAACGTAAAATTCTACAAAATGGCTATTCCGTCACAATTTACGCTAATTAAAATTAATTAAATAAATCTCGATTAAATAAATAAATTGCGATTAATTAAACTGAACTACTTAACTAACCTGACCATGCAAGCACATCATCAATCAAGTCGACTCTTACCTTCCATCATATAGCCAAAACATCAAAATCCCCTTATAAAAAAAATAGGGTTAATATCCTAAAAAACCCCAAACTGGTACACTTGTGATAAATGTACCCCAAACTATTTTTTTGACCACCAAAAACCCCAAACTGGTACATATGTGACAGGTACATATGTGACAGATATACCTTCCATTAGCTTCCGTTCGATTTTGCCGTTAACCTTGCTGACGTGGTTGCTGACGTGACAAGCCATGTGGAAATTCATAAGTTTAATACTATTAAAAACCCCAAACTGGTATATTTATGACAAACTTACCCCAAACTGGTATATTTATGATAAATTTACCCCAAGCTAATATATTTATGACAAATTTACTCTAAATTAATTTTTTCGATCATAAAAAACCTAAATTGGTACACGTGCGGCACATTTACCCTCTTTCAATTTTCCCAAATTTGACCAAGTTGTGATGTCCAATCAATTTTATTTTCTGGATTACTCTAACATTGCCTCCATATCATTAATACTTGATTTTTTTTCTTTTAATTGGAATCATTATTAGAAAACTATTCAAAGACTACCAAATGTGCACTTCATTCTTGTGCCGAGAGGATGCCCATTAACTAAAAGATGGACAGATCACTTGCACACATATACAAAAGAAATGCACATATCGCGGTTGCTTTGCTCGTTTTTGGTTTGTGACAAACTTGGCTTTATGTTTATAAGTCTCAGCCCCACATGGTTTACTGCTTGTCCGCAATCTATTTGTACGCTTATATATTACTCTTGCTTTGCTAGTCATTCGTGTTAGTCCATGTCCTTATTAGCGTTACGTAGTCTTTCCTACCTTGAATCGTAAGTGTGTCAAAATTTTAACATGGAACTTGCATGTGAATGGTATGATTGACTCGTACATCACATGCTCGTTGAAATGCCGGAACCAAAATCACTTATGTTTGTTACTAATTTCAAGTGTACTTTGAGTGTGATTCTTTTGTATATGTGCGCAAGCGATTTGTCCATCTTTTAGTTAATGGGCATCCTCTCGGCACAAGAATGAAGTGCACATTTGGTAGTCTTTGAATAGCTTTCTAATAATAATTCCAATAAAAAGAAAAAAAAATCAAGTATTAATGATATGGAGGCAATGTTAGAGTAATCCGGAAAATAAATTGATTGGACATCACAACTCGGTCAAATTTAGGAAAATTGAAAGAGGGTAAATGTGCCGCACATGTACCAATTTAGATTTTGATGATCGAAAAAATTAATTTAGAGTAAATTTGTCATAAATATACCAATTTGGGGTAAATTTGTCATAAATATATCAGTTTGGGGTTTTTAATGGTATTAAACTTATGAATTTCCACATGGCTTGCCACGTTAGCAAGGTTAACGGCAAAATCGAATGGAAGCTAATGGAGTAGATCTGTCACATATGTACCGGTTTGGGGTTTCTGGTAGTCAAAAAAATAGTTTTGGGTAAATTTGTCACAGGTGTACCAGTTTGGGGTTTTTTAGGGTATTAACCCAAAAAAATAACCTTAGTAACTTTTTTATTTTTTGTTCAAACTTTCCGACATAAATTCATACGGGGTCATGTATTTGAAATTAACCCGCCAAATTTTGCACGCATCTAGTATAAAACCTCCTCATTTTATTGGGCAAATAAAACTTGGCGTTCAAACCCGACACCATATTTCTTTTCTAATTTCTTTTCCAACCACCCTCTTTTGAAAACAAACCTTAGTAATTCCCTTTTTTTTTTTTTGTTCAAACGTTTAAAAATAAATTCATAGGTGCTCAAGTACTCAAAATTAATCCGTCAAACTTTGCACGCACCTAGTTTAAAACCTCATTATTTTATGGAGAAAATAAGTTTTGGTGTCCGGACCTGACACCTCATTTATATTCTATTTAATAATCCATAAGGTCACCTTTTTGTAATAATACTAAACAACCAACATAAAACGATCCATCCCATCACATCACACATAAGTTCTGAACTTGCCAAAAGTCAGCCAAATCACCAAATATACATTATCCAACAAGCACGACACCAAGAACAACCACAAAACCACAATCGGTTCTAACCGGCAGAAACCAGGCCACTCGCGCGCCTCCAAGTTTAATTCCAGAAATATAATCAAACGAGCTCAGAAAATTCTCAAATTTTAATATGTTGTAAAGGACATCTAAAAGAACATTTTTTATGAAGACACCTTAACTCAGATATTTCTAGATTAAGAACAGTAAATCTCTCAATCCAGTAAAAAAATTGGGTTCGTTTCCAGAAATCTTGTTTTCCAAAACCAGCTTGGTTCGAGATCTAAAACTTGTCCGTTTGATATGAAATTTGAATATGTTCAAATAAAAGATGTGATGAACAAGTTTTGTGAAGGAATTATGTTGAAATTCGAAATCTAAGAGCTGATAAAAATCTATCAAACACCAAAAGGTCACAAGTTCCAACACAAACAGAGGTTCTATTTTGATTGAAAAAAAGCTGAAATCTCATTTTTTTAAATCCCTAAAATTTTGACTAACACATATGTCATAGCTGAAGATATCTAGAACATTTTTTAAGAAGGAAGCAACCTCAAATTCGTGGTACATTTTTCCCCATAAAAATGGCAAACGGTGAGTGTCCAGTAAACCGAATATGAAATTAAGTTAATCCACTTAACACTAACCTAACCAGGCTAATTAATACTAATCTAACTAAGCGAATTAACACTAATATAACCCCATAAGTGCAATTAATAAGCTAATCAAGGATTAAGGAGTTAACTCACCGGATTATTGCGGAAATGGGTTCACTTGCGACGGCGGTGCGACGGCGGTGAGATCCCGTGTCTACGGCGGCTCCAACGGAGGACCAGAAGGAACTGAAAAATAGCCAACAAGGCTCTCGGCCAAGGGGGAAATCTGATTTGTGGAGCTGGCTGTTGGCGCGGCTGTGGTGGCTGCTCGGAGCTGGTGGCCGTGGGGTGAGCTGGTGGCGAGGTAGTGAGGCAGTTTTGCGGCAGTGGAATGAAGATGATGATGCGAAGAAGTGGTGAGCAACAGCCCAAGTGGAAGAAGGTGCAACAAACCAGAACCAGGGGGAGGGAAAATAGGCGTGAGGTGGTGTTGTGGTGAAGCTGTGGTGGAGTGATGCTGGTGGTTGACGGAGTGGATGGTGGGGTGCAGCAAAAAGGGAGGAGAAAAGCTGGAGGGGAAATGGCGTGAGGGGAGGGGGGAAATGAAGAAGAAAAGGGGCGGTTGGAATATGGGGGTGAATGTGCGGCCAAAAAGGGAGAAGAAGATGGGGTTGAGGGGAAAAGAAGAATGGGCAGAGAGAGGGGGGGGAATGTACACATAAGGGGGAGGAGAGAGGGATTAGGAAGGAGAGAGAGGCCAATTAGTCAAGCTAACAACCAATCCAATGACTTGTGAAATATCTAATGCACTCATGAAATGCCCCAAAAGTATTGTGCCACAAAGTCAAGAGCCCAACCACTAAGAAAATAGCTTCAAAATCCTCCAATTAATCCATTTTGGAGGTAGAAACAACCCCATAATTCAGCCATCCGAATTTCACTTTCATTTTCCAATTTGTCCGAAATTCGATTTTTCCGCAAACTTCCGGACTCGACGGAATTTTTCCCAAAAGATGAAACGAGGTCCTAAAAATAAATCGTGACATACTCGAACGTCTGATTCCTGAATCCGAATTCAATTTCGTGGTTAAAATCGACCAAACGCGATTTTAGTATAACCTAACCTATTGGGTAGCTTTTAGGAATTTTATCGCGTTTGACCCATGGTTGATAATTTCGATTCACGTTTGTGCATCTTCGACTCATCGGTGACGTTCGGTTGTCGTAAAAATCTCAAGGTTTCAATTACGGACACCGAGTACAAAATCGACAGAAAAATGGGTTAATGCCGTTCGATGCGAATTTTGCAATCAGGTGGAACCACCCACCATTTAATTACGCCATTCCATCAAATCGACCTATATCCGATCACTAATCAATTATAACGGTACCGTATTGACCCTTGCGGATTATCACGGTCGAGCAGTCAATATCTGATCAAATTCTCAAGTCTGTCGCATTTATATCCATTAACGGCTTCACCTAATAAGTTAGTTAACTTATGAGTGATCAGCTTAGAGAAAAAGAACCATAGGCGCATTGACAAAAATCCCATTTCGTATTATCAGGACAGAGTCAAATTCAGAATGTCACAATAATTCTCACAAAATTGGCATGAGAACCACCATATTACTTTCCTAACATGAAAATATATGATCCTATAACCAAACTGGTCTCAAGATGGAATCAACAGCCCGCCAAATCAGGGATATCAAGACGGAGTCAGCATCTACAGATCGATTTCCAATAGAATTTCATTCATTCATGCCATAATTTCTTTCCCAAGCAAACATGAAAGTCGCCATAACACAATCTTATATCACTGTGCATGCTTACTTGAGTAGAATCGCATCAGTTCAGGGCCACAACAGTCGCGAATCAGCATGCATTGACAAGGTTCTAGCAGATTCAAAACAAGTTCGCAATTGAATGCCTATAGTTTTTCTTATGAAGCAACAAAAGTCAAATACACTTGTATGACCAGAATAGATCAAGAATCTAGTCAAGAATTGAATCAAAATACACACAAATTTAGTTCAACAATTTCATCAAATAGATGGTACACATTTTGGTGGAGGAGGATTAGTTCAAATCATTAATATAGTCTCAATCACAGTCGATTTGCACACAGATAGAAGCAATAGCAATGGAAAACAGAGCATGCATGGTTTAGTTGAATGAAGAATGAGTAGCTATAGCGATTGACATCATACATGAGCAAGAAGATAACAGAAGCAATAGTAAGGAATGGAGTCGTGGAAGCAGGCAGCCATGATCGAAGTTCAAGCACTCCGACACCAAAGAACTGCTTCGTAGCAGCGGAACAGGTGGTGACTAGGAAGCGGTGACGACTAGTAGCGAAGTGAGAGGAAATGATTCAATCGAAATCACCAAAAGCCTTCCATCAATGCTCTGCCATGTCGTGTGGTGGACACAAATGGATTCTCGGGGGCAACTGTTGGTGATGGATAAAAGGGAATCGATAGATCGTTAGTTGAAGAGAGTAAGGAAGAGAGCTAGAGAGAGAGAAAGGAAGAGAGAGGGCCACGTGATGTTGAGTGCATGTGGGTCCCACTGAGAATTGTGTATTAGCTAAACCAAAGCAATGAAATGTTGAAGGAATACCGGATGTCTTGTGAATGCCTGCAAAATCTTCATTCTATTTGATAGTCTTCTAAGTAATCCAGGACTTGGTCCGACTCTGCTTTATAGCTTTGGTCCGGCTCTGCTCCACAGCTTACTATACTCAAGACTCGCAAGGATGGGAAGTCCTTGGAGCACGAGAATTTCAGAGAGTGTTTCTCAGGTAAGAAGCTTTTGAATTTCGGCAACTTGAAAAGTTTAAGAGCAGTTAACTTGGAGAAGGTTGTTGTTGTGCCGGTCGCTTCTTCCCATTTTTCATGGCCAGCAATTCGTTCCATATCTTCACATGACTCCACCAGCAGCTCTTCGATTTGCCCAAGAAATTTTGTTGTGAAGGTAGGGAAAAGCATTTCCAAACGGAAGCACCTCACGGCCTCTACCTCTCTCAAATTTGGGAACGGGATGTTTGGGAGACTGTCGGATTGCCAAATGCACCTCAAGTTTTCGAGATCACGCAAAACCAGCCTCCTCAATTTACCACTCTTTGTATCCATCCCATCACCTTCGTAGATGATCTCGATCGAATGGCATGAAATCACTTCTAGTTTCTTGAGACAACGCTGTAGCTTCTTCCACATATAAGTGGCAATACGTTGGAGATTGTCACAGTTCTTCAATTTAAGATATTCCAACTTCTGAAAGGAATTGATGGGAATTTGATTGTTCCATAACTCTTTACACCGAAGACCCTTAATTTCCAGACTTGTTATATTAGGAAATGTAACCTGCATGAGGATAACGTGAGAAAGGAGGATAAGCAGAACAAATTTATTACATTCTTCATGATAAAACATGATAATGCAAGAATACAAATGATCACAGTAATGGATAGAACGAACCATCTCATTGAACAGCGGTTGTGGCGATTTATAATTTTCTTCAGTTGTCTCGCCTAGCTGCCTCTCAACACTCATGGGACTCGGGAGGAACGCTCCAAAGTTATCAAGCTCCTCAAGTGTTAATTTACTTAAGCAAGGGAAACTCATCACTTCTACCTCTGATCGACCAACTTCTTCCTCGAGAATCACTTCCTTCATCCGTTTGCATTTACTAATTGTTAGCCACTCAAGTTTCATCAGAGTTGTGGCTGTATATTTGGGGAAGAGATATCTCAGGTCAGAGCAATTCTCAACACTGACAATTATAAGACTAGGAAAATTCAAAACCATTTGGGAGTGGCTCACGTGTCTCAGCTTTTTTGCTCCACTCACCCTCACTTCCTCCAATTTGGGGAGCAATATAATTTTGTGCTCCGCATTTGAATCAAGGGACCCACAATTAAACAACGATTCCAAGGAGGGACAGCTTTCAACGTTAATGCTTACCACTTCAGGGAGCAATACTGCATTTTGTCCCCTATTTGAATCTAGGGACCCAAAATCAAACAACCATTTCAAGGATGGACAGTTTTTAACCTTGACATTTACTAAAAGGAATCGGTGGGAACAAACAATGGAATTGGCGGGAACACAATTGTTCCATAGCTCTTTGCATGGAACGCCTTCAATTTCTAGATATCTCATATTGGGAAATGTGACCTGCACAAGGATAATGTGAGAAAGGAGGATAAGTTGGACAAATTTATTACATTCTTCATTATAAAACATGATAATGCGAGAATATGAATGATCACAGTAAAGAATAGAACGAACCATCTCATTGAACAGCGGTTGTGGTGATTCATCATTTTCTTCGGCCGTCTCGCCTAACTTCCTCTTGACACTCGTGGGACTCGGGATGAACGCTCCAAAGTTACAGCACCCCACAATTCTTAGATGATATAAGGAGGAAAAATAATATGAACAACTTCCTGAACCGAATCTAATCAGGTTATCAAGCTCCTCAAGTGTTAATGTACTTAAGCAAGGGAAACTCATCACTTCTGCCTCTGATTGACCAGCTTCTTTCTCGAGAATCACTTCCTTCATCTGTTTGCATTTACTAATTGTTAGCCGCGCAAGTTTCATCAAAGTTGTGGCCGTATATTTGGGGAAGAGATATCTTAGGTCAGAACAATTCTCAACATTGACAATTATAAGACTAGGAAAACCCAAAACTATTTGGGAGTGGCTCATGACCACGTGTCTCAGCTTTTTTGCTCCACTCACCCACACCATCTCCAATTTAGGGAGCAACATAATTTTGTGATCCGCATTTGAATCAGGGGACCCACAATTAAACAACGATTCCAAGGAGGGACAGCTTTCAACGTTAATGCTTACCACTTCAGGGAGCAATACCGCGTTTTGTCCTCTGTTTGAATCTAGGGACCCAAAATCAAACAACGATTTCAAGGATGGACAGTTTTTAACCTTGACAGTTTTTAAAAGGAATCGGTGGGAACAAACAATGGAATTGGCGGGAACACGATTGTTCCATAGCTCTTTGCATGGAACTCCTTCAATTTCTAAATATCTCATATTGGGAAATGTGACCTGCACAAGGATAATGTGAGAAAGGAGGATAAGTTGGACAAACTTATTACATTCTTCATTATAAAACATGATATGCGAGAATACAAATGATCATAGTAAAGAATAGAACGAACCATCTCATTGAACAGCGGTTGTGGTGATTCATCATTTTCTTCGGCCGTCTTGCCTAGCTTCCTCTTGACACCCGTGGGACTCGAGATGAACGCTCCAAAGTTACAGCACCCCACAATTCTTAAATGTTGTAAGGAGGAAAAATAATATGAACAACTTCCTGAACCGAAACCAATCAGGTTATCGAGCTCCTCAAGTGTTAATGTACTCAAGCAAGGGAAAATCATCACTTCTGCTGCTGATCGACCGGCTTCTTTCTCAAGAATCACTTCTTTCATTTGTTTGCATTTAGTAATTGTTAGCCACTCAAGTTTCATCAAAGTTGTGGCCGTATATTTGGGGAAGAGATATCTCAGGTTAAAGCAATTCTCAACAATGATAGTTTCAAGACTAGGAAAACCCAAAACTATTTGGGAGTGGCTCATGACCACGTGTCTCAACTTTTTTGCTCCACTCACCCTCACTTCCTCCAATTTGGGGAGCAATATAATTTTATGCTCTGCATTTGAATCAAGGGACCCACAATTAAACAACGATTCCAGAGAGTGACAACTTTTGACATCAATCCTTACCACTTCAGGGAGCAATATCGCATTTTGTTCCGTATTTGAATCTAGGGACCCAAAATCAAACAACCATTTCAAGGATGGACAGTTTTTAACCTCGACATTTTCCGAAAAGAATCGGTGGGAACAAACAATGGAATCGGTGGGAACATGATTGTTCCATAGCTCTTTGCATGGAACGCCTTCAATTTCTAGATTTCCCATATTGGGAAATGTGACCTGCACAAGGAAAATGTGAGAAAGGAGGATAAGGTGGACAAATTTATTACATTCTTCATTATAAAACATGATAATGCGAGAATACGAATGATCACAGTAAAGAATAGAAC
Source organism: Eucalyptus shirleyi (assembly GCA_017140165.1). Lineage (NCBI taxonomy): Eukaryota > Viridiplantae > Streptophyta > Magnoliopsida > Myrtales > Myrtaceae > Eucalyptus > Eucalyptus shirleyi. The sequence continues at coordinate 10,508,964 of CM029452.1, read as the reverse complement.
AAACCATCTCATTGAACAGCGGTTGTGGCGATTCATCATTTTCTTTGGCCGTCTCACCTAGCTTCCTCTTGACACTCGTGGGACTTGGGATGAACGCTCCAAAGTTACAGCACCCCACAATTCTTAGATGTTGTAAGGAGGAAAAATAATATGAACAACTTCCTGAACCAAAACTAATCAGGTTATCCAGCTCCTCAAGTGTTAATGTACTCAAGCAAGGGAAACTCATCACTTCTGCCGCTGATCGACCAGCTTCTTTCTCGAGAATCACTTCCTTCATTTGTTCGCATTTACTAATTGTTAGCCACTTAAGTTTCATCAGAGTTGTGGCCGTATATTTGGGGAAGAGATATCTCAGGTTAGAGCAATTCTCAACACTGACAGTTTCAAGATTAGGAAAACCCAAAACTATTTGGGAGTGGCTCATGACCACGTGTCTTAGCTTTTTTGCTCCACTCACCCTCACTTCCTCCAATTTGGGGAGCAATATAATTTTGTGCTCCGCATTTGAATGAAGGGACCCATAATTAAACAACGATTCCAGAGAGTGACAGCTTTTGACATCAATCCTTACCACTTCAGGGAGCAATACCGCATTTTGTTCCGTATTTGAATTGAGGGACCCAAAATCAAACAACGATTTCAAGGATGAATAGTTTTTAACCTCGACATTTTCTGAAAAGAATCGGTGGGAACAAACAATGGAATCGGTGGGAACATGATTGTTCCATAGCTCTTTGCATGGAATGCCTTCAATTTCTAGATTTCTCATATTGGGAAATGTGACATGCACAAGGAAAATGTGAGAAAGGAGGATGAATTGGACAAATTTATTACATTCTTCATTATAAAACATGATCATGCGAGAATATGAATGATCACAGTAAAGAATAGAACGAACCATCTGATTGAACAGCGGTTGTGGCAATTCATCATTTTCTTCAGCCGTCTCGCCTAGCTTCCTCTTGACACTCGTGGGACTCGAGATGAATGCTCCAAAGTTACAACACCCCACAATTCTTAGATATTGTAAGGAGGAAAAATAATATGAACAACTTCCTGAACCGAAACTAATCAGGTTATCCAGCTCCTTAAGTGTTAATATACTCAAGCAAGGGAAACTCATCACTTCTACCGCTGATCGACCAGCTTCTTTCTCGAGAATCACTTCCTTCATCTGTTCGCATTTACTAATTGTTAGCCACTTAAGTTTCATCAGAGTTGTGGCCGTATATTTGGGGAAGAGATATCTCAGGTTAGAGCAATTCTCAACATTGACAGTTTCAAGATTAGGAAAACCCAAAACTATTTGGGAGTGGCTCATGACTACATGTCTCAGCTTTTTTGCTCCACTCACCCACACTTCCTCCAATTTGGGGAGCAATATAATTTTGTGCTCCGCATTTGAATCAAGGGACCCATAATTAAATAACGATTCCAGGGAGGGACAGCTTTCAATGTTGATTCTTACCAATTTAGGGAGCAATACCGCGTTTTGTTCCCTATTTGAATCTAGGGACCCAAAATCAAACAACGATTTCAAGGATGGACAATTTTGGACCCAAACACTTTGCAGGTTGTGCAGTCTCCCTATGATTGTCGAAGGGAAGATGTAGAGTAGGTCGGAGTAACTGTCAATGTCGATTGTGGCCAATTTACAAAAGGAACTTACGCAAAGTTCATCGTGCCATATCCTTTTGAAGGATCCCACCGATTCAAGCCTTAAGCTCTCCAAGTTTGGTAAACTAATCTGCTCATAAGATTCATGCGTCAAATTATGGATGCGAAAAATTTGATAATTTGGCCTAATCCTAACCACCAATCTAATGCAGTGGAAGAATTAATATTCACTGACAAATGTAGTCATATATTGTGAACACATTTTAACAAATAAACCAAATAAGAATCTTCAAAGGGATATTGTTACCTGCCCTAGCATACCAAGTATCTATGGCTATTATGGGTAAAATCTCAAGAGAAGGGATGTTTACCTTTCCATCGAAGAAGGAATCTGAATAAGTATTCTGTAAATCTGAAGTAGTGGTTATCGACTTTGTCCCTTCATCTCCTCCTCCTCCATCCACAATCCCTGCCTGAAAGAATATGAATGGACCCAAAGTGTACGAATGGGATTATTGCTTTTAAAAACCTCGAAAACTTAATTGATCAATATAAAATATTTAAAACTCAATTGAATGGAGAGCGAAAGCTTAAGATCTTCCGTCGTGCCTGAAAAAATGGAGAAGAAAATGTCCCCAAAATAGCTGAAGTTGACACAATTGTGTTGGCGTGATGTGTTGGAATCAGTTCCAACTTGCATGAAGTTGGGACGTGAATTATGTTGACTTCTTTGTTACATGGCTCTTCGTTCGCCTTCCATTAATTTAATCTTTGGAGGTTGCTTCATTCATTTTGAAATTATTTTATTTCGTTCATTCTTAGAAGGTTCATTTGTTCAATACACTATTTCTTCTACTCATTAAAAATGTTATATGAGTAATAAATTAGTCATATTAGAAAACCTTGAGCCCAATTAATTAGTGCAATTATTTAAAATTGAAAAAATAATAGAAAAAAAAAGCAGTCGTAGATATAGGCTTCCCTCGACCTATAGTTAAATGTGAATAAAAATGTGCAGTTTGTGAATGAAACTTATACCCTCTCAATGTGACAAATTGACACGGGGATAAAATGAAGAAGTTACCTGAATTGGAGCACCTTCTGATGTAATTTCAGCTCCTGTGCAAAAACTCGTCATATTTGGTAACTCAATCAAACACAAGCAACGTAGGTAAGGCAACTCAACTCTGTAATTGATAGAGACTATATCTTTTCTTGCAATGGCTAGCATTGAGTTACAATTCCGTACATCAATCTCTTCTAACTGTACAAGATTTTGCATTTTTGAAAGACTCCACAAGTATTCCAATCGGTTGCACTTGTAGACACTCATAGCTTTTAGTTTGCTGAAGCACTCTCCCGCGATGTGGCCATGGCATATCTTCTCCAGATTGATAAGATTCTCGAGGAACAAAGACTCTAAAATCGTAAAAGCACTATTGGATGAACTGGCAATATACTTTATTGATGGACTGTTCTTAATGTCGAGATGCTTCAGTTGTGGAAATCCTTGAATGAACAACTCGTGAGCATTCGCAAACTTTCCCAATCCATCCAAAAGCAAGTATTGAGTCTTCTGGAGAGTTTTCTGGACCCATTTTTTTGAAAGAATACTATCTTGCCCTTCCAATTTGATCTTCATGGTTCTCAAACCTTTAAATTCCCTCCCGTTAACATCTCCTATGTCGATCCAAAAATAGGTCAAGTTCTCAAATGGTGGGTCATCAACTTCCAAGAGTATGATGGGATCACGAATCGATATTTCCAGAGAATTTAGCTTTGTCATGCTCTTCAACTCGGCAAGCCCAGCATTACACAATTCCGATGGTTTTTCATTTTTGCCCATCCATCGATCAAAGCTTCCCTTCATATGTAACTCTTCTAATTTGATTAAGCGTTTTAGGACACCAGGCTCGATTCTCTCAAGCTCTTTGCAGTCGCTTAGATTCAACAATCTCAAATTTGTAAGTTCCCCCATTTCTTTAGGTAGCCTATCAATTGTGGACCTTGCGAAGTTGAGAATCTGCAATGCTTTGAGTTTGCCAATAATTGCCACATCCTTCACATTGCATTTGTATAAATATAATGACCGGAGGTTCCCGAGGATTTCGATTGAGGGAGGTAAATTGGTGATATGCATGAAGCGAAGATATAGGACTTGGAGCTCCTTCATGCCCTTGAAATTTAATAGTCCCGAGCAATCACCCATATCATGTTGATGTTCTTCACTCCAGTCCCAGACTCTTGGCATAGACAGTATAAGTATCTTCAAGCTCGGAAACTGACACATCATTAGTTCAGCAAGCCTATCTCTACCAACATCATCTAGGCATATTGCCCAGCATTTTTCAAGCTTTTCCTTTGATGATGAGCTATAATTGCTGCTCATCATTAAGGAATTCTCATCTCTAAAAGGAGTTGAAACGACCACCTCGCTGTAAAGATCGTGTATGGTCACTCTGTCCTTATCATCGCCACCATCCAGCAACAAACAAGCAGAACGGAGTTCATTCAGCATATTATTCAATCTATCCCTTGAATCTTGCATCGTCTTATTAAATCTTTCAAACAAGCCCAACCCCATGGCTAGTACAAACAGACGTTCGACTCGAATGGTCCCACCAATAAGACCACAGAGCAAGAATAAGTACTTCGCGTCCTTACTCTTCAAATGGTCATAACTCAACCTCACTATCGTTTCTTTTTCTTGTTTATTTGAATCATCTATTTCTATCAGCGCGTTTCTCCATGCGGACTCATCGCTAGATTTCAAAGTGGTTGCAACAGACTTAATCAAAAGAGGCAAACCTGCGAGCTTCTTGACCACTTGATCTGCTATTGATTTCAATTCCTCATTGTCTTTGAGCTTGTCGCCGACCTTGTTTTCAAATAGCTTGAAAGCTTCGCCGTCCGTTAAACCTTGAAGAAGAAATGTTTGATCGGCACCCATCTCTTGCTCCACTACATTTTTAAATCTTGACGTGAGCAACAACTTGCATTTGCTGCTCACGTCTCCCCAAGGAACTCCAACCGCCTCCAAATCAAGTTTTACCCATAGGTTGTCAAAAATTATGAGAACCGTCTCATTCGGATCACGCTTCAATCTCTCTGACAGAACATCTGCTTTTCCCTGAAGGCAGTGCTTGTCCTTCAGATCCAGACCCAAGGCGTCAGCGATCTGGTCTACGATATTATTCAAGTCTGGAATCTGCGAAACTCTCACTTTGACGATCATGCGGAACGGTCTCCCCGCTTCTCTGAGTTTCTTCTCAACTTCCTTTAACAGCGTAGTCTTCCCCACGCCGCCAGGCCCGTAGAGTCCAATCACCTTTGGCTTCTCATCATCCAGAGCTTTCATTATGTCCTGGAAGATGGAAGCTCGCGAACCGGTGATAAAGTCGCCCCCATCACCGGCCGACGAATTCATGCCAGAAGCACCGCCAACAAGCACCGTTAGAGGATTCTCGAAGTCAACCTTCTCGAATTGACCCCGCGCAATGAGTTCCTGGATAGTGTCGCCCCCATCATCGCCAACACGCCCCGGCGGAGGATTCTCGAATTGACCCCGCGCAATGAGTTCCTGGATAGTGTCGCCCCCATCACAGGCCGACGAATTCACGTTGGGAGCACCGCCAACAAGCCCCGGCGGAGCACTCTCGTAGTAGACCCTCTCGAATTTACCCTGTGGAATGAGTGCCTGGATGGCTTGGACTGTCTTCCTCGCGTCCCTGCCAAGACAATAACGCTCCTTCGGGTTGGGAAGCCACCCACAGAAGCAAGTTTTCTTGGCTCTTTCATCGTTATCCAGAATGCCGCGCGCCTTGTTGGCAAAGGTCTCTGCATTATTCTTCCATCTGTTAACTTCGCGTCTTATCTCCCTCATGTCGTTTTCAGCATCATTGACGGAACGCTGCACCCCAACTCTCTCGTCATCAAGCTTCTCAAGTTCTTCCCTAAGTTGGCCAACGTACCTGTCGGTGGATATCACGTAGCCGCATTGACGACCGACCGGAGCCACCAGGTACTCTGCCACTTTGGAAGCCACGGAAATAACAATTTCCGCCATTCCCCAACCCCCCCCCCAACCCCCCTCTCTCTTTTCGGTTTCGACTTTTGTGGTTCTCTTGTAGGAGAAATGGAAGTTGAGAAATTATATATGCCGAGAAAGGCGGAACTGATGGAACCCAGTAATGAAACGAAATGACCGGACTGGAAAGATTCAGTAGGATGAATCCATAGCCACGAAAGATTAGGTGAAAAGAGACAGCTTCTAGCAATAGGCGTAAATGGAGATAGAAATCTAGAGGGAGGAAGTGGCCATTTAGAGTTGCGACGATCAGAAAGAGCAGCACCTGGCTTTAATAGAGGCAGCTTTACTATGTTACGCACACATAAGCCCACCCCTGGGCCCATGTATCGCGGCATTAATTTTTAATTTCCCGAAGATGCCATCCCGCCCTCCCATGCGGGCAGGATGTCCAGCTGTCACCATCGCTTTATGCTTAGAGGTGAGTGAGTTCATGCGCAGTCTTACGTTGCAAAATGTCACAGGGTAATCTCATGGGTTCTCGTCTTGTCGAGTTTTCCTCTCTATCACTGGATAGAGTTCTTCTCCTTCGTTAACCATGTTTCCTTCATCACCTAGGCATCGCCATGCGAATACCAATCTCTAATTTATTCTTCTGAACCACACTCTCCGCAGCTTACCCACCTCTCATATCCTAACTTTTTCTTCCATTTAACTTCTCCTTACTGTGTCTTCGATCTTTCATCATCTGGGTTTTTTCTTCATTTGCATGTCCATATTTCCTCTGTATCCGACCTTCCTTCCGACGCAATTCACCATCTCTCGCAATGGCTTGACGATCTTGGTTTTTCTTCCTGGGTTCCACAAATTGCAGCACTCTATCTGCATGTTCACTTTTTCTTTGTTGCTGTCCTTATCTTATCGGAAGACACTCCCTATATACTTATGGCTACTGACGATGATATCGATACATCTCGAATTGCAGCACTCTGCCACAAATTGGGACGTTTGTGCTCAGAAAAAGAAATTGATGAATGGCATGTCCAACCCCCACCTGCAGCAGTCGAGGAATGCAAATTGACGTTAATCGGTAAGATACCTTCAAACCCCTCTTTTAACTTCCAAGCTTTCAAATCGGTATTGACAAGAGCATGGAAGTCCGACAAGGTTGATATTCTACAGCGAGAAGAAGGCATTTATCTAGCAAAATTCATATCTCAAGCTGAAAAACAACGAATCCTAGAAACTGGACCTTGGCAATTTTCGGGACATCTAATTAACTTCAAACCTTGGGTAGCCAACACACCTCTGCACTGTTATGATTTTTCCACCTGTGCGTTCTGGGTTAAGGTCATTGGGCTGCCTCTTGAATGCTGTACAGATGATTTGATTCGTAAGGCGGTAAGTACAGTTGGTTCTGTGTTGCAAATAAAATCAGATTCTGTACCTGGTTCAACTTTGAGAGCTGGTCGAGCACGTGTTGAGCTGCGTTTATCTGAACCACTGAAGGTTGGTCGTCTCATTAAATATAATAACCAAACTCTTTGGCTGGATTTCAAGTATGAGAGATTACCTCACTACTGTTACTCTTGTGGTCGATTAGGCCATTTCACTGATGCTTGTCCGTCTATACCGTTTGAAGAAACTATGATTACAGACTCCGAGAAAACACCTTATGGTCCCTGGTTAAAAGCTGAAGTTCAGCAACATAGCCCGTATTGGAAAGTTTATTATGGAAATTCATCTGGGGAAGAGGATAGGGAGGAAACAGTACCTGAGACACCACCCTCCAATGTTCAACCTTTACCTCTCTTACCACCACCTCCCCCCCAAGCATCGGTTCCTGCGCAACAGATAAAATCCTCTATCTCCAAGGGCAGCTCTGCAAATTTGAATTCTACTACCCCAACGCATCATGATATTACTACTGCTTTAATTCCAGCAGAGGAAAAACTTAAAGGAGTGCAGATGCAGACCTTTCCTCCCCTGGCAAAGAAAGACAAGAGTGCTCGTCAGAGTATTAAGATAGGTCCAGCAAAGAAACCTCGTCGTTATACTCCATATGATATTCCACCAGGGCATCTGGGAGTTTTTGATGACTCACTCCTAATGGACACTCCAATTGTCATGGCGACTGAAGACAACATAAGGGCGTCGGTGGCTGGCCCACAACAGCCACCTGTGCAGAGATGAAAATCATAAGTTGGAACTGTCAGGGGTTGGGCAATCCCCTGACAGTTCAAGCCTTAAAAGCCCTCACGGCAAAAGAAAAGCCTGATATGTTGTTTTTGATGGAAACGAAGAACAGTGATGAAGTTTTATTTCGCTTGAAACGTACCTTACGGTTTTTGCATCTTCGAGTGTTTAGCCCTGTTGGCTTGGCAGGGGGCTTAGCTCTTTTTTGGAATGACCACTTCCAGTTATCTGATTTTACTTCTACTCAACACCTTTTTGATTTCATCTGCAAAGACAGTTCGGTAGGGAGGTCAATGCGAGTTACTTGTCTTCATGCTCCTGCAGTTTTTAACGATCGTCAGTATATTTGGCAGTCTTTAAGACAATTCAGTAGATCTAATGCATTACCTTGGGTGTGCCTTGGTGATTTCAATGACATTCTTCATCGCTGGGAGAAAAGGGGAATTCGACCTCCAGACTCTTACCGCATGACTTCCTTTCAAGATTTTCTAAATGACTGCAGCTTACTGGATCTTCCCTCTCATGGCTGCGCCTTTACATGGTCTAACAATCGAGAGGGGGATGCTTTAGTACAGGAACGCCTTGATAGAGCGGTGTGTAATGCTGACTGGCGTGTTTTGTTCCCAAATGCTCAGGTGCTTGCACTCCCTGTAGTCGGGTCAGACCATAGTCCACTTGTTTTAAATACTCAACCTAGCATGGTTCGAAGAAAAAGACATTTCACCTTTGAGGTCTTCTGGAATCAGGATCCGGATTGTCGCGGGGTTATTCAAAATTCTTGGCAATCTATTTCAAGACAGGACTCCCCGCTCTCAGTCAAACTACGTGCAGTTGCTCTTGACTTGTCCGTTTGGAGTCGAAAGAGGTTTTCTCATAATAGGCAACAGGCAACACAGTTGGAGCACCAGTTAGAAATGCTGACTAATCAGTATCCTACAGCCCTAACTCGAGAACAGCAACATTATTTAAAAACAGAACTTCACAAAGCATGGCAGCGGGAAGAACAATATTGGGCAATGCGCTCTCGGATCAATTGGTTAAGGTGGGGTGACCGTAATACGCGCTTCTTTCATGCCACTACTCTTCAGAGAAGACAACGCAATCATATTTCAGTCTTACGAGATAATCATCAACAGTGGATTCGGGACCCTAAACAGTTACAACAAATGACCACTGAGTATTTTTCACTTCTATACACAAAATCTGGCCCTAGAAGTTATGAACAAGTTCTTCAACAATGTCAACCAATGGTTACCACAGAAATGAATAACATGCTTCTAGCAAAGGTAACAATGGAAGAAGTTAAACAAGCCACATTTCAATTAGGTGCATCGAAAGCCCCAGGCCCTGATGGTTTGACTGGTATGTTCTATCAATCTCATTGGGAGGTAATCAAGGAAGATATCTATCGGGTAGTGCAATTATTTTTCAGTTCTGGATCCTTACCAGTGGCATTAAATCGAACTGCAATAACATTGATCCCTAAAACCCCAAACCCTGAGTGCTTAGATCAATATAGATCTATTAGCTTGTGCAACTATGTTTACAAAATCTTCTCTAAAGTACTTGCTAACAGGTTAAAACCTTTACTGCCTGCTATAATTTCTGAGGAACAGAGTGCGTTTGTTGCTGGAAGACAGATACAATATAATGTTCTTATGGTTCAGGAAGTGATTCACCAGCTTAAAACTAGGAAAAGAAAGCGTCATTTTCAAGCTGTGCTCAAAGTTGATATGCAGAAGGCCTATGACCGCATTGAATGGGATTTTCTTCATGATTATCTACTTTGTCTAGGCTTTGCGTCTCATTGGGTACAGCTCATCATGCAGTGCATCTCAACTACAACCTTGTGTGTCAAAATGAATGGGGATTATCTTCAGAGCTTTCATCCTTCTAGAGGGCTTCGGCAAGGTGATCCTTTATCCCCCTATTTGTTCATTCTCATTGCCAACCTCCTATCCCTTCTCATTCGGAATGCTATTGATACGGGATTGCTTAAAGGTATCAAATTAAATCAGTGGTGTCCCACTTTATCTCACTTGTTCTTCGCTGATGATGCTGTATTTTTCCTTGATGGCACCTTGATGGAATGCCAGAATCTATCTAACATCTTAAATCAGTATTGTTTGGCTACTGGACAAGCTATCAACCGAAACAAATCTGGAATTTTCTTTAGTCCATCCTGTCCTATGACACTTCAAGAGAATTTGGCCAGTGAGTTAAGAGTTCCTATTTTACAGCGATGCGGAAAATACTTAGGGATACCTACGATTGGGGCAGATCTAAAAGGGATATGTTTTCTTGGATTTTGGCTAGAGTTCAATTGAAATTAGAGGGGTGGAAGGAGAAGCTTATTTCTAAGGGAGGGAAGGAAATTTTGCTAAAAGCAGTGATTCAATCTATTCCACAATATGCCATGTCTGTTTTTAAGATTCCTCGGTCTTTATGTAAAACTATAGAACAGCGTATGGCTAAGTTTTGGTGGAATAATGACACAAGCAAAGCAGGAATTCATTGGCAATGTTGGGACAAACTTCAGCACCGAAAAGAGGAAGGGGGCTTGGGCTTCAGGAAGTTAATCAGTTTTAATGAAGCCATGCTTGGTAAGCAAGCGTGGCGTCTTATTCATCAACCCTCCTCATTATGGGCTAAGTTTTTTAAAGGATTATATTTTCATTCATCCACCTTTTTTAAAGCTGTCAAGGGTTCCCGCCCATCATGGGGCTGGCAGAGCCTCTTGAGTGGATGTGCAGCTATCTTACCAAATATCCGTTGGTCAGTCAGGGATGGTACATGCATCAATATCAGAGAAGATAGTTGGCTACCCATGGGTATTCTAGGTGGACCAAAGGCCCAAGCAGAACCCCTCCTAGTAGCTGATCTTATTGATCAAGCTACTGGTTCATGGAAAACAGATTTAATGCACAGTTTCTTTGACTTGCCAATAATTCAAGAAATCACAGCCATTCAAATTCGACCAACTGTTACCAAGGATGCACTCATTTGGACAGCTACAAAACAGGGTACGTATACTGTAAAGTCAGCATACCATGCAATCACTCAGACTAACACCAGTGGATTAACAGATGGTGCTTCTACTTCATATAGAACTCCTACCTGGTTTTGGCGAACTCTGTGGAAGATGCCAGCAAGCCCCAAAATCCGTATGTTCCTCTGGGCCATTTGTCATGACTCCATAGCAACGCGTCACAATCTGCATCGAAGGCACATCATTGACAGTCCGTGCTACCAAATCTGTCAAAGAAATATTCCAGAAACCTCAGAACATTTATTTTTATTATGTGAGTGGACTAAACAGGTATGGTCGAACTCTCAGATTGGCATATCAATCGACCCTACCGATATTCAGAGACTGGACTCATGGATTGTATCCTGGATCAGCAATGGGAACCGCCTACCTCGTCTTGCATTGATCGCCAATGTATTGTGGCAGATCTGGAAGGCTCGGAACGGCTTCCTCTTCCGAGGCAAATTTCCTAATCCGTCCTTTGTTGCAGAAGCTGCTTTAACGAATACCCAAGTGGATCATCTGTCTTCGCCTTCCACTGCACATCAGAAGCCCTCAGTAAGTCAAACGATTCATCTATGGCGTCCCCCAGATCCGGGCACACTGAAGATTAACATTGACGGATCACATCACCAGGGCAATAACCAAGGCAGTATCGCAAGTATCTGCAGAGATCATGAAGGTAGACTTACCGACTTTTTTGCAGCAAGGGTTGAAGCTTCCTCAGCTTTGCAGGTGGAGATCCAGGCCCTATCATCAACGCTTCGACATCTACTTGATCAGGGGCTCCAATTCGCATCACTTGTTCTTGAATCAGATAACCTCTCCCTAGTAGAAGTTCTGAATCGACGAGCACAGCAGCCATGGCCGGATCGTGCTCTCTTCTCAGAGGCGGTCTTTCTGTTTTCACTTTTCCCCAACATTTCGCTCGGTTTTTGCCCTAGGGAGGCTAACATGGTTGCTGATTGGGCCTGTAAGGCCCATAGTAGAAACCCTACGCATCACATATCCTCTTTTCATCCGCCCATTCCTCTACTTAATTTGTTATGTGCGGATGCTCTCGCAGCTGGATGTATGAATTACTATTATTAATACAAGTTGTCCTTTTCACTGTCAAAAAAAAAAAGTATTGAAATTGATTTGTGCAAAAAAAAAAAAAAAACAGAGAATATGTGAAATTTTACGGGACAAAGCATTAACCTCTAGTGACTGAGAGTCTCAGCAAATATGCATATGTATCGATTCTGGCGGTCCACACTAAACTATGATAAAACAATACAAGCATTTCCCTAAAATTAGCCTATTCTTAAGATCACAATTTCCCATTAATCATTTCCATACTTGAGTAGTATCTATTGCAAATTTAAATCGGTCGAGTTATTGGAGAGTCAACTGAGTTTTAAATACGTATAGATGTTGTACACGAGGACACCTAAAGATTAATATCGCAAGTCTACTCCACCGCAAACACATTACTTTTTACGGTATTTAGTTACCAGAGTAGCTAATATATTTATTTGGAATCCACTCTTAAAACTTTTGAAAGAAAGCACTTCATGTGAGGCATCAAATGAAGCCTTTCGATTCTTATCGTGGTATTTTGTTGCCAGACACTGTTTATATTTATGCGAGACACGAAAAGGATTTGTTTTCTAATTAGATGCAATATCATTATCCACCAAGCGAAAGACAAACGATATAGTCGGCCAATGCTTGCTTTTCCCCATTATCTAATTTTTCGGAACTTAGCAACAACATTTCCTAGACTTCCTTAGGTGAATCACCATGACTTTTTTGACATTTCCCCTTTATCTACCACATCGATTTATCTTCACAATAAAGAAAGGAACCAATGACCTCAAGAGTCAAAAGAAACTTTTCTAAAGTTGAAATGACATGTTCAGAGAGACTGTAACAATCACCCGGAGGCGAGTCTCCTGTAAATACAAATCTGTCAAAAAGCTGGAGGGCTTGATTAATGTACATTTCCCCTACTTCATTCAAAGAAAAAGGGTATAAACACGCCCTCTATGCCCAGATAGTAATACCTGATTACATAATTCATTACGTGGCTATCTTTTATCGCCCTTCGAAGTAAGCCAAGTTGATCAGCTAGTCTTCGTCAACATAAAAGCCGGGCTTCTTTTCTTGAGTTTTATACTTTATTATATATATTTTTTTGGGTAAAGTACTTTATTATATATATTAGTTGACGGAGAAATCTAAAGCTTTTGAAAGTTTGTGTGAACCGTTGAAAATAGGGTCCCCAAAAAGTGGACGAAGAAACGCTGAAGGTTGGTGTGAAATTTTGAATGCGAAGCTATGTATGTCCAAATAGTGGGCAGATAGACGCATGCATAATTTTTTTTCTCGCTTTTTGATTTTGAGAGTTTTCGTCAAAATGGATCGAAATTAAAATATTTTCTTCAATTGGAAACGTTCACTGAAAAAGTTGAGTTCTCTCTGCCTCCACAATGCATCGTGATCGAATGCGCGATGTGAATTCACTATTAATAAATAACCCTAAAATATTAACTCTAAAATAAAAAGTAAAATAGAAAAAGTTAAAAGTCAGAAGTAAAATTAAACATCCGACGAACTTCACTTTCCGTTAGAGCCAATCAAAACAGACTGAAAATTGGCACCGAGACGAGCCAAAACATGTTTAGGGTCTGAATTAAGTATTTCTCGGGACTCGTGAGTTTGACAGCTTATTTTCCCTCTTTCATTTAAGAATGTCATGGTAACAGGTGAGGCTTTTTGTTTCTATCTCTCACAATGACCTTTTTACCCCCACAAGTGAAACATATATCACAAGTGAAACATAAATCATATAGTAAAGTGTGCCCTTGTTTGTCTTTTAGTGAGATAGCTCTTCATGATGAAAATTAAAGACTCATCAAAATCGAGTCAAGTTCTGTAAACGGCTCAAATTGGAGACATTAATTTAACAAAGTCTTCGTGGAAGTCAAGTGAAAACTCATCAAAGTAGAGCCATAAACCGGCATCGACCGGCATCAACAGTGACCATAATTTTTTTTTGCCAGACGATTTTGTTTGGAGTATCTCCAAGCCGCTACAATATTTGACGACAAACAAGTGAACGCATTTGCCACCAAATATTGTTCGACGTTTGAATCCATTTTGCTAAAGTTATTTGCATACTAATTTAGTTATCCCAAAATCGAGAATAAACTGGAAAATCTAATTTCCAACCTTAGACTTGCAAATCAAGTCCAAATTCCGATTCAGATAATGCACTCCGATCCCCGTCACTTCACGAACTCTTTAAGTATTAGCTTTAATAAAGTTGCACAAAAATAGAGTCCGCTAAGTGCAATAATGCTTTCTCTTGCGATACCATGTGGAGACAACTGATTTTGGACGAAATGTTTTTCTGTCGAAATGTGGTATTTTCCTGTAAAGCATCTTGCATTTAATAAGTCCACAATGCTCTTAGATTGAAGAAATGCCATTACAAATATCATGATTTTCGTATAGTATTCACTTGAGGTCCCAAGTTTTTTTTTTTTTTTACTTAAGTGCTATAGTTAATTTTTTTTTTCAGTTACTTGAATGCCATGACTTCTAAAAAACTTTCAATAGAGTGCCGTAATTAATTCAAAGACGTTCACTAAAAGTGCTCAAAATCCAACGTATCATAACACTCATGGTGAACTTTTTTTTAGGAAATGTCATACCATTTAAATGATCCACTTAAAGTTTAGAACTCAAGGCACTCAAGTGAACAAATTTTTTATAAGCCATGGCACTCAATTAATTGAAAAAAAATAATCATAACACTCAAATGACCATCATTCGAAAGTTACTTTATTTATGGTGTCCTTATTTCGGCTAGCTTCTATAAGAACTTGCATAAGAATTGGAAAGTGTTTGAATCAAGATATGCACTCTTTTGTGGCGAACTACACTCTCCAAGTTGCATAAGACTTGAAGCTAGCGGATAACTGGCTAATGGTGACACTGGCAATGTCATCTTACCACTGTCACCAAACCTGTATATCACAACAAAAAATGCTCCTGCAGATTAGGCATCTGATAGTTTTCATTATGCCTTCTTCTTGATCATTCAATACAACCCCATGCTCGGTAATGAACCTATGTTTGACCCTTCAGCTTAACTCGAAGCTCTTGAGCGATCAATTTGATGAGTTCCCCGTGTCCGTGGAGAGGAATTGCCAAAACAAGTCCAATGGAGAATTAAAAAAATAACATTTTAATATGACTCAAGAAAATATTGCATTTGAACGTGATTGAATTGTGGAAAGTCCAAGTGGAATGATATCTTCTGTACGAGCAGTGCAGTGCAATTTTCCACGATTTCGAGTATTGGGATCCGGTATATGAAGCTCTACCAATCCTTAGAAGAATCCGATTTTCTTTAGAAGTTTTTTTTCCTGTTATTGAAAACAATTTTGTGTAGCTCCTACACAATTGTCATACCATAGAAATGATTATTACTGAAAATTTCTAAGTGCTTTTATGGTATGACACCTTATGCAAAAATTACAGCACGACATTTGGGCTCGACATGGTACAACACAAGATAAGTTCTTTGAGTAGCCATAGAAGCGTGTAATAAGTCGTTTGGTCATGGACTTATTATTGTACCGGGAGTTCTCTAAAAAAACTTTTTCACGAACTAAAAATGTCTTAAATGTCAAAAATGTCATAATGGTATCGCTCAAAAACCAGAATTAAGGGAGGACTAATAATCTCACGGTCTCAAATTGTGTTGGCCCACCAGCTCGATGTAGAGGGGATCTTTGAGAGACATGAGTGAAGAGGAAGATGTGGAGGAAGGGTTGACGATGCTGAGGGGGTGGAGGATTTACTGTATCTGAAGAGGTATATGTTGTCAAGAATTTTGCCACCGTCGACAATGTCATGAAATGTTTTGTATTTTGTTGTCTTAATTATATTGTATGTTAAAACATTTAAATAATAAACCACATATTCACATAACAGCTTAAACTTTCAAAGCGCTTGGCGGTAATCTTACAAAAATCTCACATAGTATTAGAGTTAGAAGTTCCGGAAGATTTTGTGGAAACACTACAATAGTTCTGAAATTTTAAACTATTAGATGGAAGTTGTGGACTAAAGAGACCACCATTTTCGCAAACTAAAATGAAGGCTAGCCGGCTATCATCAAATAGAAAACTTCCAACTTCCCTCTCACATTTGAGAAAATCCCGGTACTTGTACTGAGGATCCCATGATTGTTTATCAATATGATGTTATTTTCCATCAAAGGCTTGGTAACTCTTAACTCACATGTATTTTTTTCGCGTGGACCCTGGAAACCTTGGCTCCATTTTGTACTTTTGTCGATGCATGCAAGGTGCCCGCGCTTACATGTATGTTCTAAGGCTTCATTTGATCATCTTTACACAACATCTACGGAATCTCCAACAGAGCAAATGCCTCCATCTAATTACGCTTGATTGAAATCAAAAGGGCCCACTCCGCCATTTCTTTTGCACTGAAATTAACTTCGCGCCCTACCAGCTAAAAATTACGAGAGCTGAGCTTGGATCCAGCAATCAGCAGCCGCCGGAGTCCAGATTCTGATGCGGATAAAGGCACTCCACTCCCAGTGACTTCACGAGCTCTTTAAACATTAGCTTTACTAAAGTTGGACAATAATAGATTCCACTTAGTGCAATAATTAATGCTTTCTCCTGTTGTACGACGTGCCACCACCGGCTTTGGCCAAAATGTTTTTCTCATCAAAAGTTTGTATTATTTTCCTTGTAAAAGCATCTTTGGAATTTTGTCATATTATTTGACCGCAAGTCATGTGGAAAAGCTAGTCTATTAGGAAATAGCAATAAGCACATAGGGAACACCGTGGACGTTTTTTCTTGAAGTGAACGCACCATTCATTGTCGGAAAGAAGAAAACTCTGTTTTTTGGGGCTTTTCTTTTGCCTCCAAGACCCAATTTTGATTTTTCCTCTCATGCGTCTGTAATTTGTGTGGCTTTTCCTAGATTTATATTCGGGCCACCGAAGTAAAGTATAACTCAAAATATTCAGGATCAAGGATTGCGATATTATATAAAAGAGAATGTCTCCTTTATTAATGGAGATCGAGTTGAGTCAAATAGTTAAAAATAGATTCTGAACTTGACTCACTTTGGTTTATACAATCAAGGAATTCGATTGGAGATTTTTACCATTCAAATATTGTGGAAAAAATTGAGTGCATATGTATGACCTATTAGAAAACGATATGAATTTTATTTTCTAGAATTGTAAATCTTACAGGACCTTTTGTTAAGATTATCTCTCCATTTCACCGATTCACTTTAATGGATGCAAGTTCCGTCTTCACCTTGATGAGCATGATGACATATGAATGCATCTTCTTTTGATGTACTCGAGGAAATTTATCTGATTCTTTGACATGTACGAGACCTTTATCACATGAAACAAAAAATATTATGGTTTCACTTTTTGGCTAGAGAAAAACCAATCATATTCTCCTGCTTTTGTTCTTATTACTTTTTCCCGGACCCTATGTCGTGTCTTAATCCTATGTTCTGTATCTCATCTTTCTTTGTTCCTTTTTAATATCATTTCGTTCGTTTAATATTCCATCATCATTACTCGAAATAAAATAAAAGATTTGTATGCTGCCACTATAAGTTGTTTTATCAATGGTTCATCTATTAGGCCCAACTCGAGGATCATGTCCCTAAATTGACTCACTCGAGATATTGTTTACTCAAGCAGTTGAATATAATCTTCAATCAATCTTAAAGTTGTAACGAGGTGACTCTATGCACGAATTTAGTAGTTGTCTTCTAATTTTATGATGAAATAAGTTTCTTCTCCACAACTACATGCTAAAACACATAATAGGAAAAAAATTACCCAACAAGTCTTAGATGTATTGTATTGATGTCAATTTAGTTAAAAAATTTTCAATTTTGATAATTTAGTCTTAAACATTTGCACAAAATTCAATGTTGTTAATCTTGTCGATTTTTATAAGAAATTATTGACGTACGATTCAGTTATTGTCAACTATCCTACGTGGCTTGCAACATCAACAATTTTAGATGAAAATTAGTCAAAATGACTATATTATGATTTCGTACAAAGATTTAGGACTAAATTGAGAAAAAAAAAAAGTAAATGTTATTGTCATTCTACAAAAAAAAAAAAAAAAAATAGAATCGATTGACAATTTCTCCATGTACCATCGTCATTAGACAACAAAAATGCGTGAGTAAGGGCCTTCAAATTGGGTTTCTGTTATTAAAAAAAAAAAAAAAAAAAAAAAAAAAAGGGCCTTCAAATTGGATAAGACATTGAAGCTGCGCATCCATCTTTTGAAAATAGACTAAGCGCTATCACAATCTAAATTTTATTAGAGGAAAAAATATTAAATTACTTAGTGGAGAGTATGATTACCAACAAAAGAGCATCATTTTTGCTCGCAGGTTCTTTTTTGATCGCAATCTAAACTTTATTGGCGAAAAAAATTTACAAAATTAGTTAGTGGAGAGTACGGTTTACCAACTAAGAAACATCTTATTGCTCACTGATTCCTTTTTCTAATTCTTTTTTTTAATTAATAAAAAAGGCAAGTCAAGTCAAGAAGCACTTCTACATAAAGTTGCGAAAATTAGGCTTGCAAAAATTGCCCTTTTCCGTGCATCATGCCTCGCATCATTATTGCTCGCTGGTTCTTTTTTGATCGCAATCCAAACTTTATTAGCGAAAAAATTATAAAATTAGTTAGTGGAGAGTAAGGTTTACCAACTAAGAAACATCTTTTTTTTTTTTTGGACAAGAACTAAGAAACATCTTATTGCTCGCTGATTCTTTTTTCTAATTCTTTGTTTTAATTAATAAAAAAGGCAAGTCAAGTCTAGAAGCATAGCTACATAAAATTGCAGAAATTAGGCTTGCAAAAATTGCCGTCTTCCATGCATCATGCCTCGCATCATTATTGCTTGCTGGTTCTTTTGTTATCGCAATCTAAACTTTATTAGCGAAAAAAAATTATAAAATTAGTTAGTGGAGAGTACGGTTTACCAACTAAGAAATATCTTATCGCTGGCTGATTCTTTTTTCTAATTCTTTGTTTTAATTAATAAAAAACGCAAGTCAAGTCAAGAAGCACTTCTACCTAAAGTTGCGGAAATTACGCTTGCAGTAATTGCCCTTTTCCGTGCATCATGCCTCGCAACAGTTTGATTAACATGAAGAGTCTTGGACCGTTGGATGACAATGAAGACTGTTGCGTGCTGGTAATAAAAAGTCGAAGTCTTCGGAATCGGTGGAGATTGCCGCAATGATAAACACCATTTGGTATTACTATTTGTCAAATATAAGTCATATATGAGATATTATATCTTGCAAGCCTCGTCATAATCCTCAATATGATCTATATATAAATAAATATTTTTTTATAAACATTTATCGTCAAAATATTTGAAACCATATAACCTTTTCAATATTAAAGGGTAGGGTTAATACCTTTAAAAACCCCAAACTGGTACACTTGTGACAAATTTACCCCAAACTATTTTTTTGACCCTGAAAAACCCCAAACTGGTAAACGTGTGACAAATTTACCCCGACTGATTATAAAAAACCCTAAACTGGTACATTTATGACAAATTTACCCCAAACTAATTTATTCGACTGCAAAAAATCATAAACTGGTAAATTTGTGACAAATATACCCTATGCTAAATTGGATTAATATCACAAAAAAATCATAAAAATTGTAAACTGTGACAAACAGAACGTAAAATCCTAAATTGGTATACTAGTTAACTGTCACGTGTTATTTAACTTAATAATTTCAGAATAAAATTTAACGAAAACTAACATAGGGTAAATTTGTCACAAGTGTACAAGTTTTGGATAAATTTGTCAAAAGTATGCCAGTTTAGGGTTTTTGGTGGTCAAAAAAATAGTTTGGGATAAATTTGTCACAAGTGTACCAACTTGGGGTTTTTTAGGGTATTATCCCTAAAGGGTACGACAAAACAACTTGTTTTGATGGGTATCTATACTTTTTTTTTTCAATCATAAGAGTGATCAAAATATATAATATTTGTTATGACTAGTGTTGGAATAGACACAATCTCATAATGGATTTTCTCCCGGGCTTTTACCTTTTCCTTCCTCCTATCTAAGATAATGGGTAATTTTATTATATTTGTCTATTTGTAAAGCGCATTACATAATCTCTCTGTCTTCTCTCTCTCCCTCTCTCCCTTCATTCCACAAAATCCATTATTGACACCTTAATTTTTATCGACACATTAAGCATATATTTCTTAAAAAAAAAATACGAAATAAATAATAGTAAAAAGAGACAAAAAAATAATAAATAAAAGTAAATAAAAATAAGAAGAGAGAGTCCAATTGGGCCAAGTTGCCCCCATCACCCAAGCCTTTCGGTCTAGCCCGACTCATTAAACCATGCCCATCTCACACCTTGCGACACAGAGCCTGTAGGTGAACCATGACGACGCTCTTCCGACATGCTATTTCCTCACCTTTTCCACTAGTGCTCTCTAAATTGAATTAGATTTCATCGGAGTTAGGAAGTAAGAAAGGGAATTCGATCTTACGATCCAGTCTTCCACCATTAAATTTGTAGAAAATATACTAGAGGGAGAAAGGTTTGGTTACTCAATTCTGAAGCTGAGTTATGAATCTAAGTATCCGTTGCGTTTTTCTCGGCACATATGCATGCTTAACATGATTATTTAGATAGTGCTTGACGGGTGCTTGATGATATGCCGTTTTGAGATACAGGCTCATGGAATGTAATGGTTTATGCGTATTTGTTAAAATGGGGATATCGCTTAAGCACTGGATATAATTTGTCTGCTATGAAATCGCAGAGTATAGAGATGGATTATTCAGTAATTCTATATAATCTACTCATCATTTTTCGCTCAGTTTGATGATGCATTGAATGTAACAATATAAGGAAGTAATTGAAGCATATCTATGGAAGAATGCGATAAAGGGAGTAAGGAGATGGGATTTCTAATTCAATTTTTATAAAAATTCATCGAAAATAATTGGGAAAATCAACATGATAAAGATATGAGCCATGTGATCGACTTTTTCCATAATCACGTGAAATACCAACACCAATAGGTGAAAAATTGAATAGGAAAACAAGACTTTTAATTGGAATCAACAATTTATTTAGATAAAACTAAACGCAAACACTGAAACTTACGGATGCCAAGTAAAAGTTACTTACTTTATTTATTTAAAGTTAGAAAAAAAAAAAAATATTACCAACAGCTTCGCCATCTCTTTTTTTTTTCTTTGTTATTTTTTCTGTTTGGTCACTTGCCATGGCACCCATTTTTCCTCCTCACCAGCATTACAGATTTTCCCGAGAAAATCCTTGAGGTCTAACAGATGGGACACCTTTGAGGACGGTCATGGCATAAAAATGTCGTGTTGCATGTGGTGAACTAGAAAAGTATCTTTAAATATTCAGGGCATGTTTTGACAAAATTCAACTTATTTCAGCCACACTCCGGTACATTTAAGCGAGTTTAAACAATTCCGAACAAATTACGGCAGTTCCAAGTAAACTTTTAGTGAATTCTAGCAAAGCTACAATAATCTTGCGGCAACACCTCAACAAAAATTCGGCAAGTTCATGAGTTCCATTATTTATATATTATCTTAGAGGTGAAGTTCACTCTGATAAAAAAATTATCACCTTTTTTATTATCAGCTCCATTTACTTCCT
Organism: Eucalyptus shirleyi; assembly: GCA_017140165.1. NCBI lineage: Eukaryota > Viridiplantae > Streptophyta > Magnoliopsida > Myrtales > Myrtaceae > Eucalyptus > Eucalyptus shirleyi. The sequence continues at coordinate 10,487,318 of CM029452.1, read as the reverse complement.
CTCCATTAGTTCCTCATTTATATGCCTTCATTTACCATGGACTCTCTCTCTCTCTCTCTCTCTCTCTCTCTCTCTCTCTCTCTCTCTCTCTCTCTCTCTCTCGTTTGTAGTTTATCTCTAAAGAATAAACATGATAAGAATGAAGGTTCAATAAGAAGGATTTAGAGATACCATTGAAATATAGGTGTCATAAGGTTCCAACTCAAGCTTACCATTCACATAGATGAAGGTACATATAATATGCGTGTCCCCAATTGACAACATTAAGTACATTATCACAAGAACGAAGGCAAATATGCTGAACAGGTGGCTATCCTGCAAGGAAAGGTTGAAGATATTTAAGCGATAGAAAACAAAACATTAAAGCAATGGGGATGGAGATCTTTTGTTAAAAAAAAAAATCTGTAATGATAAGTAAAAATAAATAATGAAAAAAGATAGCACAGGAATGCCAAATGAATTGGCATGGGCATCCAAATTTTCTAAAGCAAATTGTTGGTGACCCCACTTGGTTTCAGAGCACATGGACAAGAGATTTAATTGACGACATCATCTGTCTTAAAACGTGCCAAAAAATGAAGCCCCTTAAATCCGCCTCCTCCAGTCACCATAACACGTATTACCATAACTAATTTTCGAAAGCTCCCTCTCATAAATTGTTGCGACCCTCTCTAAGGAATCTTAGAGGGGCGGGTATAACGATTTGTCGAATTGAAATGAGTGATGCCTTTGTTCGAGGTGCTCGCTCTTGTTCAATGTGAGTTCTCTTAAATCCTAACTATCTTGACGTTTGAGTTTCAATTGATTAATCAAAGAAATTTTATTTAATTAAAATTGCCAATACTCTATTTAGGGTCAATTAAGAGCCAAGTGAAGCGCAGTAGTACACTTCACTCTTGCAAACTATTGGTCTAAGATCGGGGGCTTAATTACGCTAATTATCTAATGACCACCCTTTCAGCGCCGTTTTTCAGTCTTTTGAATAAATTGTTCATGCGATCTTTGCCTATTGTATTATCATACACCACTAAATGATGTTGATGTACTTGCATGGGTGCACAATCCATAAGTAACCAATCATAATCAATGCAATAAAGGTAAAGTGTGGCAGAATAAATCCAATATGATGTCAGTTAATGCATATACATGGCCTCATTATTGAGTCCCGAGACAAGAATCCCTGTGAGCCAAATCCAAGATTTATTTTATTTCTAAGCTATCAAATAAATATCCCCCAAATGATGACCAATAATGAAATTCCAAGGAGAAACATATAACAAATAAGCACAGAATGATCCGGTAAACTAAAGAATCCGGCCCGGGGTCATGGCCACTTACAGAAACTAACCCGGGACATGTTATTTAACTAAGAACGAGTCCGATACTTGTAGTCTATGGTTCGGACAATGGCACGTGACCTTTATTTATTCAAGCAAATCACTACTAAAACATTAAAAAATGACGAGAAATCATCTACACGTTGATGTACCATCGTGTGCTACCAAACTAACCCTCATATGAAACCAAGATCTATCAAATCCAATCCTAGCCAACATATGATGCAAAAAACACATTAAAGTTCTATAAAAATCAGCATGGATATCCAACGTAAATTGACAATATGACTTGAATAACTTGGAAACAACTCTGATATTACACAACAGGAACTCTTGGGACCAAATACTAAAACCACGTTCTAATTACCCACAGGCAGCTGCAGCGGAGACATTTTCGAAGAACGTCATGCTGCAAAAACCGAAATGCATAGCAACATAAACACAGGAAAACAGAATTGAGCCACATTCTACTATAAATTCTCATGGTTGATAGTTGATACTCATTTAGCAACAACTGAACCTGTATACAAATCGGCAATGTGGACAAAGAATCAAGCAAAGCATTTAGTCATGGCAGAAACAGCTCATTATGTACTCAGCCATTGAATGTCAGTTATGACAGGGACTCGCATGCCATTTATAGAAAAGATACAAGCAAATGACATCAAGGAATGAACTTCAGAATCTTCAGTAAATGAAGAAAATCAAATAGTTAAAAGGCTTATGCATTCGCCAAAAAAAAAAAAAGAACCAAATATCATTGACAGTGAGAAGGTATTAAGGTATCAATGATCGGATCGAGAAATGCAAGGCATAATCATTCAAGCGTACGAAACCAATTACTCGCGAGATCAAGCAAAGGATGAAGTCCAGACAGGAATTCACTGAAGTACACAGTACATGATGCACATTTCGAAGAAGGATCTCACCATTTCCAATTCAAAGATGGTAACTATCTCAAATGTTAGAATAGCCATATACAAACATTGTAGATTGATATAGACAACATCATTTCAAGTAAATTAAGCCAACACAGCATGTTCAAATTCTCAGTCGTGGGAGCATTGAGCACAACTTTAGAAGTTCAACCAACATCAACGAAAATAATTTGTCACATACCCTGAAGAACTTTCAGTTTAAGGACGCCATTGCCAGGTAATCATCAGGATGCAAGAATGCTTGTGAAAAACGCATGCTAGTGCCGTTCAGGAATTCAATCAAACATGTGGTAGGCGTTGCAGCAAAGGGCACCTGAATGCAATGGTAAGGAAAAGTTTTTTTTTTGGTAAAGATGGTAAGGAAAAGGTTCGTATCCAAACAATCACCGAAACATGTTTGAGTTCGTCAGGACAGTCTCAGACTCAACCGGATTTCACGCTGGCAGAATCAAGCACTCGATCCCCACCTCCAGCAGAAACAGAGCATGCGAAGTTTACCTTGATGAGAATCATGATTATTTAAATACTCAATCCACTCAAAGAAATCCTCGTTATCACCGATTCCAACTCATTCAATCTTCCTCAAACTCGAAATCATAATACTGTCCCTCAAACGGTTTCAGCCTCAACCAATTGTCACAGAGAGAGAGAGAGATGGGAGGAGGAACATGGGCTTTCCCAGATTGCAATCTCCTTGATCTCCTTCTTCCTCCTGCGACGGTTGTCGTGAGGTAATTCGTCACGACTTCGATTGCTTACGTCGGATCACGAAGCAATCGAGTTTGTGATTTTGGTGGCCAATTACTTATAAATTTATACGGAAAGAAAGATTTGTTCAATAATTTTTTCATCCTGAATCACACATCTGAACCAGCGCAGATCATGTGCAGTTTTCGCGTCTCGAGAGCAGATCCAGATGTCCCACAAGTGCCCGAATTCGGACCACCTGAACCAGCGGCTCGTTGTTTGCGAAGCCTGCTCGACTGCGATCGAGACCACTGAGGAAGACGAGAAGACGATGTTGCAGAGGCAAGAGAGGTTCGGGGACTGCGACCTGGGGGAGAAGGAAACGTCCGCGTGCCCTAACCGTCGGTGCAGGGAGGCGCTGACGTTCTCCGACACCAGCGCGCCGGCGGTGACGGTGGCGGCGCCTGCAGTTGGAGGGCGGTGGAATGAGAAGCTCTGGGCGGCGCTGGCCTGGAAGTGGATGAGCAAGAAGGAGTGCGGGAAGGAAGAGTGGGGATCAGTATCTTGCTGAGCAAATCCCGCCATCAAAACCCGTTGATGAACTCATGTATTCTTTTTTAATAAAACGAGCCTAAAGTTATATTCTAAATAAATAAAAAATCACGTCATTATTTTCCGTTAATTAATTTAATAGAGTTAAAAGAGTGGAAGTTGAAGAACTCAATTGTGCTTTCGTAATTAATTTTAGAATTTATGAAACACTTACTAAAATAAATAAATGTAAAGTGAAAACAAGTCTTAGAATGTGAAAGTGTGAAATACAAAATGCAAAAATCTTACTCCTTTTCATCTTACAATTTTTCATGCAAAGATTTTTTTATCTTTAACTTTCCTATGGAAGGGCTACAACGCGGTAGTTACTATAATAGTGTTTCGCTTAACATAAACAAAAGGGGAAAATTAAAGCACAAATTCTAAAAATTGTCATAACAATGCATTTAAGTCCTAAAATTTCACAGTTTATTAACAAGTGTCTAATCTTGATCCACAACCACAACATTGTCTAGTTCTAAAGCTGGACAATGTTGGAGGGGCAAATTAAGAGTTAGTAGAAGTTCTAAAACAGAAGTTTCTTTCCCTCCAAAATGCAAATTCATAATGGAGAACTTAGTGGTTGGGAGATGAGCATGCATGTGAGAATAACGAGCATTATAAAAATTTGTTCTTCATGAAAATTAAACAGATATAAAGCTCTTTCAAATATGAATGAACAGACTTAACATAATAACATATAAATTTTCTAACAGACAAGAAGATTTATTAACACGATAATGCACTTAATTAGACTTTATACAACGCCTTACAATGTATGGTCCAATGATTGGTCCCTCATCATTATAGGCCAGGAGACAAACCAAAGAAATGACTAGTCAAGAAAATAGTCACGCACTCCGCGGGAAGTGTAGAAGAGAATACTGGAAAAAAAAAATTCTCATATTACCAGACATGATATTTTGTATTCCCCCTCACTTTCCCCCTCGCCTCACTTCCATGGTCTAATCCCGCAATTTCCCACTTGTTGTCCTCCTCACCTCGGGAGCCTTGGTCCAGTTCTGTCCTACTCGAGACATCCAAGGATGGGAATTCTGCAGAGTATCTCTCAGGTAAGAAGCTCCTCAATTTCGGCAAATTGTAAAATTTAAGAGTAGTTAACTTCAACGAGGTGATTGTCGTGCCATCCGCCTCTTCACATTCTTCATGACCACCAATTAGTTTCGTACCTTCACATGACCTTAACATGAGCTTTTTGTTCAGTTTGATGATGCAATTGAAGCAACATATCACCTAATGGAACAGCGTGAAGGGATATCTCCAAAAAAAAGGGAGTAAGTAGATGAGATTTCTTATTTGATTTTTATGCAAATTAATAAAAAATAATTGGGAAAGTAAACATGATAAAGATATCAACCATGTGATCAATTCTTTTTTTTTCTAGAATTACATGAAATTTTTCACCAATAGCAAAAGATGAAAATTGAATAGGGAAACAAGATTTATAATTGAATCAACAACTTATTTAGAAAAAACTAAATTCGAACATTGAAACTTACGGATGCCGAGCAGAAGGTACTTTATTTATTTAAAGTTACTATTCTATTCAAGATTTTACCTAAGGACATGAAAAAAAAAAAAAAAAAATTACCAACAGCTTCGACACTTTTTTTTTTTTTGGGTGTTTTTTCACGTGCCATGGCACCCATTTTTCCTCCACACTCGATATCAACAGATTTTCCCGAGAAAATCCTCTAGGTCTAACAGATGGGACGCCCTTGAGGAGAGACGTGGCATAAAAATGTCGTCTTGCATGTTGGTGAACTAGAAAAGTATCTTTAAAGACTCCGGGCATGTTTTGACAAAATTCCAACTTATTTCAGCAAGACTCCGGTATATTCAAGCGAGTTTCAACAATTCCGAACAAATTACAGCGACTCTTAAGTAAAATTCTAGTGAATTCTAGCAAAGCTACAATAATCTTCCAGCATCACCTCAACAAAAATTCGGCAAATTCCACCTCATTCCAGCAAACAATCAAGGGTCCAGTTCGTGGAATTTCATGATCCGACTTGCAATGCGAAAGACAATTAATCGCACCACCAATTTAGGACCAAGTATCGACAGAACCTTTTCTATAAATGGAATCCTAGAATGAGCTCCGGTCGGTATGAAAAGCTATGGTCCGGGCAAGCACACGTACCTCCTGAGTAAATGCGGTTCCGGCCATCTCGAATGTGTACACAGAGGAAGGTCCGATAAAGGCAACCGGTATTATCGAATCGAAAGCAATCACGATCCGCGTGACAACCCAACGAAAGTCCGACGACAAAGCAGTCGAGTGCAAGGCGCGGAAATAGAAGGGAAATAAAAAAACGAAGGAAAAACAAAACAGAGATCAAGAGAGGCGAGTTTAGAACAAATCTGACACCAATAACGAAGTTTAATTGGAGAAGAGATGACCTGATGATTTGGTGGCTAGGACGGCACGAGCTCCACATGACGACTCAGCGACTTTCCAGACAGCGAGCACAGCCTCGTTATAGCATCGATTCTAATGGCCAGCAACGGGACAGAATAACGGATGGGGTCTTTCGGTCGTTTCATCGAGCACTTCCTGAGCAGTATCCGTACATTCATTCGACGCGAGGACGACTCTTGGGCTTGATTTAGAGTCTGAAGTGGAAGAACTCGGTCGGTAGAGAGAAGATTCGAAAGTGACGGTTGGGAGTCAACTCAGCCCGAGCGTCCTTTTCCATGGGATTCGAACCTACCGCACGCTTCCACCGATCACTGAAGCGCAAGAACGAATCGAAGGAGCCCCTCGCGGTCAGAATAGCGCGCGATCGGAACTGCAACCAGACGACACTGGAACCCGCAATCGAAGTCATGAACACTGGAATCGACGTCGATTCACCTCTGGCCAACCTCGAATCAACGACAATGAACTTTGGATTCCAGGTTCGCGCTTTGTTTCTCCCGTGCGCGTATTGTGTCCCTTCTTCGTGCGTCTGCCGTGGTCGGAGACGGAAGGCCGGCGGTGGCTTCCCGTGGAGCTGGCGGCCGGCGGTGAAGCTAGGGAGGATGGGAGAGGCTACGGACGCGAAGCGGAATCGAGAACTTCCTCGTCAAATGACGAAAGTGCCCTGATTTAAAACGACGAAAATGTCCTTCTGGTTATTGCTATCGTAACCAAATTCAAGGGAGAAGGAAAATCGTTGGTGGGCCCTAGGGAATAAAAAATTCTATCGTAATAGCTGATCCGACTTCCTGACCCGACCTGCATCTGATTAAAACTAAATTTAAAAAGAAAAATTATTGATTTTCTAATTTTTAAATTCCTTTCCTTTTTTTCCTTTTTAGTCTTTTTCCCAATTTTGTCTTTTTCCCCTGCACTTTTCCCTCAGGTCACGCTCTCTTCTTTCTCGAACGTCTTCTCTTTCCTTGCAGCAACCCTACATTCGTGGTAATTAAGCTAGTGTTTACATTTAGCACTGTAATAACATGGATATATTATTTCCTGATCATGAGATCTATGTCCCAAGGCAACCATGGCATGATCTACATTGCAAAGTTGAGATGACATTTGATACTTGTATTTCAATTTGGATGACATTTTAAATTTTTTAAAATGATTTACAAAAAGTTTATTATTTTTTATTGATTTTATTATTTTCTTTTCTTTTCTTCTTTTTTTCTTCTTCGTTGAGCCAATAGGCCCAATCATTACTTGTTGGTGGTCTTCAAGCAAAACAATATAATTATTAAATTACTTATTGACCCTAGTAGATTGACTTCCTATAACTTATTCTCAAATATTCAATCGCTGTCCACAATGATTGGTTCGGCGGCATGAACTCAAGCATTTTTAGTGATTCCATTGGAACTTCTTATTGTAAATAGATTTATTCATATTACACCCTTAGTTTCGATCTTTCTATAGTTGTAATGCTGAAAATGTAAAAGTAAGACAGAGTGTCACTTTTTCTATTAAGATATGGAAGATTGATTTTCATTTGTTAAGTACGAAAATAAATAAAAGGGAGAGTTGAGGGGCTTTCGGCCCACATTACAGGAATCCAACTTGAATATCTTTTATTTAAGTTCATGTATATACCTATATACCTGATAAAATCAAAATTAAAAAGAAATTGCCGAAAAAGGCTGAAAGCATCACCTAACTGGGCGTGCACAAACATATACAATTATATATTTTTAATCCCAAGTTTGTACAATTTTTTTATTACAGAGGTTTCAAGTCACATTAATAACTCATACAGTATTAACTTCACAGGATGTAATTTGATGAAGAAACCTCTGCCTTGGGTTACGTGCAAAATATGGTCTCTATTCAAAAAAAAAAAAAAAAACAGCATCTTAATTTGGTCTATCATCAAAAGCAAAACAAGTTTTAATTGATGATAAAATATATTTATACATGTAATCTGAAATTTAAAAAACTTGATACAATCAGATAGTCATCATGCACATATATAGCTCTTGTAGTGCCGTGATGGAAACTGTTTTCCTATCGACTATGGATATAATAAAAATTCAAGTAAAAAAAGTATCCACTCCAAATATAGCATACCATTCAAAATTGTATACTTGAAACAGATAATAGATATAGAATTAAATCAAGGAACTTGAAAAAAAAAAAAAAAACCTCACCCAATGTAAAACGTCTCCATGATTTACACCTCATCCACTTTGTTCCTTTATGAAAACATTTACAGCTCATCTCTACTTTTTTGTTCTTATTATAGACCTAAGCGAAAGATTGATGATTTAATGCCGATTGTAAAACATAATTTAATTTATATTTTCCTTTTAGATACTGATGCATGAGTTTGTAAAATGAGAAAAAGAACGTTGGAATGCCAAGAGACCATGTTTTATGTAAATAATTCATAATTGATTTCGGAAAAAATCCCAATTAGGTTTGAACTTTCTTGTCCAGTGGAAGGGCATAACCAAGTCGTATTAACTCTCTAGCCTACTGACCAAAAAAAAAAAAAATCTCTAGCCTGTCCTTGTCTAATGCATGTGCTCGTTTGTCATGGGAATAACAAGTTTAAAAGTAATTTCGAGTTATGAACCGATAGTCCTCAATTAGCAAGGGTTCTCCCAAATCTTTACATCGCGAGATTTTTATTTTAATTCAATTAACCCTCTGGAAAATTTTATATAAGGAGTTGTCACTAACTTATTGAGATCCATTAGAAATTAAATGAAGTATTGGAATACACATCACTTTATACGCAACTAAAAATAATAATAATAAAAGGATGAGTAAAAGATAAAGTGCAGTAAAATGATTTGATATGAGTCGGACATATAATATAACATGACCCTGTTATCAAGCCCAAAACAGTAATTCCATGAGCTAAATCCAAATCGGATCCAAACTTTCTAAGAAACTAATTTTTCTAATCCTAAACTAAAACTTATAAAAGACCACAGGATTTTCTGAACCATATTTGTGCTAATTAAATGAATTAAACTAAATCTAATACTAAAATCCAACGACTTAATCAAGACCTATTTTTCTAACTTATTTCCCAATATTTTATTTTTTTGAATTTTTTTTATCATTCCATATATATATATATATATATTAATTTTTATTTTTTCGGTCCCTTGTCTCCAGAGAACGTGTTCTGCTTCTCTAATTTCCTTTAACATTCTCATTCATTTCCTCTTTGAATATCGGTCAACCCACTCATCACTCCACTCACTTATTACAGACATGCATGCACAAACACTCACCAAAGACCTTACTGCTCGTTTTTATCCTTTTCTCATACCTTTCAACCTTTGTTCATGGCAAAGAACGAATCCATCTAACGTAAGACCTTGCAGCCTACCAACAGATTCACGAGTAAAACAATATCCAAATCCAGTGAACATAACTCGTCAGATGCCAACAAGTTCGTGACCACTAGATTCTACTATGCTACTTATGGCATAAGTTGACATGCTTTGCTCATCCCGAGAATTGATTAACAAGAATATATCAGGATCAGAGACATCATGTGAGGATGGATTTGAACAACAATCGAGTAGTCATGGCATGTCGATGTCTCAGCCATAGGCTTAAATCACTGGAAGCAGATACGCTGCAAATGAATCGAACATGTGTATTATACAACCATCATTCCAGACTAAGACAAAACGAATTTATAGTGCAGTCAATCTTGAGATATCCCAACGCGTTTCCCAGTTGCAGCAAAAATTTAAGAAATAAAATAAACCGTCCATAATCTAGATCGATTCTCAAAAGCTTCTTTTGAACCGCTCTTGGACATCTTCCATACGTTCATTCGCACCAAAATGCCGATAACGGCGACCCCTATCACTTCATCATTTCTCCATCTATTCTCGCATCTTCACACGACATGTTTCTCGATCCTTTTGTATATTTCCATTTCAGGCAAGGACAATAATGCGATTCAAGAATGAAATTCCGTTACCAAATAGACATAACATAGTGACAGAGACAAGGAATATATGAGAGGGATGGGGTGAATCCGTGACGCACGACAGAGAGGCAAATGGATAAAAATTCTCTCCTCATCTCATCTAATCCTTCCGTCCACTCATTGTCTTTAATCATAAATGTTCATTATTAAACCACTTGATCTTCCCCCCATAAAATAATTAAAAAAGATATATCACATTCCATGGAAAGAAGCGATAAAATGACGGACAGAATGTCAATAGAAAAGGGATCGGCATCGTCTATTCTTTGACAGTAATAAACATCGAATAAGAAACAAATAAGGACTGGAACGATTTGCGCCTAGAACTCGTCAATTTATCAACGTTTCATCCATCTCGTGCGCCATATACCCTGTCATGCCAACAATGAAGTCCGCATTTGGACGTTACAATGAAAAATATATTTATTTTAGAAAGTGGGAATTCAGGGTCAAGCATAGTCAACAATCGTCACCAATTCAATTGCCAAGAGTAAGTATTATCCTCTATGTTGAGTGGTTGCAACTCCAAGAAACAATCGTAGAACATACAAAAAAACAAAGGAACGAAAATAACTAGTAACGAGAATTGACTATCTATTTATCATGAACATTCTAATGAAATAGGAAACATATCTTTCAAACATCAATCTAAATAGTTGTGACCGGTGGATGCTTGGAGGAAGGAAAAGGCATCATGATTGAGTGGCTTGCAATTGATGCTGTGCACGGTATGTTTGCGCAAACGCACACACTTGAAGGATTAGTTAGGTCTAAGCTATAGCTCTTATAAACAAAGCCTGGAAATTGGTGAGCATCGAAGGAGAGGGAGAGAATATCGGTATTTTGTTGGCAAGTGTCATGGATGCAATCTTTTGAGGCCGGTTTTGTTGAGAGATTATAGGGAAAAAGTTTGGAAAAAAAGAAGGAGAAGTTTGTCAATGTATAGAGAAAAAATAATTGGAAACTTTAAATCATTTTTACAGTCAAATCTATATGATTTGGGATGAGAATGATTTAAATATAAAATTTAAGATTTGTGAGATATTTAGGAAAAAAATTTATATTTATGTATATTAACCTTGTTATTAGCTACGTGATTTAGCCATTAGACAATGATTAGATCATGCATGAGCTAGCATGAGCTACGTGTGTGAGAATGACAAAATATTTATATAATTTTCTAATCGTTTTTTTTTTTTTTTGGGGAAACCAACTGCTTTCATTACTTGTTAGCCTCAAAGCAAACGAGGTTTGATAAAACTTGCGGGAGATTAGGGACCCAATTGCAAGGAGGGGTTTTGCAACAATGAGTCTTGGGAATCTAGTCCGTCACTTGATTTTCCATCGGAATGTGGTTATAATGTGCCTTTAGGACCTTGCACTCGGTGTTAAGAGGCTGCACAAAGGCAAATTGCAATTTATGGTTGCGCTTATCACTCACCTCCTTCGCATATTTATCAATTAACCTTTCAGTCTCACCGCGACTCACTCCAACCATGCTTCCCATTGAATCTCCGACCGCAAAGGACTTGCCTATGTTAATTTTCAGCGCTTTCTTGGACAGCCGGTTCAAGGCCGCATGTGAGGTTTCTAGCCGTCATTCTTTGCTTTTTCTTCCTTAATTCCACTTTTCGCGAAACTTTTATGTGCAGCCATGGCAGGTCCCATCACCCATCTTAGGTCTAGGTGCGGCGATAGGAAACCACTAAATATTTCGCCCTAACTAGTGCCCATATTGGGATGGCCTTTGGCATAAGCAATTTATAAAGGAAGGTCCCACACACGGCTCTAAAACAATAATTGTTTTATTATTTTATATATTTGTATTGACTTGGAGGAGAAGAAATATGCAACAATTACGATAAAATAAACATTTCATCAATCAAATTTTTTTAAGCTTGCAAATGAGCAAAAACTATAAACAAATGAAATATTACGGCTGTGAATTCATTAATAATCACTATTTTGAAAAATAAAACTTCTTCTGTAATCCAGGTCAGCAGTAGATTGTGGTGGACAAAGAAAGAGGCAGTTTCGAAAAGAAGACGAGTGACTGACGTGGTAAAAAAATGGGTTCTGGGAGCATCAAAGCCGAAATTGGAGTGGGAAGTACCACGGCACAAAATGATAATGAATAAAAGAGGATAAATTCGGCCCCATCGCCCAAGCATTTCGGTTCGATATGACCCATTAAACCATGCCCATCTCACACCCGGCCCAGATCCATAAGCGTCAGCCTCACACGTATGCTTATATTGATTACTTAGGTAATGCTCGTCAGGTGTTTGATGATACGCCATTCTGAGATACAGGCTCCTGGAATGCAATGGTTTCTGGGTGTTGTTAGAATTGGGATGTCGCCGAAGCACTAGATATTTTGTGTGCTATGAAGTCGTAGGAAATAGAGATGGATTTTTCTGTAATTCTACATAGTCTGTGCAACATTTTTTTATTTATTTATAATGATGCTCTAAGAGGAACAATGAAGGAAGCAACTGAAGCAGCATGTCGCTTGATGGAAGAGTGCGAAGAGATTTTCTCCAAATAAAGGGGGTAAGAAGATGAGATTTCTGATTTGATTTTTATACAGATTCATCGAAAATAATTGGGAGAATCAACATGAAAAAGATATCAATAGTGCGACCGACTTTTTACAGAATTACGTGATATTTTTCACCAAAAGCAATAGGTGAAAAATCGAATAGGGAAACAAGACTTTCAATTGAGATCAAACAATTTATTTAGAAAAAAAAAAAACTTAAACGCCAACACAGAAACCTACGGATGCCAAGGAAGTTACTTACTTCATTTATTTAAAGTTACCATTCTATTTAAAGATTTTGCGGAGTACATGAAACAAAAATTACAAGCAAGCTTCGCCACCTTTTCTTCTCTCTCTCTCTCTCTCTCTCTCTTTCTCTCGCTTCTCTTCTCGCCAGCATCAATAGATTTTCCCAAGAAAATCCTTGAGGTCTAACATATGGGACGCCTTTGAGGAGAGCCATGGCATTAAAATGTCGTCTTGCATGTTGGCGAACTAGAAAAGTATCTTTAAAGACTCGGGGGCATGTTTTGACAAAATTCTAACTTATTTCAGCAAGACTCCGGCATATTCAAGCGAGTTTCAACAATTCGGAACAAATTACAGCAACTCCAAGTAAACTTATAGTGAATTCTAGCCAAGCTACAACAATAATCTTCTGGCAACACCTCGACAAAAATTCGGCAAATTCCAACACATTCCAGCAAAAAATCAGGGGTCCAGTTCGGGGAGTTTCATCATTCAACTTGCAATGCGAAAGACAATTGATCGCACCGCCACTTTAGGACCATATATCGACAGAACCTTTCAATAAATGGAATCCTAGAATAAGCTTCGGCCAACACGAAGAGCTATGGCCTCAGCAAGCACACATAACCTCCCGAGTAAATACCGTTCCGGCCATCTCGGATGTATACACAGAGGAAGGTCCGGAGAAGGCAACCGGTATTATCGAAAGAGATCGCGACCGCGCCTCCTTGGCTTCTACCGTTGCAGTTCCGCTTCTGGCTTTTGGTGACGAGAAGTGTCTTGGCACGACGACCAAACAAAGGTCGGACGGAGCAGTCAAATGAAAGGCAAAAAGAATAAAAACTGAACGGAGATAAAGAGAGGCGAGTCTATAACAAATCGACAACGATAACAAAGTTTAACTGGAGAAGACACGACCTGATGATTTGGTGGCGGCTCAGTGACTTCCAGACAGCGAGCACAGCCTCACTATTATAGCATTGATTCTAATGGCCAGCAACGGGACAAAATATCGGATAGTCTTTCGGTCATTTCATCGAACGCTTCCTGAGCAGTATCCGTACATTCATTAGACGCGAGGACGACTCCTGGGCTTGATTTAGAGCAAGAAGTTGAAGAGTTCAATCGGTGGAGAGAAGATTCGAAAGTGACGGTTGGGAGTCAACTGAGCCGGGGCGTCCTTTTCCATGCGATTCGAACTTACGGCAACCTTCCACCGATCACTGAAGCAAAAGAACGAGCCGAAGGAGCGCCTCGCGGTCAGGACAGCACGCGATCGGAACTGCAACCAGACGATCACTGGAACCCGCAACCGAAGTCATGAACACTGGAATCGACGTTGATTCACCTCTTGTGAAGCTCGAATCGACGAAAATGAAGTTCCGATTCCAGGATCGAGCTTTGTTTCTCCTGTGCGTGTAGTGTGTGCCTTCCTTCGTGCGCATGCGGTGGTCGGAGATGGAAGGCCGGCCGGCGGTGGGTTCCGGTGCAGCTGGCGGCCGGCGGTGATGCTAGGGAGGACGGGAGGGTGAGATTAGGGACGCGAAGCTGAGTCAGTCAGAATCCAGGACTTCGGGTGCTTTTGGGAACCACTTTTGGGGAAAGTCTTTAGGAAAATGCAAATACCTTTGAGTTAAAGGTGTTTTCTAAAATGCAAACTGTGTTTGGTAAATTGTACTTTGAAAGCTCTTTGTAAAGTACTTTGAGCAAAATGGTGTTTGGGGAATTACATTTACAAAGGAGTTTTGTGGTAAAAAAAATTATCAAAAGAAAAATTAAAAAAAAAAAAGACCGGCAAGGGTAGTGGTCGTCGGCGACCTCCGGCGACAGCCGGCGACCTCCGGCGACCCCGGTTCTTGGGCAGCGAGGTCGCGCGACGTCGTCGCCACCTCCGGCGACCTCCGACGACCCCGGATCTGGGGCAGCGAGGTCGCGCGCGTCGCGCGACGCGGCTTCGACCTCCGGCGACCTCGACCTCCGCGACCTCAACGTCAACCTCGACCTCCGTGACGCGGCCTCGACCTCCGCGACCTCGACGCCGCATCGACCTCCGGCGACCTAGATCCGGGGCGTCGAGGTCGCGGGAGGACCTCGCCGCCCCCGGATCTGGGTCGCAGCGGGGTCGCGCAACCTCGCCGCCCCCGGATCTGGGGCAGCGAGGTCGCGCGACCCCGCCGATCTGGTCGCTGCTCGAGCCTTCGACTCGCAACCACCAGACCGGCGACCAGATGGGTCGCGCGGCCCCGGCGAGCTCCGTGCGGAGGTCGCGTTGCAGCAGGTGACAGTCGTCGGCAACGCCGCGACTCATGAAGGTCGCCCAACTCTCCGACGAAGATCGCCCGGTCGCGGCGTCCCTCGTAGCGGTCGTTCGCCGAAGAAGATGAACAAGTGTTCATCCAAGGGCACGCACCGGAAAAATGAATTTTCATGAGGACAATTTTGGAAAAAAAAAAGTGAACAGTATCTCCTCAGCATGCCGAAAATGCTGAAAAGCCCAAGGCAGCCCCCCACCTGCCTTGGGCTTTCAGCCTTAAAAATGCTAGCATTTTGCCTAAGTCCCTTCCAAAGTTTTTTGCCAAACACCATTTTTTTTGCCCAAAGGACTTTGGACTCCCAAGGGGCTTTGGGAAGTGGTTCCCAAACGCACCCTTCCTCGTCAAACGACGAAGACCAAAAATTCCATTTTATATTTCTCTCGTCAAATGACGAAAGTGCCCCGATTCAAAATGACGAAAATGTCCTTCTGGTTGTTGCTCTCATAACCGATTGCCAGGGAGAAAGGGAAAATCGGTGATGGGCCCCAGGGAATCAAAAATTCCATCATACTTGGTGCTGCTCATGACAAAATTTTTGCTACCAAAAATTGTTGAGAGTATTAATATTAACAAAAAAGGGTTGAAGGTAAACATGACTGAACTGGTGACTAGCTTACAAGGAATGGTTGAGAATATTAATGTCTACTCTATTACTAAAATTGTTGGCTTACCTGATGTCACATCCCGAACCTCGAGACACGTGAAACAACTTGTCATGGTCATGAAAATGTGACATTGTCAGGTAGTGTTGCCGACCCCATCGAATTATTATGCGTATGCGGAACGTGTTAAGAAACCCCTAACAAAACATATGAGATAGGACAGTAGGAAAAATCAATTCAAAATCAAGTCAACATACTTTCATATATATCAATCTAGGGTTTACATATACCAATAGGATCCAGAAACTATATGCACCAAAAATGTGTTAGAGACTATGTGCATCAAAAAGGGGTCAGGAGCACTCTGCATCGTCTGGTGAATCTCCGACGGCATGCCACTCTTCTCCGACTGAAATATTTTCCCCAAATCGGGATGAAACTTTGTCTCAGCAAGTTCACCCCTTCGTAACTCTTATTAAAAGGAAAATACGCCACAGAGTGGTTTAACCACACAGCACATAAGACTTACCTCGTCTTATTGCCTGCTTGCAGATTAGTACAATTCATGTCACTCAATCACAAGTAATAATAAGAACTTAAATCGTTGAAACATGATCAATTTCACATGATTCACAATCGCAATAAGCATTCTCATCATTATTCACTGCCATACAAGGGTATAGCCAACTTGCAGTTCGACTATCTACTAAAATTAATGCCAGGCATCGCCTCCCCCCATGGAGCACGGCTTCGTCACCATGTCGAGCATGGGTCCAGTTGGCCTAGCATCTACTACGACCCGAGCCATGTCACTCTATTAACGGCATTTTTAGAAGAATAAAGGTCCAGTTGGTCTAGCCACTATTGCGACCAAGCCACGTCACTCTATTGACGGTGTTTCTAGAAGAATAAAGATCCAATTGGCCTAGCCACTACTACGACCGAGCCACGTCACTCTATTGACGGCGTTTCTAGAAGAATAAAGGTCTAGTTGGCTTAGTCACTATTGCGACCGAGTCTTTCAACCAGCACATGACAATTTAATACTGATCCCTAGATACTTAACATTTCATTCACATACTCCAATTACAATATTAACCCTTCAAAATCAAATTTCGATGCCAAACCCGACACTTGGGATTTTCTGGACAAAATCCATATTTTTCACAATCAACACTCAATTTGCATTATTCACTCATCAAATTCAAATTCTAAATACACAACAAAGATTAGCACGAAATTCTGAGCAAATGAGGTCAAAAATAGTTTTTTCGATTTTTTTTAAAATAATAATATTTTAATAATTTTCGGAATATAATACATTATTAGATAAACCAATAATTTTGAAACATTTATTTAAATCAGAAATGAAATCCTTTAAGTCACATGAAGGCTTATATTAAAATAAACCTATTTAACCTTAACTAAACATACTTTAACTTAATTAAACACCTTAATTTAATCCACAATTAAATAAACTAATCTAACCACATAATCTTAATCAACCTAAGCTAAATACATTTAAGGCATCATTAACCCTCTAATCAAGGCTTAGTGAGCTAAACTCACCGGAATTGCTTTCCGACGAGTCTCTGGTGAAGAGCATGACGATGCCGACGACAAACCAACACGGAGCAACACCAAATGAGAACCAAAAGGCGACCAAATCAAGCCTTGAAGAACTAGATCTCGCTGGAACTTCCAACCATCGACCAAGCTCGGAGGAAGGCGGCACGGCGGTCAGTTGGGTGCGAAATCAGCAGAAGAGAGAGGCGGTAGCTCGAGTAGTGACCGGCGATGGCTCGGGCGGAGCAATGGCGGCAATGGAGGCTTTGGCGAGGTGCTGCGACATCAAGCAGCAGCTGCGGGATGGCGGATGACGGGCTCGAACTCACGGGCGAAGGCGGAGCAGCTCGCACGCGGGACAGCGGGCGGTCGTGCGCGGACGAGCGGCGACGGCGAGCTCCGGTGGCGAACGGCAAGTGGCGACGAGCAAGCGAGCGAAGGGTGGATGAAGGAGAGTCGGGTTCGCTGGTTTTCTTTAGTTTTTCTCTCCCTCTCTCTCTCTCTTCCCAAGCTTGAAGATGGTGGGGACAATGGGAAAGTGACATCCCACCTTTTTGGGATTCAATTTCCACCCTTCAAGTGTCACCACCCTAGCCAATCTTGCCCCATCCCATGACATCACTTGTGATGTCACAATCCACTAACTCTAACCTCCCATAACCTTAGTCCAATAGGTTTAATTTCATTTTTTGCTGGGGCATAGAATCTTATGTGCTAATTTCTTCAATTCCATTCAATTCTTTTCCAATTGAGCCCAATTAAAGTCCATAAATTAATCCAAATGTGCATAATGTGACACACCATGACTTCCAATTTTAGAATTCGATCTCAATTTCACGGTTAATTTCACTTTAGCACGATACTAATGCATCCTGATCTAGCGGGCAGCTTTTAGAAACTTTTATGCATTTGACCTATGGTTGATCATTTCAAGCCACAATATACATCTTTGACACATTAGCGACTTCCGGTTGTTGGGGTAATCTCAAGGTTTCAAATACGGACACAGGGTACTCAATCGACAAAAAAGTCGGTCCAGTGCCGATTGACAAAATTGTGCGATCTTGTGGAATCACCCACACTTGATCACATGCTTCTGTCGAGTTGACCTATCTCCGGTTTCTAATCGGTTTTTATTTGTGCCGTAATGACCCCTGCAGATTAGCTCAGTCGAAATGTCGTTTCTTGGTCAAATTCTCGAGTCTGATGCATTAAAATATCTTAACGACTTCACCTGATAAACTAGTTTTCACATGAGTGGCCGACTCAAGGAAAAAAACTATATGTGTGCCAACGAAATGCTGTCTCAATTTATTGAAAATAGAATTGGAAAATTGGGATGTCACACCTGACTATTGTGGAGTTAAGTGCTATTTTTTAAGGAGTTACACCCATCCAAATGAGAGAGGAAAAATTGAAAATATATAAGCGATAGAATTTTTCATTATGGCAGTAAGAATGGGATCTTTTTTTTTTTAAAGATGATTTGTAAAGTTAAAGAAAAATAAATACATAAAAATAGCACAAGTATAACCAAATGCATCAGTATGGGCATCCAAATTTTTAAAAGTATATTGTTGGCGACCTATTTTGCTCTAGAGTTTGTGAACAAATGATTTGATTGACAATATCATTTGTCTTTAATTGTGCCAAAAACTGCAGTTCATTAAGTTCTCCTCCCCTAGTCACCACAATATGTATTAAGATCATATAATTATAGTTCGCGCGAGTAATTTTATTGACTAATTATATCAAAAAATATCTCTCTCAAAAAATAGTTCAAACTTAAGGAGGTTTTAATTGAGTACCTTTTGTCGAGACCAATAAATTGCCTCATTGTTAGAAGTGTCGAGTTTAAAAAAGTACATACTCAATTAACAACATACACTACAAGGAAAAATTTCAATACAACCAGTTTAAGGAACACACCGATAGATGGGACAACTATTCTTGAATATAGTTATGGTCCTATATAACGACAAATATTCTTGAGGCCATAAATGATAATGTGAAATGAAGAGGAGCATCAATGTACAATAAAGAGTTCCCTTGATGTGCTAACGGTGTCTGGCATTGATGTGATTCTAATAGTAAATTTATTTATGTCTCTGGAAGTCCTCAGCCTCAGTTCCACTCAATAGTGCTGCACATAAGCAGCAAACATTTTCCTTTTGCCAGAGCTGACATGTCTCCATCTATCAGGCAATGTTGAGCTTTCGGGTTACATTACAGCTCTTTGAAGGTTTTGGACTTGTCCTCCACAAGGTTCTCTAGGGTATTACCAGAGTCCATAGGCGACCTGCATTCTCTAGAGATACTTTGGCTTAACTAGTGTAATTTCATTGGCTCTACTCCATTGTCACTCGATAGCGTAACACAACTTAACAATTTGGAACTCTCATTCGATGAGCTTAGGAGGCATGTTCCTCCAACTTAGTCAAACCTGGATTGGCTCACTCTACTCGATCTTCTCTCCAACAATTTCATAGGTCCAGTTACCCAATATTTTCGACAACAAGATACGACTTCTTCAACAAGGTTTCTAGCATAATCTCTTCACAGTTCCTATTCCTCCAAGCCGCTTGGAGTCCAAGCATATAAAGAATCTTTCCAATCTTGCCCAACTTGACATTTCCAATAACCTCATTCTCTCTTCCATCCTTGATGAGAGTAGACCTGAGTAACAATGGGCCAGCGGTCACATAGACAAGTTCCTTGCTGCACCCTCATTAGACCATGTTAACCTAAGGAGCAAATATTTGCATGGCATCATGCTAACCTTGGGTTTTCAGCTTACCAACCTCACCTGAGCATCTTAGCCAATAACTTGACCAATTTTTGAGACCTACACTTGTTATCCAGACTCAAAAGTCTAAAAGATCTCGATCTTTGACCAATAGCAAAAATGTCGAGCATGTCTTGCCAAAACTCCAAAAAGTCGGTCTTTCTGGGTAGAAAGTTATTGAACCCCGCATTCTTGAGATATTCAACCAGTTTGCCAGGCAACATAATCCACAGTGATATCCCGTCATAGATGTGGCATGTTTGAGCTGAGTCAGTCTTATTTCAATGTCTCTCACAGTTTCCTCACTAGCTCGAAACAAGTTCCATAAAAAAATCTTACAGTTCTCCAGCCGAATATGAACTAGATCCAAGGGCCGTTTTAACCTCCATTGCTCCTAAATATGGTTCTCATCCTCTCTCTGGCTATCAATCAATTGACTGGCAAAATCCATTTCTCTCTTCGTGAAATGAAGGACCTACAAATTCTAGACCTCTCTTGTAACAATCTCATTGGAACGATACCTCAATATCTGGGGAAGATCAGTGACGGCCTCTTAGTGCTGGACCTGCAAGAAAATGGACTTTCTGGCACAATCTCATTAACATTCGGCAAAAGAACCGTCCTGAGAAGTCTTCACCTTAATGGGAACAAATCTGAAGGCCTGTTGCTGCGCTCTCGGCGGTAACGAGTTGAACGCCACTTTCCCAAAATGTTCAGCAACACTTGCCGGCCTTGTGAAGAAAACAATAAAAGAAAAGAAAAGAAAAGAAAAGAAAAGAAAAGAATAATTTATTTTTTGAAATTAAACCCAATTGACCACATTAATATCAATTTTTCATGTAGAATAGTTAGCGTTGACTGACACGTCAAGTTAGCGATTTATGGTAAAAATAATCGAAAGAACTACATTTATAATTTTTAAAATATTTAAGATTAAATTATCATGATTGAAATGTTTAGAATTAAATTAGTATAAAAATTTAGGCTAATTGACTACCTTACAATAAGTTTAGAAGTTTTTAGATAGTTTTTCCTTTGACTAATGTGAATGCCTCGATTTGTCAATTAAAATTAAGACATGACATTTTCCATACTGTGGAAATCGCTCTTTTCAAAGGGAACACGAATCCATCAGCAAGGTGCTTGTTGCTCATTGGTTATCATTACGCGGCGCTTCAATTTCTGCAACGACAACCTTTGTCAAAAGACCGGCGACTCTTAAGGCCAATCGAGAAGCCAAAAAGCGAAGATGCTGACGGACAATCCCGGAGAGGACGACGCTATGTTCTCTTCTCGCTTCTGCTGCGGCACCGACACCCCCCGCCACTGCATCGTGGATTGCCTCTACCACGAAGAAGGCCTCGAGCAAGGAGAAGAGATAGCACCGGGCCTTCCGGAGGCGATCAACGAGTTGACCGCCGCCATGGCCATCATCTCCGAGAACTACACTGCCTCAAGGGTAATCAATTTCAAATTTACGCCTTTTATCTGAATTCTACTGATTTGAAGGAGCTAAACTTTACTGATTGCAGCAATCTACTTGACTTCCCTGGTCTCCGGGTATTGAAATCTCTGAGGCTTTTACTTTTGGGAGACAAGAATTGAAAAGTTGAAAAAGATCACTCTTAACTCCCATTTTGGGAAAACTACTTGAACTGTCGCAAAAAGATGGATGAAGATCATCAGTTCAGTTTCTCCACCTTTGTTCAGTATCTTCAATCATGAATGCAGAAAGTTTTGACCTTAAAAGTGTTTTTTCATAAGAAATTTCAGGTTGCTCTAAAGCATTTGTGCAACTCGAGTGTCCCTGGGAGTGAGATTCCCAGATGGTTTTGTCAGGAAGTTCCTCATTTTGCTGCTCCGAAGAAGAACCGCAAGGTTAGAGGGAATGATTTTCGCTGTTCTTGTCTCTATGGACAGTGCAAACCGGGCAAACATTCCGCTACCAGCAATCGAGGACATTAAAGGAAGGCTTCTCAGGCTTGAAGGTCCGATACACGTCAGACATTAAATGACACAAGCGAAGACCAGCTTTACCAGATTAAATATCCAGAATTCAAGCCAATGGTTCGGATGTTCAAAGGAGACAGGAATAGATATAGTCCTGCGAGACCCACCATACTTTCCTGGGCTCTCGCTGAAAAAGTGCGGGATATAGCTGGTTTTCGAGAATGATGATGATGACGATGGAAATGAAGAATGGTTGGATGAATCCCGGCAGTCAAGTGTCTCAGAAACTGGCCCAAGTTCATCAGCTCCTCGTGAGATATTTGATCCATCGTTAAGGTGATTATATGCGATTCTTGCAACGGCTTTTGCTTACAGAATAGAATAGGATACTGCTCCAACAGATATCCTCTGCCTTTCCCTTGCATAAGACGGAATGATCAAGTGCAGAGCCACTGGTACTTATGCAAGGACTGAACCAAGTCCATAATTACTTCTGTGCTGGAAGGGGATGATAGGACACGGTTGGAACCAATTATGAAAGTCTGAGAAAATGTTCCTCATTCAACTAATGAGGTACTTTCAACGGTCACATTTCTAGCAATTCCTACTAAACCACCCGATTTTTTCGACAGAGGCACGGTCAGTTTGTCATCCTCAAACAACTTCGGGATGCAGCTAGCAATGGCTCCCGGAGTAGCACCTAAAATAACCTAACAGTTAAAAGATATCCCACTCAACCAGAGAAAAAGTGACCAGAGAATTAATGAACAGGCAAAGGAACTCCTTATTGCTGCCATATAAGCAGTCGCAATGCAAGAAATGAGCAGCGTGGCTCGTAATAAAAGGTGAGCCTCCTTTGTGAAGCAAGCTTTGTCAAGAAACAATGAACAGGAAGATATTAAAAAAAAAAAAAAAAAAAAAAACCCTTTCCAGAAAAGCATTTACGACTTTGCGTTTGGGCTAGAACTAGCCCATAAATGCACGAACAGAATTAACGTAAGCTCCTTTCCTACTGCTCTGAAACGTGCGATACTCTTGGCGTCTGGAAGGAGTCCATAAGTCTGTTATCATCACATCCCTCCCTTAACTTCCGTTTAGGGATGGGTACGAATTTTGGAAGGAGAGAATCCTAAAGATTTATGCTTGTGATTCTGACAATAATGGAGAAACTCGAACAGTCTAAAAATTTCATTTTACAGTATTAAGAAACATATCTGTAATTGTATTAACAAAATTTCCTTCCGTTCAGGACCCATTGACAACCCTACTGACAGCTATATGATGCCATATTTTAATTGTATTACACATCAAAAGAAGGCGTAAGTTGATAGTGACAACAACACAGGCAAATACCATCGTGCTGACGTCCCAGAGGCCGAACGTTTTCCCGGTGAATTTAGACCAGTAGAACTAGAAGTTGTCACGAAGTGATAAAAAACAAGAGACTGGTCGACTGTAAAAAAAGCCTAGGCTGCCACAACTCTCCACTTGAAGTATGAATTCCGTATTCCCTCGTTACTTGTACAGTTTTGTATACTTCTTTGAAAGTGACGCAGTAACATCCTGGAAAAACATGCAAAAACACTGTCAAGTATTTGCTCCAATTGTGATTTGTGTTGAAGTACAATTATGAATATTAGTCAGCAACTAGCAGGTGGTCACAAATAAGGTAATCGGAGCTTTGTTAATGTCTATCAATCTTTATAATGGAGCTACTATATACTCTTATTCGGCTATTGAGTAAAGGTGCAGTATTTGTTGATTCTCTCTCTCCCTCTCGCTTGCAAATCATAGAAATATTTCCATGGTATAAGAGCCACCAAGGAAGAGGGATCCAAATCAAAACTCCAACTGTATCTTTCCCGTTGCCTTCAGTAAAAAGAACATAGCCATCACTATTCAGTCAGCTCCATCTGAACAATCTCTTCATGTTTGTCCATATCATTTGTCTACGGTGATAATCCTCGTTGAAGCATCAGTCTATGGTGTCAATTAAAGCTCGCCCTCTGTTCTTCTCAGCCTTATAAATGCTCAAAAATCACCGAGTTCCTTTAATCAACGCTGTTTGTTCTTGCCCCTTCTCAGCGTGACATGTCCTGTGGTGACCAGTGATGGAGGTGTGGCAGCGGCTGTTGGTGGATGGAGGGTAACAGAGAGGACAATGAAGAGGGAATGAAGATCAAAGGAATAACTGAGGGCTAGAGAGAATTTGCTGAGCTCCTTTTCCGTGTTGGAGAATTTGCTGAGCTCCTTTTCCGTGTTGGAAGGTGCTCTGTTTCTGTTCTACCCCCACTGCTGCAGAGTGCGCCAAGCCTGAGCTGAAAAGGAAAGCGACTCAGTTCATTAGATGTAGAGAAACAGGAAGAGAGGCAGAGAATTCTGCGGAGGGCCGCATGATGTAGAGTGCATGTGGGTCCCAATGAGAATTGCGCATTAGCTAATACCACTGATTTTGGATTCAAAGGGCACAAATATGGAATTGTGTATGAAGTTCAAGTATGTCATATTTCCATGTGGTTACACCTATTTAATAGCAGGTACTAACTGAACACCCAGTGAGTGAGTGCATCGACATTTATAAAAAACTTAAGCTTGTGACTAAAAATGTTTTATTGATGCTGTGCAGGCTTATGGTTATAGGATGTCGCTTTGGGTGGAGCACTTGGGAGATTTAGAGGACAGCTCCAGGGAGCCACAAAGCACTGAACGCATGAATAGGGTGAACAAAATAGCCAAACAGAATTAGAGGGCTTATGCGGATGAGGACCAACAAAGTCCCAAGGAAATAAGAGGCCACCTGATGCAATGTCCGATCTATCTGAGCAAAGAGGGTAAAGTCGGTCCTCTGGCCAGCTTAGAAACATTTCCTCAGGTGGGCAGCAAAATCCTCAGATTGCCCACCACTCTTCCCAATACGATTACAACATGATCGAATATGTAATTAGTCACATTCGATTCTAAAGCAATGTGGCTCACGGTATTGAGGTAATTTCAATTACTGAAAATTGAGAAATACTAGTAGAATGACGATGCATGAGCATGATTTAGGTAGATAGAGACTAGTAACTAAAAAATGATGAGAAATCATTTGCACGTCGATGTACTATCATGTGCTACCGAATTAACCCTCATATGAAACCAAGATCTATCAAATCCAATCCTAGCCCACGTATGATGCAAAAAACACATTGAACTATATAAGAAATCAACATGGAGTTGACATGAATCCAACATATATTGCTAATGTGACTTGAATAACTTGGAAACAATCTTGGGACCAAATACTGAACACCACATTCTAATCACTCACGGGTGGCTCCAGCGGAGACATTTTCAAAGAACATCATGCTGCAAAACTGAAACGCATAGCAACGTAAACACTGGAAAACAGCATTGAGCCACATTCTACAATCAATTCTCATGGATGAGACTAGTTCAGCAACAACTGAACATGCATACAAATTGGCAATGTGGACAATGAATCGAGCAAAGCATTCGGCCATGGCATAAACAGCTCATTATGCACTCAGCCATCAAATGTCAGTATGACAGGGACTCGCACGCCATTCACAGAAAAGTTACAAGCAAATGGCATTGAGGATGAACTTCAGAATCTTCTGTAAACAAAGAAAATCAAAGAGGTAGAGGCCCATGCATTCGCCAAAAAAAATGAACCGAATATCATTGGCAGTGTGAAGGGGTTGAGGTATCACTGAATGGATTGAGAAATGCAAGGCATAATCATCCAGGCACACAAAACCAATTACAAGCGAGATCAAGCAAAGGATGAAGTCTGCACAGGAATTCACTGAAGTACACAGTAACGATGCACATTTCAAAGAAGGATTTCACAATTTCCAATTCAAAGATGGTAATTGTCTTGGATATTAGAATAGCCATGAACGAAATCATAGATTGATAAGGAAAGCATAATTTTCAAATTCTCAGTCATGGGAGCATTGAGCACAACCAAGAGAGTTCAATCAACATCAACGAAAATAATTTGTCATATGCCCTGGACAACTCTCAGTTTAAGTACGCCATTTCCAGAAAATCATCACGATGCAAGAATACTCGCAAAATATGCATGCTAGTACCATTCAGGAATTCAATCAAACCTATGGTAGGCGTTTCAGTAAAGGGCACCTGAATGAGTTCATCAGGACAGTCCCAAATTCAACCAGATTTCACGCCGGCGGAATCAAGCACTTGGGCCCTACCTCCAGGAGAAACAGAGCGAAGTTTACCTTGATTAGAATCATGAAGATTCAAATACTCAACCCATCCAACTCACATTCAACCTTCGTCGAACTCGAAATCATAATACCGTCCCTCAAACTCAAACAGTTTTAGCCTCCATCAATTGTCACGGGGAGAGAGAGAGAGAGAGAGAGAGAGAGAGAGAGAGAGAGAGAGAGAGATGGGAGGAGGAACATGGGCTTTCCCAGATTGCAATCTCCTTGATCTCCTTCTTGCTCCTGCGACGGTTGTCGTGAGGTGATTCATCACGACTTCGATTGCTTAATATAATAGCACATACATTTTCTAATATTATGACAAAATTTATAAACACGATAATGCACTTGATTAGAATTTATACAACATAACCCCACAATTTATGGTCCAATAACTGGCCACTCGTCACGGTAGCCCAAGAGACAAACCAAAGAAATGAATAGCCAAGAAAATAGTCACACACTTCGCGGGAAGTGTAGAAGAGATTATAGAAGAAAAAAAACAAAATCTCATATTACCATACACGTCCATTTTGTTTTGCCAGACACCATTCGTTGCAACATTCACAAACTTTTGTGGCTCACTTCATAAAACTAATTATTTCCCCTCACTTTCCCCCTCAATTTCGCGGTCTAACTCCTCAACTTCGTGGTCTAACTGCTCACTTTCCCCCTCGCTTTCCTCCGCACTTCGGTTGCCTTGGTCTGGCTCTGTTCTACTTGACACATCCAAGGATGGGAATTCCAGAGAGTACTTCTCTGGTAACAAGCTCCTGAATTTTGGCAAATTGTAAAGTCTAAGAGCGGTTAACCTAGAGAAGGTGATTGTCTTACCAGTCACTTCTTCACATTTTTCATGGCCAGCAATTAGTTCCATATTTTCACATGACCCTACCACCAGCTTTTCGATTTGCCCGAGAAATTTCACTGTGAAGGTTGCGAAAAGCATGTCCAAACGGGAGCATCTCACAGCCTTAACATATCTCAAATTTGGGAACGGAATGTTTGGGAGATTGTCGTACTGCCAAATGTGCCTCAAGTTGTCTAGATCATGCAAATCCAACTTCCTCAAATTACCGCTCTTTGCCACCATCCCATCACTTTCATATATGATCTTGATTGAACGACATGATTTTACTTCTAGGGTTTTGAGACAGTCATGTAGCTTCTTCCACATATGGGATGGGGCAATATGTTGGAGATTGTCACAACCCTTCAATATAAGAGATTCCAATTTGCAAAAGGAATCCTCAGAAATTTGATTGTTCCATAACTCTTTGCATCTGATGCCTTCAATATATAAGAATCTTAAACATGGAAATGTAACCTGCACGAGGATAATGTGAGAAAGGAGGATAATAGAACAAATTGTTACATTGTTCGTTCTAAAATGATCAAAATAAGGTATAGAGCAAACCATATCATTGAACAACGGTTGGGGCGATTCATCATTTTCTTTGATCATCTCGCCTAGCTGCCTCTCAGCACTTGTAGGACTCCAAATGAATGCTCCAAAGTTAGGGCACCGCCAAATAGATAAACTAATTAAGGAAGGGAAACTCATCACTTCTGCCTTGGATCGACCACCTTCTCCCTTAGGAATTACTTCCTTCATTTGTTCGCATTCCAAAATACATAGGGCATCGAGTTTCTTTAGAGTTGTGGCCATATAACTGGGGAAGAGATATCTTAGCTTGGAGCACTTTTGAACACAGACCATGCATAGACTAGGAAAACCCAAAACCGTTTGGGAGTCACTCATCACCATGTGTCTTAGCCTTCTTGCTCCCCTCACTTCCACTTCTTCCAATTTGGGGAGCAATACAATTTTGTTTTCCATATTTGAATCAAGGGATCTACAATCAAACAAAGATTCCAAGGAGTGGCATCTTTGAACCGTGACGCTTTCCAATTCAGGGAGCAATTCAATTGTTTGTTTCGTATATGGAGCAAGGGATCCAAAATCAAACAAAGATTCTAGGGAGGGACACTTTGAAACTTCGACACTTTTGAGGTTGTGCAATTTGTCGAAGGAACTTTTGGGAAGGTCACTATGCCATATCCTTTTTAACATTCCTACCGACTCAAGTTTTAACACCTTCAAGCTTGGCAAATTTATCTGTTCATAAGAGTTATGCATCAGATCATAGCTATGAAATATTTAACAATTTGGCATAATAATGTGGTAGAGGAAAGAATTTTCAGTAACGGCCTTACTCTGACAAGTGTAGTTATAAAAAAAAAAAAAACATATTTTAACTAATAAAACCAAATAAAAAAATCTTCAAAGAAATGTTTTTACTTGCCCCACAAATCACATGCCTAACTATTATGGGTGTAATCTCAAAAGAAAGGATTCATACCTTTTTATCAAAGAAGGAATCGGAATAAGTATTTTGTGAATCTGAAGTAGTGGTTATTGCCTCTTTCTTTCCATGAGGATATAAGAAGAATTTCTCTGTGGGACAACGGCTTATAGATAGTCGCTCCAATAATGGGAACTCTATAATATCGTTTGTCCCTTCATCTCTTCCATCTTCATCCACAATCATTGCCTTCATTTTTGGACAATCCTTCACATCAATGTCTCTAATTTCTCTAAGACATTTAGCCACTAGCATCGGAAAGAGAAATGACAGCCCCGTATTATAGACATAGAGCTTCTCTAGGTTCCGAAATCTTGATATTCCTTGTAATTGTACATCCAGCGTCCATATGCATTGCAGGTTTGGCAACTTAGACAACTGCAATGTCTTTAGCCGAAATGGAATCTTGGCTTCTCCAGTGACTTTTAGCTCCTCCAAGTGAAAAACTACTTCTGCTGATGGAGAGCCCCCAATTTCCATTGACTCCAAATTCAGCAGTACCCAATCTTTCAGAATACTCGACGTGAATTTAGACTCTTTTGTCTGTAGCGATTTCACATTGCTTAATGAAGGTTCACTATAGAGTATCTTTTCCTGGCCAAAGAGTCCAACCATTCCTAGGGATTCCAAGCGAGGCAATGAAACCTAACGAAGTGCCACAATGAAACTCATAAAAGGTGAGTTTGTTACAAGTAAAGCTATTTTCAGGAAACTACTCTTAGACTTTTCATGGATATGAGAAAATGATTGAAACTCCTAGGCTAAAATACAGAAAAAATGAATTTCTCTTCCGCAAAAAGGTATATCATTTTCATTTTCATGAGGATATCCTCACCACGCTAATGCAGCACTACTGCACAACTCTCTCTCTCTCTCTCTCTCTCTCTCTCTCTCTCTCTCTCTCTCTCTCTCTCTCTCTCTCTCTCTCTCTCTCTCTCTCTCTCTCTCTCTCTCTCTCTCTCAACTGTCATCATAAATACATATATATACATATGTAGACACACATGTATATGTATATTTTTATCTTTTCTTTAGCTGATCTTCAAAACTACAATTCCACTTTTTCCGCTTTTCTTTTGAAATCATTTACCGATCTTCAAAAACAACTACCATAATTTTTCTTTTGTTTTTCTATTTTTAACTTGAAAGTCGACCACAAATTTATATGGAAGTTCAATTTTTCATAAATTTTGTTAACTTATTGGTTTTCATTATGAACAAGTAAATATGACTTATTCAGGCTTGTTTCTTTTGAGGATCCATAACAGTTTGTCTTTACTTTGTAAATTTTTGCGCTTCGTTAATAAACATTATAAAACATCTTTTGAAATTGCGTTTTCAGTAGAACCAAATACAAGGAAACAATTCATTTTCTAGAAAAACGATTTACCTAGAAAACATTTTTCAACAATAATGAGTTTTCAATGAAACAAATGGACATTGAATACATGAATGGGCTTGATGTCTCTTAAGAATGTCAAAAACATAATTGATCAAACTTTATTCAAAAATCAATTAGAGGGCAGAATGCGTAGATTTGTTGTCGTGCCTAAAAGAATGGAGAAGGAAATATCCCCTTAGTAGCTGAAGAAAGGGATGACAAAAGTAGAACGACGTTGACATGGTGAGGTTGGCATGACTTTGTTGGAATCAATTGCAACTTGCATGTAGGTGAAACATCAATTAGGTGGACTTTCTTTGTTATGTGGCTCTTGGTTCGCCTTCCATTTATTTAATCTCACTTTCTTCATTTTGAGATTGTTGGATTTCGTTCACTCGTACCGATTATTTAATGAATAATGACAACAAATATTCATTGACTCCAAATTTGGCAGCTTGATTATCCGATCTTTTGGAATACTCGGCGTGGATTTAGACTTTTCTATCCTTAGCGATTTCACATCACTGTATTTTATTAAGGGTTCACCATAGAGTATCTTTTCTAGGGCAAGGAATCCAACCATTACTAGGAATTCCAAGTGAAGCAATGAAACCTAACAAAGCACCGCAATGAAACCTATCATTAAAGGTGAGTTTGTTACAACTCAAGCTATTTTCACGAGAAAATAAGTGAAACTCTCGGGCTAAAAAAAAAAAAAAAAAAAAGAATTTCTCTCCTGTGAAAAACAAAATCATTTTGCGATTTCACATCGATGTATTCTTTACCAAAAAAAAAAAAAAAAAAAAGCAAAATCATTTTTATGATGATATCTTCAGCACTATCGTGCTACTAGTGCCGCACAACTGCACGATCATGTTGTCACGGTGACATTGGCAACTTGGCATGACATGTTGGAATTAGTTACAAAATTGCATGTTAGGCAGGACATGAATTATCGGGACTTTCTTTGTTACGTGGCTTCTCGCTCGCATCCATTTATTGAATCTCTGGGCGTCGCTTTCTTCATTTTGAAATTATTTAATTTTATTTATTCATTCAAGATTTATTCTTGCTTTCATTCAGTCAGCACACTACTATTTTTTCAAATCATTAAAAATGTTAAATAAATAATAAATTAGTCACAGTAAAAACCCAAGTGGGTCCAATTATCAACCGTTGAAATTATTTTTAAAAAAAAAAATTAGTCGTGGAAAGCAGCTTCCCTCTAATTATAATATGACTTGTGTTCTATATGAGATGATTTTTCATTTGTAAATCAAAACGCAAATAAAATTGTACGAATAATCAAAGTTAAAATGCAATATGTACTAACGTTGAGTCAACACCAATATCATCTCATCCTAATAGGACAAATTGACAAAGGGGAAAAGTGAAAGAAAATTACCTGGATTGGAATATCCTCTGATGTGATTTTAGCTTTGGTGCAAAAGCTTGTCATATTTGGTAACTCATTCAATACCAGACGACGTACATTAGGCAACTCAACTTTGTTATTGGTAGAAACTATATCTTCTCCCGCATCATGTGTGACAATTGATTGCATTGAGTCACATTTCCACACTTCAATCTCTTCCAACTGCACAAGTTTTTGCACATCTGAAAGACACCACAAGTATTTCAATTGGTCACACTGTCCGACCCTCATGGCTTTCAATTTGTTGAAGCAATCTGGCGCAACAATGCCATGGCATATCTTCTCCAAATTAACAAGATTTTCAAGGAAAAGAGACTCTAACTTCCCAAAAGCAATGAGAGGGAGGCCATTGGATGAATCGGCAATGTACTTGATTGAGGGGCTGTCTTTAATGTGGAGATACTTCACTTCTTGGAATCCTTGGGTGCACAATTCACGAGGGCTCTCTTTGAACTCACTCAACTTGCTTAAATATAAGCATTGAGTCTTATGCAGATTTTTCTTAACCCATTTTCTTGAAAGAACACTATCGCACCCTTCCAAATTGAGATTCATGGTTGTCAAACCTTCATATTCCATCTCCTCACCATGTCCTATGTTGATCCAAAATTTGTCCAGGTTCTCAAATGGTAGGTCACCACCCTCCAAGAGTATGATGGGATCAGGAATCGATATTTCCAAAGATGCTAGCTTTGTCAGGCTCTTCAACTCGGCAAGCCCAGCAACACACCATTCCGACAGTTTTCCATGCTTGTCCATCCACAGATCAAGGCTTTCCTTCATATGTAACTCTTCCAAGTTGATTAAGCCTTTTAAGGTTCCGGGCTCGATTATCCTGAGCGAGTAGCAATTGCTCAGATTCAACGATCTTAGATTCATTAGTTTCCCGATTTCTTTAGGCAACCTAAAAATTCTAGACCCTACGAAGCTGAGAATCTGCAATGCTTTGAGCTTGCCAAGAATTGCCACATCCTCCACTTTGCAACGGTGTAAGTATAAAGAGTGGAGGTTCTCAAGGATTCCAATCGAGGGAGGAAAACTGGCGATATGCATGGAGTGAAAATATAGGACACGGAGCTCCTTCATGTATGTGAAATCTAGTCGTCCCGAGCAATCTCCCACTTCATGTTCGTGTTCTCCCATCCAAGGCCAGCCTTTTGGTTGAGACAAAATCAGTATCTTCAAGTCAGGAAACTGACACGTCATTAGTTCATCCAGCCTCTTTTTGTCAACATCAGTTAGGCATATAGCCCAACATTTCTCAAGCTTTTCCTTTGACCATGAGCCATAATTGTTGTTCATCATCAAAGAATTCTGACCCCTAAATGGAGTTGAGACAACCGCCTCGCTGTAAAGATCATGTATGGTCACATAGTTCTTGTCATCACCACCATCCAGCAACAAACAAGCGGAACGGAGTTCATCGAGTATCGTATTCAATCTATCTCTTGAATCTTGCATCGTCCTTCTGAATTCCTTAAACAAGCCCAAACCCATGCCTAGAACCAGCAGAGTTTCGACTTGAATGGTCCCGCCAATAAGACCACAGAGCAAGAATAAAGTCTTGGCATCCTCGCTCTTCAAATGGTTGTAACTGAACTTCACTATCGTTTCTTTTTTTTCTTTATTTGACTCATCTATTTCTATCTGCGCGTTTCTCCATGCGCACTCATCCTTATCTTTCAAAAAACTTGCAACAGAGATAATCAAAAGAGGCAAACCTGCAAGCTTCTTGACCACTTGATCCGCTATTGTTTTCAATTGATCATTGTCTTTGAGCCTGTCGCCGACCATCTTCTCAAATAGCCTTAAAGCTTCATCGTCCTTTAAACCTTCAAGATGAAATATGGGAGTGTCGCACTTCATTTGCTCCAGAACATTTTTAAATCTGGATGTTAACAGCAACTTGCATCCTCTGCTCTCATCTCCCGAAGGAATTCCAACCTCCTTCAGATCAAATTCTTTCCATAGATCGTCCAATATTATGAGAACCTTCTCATTCGGATCCTTTTGCAATCTCTGAAACAAAAGATCTCTTCTTCCCTGTTGGCTCTGCTTGTCCTTCAGATTCAGATTCAAGCCGTCAGCGATTTGGTATTGGATATTATTCAAGTCCGGAGTCTGTGAGACTTTTGCTTTGACGATCATGTTGAACGGTCTCCCCTCTTTCCTGAGTTTCTTGTTGACTTCCTCCAACAGCGTAGTCTTCCCCACGCCGCCAGGCCCGTAGACCCCAATCACTTTGCGCTTCTCGTCATCCAGAGCATTCATTATGTCCTCTAAGATGGAAGCTCGAGAATTGAAGGTAGTGTCGCCTTGATCACCGGCCGATGAAATCATGTCGGAAGTACCATCAACGAGCCCTGGAGGAGGATCGTCGTAGACCTCCCCAGATGGTTTCCGATCAATGAGTCCCTGGATGTCTTCGGCTTTCCTCCTCGCCTCCCTGCCAAGACGATATCGCACCTTGGGAAGCCACCTGTAGAAGCAAGTTTTCTTAGCTCTTTCGTCGTCATCCAGAACACGGTGCGCCTCCCCGGTGTCCTTCTCTACATCTTCCATCCATTTATTGACACGGGCTTTGATAGGCTTCACGTTGTTTTGAGCATCCTTGATGGAATCCTGCACGTTTTGCCTCGCGTTGCCCAACTCCGCAACTTTGGCCTTAAGTTCGCGAACGTGACTGTCGTAGGATATCACATAGCCGCAAAGACGATTGACCGGATCCACCAGGCACCCTGCCACTGCGGAAGCCGCACACAGAACGACTTCCGCCATTTTCCCCCTTTTTGAATTCTTTCTGGTTGTCTTCCCTTCTCTGTGGAGAAACGAGAGTTAAGAATGTATATATGCCGAGGGAGGCGGAACAATATCCGCCATTCTCCCCAATCGAATTACTTCCACCGAAATATTTGAAGACAAAAGCCAACAACAACAAAATCAGACAAGTGCCGACTATTCGTTTCAACGAAATACTTCGACATCGTCTCCACTATTACCACGCATTCGTTTTCTGCTAATCTCCTTGGTTTCGCGGAAACTTCCAACCATTCGTTTCGCCTCAGACTGAAACTCAGTGCTAGCCTAGACAAACCAACCTCCCAAATATCACAACACTGGACACTCGCTGGCAAAATTGCCGACTCGATAGCCAAGCTCGTGCACTCACCCACCAATAAAAGAAACTAAAACTTAAAGAGAGAGAGAGAGACAAAAACAGCAAAGAAAAAGAAAAAAAAAAAAAAAAAGAAGAGTACAAAAATCAGGGAAAGAATCAACTCACTGTTATGAGCCGCGAACGTAGAGGATCCGAAGCCGTATCGGAGAGAGCTGGAACTTCTTGTCGCTTGGAGTTTGCGACTTAAAGCAAGAACATTCCTTGCTGTCTTGCGCAGGGAAAACACACCGGAGCAGGGCAGAGAAGGAACACAATGACGCAGGCCGAAGAAGCAACGAGCTTTGGGGCAAAGAGCGAAGATGACCCGGCGCCGGAGCAAGGCGGAGGAGCAACGCGCTTCGGGCCAGAGAGCAAGTTCTCACCCAAAATTTTGAAGTGAGAACGAAAGAAATGACGAGAGACAAAGCTCCTTTAATGCATGCATGCCTACTCCATTAGAGAGGAGAGAGAAAAAAAAAAAAAAAAAAAAAGCAGCAGCAGATCTAGTAATTACTGTAACTTTTTAAGCAGAAAAGGGAAATTAATATATTTTCTGCAGAAAAATCAGTGGAAACACTAGCGCAGTCGAGCCACGCGTCATTTCCTCATTGGTACTGGTACACGGTGGCTTGGCAGTCGGAGGAGAGGAAAGGATGGGAGGGAGAGAGGGGGAGAGGGCGAGTGAGAGAGAGAGAGAGCTAGGGAGTGCATGATAACCAAAATTTCTTATGTTCCAGAAATAATTTTTTTATTTTAAACCTGTTTCTAGAATAGAAACCTGTTTGATAAACTTATTCAGTTTTTATATTTCTGGAATAGATTTCTATTCCAGAAATTGATTTGGAAGATAAATCGGAAATAATTTCTCTCACTAAATCCTAATTTTTGTGAGTCCGCCCTCATCTCCTCTACGTCTCCGCCTCCTCCTCCTCCTCCTCATCCGCCTCTCCTCATTTTATTAAAAATAAAAATAAAAATAAATATATTTATTTTATTCATTTAAAAATAAAAATAAATTTACTAAAATAAATAAATTATTTTTATTTATCATTTTATTTTTTGTTTATTAAAAATAAATTTATTTAATTTATTTAAAATAATTTATTTATGATAAATAAAAATAAATTTAATAAATTTATTTTTATTTGCCTTGAGTGTTTTGCCAAATAATTTTTTTATTTTTTATTTTTATTCATTTTAAAATGAATTTATTCGTAAAATAAAATAAAAAAGAATAAATAAAATAAATTTATTTTTAAGGATATTTTTATTTTAAAATAAAATGATATTTTTATTTTATTTTTTATTTATTATATTATATTATATTATATTATATTATATTATATTATATTCTTTATTTTTTTGTTACTAAATATTTTTTATTTTTTATATTAAAGGTCGTCAGTCGTCGCCGCCGCCGTTTGAAAGGAAGAAATTTTGTGTCGTTATCAAATGAATTTCTATTTTTAGAGTAGAAATTTTGTGTCGTTATCAAACGGTTATTTTTACTTAGAAACTCTTTTAGAAATATAAATAGAAAAATTTATTTCTGTTCCAGAAACTATTTCTGGAACATAATGGTTGTCATGCGCGCCCCTAGTTGGTTGAACAAGGCAGTGAAGGGCACAGAGCAATGGAGTGAAGCTCCCAAGATATGTACGAAGGTGTTGCGTGTTGGTCAAGAAAAGAATCCTCGAAACAGGAAAAGATAAATATGAAAGAATCGTCTTTCACGAAAGAAATCTTTGCCGCTTCTCTTTTTCTTTCATTCTCTCTGTTCACTTGTACCGCTCTGTCTGACCTTCCACCGTGATTTCTGCAACTTCGACCTGCTTAATGGGCGAGATCGGTGGGGTTGATATGAATCCGGTTCCATACAACTGGATTGTCCCTTTCTTTAGCCATTTCTCCTTTCGATCAAGATATAACAAAGGCCTTTGGTAAGTAAAAATTTGACTCCACAAAATATAAAGTTTCTTGTACTTTTTTCCTGACGACATGATATTCTTCTTCTAAAATTAGAGTTAATTTTTTTTTAACCATCTACAAGAATTAATAGGAAAAATACAATGCGTAAGCCGAGCACACAACTGATGGTTCTCTAAGAAGGGACCGACGAAAGCCCCTTGCAAGATGTGAAGAAACCAGAGAGCTTGTTCCTACTTTCACTTTCCTTCTACAAGGCGACGAGCGGTAAACATGCCATGCATCGTGGCTTTTGCTTTAGTGAAACAACCCCTGATTGTCTGTTGCGCTTTGCTGCCTCGACAGAGACTATTGAGAGGCGCAAGGGTATAAAGAACGCCCAATTCATTGATTAATTACATCTAATTGACGGGACCAGTGAATATAAGTGTATTGGCATGGTGTTTAGTGTAAGCAAATGGGATCATTAACTCCATATGAAGTGACCACCTCTCTCTCTCTCGGATCTCTCTTTGCAGTTGACCTCCGTGTAATGACCCTCTTTCCGATTCGTTTTCTGCAAAAGTAATGTGACAATCCACAAAGCTGACGCTTTTCATTGCAAACTCCAAAACCTCACGCCTCTCTCCCTCCTTAACACCGACCAGCCCCGTCCACCACCGTTGCTCTGGTGCTGCCCTTCTCTAAAACGTAGAGGAGGAGGAAGAAAGACAAGAACACCGAACCAAAGAAAACAAAAGAACTAAGTTCTCATAATGAGTATCATAATTTTCATATGACCTTTATTGAATACCATAACCTTTTTTCAAATTACTTGAATATCATCACTTTTAAAAAATGTTTACTTGATTGTCATGATAAGTGTTGGAAATCCAACGTGAATTAATACTTATTATAAACGTTTTTTAAAATTTATAATATTCGAGTAATTGATAGAAAAGTTATGTATCACTTAAATGATTGGAAAAAAAAAGTGAGTACAATATATATAAGTTATAGGATTTAATTGATTGAAAAAATTATAACATTTAAAATAAGCGTCATATCAAGATTATCGCACATATAATACCATTCCGCCTTAATTATGCGAACAATGAATTAGAGTGGAATTAAGTTGCTTTTTCGGCCTTCGTGGGTCACGTTGTAATTATGAAGTTTCGTGTTACGTCGAAGTGGCGCTGCACATTTGCAGTACGACTCCATGCGCGAGCTTTGGGCATCAGTGAATAGCCGTGTGTCCTATCGACGTGGCCCAATGAATGGTCGACATGAACCAGAAAAACGCCTTTGCTTTACTGACACGCACGTGGTCTTCTGTCTCTCTCCCAACACCGTTTAATGTTTTGACAATTTTTCATTTAAAAAGAAAACGAGGTTATGGTAGGATACTACCACGTGGCAAGATCGTAGTATACGAGATTTGGGTAGCCATTCTCGAGACAAATCAGTGAGGACGCGGAAGTAGATTCCATCGCGTTAATTTGCGTCTCAACCATACATAGTTTACTCTCTCCAAAAAAAAAAACCAGGTCGAAATACATAGTTTGCATATCTAGTCCCAGATTTGTACAAAATAACCCTTCTTTCAGCATTTAATATCATTAAGTGCATTC
Organism: Eucalyptus shirleyi; assembly: GCA_017140165.1. Taxonomy (NCBI): domain Eukaryota; kingdom Viridiplantae; phylum Streptophyta; class Magnoliopsida; order Myrtales; family Myrtaceae; genus Eucalyptus; species Eucalyptus shirleyi. The sequence goes on along the minus strand of CM029452.1, from coordinate 10,449,200 downwards.
ATTAACTTTTAACTATTTACATCTTAATTATTCAATAGATGAAGTATAAAATAAACATTGAAATCTTACCAATTATGTTGTTTAAAACCTACTATTGATATCCACATATCCATGTTTGGTAAGAAATTAATGATATTTGTTACTCAACAATCCATTCATTGTCAAATAATTTTTCATTCCCTATTCAGCATCTGATTTGATAGATTAAAAGTTACTTTTTATCAGCAAAATTTACTAATCAGTTCACAAAATACTGGTTAACTACAAGTATGCATTGCTTTTTTTTTTTTTTTTTTTTTTAAGCTACATATTGTTGTGAAAGAAAAAAAAAATCTGTTCTAATTACTTGATAATTTGAAACTTACTTTTCTAAGAGAAAAATTAGTAATCATTTTGAAAAGTTATTTTTCCTCATATAAGCATACCAACCACCATGAATGGTAATAGGGTACAAATGGGTACAACGATCCACTTACCACACTACCAAATTCAAATAATATCATGTTTAGACCGTCTACCTGAATCATAACTCACATTTTACATGATTTAGGTTATTAGTAGGGTATTTTTATGGGTTCATGTTTTGCTAGCTAGGATAGGCTTCCTTGTCATTATAAACAGGGTCCAAACTTACTTTTCAAATAAGAAAAGTTACTTATTGATGTTCAATAATTACAAACTTTATTTATTGACACTACTTTTGTAGATTAAAAGTTACTTACCACATGTAAGTTGAATGTTACTTATGCTCTACGAAACTCTTCAATTGCTTTGGAATAGTATAATTTTTTGTTGTTGCTAGAATTGGAATTGTATAAGTTGCAAAAGGATACAAAAATACCTTTCTCAACATCAAAACTTACTACATGCCCACAAAAAAAAAAAAAAAGGTCAAAACTTAGACTCCGTTCATTTCGCGGAAAATATCATGTTTTCGGAAAATATTTTCTTGGAAGTCATTTTCTAGTGTTCGGCCAAAATCTAAAATTTGAGTGGAAAATATTTTCCACCGTTCGTTGGCTCATTTAATTGTTTAGGAAAAATTATCAAAAATTGAATTTTAATATTTTTAATTGACCAAAAATTTTATTTTATTTATTTATATTTTTTTAAAAATGATTTTTTAATTATTTATATTTTTAAAAATCGAAATTTTTATTATTTATTATTTATTATTTCTTTTTCTTTTCCTTCCTCCTTCCTCTGCCGTCGCCTCCTTCCTCCTCCTTCTTCCGCCTCCTTCCGCCGCCGCCACCTCCTTCTTTCTTGACGATGGCCGGCTGCCCAGTGGCTGACCAAGACCTGGTGGCCAGATCCGGCGAGCTCGAGGCTCGGCCGATCTCACCCGAGCTCGCCGGATCTGGCGACATAGCTCGAGCTCGCCTGGATCGGGAGCCGAGCTCTGCCGCTAGATCCGACGAGCTGTGAGCTCCGCCGCCAGACTCTGCCGCTAGATCCGGCGAGCCATGAGCTCCGCTGCCAGATCCAACGAGCTCATGGCTCGCCACCGCACGACGAGCGGCCTGGACGGCGGGCTCCCCGTGAGCCTCCTGGCGCCGCCGCTGTGCTCCATCTTAAGCCGGATCCTCTCGAGCGACTTCGAGCCGCCGAGGAAGCGGAGCGCCGGGGCGGCGGCGGCGCCCTGGCCGGAGCAGGCAGGCAGGAGTGGCCGGGGAAGGCGGAGGTTGATCCCGGAGAAGTGCAGAAATGAGGAAGGAAAAAGCAGCGAGAGAGAGAGAGCGCGAGAGCTCATGCAGAAAATGATTTCCTCTTTTCAAAAGAGGAAATCATTTTCCATGATGTCAAGAGGAAATTTTCCGTTGACCGGAAAATATTTTCCTTGACCGTGTATTTTCCGCCCACCCGAACACTGGAAATTTTGGAAAATATTTTCCTGGAAGTTGTTTTCCGCGAAACGAACGGAGCCTTACTTATCATTGTGAAAAAAATTACTTAGTACAACATCATGATATATGGATACTTAATATTCATATCAAATATACTGACCACTTTGAGGAGTTGCTAATTTCCCATAAGTTGAAATTTACGTTCCTCAACAACACATATTACTCAATCAAAGAATTGGCAGTTAATTATATAGCCTATTGGAAGCAATATAGCTAGTATATTTCAAGTCTACCACAATTGTGTTACATATCATAATGTTTTCCTCCTGCCATTGCTACTACAGTTGTTACGAAACCCTAATTGATATTACATGACCCAAAAACTCTTGAAGAAAGTATATCAACTGAGAAATGAAATAAAGCCTTTGGATGAGACCTCTATTGGAATCTAGGAAAAGGCTTTAGTATTGATTGGCCCTTGGCATCCTACAGCATCTATTTTTGAGCACAATAGTAGAACTATGTTTTATCTGTCAAATCTGGAGAAGCCATTGATTTCTAAGGTGTTCACATGTTTATTCATTTTTTCAATTGAATATATGCGTGTCACGTGATGCTTCCAATTAGAGAATAAGATCGACAAGGAAAGAATGTGAATACTTCTTAAGCTACTGCCCATTATGGCACCAAACTTCGGCCAGCACTAATTCGATTGATTAATTCGGCCTACAAGAGGAATCAGCACAAAAGGGAATGATATTTGGCCACATATATGACACATGATTGTCGGCCATTTTGGGTGGAGATCGGTGGATTTGCCGAGGTCAAGATATTCTCTGAAGGTTTGGTGGAGGTCAATTTAAGAAAAGAGGATGGAGTGATAATGACATGTGAAAAGTATGTGGAAATATTCAAACCCTACATCAGTTGTGCAGAATATAGATAAAACTCAATCATCAAAAAATAAGGGAAAATAATATATTTCATTCGAGTACATGCATTTACCTATGCACCTAGAAAAACAAAGTTCAAAAGGAACTGCTGAAAAAGCTTGAAAGCATTGCATTAGTGCGTGCACGAGCATATTTAAGGACATATCTAGTCCCAATTTGTACGAATTGTCTTATGAATGACAGCGGCACATATTCTAAAAATGCACAAACGAAATGACCAAAGGAGAGGAAAGAGAACAGAAAGAGAACAAGAATATCGAATTACCTTCAAGATATGGAGCTAGGAGGAGAGGCGACAACTTGGTGGGGGCGAAAATCGAATTGGGAACAGAGAATCAAACAGAGAATATCATCTTTTGGAAATCAAACGCTAACAGAGACAAAGCAGGGCTGTGAGACGAGGTGAAGCTGATGTGTGAAGCTTAAGAAAAGGAGCAACCGGGAATAGCCGGCAACACGTAGCAGGTTGCCGCCAACCCACCTGCTCTGAGTGATCGATTTTTCTCAATCATGCGAAATTCCAAAGAAATTAACAACTTGGATCGAAATGTCGGCAACTGAAACCGCAAGAAATTAAAAGTACAGGTGAAAATTGAATACGGAAAATAGACTTGAATTGAAATGAACAACGTACTTAGAGAGAACTAAACATGAAATTTACAAATCTGACGTAGAAGTTACTTCTTTTATTTAAAATTATCTTTCAATTTGAGATATTACTAGCTACATGAAATAATCTTCCAACTCTTTCCTTTATTTTTAGAGGTAACTTTTACTTTTTGGGATGTAAGTAGGGGGTGTTTAATAACCACATCAAGTGCTAAAAATTATTATATTCAGCATTTAACATTATTAAGTGCACTCGATAAATTTAATTATTAACATCTTAATTAAGTGGTTTAAGTAAAAAGTGACTTGATGGGTTAAGTAAGCAGGGGGGTTACTTAATTATCCCAATTGATAACGTGTACAATGATAGTTAACATCTTACCAATTATGTTGTTAAAACCTACTATTAATATCCACAGATCCATGTTGGTAAGAAATTGATGGTATTTATTACTCAACAATTCATTCATTGTCAAATAACTTTTCATTTCCCTATTCAGCATCTGATTTTTAATAGATTGAAAGTTACTTTTGATTACCAAAATTTACTAATCAGTTCACAAAATACTGGTTAACTACAAGTATGCATTACTTTTGTCAATATCTTGAGCTACTCACCGTTGTGAAAAAAAAATTGTTTGTCATAGTTACTTGGTAATTTGAAAATTATTAATATCTTTGAGAAGTTTCTTTTCCCCATATAAACGTACTAACCGTCATGAAATAGTAGTTTATAAATGGGTACAAATATCCATCTTCCTATGCTAACAAATACAAATAATATCATGTTTGGACCGGCTTCTTGGAACATAACTCACATTTTACATGATTTAGGATATTAGTAGGGTATTTTATGGGTTCGTGTTGTACTAGCCAGGGTAGGCTTCCTTGTCATGGAAAAGGGATACGAACTTACCTTTCAAATAAGAAAAGTTACTAATTGATATTTAATAATTAGAAACTGCTTGAAAAGTTACTTAACCCATGTAAGTTGAATGTTGCTTATGCTCCACGAAACTCTTGGGAATAGTGTAAGTTGCAAATGGATATATTTCCACTATTTGCAACGTGAAAACTTATCATTTTGAAAAGAATTGCTAAGTATAACATTGTGACATATCGATACTTAATTTTCATATCAAATTCACTCACCACTTTGAGATTTGCTAATATCCCATAGGTTGAAATTTAAGTTCCTTAACAAAACATATTACCCAATAAAAGAATTAGCAGTTAATTATATGGCCTTTTGGAAGCTATACAGTCAGTATATTGCAAGTGTACCACAAGTCTATTACATATCACCGTGTTTTCTTACCGCCATTACTATTACAGTTGTTGGCCGTAAGGATTATTACATGACCCACAAACTCTTCAAGAAAGTATTTGAACTGAGGGATGAAATGAAGCCTTTCGATGAGATTTTTATTGGAATTTAGGAAAAGGCTTTATTTTTGTTTGGCCCTTGGCATCCCATAGGATCTATTCTTGATCACGACAGCAGAACTATGTTTTCTCCGCTAGATCTGGAGAAGATAATGATTTCTAAGGTGCTCACATCTTTTTCATTTTTTTAATGGAATAAATGCATGTCACGTGATGCTTCCAATTAGAGAGTAAGATCGACAAGGAAAGAATGTGAATAATTCTTATGCTGCCGCGATCGATTCATCGGCCAACAAGAGGAACCAGCACACAAGGGAAAGATATTTGGCCACCTATTTGGCACATGATTCTCGGCCATTTTTGGGAGGAGATAGTGGGATTTGCTGAGGTCAAAAAATTCTCTAAAGGTTCGATGGAGGTCAACTTAGGGGGCATTCGGCGAGTGGATAAAGGAGATATTGGGCGCTTTAGGATAGAGGATGGAGTGAGGGGAGAAAGTGCTTAAGAAAAGTAACTAATCGAATAATTACAAACTTACTAGCCACATGTATGTTGAAAGTTACTTATGCTCAACGACCTTTTTCGGTTGCTTTGGAATAGTATTAGTTGCAAATGGATACATATTTGCATTTTTTCCAATGTGAAAACTTGCTCATCATTGTGAAAAAATTACTTAGTATAACATCGTGATATATTGATACATAATTTTCCATATCAAATCAACTAACCACTTTGAGGAGTCGCTAATTTCCTATAGGTTGAAATTTATTTTTACTTAGCAAAATATATTGCTCAATGGGAGAATCAGTAGTTAATTATATAGCTTGTTGGAAGCAATACAATTAGTACGTTGCAGTCTACTACTATGGTATTGCATACCGTGGTGTTTTTCATAGCTATTATAGAAGTTCCAAAGCTGTAAGGGATATTACATGACCCTAAAATTTTTGAAAAACAGTACTTCAATTGAGGGATGAAATGAAGCCTTTTGATAAGAATTCTATTGGAATTTCATAAAAAGGCTTTAGTATAATATGATCCTTGGCATCCTATAGGATGTCTTCTTGATCACTACAGTAGAGCAATGTTTATCTGTCAGATCTAGTGAAGTCATCGATTTCTGAAGGTGCTCACATCTTTTTCATCTTTTAATGAAATGTATTCATATGCATCCAACATCATATTATTAACAACAACAGCAAAAAACAAAGAACCACCAATTAATTTTCTTACTATCAATCACTAATTTTGATTCAAGGACAAGAAATATTAATCTCGAGGACATAGAGATACGTTGATAGATGAATCTCTTCCGCTAAGCTGCATACACATTAACCATATCATACTTGTGCCTTTGATGCTTTCTATTCATGCCATAAATACAATTCAGACTTCCTGTTTACAAGATGTCCAATTTACAATCGGCCATCAAACTGATGAGATAACTTATGAGGAATCAATTTTCATAAGTTGCATCATCTAATTGGTAGCTCTAGGAGACATCCAATCCATCTATATTGAGGTCGATCTCGATACTTGGTCAACACTTCCAGAGATATGCAACCTTTCACCACCAGGTACTTCAAAGAATTTAAGCTATCGAGCCTTTCCATGGCTCTTAGCTTAGGACAAATTTTCACTTAAACGCAAATTGCATAAATTAGGTAATCGTTCAATTGAATCACACGCAACAAAGATCCTGATTCCCCCAAACCTTGAACCTCAACTACTCTTTCTAATCGAGACAGCTCCGAGGACTGTAGATTCCTCAAGCACGATAGATAACTATCCTTATGAGGCATTCGCACCTAGTAATTCACAATCCCTCGACTTCGACAAGCCTTCCAAGACAGGAAGGTGTTCCGCCGAGCATTGATCAATAATGAGAGACCACTGGTTCTTCAAGTGTGGCAGTGCCGCATCGGCCAGGCAACATTTTTATCATAGCATACTCCATCTTAATTACTCTAAATTTCCTGACTACTCGCAAACACGATAAAATATAACTCAAGCAAGAATTATAATTCTCCGATTAAGTGTGAAAGCAATGACAAAATGTAATAAAGATAATATCCACAAGAGTTGCGCCAAATTTCCTTATTTATCAAAAACTTTATGCCAATTATGCCGTGACCATCAACCAAAAGTTCTTCCAATCCTGTGACCCAAAACTTCTATCGTTAGATTTTGATTAATCATGCTACATCATTCAAATCTACACTTTAATAAAACTAGTTTTAAGTCTTAACTATGCACGGATTGCATCTTAATTCTTTTCTCACATGGAAAAACATATATAATGTGAGATTAAGGTTAGAATTTAAATAAGTAATAATTTCTTGTATAGAAGAAATATTTTACAACCCTTCCTAGGAGTTAAAAGAACAAGAGGGGGCCCAGCTCCCAAGTTTAAACATTAAGTTGCCAAAATCAACTTCGAATATATATTGAGATGAAAAATTCAATTGCGGCAACTACAGGATTTTCAAAAGAATGTGATATAAAACCATGATCCCACGGAGAGAAGTCATTTGGGAAATTAAGAATTGTTCTCTAAAGAAAAACTAAGTGGCACCTATCTTTTAATCTCAAGAGATTACTCAAGTGATAAGTGTGTTTATCCTCCTCAGTCAAGGCTTGTGAGTGAATCACCATATTTGCATAGTGTCTTGGAGTCACCCATAGAAGCAGAGATTTGCGTGTTTTCGAGAATTAACCGATGTGTGTGAGGCAAAGGGATAGCCGCACTCAATGGGCATTAGTCGGGTGTTCAAAAAGTGCCAAACACTCTTTAATGAGATCTAAGAAACACCTATGTCTATTAATCTTGTGAATAATGAATATGTATTCGTTTTGAACTACGTATGTAATTCCATTGGAAGAAACTTAAGGTTCATGAGAGATGCTTTAACATTTCTTTTTTTATTTAAAAGTACTAAGCATAATCATATTTTAGTCCTGAGAACATCACTTCTCCAACCACTGGGGATTCGCCCCAGTGGCCACCCTTCCAACATGGAAGGGGGAGGTGAGGGGTTCAAATCCCCACCTTTTCAGGGGGGATGGGGTGGGGATGCATAAGTTTCAGGAGTGGATGTAGAGTATGAATAGAGTAGGACTGACAAAAAAAAAAAAAAAAAAGAACATCACTTCTCCAAAAAGAACCCAATTTAATTGGTTAATTACACTTCATTAACGGGACCAATGAATATAAAGTGTATTTTTATGTAATTATGTGTATGTTAACAGGATTATTAACTCCATGGATTATATGGATGTCACGTTATTAATTGGTTGAGCCGGACCACCTCTCTTCGCTGTAAACCTTTTCTTAATGACCCTCTTCCCGATTCTCTGCAAAAATAACGTAACGATTCACAAATAACTCCCAAATCCTTACGCGTCTCTCCCTCCCTAACACGTACCAACCCATGTCCACCATCGTTGCTCTGATGCTCTCTCTCTCTCTCTCTCTCTCTCTCTCTCTCTCTCTCTCTCTCTCTCTCTCTCTCTCTAAAACGCAGAGGGGGAGGAGGAGGAAGACAAACGCGGCACTGAGCCAAACAGAAGAAAAGAACGGAGTGATGATAATGGCCGAACGTGGTGGAGCTTGGTCTTATGTCAACCTCACACTGTAGATGGCAATTACTAATAATTTCGTATAATTTGTCTATTTTCGTTCGGTTTCTTTTATTAAATTGAATGGCTGATATGTAAATATCATTCTTTCCTTTACTTAGATGCGAATTTAAGATAATGATATATGAAAAGTATATGAAATTATTTAGCCCCTACATCTCCAAGCGTACAATCAACTGCACCAAAAGAAGTCAAAACTCAGTCATCAGAAAATAAGAGTAAAGATTATCCTTCATCCAAGTACATATAAAAAAAAAAATTACATGTATCTACTTGTACACCCAGTAAAATAGAAATTCAAAAGGAATTGCTGAAAAAAGCTTGGAAGCATCGCGTTAGTGTGTGCACCACCCAAACAAAATTAGTTTTAATCGATGGGAAAACATACTTACATATAATCCATAAATTTACATCACCCGATATAATCCAATAGTCATCATGCATGTAATTATTGTAGTGCTGCAATAGCAAATGTTTTTCTACGGACCACGAACCTAATAAAAAATTCTAGGTAAAAAGGTATGTGTTCCATATGTAGCCGTAATATTCAAGTTCTATACTGAAAAATAGGTAATGTAAGATAAAACAATTACAAGATAATGATCAACGAAAAAAATCGAAAGAACCTCTCGCTCCTACATAAAATATCTCCAGCACCATTGCAGGGGATGAAGACGTCATCGTGTTCATCCACCTTGTTTCTTTATGCATACCATCTACAGCTCATCTCTATTTCTTCGTTCTTATCATAGCATCTATAGTAAAGTTGACACACATTGCTATTGACAATGACAAATAGCTTTTTTTAAATACTTTTTAATTTTTTTAATTTTTTTTTCTGTTTCTTTACTTTTTTTTTTGGTTTTTGGAGTAATGGCTAGTGATCCTCGCTAGTTTTGGGTGAGGGCATTGCAATCCTCAATGGCCATAGCGGCCCTCGCCATGGCTGTTGAGGGCCTGGGCTAGGGCTGTGACTCCAAGTGAGAGCACACAAGCCCTTGCCTAGATCTAGTGAACGTCGTGACACCCTCGTTAGATCTAGGCAAGGTGAGGGCTTGGCAGCCCTTGCATGGCATAAGCAAGGGCTCACACGCAGTCGCTTTGGCCAGCCATCACTCCAAAAACCAAAAAGAAAGTAAACAAATGGAAAAAAAAAAAAAAACCAAAAATGTTCAAAAATGTTATTAAAATGTCTACTTCAACACAGTGTGCCAAGTAGGATGTTCGGAATTCACGTTAGCAATTTAATAGACTCAATTGGCAAATTGTCAAAAGGTTTAGAACTTTATTGGTAAAATTAAAAATGTTTAAAACCGAATTAACAAAAGTATAATAGGTTTAGGTCTTTTTAGATAGTTTTCCCGATCCTTTTACAAACAAGATTGTAATCCTCGAGCATCTCATCATTTCTTCACTTTGGAAAACTTTGAAAAAGTTAAAAAGAATCCTCAAATTGGAAAAATTAAAAATTAAAGAATCATCTTTCACTTGCCATCTCTCTCCCTCCTTCCCTCCCCTCCTCCTTGTACTACTCTATGTCTAATCTTCCATTACGATATCTGGGACTTCGTCCCACCAAATGGGTAAGATTGAATCAAGGTTCAATATGAATCTATGTCATAAATCAAGTCATTTTAAAAGGGTCGATATTTTCTCGACACATATCCAATTTAATTCAATTGGTGATTGTCCCCCCCTTTTTTTTGATGGCAGACCCATATAGAATCGAATCATGTCATTTCATAGGGTAAAGCGGGTTTTAGGACTCGAGTTAAAATAAAAGGAAATAATGCTTGCCTTGTAGGGCTAGAATAAGTGCTAGGGAAATGGAAAGAGTGATAGACAAAACCTAGGAAATACCAACACTCTCTAAGAGCTTTCGTATCATGTCAGACATTTTAACACGTGTCCGACACTTTCCAATACTTGGTCAACACATGTCGGAAAATATGACATTTAATCAATTTTCCAGACACTCGAGTCGGAATTTCGAAATATGAGTTTCCAACATGTGATTCCAACAAAAATTTTCAATAAATGAGGGGTAGAAATGCATATATGTGAAAAAATTAAAAAAAACAATAATACAAATAATAAATGGGGAAATAAGAAAAACTTGATTTTTTTTTTTCTCTTCTAACTCTCATTTCTTGTGATACATTTACCCCTAAAATCTTTTTTCCTCTTCTCTTCCGACACGTCTGTCATGTGAGTTCTAAATGTGAATTGCTTGTTTTTTTCTCCAAATTTTATGGGTGATTGAAATTGAGTTGAATTTGTCAAATTGAAATAATGAATTATATTAATAAATGGCGAATTAATATTTTTAGTATAAATTCATTTTATGTTTTCATTATTATTTATTTGTGAATTTGAATCAAAATAATTTGATTGAAATAATCATAAAAATAATAATTTATTATGTACATATACAAATATATATTTAATATACAATTGTCACAACTTGTCGGAATTCTCTAGTTTTTTAGAAATAACGTGTCAACATGTCATGTCGTTGTGTCATTTATCAGGCGCTACTTAGGACAAAATTATTCATGTGGGCCCACAAAATATATTCCTCGTGAAAATGTTCCTTCTTCCCTTGCCCGACTGTGTGGGCCCACCTCATACTTGCTTTTTCCTGGACTCTTTTTCATGTCTTTATCCTATGTTATCTCATAGTTATCTCATAATGTAAATTAAATGAACCATAACTATGTAATCCTATTCCTAATAAATTAACCCCAAAATAGCATATCCAAATTATAAGAAAGCCTATAGAAGCCACAATTGCGCAATTTAAACTTTCCCAATTTTTATTTGTTCGAGTATGTAAATAAATCGCAAATAGGGTCCAAGTAATAAATGCCCAAGTTTCCTTTGGGTCCCAATTCCAATATGACCCCCATGCCTCATTAGCCCATACTGCTCCCGAAAGAATACCTATGGTTAAAAAGATAAACCCTAGACTAATAATACGATAACTCCACTGATCTAGTTGTTGAATCAGTTGAGCCCTATAATAATTTCGAGAAGAACAAAAAGAAGTGGTTAGTAAAACATTGCTTCTTTCATTCATGTATTGGATCTTGACAAAGGAAAATGACTCATTTAAAAAATTGGGTTTTTTTTATGGCTTTTCGCAATGTAATGACTAAGAAAGCTACTGATAATAATGATCCACATAAAAGAGCTGCGTAGCCCAATATCATCATACTTACATGCATCATTAACCATTGGGATTGGAGAGCAGGTACTACTATTTCGGATTGATGCATTTCAGTTAAAAGACCCAAGTAGCAAAGCCTTGGGTAAAAATTAATTCACGATAATTCATTTTATGTTTTCATTATTATTTATTTGTGAATTTGAATCAAAATAATTTGATTGAAATAATCATAAAAATAATAATTTATTATGTACATATAAAAATATATATTTAATATACAATTGTCACAACTTGTCGGAATTCTCTATTTTTTTAGAAATAAAGTGTCAACATGTCATGTCATTGTGTCATTTATCAGGCGCTACTTAGGACAAAATTATTCATGTGGGCCCACAAAATATATTCCTCGTGAAAATGTTCCTTCTTCCCTTGCCCGACTTTGTGGGCCCACCTCATACTTGCTTTTTCCTGGACTCTTTTTCATGTCTTTATCCTATGTTATCTCATATTTATTTGTTCCTTTTTTTTTTTTATCTCATCTTGTTAGTTTGATAATTAGCAACTTGACAAAACTTGATAATTCACTGATTTATTGAGAGGTTGGTAGATTCCTTATTGAGTTGGTATTTTAACAAAAAAAGTTGTAAAATGTCAAAGAAATTGGTCAATCACTGTATATATAGGTAACTTTATTATATTACTGATAAATAAAAAAGACACTCGTGAAATTTCAGAAGAGGTGATAATTTACTAATTTTTTTAGACATTGACAAAATCCTAATAATAATGACAACTTACTTAAGGGTAATCTAATAAGTTAGCGGTCATATATTTTTCCAAACAAGATTCGAATTCTCAACCTTTTCATCATTTCTTTAATTTGGAACCTTTTAAGTAAAGTGAAAAAGAATCCTCTAGAGAGGGAAAGAATAAAGATGACAAAATCATCTTTCCCTAAAGAATCTCTATCATTTCGCTTTTTCTCTCAATCTCTCTTCACTTGTACTGCTCTTTGTTTAATCCTTCACAGCGATTTCTGGGACTTTGATCCGACAAATGGGTGAGATAGGATCTGGGCTTAATATGAATATGGGCCATAAATCAAGTTATTTTAAATGGATCGATATTTCATCAACACATACATGTTCTACTCAACTGGATTATGCCATATTTTTTGGCCCACTTCTCCCCTTGATCAAGAAACAAATATGGCCTTTGGTAATTAAAGATTTAACGCAACAACACATACAACGTCTTGTTATTTGTTTGGATAGCGTGACATTTTTGTTCATATATTAATGCAAATATATCCATAACCGTTGACACCTGAATTTTAGTCAACAAATTTAACATACATTTTTATAATTAAAAAAAAAGAGCATAATAACAATAAATGGTAAGTAAAAAGAACAAAAGAAAAAGAATAATAAAACATAAAAATAAATAACAAATAGAAAGGCCAAGTTGGTCCAACTGGCACGGCCCACAAGAGCAACCCATTGATTTGATCAACGGCCCAGACCCATCAGCTCCATTACCCCAACGTTTCAGCTTTTTCCCCTAGCCTGCCCTTTTCTCTCCCCTCCTCCGCCACGCGAGGATGTTGCTGTTGATCCTACCAAAGAAAGGAGCGCTCACTCTGCCTCGACGCTGATCTCGGAGTGGACAGAGATTCCAAGTCACGTTCGTTGTCTCCGGCTAGCGATTTCCCCACCAGAAAGACTTTCAGGCACGCTAGATGTAGATCATTGCCATCGCCTGCCGTTGCCTTGAATTCAAGCTCCGAGTGATGATGTCCTGCCATTGCTTCCTTCTTGTTCGGTCATTTAGCTATCCAGGTGAAACGGCTTCTAGATGATCTTGCAAATATCAGAATGGCACGTCAATGATCATTGTTACATGCGATGCATCGATGATTATCATACGGATTGTGTCTTCTTGTTCTTAGTGGTAGGTTTTATTCGACTCGATCCCTCTAAGGTGGCGAACTATGCAAGCGGAATTGGCTCCAAAGTTCCTTCTTCCCTTGGATTCAGACTTGAAAATTTTGAAGTCAGCAGTTTGAGTTTTATTTTTATTGAGAGAAAGTCAGACTCGATCATTGAGATTTTTTGCACTATATGATTTCTCTTTTTTGTCAAATATACATGATATCTTTTCCAAAATAATTAACGACTTGAATCGAAATGCGGGAAACTAAAATCACAAGCAAATTGAAAATACTAGTGAAAGATTGAATAAGAAATCTAGACTTGTATTGAAATCAACAACATACTTAGAGAAAACTTAAAGTGAACAATGAAATTTATGGATGCCGAGTAGAAATTACCTGGTTCATTTATTTGAAGTTACCATTCTATTTAAGATTTTACTAAGTACATGAAAAAAAAAAATTACCAATAGCAACAAATTTGCCCAAGAAAATCATTTGAGGTCTAACAAATCAAACGCGCTCGATAGTCAAAGCTTAAAAATATCAACTCGTGGGTGGTGGTGAACTAGAAAACTATCTTTAAAAGAAACAGATTATTATTTTAATATGGTCAATTAAAAATTCCTAATTACATTATAATGATCAAAACTATCTTTTAAGTCCTTATATATTGATTTATGGCTGACGATTCTCGTAGTAGACCTTTCGGAATTCACTCTGCGATTCAAGTGCCCGAATGGCCTCGGCTGTCCTCCTCGCCACCCTGCCAAGACGATAGTGCCTCTTCAGGTTGGGAAACTACCTGCGGAAGCAAGTTTTCTTGGCTCCTGTCGTTTTCCGGTACGCCGTGCGCCTCATCGGCAAGGATCTCCGCGCCTGTCTACCCACTTCTGGACGCCCGCTTTGATCGGCTTCGTGTTGTTTTGAGCTTCATCGACGGAACGCTACGCCCTTTGTCTCGCATTAATTAAATTCGCAGCTTTCTCGAACATAGCTGCGGGAGAATATAGTGTCGTCGCATACAATCAAAGGTCCAATTCATGGAATTTTATGATCCCACTTGCAATGTGAAGACAATTAATCACACCACCACTTTAGGACCAAATATCATTTCATCGAACACCTCCTGAGCAGTATCCAAACATTCATTTGACGCGAGAGCAACTTTGATTCTGATTCCCAGAGCTTGACGCGAGGACGACGCGAGGACGACGCTCGGGCTTGATTTAGAGTAAGAAGTGGAAGAGCTCAATCAGTGGAAGAGAAGATTCGAAAGTGATGGTTGGGAGTCGACTGAGCCGGGGCGTCCTTTTCCACGCGGTTCGAACTTGCGGCAACCTTCCGCCGATCACTGAAATGAAAGAACGAGGGCCTCGCGGTCGAACAGCACGCGATCGGAGCTGCAGCCAGACGACACTGGAACCCGCAATCGAAGTCATGAACACTGGAATCGACGTTGATTCACCTCTGGCGAACCGCGAATCAACCACAGTGAACTTTGGATTCCAGGATCGAGCTTCGTGTCTTCTGCGCGTGTCTTGTGTGCCTTCCTTCGTGCGTCTGCCGTGGTCGGAGATGCAAGACCGGCGGTGGCTTCCGGTGGAGCTGGCGGCCGGCGGTGAAGCTAGAGAGGACGGGATAGGCTACGGACGCGAAGCAGCTTCGAGAACTTTCCCGTCAAATGACGAAGGCCAAAAATTCCATTATATACTTCTCTGGGAAAATGACGAAAGGGCCCTGCTTCAAAATGACGAAAACGTTCTTCTGGTTATTGCTATCCTAACTGAATTCAAGGGAGAAGGGAAAATCGGCGGTGGGCCCCACGGAATAAAAAATTCTCTCGTTCCAGCAATGGCGTATGACCATTTTTTACTATTATTGTCGTTCGTAATTTTGTTGGTGCATTGTTGGCAAAATTTAGTTGTAAATAATTCCGAATTGCGAGAACCCCGGTGGGACAAGCGGTTCTATATCTCCTTAGTGCAGCCAATGATGAAGGTGGAGTCTTATGTGAATAACAAAGATGCGTTTGGGGCTGAGCTCATCAGGATCGTAAATATATCAATGGCCAAAATTGTGTTCGGCAACACAATCAATGACTAGTTCCCAATAATTGGCAACTTTGGAAGGCCTCTCAAGCCCAATCCAAAACTTCACAACTCGATCCAATTCAGGCTTATCGGTGACAATTTGTTATGCAAGAATGGTGTTGGGGTTGGGCCAAACTATGTGGGTGTACCGAACACATATTTTCCACTTAAGAACAGCTGGGGATGTGAGATTTTAGCAAGATGTTCATGTCCCAGAACGCAAGTTGCCTCAGATTTTGCTTGATGATGGGAAGATTTATGAGCAAGGCAGGTGCTAGGAGGATATATGCCATGCCATTTTGGAGGCCCACCACTTGATCTACATCATTGGTTGGTCCATTTATTATCCTGTGAGGCTTGTGAGAGAGCCCACGAGGGAATTGCCTAATGGAGGAGAGCTCTCTTTAGGGGAGCTCCTGAAGCACAAGTCCGATGAAGTTGTGCGAGTGGTCGTGCTCGTTTGGGACGACAAGATTTCACACATGTTCCTCTTGAGGACGGTAATACTAAACCATGGTTACATATAATTAAGCATTGCTGAAACATGGAAATGTCTTTATGATTTTTGGGATGATTGGAATACTGCAGGTTGAGAAAAACTTGTCCACTTGCGACTTCCATCACTATTGATTTGTTGGGCCAGTGCAGTAGAGTGGTTCAAAGTTACAACAATGCATCAATGGTGATGAGAGCCGCATGCGAACACATTTTTTATTCTACCGGCATTGCATCTAAGGAGCACCCTTTACTCAATGGTGCATAGCTAGTGAAGGATTTTCTTACTTTTTCCGTTGGCTTAATGAATGTTTACAAAACAAGAAGTTTTTTTTTGTTTTTCGACACAAAAGATTGACCTCTAATGGTTCTTTCTTTCAGCTTGCCTTTACAAAATGCAATTGGAGAATATGTTACATAATGGCTCTTTCTTGAATAAGTATCCTCATTTATGGTGCAACCCACCATTTGGCCAAACTTCAAATCCATGCCCTTTGTGACGGATTTTCTTTACGTTTATTGCCTTAGGAAAAGATAGTTCTTTATTGAGATCTCTCATAATTAAGACTTGGCACGTGCCCCATTGTCGCACAAGATGGCGTGATGCAAACTCACGATAAAGAGACAAAGAAGTTTTTCCGACATTCTAGTTTCCGCTGTGTGCTTGCTCCTCAATATGCAAGCACTAAACTTAGCATCTTCAAGCAATATGTATGTATCCTTAGATGTTCAAGTCAATTCTTAATCAAAATCTCATCATCGGATTGCACCAAAAGCACTGCTTTTGCTGTATATTACCTGATTATTCCAATCAGATTTAATTTCATAGAAAAGATTTTGCTTTCATCAGACAATCTACGGAAGTTTATTGACCTGTCTCATACTGTCCTAGATGATATAATGTTTGGTTTAATTTGTTGGTGTGTGGATCTTTTGTAGTCCAGGTGGTGGGGACCCTATACACGCACCACCAAAAGTGCGTGGTTCTCGACACTCAAGCCTCAGGAAACAACCGCAAATAATAGCTTTCATTGGTGGGTTGGACCTATGTGATGGCCGATACGACACTCCGGAGCATAGACTCTATAGCGATCATGACACCGTCTTTAAAAATGACATTCACCATCCAACATTCACGGTAATTAAGCTAATGTTTCTCTTCAGCACTGTAAACACAAGTAAACGTTATTTTCTGATCATTTGATCATTGCTTTTTCTTTTTCTTTTTTGGGGTAACGACTGTAGTCCACTGTCAATGTCCCAAGGCAACCGTGGCATGATCTACATTGCAAAGGTGAGGGACAAGCTACGTATGACATATTGAAGAATTTCGAACAGAGATGGAAAAAGGTGGCGAAGTGGCGCGAGTTCAAGCTGGAAAAACGTCAGGCATTGGCATGAGAATGCTCTCCTAAGGCTTGACAGGATTTCATGGATACTTTGTCCCTCGACAAGTCCCGATGGCGACAAAAAAGTACAAGTCAGGGACGAAGATGACCCGGAAAATTGGCACCTACAGGTCGGGAAACTTTCTGTAAAATTAATGACCATTTTTAAGGACTTCATTCGTAAACAAAACGAAGTGTAATGATCGTCTTTCATTTCTATTTTACGTTGGTATAGATCTTCAGATTGATTGATTTGGGATCCGTAAAGGGATTCCCAAAGAGCGTTGAAGAGGCTACAAAGCAAGTAAGTTTTAGCTGCTAATACCATGCTAGTAGATAGGCAAGTGGCTGTTATATAAGTGTAACTCGAAAAATTTTCCTCACATTAGAAAGTCACTTTTCTTTCTTATGCACAATTGTGTTTTTTAGCATAGATTGAAGCCCACAATGATAATATTGCTTCTTTCAATATCTTCATTGGTTGCAGAATCTTATATGCGGAAAGAACTTGAAAGTAGACAAGAGCATTCACACGGCGTATGTGAAAGCAATTATACAAAAATGCAGGTATAAGATGCCCATTTCTATTTATTCTGACTGACTAAGTTGAGTGAGCAACAGCACCTCTAGTAAAGAGTATTCAGACTTTGCTTCCTCTGGGTATTGTGTATCAGCTAATAATAGCTAGAACTCACTGTATAAAACATTAAAACTGAATTCTGATTCATTATGTTATATTTCTGAGATCGACCCTTTTTAAATTTATATTTTTTCCTCCATTTTCTAGTTTTGTTTTGGCCTATCTAATTTCTGGAGTTCACATTTTTAATGGCAACCAATGCTTGATTTGGTTTTGACAAGCAGGTGCAAACAATCTGGTGCCAATGGAGCTGGCATTGAAGATCGCAAGTAAGATCAGTGCAAACGAGCGCTTCTGTGTGTATATAGTGATACCGATGTGGCCGGAAGGTGTCCTAACTAGTGCTGCCATGCAGGAAATTCTCTTCTGGTAGGTTGGATCAAGGATGAACTCTTTCATCTTGCAAAGAAATAGTGATGACACATGCATGTCGATAATGATATTTCAATAGATATATTATCATAGCAAATTGAAACTAAATAACACGATGAATAGGGTTAAGCAGAAAATGAAGTGATCCAGGCAGACCAAGCCTAGCTACTTGAAGGGGAAAATTTGAGACCTGACCTTGTTTTAGTCATTTTAGTATTTTTCTCCGAGAGATATGATGATATAAAAAGATTAACAATCACTATTCTCATATGCATGTATTGATAATGAGAACAGGGACAAACCATAACGACGATGTTCAAAATGATCGCATAGGCTCTCGAAAAATCCAAGTTGTCACACAAGTACCATCCACTGGATTACTTGAACTTCTATTGCCTTGGCAAGCGAGAGCCCTTGTCCGCTTCGCAACCTTCATCCCAAGCAATGAATCAACAATCTGAAAATAATGCCTGTGGTATATGTCTATACCCTTTTCATGATTTCCTCCTTAAACTAACCTGTTAAAAAAAGCAAGACAAATGAGGTCATTAAGAGCTATGGCTTTTGCATGAGTGGTAAAAAGACTCTTGGTTTGAAACATGCTGTTGTTTCTATCCATGCAGGCGTCGTAACAGAAGTTTCGCAGATTCATGATATATGTGCATACCAAGGGGATGATAGTAGATGATGAGTATGTAATCGTTGGATCAGCAAATATCAACCAAAGATCTCTAGATGGCTCAAGAGACACCGAAATCGCGATGGGGTCTTATCAGCCGCATCACACTTGGGCTGGGAAAAAGAGGCATCCGTGTGGCCAGGTTAGTTGGATCGGGTTAGCCTCTCATCTGAATAGCATATACAGAAAGTACATCCAAGCGAGTGCAGCGACATTCATTCAAAAACTTAAAGCTTGTGTATAATTATGTTGACTTATGCTCTGCAGGTTTACGGTTATAGGATGTCACTTTGGGCGGAGCACTTGGCAGATTTAGAGGACATCTTCAGGGAACCTCAAAGCACTGAATGTGTAAAGAGGGTGAATAAAATAGCCAAACAGAATTGGAAAGCTTATGTGGATGAGGACCAACATGATCCCAAGGAAATGAGAGGGCACCTGATGCAGTATCCCAGCCATGTGAGTAGAAACGGTATAGTTGGTCCTTTGGCCGGTTTCGAAACATTTCCCGATGTGGGCGGCAAAATCCTCGGATCGCCCACCACTCTTCCCAATGCTCTCACAACATGATCAACTATGTAAAATTAATGGCATTTGATTCTGAGAGTGTGAAATTGCAATGATACAGAACAAAATTTTCTAGTGATTTTGGGTTAAATTGCAGTGTCTTGAGCAGCTGAAATTGAGAAATATGAGTGGAATGAGCATTCACGAGCATGGCAAAGTAAGTTGTGATTCAAATAGATACTCTCTACTAATTAAAGCAAGTTGTGGAAAGGACACACGATGCCGTTGTTGTATAAAATGCTTTGGATGAGTTGATGTTATCATGTGGATATTAAGATAAATTCATATGGTTTATCAAATTTCTTCTTGGCTAAGTGTTTTCCATTTGAATTATAGCATAAACTTAGAGGGAAAAGATTCAACTTTTTCAAATCAGGGGACCTACAATCAATAGGGAGACCTGCTGTAAGGAGATAGATGGAGCTCTGCAGCTCCATTACAGAACAGTTTATAGGGGAGATAATCTTAACTATGCACCTACTCTTGGGTGAACATATGGGCAGCTCTTGATGGATTTCAGGGCAGGTACTAGTAGCGCTGGTGAGGGTTTGCTTTTGCGAGTTCTATGAGGGAGGGAGGAAAACAAAACTCGTATCTTTGAAACATCATTCTAAATAGCAGTGGCCAGTGAACACTCCAAGGAAGGAAAGGACATCATGAACGAGTAGGTCGCAATTGGTGTTGTATATAGTATGTTGGCACAAACACACACACTTGAAGGATCAATTAGATTTAAGCAATAGCTTTTATAAATAAGCCTTGAATGGTGAGCGTCAAAGGAGAGGGAGAGAAGACACATACTTTGTTGGCAAGTGTCGTACATGCGATATTTCGAGGGGCCTCAATGACCAGCTTTGTTGAGAGATTTCCTTGGATTTGGCTTAGTCTACCAGATCGCCTTTAGAATATGTGTACTAGTAGAGGAATCGCAAGAATCACGTAATTAAACTTGAATTAACATCAGAGTCCACTAAATCAGTTATAAGGCCAAGACTCTCATGGCAATATCAAGCACACATCTCATCAATTTAATCATGCACACACCATATTTATCCACGGCCAATCAAAAAGGCAACCAAACCAAAGACAAAATCCATTTGATTCATGCTCTTTCCAAAAATTCCAGCACAAGTTCAGAATTGTAACAGAGCATACATGATCACAAATCATGATCGCTTGATGACTAATAGACATGAAATTGAAGCCATATCTTCCTACAAGCCATATGACTATAATTCTCACAAAATTGGCATGAGATTCACCATATTACTCTCCTAGCATGAAAATATATGATCCCATAACCAAACTAGTCTCAAGATGGAATCAACAGTTCGCCAAATCAAGGATATCAAGACACAGTCAACATCTATAGATCAATTTCTAGTAGAATTTCATTCATTCATGCCATAATTTCTTTCCCAAGTGAACATGAAAGTCACCATAACACAATCTTATATCAATGCACATGCTTACTTGAGCAGAATCGCATCAGTTCAAGGCCACAGCAATCGCGAATCAGCATGCATTGACAAGGTTCCAGTAGATTGAAAACAAGTTCGCAATTGAATCCCTATAGTTTTTCTTATGAAGCAACAAAACTCAAATACACTTCTATGACCAAAATAGATCAAGAATCTAGTCAAGAATTGAATCAAAATACACACAAATTTAGTTCAACAATTTCATCAAACAGATGGTACACATCTCGGTGGAGGAGCACTAGTTCAAATTGTTAATATAGCCTCAATCATAGTCGATTTGCACACAAATAGTAGCAATAGCAACGGAAAACAGAGCATGCAT
The DNA here is from genome assembly GCA_017140165.1 of Eucalyptus shirleyi. Taxonomy (NCBI): domain Eukaryota; kingdom Viridiplantae; phylum Streptophyta; class Magnoliopsida; order Myrtales; family Myrtaceae; genus Eucalyptus; species Eucalyptus shirleyi. The sequence goes on along the minus strand of CM029452.1, from coordinate 10,427,630 downwards.
GGTTTAGTTGAATGAAGAATGATTAGCTATAGCGATTGACATCAGACATGAGCAAGGAGATAACAGAAGCAACATCAAGGAATGGAGTCGTTGAAGCAGGCAGCCATGATCGAAGTTCGAGCACTCCAGCACCACAGAACTTCTTCGTAGCAGCGGAACAGGTGGTGATTGGGAAGCGGTGACGACCAGCAGCGAAGTGAGAGGAAATGATTCAATCGAAATCACCAACAGCCTTCCATCAATGCTCTGCCATGTCGTGTGGTGGCCACAGACAGATTCTTGGGGGCAACTGTTGGTGGATGGATAAAAGGGAATCGATAGACCGTTAGTTTGAAGAAAGTAAGGAAGAGAGCTAGAGAGAGAGAGAGAGAAAGGAAGAGAGAGGGCCACGTGATGTTGAGTGCATTTTGGTCCCATTGAGAATTGTGTATTAGCTAATACAAACTGATATCGATTCAATGGAACGGAGAGCTAAACCAAAGCAATGAAATATTGAAGGAATACCGGATGTCTTGTGAATGCTTGCGAAATCTTCATTCTATTTGGTAGTCTTCTGAGTCATCAAGGACTTGGTCCAGCTCTGCATTATAGCTTTGGTCCGGCTCTGCTCCACAACTTACTATACTCAAGACTTTTAAGGATGGGAAGTCCTCGGAGCACAAGAATTTCAGAGAGTATTTCTCAGGTAAGAAGCTTCTGAATTTCGGCAACTCGAAAAGTTTAAGATCAGTTAAGTCAAAGAAGGTGATTGCGGTGCCGGTCACTTCTTCCCATTTTTCATGGCCAGCAATTCGTTCCATATCTTCACATGACTCCACTACCAACTCTTTGATTTGCCTGAGAAATTTCGTAGTGAAGGTAGGGAAAAGAATTTTCAAACGGGGGCACCTCACGGCTTCTACGTCTCTCAAATTTGGGAACGGGATGTTTGGGAGATTGTCAAACTGCCAAATGCACCTCAAGTTTTGAAGATCACGCAAAACCAACCTCCTCAATTTACCACTCTCTGTATTCGTCCCATCACCTTTGTATATGATCTCGATTGAATGGCATGAAATCACTTTTAGTTCCTCAAGACAATGCTGCAGCTTCTTCCACATACAAGAAGTGGCAATACATTGGAGATTGTCATTGTTCTTCAATTTAAGATATTCCAACTTCTCAAAGGACTCAGTGGGAATTTGATTGTTCCATAGCTCTATGCACCGAAGACCATTAATTTCCAAACTTGTTATATTAGGAAATGTAACCTGCATGAGGATAATGGGAGAAAGGAGGATAAGCAGAACAAATGTATTACATTCTTCATTATAAAGCATTGATAATGCGAGAATACGAATGATCACGATAAAGAATAGAACGAACCATCTCATTGAATAGTGGTTGTGGCGATTCATCATTTTCTTCAGTTGTCTCACCTAGCTGCCTCTTGACACTTCTGGAATCGAAACTAATCAGGTTATCAAGCTCCTTAAGTGTTAATCCCCATAAGCAAGGGAAACTCATCACTTTTGCCTCCGATCGACTAGTTTCTTTCTCGAGAATCACTTCCTTCATCTGTTCGCATTTACTAATTGTTAGCTGCTCAAGTTTCATCAGAGTTGTGGCTGTATCTTTGCGGAAGAGATATCTCAAGTTAGAACAATTCTCAACATTGACAGTTTCAAGACTAGGAAAATCCAAAACTATTTGGGAGTGGCTCATGACCACGTGTCTTAGCTTTTTTGCTCCACTCACCCTCACTTCCTCCAATTTGGGAAGCAATATAATTTTGTGCCCTGCATTTGAATCAAGGGACTCACAATTAAACAACGATTCCAGGGAGGGACAACTTTCAACATCGATCCTTTCCAATTCAGAGAGCAATACCGCGTTTCGTTTCGTATTTGAATCTAGGGACCCAAAATCGAACATTGATTTCAAGGATGGACAATTTTTAACCTTGACATTTTCTAAACAGAATCGATGGGAACAAACAATGGAATCGGCGGGAACATGATTGTTCCATAGCTCTTTGCATGGAACGCCTTCAATTTCTAGATATCTCATATTGGGAAATGTGACCTACACAAGGATAATATAAGAAATGAAGATAAGTTGAACAAATTTACTACATTCTTCATTATAAAACATGATAATATGATAATACAAATGATCACAGTAAAGAATAGAACAAACCATCTCATTGAACAGCGGTCGTGGCGATTCATCATTTTCTTCGGCTGTCTCTCCTAGTTGCCTCTTGACACTTCCTAAATCGAAACTAATCAGGTTATCGAGCTCCTTAAGTGTTAATCTACTTAAGCAAGGGAAACTCATCACTTTTGCCTCTAATCGACCAGTTTCTTTCTCGAGAATCACTTCCTTCATCTGTTCGCATTTACTAATTGTTAGCCACTCAAGTTTCCTTAGAGTTGTGGCCGTATATTTGGGGAAGAGATATCTCAGGTCAGAACAATTCTCAACACTGACAGTTTTAAGACTAGGAAAACCCACAACTATTTGGGAGTGGCTCATGACCACGTGTCTCAGCTTTTTTGCTCCACTCACCCACACTTCCTCCAATTTGGGAAGCAATATAATTTTTTGGTCCGCATTTGAATCAAGGGACCCGCAATTAAACAACGATTCTGGGGAAGGACAGCTTTCAATGTCGATCCTTACCAATTCAGGGAGCAATACCGCATTTTGTTCGGTATTTGAATCTAGGGACCAAAAATCGAACAACGATTTCAAGGATGGACAATTTTTAACCTTGACATTTTCTGAACAGAATCGATGGGAACAAACAATGGAATTGACAGGAACATGATTGTTCCATAGCTCTTTGCATGGAACGCCTTCAATTTCTAGATATCTCATATTGGGAAATGTGACCTGCAAGGGGATAATGTGAGAAACGAGGATAAGTTGAACAAATTTATTACATTCTTCATTATAAAACATGATAATATGAGAATACAAATGATCACGGTAAAGAATAGAACAAACCATCTCATTGAACAGCGGTCGTGGCGATTCATCATTTTCTTCGGTTGTCTCTCCTAGCTGCCTCTTGACACTTCTTGAACCGAAACTAATCAGGTTATCAAGCTCCTTAAGTGTTAATATACTTAAGCAAGGGAAACTCATCACTTTTGCCTCTGATCGACCAGTTTCTTTCTCGAGAATCACTTCCTTCATCTGTTCGCATTTACTAATTGTTAGCCACTCGAGTTTCATCAGAGTTGTGGCCGTATATTTGGGGAAGAGATATCTCAGGTCAGAACAATTCTCAACACTGACAGTTTTAAGACTAGGAAAACCCATAACTATTTGGGAGTGGCTCATGACCATGTGTCTCAGCTTTTTTGCTCCACTCACCCTCAGTTTCTCCAATTTGGGGAGCAATATATAATTTTGTGCTCCGCATTTGAATCAAGGGACCCGCAATTAAACAACGACTCTAGGGAGGGACAGCTTTCAATGTCGATCCTTACCAATTCAGGGAGCAATACCGCATTTTGTTCGGTATTTGAATCTAGGGACCAAAAATCGAACAACGATTTCAAGGATGGACAATTTTTAACCTTGACATTTTCTGAACAGAATCGATGGGAACAAACAATGGACTCGGCGGGAACATGATTGTTCCATAACTCTTTGCATGGAACGCCTTCAATTTCTAGATATCTCATATTGGGAAATGTGACCTGCAAAGGGATAATGTGAGAAATGAGGATAAGTTGAACAAATTTATTACATTCTTCATTATAAAATATGATAATATGAGAATACAAATGATCACAGTAAAGAATAGAACAAACCATCTCATTGAACAGCGGTCGTGGCGATTCATCATTTTCTTCGGCTGTCTCTCCTAGTTGCCTCTTGACACTTCCTAAATCGAAACTAATCAGGTTATCGAGCTCCTTAAGTGTTAATCTACTTAAGCAAGGGAAACTCATCACTTTTGCCTCTAATCGACCAGTTTCTTTCTCGAGAATCACTTCCTTCATCTGTTCGCATTTACTAATTGTTAGCCACTCAAGTTTCCTTAGAGTTGTGGCCATATATTTGGGCAAGAGATATCTCAGGTCAGAACAATTCTCAACACTGACAGTTTTAAGACTAGGAAAACCCAAAACTATTTGGGAGTGGCTCATGACCACGTGTCTCAGCTTTTTTGCTCCACTCACCCACACTTCCTCCAATTTGGGAAGCAATATAATTTTTTGGTCCGCATTTGAATCAAGGGACTCACAATTGAACAACGATTCCAGGGAGGGACAGCTTTTAACGTCGATCCTTACCAATTTAGGGAGCAATACCGCATTTTGTTCGGTATTTGAATCTAGGGACCCAAAATTGAACAATGATTTTAAGGATGGACAGTTTTTAACCTTCACATTTTCTAAAAGGAATTGATGGGAACAAACAATGGAATCGGCGGAAACATGATTGTTCCATAGCTCTTTGCATGGAACGCCTTCAATTTCTAGATATCTCATATTGGGAAATGTGACCTGCACAAAGATAAAGTGAGAAATGAGGATAAGTTGGACAAATTCATTACATTCTTCATTAGAAAACATGATAATGCGATAATACAAATGATCACGATAAAGAATAGAACGAACCATCTCATTGAACAGCGGTCGTGACGATTCATCATTTTCTTCGATCGTCTCGCCTAGCTGCCTCTCGACACTTCTTGAATCGAAACTAATCAGGTTGTCAAGCTCCTTAAGTGTTAATCTACTTAAGCAAGGGAAACTCATCACTTTTGCCTCCGATCGACCAGTTTCTTTCTCGAGAATCACTTCCTTCATCTGTTCGCATTTACTCATCGTTAACCACTCAAGTTTCCTCAGAGTTGTGGCCGTATATTTGGGGAAGAGATATCTCAGATCAGAACAATTCTCAACACTAACGGTTTTAAGACTAGGAAATCCCAAAACTGTTTGGGAGTGGCTCATGACCACATGTCTCAGCTTTTTTGCTCCACTCACCCTCACTTCCTCCAATTTGGGGAGCAATATAATTTTGTTCTCCGCATTTGAGTCAAGGGACCCGCAATTAAACAATGATTCCAGGGAATGACAGCTTTCAACGTTGATCCTTACCAATTCAGGGAGCAATACCGCGTTTTGTTTCGTATTTGAATCTAGGGACCTAAAACCAAATAACGATTTCAAGGATGGACAGTTTTTAACCTCAACAATTTCTGAAAGGAATCTATGGGAACAAACAATGGAATCGGTGGGAACATGATTGTTCCATAGCTCTTTGCATGGAACGCCTTCAATTTCTAGATATCTCATATTGGGAAATGTGACCTGCATAAGGATAATGTGAGAAAGGAGGGTAAGTTGGACAAATTTATTACATTCTTCATTATAAAACATGATAATGCGAGAATACGAATGATGACGGTAAATAATAGAACGAACCATCTCATTAAACAACGATTGGGGCGATTCATCATTTTCTTTGGCTGTCTCACCTAGCTGCCTCTTGACACTTCCTGAACCAAAATTAATCAGGTTATTGAGCTCCTTAAGTGTTAATCTCCACAAGCTAGGGAAACTCATCACTTTTGCCTCTGATTGACCAATTTCTTTCTCGAGAATCACTTCCTTCATTTGTTCACATTTACTAATTGTTAGCTGCTCAAGTTTCATCAGAGTTGTGGCTGTATATTTGGGGAAGAGTTATCTCAGGTCAGAACAATTCTCAACACTGACAGTTTCAAGACTAGGAAAACCCAAAACTATTTGAGAGTTGCTCATGACCATGTGTCTCAGCTTTTTGGCTCCACTCACCCTCACTACCTCCAATTTGGGGAGCAATATAATTTTGTGCTTCACATTTGAATCAAAGGACTCACAATTAAACAACGATTCCAGGGAGGGACAGCTTTCAACGTTGATCCTTTCCAATTCAGGGAGCAATACTGCGTTTTGTTCCGTATTTGAATCTAGGGACCTAAAACCAAACAACGATTTCAAGGATGGACAATTTTTAACCTTGACATTTTCTGAAAAGAATCGATGAGAACAAATAATGGAATTGGCGGGAACATGATTTTTCCATAGCTCTTTGCATGGAACGCCTTCAATTTCTAGATATCCCATATTGGGAAATGTGATCTGCACAAGGATAATGTGAGAATAGAGGATAAGTTGGAAAAATTTATTACATTCTTCATTATAAAACATGATTATGCGAGAATACGAATGATCACGGTAAAGAATAGAACGAACCATCTCATTGAACAGCGATCGTGGCGATTCATCATTTTCTTCAACTGTCTCGCCTAGCTGCCTCTTGACACTTCCTGAACCAAAACTAATTAGGTTGTCGAGCTCCTCAAGTGTTAATTCCCATAAGCAAGGGAAACTCATCACTTTTGCCTCTGATTGACCAATTTCTTTCTCGAGAATCACTTCCTTCATCTGTTTGCATTTTCTAATTGTTAGCCATTTAAGTTTCATCAGAGTTGTGGTCGTATATTTGGGGAAGAGATATCTCAGGTCAGAACAATTCTTAACATTGACAGTTTCAAGACTAGGCAAACCCAAAACTATTTGGGAGTAGCTCATGACCACGTGTCTCAGCTTTTTTGCTCCACTCACCGTTAATACCTCCAATTTGGGGAGCAATATAATTTTGTGCTCCACATTTGAATCAAGGGATTCACAATTAAACAACGATTCTAGGGAGGGACAGCTTTCAACGTCGATCCTTACCAATTCGGGGAGCAATACCGTTGTTTGTTCCATATTTGAATCTAGGGACCCACAATCAAACACTGACTTCAAGGATGAACAATTGTCAACCTCGAGACTTTTTAGGTTGTGCAATCTCCCTATGATTGTCGAAGGGAAGATGTGGAGTAGGTGGGGGCAATTGTTGATAGTGATGGTAGCTAATTTGCAAAAGGAACTTTTGGAAAGTTCATCATGCCATATCCTTTTGAAGGATCCCATCGAGTCAAGCTTCAACTTCTCCAAGTTTGGTAAACTAGCCTGCTCACAAGGGTTATGCGTCGGATTACAGTTGTGAAAAATTTGACAATTTGTCCTAATCCTAGCCGCTAATCTAATGCGATGGAAGAATTAATATTCACTAATGAATGTAGTTATAGACTGTGAACACATTTTTAACAAATAAAACCAAATAAGAATCTTCAAAGAGATATTATTACCTACCTTAGCAAGCCGAGTATCAATGGCTATTGCAGGTAAAATCTCAAGAGAAGGTATGTTTACCTTTCTGTCGAAGAAGGAATCTGAATAAGTATTCCGTAAATCTGAAGTAGTGGTTACTAACTCTGTCCCTTCATCTCTTCCTCCTTCATCCACAACCCCTGCCTGAAAGAATATGAATGGACCCAAATTGTACGAATGGGCTTATTGCTTTTAGAAACGTTGAAAACTTAACCGGTCAATATAAAATATTTAAAACTCAATTGAATGGAGAGCGAAAGCTTAAGATCTTCCGACGAGCCTGAGAAAATGGAGAAGGAAAAATCCCCAAACTAGTTGACGTTGACACAGTTATGATGGCATGATATGTTGGAATCAGTTCCAACTTGCATGAAGTTGGGACATGAATAATGTGGACTTTCTTTGTTACGTGACTCTTCATTCGCCTTCGGTTTATTTAATCTTTGGAGGTTGCTTTATTCATTTTGAAAATATTTAACTTCGTTCATTCATCGAAGGTTCATTTGTTCAATACATTGTTTCTTCTACTCATTAAAAATGTGACATGAGTAATAAATTAGTCATAGTAGAAGCCCTTGAGCTCAAATAATTACTAATTAGTGCAATTATCTAAAATTGAGGGAAAAAAAAAGAAATAAAAATCAGTCGTAGAAAAGAGGCTTCCCTCTATATATTGTTGAATAAACTCATACCCTGTTGATAAGACAAACTGACATGGGGAGAAAATGAAGAAGTTACCTGAATTGGAGTACCTTCTGACGTCATCTCAGCTCTTGGGCAAAAACTCGTCATATTTGGTAAGTCAGCCAAATTCAGATGACGTAGGTAAGGCAAATCAACTTTGCAATCGGCAGGGACTGTATCTTTTCTTGCAATGGCTCGCATTGAGTTACAATTTTCTACTTTAATCTTTTCTAACTGTACAAGATTTTGCATTTGTGAAAGACTCCACAAGTATTCCAATCGGTTGCACTCTTCGACTATCACAACTTTAAGTTTGCTGAAGCACTCTGCGGCAATGTGACCATGGCATATCTTCTCCAAATTGATAAGATCGTTGATGAACAAAGACTCTAAAATTGTAAAAGCACTATTGGATGAATTGGCAATATACTTTACCGATGGACTGTCCCTAATGTCGAGATGCTTCAATTGTGGAAATCCTTGAATGCACAACTCGTGAGGGTTCTCGAATTTTCCCAATCCATCCAAAAGCAAGTATTGAGTCTTCTGGAGAATTTTCTGAACCCAGTTTTTTGAAAGAATAAGATCGTGCTCTTCCAATTTGATCTTCATGGTTCTCAAACCTTTAAATTCCCTTCCATAAACATTTCCTATGTCGATCCAAAATCTAGTCAAGTTCTCAAATGGCAAGTCATCAACCTCCAAGAGTATGATGGGATCACGAATCGATATTTCCAGAGAATTTAGCTTTGTCATGCTCCTCAACTCAGCAAGCCCAGCATTACACAATTCCGATGGTTTTTCATTTTTGCCCATCCATCGATCAAAGCTTCCCTTCATATGTAACTCTTCTAATTTGATTAAGCGTTTTAGGACACCAGGCTCGATTCTCTCAAGCTCTTTGCAGTCGCTTAGATTCAACAATCTCAAGTTTGTGAGTTCCCCCATTTCTTTAGGTAGCCTATCAATTGTGGACCTTGCGAAGCTGAGAATCTGCAATGCTTTAAGTTTGCCAATAATTGCCACATCCTTCACATTGCATTTGTATATATATAATGACTGGAGGTTCCCGAGGATTTCGATTGAGAGAGGTAAATTGGTGATATGCATGAAGCGAAGATATAGGACTTGGAGCTCCTTCATGCTCGTGAAATCTAGTAGTCCTGAGCAATCACCCATATCATGTTGATGTTCTTTAGTCCAATCCCAGACTTCTGGCATAGACAGCATAAGTATCTTCAAGCTCGGAAACTGACACATCATTAGTTCAGCAAGCCTATCTCTACCAACATCATCTAGGCATATTGCCCAGCATTTCTCAAGTTTTTCCTTTGATGATGAGGCATAATTGCTGCTCATCATAAAGGAATTCTGATCTCTAAAAGGAGTTGAAATGACCACCTCGCTGTAAAGATCATGTATGGTCACTTCGTCCTTATCATCGCTAACATCCAGCAACAAACAAGCAGAACGGAGTTCATTCAGCATATTATTCAATCTATCCCTTGAATCTTTCATCGTCTTATTAAATCCTTCAAACAAGCCCAACCCCATGGCTAGTACAAACAGACGTTCGACTCGAATGGTCCCACCAATAAGACCACAGAGCAAGAATAAATACTTCGCGTCCTTACTCTTTAAATGGTCATAACTCAACCTCACTATCTTTTCTTTTTCTTGTTTATTTGAATCATCTAATTCTATCCGCGCGTTTCTCCATGCGGACTCATCGCTAGATTTCAAAGTGGTTGCAACAGACTTAATCAAAAGAGGCAAACCTGCGAGCTTCTTGACCACTTCATCTGCTATTGATTTCAATTCCTCATTGTCTTTGAGCTTGCCGCCGACCTTGTTTTCAAATAGCTTGAAAGCTTCGCCGTCTGTTAAACCTTGAAGATGAAATATTCCATCGGCATCCATCCTTTTCTTCAGCACATCTTCATCTTGACGTGAGCAACAACTTGCATTTGCTGCTCACGTCTTCCCAAGGAATTCCAACCGCCTCCAAATCAAGTTTTACCCACAGGTTGTCAAATATTATGAGAAACGTCTCATTCGGATCACGCTTCAATCTCTCGGACAGAGCATTTCGTTTTCCCTGTGGGCTTAGCTTGTCCTTCAGTTCCAGATTCAAGGCGTCAACGATCTGGTCTACGATATTATTCAATTCTAGAATCTGCGGAACTTCCACTTTAACGATCATGCGGAACGGTCTCCCCGCATCTCTGAGTTTCTTCTCAACTTCCTTTAACAGAGTAGTCTTCCCCACGCCGCCAGGCCCGTAGACTCCAATCACCTTTAGCTTCTCATCATTTAGAGCTTTCATTATGTCCTGAAAGATGGGAGCTCGCGAACCGGTGATAAAGTCGCCCCCTTAACCGGCTGACGAATTCACGCCAGAAGCACCGCTAACAAGCACCGTTGGAGGATTCTCGAAGTCAACCTTCTCGAATTGACCGCGCGCATTGAGTTCCTGGATAGTGTCGCCCCCGACACAGGCTGACGAATTCACTTCGGCAGCACGTTCAACAAGAGCCGGAGGAGCATTCTCGTAGTAGACCTTCTCGAATCTACCCTGCGGAATGAGTTCCTGGATGGCCTCGGCTGTCTTCCTCGCGTCCCTGCCGAGACAATAACGCCCCTTCGGGTTGGGAAGCCACCCGCAGAAGCAAGTTTTCTTGGCTTTTCCATCGTTATCCAGCACGCTGCGCGCCTCCTTGGCAACGGTCTCTGCACGATTCTTCCATCTGTTAACTTCCCTTTTTATCTCCCACCCGTTGTTGTTAGCATGATCGACGGAATGCTGCACCCCAACTCTCACGTCATTGAGCTCCTCAAGTCCTTTGTCAAGTTGGCCGATGTAGCGGTCGGTGGATATCACATATTCGCATCGACGACGGACCTGAGCCAGCAGGGGCTTTGCCGCTTCGGCAGCCACAGCCGTAGCAATTTCCGCCATTTCCCCCCTTTCGGTTTCGACTTTTGTGGTTCGCTTGTAGGAGAAATGGAAGTTGAGAAATTATATATGCTGAGAAAGGCGGAACTGATGGAACCCAGTAATGAAACGGAAATGACCGGACTGGAAAGATTCAGTAGGATGAATCCGCAGCCACGAAAGATTGGGTGAAGAGAGACAGCTTTTAGCAATAGGCGTAAATGAAGATGGAAATCTAGAGGGAGGAAGTGATCATTTAGAGTTGCGACGATCAGAAAGAGCAGCACCTGGCTTTAATAGAGGCAGCTTTAGTATGTTACACACACATAAGCCCACCCCTGGGCCCATGTATAGCGGCATTAATTTTTAATTTCCCGAAGATGCCATCCCGCCCTCCAATGCGGGCTGGATGTCCAGCTGTCAGCATTGCTTTATGCTTTAGAGGGGAGTGAGTTCATCCGCGGCTTTACACTGCAAAAAGTTCTTTTCAAGTATTGAAATTAATTTGTGCAAAAATAAAAATAAAAAATAAAAAGAAAAAAAATGTGTGAAATTTTACGGGACAAGGCATTAACCTCTAGTGATTGAGAGCCTTGGCAAATATACATATGTTTTGATTCCAGTAGTCCATAATTTCATTCTATTTTGAATAGATGAACTATGATGAAACAATATAAGCATTTCCCTAAGATTAGCCTATTTTTGAGATCATAATTCCCCGATTAATCATTTCCATACTTGAGTAGTATTTGTCGCAAATCCAAATTGGTCAAGTTATTGGAGAGTCAATTGAGTTTTAAATAAATATATATGTTGTACACAAGGACATCTAAAGATTAGCATGCAAGTCTATCCACCACAAACACATTACTTTTTACAGTATTTAGTTACCAGAGTAGCTAATATATTTGTTTGAAATTTGTAATAGGTTTTACATCACTCCTAAAACTTTTGGAAGAAAGCACTTTATGTGAGGCATCAAATGAAGCCTTTTGATTTCTTACCGTGGTATTTTGTAACTAGACATTGTTTGTATTTATGTAAGACACAAAAAGGATTTATTTTCTATGATTAGATGCAATATCATTATCCACCCAGCAAAAGACAAACGATATAGTCAAGCAATGCTTGCTTTTCCCCATTATCTAATTTTTCGGAACTTAGCACAACATTTCCTAGACTTCCTTAGGGGAATCACCCATGACTTTTTTAACATTTCCCCATTATCTACCACACCAATTTATCTTCACAATAAAGGAAGGAACCAATGACCTCAAGAGTGAAAAGAAACTTTTCTAAAGTTGAAATGACATGTTCTGAGAGACAATAATAATCATCCAAAGGCAGACGAGTCTCTTGTTACAAATCTGTCGAAAAGCTGGAGGGATTGATTAATGTACATTTCCCCTACTTATAGGAATAAAAGGGGTATAAACATGCCCTCAATGCCCAAATAGTAATACCTGATTACATAATTCATTACGTGGCTATCTATTATCGCCCCTCAAAGTAAGCCAAGTTGATCAGCTAGTCTTCGTCAACATAAAAGCTAGGCTTCTATTCTTGAGTTTTGTGATTTATTATATATTTGTTGACGGAGAAATCTAAAGCATTTGAAAGTCCGTGTGAACCGTTGAAAATAGAGTAATCGACAGTGAACGAAGAAACGCTGAAGGTTGGTGTGAAATTTTGAATGGAAGCTATGTCGGTCTAAGTTGATAAGCTAGTCTTCGTCAACATAAAAGCTAAGCTTCTTTTCTTGAGTTTCGTACTTTCCTATAATTTGTTGACGGAGAAATCTAAAGTTTTTAAAAGTTCATGTGAACTCTTGAAAATAGAGTAATCGGAAGTGGACGAAGAAACACCGAAGGTTGGTGTGAAATTTTGAATGCGAAGCTATGTATGTCCAGATAGTCGGTAGATAGAAGCATGCACAATTTTTTTTCTCGCGTTTTGATTTTGAGAGTTTTCGTCAAATTAAAATATTTTCTTCAATTGGAAATGTTCACTGAAAAGTTGAGTTCTCCCTGCCTCCGCGATGCATTGTGATCAAAAGCACGATGAATTCACTATTAATAAATAACCATCAAATATTGACGCTAAAACAAAAAGTGAAATAGAAAAACTTAAAAGTTAAAAGTAAAATTAAACATCCGACGACTTCATTTTCTGTTAAGAGTCAATCAAACATACTCCCAGAACGACTTCCACCATTTTCCGCCTTTTTGAATTCTTTCTGGTTTTCTTCCCTTCTCTATGGAGAAACGAGAGTTAAGAATGTATATATGCCGAGGGAGGCGGAACGATATCCGCCATTCTCCCCAATCGAATTACGTCCATCGAAATACTTGAAGACAAAAGCCAACAACAGAAAAATCAGACCAGTGCCGACTGTTCGTTTCAACGAAATACTTCCACATCATCTCCAATATTACTAAGCATTCGCTTTCTGCTAATCTCCCCGGTTTCGCGGAAACTTCCAACCATTCGTTTCGCCTCGGCCTGAAACTCAGTGCTAGCCTAGACAAACCAACCTCCCAAAAATCACAACACCGGACACTCACGGGCAAAATTGCTGACTCGATAGCCAAGCTCGTCCAATAACCCAACAACAAAAGAAACTAAAACTTAAAAATAAAAATAAAAAATAAAAAAGGAGGCAAAAACAGCAAAGAAAAAGAAGAGTACAAAAATCAGGGAAAGAATCAACTCACTGTTATGAGCCGCGAACGTAGTGGATCCGAAGCCGAATCGGAGAGAGCTGGAACTTCTTGTCGCTTGGAGTTTGCGACTTACAGCAAGAACATTCCTCGCCGTCTTGCACAGGGAAAACACACCGGAGCAGAGGGCGGAGAAGGAACACACCGACGCAGGCCGAAGAAGCAAACGAGCTTTGAGGCAGAGAGCGAAGATGACCCAGCGCCGGCGCAAGGCGGAGGAGCAAAGTGCTTTCGGCCACAGAGCGAATTCTCACCCAAAATTTTGAAGTGAGAAGGAAAGAAAGGACGAGAGACAAAGCTCCATGCAGGCCTACTCCATTACCGAGCTATGGTCCAGATTCCGATTCAGATGATGAACCTCAATAACAGTAACTTCACTTCACGAGCTCTTTCAAGTCTCAGCTTTAATAAAGTCGCACAAATTATAGAGGTCCCACTGAGTGCAATGATACTTTCTCCTGTTGTGCTATGTGGCGACCGCCAGTTTTGGACAATATGCTTTTTCCGTCCTTTCCTCCACCGTAAAAGTTTGTGTCATTTTCATGCAAAAACATCTTGTAGTGCTGGCGTAAACGTATTGCTAACTTCAAAAACTGTCATTACAATATTCACACTGCATTCATTTAAATACCACAATTTTTTTCAATCACTTAACTTTTATAATTTTTAATTCCTTAAATATCATGATTTCTAAAAACTATTCACTTAAATGCCATTATAGATGCAAGAAAATCAATATATCCAGGCGATTGTGATGACACAAGTGTAGGTAAGTGTTTGAGTTGAAGCTAGCCTATAACTGGCTTAAGATAACATCGGCAAGGGTCATGTTACCATTGCCATCAATCAAATGTCTTATAACAAGACGTACTCTTTTAGATTCAGCATCTAATGGTTTCATTATGCCTTCTTCATCATTCAATATGGCCACAAGCTCGGTAATAAAATTAATGGTGCGTTTATTTTGCAAAAAACATTTTTCTCATTTTTGGTCATTTGATTCACTTAAAAAATGAGTTAACAGAAATGATTTTCCTACTAAAACTTTAATTTTGGAAAATAATTTCTCCTTTAAAAGAACCGGAAAACGTTTTCCCAAATATTATTCTACTATTTGGGTCCTTGGTTAATGAAACTTTTATTCTTATAAAATTAATTTTTTTTAAAATGATTATTTAATTATTTTTTCAAAAATTTTCGAACATTATTTTCTTTTCTTGTCTCTTTCTTTTTTTCCCTTTTCTTCTTTTCTCTTTTTTTTCTTTTCCTTTCTCCTTCTTCCTCCGCCAGATGTGTGTCTTGACGATAGCCAGCAACTCTGCAACCGGCCAAGATGCAAGCCAAAAATCTCAAGGCTTGGCCAATCTAGGTGAGCTTGAGCTTGACCGAGGCAGATGAGCTCGCAATTCACCAGATCCAAGCTCGCTCAGGCTCGCAGCTCACTCGATCTCGATGAACTCTGGTTCGCAGCTCGCTCAATCTCGACGAGGTCAAGCTCAGCCGAGATGGGCAGGCTTGCAACTAGCAAGATCCAGGCGAGCTCAAGCTCCATTGAGGCCAACAAGTTCGTAGCTCACTTGATCCCAGTGAGCTCGAGCTCAACTGTGGTCATCGCCGACTAGTCACGATGGGGGAACTCGGAAAATGTAAAGGAAAGAAAAGAGAAAAGCGGAAAAGGAAAATAAAAATAGTTAAAAAATCTAATTTAAAAAAGAAAAGAAAAAAGAGAAAAGAAGTAAAAAAATAATTTAAAATTCGAATTTTTTAAAAATAAAAAATAATTTAAAAATATGATATTAAAATCATTTTCCAATGAAGTGTAAACATCAATCATACATTACCAAATAAATAAATAAAAACTAACCATATTCCTAGAAAATATTTTTATCTTATCATTGAGTTTTTTGCGAAATAAATACACCCTATATTTGATCTTAAGCTTAACCCATTCTCAAATGATCAATTTGATGAGTTCCTCTTGTCTGTCAAGAAGAATTGCCGAAACGAGTCAAAAGAAGACTAAAAAAGAACATTTCATACATTGTTTGAACTCGACTTGAATTGTTCGACAAAAAGAAAATTTGACTTGAATTGTGGACATCAATGTGCAACAATGTCTCCTGTACAGGCAGCACAGTGCAATTTTCATAAGTTGTACCTTCCAGGTGGTAGCTCCAAGAGACATCCAATTCGTCTCCAAGTACTTTAAAGACTCCATGCTGTTGCGGC
This sequence comes from Eucalyptus shirleyi, assembly GCA_017140165.1. Classification (NCBI taxonomy): domain Eukaryota; kingdom Viridiplantae; phylum Streptophyta; class Magnoliopsida; order Myrtales; family Myrtaceae; genus Eucalyptus; species Eucalyptus shirleyi. The sequence goes on along the minus strand of CM029452.1, from coordinate 10,411,851 downwards.
CTTCCATGGCTCTTGGCTTAGGACAGACTTTTAGTTCAACACACCTAAGCTTCTTCAACTTGCATAGATTAGGTAATCTTTCAATTGAATCACAGTAGGAAAATGTTGAGTGCAACAAAGATCCCGATCACCACAAACCTTGAATCTCAACAAGTCTTTTCAATTGAGATGTCCCCAAGGATTGTAGCCCGACGGACCAGGTGTCCTCATGAGATATTCGCACCTAGTAATTTGTAGTTCCCTCAACTTCACCAAGCCTTTCAAAATAGGAAAGTGCCAAGCATTCATTGATAATGAGAGTTGACAAGCTTTCAAGTTCATTTGAAATATGTGGCAGTGTTGGGACAACATCAAGTTTTGATGTCGACAAACTACAATGGTGCTGCCATGGTTAGAAATGTTCCTCCAACTTGGACCTCTTCGGAAAAGATAAGATTCACAAGAGTTGCACTCAATTTCAACATGAATCTTAATAGTTAAGCTAATTGTGTTGTGACCATCAACTTCAAGTTCTTCGAAGCTCGTGATCCATAACTATTATAATTATATTTTAATTGATCATGTCTCATCATTCGAATCTAAACATTAGTGAATTATTTCTAGTATAGAAGAAATATTCTTCAAACCTTCCTATGAGTTAAAAGAAAAGAAAAGAAGTGGGACTCAGCTCCCCAGTTTAAAACTTTATGCTGCCCAAATCGACTTCAAATAGAAATTGAGATTAAAAAATCAAGGGCGGCAGCTAAAATACTTTCAAAAAATTGTGATATAAAATCATGATCACAAGACAGATATCATTCACAAATCAAGAATTTTTTTATAAGGAAAACTTAAGAGTTTTTCACTTTATATTAGGTCAGCTTTATTCCAAGAAAACTAAGCGGCACCTATCTTTTAAATCTAAGAGGTTGCTAAAAAAAAAGTTCACTTGAGCAATATAACCTTTTTGAAAACATTTCTAACAAGTGATACGCATCATGGCACTTGTGGTGGGAGTTTTAGTATTTAAATGATCAATTGAAAGTTATGACACTTAAATGAATTTTTTTAAAAAAAGTTAAGTCCTTTAAGTGAAAATATTTTTAAAAGTCATGAATCTCAATTAATCAAAAAAATCATGACACTCAAGTAACCATTGTACAAAAATTACATCACTTGTCTTATTCTCATCTAGGCTAACTTCTATAAGAAGTTGTGTTAGAGTTGGAAAGCGTTTGAATCAAGATATGCACTATTCAATAAACAACGACACTCTTCAAGTTGCATAAGAGTTGAAGCTAGCAGATAATTGCCTAAAGATAGCACCAGCAAAGTCATCTTGTCATTCTCACCGATCTTGTATATTACAACAAAGCATATCCTTTCAATTTCGGCATTTAATAGTTTTCACTGTGCCTTCTTTATGATCATTCAATACGACCAGATGATCGGTAATGAACCTATGTTTGACCTTCAGCTCAACCCGAAGCTCACTCACGATCAATTTGATGAGTTCGCCGGGTTGTCTGTCGAGAAGAATTGCCAAAACAAGTCAATGAAGAACTATAAAATAACATTTTAATACAACTTCCAAAAAATATGGTATTTGAACTTAAACTATTGAAACTCAATGTGCAATAATGAAATAATTCACGCTTCTCCCTGCAAACTCCAAATCCATACGTGTATCTCCCTCCCTAACACGTGCCAACAGCACGTCCACCATCGTTGTTCTAATGCTGCTGCTGCTCTCTCTCTCTCTCTAAACCGCAAAGGAGGAAGAAGATAGAACCAAGTGATGTTAATAGTTAACCAGGGTGGAGTTAAAGTTTACTGTTCGGCCATCGTCGGTCGCTTGGCAACTATTAAAGCTTGTGTTATTCAACCTGATGGTGCGCATGGGCAGTACGACTTTATTTACGTGAAGGCTCCTACCCAACTCCACCGAACCATGCCATCTGTCTTTTCTTTTACTTAGATGCTCTTTACGACAATTGATATGTGAAAAGCATATGAAAATGTTCAGCTCCCCACATCAATTGTAGAGAAGATAGGTGTTGTGTCTCTATAACGCCCAATTTATTTGATGAAATGTAATAAAGATAAGATCCTTTAGAACCGTGCTCAATTTCCCCATCAATCTTAAGATGATTATGCTACACAACCATCAACCACAAGTTCTTCCAAGCCGGTGATCCAAAATGTTATCATTAGATTTTAATTGACCAATGCTTCATCATTTGAATGTAAACTTTTATGGAACTAGTTTTTCATTCCCAACATCTCAATACTTTTTTTTTCAAATGAATAAACATGAATAAGGTGCAATTAAGGTTAGAGTTTAAATAACTAATATTTTCTAGTATAGAAGAAATTCTCACCAAACTTTCCCAGGAATTAAAGGAAAAAAAAAAACAAAGACAAGGGACTAAGCTCTCAAGTTTAGATCATTAAGCTGCTAAAACCAACTGTGAATAGAAACTAAGATGAAAAACATAAAGTGTGGCAACTTGCCCATTTTCAAAAGAATGTAATATAAAAGGTAAATTTATCATAAGTGTACTAATAAAAACTGTTTATCTCCGATAATTATCCGATGTGTATGAAATAGAGGGACGGCCTATAAGATGAAGATTTGTCGAATGCTTAAAGAGACCTAGGCACTCCATTAATATTTAAGAGATACTGATCTATTCATATTGTGAACATGCATAAGCTTTGAGCTACATGTACATCTCTATTAAGAGAAATTGGGGGCGCATAAAAGACGGCCTTTCATTAATATTTAAGAGATACTGATCTATTCATATTGTGAACATGCATAGCCTGATTGCATTAATTGACTACACCTCGTCAACAATTTAATGATCCTCTTTCTAATTCTCTGCAAACTCCAAATCATTGCGTCTCTCTCCTTCCCTAACAAGTACTGACCATGCATGTCCACAATCATTGCGCTGATGCCGCTGTTCTCTCTCTCTCTCTCTCTCTCTCTCTCTAAAACGTAGGGGAGGAGGAGGATGAGCAGGAGGACAAAACAAAGTGAGGTTAAGAGTTTAATCGGGGAGTTAATTGCTTTTTGGCCATCGTGGATCACATTGCAATTATTGAAGATTCATGTTATCCCAACCTCATGATGCATACAGGCAGTATGACTTTATGCATTGTGGATCATGTTGCGATTATTAAAGCTTCTTGCTTTCTCAACCTCACGCCGAGGGACCCAGCTCCACCATACTATCCTCTCTCTCTCTCTCTCTATCTAAACGTTGTCTTGTCTAGCTTTGACTTAATATGTGCAATAGCCATATATGATTATATATTTGGTCGTAACTTCCCTCTCACATTTGTGAAAATCCCAGCACGTGTTATTGAGCATCCCGTGATCTTTGGTCAGAAGCTTGGCAACTCTTACCTTACCGGTATTTTTCTGCATGAACCCTACTAACGTTGGCTTCATTTCGTATTTTTGTTGATGCATGCAAGCTGCCTGCACTTACCTCGCATAAGGCTTCATCATATCTAGACACGTGATCGTTAACCATTAATACAATTGTAAAGGATAATATGTGTGTATTTGTAAATAAAATAAAATAAAAACCAAGAATCATGTACGTATCAATTGCTTGGATATCCTAATAAATGAATAACTTGATTCTAGTTATATCTTTTTTAAGTTGTATTTCTCTGATGTATTCATATTCGTATTTCAGCGTATCGTCCTATCATCTTTACGCAACATTTACAGAATTTCCAAAAGAGCAAATGCCTCCATGTGATCACGCTTCATTGAAAACAATAGGGCCCACTCCGCCATTTCTTTTGTACTGAAAATGACTTCAGGCCCTGCCAGCTAAAAATTACGAGAGCAATGCTTGGCTCTAGCAAATCAGCGGCAGCCAAATTCCAAATTTCGATTCAGAAAAATGCACTCCAATCTCAGTCACTTCACGAGCTCTTTAAGCGTCGGCCTTAATAAAGTTGGACGATAATAGAGTCCACTTAGTGCAATAATGATTTCTCCTGTTGTACTATATGGCCACTACCAGCGTTGGCCAAGATGCTTTTCTTATCAAGAGATTATATTATTTTCCTTGTAAAAGCATCTTGCATGCAATAAGTCTGCAATGGCCTAAGGCTAACTTTGGAAAAATGTCGTCACAAGTTCCCTTTTTTATTTCTTAATCTAATTTAATTAAAGGAATATGCATAGGTTCTGACCTACATGCACAACTCCATTGAGAGAAATTGAAGGTTCATGGAAGATGACTTTTTCATTTTTTTGTGTAGAAGTTACAAATTAAGTTACAATTATGATCATCATTTATTTCTCAAAACCACACTTCAATAGTTCTAAGAAAAACCCAATTTTATTTGATTGATTACATCTCAACAATGAATCCAATGAATACGAACTGTATCTGTTTGTAATTATGTGTTTATGTTAAGGGATCGTTAACTCCATACCAGTGTTGCGTGCACTCGATAATGTTAGCCTCTTTCATGGATTATATGGATCTCTCTCTGTCTAATCTCTCTTTGCCAATAACCTGCACGTAACGACTTTCTTTCAAATTCTCTGCAAAAAAATAAGTAACGTAACAATTCACAGGGCCGATGCATCTCATTGCCAAATTCGAAGTCCTTACGTGTCTTCCCCTCCCTGACACGTCCATCATCGTTTCTCTGATGCTCCCCTGTCTCTCTCTCTCTCTCTCTCTCTCTCTCTCTCTCTCTATAAAACGCGCAGGAGGGTGAAGACAGAACAAAATGAGGATAAGAATTAACCAGGGTGTAGTTAAGTTTGCTTTTAGGCTATCGTCGGTCACTTGACAATTATTATAGCTTCATGTTATGTCAATCTCATTCATACTGCAGATGGGCAGTACGAGTTCGATGCATCGTGGGTCACATTGCAAAAGATATTTTTCCTCTAAAAAGTGGGAGGAAAGGATGTTAGATGTAAATTGCGCAACCCCAAGATCTCCATAACCAGAACAATAACATGCATAATTGAGTAGAAAGATTAACGCACCTATTTTGGGATCTATCGAACATAAAGCGGAAACAAAAAAAGGATTACCCACATATATCAATGGGATCCACGCATCAAGTCATTCTCCTCTATTGCCCTCCGTATCACTGGCTCAATGAGGCGGCCCCCTCACGTTTAGCGTTAGGTAAACGCCCCTTAGGTGATGATACATGTGAGAATTAGGGTTAGAGGAGAGACTTGAGCACTATTTATAGAGTTTCCAGCCAGTCCCCCTCATTACGGGCCAGGCTCAACTCGGCCCACACTAGCCAGCCCATATTAGACTAATTAAGAAACCTTTAGATCAACCCTGTTTTACGGTAACCGTAAAAACAGTAAATTACAATATCAATTAATTTAGTCCACATTAGGAAAACTCTTACATTCTCCCACTTAGACTATATTAATTGAAATCATACCGTATGTGCGCACATTTGGTCCAGAGATAATTCTTAATAGTCAATCCTATCCCATAAAGTCTTAAACACCGAATCATGGCGGTAACTGCGTGTATACACACAGAGCCTTCCATGGTCGCGAATGTTCTCAACTTTATTGATATGGATTCAATATGTAGTGTGTCAAATGGATAACGTCTCTCATAGAGAGATCCCATTTGTCAGTCACCATTCTCTTATCTTAGGTGTCACAAAAACTTGTGCCACAAGAGAATGTTTTATGGTTCCCATGAACCCACATATGTATTGTCCTTATGATTAACCTTTCTTTATGTATCACAGACATATGCACAATGCTAATAACCGGATGCCCGGATGCCCCTAGCCTTCACTCAAGGTCTATACAATCCCTTGAGACTTTATCAATATGTATTTAGCATAATAACAACACATTAAAAATATTTTATTGAATGCAAAAGTTGATACATATCAAACCGTTACTAAGTGTGATGAACCACAGATGTGAACTTTATCAGATTAAAACCAAAATAGCTCCCACTAAACAACAGTATCTGAAAATACTCATAGGCTCATGTTAACGATATGTTACTAAAATACACATGGACGTAGGCATTTAGTTAGTGGATCTGCAACCATATCATCTGTGAAAATATGTTATATTATAAGTCACATTTCTGTACCGTTTCTTTATGGTCAAAAATATCTAACCATCATATATTTAGACCCCTTGAGACCTCTGTAGTAAATAAATAATACTACAAATTTTTTATCTCAATACAATCGTATGGATCTATCCATCAAGTTAAAACGATCAATTCCGTCATGAGGTTTTGGAGCCTAATAGCCCAAGTAACAACCTAAAAGAATGTTACTAACACTGCATACATAGTAGAAGATATCAAAGAACTTTATTTACTGCACTTCCTACTAACATAAATCTGTATTCCGTTATTGATTGCATGTCATCGGAACAGCCAGCAAAGTTTACATCTAAATACTCTACTAACTGCAAAAATTGAACATGTCTATAAATTAGCATATAATTTCTTGTCTTCTTTAAGTACCTTAAAACCTTCTTGACAGCAACCCGGTGATCATGTCCTGGATTTAACCGATATCTGCCTAGAAGTCCCGTCACAAAGACAACATTTAGTCTAGTGCAAATTCGAGCATACATTATACTTTTAAGTGCACTGACATAAGGTACACCATTTAATTAGATTTTCTCAATATCTAAATAAGGACAATGTGATAGATTTAGTCCATCACCCTTAACAACAGGAGCAATTCCTGGCTTGCAATGATGTATATTGAATATTTCTAATATACAATCAGCAAATGTCCTCCAAGAAAATCTAATATAATATGGCAAAAACAATCCTTAACAAAGGATATAAGATGTCTCAATGTCACAACTTGTAAGCAAAACATCATGTACATAAAGTATGAGAAAAAATAAATTTCCTCCCACTGACTTTGCAGTATATTGAATTACTTTGTTCCCAATTGAATAAAATAACAACACTATGAAACTTTAATAATATTGTCTGGAAACTTGCTTAAGACTATAAATTAGAACTTTTCAGTCTATACATAAGTTTACTTAAATCTGCTGCAAAATTATCCAGTTGCACAATATATATTTTGTATCTATTTGGCGTAACTTTATATCAAAATATATTATTAATGCCACGTTCACTCTGAAAGAATATTTAAAGAAATAATTATTTCTTCACTATAAACAATCCACCCTTCTTTCAGAATTAAAACTTTAATTACCAATTTGGCTTTAAATTCCACAATCTTTCTTTGAAATTCTTTTAATTTTGTACGTCAATTTGCAACTAATGAACTTGTAATCTTTAGGCAAATAAGTTAGTTTCCAAACACTATGATGTTTCATAGATTGTATATCGCATTTTATGGTATCTAATCACATACTTGATTGAGAATAAGAAACGACATTTATAAATATGTCATTACATCAATCATATAGTGGATATTGTAATCATACTCTCACAAATAGACTATATAGTCTGATGGTATAACTGATCATCTTTCCTTAACAAATCTCCTTAATAAAGCTGCAACCACTTCATTCTGCACTTGAGAGGTTTAGGAAATTTCATTATAAACTATATCAATAATAGTACCTTGAATCTCAACAAGTTTAGTCTATGGTACAGGAGATTCCATAATTATCTGTATAGGTAAAGACAAAAATATAGTAACCTCCATCATACTATTATCTTTAATAGTCTGAGAGCAATTATCCTCTACAATTACGTCAATTTTTAAAATTTTTAAAGTATGTGATTTCATAATTCTTGTTCCTTCTTTAGGGTTATAAAATCAATACCCATTTTGTATATGAAAAAATTGCTTTCATAATTTCAGCCCACAAAAGACCAGATAAATTAGTCTTACTAATCATACTCATCACCATGTTCAATATGGTGCATTTATGTCTTTCGACCAAATCTTTTTATCAGAATTTTCAGGTATAGTAATTAAATTACCACCCCAAAATCTACCAAGTATTTGACAAATGACCCTTTAAGTTATTTCGCATTGTCATACTTGTCAAAATACTAACGGCCACTGTTAAACCTGACAACCTTTTAAGACATTTATCTTGATCATTTTCCTTAAATAAATTAAAAAAAAAAAACTTTTGGAAACAACCTTTTAATCATATACGAGATGTATATGTCATTAGGACTTAAACATAATTTTTGCAAATGTGTTCTAATTTCAATATCAAACAAGACATAATTTCAAGCAACTAAGGCTTCCATCATCTTATAGCAGTGCAGTCCGCAGGCAAACCTCTTTTCAAGTATTCCAGAATGGAACGCTTCATGGACAGTAAGCAAATTCAATTGCTCTTTTCTCAAGCAACAAATCATATGTCCACAACTTAAAATTTGAAGTAGTAAAAACTTCAATGATGACGGAATTATCATTTACAGAAAATGTGACTGAAAAACAAGCAGTATATAATTAGCATCATGTGAGCATTGTGTAACTTGACATACAAGTACACATCCATAGAGTTACATGCAAAGTCACATAATCACCTTTGGGCAGAATACATGACATGCAGTTGTACACTCCCCACATGATAAGGGTTACGAGAATACGTTCCAATTCTTCGTGAATTCATCACCTTTGGGCATATGAATCACTAGAATCAGTCACTCCTCCACCACACTATTATGTATCCCTTCATGAACTAATACACAATCACTTCCTTTGGGAGTATGATTACGCATTAGACTAAAAGACATCCCAATCATCATACGAGACCGAAATTTCTCAAACCCAATCAATTGTGCCACTTTGGCGGTCACTACTCAATTGAATCATTGAAATTCTCTCATACCGGGGATATAAGCTTTACTCCTCACATACACCATATATATGTGATTTTAACTTTAGTGATAGGAGCATCATATCACCAAAATCACATATCATGCTAATTACATTGCTTTATTTATTAATAAAAAATTAATCATACATATATATATATATATATATTGATCATAGTAACACAAGAAATTTCTCATAACAGAGAATAAAATATCTCTTATGCATCCCAATTACATATTACCATAACAACATAAAAAGAATGATGATCTATAATATCTCTCACAAATTAATATCAATAGTAATACAGGGTGCACCAAATCGACAAGCTTGACAGCTGATCCATTATCACTCATGAATTTCATACGGCAAAACATAACTCCAAAGCCAACAACTGATTTATTAATCAATTTTAGGTAACAAATATCATTACTTCAACCAGTGGCCTATAAATTGAGTCAAATCACAAAACTAAATATCTAAACTATAACAGTAGATACTATTGCTCTGCATGAATATTGTCATACTCCTTAACCATAAAAATATTCAACTTGATAGACATTAACAAGTGACTAGATGAGTTCATGTATAATATGCAGTAACTTAATCGACATGCATTACCCACATACAACAGATATGTTAATCAGTACAATCAGTTTGGTCACGAGTTCTTAAGACGTCCATCATTCAAAAATTACTTGCGTGTCAAGGAGTATGCTTGAGCAACAAAAATTTCATGACTTTTACTGTTTCTCATTATCTCAAGATATATTCAATTACTATCTCATAATGATTGTATGTGATAATATACCTATAACCCAACACTTGTATTTCCAAAATCACAGAAAAATACAAGGAAAAATACGCAAAAATTCATTTAAAATACACGTATTTAGGGTTTCATATGCAATTTTACATCAATAAAACCATCAAACGTATAAAATAAATATACCACGAGATAGGAAATTACCATACGAGTTCAACACCGCTAGCCACGCGCCAATCAGAGTCTCCACGCGCCTACACGCGTGGCGCGCGTTTGACGCCCAGGCGGCGCATGGCCGCGCGTGGAGGCACGTGCGGCATCCTCCGGCGACGCGCCGCCAACCTTCTTGCTCGTCTCGTCAAGCCCAATCCGAATTTGTGATTTAATTTAATTTTTATTGAACAAAAAGTCTCGAAAATCACAAATTATGGCAAGATTCGTACTAATTATGGCTAATCCGTACAAATTAGGGCAAAAACTTTATGCGTTCAAATTCTAGGATTGTGGCTACTCTGATACCACACATTGGACGCAAATTGTGCAACCCTAGGATCTCCATAACTAGAATAAGAACATGCATAATTGAGTAGAAAGATTAACGCACATGGATCCATCGAACATAAAGCGGAAGCAGAAAAGGGATTACCCACATATTAAGGGAATCCACGCATCAAGTCCTTCTCCTCTATTATCCTCTGTATCACTGGCTCAATGAGGTGGCCCCCTCACGTGTAGCATTAGGTAAACGCCCCTTAGGTAAGGATACATGTGAGAATTAGGGTTAAAGGAGAGACTTGAGCACTATTTATAGAGTTTCCAGCCAGTCCCCCTCATTACGGGCCAGGCTCAACTCGACCCACACTAGCCAGCCCATATTAGACTAATTAAGAAACCTTCTATCTCTCTTTAGACCAATTCTGTTTTATGGTAACCATAAAAACAGTAAATTACAATATCAATTAATTTATTCCACATTAGGAAAACTCTTACAAATGAGGGAAATGCAAAATGAGTTCCCTGTTTTCAATTGAAATGTAAAATTCGGGTTCTGTCCAACTATTCCCCGCAAGTGCTACCTACTACCTGTCATGGCACTTGTGATATGGGAGTTATAGAATTTAAATAACCAATTAAAAATTATGATACTTCGATTAAAAAAAACTAAAAAATTAGGTCACTCAAGTGAATATTTTTTTTAAAAAATCGTGATACTCAATTAATAAAAAAATCATGACATTCGAATAATTGCCATACAAAAGTTACATTGATTATTGTATTCTTATCTCGATTAACTTCTATTAGAATTGGAAAGCGTTTGAATCAAGATATGCACTATTCAATGGCCAATTACACTCTTCGAGTTGCACAAGAGTTGAAGCTAGCAGATAATGATAGGACAACCAAAATCATCTTGCAATTGCCACCAATGCTATATATTACAACAAAGCGATGTCTTCATTATGCCTTCTTCTTGATCATTCAATATGACCAAATGATCAATAATGAACTTATGTTTGACCTTCAGCTTAACCTGAAACTCACGAACGATCAATTTGATGAGTTCCCCGCGTCTGTCTATCGAGAAGAATTGCCAAAACAAGTCAAATGAAGAACTATAAAATAACATTTTAATACAACTTCCAAGAAAATATGGTATTTGAACTTAAACTATGGAATGTCAATGTGCAATAATAACTCCTGTACATGTGGTGCAGTGCAATTTTGCACACTGCTTCGAGTATTATGGTCGGGTAATATTAAGCTCTACCCACTCTTAGAAGAATCTGATTATTTTATCTATAAGTTTTTTCCGTTATTGAACCCAAATTTCCCCTCACTCCTACATAAATTGTCATACCATACAAACAACCATTATTGAAAATTTGTAATTGTTTGTGCGGTATGGCAATTGTGCAGAAATCATGACACTGAATTTGAGCTCGATAAGATACAACGGGGGATTGGTTCTTCACGTGACCTTAGAAGGCTGGATAAAACGTGCAATAAGTTGTTCGGCTAATTAACTTGTTATCATAACTAGAGTTGTCTATAATATGTGATCGTTGTTTTGCAAAACAGGGTGACATCCACTCAACTAAATATTCGTAGATTTCTGGAAACTAGGGAACCGGGATACGACATATGGTAACTAAGAGGCCATATTGCAGTAAGCTTAAATCTTGTGGCTCAACAGTCAATATCAATTAACACTATACAGGCCACCTCGATTAACCAAATTATATCTCATCCCGAGTCAAGTCATTTCTATAGAGTTCGGTTTGAAGCTTAAAATCATTAGGCTCAGCGTCCTACATAATAGGAGAATATCTTTCTTTTTACCTATTATGACGTTGGTTCTACGCATAGACAATTTAAAAGATTGATAAAATATTAGAAAATTGACTATTTCGGACGTTAGACATTCACGTCATTGATTTACAATTAAAATTGACTGAGATGACTACACTAAGAAATCATTAAAAGATTTTAGATTAATTAGACATAAAAGAAATGTTTATGACTGAACTGACCGTCATACAATAGGTGTCGGACTTTTTGAGCAATTATCCCCATTATTAACAATGACAACAACAACAACAGGAACAACAACCACCACCACCAAAGAACCATTGCCTAATTTTCTTACCATCGATCACTAATTTAATTCAAGGACAAACATGTTGTCAAATATTAATCCCAAGAATTGATAGATATGTCTATAGATGAATCTCTTCCACTGAGTTGCATACACATTAACCATATTGTACTTCTGCTTCTGATACTTTCTGTTCATACGATGAATAAAACTTGCTTGATTATTAATGTTCAAATTATGATCAACCATCAAACTGACGAGGTACCTCATAAGGAATCAATCTTCACAAAGAGACATCTAATCCGTCTCTCTTTTGGTCGATCTTGACAACATGGGTGGCACATTTCGAGAGATCTACAACCTTCGGTCTGCAAGAAGACCCTAGGCTACTGCAGCTGTCCATGGCTCTTGGCTTAGCATAACCCCTCGGTTCAACACACCTAAGCTTCTTCAGCTTGCATAGCTTAGGTAATCTTTCAATTGAATCACAGTAGGAAACTGTTAGGTGCAACAAAGATCTCAATGCCCGCAAACCTTGAATCTCAACAAGTCTTTCTAATTGAGAGGCTTCAGGGATTGTAGCACAACAAATTTAGTGTCCTTATGAGGCATTTGCACCTAGTAATTCGTAGTTTCCTCAACTTCACCAAGCCTTTCAAAACAAGAAAGTGCCGAGCATTCATCGATAATGAGAGTTGACAAGTTTTCAACTTTGTTTGAAATATGTGGCAGTACCGCGACAAAATGAAATTTTGATGTCGACAAACTAGAATGGTGTTGCCGGGGTGAGAAATGTTCCTCCAACTTGCACCTCTCCGGGAAAGATAAGATCCACAACAGTTGCACTCAATTTCCATATAAATCTTAATATATAAGCTAATTATGCAGTGACCATCAACTCCAAGACCTTTGACCCTCGTGACCCATAACTTTTATAATTAGATTTTAATTGATCACGCGTCATCATTTGAATCTAAACTTTAACAAAAAATTTCTAGCGTAGAAAATATTTTCAAAACCTTTCCCATGAGCTTAAAAAAAATAGAGAAAAAAAAAGTGGGGCTGAGCTCCCAAGTTTAGAACATTAAGCTGCCAAAATCGACTTCGAATATAAATTTAGATTAAAAAATCAAGGGTGGCAACTAAAATATTATCAAAAGAATGTGATATAAATCCATGATCACAATGATATATATCATTTACAAACTCAATAATTTTTTATAAGGAAAAATTAACAGTTTTCACTTTAAATTATGTCAGCTTTCTTCCAAGAAAACTAAGCGGCTCCGATCTTTTAAATCTAAGAGGTTGCTCAAATGTTAATTGTGAATGAATCACCAAATTTGTGCATTTACTTAGGGCCACCTTTGGGAGCATAGGCATGTATCTCCGATGATCATTGATGTGTGTGGGACAAAAAGACCATCATACTTGATGAGGATTAACTTGACAAGGATTATTAGTGTTAAAAGAATTCTAGACACTCTATTGATATTTAAAAGACACCTATCTATTAATTTTGTAAATATGCATTGAGCTATGCACACAGCTCCATTGGAACACTGAAGGATCGCGAAAGATGCCTTTTCATTTAATTTTATAAAAATCAATAAGCATAATTATTATTTATTTTTGAGAACCTCAATTTAACGGATCTAAAAAGACCCACTCCACCATTTCTTTTGGAACTAAAATCGCCTTCGGACCCCACCACTTGTGAAATGCGGGAATTATTCAGCTATCACTGTCACCGTCCATCAATCATTTCTTACGTGCTCAGCTCTGGCTGTCAGCAGCCCCGAGGCCCCAATCTCTATAAGTCCAAAATCCGATTCCAACTTCAGTCACTTCATGAGCTCTTTTAAGTATCAGCTTTAATAAAGTTGGACAATAATAGAGTCTGCTTTCTGCAATAATACTTTCTACTGTTGTACCATGTAAAGATCACCAATTTTGACCAAAATGCTTTTCTCGTCTGCTTTTCTTCAGTAAAGGTTTGTATCATTTTCATGCAAACGCATCTTGCGGCGCAGCAGTGCTTGCGTGATTGTACTGTCATAGCATGTTAAAGTCTGTAATGCCCTAGTTATATAAGGCTAACTTAGAAAAATTATAGTGTCATTACTTTTTTTTTTTATATAACTTAAAAGCTATAAAACTTCTAACAAATATTCACTTTAGCACTATAATTTTTTCGAAAATGCTCCCCAAAAGTGCCACACATTATGACACTTGTTTGTGGGAGTTGTAGTATTTAAATGATCAATCGAAAGTTGTGACACTAAAGTGAAATTTTTTTAGAAGTTAAGTTGTTTAAATGAATTTTTTTTTTTAATTCATGACACTAAATTAATCGACAAAAAATTATGACACTCAAGTAATTGTTATATAAAAGGAATGGGGGCTTAGCTCCCAAGTTTAGACCATTGAGCTACCAAAACCAACTTCGAATAGAAATTGAGATGATAAAATTAATCGTGTCAACTTGCCCATTTTCAAAAGAATATAATATAAAAGGTAAATTTATTATAAGTATATTGATATAAACTATTTGTCTTTAGTAATTATCGGATGTGTATGAAATGGAGGGACCCTACATCTGATGGAGATTCATGGGAGACCTAGGCCATCCATTAATATTTAAGAGACACAAATCTATTAATTTTGTGAACATGCATAGGCTTTGAGCTACATACTCAACTCCATTGAGAGAAATTGAAGGTCCATGGAAGCGGCCTTTTCATTTTTCTTTTCTATAGAAATTGCTAATTATGCTTGTCATTTATTTCTCAAAACCTCACTTTAATAGTTCTAAAGAACACCCGATTCCATTGATTTATTATACCTCGTTAACAACTTAATGACCCTCTTTCCGGTTCTCTGTAAAATCCAAATCCTTGAGTGTCTCTCTCCTTCCCTAACATGTATCCACCACACACGTCCACGACCATTGCTCTCTGGTGCTGCTGCTCTCTCTCTCTCTCTCTAAATCGCAAGGGAGGAGGAGGAGGACAAAACAAAGTGAGGTTAAGAGTTTAACCGGGGTGGGGTTAAGCTGCTTTTTGGCCATAGTGGATCACGTCGCAATTATTGAAGGTTCGTGTCATGTCAACCTCTTGATGCATACGGACAGTACAACTTTATACATTGTGGATCGTGTTGCAATTATTAAAGCTTCAGGCTTTTTCAACATCACGTCAAGGGACCCCACTCCACCGTACTATCCTTTCTCTCTCTGTCTAAACGTTGTAGCCGCTAGCTTCGACTTAATATGTGCAAAGCCACATGTGATTATACGTTTGGTCCCAAATTCGTAAAAATTGTTTTACGAATAAGAGCGAAAAATATTCTAAAAAAAAAAATCTCTTAATTCGGTTAATCATCCTAACCAAAAGAAAAAGAAAAAATATTCAATCGATCACCCAAAACAGAAACTACTTTAAACGATAGGAAAGCATACTTATAAGTATGACCGAAAAAATCTAATAACTTGATATAATCAAATAGTAATTGTGCAGGTATAGTTGTTTTAGTGTTGCAATAGGAGTTGCTATTCTATCAACTAGGACCTAACAAAAATTTCTAGTTAAAAAGGTATGATGTTCAATTTCTATATTGAAAACTAGGTAACGTAAACAATTAAAAGATATTGATCAATGAAAGAAATTAAAAGAACCTCTGGCTCCTACGTAAAACATCTCCATGCACCATTGTTGACGATCAATACGTTGTCTTATTCATCCACTTTTGTTCTTTGTGCAAACCATCTAACATCTCGTCTTTACTTCTTCGTTCTTGGTATAGCTTGATGGGCCTGACAAAAACAAGCTATAATCTCTAGTGCAAAACATAATTTGAGCTTCGAATATTACTAATATTATTAATGTTTCTTTGAGGAACGTCTACTAATGCAACTATAGTCAGGTCAATATATATTTTCAATGAGGACATTGACATTTGTGGGAGAATTTTTACATTTTGAGTTTCACATCAAGCGAAAGATGTTTACAGACAAGGAGCTTCTCCAAATGTTTGCTACCTTGATTTTTCTTCTGAGGGCAAGACCCGTATATATAAAACCGAATGGAGCCATTCCGTAGAATGAAGCGGGTTTCAGGAATTGAGGGAAAAGAAGTGAGTAAAATAAAAGATTCAAGTAATACAAAGAGGATGGTACAGAAAGATTTTCCTGTGGGGGCCACAGGATTTTTTATCTGGAAAGTGGGGGGAAAGGGCGGATTGCAAAATGAGTTCCTTTTCCCTTGAAAATACAAGCTCAGTGGGGCCATAACACATTGCATTTTCTGGAACCTTGTTCGTTTTGAGATGAGACACGTGACAGGTGTCTGAATTACCGTGAAGGATAGAAGACAGGGAGGACACGGATTGGATGGGGAGATGCAAAGTGTGGATAGATGTCCGAATAAGATTGGTCGAGGGTCCTAAAACGTCAACGAAGCTGTCACTGACAATTTTCGGTGAAGGATAGAAAGGACACAGAGTGACTGCGAGATGGGAAATTTTACAAATGTCCGATGGGTTGAGGTTCCGAAATTATCTGCGAGGCTGTCGATAACATTTTCAGTGAAAGACAGGAGATACTGAAGGAGGGACATAAAGAGAATGCAAGATAGGAAATGTGATTTGATGTTCGAATGAGATGGATTGGAGCTCCAAAAATATCTATGAAGGTGTCGGCAACACTCTTTTTTAGTGAAGGGTCGTCGACTAGTAGAAAATGTTCGAATATCTGTGCATGAGCTCAGATAGATTTTAGCTAGGATGGCCAACGGGCCGGGCCACTTTGGACCTATGCTCTTGCGTCACATGTACCCCAAAAAAGAACAGCCAGCCTCGAGCACTTTGGTGCCGAATGCTAGTGAGGTGAATGAATATCCCAGCAAGGATGACGGGAATTGCATTTGAAAAATTTGAGGAAGACAATGTCGACCTTCTAGGTGATGGAAGGCCAAAGTATCATGTTTTCCTATTCTTTCTACAGTGGAACATGACATGCTCACTCTATCAACGTGAACTGTACCATCAAAATCCACCTTCACTACCAACAGATGGATTATTAGAGATAGTAGGCGAAAGGTTGAGTTACAAGAATGTGGATTGTTTGCATCTCTTGGCCTGTCCTCAGTTCGGGCAGGTTGTACATTGCGTCTCTAATCATTTACAACATCCTCATAATCACTACAAAAAAAAGAAAAAAAAAAGAAAAAATGCGTCCATTGATAATGCTTGACCTCTAAGAATCCAAAATTATTAAAAAAAAAAAATTCTCCCAAATCCTATGCTCTGCTAACTAAAAACAAGTGAGGCACTCCACCATTTCTTTAATTCTTTGTACTAAAATTACCTTTGAGCCACACTGCCTACAAGATAAACATTTTATTCAGCTATTCCACACTATCATTCTCTACATAAGCTAATTATCAACATTTAATTTATTGTTATGACTTGATTGTTGCAATTTCGCATCGATTGTAACTTCATGTGCTGAAATACCAAATAAAGCTTATACTTATTCAAGACAAGAAAATATATAATTGGAAGCAAATGAAATTTCAAGGGGCAAATGCTCAACGCCAACTACTCCACCATATATTTGCCTTTTGTCCGGTATGGAGACAAAATTGTCTATCATTATTGTTATTGTTGAAAAAGGTTATTGTTAACTATGCTATTGCGTGTGAAGGAAATTGTCTTGACGTCATGGTGGAAGTGGAAATTCGTCGAAGTGGAGTCACAGCCCTCCATCGAGGGGCATCAAATGGCGACTCAAATGTTTTTGCTAGACATTCTATTTGGAGTTTCTCCTACCCCCAACAATCTTTGGCCCCAAACGGGTGAATGTGTTTGCCACAAGATATTGTTCAAATTAATTCCACCAAGTTATTTGCATAATTATCCCAAAACAGATAATAGCTTGGGAAATTAAACTTGCGACCTTTGACTTGCAAATCAAGTCTTGGGCCACTTTATAAACATTAGTTTTATTAAACCTATGTTATTTTCAACATATTTATTCATTTCTTTTGCTTTTTCCTTGACTCTTTGCCATGTATAATCATTTCTTCACTTTGAAAACTTCAGATAAATAGAAAAGGAATCCTCAAGCAAGAAAAACAAAACACGAAAGAATCTTCCACTATAAAAAGCCATCTCTTTCTCTTCCCTTGTACCAATCTTTGTTTAATCTTCCATTCTGATTTCTAGGACTTCGACCCACCAAATGGGCCAGATTGGAATTGAGGTCCATATTAATCTGAGTCATAAATTAAGTCATTTTAGATGAGTCAACATTACGTCAACACATACCTAATTCTATTCCATTGGATTGTCGCATATCTTTGGCTTGTTTCTTCCATTGATCAAGAAACTACTATAACCTTTAGTAAGTTAAGATTTGATGCAACAACACATGCAATGTCTTGTAGTTTGTTCGCAACGGCATGATATTCTTCTTCGAATATTAGGTAAATATTTTCGAAATTGTCGACACCTAAATTTTAGTTGATAAATTAAAAATGCATTTTTTTTGTAAAAAAGAGCATAAAAACAATGAATGGTAGTAAAAAGAACAAAAAAAGAGAATAATAAAAAGATAAAAATAAATAACAAATAAAAAAGCCAGTTGGCGTGGCCCACAAGAGCAAACCCATTGATTTGATCCGCGGCCCAGACCCATCAGCCCCATCAGCGCAACATTTCAGCTTTTTTCCCTAGCCTGGCCTTCTCTTTCCCCTCCTCCGCCCTGCAAGGTGTTGTTGTTGATTTGACCAAAGAAAGGGGTGCTCGCTTTGCCTTGACGCTGAGCTTGAAGTAGACAAAGATTTCTAGTCACGTTCGTTGTCTCCGGCTATCAATGTCTCTGCCAGAGAGACCTTCAGGTGCACCAAATGCAGATCATTCCCCCCGCTGCTCGTTTCCATGAGTTCAAGCTCTAGCTGATGCCATTCCAGTTGCTTTCTTCTTATACGATCGTTTTGCTATCTAAGCGAAACTGCTTTTTGATGATCACGCTAGTATCAAAATAGCACATCAATAATTATCGTTACATGCGATGTGTCAATGATAATCATTCCAGATTGTGTTGTTTTGTTCTTAGTGTGTTGCAACCTAACCCTCGGGGGAGAGAGAGTTATAACCCAAATTTATCTAACCGATTCCAGAAATTTAGTGGTAGTGTCAATTTCGGGCCGACAACATTTCATTGACTTGAGCTCTCCCAAATTTATACCCCACATGATATTGGGTGTTCAAATTTTAAATCAATTAAATCTACACAAATTTTGACAAATGAGTCATTACTAGCCTTTTTGGTCAGCTAAAACCCAAGTAAGATCCGAGAGGATATCTTCCTCTTTGCAACAAAATATTCTAGACTTGGAGACTTGATTACATTAAGATTAGCACCCTTGATTACGCCATAGCAACCTATCTAAAGGAAATTTTTCCATTTTTGAATTTTCAAATTTTTGAATTTTTAAATATTTTTGATGAATTTTTGGATTTTTAATTTTTAACGATTTTCAAAAATTCTAATTTTTATTGATTTTCTAATTTTCAGAATTTTTTATTTTTTCGAATTTTTTAAATTTGTACCATTTTCTGAATTTGAATTTTTTAAAATTTTTTTCTTTTGTCTTTTTCCTTATTAAGTACTTTTCTACCGCACTCTTCTTCTTCCCCTCTTCTTCCCCGAAGTCATTTTTTCACTCCGAAACTTCATCTTCTTCTCCATTTTTTGAACCCGTACAACTAAATGCCATCTACGGACACCGAAGCTCACACTACTGCACACCATCACCAGATTACATCTCCGTCCGTCGCCGTCTGCCTATCGCCGGCCACAGCCGAACCAAGTTCGGTTTTGCATGGCCATTAACGAATATCAAAAGGTGGGCCGTGAAATCAAGCAAAAACATAGCAAAGAACGAAGAAAGCAGACGTGCGTCAACAACATATGCGTGATCAAACCTCGAACTAAATTTTTAACGTCGCTCGAATAACATGGATTTCGGTGCATCATTCGAGCATTTTGTCCAACACATGTTGTGCAGCTACGAGAGCAGGTTTTTGATTCAGCTTTGACACTATTTTCCAACCAAAACATGACGCGACAGGTTCCATTATCTCGCACGAATATATCTCGCTTTCGCAGGGTTGAGCAGCGAGTATATCGATTAAGATTCATAGGTTCCTTTCTCATCACTCGCTCGCGAGCATTTCTTCGGTGACCGTCACCATACCTTCTCTCCTCCTTGCGTCAGAGACGCTCTTCTCACGAGCGCATGCGCGCGCAAGAAGAAAGAGTGATGGGCTGAGCTTCTTTTTTAGGCTCTGGTGGGCCAAAGAAAAGAAGGAAAATGGGCTAAACCCATGTTTGAATTGAAATTGAGACACTCACATAAGTTCTTCCCTTCTGAATGGGAAGTCCGGTTAAGGGGTGAGCTGAAAATAACCAAGTGGGCTAGACACGCCGCCCACACGAATTCATTTTTCATCATTCATTCATTTTATTTGATCCATTTTTATTCATTATTCTATTTTTATTTTCCTTTATTGTCCTTTATTTTTATCTTTTTATAAATTTTTATATTTTTTTTGGAATAAATGGATATTTAGGACGTCGATAAAAATTCGGATGTCGATAGAACATTTTAGTTGACTCAATCCCTTTGATGCAAAAGAGCTATGCAAGTGAAATTGACTCCAGAGTTCCCTTCTTCCCTTGGAATTGGACTTGAAAATTTTGAAGTCAGACATTTGAGTCTTATTGTTACAGAGAGAGAGCCAGCCTCAATTACTGAGATTTCATTTGCATCTCTTACCTTTGTTGTCTACACTTGGTGTTTGTTTTTGGGAAATTACATGAATTTTTTTTTTCGAAATGATAAACAACTTGAGTCAAAATGCAGGAAACTGAAATCCCAAGCAAATTGAAAGTATAGGTGAAAAATTGAATAGGGAATCCATACTTGTATTGAAATCGACAACGTATTTAGGCTCTGTTCGTTTCACGGAAAATAATCTCAAGAAAAACATTTTTCGGGTTTTCCGGTGTTTATTTCACGGAAAACGAATTCCTCGGGGGAAATATTTTCCATGAAAGGAAAAAAGTCTTCTAAATTAGGAGAAAATATTTTCCACTTTTGAAAAATAGAAAACATTTTCCTCACTTAATCTCTCTTATTCCACACCTCTACAAGTCCTCACTTCCTCCTCCCCTTTCTTCTTCTTCTTTTCTTTTTTTATTCGAATTATTTTTTAATTTTCTTATTCTTTTTTAATTTGAATATTTTTAATTTCCTTTTTCTTTTCTATTTATTTTTTCTTTTTTTCTTTTTCTTTTCTTTGTTTCCCATTTTCTTCTTTCTTGACTAGTCGTTGGCCGTCGTCAAGCGAACCTCGAGCTCGTCGATCATTGGTCGTCACCAAGCGAACCTCAAGCTTGTTGATCTCAAGCTCATGCTTGTTGATCTGGCGAGCCTTAAGTTCGATGCTTGCGCTCGCCAATCTAGGGAGCAGCAAGCCTCGTGCTAGTCAGCGAGCTCGAGGCTCGCCGGTGGCCGATCGTGAGCCATCACTATGGCCGATGGCCGGTCGCAGGCCATCGCTATGGCCGGCAATCGACCAAGAAAGAAGGAGATGGAAAACAAAGAAAAAAAGAAAAATAAAAATGAAAAAAACTAATAATAGATTTTAAAATAATTAAAAATGTTTTTTAAAATATGAAAAATCTATTTTAAAAAATAAAATAAATGAAAAAGAGTATATGGAGGAAAAGATTTTTCTTACCGAATAGTGATAAATATTTTCCACTTCATTTTTAGGTTTCATCCAAACATCGAAAAATAATTACGTTTTCTTGGAAAATGAATTTCTGGAAAGTATTTTCCAAAAAAACCACATTTTCCACAAAACAAACAGAACCTTAGAGAAAACTAAAAGTGAACAATAAAATTTGTGGATGCCGAGTACAAGTTACTTCATTTATCTCAAGTTACTGCTCTATTTAAGATTTCACTAACTATATGAAAAGAATTACCAACAGCAATAGATTTGCCAGAGAAAATTGTTGAGGTCTAACAAATCGGATGCCCTTGGAAGCCAAAGCTTTAAAATGTCGTCTTGCATGTGGTGAACTAGAAAATTATCTTTAGAAGAAATAGATTATTATTTTAATCTACGATTTGAGTGCGCGTATGGCCTTGGCTGTCCTCCACCCCTCCCTGCCGAGACGATAATGTGCCTTCAAGTTGGGAAGCCACCCGCGGAAGCAAGTTTTCTTTGCTCTTTTTGTCGTTTTCCAGGATGCCGCATGCCTGTCTACCCATAAACACCGGAAAACAGCATTGAGCCGCATTCTACGGTCAATTCTCATAGTTGAGACTCATTTAGCAACAACTGAACTTGTATACAAATGCAAAATGGACAGAGAATCAAGCAAAGCATTCGGTCATGGCATAAAAAGCTCACTATGCACTCGGCCATCGAATGTCAGTTTTGACATCAAGGAATGAACTTCAGAATCTTCAGTCAACGAAGAAAATCAAACAGGTAGAGGCCATGCATTTGCCTAAAAAAAATGAATCAAATATTATTGACATACAGAAGGTATTGAGGTATCAATGAAGAGATCCAGAAATGCAAGGCATAATCATTTAAGCATACGAAACCGATTACTTTCAAGATCAAGCAAAGGATGAAGTCCGGATAGGAATTTACTAAAGTACACAACACATGATGCACATTTCGAAGAAGGATTTCACCATTTCCAGTACAAGGATGGTAATTGTCTTGAATGTTAGAATAGCTCAATACAAACATCATAGATTGATATAGATAACATAATTCCTAGTAAATTAAGCCGACACAGCATGTCCAAATTCTTAGTCATGGGAGCATTGAGCACAACTTTAGAAGTTTAACCAACATCAAGGAAAATAATGTCATATAAACTGGAGAACTCTCAGTTTAAGCACGCCATTGCCAGATAATCATCACGATGCAAGAATGCTTGCAAAATACACATGCTAATACCGTTCAGGAATTCAATCAAACATGAGGTAGCGTTTCGGTAGGGGCACCTAAATGCAATGATAAGGAAAAGGTACGCATCCAAACAATCACCGAATCATTGAAACGTGTATGAGTTCATCAAGACAATCTCGGAATCAAGCACTCGGTCCCCACCTCCAGCAAAGACAGAGCATGCGAAGTTTACCTTGATAAGAATCATGATGATTCAAATACTCAACCCAGTCAAAGAAATCCTCGTTATGTCCGATTCCAACTCACGTTCAAGCTTCAATAAACTCGAAATCATGATACTATCCCTTGAACTCAAACGGTTTCGGCCTCAACCAATTGTCAGAGAAAGAGAGAGATGGGAGGAGGAACATGGGCTTTCCCAGATTGCAATCTCCTCGATCTCCTTCTTCCACCCGTGACAGTTGTCGTGAGGTAATTCATCACTTCGATTGCTTCCGTCGGATCATGAAGCAATCGAGTTTGTGATTTTGGTGGCCAATCCATTATAAATTTATACGGAAAGAAAGATTTCTTCAATAATTTTTCGATCCTGAATCACACATTTTTCACATGCAAACGAGCAAATCATGTGCGGATCGAGACCAGAGAGGTCATCTTGCAGAGGCAAGAGAGGTTCGGGGACTGCGACCCGAGGGAGAAGAAGAGGTCGACGTGCCCCAACCGTCGGTGCAGGGAGGTGCTGACGTTCTCCTACACTAGCACGTGCAAGGCGTGCGGCCTCAAGGTCTAATTAATTTTAGTCTAAAGGATTGAAATTGAAACCAAATCAGACTAAATTGACAAACTTGTGATCCTACATTTAACCGGAGTAGATATGAACATCCTTGTGGTGATAAATTTTGGTTACGTATCGAGGAGACATGTTGCTATGTCATGGCATAAACTATCCATCATGAATACTTGAATTTTTTATTTTTTTTATTTCTTAAAATTTTTAATTTTCTTTACAATCTTTTTTTTTTTCCTTTACAGGGTGGCGGGGCTGCTGGCCCTTGGCCAGTGACCGGTGGACTTGCCGACCTTATGAAGAAAATAATAAAATAAAAAGAAAGAAAAGAAAAGAAAAATGAAATTGTTTTTGTTTTTTTTTTTAGATTAAACACAATTTTCCACATTAATGCCTTCCACGTAGGATGGCTAGTACTGACTAGAATGCCATGTTAGAAATTTTCAGCCAAAATTATTTAAAAGGATTACATTTATAATTTAAAAAAAAAATTAGGATTAAAATCAATACAATTGAAATATTAATGATTGCCTACTAAATTAATACATAAATTTAAAATTGAATTGATTGCCATAAAATAAATTTTAATTTTTTGGATAATTTTTCCTTTAACTAATGAGAATGCAATTATTTGTCAATTAAAAATTAAGACAGCATATTTCTCATGCTGTGGAAATCGCTATTTTCAAAGGGAACACGAATCCGTCAGCAAGGTGCTCGTTGCTCATTGCTCATTGTTAAGTGGCGCCCCAATCTCTGCATTGACCACCTCTGTCAAAAGACCGGCAACTCCTAAGTGACGCCGACCAATAAGCCGAAGACGATGATTCTAACGGACGATCCCGAAGAGGATGACGCTATGTTCTCATCTCGCTTCCTCAGCTCCCACGGTGCCGACACCCCCTGCCACGGCATCGTGGATCACCTCTACCGCAAGCACATGCTCAGCAGCGTGCCGTGGCTCCAGCTCGATGAAGAAGGCCTCGAGTGAGGGCAGGAGATAGCGCCGGGCCTTCTGGAGGCGATCGACGACTCGGTGCCGTTGTGGCCATCATCCCCAAGATATATGTTAATCAATTTCAAATTTACGCCTTTCATCTGACTTCTACTGATTTGAAGGAGCTAAACTTTACTGATTGCAGCAATCTAGTTGACATCACTGATCTCCGGGTATTGAAATCTCTGAGGCTTTTACTCTTGGGAGAGAAGAATTGAAAAGGTGAAAAAGATCACTCATAACTCCCATTTTGGGAAAACTACTTGAACTGTAGCAAAAAGATGAAGATCATCAGTTCAGTTTCTCCTCCTCTGTTCGGTATCTTCAATCATGAATGCAGAAAGTTTTGACCTTAAATGTGTTTTTTCATAAGAAATTTCAGGTTGCTCTAAAGCATTTGCACAACTCTGAGTGTCCCTGGGAGTGAGATTCCTGGATGGTTTTGTCAGGAAGTTCCTCATTTTGCTGCTCCGAAGAAGAACCGCGAGGTTAGAGGGAATGATTTTTGCTGTCGTTGTCTCTATGGACAGTGCAAACCGGGCAAACATTCCGCTACCAGCAATCGAGGACATTAAAGGAAGGCTTCTCAGGCTTGAAGATCTGATGCACGTCAGACATTAAATGACACAAGCGAAGACCAGCTTTACCAGATTAGATATCCATAATTCAAGCCAATGGTTCGGATGTTCAAAGGAGACAGGAATAGATATTGTCCTGCGAGACCCACCATACTTTCCTGGGCTCTCGCTGAAAAAGCATGGGATACAGATGGTTTTCGAGAATGATGATGATGACGATGGTAATGAAGAACGGTTGGACGAATCCCAGCAGTCAAGTGTCTCAGAAACTTGGCCAAGTTCATCAGCTCCTTGTGAGATATTTGGTCCATCGTTAAGGTGATTATATGCGATTCTTGCAACGGCTTTTGCTTACAGAATAGAATAGGATACTGCTCCAGCAGATATCCTCTGCCTTTCCCCTGCATAAGACGAAATGATCGAGTACAGAGCCGCTGGTAATTATGCAAGGACCGAGCCGAGTCCATAATTACTTCTGTGTTGGAAGGGGATCATAGGACACGGTTGGAATCAGTTATGAAAATCTGAGAAAATGTTCCTTCTTCAACTAATAAAAAAAAAAAAAATCATTCAATTCTCTCGCCTCTGCGAGTTTTCTCTCTACCTCATGGTAGCGTCTACCCCCCCTTTTTTTCAAGCCCTAAACCCTAATTTACTGGTTTCTTTCTATAATCCTGTTCCATTCTCAGCATCCAAAAAATGAAAAAAAAAACAAAAGAAATATCACTTCTAAGTAATACGATCAGATCTCCGGGTGCCTCTGGATTCCATCAGTCAGGATGATCCTGATCGAAAGCATCCTTCAGTGATCCGGGTGCATTTGGATTCCACCAGTCGGGATGATCCTGATCGAGAGCATCCTTCAGGTGGAGTGTTGTTCGCTGCTCTGAGTACTAACTTGAGTAGAGTATCAAATATATCTACGTTTCCGTATAGTATCTTTTCAGTTGCTTGCTTGGCTGACGAGATCGGAGTGGTAGAAGTCAGGATCTGGATAAAGCTAAAACTGGGTAGGCTCGGGGAAGTCGATAGCCTAGATCTGATCCTCCTCAGAAAAATGATTGAAAGTTAGTGAAAATGGAAAAGTAAAGAAGAAAATGAGATGAGAGTGGCTGCTTTATGCAAAAGTCTTGGGCATCCGTGGTCTGAGGAAGATGTAGTCGAAGTGTCTGATGAAATACCTCAACAGAAAAGGGAGGAATGTAGTCGTACTCTCTTTGGTAAATTGTACTCCAAACCAAATGTGAACTATCTAGCATTCATAACTACAATGAAAAAAGCATGGAAAACAGAAGGGGTTATATGCTCTCAGAAGGAACCAGGGCACTTCACTTTTGTATTTCCAACGGAGGAGGAAAAACAGCGAATAACGAGGAACTCACCTTGGTCATATTCGACTAACTTGCTTGTTCTGAAGCATTGTCTCCCTGAAGTCCCTGAGCATTGCTATGATTTCACTAAGGCAGATTTCTGGGTGCGCATTGGAGGAGTTCCCCATAGTTGGAGAATAAACAAAGTGTTTAATGATCTGGGGAAAAGGATGGGAAATGTAATAGAAGTTCAACTCGACTCAACAACTAATGCTCATAACAGAGGAGGTAGAGTTAGAGTTGAGATTGATTTGACTTTACCTTTGAAATCGGGAGCTATTATGGATATTGGCAATAATTGGCTATGGGTGGAGTTCAAGTACGAGCGTCTCCCACATTACTGTTTCTCTTGTGGTAGAATTGGGCACTACGCAACTGATTATCTTGAAATTCCATATGCAACCTCACCCTGGGCAATGAACAAAAAAGGGTTATGTGGACCCTAGTTGAAGGCAGAAACCAGTGATCACAACCCTTACTGGGATGCTTTCTATGAATGGAGGAGGACATTGTAGTGGAAGAAACAGTACCTATTCCATCAACCTAACCGAGTGGAATGAACTCCATTGCTCGAGAGCCAGCATCTGTTATGCAAATAGTAGCATGCAGCAAAAAGCAATCAGAAAGCAGCCCAAAACAGGTGATAAGCCCAGTAAATGTACCTATTGTAGTAGAAGACCGAGATCATGGAAAACAGGTACTATGCCTTGAAACCCAAAACCCACTGTTATTAAAAGTTGGGAAAAGCAGCAAGAAGACTATGAAAGTACAAAAAGGCAAAAAAACAGAAATGCATACCAGCAATATCCCCTCTCCTCACAGATGATATAGAACTTCTGGAGACCCCGGTGAAACTGATCCAAGATGGACAAGAATGGGCTTTGGTGGCTAGCCCTAATAAGCCCTTACTAAAGCCATGAAAATCATTAGTTGGAATTGTCAAGGGCTGGGCAACCCCCTGACAATCCAAGAATTAAGAGCTTTAATAGCTCTTGAAAGGCCCAACTTACTCTTTCTCTTGGAGACGAAAAATAAAGCAACTATGGTGGAAAAGATTTGTAAAAAACTTCAGTTCCAAAACTTATACTTGATTAATCCAACAAGAATAGTGGGGGGATTGGCAATCATGTGGCAAGAGGAAATCGCTTTAAAGGTGCAAGCAAGTTCAAAACAGTTCATAGATGTGCAGTGTACTGACCCTGAAAGTAATGAGGTCATGCATTTGTCCATGCATCTACTGACTTTGGAGAGCATATGGCATTATGGCAATTGCTGGGAACTCTTAAGCCTCCAGTTTCTCTTCCCTGGATTTGTATGGGAGATTTCAATGAGATACTGTATGTGTGGGAGAAAGTAGGGAAAAAAGAAGTAGACAATATAAGAATTGCAGCTTTCAGAAACATGATTAATGATCTATCCCTAATGGATGTAGAAAGTCATGGATGCGCATTTACATGGGCTAATAACAGGGAGGGGGCAGAGTTGGTTAAAAAACGACTCGATAGAGTTCTCTGTACTCTAGAGTGGCGAGTTACCTTTCATGAAGCAGAAGTCCAGGCCCTACCAGCTATAGGCTCAGACCACAGTCCCCTAATCCTTCGAATGTATCTTGGAGTAAAGAGAAAGAAGAAACAGTTCAAATTGGAAGCTTTCTGGACAAAACATGCAGATTATCAAGCAGTTATCCAGCAAGTATGGGCAGAAAAATCAATTCAAAATTTCCCTTTTGCAGAGAAATTAGGGAGGACATCGCAAGTATTAACTAAATGGAGCAAAGAGAACTTTGCAAATGCTTATACACAGATCAAAGAGCTTAATCAAGCCTTAACAGCTATTACGAATCAAACAGCTCAGCACATAAGTAAGCAGAAAGTGCAGCATATTATCAGTCAAATAGACACACTCAGAAAACATGAAGAATAGTTATGGGGAATGAGGTCACGCATCAAATGGTTACATTGGGGAGACCAGAACACCAGATTTTTTCATGCTACGACAGTCAACAGGAGGCAACAAAATTGCATTACAATGCTGCAATTAGAGGATAATAGCTGGTGCAGAGAACCCATGATGCTATAGAAACATATTCAATCTTTCTATGAGAATCTATACAGGACTAAGGGTCCACGACACTACCAATCTATCCTAAACCAATGCCCATCCCCAATAACAGAGAATATAAATGAAGATCTGGTGGTAGTACCTTTATTGGAGGAGATCCATGCAGCTGTTTTTCAATTGGGAGCGCTTAAGGCCCCTAGCCTTGATGGGTTCAATGGAATTTTCTATCAACAATCATGGGAAATTATAAAAACTAACCTGATGCAGCTAATACAAAAGTTCTTTCAGACGAGTGTTCTGGATCCCCGGCTCAATCAGACCCATATTGCATTTGAGCCGAAAATAGATATTTTCAATGCTAGTTCTAGCTCAGAAAGGGCTTTGAGCTCTAAGCGCAAGCGTATTGATTCGTTCAATATGTGGGAATGCAAGGGATCAAGTCCTTATTGCAAGAAATCAAGAGTTAACCAACACAAGAGAGGAAAACGTCCTCAAGTGAAGAAAATGTCAAGGGTGAGGTGTTACAATTGTGACAAGAAATGTCACTATGCTTGCAACTATTGTGAGTAAAAAAAAAAGTCTAACACCTCTTGTACATTTGAAAAATTTGCTTATGTGTCAAGTTCAATATTATTGGCTGAATCCAATCCTTTGTGGACTGTAGATTCAGGAGCGACAGACCATGTAGCAAAGGATAGAAGATCCTCGTGGAATTCCGATGATACCAACTGGAACTAAGTGGATCTATATTGGAAATAACTCCAGAGCTGAAGTTAAAGGGATTGGCACCTTCCAATTAAACATGCATGGTGGATGCATCTTGATGTTCTATATGCTCTGGAAATTCGTCGAAACTTAGTGTCTGTCTTAGTGTTGGTTAAGTTTGGTTTTGGTATGAACTTCCATAATAAAGGTGTAGATTTGTGTTTAGATACAAACTACTATGGTTGTGGTCACTTACTGAATGGTTTTATTGTACTAAATGTTGACTGTGATGATGTCAATATGTTATTCCCTTGTTTCACGTCTTCTACCTTATATGATAATGATGTGAATATGGTGGCATGCTAGACTTGGTCATATGAGCCAACAACATATGAATTGACTAGCCAAAGAGGGCTTGTTGGGCAATATTGAAAAAGTCGATTTGTCCATATGTGAGCATTGCCTAATAGGGAAAATGACAAGGAAACCATTTGGAAAATGTAAAAGAGCTGAATTTCCTCTGCATTTAATCCATTTGGACGGCTGTGATTCAAAGAATGTGAGAGGAAGGCAAGGGGATGTTTATTTCATCACTTTTTATAGATGATTATACTTGAGTCGGATATGTCTATTTGATTTCTCATGAATCTGAAGCATAAGTTGTTTCAGAAGGTTTATGAACATAGTAGAAAATCAATTAGACAAGAAAAAAATAAAATAAAGGTATTTAGATCCGATCGAGGTTGAGAACATTTATCTGATAAGTTCAAAAAATTATGTGATGAAAAAGGAATAGAAAGATAGTTGTCTATTTCATATACTCCTCAACAAAATGGTGTTGCAGAGAGAAGAAACAGAACCCCACTAGAATGGTTAGGTCCAAGATGGCGCATGCTAACTTACCTATCACTTTTTGGAGTGATGCGTTGTTAACTGCTCGCAATATACTTAACCGGGTGCTTTCCAAATAAGTTATTTCCACTCTATATGAGTTATGGACAGGTAGAAAACCGGACTTAAGTTTTCTTAAGCCATGGGGTTGTGCTGCTTATACTCATGAATCCTCTCACAAGTTTGGGAAATTAGGTCCCAAAGGAAAGAAGAGTATTTTAATGAGATACTCCGAACACTCAAAAGGGTATGTGTTCATAGGTGAGCAGGAAAGTGGGAGTATAACTGAATTTGAATCACGAGATGTCACATCCTTAGTGGATGAATTTCCTAAGAGGGGCGAAATGAGGGAAAATTACTCCCTATTTGAAACCTTGGATCAGGATAATGATGTCAGTGGAGTTCGTCCAAGTGGGAGTAATATGAGATGTGATGAATTGAATTCAACTCATTCTCAATTGCAACCACCTGATGTGACGACATCATCATTACCTAATCCAAGTGGGAGCATTATGGGGAATGATGTGCTAAGTGTACAATCTCCCATACGGTGAACAAGTCGCCAAAGTATTCCCCGTCGATGTTTTGACATTGAAAAGGAAACTTTTATTGTTGCTCCACAAGATGAGGATGAGCCAAGAAATATTAATGAGGCTCTGAATTGCCCTAATAAGAAAAAATGGATTCATGCAATGAAAGAGGAAATGGAGTCAATGAAATCAAACCAAGTCTGGGAACTAGTTGATCTTCCAAAAGGACACAAAGCTATTGGGAACAAGTGGGTTCTCAAAATAAAGCGAAAGGCTGATGGCTCAATAGAAAGGCATAAGGCTCGCCTTGTGGCAAAGGGGTATAATCAACAGGAAGGAATTGATGATGAAAATACATTTTCTCCTGTAGTGAGATTTACCTTGATTCACATTATTCTGGCAATAGTGACTAGTATGGATCTTGAGTTACATCAAATGGATGTAAAGACTGTTTTCCTCAATGGAAAATTAGAGGAATGAACATATATGGAACAACCTGCTAGTTTCATAGTGAAAGGCCAAGAAGAAAAGGTATGTCGACTTTGGGGGTCGATATATGGCCCTTAGCAGTTGTCAAGACAATGGTATATACGTTTTCATAATGCCATAATGGCATATGATTTTAAAATGATTGATGAGGATCATTGTGTATATATCAAAAGATCCAAGGATCAATTTGTGATCATATCATTGTATGTTGATGATATACTGATTGCCGGAAGCAATATGGAGTTGGTTAATACTGTCAAGAGATGGTTGTCTTCTAACTTTGAGATGAAGGATATGGGTGATGCTGCATACACTCTTGGAGTTAAGATTTCAAGAGATCATTTTGAAGAGATCGTTGTCTCTTTCGCAAGAATCATATATAAATAAGATTCTTGAACGATTTCGTATGCAAGACTGTAAATCCATAGACACTCCTATTGCAAAAAGGTGAAGGATTGAGCCATAGTCTGTGTCCAAGGACTCCACAAGAGAAGGAACAAATGAAACATGTTCCTTATGCTAGTGCTGTTGGGAGCTTGATGTATGCTATGATGTGTACAACACCCGACATATGCTTTGCAGTCGGAATGGTGAGCAGATACCAATCCAATCCAGGTCAAGCACATTGGAAAGCCGTTAAGAGAATATTGAGGTATCTAAAGGGGACTGCTGATTATACGCTGAGTTATTAAGAAAAAGGATCTGCAACTCAAAGGCTATTTTGATGCTGATTGGAGAGGAGATTTAAATGAAAGAAAATCTACCTCTGGGTTTGTTTTCTTACCGAATAATGGCACCATGTGTTGGAGCAGTAAGAAACAAAAGTGTATAGCCTTGTCCACGATAGAAGTTGAGTTCGTGGTATTATCAGCAGCAGTATAAGAAGATGTTTGGCTTAAGAGATTTTTTGGATCATTTAGGTGTTATTGGAAGTGCTGCAGATTCATTGTTGGTTAACTATGATAGCCAAGCAGCAAAAGTGTACACCAAAGATCCAAAATATCATGGCAAGACCGAACATATAGATACCAAGTAGAATCTTGTTAAGGATATGATTGCACGAAAAGATGTGAACTTAGAGTACATACTACGCATGGAATGGTAGCAGATCCTGTGACAAAGCCAATACCTAGAGATGTGTTTTGTGGCCATATGAAATCTCTAGGATTGCGTAGAGCGATGTCTTGAATATTGTATTTTCTCTAAGTGTTCACAATTTGATGAATTTGTGTTTTCATCATTAATGCCTATGAATCTTTGTTTGATCTTTATGCATCTTAATGCTTAGTGCATTACTTTAAGTTGAGAAGTATGTCGGACAGATATAAGATTAGCCCACTCACACGGGTAATCGCCCTGCATTTCTTGTGTGATAAATAGAGATGAGACTGTTTTTAAGCTTATTATCTAGGTGATAATCGAGAGCTCAAGCTTAAAACACGTATGTCGCCTTAACTGAGTGTTAAGATGAGGACATAATACTTACTATGTCCGAAAGTAAAATACCCCACATGTTTTACTTTATCTGTCTAAGATGCCAGATGTGAGTTCTGATGAATTTTGTGAATGAGTAGATACGTGAACTCAAGTTAGACATTGGGTATGTCTGAACTATCATCTGTACGGTATTGAAAGGTGTAGACATACGCTCCATGGGAAAGGAGTTAATACCGTAATACGTATTTCATACTACGTATGCATGAGACGACCAATAAGAGTGGCAAAAGTTTGATCTCAACTTTTATGTCGTGTGAGACTCTTGAGGAAGAGAGTTCCTCAATTTCTTAGTCCCCTCATGACTCTTACTTATTCTCAAGATTTCTATTTAGTGTTTGCTATTTTAGGATGTTGCCAATGGTCATGAGTGATTCGATCTAATGGGGCATTTCTAGAAAAGCAAGCCGGACTGAAATTGGGAGTTTGAAGGAAATAGGAAGATCGATTTTGGAGAATCACACTGTAGTTTTGTATTCACCGGTTAACCAATTATGACTGTCTTTGTGATAATCATAATTGTGAATACAATATATATATATCATTGTTTAAAAGAGATCAAGAGAGATATAAATGTGATCGATCGATCTAGGGTACTGCATACTAAATTTACTCAGGATGTGATGCCAATTATGAGCTGCTATATATTCCTAACAGATGTATAGCAACGAGCTCTCAAAGTATGCTGGTCGCACAGATTATTCACCGGTATGAATGTTGAAGAGAGGAAAAGAGGATTCTGTTCGGCCCACCATGTTAAGTGAGAGTCTATGCTGGATTTTTCTCTGATGGGGATGAGTAGGGCATGTCCGCCCATGTTGGTTTTGGACCACCATGTACGAGTGGGAGATGATGGATTTATGAGATGGGTTTAAGGCCCATCCGCTCAAGTTAGGCCCAAAAAGGCCCGGCCCACGGGAATAGGGCCCGTGGATGGGGGAAGGTATAAAAGGAAGGAGAGAGAGAGAGAGAGAGAGAGAGAAGACACCTCTTGGCATAACAATTCCAACGTACGTTCCTTTCCCTCTCTCTTTCTCCCAAACGCTTAAGGCGACGCCGTTTCCCTATTCAAGTCGAATTGACATCATCGGATCAGAATTTCTTCCTCGATCTTCGGCATTGGTGTTTAATCTATGGCTAACAAGGTACGCTCGAATACGTGGTGTGCTTTACGATCGGTGATACGTGTTTTCCTGGGCTTCACCTTCCGCATTGATTTAGGGGTTCGATTCGGTGTCGAATCCGGTTTTCGGGGATCCGTTATTCCCAACAATCACCCCCAACACTTAACCGATAGTAGTATCCCTCCATCTTGTGGAGCCCTCTTGTGATGCACTGATCACACCCCAATCTTGATTAAGGGAAGAAGGTTTGCCCGGACGATGATGGGTGAAAACAACCAAAGACATGGAGGGGTTCCCTCATGTCGCGACCAAATTTTCGGGGTTTGGACCACCTAGGGTTTGGCTAA
Organism: Eucalyptus shirleyi; assembly: GCA_017140165.1. Taxonomy (NCBI): domain Eukaryota; kingdom Viridiplantae; phylum Streptophyta; class Magnoliopsida; order Myrtales; family Myrtaceae; genus Eucalyptus; species Eucalyptus shirleyi. The sequence continues at coordinate 10,377,307 of CM029452.1, read as the reverse complement.
TGGATTGTTAAGCCTAAACTTAACGCGGGCTCTCCCAAGCCCATACCAATTCGCGATTTAAATTCAAGTTCTTAACATGCAATTGATTTTCAATTAGGAGTCGCCACTAATATATTTTTGGTGGGTCGATTAGAAACCCAAGTAAAGTAATGGGAGATTTACTTTACTTCTACGAACCAGAGATTATGGGTACGGGGACTTGGTTACACTAGGTTTCTCTAATGCCCTTTCGGTACTATTCTTTTAATTTCAAAAATGTTTTTGCAGGCAGCTTGAATTGATTTTAAATCTACTTCCCTAACACATGAAGCGATCATGCTAGTGCACAAACCACCAATTTAACACCCAAGTAAAGCAATAAATAAATTGCAGGACTTACCTCGTAGCAACGAAAGCATCTGCGTTGTTAGTTTAGAATTCACATCAGCAGTCCTAAATATGATTTCTAATTAAAACGCAATTTCTTTTTTTGTTTTCACTTAATTAATGAGAATCATGCTTTATGCAATGCATGCCACTAATTTAACATGAAGTGATATAACATGGCAATATGACTAAACTACATGACATGAGTAAGGTAATGCAATAATTAAATATGCGATCTAAATTAATCAAAATGACTTAATCTTAATGACAAGCAATTTCTAATTAAATGAACCTAGAAATAATCACTAAATGACGTGCATTTCATGAACCTAATGCTATATGATGTGCACATAATTTTTATTTTCTTAATAAGCATGCGATCTATCCTAATATGCAATGACGTGCAAAGAATGCCCTAATTCGATGAATATTCTAAAACGAACCTAATCTAACTCAGATTTTTTTGGATTTTTCCTTTCTTTTACGGGAGCAATCAAAATAAGACATCAAGAACAACATGGCAACAAATCAGGCAAGATATCATTCATGTCCATTTTGGAAATAAATTAACGAATCGTATCTCGCGCATGAGATCGGATTGGCCAATCTTTAAATAAAATCACGAATCGAATCTCGAGCGTGAGATCGGATTGGTGATTTTTCCGTACGATTGTGGGTCGTATTTCGAGCGTGAAATCGGACCGTCAATCATATGTACGTTGCGAAATTAGGAAGATTTCCTAATTTAGGAGGCTACTCGAGTTGTGAATATCATGGCATATCGGGAATTTCTACCATGCGCACCAATGAATATATCAAATAAGGAAACGAAATTTTGGAAATTAAAATAGACAATTTTTTACCTAATCCGAATATTGGCTTCCAAATTCAAACAAGCAAGCGGATCACGATCGATGGTTTGGACAGCAATGACCGCGATTCAGGGTGATACGTGACTGAGGAGGGATTACTTCGCGGTGGTGCCTGGAAGACCTACAATAAGAGAAATCGAAACAAAAGCAATAATGCTTGGACTCTTCGTGCACCGAGGGAGATTAAAGAAAATTTCTACTGAGTTGCATGTTCCATTCTTTTCTTCAGGTGTCCATCTTTTCCTTGACCGTGCGCTGAGATGTGAGCGTACTTGAGTGCTTGCCCAGATGTTCAGGTGCTCCTCTTCAATTTCACTTTGACCAAAGGAACAAATCCGCTCCCTTCGGTCTCCTAATTCCCGAGCTTTGACTTACTGAACCCCATGATCACGTTCTCTACTTGGCTTCGTGTTGCCTATCGATGCCCCAAAGCTTGCTTTCTCAATTGAAGGAGCAACGGCACACCGAGAATGGTGATGTTTTGGGATGCAACGGTTGAACGTTTTCCGAAAGCTGGGACGTCGATTCAGGTTGCTCGAAGTGGACTCGGGGACAGCAAGTCCTAGCGAGTTCAGAACAAGCATGCGTGGTGATGCCGCGGATCGAGGAAGGAAACCACACGTCGCAGCCTCAACACGCGATGCAGGGCATCACCAGAAAATTTGGCACCCGCTGAATAAAGCCCAGGAGACCTGTTGACGGGGACTGTTTTGGCGACAAGCCGGATCGTTCTTCTCTTTGCGCGTGGCCTTCTTTTCTACGCGATGAGCATCCAGAGTCTCCTCCTTCAGGATTTGTCACCTATCCAGGGCTGGCCGACGGCCTCTCTCTCTCTCTCACGCTTTCTTCTCCTTCGGCTACGTACTTCAATTGTGTGTCACCCCCACTCACGTTTTTCTCTCTGAATTTTCTTTCCTTTCAATATGGCCGAATGCCTCAATTGTGTGGCCCCCTAAACCCTAGGTATGTTTACTTATTTATAGGGCACGGATTAGGGTTTTAAAATTTTCCAAATTCATCTCCAAGAAGATTTCTTTTCGAAACGCAATATTTATTTTTTCCAAACGGAATATTTGCTTTTTCAATTGAAATCTTACACATATAAATCCATAAAATCTCTCCGAGGATATGGGCTTAGGCCGATTTGCTTTCTTCGTGGGCTTAGCCCGACTCATCAAGTTAAAGTTCTTAACTATCAATTTGAACCCATTTGTCACTGGCCCAATGTAAATGCAATTTAAAATAAATGCACCTAAAACTATATGCTATGCAATTAATTAATTAACAAATTTTTTTAGGGGTTAAAATTAATCCCTAATTTTTTAATGCGATTAATAATTAAAATGGTCACCAAAATTTAGGTGTCAACAGCTGCCCCTCTTTGAAGGTGAGCTCGCAGAGGTTGCCTTCAAAGACAAATTGAGACATAAATATTGGTCATGCTCATGCAATGAATGATTTTTTGTCGGAACATGAATTCCATTTTTTTAATGCAATTTATATGATGCATGGAAATACTAATGCAAATGATAGATAAACCTACCTGGGATAACTTACCTTCGAGGAGGATAAAGTAATTCGAGGTAGTGAGTGTTGCTTGTCCAGGACCCCGTACCATTCTACGGTCGCCTAGAATAGTAACATGACTTTGTGAAGATGCTGCTTTCCTAGGATCCGTACTATTTTACGGTCGCCCAGTATGGCAGAAAGGAGCTGCTTTCTCAGGACCCGTACCATTCTACGGTCGCCCAATACGGCATAAAGGTTTTGTAAGGAACTGCTTTCCTAGGACCCGTACCATTCTACGGTCGCCCAGTACGGCAGAAATGTTTTGTAAGGAAATGCTTTCCCAGGACCCGTACTATTCTACGGTCGCCCAGTACGGCAGAAATGTTTTATAAGGAACTGCTTTCCCAGGACCCGTACCATTCTACGGTTGCCTAGTACAGCAGAAAAGTTTTGTCTAGGACCCGTACCATTCTACGATCGCCTAAACGGGGATTCATTTTCCAGGACCCATACCATTCTATGGTTGCCTGAATAAGGAATACGTGTTGTCAAGGACCCATACCATTCTACAGTCGCCTCAACGAAGAAAATTATTTTTCCAGGACCCGTACCATTCTACGGTCGCCTGAACGAGGAAATTGCTTGGCTAGGACCCGAACCATTCTTCGGTCGCCCAGCCTTGCGACAGAAATCATAGCAATTTAAAATCTTACAAAGATAAATGCACCTAAAACTATATGCTATGCAATTAATTAATTAACTAATTTTTTTTAGGAGTTAAAATTAATCCCTAATTTTTTAATGCGATTAATAATTAAAATGGTCACCAAAATTTAGGTGTCAACACCTCATTATGCATTTCCACATCTTGTTTCTTTTCTAATTCAAAGCGTACTTAAACAAGGAATGGCAAAGAATGGTCAAAGTGAAACAACCCAATTGTTTTAAATGGTAGTGCGATATCGAATTTGGAAAGTTTTGCATACAATGCAATGAACTCAGACCCGGTCGTTCTGCTGAGATAACTACTTTCCGATGCCATGCTGCAAATAAAGCACTTGCGCAATGATCATCCTGGAGTGTTGGAACTCTCAGCTAATTAAGTTTCGGTTGAAACGTCAACTCTACAAAAGGAGAGGTTGGGAAAGATAATTAGCAGGTCCAAGTCCAACTCTAGCCTTCATAATTCAGAAGTGAAACGGTCCCAGAAAAAAGCGAAGTTTGCAGTCGAAAATGGCACTTCTAAAACGTGAGAGTAGTTGTACGTTGTCCATATTGATGGATCATATTACTTTGAAAAACAAGGAGAGGATGGATGGGGGCATCATAGTCGGCCTCAGTGCATGTTCGGCATTTTGTGGTCTTGGCTAATCTCAACAAAAATTGCTGGCCCTCGCCCGTCCACCCGTTGCTGAGAGGCGATGGTGCTACTCTTAGATAATAGTCATATTATGTGACCGGCAATGGTATAAAAAAAAAAAAAATCAGTCATTACAAAGTGGAAGTTTTGAAATTTAACAATAATGTTAGTTGGGATACCTATCACGCTAATAAAGTGATTTGGTTGGCTACACCATCTTAGCCTTTCGTTCAGTTAAAAACTTCAGCTATTAAATGATAGTAACATGTTAATTTTGACGATTGATTTATGCATTCATTGCATAAATCACTAAGAGTCAATCCTGACCCCTAAACAATAATACATAGTTAAATTGCATATAAATATGAGTAGCTTAATTAAGTCCATATAAATTTACATTGGACTAGAGCTAAGGGACTTAAGTGAATGAGGCTCTGAGCTTAATTAAATTAATTTAACTAAGCCCATAAGGTTAAAAATCTTCATGGTGGCCAAAAAATTTGTGGATAAGGGGTGCCAAGTTGGAATTGAGTTATTAAAAGTAAACTTGGAGAACAATTAAACTTGATATTATCACAATTTGAATCATAAAAGATAATACGAGAGTTTCCTATTATTAAAGATAGGTTATATCTCTTGGAGTCCAAGATAGGAAAGTGAGGGATTTTAATCTTAAAAAAAACCTGGACTTATATCAATATGTGCTTTGAGGGTTCACAAAGAAGGTTAGCCATTGAAGGAAAAATAAAATAATATACACGAACTCTCTCTCGTGGCCCCACAGAAAAATTCCAGGGCGGTTTCGCGATTGGTACACATTCGTTAACCATCGGACCACCTTCAAATTTTGTGGAGAGTACGGTAAGATATTGATCTTGAAATTGTCCAGTGGGATTGATGAGAGACTGTCTAGAAGTATATCTTTAAAGGAGAGAAGCGCGGTCTCACGAAAACTATGAGTATGTGTTCGTTTTAAGTTGGAATGCAACAGAATTTTGAGGAGATCTCTACGCCACCTAGCTCTTCAACTTTACCAAAGGGATCGAGCATCAAAGATCTAAAGATTTCCTTGTGATGTTCGTAGTCCTTGACATTGTTGTCTATCACCTCTTGCCATTCCTTGCCGGTTACCCCGACGGTGAATCTTACTCATGACCTCTCGCTGTCTGTCGTCTTTTGAGTCGGCAATCCAATGCAGGCAATTTCCTAAGTTATGTTTGATTTAATTATTCAATTGCCTAAACTGTGATTAGTTGGTTCCAACACGATTTGATTTGAGATTATAGGCACATCTCGAATGGGAAATTTTCTTATCCAATTGTGCATATAATCAGGAATTCAATTTTTAAAACTTAAGATTGGATTGCCCATTACCTTCGTTTCCTATACTGGGATAAGGTCAATTTGTGAATTATATGGGCCTATCATTTTGCATGTTGCTAATTTAGTTTATTTTCTTATTATAAAAAATATGAAAAAAAAAAAAGAATTCATCGCATTTAGTTTGGATACCATTCGTGCATGTTTCGTAATTTAAAAATGGCGTGTATCTAAGATATATGAGGATTAATATAGTAATTTGAATCTAGTATTAATCAAGAATATTATATCTACACCATAATTTGATAATTGAATATCTTTGATAGATTTTGATGACTATTGAATGATATTGCATAATTTCCATAAGCATTGATGCATAGATTATTTATTATTTGATACTACAGTTTTATTAGATAGTCTGTGCTTTCATCAAATTCTACGCTTTTATCGGATATTCATGCATGTTGCATATTTTAGGTCTACTATAACATTTAAATAATTCAACCTCATGTCATTAGTCTAACGGTTCATCCATGTTAAATTAGAATTCACATAAACATTATTTAGATTAAAATTGCAATCAGCAAAAAGAAAAACCCAAAAAGTATTAGTTAACATTGCATTATTGTTAGCTTCCTAGTTAATAACTTGCAGAACCTTTGTCTCATTAGATGATGATCAAGTTTCGCTTTTTCTTTGCTTAATGCATTAAGGTTTTTCCCCTTTTTCTAACAATCTATTTATCGCCTTGGTTATTGAATGTTAAATGATTCCTTTCACATTCGCATGATCACCCATCACATGTTAGCGGTTTGAGATTAAGATTCACCAGAATTGCTTGTAAAATATTTTTGAAATAAAGAGAAAAAGATATCGAAAAGGCATTAGATTATCTAACTTAACTAAGTTTCCAAAATTATGACAACTCTAATTCGTAGAAATAAAGTGTTTTCCCACACTTTACCTAGTTCTGAATCAACCAAAAGTAAATTAGTGGCAATAAATTAGTGGTGACTCCTAAATTAATTAAATTGTTTGTTAAGTTGATTGAATCAAACCTGAAAGTTGCGGTTCACATGAGCTTGAGAGAACTTACGCTAAGTCTTTGAGTTTAATAATCCATTAACTTTTCTTTTAGTAGTTCACCTTTAGGAAAGTCACGACAAATGAATGTATGGTTTGATATCTAAATATTTTAATACTCCCAATCACGCCTAAGTTGGACTTTGGCATATCATTAAAGTATAGAAATATATAATTGGGGAGGCAAATAGATGCCTTAATAGATTTGAACTTGGGATCTTCTGCCCTCGTATCATGTGAGATATTTTGTAAAGTCAATACTAACTATTTAAAAAGCTTAAATAATTAGATGAATGAGTAATTTATAATTTAAATTCTAACAATTTGTTGCACAAAATCTCACATCAATATACAAAATAATCCCAGTCGCACCTCTCTCTCATTCCGACATGCAGTGCCTTGTCAGCATCACGTGACAATTTTTGCCACGTGATCAAACCAAAGAAGTTGCTAATGTTGGGTCAGAGAAGAATTCGACCAAACAGAGGAGCATGAGTTGAAAGGGTTTGAAGGGCACAAAATAAACGTTTGAGAGGTGAAATTGGACAAGATCTAAGAGGGTCGAAAATGCACTTATGTGCCAACGATCTGAAGATGAAAAAGAATCGTTTTCCACGTTAACCAATTCGAGAGACGAGATCATAGGACAAAAACGTTGAATCGAATGCAAAAAACCAAAGTCTACATTGACCAGCGCCAAAAACATACCGCCTCTATCCGCTCTTTGATGAATCGAAGTCCCTAGCTCATTTGCATGTTTCTGTATCTACCACCCACGTTGGGGTCCCCGACACTGGTATCTCTTCATCGTACGGAGCTCTGTCGAGACGACGTGTCCGTCACACGTGAATCTTATGGTTGCAGAGTAAGAGATTGAGAAGTTCCCTCTCTTTGTACTGACGCCTTGACTGTACAATGATAGAAGCAAAACAATCATGTTGTTTATTTATTTGTTTGCAGTTATTTTGCTAATCTTTATTAGGCATCTCGCAACCTTTGAAATGCTATATTTGTTCAACCGGTATTTTTCAGAAGTTATGGAATTCAGAATTTTAAAAAATTATTATTTTTTTATTAATTTTTATTATGAATTTTCAATATGTCTTTTCAACATGTCTTTTGGGAATGTAATTGTTTACTTCGCAACTTTCTTTCCCGAAAAGTTGCTCCTACTTACAAGACCAAGATAAATACGTCGGTATTTGGTCTCAATGATCATCAAGTCTCGTTGAATTTTCTCTCAAAAAATACAGCCATTTCCAAGTATTTCTATTATAAAGTTTATTGAGATCTAATAGAATTGCTATGTGATATTCTCATTTAAAACTTTATTTTATCTTGAAGAATTTTTATCAATAACCATTAGTAATGTTACGAGGCAAATAACTCTTTAAAAAGAGTGTTATTATATATCAAAATCCAATTCCATTTCTTCCCGATTCGGAACTTTTTTCCCAACAACTGGCAATGCCTCGAGCACTAGGGGCAAGACCCCAAAAATCAATTTTGTGTTCAAGTAAGCCTAATTATATCAGCATTCAAGCTCCACGCGATTCAGAACCCAAAAACAGTGGACACAAGCTCAAGCTTGAATACTTAACCTGAGTAACCAGCCGAACAAACAATTGTATATTAGAATTATATATGTACGCTCATACTCTTCAATTATATGTATATTCAAAATGCAAGTTTTGAGTTTGAGTTTAATCTATAAAATATTTTCCTCAGTTAGAGAAATTATGATATTTTCGAAATTATTTTGAACTTGGTATTAGGGCCAGAACTTATTCTTTTACTCATAGTCAAAATTCTACGTGAGAGGAGGTGTTGAAATATTGTCTCATATAGCTTGACAAATGCTATTTATTTTATGTTAATTTCCTACGCCTATTGGTTTAAGCTTTAAGTAAAACTCTCATTTGTCTTTTTATATCTTTCAAGATTGTGCATATATCTTCATTGATTGTGCATGTATTGATTAAGATGTTACCATATAGTAGCTATGTAATAAAGCATATAGATAGGTTAATGTATTCTTCATTAATATACATCGAAATATATAAAAAATGATCAATTCTTAACGTAGGTATCAGAGTAAGAGATCTTAAGTTCAAATCTTTTTAGGCCCATATTTATCTCTCCAATGAGTTCAAATCTTTTGAGACCCGTATCTTGTTGGAGAAATCTTCTTGAAGAGTTTTGAAGCTGACAAAACGTTTCCATCAGTCTAGTCTGAAGGTTTGCAGACTCTGCTATTTAAAGTCTGAAGACCTCCGGACAACCAGACTCAAGACTCAAAGTTTATCCTCATTGACAGTTTCTAATCCGTTGAAGAAAGGCTATCCAGAATTGAATGTTTCATTAAGGATATGACCTTATCGACTAGAGAAAATCTCTTGGCTGGATATGACATAAAGGAATTCTTTGATTGATCGAGATTGAAGATCCGATGATTGGCAAAACATTCGTGGAAGGTTCTACTTATGGAAACCGAGATCTTGATTGTATGGGCGAACATGATTGATGGGCTATCGACATATTCCTTCAATAACTCAAATGATCTTCCTAATTGATTCCGTCCAACGGATAGATTGGAGAAATTCCTTTGGTAAGTGCCAACGGGTATGATGGCATGAAGGAGTATATAAGGAAGACGTTTTAAGTTGTTCGAGAGATGCGAGATAGAAGAATTCCAAAGTCTGAAGCTCCTTGTTGTTTAGTCAATTCATTTTGAGCGAAAACTTGTACGCAAAAGAGAGTCTATACTTGTGAGAATCCTTGAGGAAGTGTGGTAGAACATCTACACTGTGGAATCAAGGAAAGACTGTGCTGTAACATCTCTTTTGTCCATAGTGAAATCCAGCAAGTGGGCTGTCAGTGCGGAAGAGTGGACGTAGGCTTGGAATAAGCCGAACCACTATAAACCTCATGTTCAATTTTCTCTTCCCTACTCTTTACTATACTTTGATCGTACTTCATTTTGTTAATTAAAAGAGAACTCCCTTTCTATTGATTGCCTTTAATTGCTTCCGTATCTCGAAAAATTACTTGTGCACCTATTCACCCCCTCTAGGTGCTTATACTAGCTATCTCAATTGGTATCAGAGCTCGTGTACTCACTTTGTTTGAAGTGTTTTACTTCAGAGTTAAAGATCCATGACTAGTATGTTGGCTCCAGGGCTGGTAGAAGGGCAAAGCAATACCATACCGCCTTACTTTGATGGAAAGGACTACAACATATGGAAAAACAAGATGAAGGCGTTCCTAAGATCAAAGGATCCTCTGGAATGGGACGTTGTAGAAAAAGGAATCATTCCTAAAGCTACACCTGTTTCAGAAAGAGGAAAAGATACCGTTGAGTCTAGCGAAATGACTCAGGAAGAGAAAATCAAGAGACAAGCTCTTGATGCAAAAGCAATTTATTCTTTATACTGTGCTTTATCACCTACTGAATATAACATAATATCTTCTTCTGATACAGCCAAAGAAGTCTGGGATAGGTTACACATTACTTATGAAGGAACCGATCGAGTGAAAGAGACAAGAATCAACATCCTTCTTGGTCAATACGAAGCTTTCAGAATGAAAACAGGAGAATCTATAACTGACATGTTTAGTCGTTTTACAGATATTGTGAATGGTCTTGAAAATCAAGGTCAACCAATTTCTGATCCCATGAAAGTAAACAAGTTGCTGCGTTGACTATCCAAGGATTGGAATCACATAAAGACCTCAATAAGAGAGACCTAAAGAATCATGCCACTGTCTGTTGATGAGTTGGTTGGAACTCTTCAGTCTTATGAAGTAGAACGAATCAATGAAGACGAAGACCCTAAAGGTAAGAAATCCATTGCATTAAAATCTAATGATGATTCTGATGTTTCAGATTCTGAAGACAATATGGATGATGAGGAGCTTGCCCTCATGATAAGAAGATTCAGAAAGCTGAACAGAAAAGGAAGAAGGTTCAATTCAAAGAAACAAAGTTTTCAAAAGCAACAGACCAAGTCTGTTGATGATGATGAATCAAACAAAGATGTAGTCTATTTTGAATGTAAGAAAAAGGGACACATCAGACCCAATTGTCCTCTTCTAAAGAAGAAGAAAGGAAAAGCTGAAAAGTCTCGAAAGGCTCTCAAAGCCGAAACCTGGAGTGATACAGAGTGTGAAGAAAGTGATGATGATTATGCCAATTTATGTCTGATGGCACAATCAGACTCAGACTCAGACTCAAACTCTGAATCAGACTCAGATAATGAATTTGAGGTAAGTAATTTTAAAATCCCAGTCAAAATTTCTAAGTACATTGATGAATTGTGTTTTAGTCTTAAGAGTTCTCTTAAAAGAATTTCCGAACTCAAAAAGGAAAATTTAGCTTTAAAACAACGAGAAAATATTTTGGAAGAAAAGTGAAATGCTTAGACAAAAATGTTTCTTCTCTTAAAAAAGGTGAAGATAGTCTTTTAAAAGAAAATGCATTCTTGAAAAATGATATCTCAAATATTTGAAAAAGATTTACTTTAGGATCTAAAAAGCTGGAAAAAAAAATACTTTTTTGTTCAAAGACCTTATTTCAATAAATCTGGTTTGGGAATAACTGCTGAAACAATTCATTTAATTGATTTTCCTAAAGTGAAAGAAAGAATCAAACAAAGACCTTCAAGAGATGCTTACAAAAATCATTTTAAAAGGACCTTTGTAAAACCAACAGGTCGCAATACTCTCAGATGTTCAAAGTGCAATAGTGCAGATCATTTTGAAAAAGATTGTCCTATGGTTTGGAAACCTGTCAATAAAGTCTGGGCAAAAACCGCATATCATACTAACTCAAAAGGACCCAAGAAAATTTGGGTACCAAAAAAAGTTTGAGTTTCTCTTTTAAATGCAGGTCACTATCAAGAAAAAGGTAAAATGGTATATGGATAGTGGATGCTCAAGACATATGACAGGAGATTCAAAGTGCTTCATAAAGCTTGTTCAAGTGAATGGTGGAAAAGTCTCTTTTGGAGGAAACAACAAAGGAAAAATTGTGGGATTTGGAATTGTAAAGATTGGAAATCTCACAATAAGCAATGTTTCTTTAGTTGAAGGGCTCAACTACAATCTGCTTAGCGTCAGTCAACTGTGTGATGCCGGTTTCAAAATCAACTTTCAAGAGGGTATCTGTTCAGGAACCAGTAAAGACTCTACTCAGTCATTTATGGGTCGAAGACATGGAAATATCTACCTCTTGGATCTGAAACCAGATGAATCACAATGCTTAATTTCAATCCAAGACGAAGAAAGTTTATGGCACAAAAAACTTGGGCACATTAACATGAAGTAGATAGCCAAAATTTCAACAAAGAAGCTTGTTCGTGGTCTGCCCAATTTATCATACCAAAAGTCTGATCTATGTACACCATGTATATTGGGGAAACATGTAAGAAATTCATTTAAACCAATAAATCAAGTTTCCACTAACCGTGTACTGCAGCTCTTGCATATGGATCTCTTTGGACCAACAAGAACACAAAGCATTAGAGGTAAGAAATATTGCCTAGTAATTGTGGATGACTACTCACGATTTACTTGGGTATATTTCTTAGCAAGTAAGTCTGAAACCTTCTCTTACTTTGAAAAATTTGCTAAGAAAGTTCAAAATGAAAAGGGGTATGTTATTTCAAGTATAAAAATAGATCAAGGAGGTGAATTTGAAAATCAAGATTTTACAAAATTTTGTGACGAATCTGGTTTTCAGCATTTGTTCTCCTCTCCATATACTCCAGAGCAAAACGGAGTTGTGGAAAGGAAGAATAGATCTCTTCAAGAAATGGCTAGAACTCTTTTAATTGAAAGCAATATCTTTTCACGATTTTGGGCTGAGGCAGTTTCAACATCATGTTATATTATCAATAGAGTTTTTCTAAGACCTATTCTTGAAAAAACTCCCTATGAATTGTTCAAAGAAAAGAAACCTATTGTCTCATATTTTCATGTATTTGGATGCAAATGTTTTATATTGAAAAATGCAAATGATCGAGTTAGTAAGTTTGAAGAAAAGTCAAATGAAGGCATCTTCCTTGGATATTCAACCACAAGCAAAGTGTACAGAGTCTACAACAAGAAGACTCAAACAATGGAAGAATCAATGAATGTCAAATTCCAAGATTCTACTCAAAGTGAATCTATTCAGACACATCTTGAAGAGACTGAACCTGCTCCAGACTCTACAAAGTCTAAAACTCAAGAAGCAGCTCAGACTTTGAAGGACCAGCAACAAGTATCTGTTGAAGGTTCAGATGAAGGAAGTAATCATCAATTTGACAAACCAAACAGCAACTGGAAGCATAAGTCCAGTCATCCCAAAGATCTTATCATTGGCGACATCAATGAAGGAATTCGCACAAGATCCAAAAGGCGTGAAGAGTCTAGTGCTGTGGCTCTTATTTCTGAAATAGAACCCAAAAGCATAGATGAAGCCGATGAAAGCTGGATTGAAGCCATGCAAGAAAAACTCAGACAATTCAGAATTAATGATGTCTGGGAGTTGACTCCTAAACCAAAAAGGTAAATCTATTATTGGAGCTAAATGGGTTTTCAGGAACAAGATGGACGAGAAAGGAAAATTCATAAGAAACAAGGCAAGACTCGTGGCCAAGGGATACACGCAAGAAGAAGGGATTGACTATGACGAGACTTACGCACCGGTAGCAAGGTTAGAAGCAATTCGTTTATTACTTGCATTTGCTTGTTATAAAAATTTCAGGTTATTCCAAATGGATGTCAAAAGTGCCTTCCTAAATGGATTCATCCATGAGGAAGTTTATGTGGAACAACCACCCGGGTTTGAAGACCCAAGAAAACCAAACTCAGTATTTAGACTCAAAAAGGCTTTGTATGGCTTAAAACAAGCACCTCGAGCGTGGTACGACAAACTGAGTAAGTTTTTAATTCAAAATGGTTTTGTTAAAGGTAAAGTAGACACTACTCTTTTTATTAAAAGAGAAAGTAAGAGTTTTCTGTTTGTGCAAATATATGTCGATGATATTATTTTTGGATCTTCTAATGAAAGTCTGTGCAAGAAATTCTCTAAGACTGTAGGATGAATTTGAAATGAGTATGATGGGTGAGTTAACCTTCTTTCTCGGACTTCAAATAAAGCAATTGAAGGAATGAACTTTTATTCATCAAGAAAAATGTGCTAATGATCTTGTCAAAAAGTTTGGACTGGACAATTGCAAAAAGGCTGACATTCCAATGTTAAGTTCCCTGAAGATAGACAAAGATGAAGGAGGAAAGAAAGTCGACCAAAAATTATACAGGAGTATCATCGGTTCACTCCTTTATCTTACTGTTTCTAGACCTGACATTTTGTTTAGTGTTTGTATTTGTGCTAGATTTCAAGCAGACCCTAAAGAATCTCATCTAAATGCTGCAAAGCGAATTATCAAATATATTTCATCAACTTCAAGCTTTGGTCTCTGGTATCCAAAAATGGGAGACTTTACTCTTCTTGGATACTCAGACGCAGACCTTGCCGGATGCAGAGTCGATAGAAAGAGCACCTCGGGTACCTGTCAACTACTTGGAGGCAGGACAGTGTTTTGGTTTTCAAAAAAACAGAGTACAGTAGCTCTCTCTATAGTAGAAGCAGAGTATGTAGCTCTTGGAAGTTGTTGTTCACAAATTCTGTGGATAAAACAATAGCTAAGAGACTTTGGAATTGAAGATTCATGTACGGAGATTAATTGCGAAAACACCAGTGCAATCAATCTTACCAAAAATCCAATTCTTCACTCAAGAGCAAAGCATACAGAAATTCGACATCACTTCATTAGAGATCATGTTCAAAATGGAGAAGTCTCAATTCAATTCGTTGATTCAAAGAACCAACTGGCGGATATATTCACAAAGCCTTTGGAGAAAAATCAATTTGAAACCATCCGTTCCAGACTCAATATTTTGAGGTATGAGGAAATCAAAGTCTGACGACTCTCAGACTCAGACATATAAGTCCATGACTGTAAGTTATTCTCTCTCTAGAATCTAATCTTGAAAATGTACGATTGACAATCTGTGTTTGATTATTGCTATATTTAATTGACGTAATTATTGCATTGTTTCTTTTTCGAAAAGGAAGTTATTTTTGAAATGACTATTTTCGCGGAAAAAGTAGTTATTTTTAAAGAAACCTTTTCACTTTCTATTACACCGTTTGGCATTCCCTCGTTTCGACCGAGTTATAAACAGTCGGTTTCTCTTCGTTCAAAACTCTAAAACCCTAAGAAGCATTGATCCTCCATTCCTGTTTTTCTTCTCTTGTTTAATCTTCGAAAAAGTTGTCATCTTTCTTGGGAAAGTCAAGCAATGAATCTCTCAAAGATTGAAAAAGATGTCTTCTTCAAGAAAGTCATCGAGGATTGCAAGCAGGGGACCACAAAGAATGAGTGAGGGGTCTACTCATTTCGATCTCACTGAGGAAGAGGAGATACCTAGTCAGCAACAGAGTCCACAACATTCTCAACCGCGTCACTCTCCATCATCTACTCCACAGGGTGTGGGTCATCAGCCAGAAGAAGAAATTATTGAGGATGTAGATCCAGTAAGAGTCCAAAAGCCCTCTTTTATTTACAAGCTTTAACGTGCTTTGAAAAGCATTGGTACTCCATTGAACTACGTAGATGATTTTCTGAAAGATAAAGGCTATGGGAACGAGTATATCTTTTTGCGAAAAATGGAGAATTTGGGAATTGCTCCCAAAGGAAAGGCTGAGGAAGCTCTTGCAAACATTCCGAGTGATCCACGTGTTGGAGGATTTAATCCAATAGATGGAAATGATGATGACAAACTGTTTAGCGAATTTCAACCTAGGATGGGTGTTGCAGCGGAGGTTCGAGGAAAGAGGTCGGAGTTGTTTCGATCAAATAAACAGAAGGATTTATACTCCAATTTATTGAAACGCGGAGTGATAAACCCTAGAAGTGTTGATTTTGACTTCTTGGATGCTGTGAATGTGAACTTGAGAGAAAAGTTCAGTCTACTTCAACTTGAGCAATTTTGCTCCGATACCACTGAAGGATATGCTCAATTGACTGAATATTTCTATTCAAATCTGAGCTTCTTGGATGCGAATAGAATATCTTTCAGTGTCATAAACTAGGATTTTGTGGTTGATGTAGATATGCTGGCAGACGTGATTGGAGTTGAAAGAGGAAGATATCAACCCATCAAGGTTTCAACTGCTAGTGCTACACTGGAGCTTGTCAAAGACAGAAGCACAGAAGGGAGGATTACCTACTCAAGAATGCGTGTGAACAACATCTTGCTGCACAAAATTGTAATCAACTGTCTCAGACCGAAATCAACCTCCAAGACTGATGTGTCTAACTCTGAGGCAAAACTGATGTTCGCAATCAACACAGGGAAAAAGTTCTCTCTCTCGCATACCATTCTCTTCCACATGTATAAAGCAGTGATAAATGACAGAGGTCAACTTCCTTATCCAAGTCTTGTGACGAAGTTATTCAGACATGTCGCGACCTCTTTTTTTTCGGCGCCCGCGATCGGGTACGAGCACCTAAGGAGGCTAATGGCTCGGCTGAAATTATTAAGCCCAGACTCTCCCAAGTCTACCAATTCACGACTTAATGGTTAAAAACTTTAACCTGTAAATCAAATTTTAAATTGGAGTCACCACTAATCGATTTGGGGTGGGTTGATTAGAAACCCAAGTGAAGTATCGGGAGAAATACTCACTCCTGCACAACCAGAGAAATTAGGATCGGGGACTTGATTACACTAGTTAATCACTAATGCCCTTTCGGTACCTAATCTTGTTTAAACCATGAGGTTTTTTGGATGTTCGAGAGATTTTCCATGCATTTTTGGGAGGAAAAACATTTTCTAGGTCTTTTTCTAATTTTTTGGACACAAAAGGGATTTTTTGGGTTTTTTTTGGTATTTTTTTTGGAAAAATACAAGTCTTTTTGGCTTTTTCTGAATTTTTTGGCTTTTCCATGAATTTTTGGCTTTTTTGGATTTTTGGCAGTTTTTTTGCTTTGTTTATTAATTATCTTATTTATCCGAAATGATAAAATAAAATTAACCTAATTAAAATTGAGGTGTCAACAGCTGCCCTTCTTTGAAGGTGAGCTCGCAGAGGTTGCATTCAAAGACAGACTGATGCCTCAATTTTATCCATGCATGCGTAGTAGATTATATTTTATTTGGGACTGATTATCCTATGTAAAAAGAGCAATATAACATTACATATACTAAAACAGATAAGAAGATACCTGTAGTTACTTACTGGGAGTGAGTGAGATAGGGTGTGAACCCCGAGTTTGGCAAGTATCAAGGCGTCATTTTACCTGGTGATATGAAGAGGTTGCTTTTCCAGGGCTCGAACCATTTTTCGGTCACCTGTTAAAACAATCAATGATTTGTCTAGGACCCGAACCTTTCTTCGGTCGCCTTGACGGGAAATTGCTCCTCTAGGACCTGAACCTTTCTTCGGTCGCCTGTTAGAGCAATAAGTTGTTTGTC
The DNA here is from genome assembly GCA_017140165.1 of Eucalyptus shirleyi. Taxonomy (NCBI): domain Eukaryota; kingdom Viridiplantae; phylum Streptophyta; class Magnoliopsida; order Myrtales; family Myrtaceae; genus Eucalyptus; species Eucalyptus shirleyi. The sequence goes on along the minus strand of CM029452.1, from coordinate 10,360,270 downwards.
TAGGACCCGAACCTTTCTTCGGTCGCCTTGACGGGAGATGCGCCAACCTTTCTCAGGGCATCGATTTGTTGGGTGTCTGACTTCTATCGAAGATACCACTTGGTACCCAACCTTTCTCGGGAGATGCGCCGACCTTTCTCAGGGCATCGATTTGTGGGGCATCTGACTTCTGTCGAAGACACTAGTTGGGACTCGACCTTTGTCGGGAGATGCGCCGACCTTTCTCAGGGCATCGATTTGTGGGGTGTCTGACTTCTGTCGAAGACACCAGTTGGGACTCGACCTTTGTCGGGTGATGCGCCGACCTTTATCAGAGTATCGATTTGGAAGATACCTGGACATTCACAAGCATATCAGAGAGTACCTGGATATTCACAAGTATTAACCTGAAGGGTATTTGGGCCTTTGCAGGCGTCAAAATGGGTATTTGGCTGACCATAGGCATTGAAGGGGTACTTGGATGATCACAAGTATGAATTCTTGGGGGATACTTGGACATTCACAAGTATCGAAGGGGTACTTGATAATTGGAAATATTGAGAACATACCTTGGATATTTGTGAAGGTGTCCCACCTCCTGGCAATTGGGAAATATTGAGGGCGTACCTGGGGTATTTGTGAAGGTCTCTCACCTCCTGGTAATGGGAATATCGAGGGCGTGCCCCGCATATTTGTGAAGGTCTCTCACCTCCTGGTAACATAAACTTGAATATAACACAAGGCTTACCTGGATGGCCGTAAGCACTCAAAAGAGCTGAAACACCTAGGTAACCGCAGGTGTACAAAGTACTCGAATACTTGGATAAACACAAGTATTTAATGGTATGATTTGGGACCACTCAGGCTGGTCCAAGTGCTAGAAAGCATACTTGGATGGTGGTGCCAAGCAAAGCAATGGAATGCTCGAACAGCTGCTATATTATTTGGGGACAACTCGGGCAGGTTTAGTGTCATGAAAAGCAAGTACATGGACAACGATAGGAGACAAATGGGGATAGAGATATGCTTACATGGCAATATTTCTGATCTCTAAGAGTATGTCTGCTATTTGCACAATATGCACACATGATTGTATATACTGTAAATTCATGAGTTCAAATGAGATTCATGCATGATAATTTTGTCAATTCTGCATCTTTTGATTTCCACTGGGGAAGATTTTGAAAGACAACCTTCATTTAGAATGTAGATGTCTTGAGCATGCCAGATGAGGGACTTTCAGTCTGAAAGGACTTTCCGTTCACTCTCATGGAAAAGGCTATCCCGACCATTGATGCGGGATTCATAAGGAACACACTATCTCACCTGCATCATCATGTCGCGGGGTCTGAGTATTCTCGCAAACGGTACGACTTTACTAATGTGAGAGGTCTTTGTTGAAACTGTGATGAAGTCTTGGTCAGTGGCTCATCGAAGGGGACCATCAAGGTCAAGGCTTATGAATAGAGTGACGCACGATCGTCTCCGGGTTTGCAAGTCAAGAATCCTGCGAAAAGAGATAGAGTAATCTTGCTCGTACTTCTTCAAGCAATGTTTATAGACATATGAAATTCTACGTTAATTGAAGTGCCCTAGTCTGAAGAGACTTTTACAATGGGATGTAACGTAGACTTGGCTCACATGTAAGAGGGTGAGAGTTGGTGACTGTCTTGGCATTTGTCACTAGTCTTTCTTGTCAAATGGAGGTTCTATGGACCACAACAACTTTTTTTTTGGCTGCATTTTGACTGGGGGGCATTGGCCTTGCTTTTACCAGGCACACTGCTTTTTTTCATGCCCCTATTTTTATTCCAGTTCTTCTTTTATGGGCATTGACCTTGCTCTTACCAGGTACACTGCTTTTTTATGCCCCTGTTTTTTCATTCTTTGTCATTAGAGGAACTAGCTTAGGCAAGTTCAATCACGACACTGTTGTTAGACTCTTTAGTCTTCGTCTTCAGCTAGCGCTCCGAGCTATGCTGCTTAAATGGTAGTAACTTCTGTTTTGTCTCAATGTGAGGGTAAAATTACAGACTCATTTGAGTTGTACAATGAATACAAGTGCGTAGAGAAAGAATTGCTCTTCGTCATTCTAGGGCACTTAAATTAACGCGAGTGTTCATATGCAATAAAGACACCCGAAGATTGATGCAAGTGCGAGCAAGAAAATTTCTATCTCTCTTCTCACCTTGTGATGCTGTTTTGCCTCCGCTCTGCCCCAATGTGGGGGGGTTCTTGACGGGGGTATGAGAGATGCTTCACCAGTGTATGGGGCTCAATGGGGTGAGCGATGGAACGCCTCTCACTATTTTGGTTATCGTACCATTCGCGAGAGAACTCTTTACCCTGTAGTCATGGAATCTTCTGCACTCATCTCACAAGTGTATAGATAGGGGACGGTGTGTAGGATATGGCTTGCCTTTCATCATTCTGACGCGCCTCATTCAGCATGCTCGATTAATCTTGTATTCTTCATTTAGCTGTGTATTTTAATAATCCTTAATGGAATCGGTGATTTAGACAGACAAAATCATCATGCAAAAAATCCATTTGGAAAAGGCATGCAGAATTTTAAACATGAGAGAGTTTGTACTCTCAAAACAAATTAATGGTTTTGGCTCAAAAAGACCTTCTTGGTAGCTTTAAGGGTCAACAGAATAGTATTGATAAATTTTGAACATCAAAAGGGTTATTCACAAAGGGGTGTCGATGGTTGTCCCTATTGATTAGGGATATGACACATGAATGATCAGCCAAGGATTAAAAATTTGATTAAACGTCTTTGTTTTTGCCCCGGGCTTGGATTACTTGGTTTGCTCTATTTAACCATTTAATCTGGTTCTTGAATCCCAATGCCTCCTGTCAATATGAGTTCAGAGAGTGAGTGTCAGAAATGATGCCAAGTTACCTTTCCCCTAGAGTTTATTTGTGCTGGCTCTTAAATATATTTGAATGTTGATGATGGCTTCTTTATCTTAGCATAGTTCAATGTTTCCTTCAATTGACCTCCCTCATTTATGACCATGTATGCATGATTGCTGGTCGTTGATTCATCTTCAGCGCCTTCCTTTTGTGGAATTTCTCCTTCTGTCTTTGACTATATGACCATTAGCAGCATTGAGCAAAGTCATGTACTTCAAGCTTCTATGGAATCTGAGATGGACAATCAAAACCTCAAATTCTCCAATGGTAATTACTTCTTGCAAGAGCATGTGTCTAGAGCAAGAAGTGAGGCCTCCAAATTCTAAGATTATTGACTAGGACAGAAGATTCCTTTTGACCAGATAGATTCTTGAATGACGTGTCCCTTACACCGAGCTGGGTGAAATTGACATGGATTACTCTTACGCGTCTGCTTGGGTAATGTCGATTTGCTCAAGTTATGCCATTGAGTTTGCTACTTGATTTTCAACACTTCCTTAAATGCTGATGATTACCATTCATTTTTCTTCATTAAGTCAACCCAAACACACGGTTTTGATGATAGTGTAAACATATCACTCATATATAAAGGTGCATAGGCATTTTCATTATGATAGAGAAATGCTTGGCAATGCCAGACAATGGACATCTTTCAAGAGTAGTACTTTTTCACAGCATCGGAATTAATTGGTTTAGTGAATTCCCGCCCATCCATCTCAGTCAGAATCAAGGCTCCTCTGGGAAGTATCTTCTTTATTACATAGGGACCCTTGTAATTTGGGGCAAACTTGCCTCCAGGCTCTAGAAAGATTGGCAGTATCTTTCTCAAGACTAGCTCGTTTACCTCAAAGTGCTTGGGTCGCACCTTTTGATTGAACGATCGAGCTACCCTCTGCTGGTAACACTGACCATGACAGAGTGCTTTCAGTCGTTTTTCGTCGATCATATTCAGTTGCTCAAACCTTTGTTGTGTCCATTCTTCCTTAGACAATCCTGCCTGTGATAAAATTCGCAAGGAAGGGATTTCTACTTCTACAGGCAAAACCGCCTCCATGCCATAAACCAAGGAAAAAGGCGTTGCCCCAGTGGAAGTTCGAATCGAAGTTCGATATGCTGTTAGTGCGAAGGGTAACCTCTCATGCCAGTCGCGGTAGTTTTCAGCTATCTTGGATAGGATTCTCTTGATGTTCTTGTTAGCGGCTTCCACGGCTCCATTCATTTGTGGATGATAAGGGGACGAGTTCAGATGTTGGATTTTGAACTCAGAAAACAATTGATCAATCAACTTGTTGTTCAGGTTTGACCCATTATCGATCACGATAGCTTCTGGTACGCCATAACGGGCAATTATGTCACGTCTGATGAATTTCATAACGTTTCGTGCAGTTACGCTTGCATAGGATGTAGCCTCGATCCATTTTGAGAAGTAGTCGATTGCGACCAAAATGAATCGGTGCCCATTTGATGCCTTCGGATTGATTGGGCCAATTACATCAATACCCCACATTGAAAATGGCCACGGCTCAGATAACTGATGCAATTCAGTTGGATGGACATTTATCTTGTCCCCGTGAATCTGACAACGATGATAGCTTCGCACATGCTGAGCACAATCACTCTCTAAAGGGAACCAGTAATAACCCAACCTCATAATTTTCTTGGCCAACATACGTCCATTCATTTGAGGGCCACATACTCCCCCATGTATTTCTTGCATTATTTGTGTGGCTTCATTTGCATCCACACACCTTAGCAGGACTGAATTATATGATCTTTTGTACAAATTTTCACCGCTGACGAAGAACCTCGAAGCCATTTTCATAAGGTATTTTCGATTAGAGGGAGTGCTTTCTTCAGGAAATTCTTGCTTCTGGACGTATCTCATGATGTCATAATACTAGGGTTTCCCGTCAGGTTCTTCAATTATAGTCATGCATTGGGCCTGTCTTGTCAGGACTTCAATTTTCAAAGGCTTTACTTCTAATCCCTTCGTTACTTGCAACATAGATGATAGTGTTGCTAGTGCATCAGCAAACTGGTTATGAATTCTAGGTAGGTATTCAAACGAGACGTCCTGGAATTCTCCTACCAATTCTTCCAAATAGTCGTGATAAGGCACTAGTTTGGCGTCTCTTGTCTTCCATTCGCCCATAGTCTGGAGGATAATTAAGGTGGAGTCACCGAACACTTTTAGTTTCGACACTTCCATTTCAATAGCTGCTTGTAGGCCGAGGATGCATGCTTCATATTCGGCTATATTATTGGTGCATGGAAACATCAACTTTGCAGCCACGGGATAATGTTGTCCATTTGGGGATATCAAGACCGCCCCGGTGCCTGAACCTGACAAATTTACAGCTCCGTCAAAGAACATAGTCCATGTGTCCTCTTCTACTGTTGAAATTCGGTCGTCTAGGGAATGATCCTCGCATACTTCTTTAGGGCAATCTGCTAACATATCAGCAATCACTCGACCTTTAACTAATTTTTGCGACATCACCTGGATGTCGAATTCTGAGATCAGGATTTGCCATTTGGCCAATTTTCCCACCAAGGCCGGGCAACTGAGCAAATACTTGATTGGGTTATTCTCAATTACAAGGAATGTCTGGTAATGCAAGGTATACTGCCGGAGTCTGTGCAACACCCATACCAATGCAGCGCATTTTTTTTCTGACTTGGAGTAGTTTTGTTCCGACGCAGTGAACTTTTTACTCAAATAGTAAATGGCTTGCTCCTTTCCATCATGGGGTCCTTTCTGTGCCAACATTGCACCTAGGGATTCACTGTTGATGGTAAGGTAGAGGGTCAAAGGGTGTCCTGGAGTCGGGGGTATTAAAACCGGGGGTTTCATCAAGTATTGCTTTAGATGTTCAAACGCCAATTGGCAGTCATCATCCCATTTGATTTGTGCATCTTTCTTGAGAAGTTTAAAGAAAGGTTTTGCAGTTTCGGAAAGCTGGGAAATGAATCGCGCAATGTAATTTAATCTTCCTAGGAGACTCCGGACTTCTTTTACAATCGAGGGAGGAGGCATCTTAAATATTGCTTTAGTTTTTGACGGGTCCATTTCTATCCCTTCACAGCTCACAATGAATCCAAGTAATTTGCCAGAAGTTGCCCCGAACACACATTTTGCTGGGTTCAAGCGCAACTTGAATTGGCGAAGTCGATTGAATAATTTTTCCAAGGTCTTCACATGGTCTTCTCCATGTCTGGTTTTGGCGATCATGTCATCGACATATACTTCAATTTCTTTGTGCATCATGTCATGAAAAAGGGTGACCATGGCACGTTGGTAAGTTGCTCCAGCGTTCTTTAGGCCAAAAGGCATGACCTTATAGTGAAAAGTCCCCCATGGAGTAATGAATGCCGTCTTTTCCTTGTCTTCCTCCTTCATTTTTATTTGGTTGTATCATGAGAACCCATCCATGAAAGAGAAAAGTTTGAATCTAGCAGTATTATCCACAAGAACGTCTATGTGAGGTAGCGGGAAATCATCCTTTGGGCTTGCTTTGTTCAAATCGCGGTAGTCGACACAAATCCGGATTCGACCATCTTTCTTCTTCACCGGTATAATGTTTGCTACCCAACTAGGATATTGCGAGACTTCGAGGAAGCCTACTTCCAGGAGCTTCATTACTTCTTCTTCAATCTTTTTTGACATTTCAGGCTAAGCTCTTCTTAGCCGCTGCTTCTTGGGGGCCACATCAGGGTTGGTCGGGAAGCTATGTTCCACGATCGTTGGATCGAGGCCTGGCATATCGGCATATGACCATGCGAATACATCTTGATACCTTTTTAGGAGGGCAATTAAGCTTGCAGCTTATTCTTTAGGGAGGTTCGCACCAATCTTTATCTCCCTTGGATCTTCTATACTGCCTAAATTGACAATGACGGTGTCTTCAGTAGTAGGGGGCCTTGTTTCTTCGTGGTGCTTCCAGTTCCGTTGAATTTCATCGAAATCATCAAAATCATCATCTGAATCATCAGAATTGCTATCATGGCTACTTACGGTATTGGTCTGGACCGTTCCCATACCCTCGCCTGCCGCTAGATTATTCCTGTGTCATAGAGTAGAGAGGTTAAGGGAACAAATAAAGTTAGTAGCATGCATGCTTCTTTCTTTTGAAAAGGTAATAAATTGCTTTTAAAGATTAAAGACAAGGAAACATGAGGAGACCCGGGCCTCAGATTTCTTCTTTCATTTGACTGCTGGCTATCATCAACGGGCCGGTTTGGTGTGTCTCCTCATGCCCTCAAAATGTTTTCAAATTTATTTATTAGTAGACGGATTTACAAAGTGATTTCAAAATATAGTTCCTTGAGTGGAACTGATGTTGAAAACAAAACAAGCCAGACATTAAAAAATATGTACAAGCTCCCGCGTAGGGGAGTATGCAGAGGAATTAAAAAGGATTCTACTCGAGCGGGTCTGCACCCATTTCCCTTGATGGTCCTACATTGATAGCGCCCATGAAGAAGTCTTCATACCAGTTGCCAGTCATGTCTCCTTGTGCTCCCGGCTTTGTAGATTTCAGATCATCCATGTCTCCCCATCCATCAGGGACGATGCTGTGATGATGATCATAGAAACTTTGGGGAATTGAATAATTGACATAGTAGTCAAATTTACCACTTGGTTGGCCCAAAGTGTCTATGATTGCCTCTCCTTTATGCGCCTCCTTAGCATGCTCAGGGAACATGGTACGGGTGCTGGGTACCACGAGGAGGTGATCATTGCCAAAACATAGCCATGGAGAGCGGAACGTGAATACCCCAGCATCCAAAAGATCTTGAACCTTGTCTCTCAGGATGGTGCAGTCATCTAACGAGTGTCCTAATTCCCCTGAATGGTAATGACATTGCTTGGATGGATCATAATCAAGGAAGTACTCGGGGGTAGGATGGTTCAGTTCCCTGCCGATTATCCCCTGCTCTAGGAGGATGGGGAAAATAATGGCCATTGATTTAGGAAGAGGTGAATATGATCGTGTGCTTCTTGGGGATAAGGTTATCCGTGCCCCTCGCCAAGTCGTGTTAGTAGGGTCTTCTTCATTTACTACCAGTTCCTCATTGTGACGAGAGCAGAATGCACGGGTAGCTTGAGCGAAGTTTTCTGTCAAATGATGTACAGTCTCGCGTAATTCTTCGACTTGGTGTTGAAGCTGGATGAACGAGAAGTTATCGCTTGTCTCTTCTAACTGCTCTTCCTCAATGGCACCTATGAAAATGTCCCCAAACATGGAGGTCAAATCATCTGGCCCCTCTTTCTTAAGTGAGGGCCAAGTTGTGTCTTCCTGGATTATGGACAATTTTGCGCTTCCGGGGTTGAACCATTTTGAAGTATTCGCTTCCTCTTCCTCGTGCATCATCCTAGCTGGGCCTGGGAAAGTTTCCTCGAGACGGGGATATACAAGGCCGATTTTTTTCTTTGCTTTTTTATCTGGGGAATATCCTAAACCGATAGTATAGGGTCTCCTTAGGGCTTTAATGGGTTGACGGATGCCCTGACTTCTCCTACCAAGTCCTTGTCCTGGAATAAAACCGTGTCCAACCATGATTTTTCCTACCATGATTGCAGCGCTTGATACCTCGGGGACGAGGGGCAAAGTCCCTCGAGTTTCGTGTATAGTAGACACAAGCTCAAACGATTGATAGCTAGCTTCGCTTTTGTCACTAGGTTCAACATAAGGGATGGCCGTCTCACGGTAGATGCGGTGATCTTCCTCCCCTCGGACTGTGATCAGTTTTCCTCTAACCACGAACTTCACACTTTGGTGGAGGCTTGAAGGTACTGCTCCTACGACGTGAATCCATGGGCGCCCTAAGAGGATATTAAATGCAGTGGGGATATCCATCACCTGGAACAAAATTTTGAATATGGTTGGGCCAATTTGAATGTCGAGCTCAATTTCTCCTACTGTTTCCTTCTTTGTTCCATCGAACGCTCGAACAGAAGTCTTGGGTACCTGGATCCATGATCTCTCTATTTTAAGACGACAGAGTGTCGCTAGTGGACATATGTTAAGAGCAGATCCGTTGTCAATTAGCACTCGAGCAATGTGAGATGCGTTGCACTTGACTGATATGTAGAGGCCCTTGGTGTGTCCTCTACCTTCTTCAGGAATTTCTTCATCAGAGAATGCCATTTGATCATTTAGAAGGATGGTGCTGACAAATTCCTCGAGTTTGTCATGCTCAATCATTTCAGGGACATGTACTTCACTTAATACTTTCATGAGGGATTTCTGGTGCTTGACAGATGTCTGAAGCAATTCCAACAGAGAAATCTGTGCTGGTGATTTTCGTAACTGTTCCACCACATTATATTCACTGGCCTTAACTATGGCTAAAAACTCTTTAGCTTCTTCATCAGTGACAGGCTTAGCAGACTGAGTATTTGCTTGAGCATAGGTTCGCCCAGATCTCGTGACTAAACCAACATCGAGGTCATAAGACCAAGGTACTGCATTATTGTACTCGTACTTGTAAGGCTGGGGGATCTCGATGACTATAGCCGTTTCCGCTGTTGATGCTTGAACAATGGCTCCCTTCCTTTCAAAGATGCTCTCAAGTGAGGTGGAATCATTCTTCTCCTTTTCCGCATTTAGAGCAGCAAATTATTCATCCCAGTTGATGAGGACTTGCGATATGGTAGAAACTATGCTGGCGTGGTTGGCGTACACGATTATTCTGGCCTCTATCATTCTTAATACCCTTTCCTCTATTATTGCAAAGGGTGGTATCTCATTATCCGGATAATACCCAGTTTCTACTAGCCCTCGATAGATGTCAACAATATGTGCATTGACATTTCTAATTTGACCAGCCTCATAACTGAATATCATGTTTACTTTGTCAGCATGATCAGGGAGCGGATTGCTTTGGACATTTGGCTTTGTAGTTTGGAATGAGAAGGCCTTAGTATCCAGCAAGTTCTGGATCCGATGCTTAAGGACAAAACACTCATCAGTTGAATGGCCTACTTCTCCCATGTGATAGTCACATTTTTTGGACGGGTCATAGCTGGAGAAGTTTTCAGCATTGGGTCGTTTTGGCTCAGTTGAAAGGAGGCTCTTGTTTCGGAGGATTGCCAAAACTTGGGAGGGAGATCCAGGAAGCGGAGTGAATTGTCTTTGGTTGTTGTAGCGCTGGGGTGGACGGCTATTAGTCTGTTGTTGGCCTGTGTTTGTCTGAACAGTCGGGAGATGACTAGTGTTTGCAGTGTAGGTGGTATTGACATCAATCAAGGACTCTTTATCTTTTTTCATGTTGAGCCTTCTGCTGACAGGTGCAGGCTCAGTAAACCAGCCGTCCCTTAAACCTGTCTCAATCTGTTCTCCTACTGGAGTGAGTTGATTGAATGATTCAGCGATCGTAGTCACCATCCGATTGCGGTATTCGAAAGGGAGGGTTTTGATGAACATTTTTCTCAATTCGAAGTCAATTGGCTCAGGACTGATTTGGGCGGCGAGATTCCTCCATCTAATAGCATATTCTTTGAAAGATTCATGCTTCTTCTTTTCCGTGCGATCGAGATCCTCACGAGAAGGGGTAATGTCCATTATGAATTTGTACTGCTTGAGGAATGCTTCACTTGCTTCACTCCATGTCTCGATGAGGTTTATGTTCTTTTTGATGTACCACCTCAGGGCGGGACCTACTAGGCTTGATTGGAACAACTGGATCATTAAAGGTTCATTATTAACGTACTGGGTCATTCGAACCAAATGCATCTGTAAGTGAGCTCTTGGACAGGTCGTGCCATCGTATTTCTCGAACTCAGGCATTTTGAATTTTTCCGGCATTTTGACCTTAGAGTAGATGGAGAGGTCTGTTGGAGTAGGATCTTGAAGACCCTGCAATTGCTTTAGCCTCTCTTCAGTCTTAGATAAACTGTTGGGCTTTGCTTTCTCAACTATGACTTGGTGTGTATCATCCTCCAATTCGGGCATGTTATCATCAGTATCTCTTCCTTGATCACCTCGGGTAGACGATTGCGGTAACAATACTTCGATTGAGGCTGGGGTGGGAGCCAATTTTCCTTGGATGGAATCTATCTGCTTTGAGAGTTGTTGAAGCACATTGAAGACTTGCTTCATTTCACTTTCCATAATCTCGACACGGCTTGGTATGTTTTCTTCAGCCATTCTAGCTTTTGGATTTGGCAAATACGACTATGATGTGATTACCTGTCAGCATAGAAAGTGGAGAAAACGTAAACAAGGGAAACACATAGAAAACTGGCTCATAGCAAGGGTCGAGTCATTCTTATTTATTAATAGGAGATTTATACAATGCCAAAAGGGCTTTTTACACAAGTCAGAACGACCCTAGATATTCACATTAGAGATATTCACATCAAAAGTCCTGCCGCCCATTTTTATATGCGATGGGAAGTTCCAGTCTTGTGGAGCTGCTTGCTTCTTCGTACTAGCTTCGATACGTGTCTCCTGCTTGTCTCCAAGCTCTTTTCAAGAGATTCGATTCGCCCTTGCGGGGTAAGTTTATCAACTACATGGGGGATTACTGGTTGCAAGTCCTCGGGAATTATATGGTTGAGGATGTAGAATGTGGATGCATTATGAGCATTTTCTTGTCCCTTTAACCTTCTGGGTACGACAATCTTTTCAGTGTGACGTCTACTCCATGCGTTTTGAATTATGCGGATCTCCTCTAAGTAGTTGTAGTCTGTACGGGTGAAAAAGATTCGGAACAATCCTGATTTGAGCGGTGGCGGGATTTCTTGGAGGACCCTGTACTGACGAGCCACCCTATATGGATAATATGAGGTAGCTCTGGAGAGGCCCAGCAACGGGATGGGGTTGTAATAATTAAGCGCAAAGCGCGCCTCTCCTACAAAGAACCACTTAGCTCGCCATAGGAATGTCTCAAGGACAGGGTTTCTTAATAAGTTAATCCATCGAGAATATTCCTCGTTGGGAGAGTATTTTTCCAAGCTTTGAAACTTTTGCAATGGGTGTTTGAATTCATTGATTTCAAATATTTGCATGAGGTGCCTGAATCCTTTGATATGGGAAAAGAACCACATTTGTAAAATTTCTGGGGCGGCCCTCATGATTTTTTCTTTTTTTTCTTTAAAACAATTAAGGGATAAAAACATTTCGGCTAAAACCATGTTTACATATCCTGCTCCAAAAATGACTTGATTTACCACCCATGTGATTGAAGGATTTATAGCATTCTTTCGATGGGGAAAAATAATAAAACCAAAGAATGCTAAGAGGAAGATCTTGGCTTTTTGGGTCATTGATTGTTTTTCAAAGCATTCGGTTAAAGATGATAGCGGAAAAGCATTGTTGTTGGCTTGAACAATTTCTCTTACCGAATGATTTTTTAGAAACCGTGATAGACTAACCACAGGGTTGATGCCGATTGGTGGCATAGCAAGCTCACTTCCCAGGGGCATTCCTATGGCGAGACTGTACTCTTCTAAAGTCAGAGTTAGTTCAAATCTGCCAAACATGAAGGTGGATGCTTCAAGGCACCAGAAATGTGGTAATGCTTGCATGACCCCAGAGTGGATATTGATTTGGAGCAACGGGAGGAGATGACCGATTCTTGTTTTGACGCACTCTTGGCCGAGTTGATCTAACTGTTTCCACCATCTGAGAAGCTCTTCCTTTGGGGTAGGTATGAACTGGATATCAAATCTTCCCATCGCATATAAGAAAGGGAATACACAACCTGACCCTATTTTGCCATGAGCCAGAAAAGACTAAGTAAAAGAAATCACTTTGCTTTTAAATAAAATGGCAAGCACAAAGACATACAGATTGGATGTGTGGCTCGATTTCTAACTCAGAAGGATTGATGAAATTAAAAGGGTATCCGCCCGTCATAGCCTCGCGTTAAGAAAAGATACCCCCTTAACCTCGGCTAAGAAATTCGGGGAAAAGAAAGGCGACCTCTACATCGCAGTCTCGTGTTCGAGATCGTATCTTTCTTAACACCATCCTAGAAATCCTATGGCGGCCCAGGTCCGACGACTGGGTTGTGTGTGCCATTTGTAGTGTTTAAAACAGTAAAGCATGCATAACAGCTTATAATCACAAGATAATTTATCTTAAGCAAGATTAAAAAAATCTAAGCCACTGACCTTCATGTAAAAAAAACTAAGTCAGTAAAGATATTAAACAAGACAAAAAAGGCCTAAGTCCTCAAAGTCCCCAGCGGAGTCGCCAAGCTGTCGCGACCTCTTTTTTTTCGGCGCCCACGATCGGGTACGAGCACCTAAGGAGGCTAATGGCTCAGCTGAAATTATTAAGCCCAGACTCTCCCAAGTCTACCAATTCACGATTTAATTGTTCAAGTTTTTAACTTGTAAATCAAATTTTAAATTGGAGTCGCCACTAATCGATTTGGGGTGGGTTGATTAGAAACCCAAGTGAAGCATCGGGAGAAATACTCACTCCTGCGCAACCAGAGAAATTAGGATCGGGGACTTGATTACACTAGTTAATCACTAATGCCCTTTCGGTATCTAATCTTGTTTAAACCATGAGGTTTTTTGGATGTTCGAGAGATTTTCCATGCATTTTTGGGAGGAAAAACATTTTCTAGGTCTTTTTCTAATTTTTTGGACACAAAAGGGATTTTTTTGGGTTTTTTTTGGTATTTTTTTTGGAAAAATACAAGTCTTTTTGGCTTTTTCTGAATTTTTTTGGCTTTTCCATGAATTTTTGGCTTTTTTTTTTAGATTTTTGGCATTTTTTTTGCTTGGTATATTAATTATCTTATTTATCCGAAATGATAAAATAAAATTAACCTAATTAAAATTGAGGTGTCAACAAGACATCTGAACATTCAGCCTCCACAAATTCTTTGTGCTCGATCGTGCGATCATATGGTGATAGGACTGAAAATGATTACAAAAATGCGTCTGAAGGAACTAAGCAAGGCGTTGGAGAAATTCAAGGAGAAGACCCCAGTCAAATCTCATCAATCCTCTTCATCAAAAAGGAAAGGAAAGGAGCCCTTGGTTGCTCCATCCAAGAAAAGGAGAACTCTCATTGTTGAAGATGAAGATGATGAGAACAACATTACCATTTCTGCAATGGCTTCGAAGAATCTGCGTTGTTCTGTTCTAGAGAAAGAATCAGAACAGAGGGCAAAGGAAAGAGAAGAGCAAGAAGCAGAGGAGAAGGAAAAAGAAGAAGAAGCAGAGGACAAGGAAGAAGAAGAAGTAGAGGAGAAGGGAGAAGCAGAGCAAGATGCTGAGAAGGAAATAATTGAGAAAGAAGAAGAAGAGAGAAATCAAGAAGAAGGAGAACCTGAGGGACGATCTTCTCCACCTGAAGGTATAATCACAAGGGGAGATCAAGAGAAAAGAGGAAAGTCCTCATATTCTGCCGCGAGTGAGAGAGTCAGTCGCTCTCCAGCAGAACCAGAGGACATCTATGCCTCACAATTTCCAGAGGAAGGTCATGATGTATCTTCGCCAAATCTGCTTGATTACGCTGATCTAACGTCGTCTGCATTTACTCCGTCAGACCGTGCTAAAGCTAGTACGCAGACTGATAATTATGGACATTCTCCTGGAAATGAAAGGTCAAATTTATGCTCTGGGATGCGAGATTCAAAACTTGTAGATTGCAGATCAAGCTTCTTCAGGCTCATTGAATGACCAGATCCAAGCCCTCTTTGTTCAGATTCAGGCCAATGCCAAGGGTGAGGAAGTTGCACACCTGAAGGAAGACTTGAAAAGGCTGGAAGGAATAGTTCAGTCTATGGGAGATTTCCAGCTTGTCCGCGTTCCCAAGCATTCTTGACTTTACTCATCTCAACCTTTTTTATGCTGACAAAAAGGGGGAGAGATGCAGGATTTGAAAAACTTTGATTAAATTTTTAAATCGTTTGGATTGTGTTAGACTAGTTTATGTTTGACTTTAACTTTGTGTCTGGATGTATGGATGTGAAGACTGAATTTGGATTTGAACTTGACTACTTATATTGACTACTATTGATATCTTATGGATGGTCATATTACATACTAGACTAACCTATTTTCTGTGGTTGCAGATTCTAGTGTTACTCATTCTAGTGTTGTTTATTTAGCCATTTATCTCTATAAGATATGCATATGTGTTTGAGAAATGTTTTGCAGGTCAAAGTTGTTCAAATCTGCAGGAAAGTTTTGTCACAATCAAAAAGGGGGAGATTGTTAAAGAAATCTTCTTGAAGAGTTTTGAAGCTGACAAAACGTTTCCATTAGTCTAGTCTGAAGGTTTGCAGACTCTGCTATTTAAAGTCTGAAGACCTCCGGACAACCAGACTCAAGACTCAAAGTCTATCCTCATTGACAGTTTCTAATCCGTTGAAGAAAGGCTATCCAGAACTGAATGTTTCATTAAGGATATAACCTTATCGACTGGAGAAAATCTCTTGGTTGGATATGACATAACGGAATTCTTTGATTGATCGAGATTGAAGATCCGATGATTGGCAAAATATTCGTAGAAGGTTCTACTTATGGAAACCGAGATCCTGATTGTATGGGCGAACATGATTGATGGGCTATCAACATATTCCTTTAATAACTCGAATGATCTTCCTAATTGATTCCGTCCAACGGATAGATTGGAGGAATTCATTTGGTAAGTGCCAACTGGTATGATGGCATGAAGGAGTATATAAGGAAGATGTTTTAAGTTGTTCGAGAGATGCGCGATAGAAGAATTCCAAAGTCTAAAGCTCCTTGTTGTTTAGTCAATTCATTTTGAGCGAAAACTTGTAAGCAAAAGAGAGTCTATACTTGTGAGAATCCTTGAGGAAGTGTGGTAGAACATCTACACTGTGGAATTAGGGAAAGACTGTGCTGTAACATCTTTTTTGTCCATAGTGAAATCCAGCCGGTGGGCTGTCAGTGCGGAAGAGTGGACGTAGGCTTGGAATAAGCCGAGCCACTATAAACCTCGTGTTCAATTTTCTCTTCCCTACTCTTTACTATACTTTGATCGTACTTCATTTTGTTAATTAAAAGAGAACTCCCTTTTTATCGATTGCCTTTAATTGCTTCCGTATCTCGAAAAATTACTTGTGCACCTATTCACCCCCCTCTGGGTGCTTATACTAGCTATCTCATATCTATCTCTCCAATTACATAATTTCACGCTTTAGACTTAGGCCAATGACTAGTCTATGCATGATGGGCAGTATTAGAATATATAAATATTGAACTAGGCCTTCATTCCACGAAATCTCATATGGTATCAAAGTCATTGCTATCCCTTTTGCGAATATGCATGGTCAAAATTCCACATGAATGTGCATAGTCAAAATTTCACATGCTGCTCGTAATCCAATTTGCATGTGAGAGGGGCTATTGAAGTATTGTCACACATCACTTGACAATGGATCCTAAATGCTTTTTAATTTCATTTGGTCTCCTTCCACCTATCAGTTGAAACTCTTGGCTTATGCTTTCTAACTTGGTATCATTGCCTCGTTTCTTGAAGCAACCCTAGTATACCAAGTGCACTTCGCACCCTGTACATTCCATGCACCCGTACCAAAATAAATCTATCCTCACCGCTCAACAGTGTTCATCTAAGTGCATCATTCCTATTTAAATAACCGCCACAATGGTCAGGTTATGGAGCTTATCTTTTTCACGGAGGCATTTTTCGACACCATAAAAACACGTCTTCGCACAGTAACTTTCTCTTGGCAAAGCTTGGCATATTCCAATTGCTGCAGCCACGCCATCCGTATCAGCCACTTTTATTTAGTTATTATTCCAACAACAAAGTTGACCTCAAAAGACGCATGCTATTTGGCTCCAATAGCAAAGTCGACCGCAAAGTCTTTGGCCTCCGGATATCAACTTTTCACTTCTCGTTTTGAGAAGCCAGGAGATTGGCAGCACACTATCGCTATCATCTCTATCTTCATCCGTGGACATGGGTACTCAAATAGCGAGCACCACGCGCCTTTGTCTCGAAACACACAATGATGCACACATTGTCATTAGAATGAATCCGAACGCTTGTTGGGAACATACAGCGCATCAGTTGCCCTCCGACTCTATATATAGGCGTCATACGTGCATATTCACTTCACCACGGACTCTCCCTTTTCCTTCTTCATAGCAAAAGCCTAGTGGTCGAAAACCTCCACAGGCAAAGATATATATAGCAATAGCCATCGACAAAAGCTCCAATTGCCGCCGCCACAATGAGCTCCGCCACCCCGGCCACCATTTACGCCCTACTTCTCTTGGCACTCGTCGCTTTATATAGAATCGTGAAACAGCAGCTTTGTCGGAAAAACATCAGAAAAGAAAATAATCCTCTCCCACTCCCTCCAGGCCCCACCCCATGGCCCGTGGTTGGTTGTGCCCCGAGTATGCTTCGTAACAAGCCCGTGTTCCGGTGGATCCATCGCTTGATGAAGGAAATGAACACCGACATAGCGTGCATCCGTCTAGGGAGCACGCACGTCATTCCCGTGACCAGTCCAACAATCGCCCAAGAATTCCTCAGGAAACAGGACTCATCATTCGCCTCAAGGCCAGTTACGATGGCGTCCGGCACATTCAGCAGCGGCTACTTGACAGCAGTCCTCTCACCCTATGGGGAGCAATGGAAGAAGATGAGGCGGGTCTTGGTGTCGGAGGTAGTATGCCCGTCTCGGCACAAGTGGCTCCATGACAAGAGAGTGGGGGAAGCCGATAACCTAGTGAAGTATGTCTTTAACCTATGCAAAACCTCAGGTCATCAAGTGAACTTGAGAACCACTACGAGGCACTATTCTGGGAATGTGATTAGAAGGTTGATGTTCAACAAGAGATACTTTGGCCAGGGAAGGCAAGATGGAGGACCAACCATTGATGAAGAACAACATGTGGACGCACTATTCAATGCACTAAACTATCTCTATGCATTTTGTGTTTCCGATTACTTTCCATTCTTGAAGGGGCTTGATCTTGATGGGCATGAGAAGGAAGTAGAAGAGAGTGCGAGGACTCTTAGGACATTGCATGAACCCATAATAAGCGAGAGGATCAAACGATGGAGGGACGATTTGAGCTACGAGAGTAATGAAAAAGAGCCTCAAGACTTATTGGACGTTCTAATTATGCTTAAAGACTCAAAAGGGATGCCAGTGCTGGCGCCACAAGAAGTTCGAGCGCTGACCACGGTAAAATTATATCCTTCTTCCTAGAGGATTCGATCGAATATAAACTTTTAAAACTTGTCCATCTGAATTGATGTCTCCGTATATTTACGCCATCCGCACAAAGCGGGATCACTTTGTAAACTCGATTGCTTCGGTAGCTATTAGATATCGTAAGAACCTATGGTAGCATTTTTGGAATCAGTAGGATATTGATAATTCTAGTGTATTTTCCCATTCATTTGCAGTGTTTTGGTCTAAATAGTTTAAATTTTAACATAAAGATGCACGACCTAATATGCAGGAGATTATGATGGCCGCGGTGGACAATCCGTCAAACGCTGTCGAATGGGCAATGGCGGAGATGATAAATCAGCCCGATCTCATTCACAAAGCCACAGAAGACATCGATAGAGTTGTGGGAAAGGAGAGATTAGTCCAAGAATCCGATATCAGAGATCTTAACTACATCAAAGCATGTGCTAGGGAAGCTTTTAGGCTCCACCCAGTGGCCCCCTTCAATGTTCCCCACGTAGCCATGTCGGACACCGCTGTGGCTGGCTATCGCATCCCCAAAGGCAGCCACGTCCTTTTGAGCCGCGTCGGCCTCGGTAGAAACCCCGAGATTTGGGACGAACCCCTCAAGTTCAAGCCGGACCGACACATTATGAGGGACCAAGCGGAGGTCGTACTCACAGAACCTGACCTGCGCTTCATATCTTTCAGCACTGGCCGACGTGGGTGCATTGCCGCCACGCTTGGTACGACAATGACCGTGATGCTCCTCGCCAGGCTAATCCAAGGGTTTAATTGGAGTAAACCCTCCAATTTGTCGAGCATCAACCTCGCCGAGTTGAGGGATGACCTATTCCTCGCCAAACCATTAGTAGCTCAAGCGGAGCGCAGCGCTTGCCAAGTCATCTCTACCTTGATTAGATACGAGTACAAAGTCCTGGTGACGTACTTCGGTTGATAAATTATATGAATAATCGATATTAACAAAACAAATCCAGATGTCCATCGGATAAAAGCATCCCGAATAAGAAATCTGGAGTGCGAATTATAGGCTCATAATTAAAATATATTCTAACATAGTGATGTAAAAATTCCTGTCTTGAATATAATCTCTACCTCTTGAATAGAGTAAGTCCAACATTTTTATGTGTGTTACCACCATTATTTATGAAGTTGTTTGCAGCAGTTGCTATCTCTAGCTCTCTCTTCAATTTGTTTTTTGTTTTTATCAGGCCAAGGAAAAAAACTGTATTTATTTTTGATAGGCTAGTAAGAGCACCAAGAGGGGAGTGAGTAGGTGATCAAAGAAGTTTTTGCAAAACTTAACAGAATAAATCAACTTTTAAGAATAATGGACTGAAAATGTAAAAGACTATAAATAGTTATATAAAGCCACGAATTAAAGTAAAGAGATTAGGGATAGAGAATCAAAACACAGGGTTTATAGTGGTTCGGCTTAGACCAAGCTTACGTCTACTCTCCCGCACTGACAGCCCACTGGCTGGAATCCACTAAGAACCAAAAGAGATTTTACAGTTTCATGTCCTTGATTACACAGTATAGAGACCCTGCTACACTTCCTCAAGGTCTCACAAGTATCTAATTTCTCTTTTTTGAGTACAAATTGAGCTCAACAATTGAAACAACAAAGAATTAGGAACTTCAGACTTTGGAATTTTTCTTTTACGCATACACTCAAATAATTTTAGTGTCTTCCTTATATACTCTTCCATGCTTTCTTAACCATTGGCACCTTCCAAAGAAGTTCTTCCAATCAACCCGTTGGACAGAATCAATTAGGGAGATCTCGAGTTTTTGATATCCTGGGTTTTTAATGCATTCACAAGCCGTACAAAATAATTCCTAAGATGAAGAACTAGAGTCCATGACACCTAAAGATTAGTTTAAATATTATAAGTCTACCACAACCACATCACATATCACGGTGTTTTCTTACCACAATAACTACTACGGTTGTTACACTTCCGACACTTCCGTCTCTATCTTGGTTGATCTCGACACATTGGGCAACACATTTTGAGAGGTCTGTAACCTTTGGTCTCCAAGTACTTTAAAGACCGTGAGCCATTGCCGCCTTTCATGGGTCTTAGCTTAGGACAGCGTTTCGGTTCAACACACCTTAGCTTCTTCAGCTTGCATAGGATATGTAATCTTTCAATTGAATCGCATGCAACAAAGATCTCGATTCCCCTAAACCTTAAACCTCAACAACTCTTTCTAAATAAGATAGTGCGAAGGATTGTACATTCCTCAAGCATGACAGATTAGGTGTCCTTGTGGGCATTTGTACAGAATAATTTGTAATTTCCTCGATTTCACCAAGCTTTTCTAGATAGGAAAGTGTACCGGAGGATTCATTGATGACGATGGTCAACAAGTATTGCGTCTCCGTAACACCTTATTTGATTGACAAAATGCAACAAAGACAAGATCCACGAGAGTTGTTCTCAATTTCCCTATTGTTATTTAAGCTAATTATGATGCAATCGTCAACCAAAAGTTCTTCCAAGCCCGCGCCCTAAAACTCCTGCCGTTAGATATTAAATAATCATGCCTCATCAGTTAAATCAAAACTTTAATCAAACTATTTTTCGGCCTCATAACTATGCAAGGATTACATTTTTCTGACATGAAAAAAAAAAAAACATATATCATGTGAGATTAAGTTTATAAATAGATAAGTTATAGTTTCTAGTATAGAGAAAACATTCACAAAACCTTCCCAGGAGAATTTAAAAAAGAAAAGAAAAAGGAATGGGAGCTCAGCTCCCAAATTTAGAAGTCAAGCTGCCAAATCAACTTCGAATAGAAATTGAGATAAAAATAAAAATCAAATGTGGCAACTAAAAGATTTTCAAAAGAATGTAATATAAAAATTGCTTATCTCTAGTAATTTTTACATATGCATAGATTGAAGGACCATTGCACTTAATGAGAATTAGTCGGATAGTAAAAAAGCCATGAACACTATTGATATCTAAGAGACGCTTATTTATTAATCTTGTGCATTTAGGTACTCCATTGTGAGGAACTGAAGCTTCATGGAAGATACATCTTCATTTTTTTTGTATAGAAGTTTCTGGTTACAATAATAATTTTATTTCATGGAACCTTACTTTAAGAGTTCTAAAACAACCTGATATTATTGATTGATTATATCTTGTTAACGGATTCAGGGAATATGAAGTGTATTTGTACGTAATTATCTCTCTCTCTCTCGACCTCTCTTTGCCAATAATCTCAACCCAATGACCCTCTTTCCAGTTCTCTGTAGAAGTGAACAATTCTCTGCTAACTCCAACTCCTTACGTGTCTCTCTCCTTCCCTATCAGGTATCAACTAGACACGTCCACACAAGTTGCTCTCTCTCTCTCTCTCTCTCTCTCTCTCCCCCTCTCCCCCTAAGACGCAGACGAGGAGGAGGAAGACAGGACAATGGGCGGTTAAGAGTTTAACAAGGGTAAAGTTACTCTTTGGCCATCGTCGGTCACTCCGCAATTATTACGGCTTCGTATTATGTCAACCCCTTCTGCAGATGGGAGGACAACTTGATGGATCATGGGTCTTATGATAATTTAAAGCTTCGTGTTTTGTCAAACCTCCGTCCAGAGACCCAGCTCCACCGTACCGTCCTATCTCTCTTTTTACACGTCATCCCAGTCCAAAAAAAGTTCCAAGCAAGAGTTGGAAGGGCACAGCTCTGCACCAATCGACAAAAGAGACATTTAAGCCCGTCTCAAGAAAGGAGGGAAAAATACCAAAAAAATCCTAAACCTTTTGATTTTGTGTCGATTTAATCCTAAATCTTTTTTTGGTACCGATTTAGTCCTAAACATTTTTATGTTGTGCCAATTCAATCCCTTTCGGTCAATTTTGGTCGGATTTTATTGACTGAAGGCCAGCCGGCTGACGTGGCCTGATCGACCCTGACGTGTACAACTTTTAATAATATTTTAATAGTTTAATATTTTTAAATATTTTTTTATTTTTATTCTTTTTACTTTTTATTTTTATTCTTTTATTTTTTCTTTTTCTTTTTTCTTCTCATCTTCTTCCTCCAGCCGGTCGTCGGAGCTTGGCAACCGGCCAGAGGCGATGGCCGGCGAGGTCGACCTCGCCGGCCACCTCGCCAGTGGTCGCGAGGGCGCCAGGCAGGCGAGGCTCGCCCTCGCCGAATCTGGCGAGGATTGAGCCTCGCCCATGGCCGGCGAGGCTCGACCTTGCCAGATCCGGCGAGGGCAAGCCCCGCTAGCTCGGCGCGAGGCCAGCTGGACTCCTCCCTGGCTCTGTTCTCCGATCCCAATCTCGCCCTAGAAATTTCCTCCCTCCTCCACTCGTCGTCGTCTCTAGGGTTTACGAGAGCTCGGGGTGTCCTCGGTCGTGCGGCTCCAGCCCCGGATTTTTGTCTGTTTCTCCCACGGCGGCGATCCTTCGGGGGTGGGGGTTTTGTGATTCCTGGGGTTCTCCGAGGCAGCTGGCCTCACGCCGAGCCGGTGGGGCTCGCCCTCGCTGGCCATAGGCGAGGCTCAACCCTCGCCAGATCCAACAAGGGTGAGCCTCGCCACCTAGGCCGCGAGGGCGGCCTCGCCCGCCCTCGCAGCCATTGGCGAGGTGGCCGGCGATGTCGACCTCACCGGCCGTCACCTCTGGCCAGTCGTCGAGCTCCGGCGACCGACTGGAGGAAGAAGATGATAAGAAAAAAGAAAAGAATAAAAATAAAAATAAAAAGAGAAAAAATAAAATAAAAAATATTCAAAAATATTAAAATATTATTAAAAGTTGTACACGTTAGCGCCGATCAGACCATGTCAGCTGGCTGGTGTCCAGTTAGCAAAATCCGGCCAAAATTGGTCGGAAAGAACGGAATTGACACAACGTAAAAAGGTTTAGGACTAAATAGGCACCAAAAAAATATTTAAGATTAAATCGGCACAAAGCCAAAAGGTTTAGGACTTTTCCCCAAGAAAGGGTGTAAGCTCCCTGCCTTGTCCTTGCCTAATGCATGTGCTTGTCTTATCATTGTCAACCTTACATGCCCAGTTCCCAGTAATATTAGTTTACTTAATTATGTAATATGAATCCTTCATGCATATGCCACGTGGATAATCATTGTCCTTTTCCGATTCAAATTTGGTTCCCCCCAAACCTAAGACTTAACATAAGCACTAAAGCTGTTGGTTCGAGATTGGAATAATGTGGAAATTATTATGACAATTTTCACCTCATTTCATCTCTCCTTAGAAGAAATTATTCATTATTCTTTTTTTTAAATACAGTATTAGAGAAAACCACGCATTGATTGAATTGTCCATGTTGATTGATCTAGTGAAGAGAATGCAGGCAAATAACAGATTTTACAAATAATGTAATATAAAAAATTATTCATCTCCAATAATTATCTAGTGTGTATGAAATGGAGGGATTGTCACACCGAGTGGAGATTCGTCGAATACTCAAAAAATCTTAGATACTCCATTAATATAAACACCTATCTATTAATCTTGTGAATACATATAGGTTTTGAGCTACATACACAACTCCATTTTGAGAATGGAGATGTTCATGGCATATAGCCTTTTCATTTTTTTGTATAGAAATTACTAATTATAATCATCATTTATTTTTCAAAAACTCACCTTTAAAGTTCTAAAAAAACCTAATTTTATTGATCCGTTACACCTCAGCAACGGATGTAGGGAATATGGAGTGTACTTGTAATAATCACACGTACTTGTACGTAACTATACGAACGTTAGGGGGATCATTAACCCCATATCATGGGTTATATGGATGCCTTGCTATTCCATGGTTGAGCCTGACTACCCTCTCTCTCTCTCTCTAACCTCTCTTTGCTAATAACCTCATCGCGATGAACTTATTTATGATCAATCCTCTGCAAAAAAAAAAAAAAAAAAAAAAAAAAGGAACGTGGACAATTCATCACGGAGCCGGCTTGGTACATCGTGTGTCACGTTTTTTTTTTTTGGTCGAATCATCGTGGGTCACGTGAGAAAATATTAGGTGGGTCTTACCCTTCACGTAGATTTAAGGTAAGATCATTTAGCGATTGACACGTGACTCCATGTAAGCGACGGCATCAGAGGTTTAAAATTTGCGCGCCCCGCTTCTGGAGCCCACCACTCTGACGCTCTCTCTCCTCTGCGACCTCTACGACTTGTTGACTCGTCCTCTCTCTCTCTCTCTCTCTCTCTCTCTCTCTCTCTCTCTCTAAAATGCAGACGAGGAGGAAGATAGAGCAAAGTGAGCTTAAGGGTCAACCAAGATTGAGTCAAGTTACATTTTGGCCATCATCGGTCACTCGACAATTGTTAAAGCCTCATGTCATGTCAACCTCATTCATGCTGCAGATGAAGAGTACGGCTTGGTACATCGTGTGTCACGCTTTTTTTTTTTGTCGAATCATCGTGGGTCACGTTGCAATTGTTTAAGCTGCTTGTTATATCAACCTCACGCCTGAGGGGCCCCACTCTACCATGCTGTCCTCTCTTTCTGCACGTTGTCCTTACCAACTTCGAGTTAACGTGTCCTACGTGTTAGACGCAAATTGCGCAAACCCCAAGATCTCCATAACTAGAACAAGAACACGTATGATTAAGTAGAAAGAATTGATGCACCTGTTTTGGGATCCATTGTTCTTGAAGCGGAAGCGGAAACACAATCTTCCACATGCAAGTCCTTCTCCTCTATTGCCCTCCATATCACTGGCTCAATGAGGCGGGCCCCTCACGTGTAGCTTTAGGTAAACGCCCCTTAGGTGAGGATATATGTGAGAATTCGGGTTAGAGGAGAGACTTGAGCACTATTTATAGAGTTTCCAGCCAAGCCCCCTCATTACGGGCCAGGCTCAACTCGGTCCACACTAACGAGCCCCATATTAGACTAATTAAGAAACCTTCTATCTCACATTAGACCAGCCCTGTTTTACGGTAGCCGTAAAAATAGTAAATTACAATATCAATTAATGTAGTCCACATTAGGAAAACTCTTACATTCTCCCACTTGGACTATATTAATTGAAATCGTACCTTATGCGCACACATTGGTTCAGAGATAATTCTTAATAGTCAATCCTATCCCATAAAGTCTTAAACACCGAATCATGGCGGTAACTGCATGTATACACACAGAACCTTCCATTGTCACGAGCGCTCTCAACTTTATTGATATGGATTCAATATGGTAGTGTGGCAAATGGATAACATCTCTCATAAAGAGATCCCATTTGTCAGTCACCATTCTCTTACCTTAGGCGACACAAAAACTTGTGCCACAAGAGAATGCTTTATGGTTCCAATGAACCCACATATGTCTTGTCCTTATGGTTAACCTTTCTTTATGTATCACAAGACATATGCACAAGGCTAATAACCGGATGCCCGGATGCCCCTAGCCTTTACTCAAGGTTTAAGTCATACCTTGAGACTTTTAACAACAATATATATATATATATATATATATATATATATATATATATATATATATATATATATATCAAGTGTTACTAAATTGTAACAAAACAGATGTAAACTTTATTCAAAGAAGAATAAAACACAGCTCCCACTAAATAACAGCATCCCAAGACGCTCCTAGGCTCATACTAACAACATGTCGATCAAAAACACATGGGCGTAGGCCTTTAGTTAGTGGATCTGCAACCATATCATCTATATGAATATAATTTACTGTAACGTCACCATTCTGTACTGATTCTTTTATAGTCAAAAACTTGACCTCCATGTGTTTAGACCCCTTTAAACTTCTGTTGTTATTAATAAACAACACTGTAGAGTTATTGTCACAATATAACTGTATGGGTCTATCCACAAAATCATAAACTGATAACTCCCTAATGAGGTTCCGGAGCCAAATAGCTTGAGTAGCAGCTGAAAAACATGCTACAAACTCCGTTTGCATGGTTGAAGAAGATATGGATTTCTGTTTCTCGCTCTTCCATGATACTGCACCTCCTGCCAACATAAATGTGTATCCAGTCGTTGATTTCTTATCATCTTGACAACCAGCAAAATCTGCATCTGAATACCCTACTAGTTGCAGATCTGGAACATGTCTATAAATCAGCATATAATCTTTTGTTCTCTTTAAGTACCTTAAAACCTTCTTGGCAACAACCCAGTGATCGTGTCCTAGATTAGACTGATATCTGCCTAGAAGCCCTGTTGCAAAAGCAATATCTGGCCTAGTGCAAACTTGAGCATACATAATGCTTCAAAGCACACTAGCATAAGGTACATCCTTCATTTGAGCTTTCTCAAAATCTGAATTAGGGCATTGTGAAAGACTCAATTTATCACCCTTAACAACAGGAGCAATTCATGGTTTGCAATCCTGCATATTGAATCTTTCTAAAATGCGATCAATATACGCCCTCTGAGATAAACCCAATGAACGGCATGAGTGATCCCTATGGATCTCAATGCCAAGAACAAAAGACGCATCACCAAGGTCTTTCATATCAAAATTTTTCGATAACATCCACTTTGTCTCATGCAGTAAACCAATGTCACTACTAGCAAACAAGATATCATTTACATAAAGTATGAGAAAAATATATTTCCTCCCACTGACCTTGGTGTATATGCACTAATCTACTTTGTTCTCAATAAATCCAAATGAAGTAACAACACTATGAAACTTGAGATACCACTGTCTAGAAGCTTGCTTAAGGCCATAAATAGACTTTTTCAATCTACAAACAAGCTGACCTGAGTCATCTGCTACAAAACCTTCAGGCTGCACCATATAAACCTCATCATCAAGGTCTCCATTTAGAAAAGCAGTCTTAACATCCATCTGGTGTAACTCCATACCGTAATAAGCTACCAATGCTAAGATCACTCTAAAGGAATATTTAGAAGAAACTGGAGAAAATGTTGCTTCATAATCTATTCATTCTCTTTGAGTGAAACCCTTAGCTACCAGTCTGGCTTTAAACTTTTCAATATTTCCTTTGGAATCCCTTTTAGTCTTAAAAACCCATTTACAGCCAATAGGTTTACAACCTTCAGGCAATTCAACAAGCTCCTAAACACCATTGTGTTTCATAGATTGCATCTCATCTTTCATCGTATCTAACAAATTTGATTGAGGACATGAGATGGCTTCAGCATAAGTCACGGGATCAACAACACAGCCTATATCATAATCATGCTCTCCCAGGTAGACTAGATAGTCTGGTGGTATAGCTGAACGTCTTTCTCTAGTTGATCTTCTGAGTGGAGCTACTTCATCCTCATTTTGAATCTGAGGAACTTGTGAAATTTCTTCAGGAACAGTCTCAACAACAGGATCATGGGCCACAACATGCTCAGTTTGTGGCGCAAGAGGTTCCATAATTATCTGCACAGGATGAGATAGGGATCCAGTAATCCCCATCATACTATCATCTTCGATAACTTGTGAGCAGCTACCCTTTTCAGCTACATCAAATTCCAGAAATTTTGCAGTATGAGATTCCACAATTCTTGTACCTCCATTAGGATTATAAAACCGATACCCCTTTGAATGATCTGGGTAAGATACGAAGTAACACCGAGTAGTTTTGGAATCCAGCTTACTCAATGTTGGATTATATAACTTCACTTCTGCTGGACATCCCCAAACTCTAAGATGATTCAAACTAGGTTTACGTCCAGTCCATAACTCAAAAGGGGTCAATGAAACTGCTTTAGTAGGAACACGATTTAAAATATAAAGAGCTGTTTTCAAAGCTTCTCCCCACAGAAAATTAGGTAAATTGATCCTACTAATCATACTTCTCATCATGTCCATAAGAGTACAATTCCGCCTTTCAGCTACACCATTTTGTTAAGGACTTTCGGGCATAGTTAACTAACCTATAATCCCAGAATCCTCTAAGTATTTAGCAAACGGCCCTTTAAGTTGTCCAGCATCACCATGCCTACCAAAATACTCACCACCACGATCAGATTCGACAATCTTAATAACTTTTCCCAACCGTTTTTCCACTTCAGTCTGAAAAATCTTGAATTTGTCAAGAGACTCGGACTTTTCTTTAATCAGGTACAAGTATCCATATTGAGAAAAGTCGTCAATAAATGTGATGAAATAAAAATTTCTGCACAAGGTAGGCGTGTAAGGTCCACTAATATCAGTGTGAATAACCTCCAACAAGTCTGAACTTCATACAACAGATTTCTTCTTTATCTTAGTCATCTTACCTCTGCAGCAGTCTACGCAAGTCTCTTGATCACCTTTAAGAGTAGGCAAGATATCAGCCTTTATAAGCCTTTCTACTCTTTCTTTAGAGATGTGACCAAAACGTTTATGCCACAATGCATAAGACTGTTCCTTAGGTAGAGGCCTTTTGGAAATAACATTTTCAGCTGAATAAACAACGTATATGTCGTTGGGAGATAAACTCAATTGATATAATCCATCGGATAAATTGCAACACCCAATCTTATTTGAATCATAAAACATGGAAATAGTATTACTCTTTATTTCAAAAGAGTATCCACACATGTCCAAACAAGACACAAAAACTAAATTCCGCCTAAAAGAATGTATGTAAAAAGTGTTTCTTAACACCATCCGGAAACCAGAGTCTAAAATTAAAATAACATCTCCCACGAACTCTACGTCAACTCCAATGCTGTTTCCAACAGTGAGCTTTGATTCATCCTGATTTGGCGTCCTTCGGTTTATGAATCCCTGAATGGTAAATGCAACATGATTAGTTGCACCACTATCTAGCCACCAAGAATTGGTCGGAACTTCAGATAGATTGGATTCATAAACAAATGCCAAAGAATCATTACCTTTAGGCTCACTCTTATTTCTCTTAGACGACCAAGCCTTAAACTTGCTGCAATGTCTCTTCACGTGTCCTCTCTCTCTACAAAAGTAGCAAAGAACACCATCCTTCTTGGTAATTACCTTCTTAGGACCCAGAGTGTTAGAAGGACCTGCTCCTTCAGAATTTGCTTTGTTGTTGGAAGGACCAGCAACTTTTGAATTGCCTTTATGGGTATAAGTTTTCACCTTCTTACCCTTGTCATTAGCAGAACTAGAAGCATAAAGAGCAATATGTCCTTTATCTTTCTTCAATTTCTCTTCCTCTGCCACCAACCTTGCAATCAGGTCATTAATAGACCAGGTTTCATCTTGGGAACTATAATTGGTCTTAATAATCCCAACATTAGGAGGAAGAGTATTTAGAGCTTGATGGACAATGCAAGCAGTAGGAATTTCAACATTGAGAGCCTGAAGCTTCGTTTGCAAATCGACCATCCTTAGGACATAATCTCTAACTCCACCAAAACTATCATACTTCATAGTAAAAAGTGTTTGCATATGTGTCCCTATCTCAGCATTAGACGATACATGGTTTCTAGCCATCAAAGCTTCCATCATTTGCCTAGCATTGCAGTCTGCAGGCAATCCACTTTTCAAGTATTCCTGAATGGAACGCTTCATGGACAGCAAGCAAATTCTATTGCTCTTTTCCCATGCAGTAAAATTTGCTTTTTGAGCCTCTATACTCTCAGCAGTCAAATCTGCCGGCCGATCAGTAGTAAGAGCCATATGAACATCTGCCATCTCCATAGCGAACATAAAATCCTCTCTCCATCTCTTAAAATTCGAACCAGCAAGAACCTCAATGGTGACGGAGTTACCATTTACAGAAAATGTGACTGAAAGACAAACAGTATATATATAATTAGCATCATGTGAGCATTGTGTAACTTGACGCACAAGTACACATCCAGAGAGTTACATGCAAAATCACATAGTCACCTTTGGGCAAAATACATGACAAGCAATTGTACACTCCCCACATGATAAGGGTTATGAGAATATATTTCAATCTTCGTGAATTCATCACCTTTGGGCATATGAACCATTAGGATTGATCACTCCTCCACCACACTATCATGTATCCCTCCATGAACTAATACACAATCACCTCCTTTGGGAGTATAACTATGCATTAGATCAGGAGACATCCCAATCAAATATACGAGATCGAAATTTCTCAAATTCAATCAAGTGTGTCACTTTGGCGGTTACAACTTAATTGAATCCTTGAAACTCTCTCATACCAGGGATATAATCTTTACATCTCACATACATCATATACATGTGATTTAACTTTAGTGATAGGGGCATCATATCACTCAAATCACATGCCATACTAATTACATTGCCTTATTCATTAATTCAAATAAACTTTATCGTATATTATTAATGAATAACACTCATAAAGTTCATGTGATAACATACCTGTATCCCGGCACCTGTATTTTCAAAATCACAGGAAAAATACAAGAAAAATACGCAGAAAATACACTAAAAATCATGTATTTAGGATTCCGTATGTATTTTCACATCTATAAGATCATCAAAAATGTAAAATAAATATACCATAATGTAGGAAATAATCATACGAGTCCATCGCCGCCGGCCACGCGCAAATCGGAGACTCCACGCGCCCACATGCGACTCCTGAGTGCGCGGCGCGTGGAGCCCACGCGCAGGCATCAAACGCCAATCAAAACCGGTCCGACTGGTGGTGGTCCGACCGATTCCTGGTCCGACCTTCCGGTCCAGCCGCCCGGTCCGATCGGTTGACCGGTCCGGTCAACGAGTGACCGGGTCGGGTCGGGTCAACGGGTCGGGTCGGGTCGAATCGGATCGAATCCGAATCCGAATCCGAATCCGGGTCACTGACGTCAGCGTGCGAATCCGAATCCGAATCCGGGTCATTGACATCATCGTGACGTCAACGCCCGCGTGCGCCGCACGCGCGAGCAGCGCCCCGTGCGTGGGAGCGCGTGAGGGCGCGTGGACGCGTGTGGGCGCGTGTCTTCGACGCTCGGCAGCGCGTGGCTGCACGTGGGGGCGAGTGGGGACTCCCCCGACGACGCGCCGCCCACGGTTTTGCTCGCCTCGTTGAGCCTAGTCCGAATTTGTGATTTAATATTAATTTTACTGAATCTCGAAAATCACAAATTATGGCAAGATCCATACTAATTAAGGCTAATCCGTGCAAATTAGGGCAAGATCAATTGCGTTCGTGTTCTATGGTTATGGAGGCTCTGATACCACATGTTAGATGCAAATTGCGCAAACCCCAAGATCTCCATAACTAGAACAAGAACACGCATGATTGAGTAAAAAGAATTGATGCACCTGTTTTGGGATCCATTATTCTTGAAGCGGAAGCGGAAACACAATGTTCCACGCGCAAATCCTTCTCCTCTGTTGCCCTCCGTATCACTGGCTCAATAATGCGGCCCCTTCACCTGTAGCGTTAGGTAAACGCCCCTTAGGTGAGGATATATGTGAGAATTCAGGTTAGAGGAGAGACTTGAGCACTATTTATAGAGTTTCCAGCCAGGCCCCCTCATTACGGGCTAGGCTCAACTTGGCCCACACTAGTTAGCCCCATGTTAGACTAATTAAGAAACCTTCTATCTCACCTTAGACCAGCCATGTTTTACGGTAGCTGTAAAAATAGTAAATTACAATATCAATTAATGTAGTCCACATTAGGAAAACTCTTACACTACGTACAAATTGCTTTACGAAAAATAGCAATAAATATTCTACGAAAAAGCAATCGGTCGACCACCCAAAACTAAAATAGTTTTAATCAATGAGAAAACATATTTATAAATATAATCTTAAATTTTAAATAACCTAATAAAATCGAATAATCATCATGCACGTATAATAATTGTAGTGTCGCAATATGAACTAAGTTATTTTTGAGAATAAATTTGAAATAGAAATTTATTTGATAAATTTTTTATTTCCAAGAATAAATTTGAAAAGAGAATTAAGGAGTGAAAAAAATTACTTCTTTGTTCCCAAAAATAATTTCAGAATCAAGTCAACTCAAATTTCTTTTTCCTATTTTCTCTTCTTCTTTTTTCTTGTTATTCTTCCTCCTCTCTTCATCTTCTTCCACCGCCGCCATCGCTGTCCACCGTCATCAATCGCATATGACCAATTAGGCGAGGTCCGGCCAAATGAGCCTCACCCTAACCTTTCCTAGCCACCAATGAGCCTTGGCTGGGTGAGGTTGAACTAGCCCAACCGCTAATGGGGCTTGATCTAATTGGGCCACCATGAGGTCAGGGTCACTCAATCAGGGCGAAGCTGGCCTTGCAGTGGCCTGACAAGTTTGAGCCTCGTCGGTGGCTGGGCAAGCTCAGCCTTGCCAAATCCAAGCCTCACCTAGTTGTTGGTGAGGCTTGACCCACGAAGCGCAACCTCGCCGAGGACTATCAATGCTTCAATAAGGTCATCGGCCCTCACCT
The DNA here is from genome assembly GCA_017140165.1 of Eucalyptus shirleyi. Taxonomy (NCBI): domain Eukaryota; kingdom Viridiplantae; phylum Streptophyta; class Magnoliopsida; order Myrtales; family Myrtaceae; genus Eucalyptus; species Eucalyptus shirleyi. Next base: position 10,327,865 of record CM029452.1, on the reverse strand, counting down.
GGCTCGACGATCGACCAAAGCTTGAAGAAGAGAAAGAAAAGAAAAAGGAAAAGTAAAATTATTTAAAAATTAAAAGAAAATTATTTAGATTAGAAATGTTGAGGAAGGTACCAAATGTAATTTTATTTTCCTAAAAAAAAAAAATGGGTAGTTATCAAACACCTTCAAATGCTTAGATATTATTCTTGATAACAGAATAAAAAAGAATTATTTTTTTATTAGAAATTATTCTTGGGAATAAAATAGTTAGCAAACGTATTCTACTATTCCATTGACTATGGACATAGTAAAAAAATTTAATATATTAGCCATGACATTCAATTTTGCTTTTGAGAGCAAGTTCCATAACAAACCTAATCGGGCTATTCCATGGAATGAAGTGGGTTTTTAGGAATTGGGTGAAAAGAGGGGAGGCAATAAAGATCCAAGGAATAGAAAGGAACGGTAGAGCAAGATTTTTCCAGTGAATCTGCAAGACATTTTCCTCCAAAAAAAAAAGGGAGGAAATAGAGGGAAACGCAAAATTGAGTGCCTTCCCTTGAATCAACAAGTTCAGTGGGGCCCATAATATATATTGCATTTTCTAGACTCTGTCATTACGAGGTGAGACATGTGATAGATGTTTGAATGAGATGGATTGAAGCTCCAAAAATATCTACCAAGGTGTTGGTAAAGCTTTCAGCGAAGGATCTCCTGCTTTGAAAAGAATTGTTAGGTCCTTCCGAATGTGCATGAACCGACATCGATCTCAATTAGGATGGATGGTGTGCCAAGCCAGACCGGACTTGTGCTCCTAGGCCGAAAAGGGACAGCCCTCGGGCACTCTAGTGTCGGTTACTAGTGAGGTGAAAGAATATCCCGGCGAAGATGGCAGCAACTACATTGAAAAAGTCGACAAAGACAATTACGACCTTTTGGTATGGCGGAAGACCAAACTGTTGTGTTTTTCCCATTCTTTCCATGGCTGATGGTGGCGTGCTCACTCCATCGGCGTCAATACTAGTATTAGAGTCCACTTTTAATAATAGCGAATGGATTATTAAAGATCATAAGCAAATGTTAAGTTACCAAAATATGGAAATGACTATCGCTTGCATCTCTTGGCCCATCGTCAATGTGCCCAGGCTGTATTGTGCCATCTAATTATCCACAACATCTATGAAATCGCCATAAAAAAAAATGCCACGACTTGATTATGCTCCAATGTTTTCTCTCTCTCTCTCTCTCTCTCTCTCTCTCTCTCTCAAACGCAGACGAGGAGACAGGACAAAGCGAGGTTAAGAGTTTAACCGGGGTAGAGTTAGTTAAGTGTTCTTTAGCCATCATAGTCACTTAGGGCGTGTTTGTTTATGTTCTTTTTTTTTTCTGTTTATGAACAAAAATTTTGTTCTTTTTTTTTTCTTTCCGGGAATAAAAAAAGAATAGAAATGCGTTTGTTTGCGTTTTTATTCCAAATCTATTTTTTTGTTCCCGGGAACAAAATTGGAATAGAAACAAGAAACAAAAAAAACTTGTTTCTTGTTTCTAAAACAATTTTTAAGAACAATTTTTCTCTCTCTATTTTCTTTTATTCTCTTTTTTTTCTTCTTCTTTTCTTCTTATTTTTTCTTTGGCTAGCCTCGGCCATGGCCGACGACCGGCCGTCGAGGGCCAGCGACCTCGCCGGAGCGTTGCCGGCCCCTGACGAGGCCAAGCTCGCCCAACCACCATCGACGCTCAGCCTTGCTAAACCACCGCCAGGTCGGCGTCGCTTGGTGGTGGCCTGGCGATGCTGATCCTCATCGATGGCTGGGTGAGCTCGACCTCGTCGGATTTGGGCAAGGCCGAGCTCGCCCAGCCATCGACGAGGCTCGGCCTTGCTGGGCCATCGCCAAGTGATCAGTGGCTGGGCGAGCTCAGCCTCATCAGGGGCCAACGAGCCTCGCCGTGGCTGGGCGAGGCCGCCGGCCCTCGTTGGCTGGTTGTCGGCTATGGCCGAGGCTGGCGATCGGCCAAAAGAAGAAAAAAAGAAAAAAGAAAGAAAAAAAAGGAAAAAAATAAAAATATTAAAAAACTAAAAGAAACAAAAAAGAACACAAATTTACCAAACATGTTTTTATTCTTTTTTTATTTCCGAAACAAATTTACCAAATGCGTTTTTCTAGTAAAAAATTGTTCCCCGGTTTCTATTTCTGTTCCTTGGAACACTTTTTGAACAGAAACATAAACAAATGCACCCTTAGCAATTATTAAAGTTTCATGCTACGTCAACCCTTTTTGCATAATGAGAGTACGACTTGATACATCGTCACATGGCAATTTAAAGTTGTTACTATGTTAGGCCTCACGTATGAGGACCCAACTCCAGCATACCATTTTTTCTCTCTTTTCACACGTTGTTCAGTCCAAAAAAAATCCAAGTATGAGTTGGAAGGGCACAGCCAAGCTGCACTAACTGACAAATGTCACATGTGAGCCTTTCTCAAGAAAGGGGACAAGCTATCTTGCTTGTCCTTGTCTAATAATGCATGTGCTCGTGTGATCCTTTTCTATCTTATTTCTAGTAATCTTAATTGAAGCTCCAAAAATATCTAAGAAGGTGCCGACAACCCTTGAGCGAAGGATCCTCGGCCATCTGAAAATATTCTAAGGTTCTTCCTAGTGTGCATGAGACCAAATATATACATTTTAGTTAGGATGGCTAATGGGCCGTGACAATTCGGACCCGTGCTCTCGGGCCACATGTGCCCCAAAAGAAAAGGGCAAGCCTCAAGCACTTTGGTGTCGATTGCTAGTGAGTTGGATGGATATCTCAACAAGGATGACAGGAACTACATTTGAAAAATTGGAGAAAAACAATGTTGATCTTTTGCAGTGGTGGAAGGACAAAGCTTTGTGTTTTCCTAATCTTTCCTAACTTGACTCACTTTGCTTTACACAATTAAGGAATTCAATTGGAGATTTTTAACATTGAAATCCTGTGGAAAAATTCTAGTGCATATGTATTTTCTAGAATTGTAAATTTTTTCGAGACTTTCCATTAAAAATTGCCACATGATCGCTATTTAACCAGTGAACTCCATGAAGTTCCATCTTCCTCTCAATAAGCATTATGATATAAAGAGAACATCAATGCATCTTCTCTTAATGTACTAGAGGAATTTTCTGAAACTCCTAGGTGACGAGTTCATTTGTTGCTGTAAGAAGAGAACCAAAGCTCGACCGGACCAGCTTCAACAAAAAGATGGATCAAACTCTAGTGACTACTGAATATAAACTAGTGTGTAAGTCAATCTAGAGTGACTGCTAAATATAAACTAGTGTGTAAGTCAATTTGCAGGACAAAGCAATAACACAAATAAGATTTTCAGTAATAATGCCTCATCATTTGAATCTAAACTTTAAGGAAACTAGTTTTTCACTCCCGTAACGACGCATGGGTTACATCTTAATTCTTTCTTTTACATGATAACCAATGTATAATGTGAGACTACCGTTAGAATTTAAATAAGTAATATTTTCTAGTGTAGAGGAAATATTCTCCAACCCTTCCCGAAGTTATAAAGAATAAGAAGGGCTCAGCCCACACGTAAATCAAGTGTGGCAACTTAAAAAATTTCAAAATTAGATAGTGTAAAACCACGGTCACAATGACGGTTATCATTTGGGAAATGAAGAACTCTCTTATAAGGAAAAGATCAAGAGATTTCACTTTATATTAGATTTGTTTAGTTTTATTCCAAGAAAACTAAGCGATAATTATGTTTTAAGCCCAAGAGGTTGTTCAAGTGGCAAGTGTGTTTATCTTTCTTGTCAAAGCTTGTGATCAAATCATGACACTTGGACATTCTCTTGTGGCCACTCCCATGAGCACACATTGGTGAGTCTCCGGTGATTACCCAATGTGTGTGAGATGGAGGGACCATCACGCCAAATGGAGATTAGTTGGATGCTTAGAGAGTTCTAAGCACGTTATTGATATTAAATAGACATCTATCTATTATTCTTGTGGCAATGCATAGGTTTTCAATTACATATATAATTGAATTGGTAGGGCAACTTCATATATGTGAATGCTAATATTATTCAAGTAAAGAGTATCTTTTTATTCAAGTATATGATACCTAGTTAAATAGAAATTTAAAAGGAATTGCCGAAAAAGCTTGAAAGCGTCATGTTAATGTGTGCATGACCATACACAATTATATATTTAGTCCCAAATTTGTACAAATTGTTTTACGACTAATAGCAGCCAATATTCTTAAAAAAGCAACCCTCCTAATTTGGTTAGTCACCCAAAACAAAAATAATTTTAATCAATGGTATATAAAATATACTTACACATTTACTCCGAAATTTAAATAACCTGACATAATCGGATAGTCAGCATATATGTATAAATATTGTAGTGTCACAATAGAGGTTGTTTTGTATTGATCGTGGATATAATAAAAATTCTAGCTAAAAAGGTATAAATTACATGTATATCCGTGATATGCAAATTCTATACTGAAAAATAGATTACTTAGGACAAAAATTGAAGTATATTGATCAACAAAAGAAATTAACAGATCCTCATGGGGCGCTAGGAGGAAAGCCATTCTTGATGTTGAGTAAGCCCGAATTGAGTACACGCATTTGAAGGTGGAATCAAGACGCACGCCTCAATTCGAGGGACAAGATAAATGACAAGATAAATATTAGGGGCATTAAGCCCCTTACCTCCCGGATCTCAGGGTGAGATCCGGACCAACTAGGCTAAGAGGTTACTTACAAATTAATCTAACATAAGTAAATTAACAACATCGTTAAAAACTTATGAACAATGTCTAATTTTTTTTTTAAATAATGCATAATTTTCTAATTTATTTTGACATTGATAAATCTAATTTATTTGGATATTACTAAATCCCTTACAATGTTGATAAGAAGTTGGTAATTTATTAATCCATTCGTATGTTGGCAAAATTCTTCAGAGTATTGGTAGTTTATGACCACGCTTGTAAAATATCAAGAAGTCGGAAACCGAATCCTTCAGCAAGCTTTGAATCTTTTTTTACAGAATTGCAATTTTCAAAGTAGCTGTTGAAGAGATGGTCAAGGTGCTGTTGGACGGAAGAGCAAAATCCCCGGCCCGCAACTGGCCATACAATTTTCGATTGAAAATAAAGTGGACCGCCTCCACCATTTCTTTATACTGACATTGCCTTTTGAGCTCTACCGCCTCCAAAATGCTAGAACTATCCAGCCATCTCGCAATCTTTTTTCTCCATGAAAGCGCATCCACGCTGTACAAAAAGTAACTGCCTATCTGGCACCGAGGAACCGCCGATTGTCCCCAGCTACTTAGCTTGCCATCGGCTACGAGCCCCGCTCCTCGTATGCCTGCCGACCCAGCTTCCGAGCGAGGGACCACAGCATGTCCCGCGCGGCATTAATGTACTCGAGTTGGTCGTTGAACAATAAGGCCCGCCGGGTATGAAAGCCAGAGATTTGCAGGAGATCGTGGACGAAGCACGGCGTCCCAGTTACAATTGAGGTGAGTGACTTCATACATGGTCTTACATCGCAAAAAGATTTTTCAAGAACAGAAGTTGGTTTATGAAAAAACAAAAGTGCAAAATTCCCCGAGAAGGCATTTTGCATTAATAACAATCAAAAGCCCTCTTTCTCTTCAATGCTCTCTTTTAGTCCTTTACATTCAATTGTCAGGATCTAAGCTGATCTGCAGGTAGAATTTTTTTTAATTAAGATGTGGGTCCTTTAGGCCATGAGAACAACTGCTAGGATCCAAGCTGACAACGAGAAAGTTGTCATCAGTAAGGAAGATTGATGTTAAGTTACAAAGCAAGACTCAATCATCTAGGGTGCTATAACCAAGCATGCAGGTCATTAAAGTTAGAACCACATGGCAGCATCTGCTTCTAACTGCAACATAGTTTCATGTGCAAATCTTAACTTCACGTATAGACACATTAATTCATCTCAATTTATTGCTTATGAAGCAAGGTTACACAATCTGGAGAAAGTGATTAGATGAGACTATAAGAAGTCCTGGCTAAACAATGGAGAAGTTAATCACAAGAGCAAAAATGACATTTTTGCGTCATCAGTTTATCCTTCTTTAAGGACAATAATTTCAAGGGGTCATCTACCACAGAATAATGGATGAGTAACACCCTACCCATGGCTCAGAAGACTTGAATCAATATGCATAGGCACTTTTCATCCTCACAGAGCTGAAAGTACAAAATGAATAAGATCAAATGAATGAAGAAGGATCTGATCATTCTAGCCGTCATCTGTCATACATTCCAAAAATGTTTGTCAAACACATAGCTGCATCAGCAATGCTTAATGATGCACAACAAACAGTGCAATGCAGAAGAGTCAACATTCCATTGAGTTTTCGGATAGGCAAAATATAAGAACAGTATGTGGATGTATAATTCTTCCGCACATGATTGCCAACCCCAGCAGGACATCAAGCTTGCATCTTTCAGCAAGAATAATGCATGAGATGCAAAACCATGAATTGAAATGAGCTTTGACATTGAAGAAGATAGCTATCCATCCTCAATTCAGAAGAACCGGAGTCAAAATCAATCAAATACCTTGAATGCAGGCGATTCACTGAGAATGATCCTGCAGAAGATGCTGTCTTTGGTCGAGCGCTTGTCCTTGGGATCAGGAGACCAGCAGAGTTCAAGATTGGTTTATTAAAAGTTCAACAAACCAACTCTCTCGAGCGTGAGTCTATTCGACGAATTGAAGATTCCCAAACGCAAAATTTGAAGACTTTTGTCCGTAGAATTGAAGAATCCAGCTCTAATTGCTTCGATTTTTCCCAAATTTTAAGAACAAAGCATCATTTTGGTCAGTACTTAGCTGACATGGATTTACAATTGACTGCCACATCAGACCTTCAATAGTGATTTTGGACGGCAATTGAACGGGGATCAAATTTGGGACTTAAGTGGAAGTTGATTCTTTCTAGACAAAAAAAAGTTCAACTAAGAATAGAGAGTCGACCTAAAGTTTATGCTTTTTTAGGGAATTAAGCTGATGTGAATATTCACAAGTGAGTGTTGACCCATAGGAGTTGAGACCCTTTGTTAATACATATCTGTTTTGATATGCAGTCCTTGATTTCATTCTAGTGGGACTAACAGCCAACTAGCGCCATCTGAACATGTGAAATTGACAAGTAACTTGAACATGTGATATTACTTGCCCACAGGCAATAAAAAAGACAACCAAGTTGAGACAAAATCCATCTAATCTATGCTTAATCCACGACTTCCAGCAGCAATCAAAATTGTAACAGAGCATACAAGACTGCAAATCGTGATTGTTTGATGACAAATTGACATGAAATTGAAGCCATATCTTCCCACAAGCGCATAAGAGTCTACTTGATCAAAATGGCATCAATCCATGACCAAACCAGCCTCAAGTGGGCATGAGATTCACCATATTACTTTCCTAGCATGAACATATATGATCCCATAACCAAACTAGCCTCAAGTTGGAATCAAATGCACACCCAATCATGGGATATCAAGACATGGTCAGCATCCACGTATTGATTTCCAGTATAATTTAATTCATCCATGACATAATATCTTTTCCAAGCGAAATTCACCGTAACACAATCTTATGTCACTGCACATGCTTACTTGAGTGGAATAGCATCAAATGAAGGATCAATAGACTTTAGCTCAGGGCCACAACAGCTGCGAATCAGCACGTATTGACAAGGTTCCAGCAAATCCAAAGCAAGTACAAATTCAATGAAGAAACAGAAGACAACTAGGCTGATATTACCATTATTGATGAAAAACCTAGTAATGAATGAAATTCTCAGTCAAGACCTGAATCAAATACACACTTATTTAGTTCAGGAATATCGTCAAACAGGTGGTATACGTTTCAACTAGGGAGCTTAGATGCAAACGTAAAGCAACGATTCACATCCAAATCATTGCAAAGGAAATGCGGCATGTTCAAATCATTAATACAGCCTCAATCACAGTCCATTTCCACATAGACGGTAGCAACAGCTCCCAGCCTCTGCCTCATACATAAAGCAATGGAAAACAGAGCATATGCAGTTTGGTTGAATGAAGAATAATTAGCTATAGCGATTGACCTTGGATATGAGTAAGGAGATAACAATAGCAACATCAACGAATGGAATCATCGAAGCAGGAAATTATGACCAAAGTTTGAGTACTGTGGCATTTCAGTCCTCGGAACTGTTGGCAATCGGATAGGTGACTAGATTATTGCTGGTGACCAAGCTTCCCTCCCCCCACCGGTAATAATCTTCTATGCGATAACTCCTTTAGTGCTGTTGACACAGATGACAATCAGTTCATGAGCATTCCAATGAATTGAGAAACATATCTTTGAAACATCATTCTGCACAGCAATGGCCAGCGAACACTTCAAGGAAGGAAAGGACAGAGAGATGTATGCCTTCATCTACCACATTGGAATTCACAACCAAATGTGAGTTCTAGCTTCCCTGAAAGATATTTTCCAGTAGCAATTGGTGTTGTGCACAGTATATTGGTACAAGCGCACACACTTGAAGGATCAATCAGGCAAGTGTTGTCCACGCAATATTTGGATGGGGCCTGTGACCAGTTTTGTTGAGAGATTTCCTCAAATCTGGCTAGTCTACCATATCACCTTTACACGAAGTCAGTGTTCTTCAAATTATTTAATATTACAAAAAATAGATGCCTCGGGCTTTGAAATTGCAAGAATCATGGAATTAAAGTTCAGTTGACATCGGAGTTCTCTAATTCAATAATCAGGCCAACGCTCTCACGGCAATAACAAGCACACAGACATGAATTTAATCACGCAATTGCCATCCGAACATGTGAAATTGACAAGGAACTTGCACACACCATATCTCTTATCCATCTAATTCATGCTTATTCCACAACTTCCAGCAGACATTCATAATTGTAACAGAGCATTAAAGACAACAAATTGTGATCCTTTGATGATTAATCGACATGAAAATGAAGCCATACCATCCTACAAGCGCATATAAGTCTACTTGATCAAAATGGCATCAATCCAGGCGCAAATTAATACCAAATTTACGCAAAGCAATCACAGTCAGCATGCAATACTTTGATTCTAACATATTCAAGTTTGGTGATGACCCCAATTCTCGCAAATTGGCATGAGATTTACCATAATGCTTTCCTAGCATGAGCATATACGATCCCATAACCAAACAAGCCTCAAATTGGAATCACACTAAATCAGGGATTTTAAGACGGTCAGCATAAAAGGATCGATTTCCGGTAGAATTTAATTCATTCATGACGTAAATCCCTTTCAAGGGAACATGAAATTCACTACACATGCTTACTTGAGTGGAATGACATCAATATCAAGGACCAAATGACATCAGCTCAGGGCTGCAATAATTACGAATCAGCATGTATCAACAGGTTGTAGCACATCCAAAGCAAGTTCAAAATTGAATACCTATGATTTTTAATGAAGAAACGGAACTCATATACGCTTATATGAAGGAAATTCTCGGTCAAGACTTGAATCAAAATACAAACTGACTAAGTTCAGGAATTTCATCAAACAGGTGATTCGCATCCAAATCATCGCAAAGGCAGTCGGCAAGTTCGACCATCAATACAGCCTCAATCGAAGCCGTTTTTGCATAGACGGTAACAATAGCACTCATCCTCTGCTTCGTATGAGAAGCAACAGAAAACAGAGCAAATGCGGTTTAGTTGAATGAAGAATGATTAGCTATAGCGATTGACATCAGATATGAGTAAGGAGATAACAGAAACAACAACCAGGATTAGAATCGTCGAAGCAGGCAGTCGCGACCAAAGTTCAAGAGAATTTGTGGAGCTCCTTTTGAGTGTGCGAAGGTGGCTCTGTTTATGCTCTGGCCCCACTCTGCAGAGCGCGCCGAGCCTGATCGTTAGATGTAGAGAGAGAGGAAGAGAGCAAGTGAATTCTGTTGGGGGCCACGTGATGATGCCTTGTTAGCCAGTGAATTCGATCGAGAGAGAAGAAACCTGTTTTGATCTTTCTCACGAGACAAAATTATGAAAAGTGTACTTTAGTTGGTAAACTCGTATGTATGGAGTTTATCTATTTTGTGAAATTCTTCAAAGAGCCTGAAATCTGGTATATATAAAACAGTACAATTGATTTTTGCACATTAGATGCATTTATATTTAATAAAACGGCTTTTTTTCTTTTCCAGATAAAATTTGAAGAGCTTTATCAAGAGAAGAGTAAAATTATAGGCAGAGAATCTCTCGGTAATATATTATATTAGAAGTGCTTTTTGCTTATTAAATGCCTTCACTATTAATGAGTTTAGAGCAAAATTTGTTGTTAATAACAAGTAAAATTGACTCTATGGATGAGATAATACCGTGAGTAACTTTCTAAGTTACTAATCATGAACATCATGTTCAAAATATTTCATATTCTATTCGAGAATCTCTATGCACAACATGTGACATCATTTAGATGCACATGTACTATTTAGAGAGAAAAATGATTTCAGTGATTAGTAAAGTTATTTTGTTTCCATATAATAAAACTCGTAGTAAGACACAAAATTAGAGTTAACATCGCTTAAAGAATAATGATTTCTTAAAAGAAATGAATAATTGAGTTGAAGCAGTCCACAAAAACTTCATCTTTTGTACCTTAAAACCTAGAAGATGTTTGTTTAGTATCTGGTGATTTGATACACGATGCAAATAAACACATTTGTAAAATTTTAGAAATGTTGATAATTCATTAATTTGTTTTGGGCGCTCGTGAAATCCTGATGATGATGGTAACTTACCATCGGGTGACCTAACAAGCAAGTTATCGGTCATATCTTTTTACAAACAAGACTGAAAAATTACTAGCAATTTTTAAATTTTATTAACATGGATATTCGTCAACCACGAAGCAGTTATCCCATCTATTTGCCTGTTAATGCAAAACCTCTCTAATTTCTCGAGACAAATTGGATGCAATGCACTCGTTATATTTTTGCCTATTAATGAAAAATTCTTTCGAAATTTAGAGGTAGTGACTGGGACTCACTAGCAACTCTTCCATGCTTGTCAGTTGACAGACTTTGTCTCGATGGACTGTCATTTATTAGAATTGCGCCTCAATAGCAACTCTACATTCTCAATCAGAATGAACAGGTGACCTCGCTCAGCACGGCCTTAGATCCAAGGGACAGGAGACAGACCATGAAGGAACTACTCATAAATTTTGTGGGGGAGTGTACATGAGAATGTAGAAACAGAATATCATATTACCGGACGCGTTATTCTATATCGCCAAACACCATTTTCAGTTGCAGAAGTCCCAAAAGCGTTAGTCATAAAGCGCAAGTCTAAACAACATTTCTTCGATGTCAAACATCTTGCAGGCTTGGTAGCTTTCCCAGTCATCAAGGCCTCGGTCCGGCACCGTTCCACAGCTTACCGTACACAGGTGTTGCAAGGATGGGAATTCCACAGAGTCTTTCTCAACTTGGATTGCCCTGATTTTTGGCAACTCGAAAAGTCTAAGAGCAGTTAACTCAGAGAAGGTGATTGTCGTACTGGCCGCTTCTTCACATTCTTCATGGCCAGCAATTAGTTCTAGATCTTCACATGACTCTACTACCAACTCTTTGATTTGCCCGAGAAATTTTGCTGTGAAGGTTGTGAAAAGCATTTCCAAACAGGAGCACCTCACAACCTCTACATATCTCAAGTTTGGGAACGGGACATTTGGGAAACCATTGGATTGCCAAATGTGCCTCAAGTTTTCTAGATCTCGCAAAACCAGCCTCGCCATTTTACAACTCTTTGTATTTGTCCCATCACTTTCGTATATGATCTTGATCAAATGGCATGATCTCACTTCTAGGAAGACGAGACAGAGTTGCAGTCTCTTCCACATGTGAGATGGGGCAATACATAGGAGATTGTCACAATGCTCCACTCGAAGAAGTTCCAATTTGCAAAAGGAATCATTGGGAATTTGATTGTTCCATAGCCCTTTGCACTTAGCGCCTTCAATTTGTAGTTTTCTTATATTGGGGAATCTAGCCTGTACGAGGATAATGTGAGAAATGAGGATCATTCTAAAATATGAAATGTAAGAATATGGATGATCATTGTTGACACTTAAATTTTGACTAACCATTTAGTAATTAATTGCATGAAAATTTAGGGATTAATCTTTAACCCCTAAGAAAAAATAGTAAAATTACATTTCATGTAGCCGCATTTGCATTTGTACTAAGAGAACAACAAGAAGTAGGGGCTCGCGGTCGATTGCATGCACAAAAGGATGATCTCTCTTTCGCTAGTCTGAACATGCATAAGAAAAAATGATGAGGAGAGAAGCTCTCGCACGTCCATTATCTATTCCTTATTAATGCATGCACAAATTCGATGGACGTGCGGATTCTGGGGAAATCTTCAAAGAAGCAAAAGCAACCCATAATATTATATAATATATCAGCTTTGGTGACGCAATGAAAATTCGCTGAAGAAAAAACTTCCTCATCAATGCATGTACATACACGCACGAAATGGGGGACGTAAAAATCATACATGCGCCTGCAAGAAGATTTCCTTGCTGAAGAGCGGAGTGGTGGCCGAAAGAATGGTCTGGAGAAGATTAAAAAATGGCAAGTTCAGCTTAAATTCTGGAAAAGTTGCGGCTGCATCTTGTCACAATAAAGTTGGCTATTTTCAAGAGGCAATGAACGGCCTATAAATAAGACCCCAGGAAGCCGCGCCAGGAAGGAGAATTCATTCGAGAGGTCTGTGAGGGGAGCGAAAAAGAAAAAAGTTTCATTGTGAAAGTCTTCTCCTTCGGACGAGTGAAGGGAAGGGAGTGTGTAAGGGAGTGTGTCAGAGAAAAACAAAAAAAGAAAATATGAAGTCAGGGGGGCTTCTTTGAAAAAACTGCAGAAAAAAGGAAAAGTCAGAACGTGAGAGAGAGAGAGAGAGAGAAAAAGGTAAAAGTAAAAGCAGAGGTGAGGGGACGTTTACTGTTCATCGTCTCCCTCACACTCGCTGCTCTGCTTTGCCCTCCATCTCCCAGACCCGATTCCGCCTCCTGTTTTGCTGCCGACGACCCCGCGTTTGCCTCCCGACGAGCACCGGTCTGTGTCTATTCCTCCCCGCCTCCGATCAAGTGACCTGGACCGCAAGCCAGGAGGACCCGTGACGCTGATTCACCCAACGCCGCGCCTGCACCTCCGTCCGACGCCGTACGCACCCTCTTCCGAGCGCCACCCAGACGACGCCCAATGCCCGCGCCTGCACTGCTCTTCGCCTGAACACCAGCAGCATCAGCAGCATCGTCCAGGACACCTGCACCAACGCCCGCGCCTCCTCTGCTAGCCCAGCGACTCTACTTCGCTCGACGAAGCCGCTGCTGTACAGATCCGAGTCTCACCCGAGACTTCCGTCCGAGTGCCGCTGCTGTTTCGCCCGACTCCGCTGCTGCCAACGCCGCCGGTCCGCCCTCGCCTGAGCTCCGACGACTACGCCCACTCCGACGGTGACCCACCACCCGTCACCAGCGACGTCCGCAGCTCCACAGCTGCGCCTCAGGCCGCTCGCCACCGTACCAGCAGCTCGCCAGCAGCCCGCTCGAGCGCGTCGCCACAGCTGCCTCCACAACCGTCCTCCTGCCGTCCGCGAGTCGTGCCGATCCTCGCCGGAGCGCTGCCTTCGGTGACCCACGAGCAAGCCGTGCGTGGGAAAGGAAAAAGAAGAAAACAAAGAAAAAAAAGAAAAGCGAAAGGGGAACATTAGGTAGTTTTTTATTATTATTATTATCTTATCTTTATTTTTTATATAGTTTATAGTTTGTTTTTATATAGTTTTTTTAGTGTGATTATTCATTAATGCATGATTGAGGTTCCAATGTGAAATAACCCCTCAAACTAGGGATTAAGAGTTTGATTTTCACGCTCAAAATCCGACTCACGATCTCGTATAAAAATCGACAATCCAATCTCATGCCCGAGATTCTATTCGCGATTTAATTTAAAATTGACCAACCCGATCTCATGTGCAAGATATGGTTTGTCAATTTTGGGTATTAATCTTATCTTGATTGGATTGGATATCGAGTTATTTGAATTAACTTTTGTTTTTGCATAAAAAAATTCAAAAAAATGCGAGTTAGATTAGGGCTAGGGTTAGCATATTTAGTTATCTCATATTTTTAAAATAACCAAAAAAAAAAAAATCCAAAAAATGCATTTAGGATATTAGTTTTTAGAATTGCACGTGTCAATCTAGAATTAGACTTTTACTTCAAATTTTTATAACAAAAAATCCCAAAAAAAATTAATTAATTTAGGATGCTAGTTTCTTGTAGGTTGCATAATAGGCTTTTTTTTTTAAAAAAAAAAATGCATGTTTTAGAAGAGATAGCACGTCTCTTTAACTTTCACCCTAGTAGTTTTTTTTAGTGTTTTAATTACGAATTTTCAAAAAAAAATCATCATGCATTTTAGAATAGAATTGTATGTCTCATTTTAAGTTTAGAGCAACTTGCATCTTAGGTTAGAAATTGCTAGATTAAAATAACGTCTTAGTTTAAAATAGGATTTAGTATGACTTAATCCTAAGTTTAAATTGGTTGGAATTTTAATTTAGCTAGGTAATTTTTGTGTTTTTCTTAATTTCGAATATCATGAAAAATACAAAATTTGTCTTTAGATAAATTAGTTTCAATTTTTAGGATAAATTGCATTTTTTAGGAATAGAAATATCCTGTGCACATCATGTAGAATTAGGCTCATTTAATTAAAAATTGCCTGTCATTATAATTAGGTCATTTTGATTTGCATATTTAATTGTTGCATGTTCATTAAGAAAACACAAAAAAAAAAAAATTTACTCATGTCATGTAGTTTAGAACACATTATCATGCCACTCCATGTCATATTGCATGATCCTCATTAAATAAGTGAAAACCAAAAAAAAAAAAAAAAGGGAAATTGCCTGTTAATTAGAAATCATATCTAGGTCTGTTGATGTGGATTCCGATCTAACAATGCATATGCTTTCGTTGTTATGAGGTAAGTCCTGCAATTTATTCATCGCTTTCTTGGATGTTAAATTGGTGATTTGCGCATCCGCATGATCTCCTCACATATTAGGAAGATGAATTAAAATCAATCCAAGCTGCCTGCAAAACATTTTTTTTAAAAGAGAAAGGTACCGAAAGGGCGTTAGAGAAATCTAGCGTAACCAAGTCTCCAAACTCACAATCTCTGGTTCGTAGGAGTGAAGTAATTCTCCCGTTACTTTACTTGGGTTTCTAATCGACCCACCAAAAATAGATTAGTGGCGACTCCTAATTGAAAAATCAATTTGCATATTAAGAACTTAAACCCTAAGTCGCGAATTGGTATGGGCTTGGGAGAGCTCGAGCTACGTCTAGGCTTAGCAATCCATTAGCCAAACCCTTAGGTGGTCCAACCCGCTTCGGGGAGGTCGCGACAATCATAGTAAGGGATGAGCAAACCATCTCATTGAACAATGGTTGTAATGATTCATCATCCCCTTTGGCTGTCTCCTTAGGGACCACTTCCTTCATCTGTTCGCAATTGCTAATCCATAGGCTCTTGAGTTTCTCTAGAGTTGTGGCCATACAACTGGGGAAGAGATATCTTAGGTTGGAGCAACTGCAAACACGGACTTTTTTTAAACTAGGAAAACCCAAAATCATTTGGGAGTCGCTCTTCATTGTACATTTCAACTTTCCTGTGTCCCTCACTGTCTTTACTTCTGATTTAGGGAGCAATATAGTTGTTTGCGCAGTATTTGCATCAATGGACCCACAATCAAACAATGATTCCAAAGAGGGACAGTTTTCAATCTCAACAATTGTTAGGTTGTGCAATCTCCCTATGATTGTGGAAGGGAAGGCGTTGTGTAGCTTAGAGCAATATCCAATGGAGAGGGTGGCTAATTTGCAGAAGGAATTTTCCATAAGTTCACTATGCCATATTCCTTTGAAGGATCCTTCTGACTTAAGCTTTAACTCCTCCAAGCTCGGCAAACTAACCTGCTCATAAGAGTTGCTCATTAGATTGTAGCTATGAAAATTTTATGAAATTGGCTAAATACCAACAATCTATCTAATGTGGTGGAAGAATAACTTTCCATTAGTGGCATCTATCTAACAAATATAGTAATAAATTATAAACACATTTTAATTAATAAATCCAAATAAAGATCTTCAAACAGATTTGATTAGTTGCCTTGTAAAGCATGTGCCTATGGCTATTATGGGTATAATCTTAAGAGAAGGGATTTGTACCTTTTGATCAAAGAAGGAGTCGAAATAAGCATATCATGAATCTGAAGTAGTGGTTACTGACTCTTTCTTTCCATGAGGATATGAGAAGAATTTCTCTATGGGACAACGTGTTATAGATAGTCGCTTTAGGAGTGGTAACTCTATAATATCATATGTTCCTTCTTCATCCACAATCACCATCTTCATATTTGGATAGTCCTCCACTTTAATGTCTCTAATTTCTCTAAGACATTTCTTCAGAGCTCCTTCAAGTTTTGAAATATCGATATTCCTTGTAATTGTACATCTTGTTTCAACATGCCTCAAGTTTGACAACTTAGATTCAATGTACTTAGCTGAGAGAGAATCTCAACATCCAATGACTTTAGCTCCTCCAGGTCGAAAACTACTTCCGCTAATGGAGAGCCCTTAATTTTCATTGACTCCAAATTTGGTAGCTTTAGTATCCAATCTTTCGGAATACTCAATGTGGATTTAGATTCTTCTATCTTTAGTGATTTCAAACCACTGAATTTTATTGAGGGTTCACTGTGGAGTATCTTTTGTAGGCCAAGGAGTCCAACCCAAGCGAGGCAATGAAACCTAACAAAGCGCCACAATCAAACTCATTAAAGGTAAGTTGCAAGTAAATCTATTTTTAGAAAAATGCTTTTAGAATTTTCTTGTATTTGGATACTAGAAAATGACTGAAACTCTCAGCCTAAAATTCAAGAAAATGAATTTCTCTTCCGTAAAAAGAAAAATCATTTTCAGGAGGATATCCTCACCACTATCATGTTGCTCCCGCGTGTCATCATAGTTGTTATCTTTGATTTGGCTGATCTTCAAAGCTATGGCCATAATTTTTTTCTCTTTTCTTTTGAAATCATCTACTGATCTTCAAAACAACTGTCATTGTAATTGTTATCTTTTCTTTCATTTTTCTATTTTGACCTTCAAAATTAAAGACAAATTCATGTCAGAGTTAAATTTTTAATAAATTATTTGTTAACTTATTGCTTTTCATTATGAACAGGTAAATATGATTTATTTGGTTTAGTTTCTCTGATATTGTGTTTTCAGTAGTACCAAATACAAGAAAACAAGAAAAATGAATTGGCAGGAAAACATTTTTCAGCAACAATGAATTTTCAGCGAAACAAAGGAAACGTAAATATATGAATGAGTTTGATGTCTCTTAAGAATGTCAAAAACTTAATTGAGACAAAGGGATGACAGAAGCAGAACGACGTTGACATGGTGAGGTTGGCATGACGTGTTAGAATCAATTGCTAACTTGCATGTCAGTGAAACAATGTGGACTTTCTTTGTTACATGGCTACTGGTTCGTCTTCTATTTATTTATTCTCACTTTCTTCATTTTGAAATTGTTGAATTTCGTGCATTCATTTAAGATTCATTCTTGTTTTGTACAGTGTTTTTTCTTCTCATTAAAATGTTAAATGAGTAATAAATTTGCCGTAGTACAAACCCATGTTAAAGCCCAAGTAATTAGTGCAATTATCTAACATTGATATAAATTGAAAAAAAAAATCGTAGAAAAAGGCTTCCCCTCGCTATAGTTGGATAATAAAAATGTATGGTGTGTGTTTTATTTGTGTTTCAAGATGTACAAATAATCAAACTTAATGCAATATGCACTGAGGCTCGGTGAACACCATTATCATCTTATCCTAAATCCCCCCTAATAGTATAATTTAGGTATCGCTTGCAAGATTAAGAATTAAGGAAACTTATACCCAGAAAATGAAAAAGTTACCTGAATTGGAGCACCCTCAACTCTACAGCAAAAGTTCGTCATATTTGGTATCTTATGCAAATCTAGATGACATACGTTAGGCAACTCAACCATGTCATCAACAACAACTTCTACTTTTCTCGCATCATCTATGATAATGGCTTGTAATGAGTCACATTCACATATTTCAATCTTTTCCAAATGTACACATCTTTGCATCTCTAACTGGAACCACAGATTTTTCAATTGGTGGCACTTTCCAATATGCACAACTTTCAATTTGCTGAAACAATCTGGTGCGATGGGGCCATTGCATATCTTCTCTAGATTAATAAGATTTTCGAGGAACAAAGACTCTAAATCCATAAATGCAGTGAGAATGTCATTTAATGAACTGACGATGTACTTGATTGAGGGGCTGTTATGAATGTCGAGATGCTTCAATTGCATAAATCCTTGAATGCACAACTCATGAGCATTCTCCTTGAACTCTCCTAATCCGTCCAAATATAAGTATTGAGTTTTTTGCAGAATACTTTGAACCCATTCTTTTGAGAGAATACCATCCCATCCTTTCAATTTGAGTTTCATGGTTCTCAAACCATGAAATTCCCTTCCGTAAGCATTTCCTATGTCGATCCAAAATCTGATCAGGTTCCCAAATGGCAAGTCATCATCCTTTAAGAGTACGATGGGATCACAAATCGACATTTCTAGAGAGGCTAGCTTTCTCAAGCTCTTCTACTCAGCTAGCCTAGCGTTACACGATCCCGCTGGTATTTCATCATTGACTATCCATTGACTAAAGCTTCCTCTCATATACAATTCTTCCAAGTTGACTAAGCCTTTCAAGGAACCAAGCTCGATTATCATAAGCAAGTCACAATCATCTAGATTCAATGATCTCAAATTCTTAAGTTCCCCGATTTCTTTAGGCAACTTAGAAATTTGAGATCCTGCCAAGCTGAGAATCTGCAATGCTTTAAGCTCGCCAAGAATCGCCACATCATCCACAATGCAAAAGTCTAAGTATAATGAGTGGAGGTTCCCGAGGATGCCAATAGAGGAACGTAAATTGGTGATATGTATGAAGCGAAGATATAGGACTTGGAGCTGCTCCATGCTTGTGAAATCTAGTCCACAGCAATTTCTCACATCATGTCGGTGTATAGGTGTCTCGAACAACCCTAGTTGAGACAACGTGAATATCTTCAAGTCGGGAAACGCACACCGCATTTTTTCAGCAAGGCTATCACCGTAATCATTAACAAGGCATAATGCCCAACATTTCTCAAGCTTTTCTTTTGGCCACGAAACATAATTGTTGTTCATCGTTAAGGAATTCTGACTTCCAAATGGAGTTGAGACGACCACCTCACTATAAAGATCATGTATGGTCACAGTTTCCATGTCATCACCATCATCTTGCAACAAAAAACAGAACGGAGGCTATCGAGCATAGTATTCAATCTATTTCTTGAATCTTCTACCGTGTTATTGAATCCCTCAAACAAGCCCAACCCCATGCCTAGTCCCAGCAAAAGTTCGACTTCAATGGTCCCACCAATGAGACCACAGAGCAAGAATAAGGACTTGGCGTCCTCACTCTTCAGATGGTCATAACTCAGCTTTACTATGGTTTCTATATTTGAGTCCTCTATTTTTATCAATGCGTCTTTCCATGCAGACACACGGCTATATTTCAAAGTGCTTGCGATGGAGATAATCAAAAGAGGCAAACCTGCGAGCTTCTCGACCACTTGAGCTGCTATTGGTTTCAATTCCTCGTCTTTGAGGTTGTCGCCAACTATCTTTTCAAATAGCCTAAAAGCTTCGTCGTTGTTTAACCCTTCAAGACGAAATGTTTTATCCGCATGCATCTTTTGCTCCAAGACATCTTTAAATCTTGATGCTACCAGCAACTTGCATCCCCTGCTCTCGTCTACCGAAGGAATTCCGACTGACTTCAAATCAAGTTCCGTCCACAAATCGTCCAATATTATGAGAACCTTCTCATTCGGATCACTCTGCAATCTCTGGAACAAAAGATCTCTTCTTCCCTGTTAGCTTTGCTTTTTCTTCAGATTCAGACTCAAGGCATCAGCGATCTGGCCTTGGATATTATTCAAGTCCGGAGTTTGCGAGACTTCCACATTGATAATCATGTCGAACGATCTATTCTCTTTCATGAGTTTCTTCTTGACTTCCTCCAACAACGTAGTCTTCCCCACGCCAGCAGGTCCGTGGACCCCAATCACTTTTAGCTTCTCATCATCCAGAGCTTTCATTATGCCCTGAAAGATGGAAGTTCGCGAATCGGTGATAAAGTCGCCCCCATCAACGGCTGACGAATTCACGTTGAGAGCACCGCCAACACGTCCTGGTGGGGAAATCTCGTCGTAGACGCTCTCAAATTGACCCTGCTCAATGAGATCTTTGATGTCCTTGATCATCTTGCTCGCCTCGTTGCCAAGACAATAACGTGCCTTCGGATTGGGAAGCCACCCGTAGAAGCAAGTTTTCTTAGCTCTTCCATCGTAATCCAGCACCTCGTGTGCCTTGTCAGCGACGGTCTCCACTTCTTTCACCCATGTCTCGACCTTGGCTTTGATCGGCTTCATGTTGTTTGGAGCATCATCGATGGAATGCTGCACCTCATCCCTCGTGTCACCCAGCTTCTTAACTTCAACATTAAGTTGCCGAACGCAGCGGTCAGAGAATATTACGTAGCCGCAGTGCCGACTGACCGGAGCCAACAGGCACTTTGCCACTTCGCAAGCTACAGACACAGCAATCTCTGCCATTTTCCCCCCGTTTCGACTTCTACCTTTCTGGCTTTCTTTCCTTCTTCTCGCGGAGAAACGAGAGTTAAGAATTTATATATTACGAGGAAGGGAAAACTGATGGAACCCGGAAACGACAATGACTGAAGAAGAGGAAAGATTCAATATGACGCACACACGGCGGTTCCAACAAAAAGAACAGCCGCAGAAGATCTGGTGAAAGAGAGGCTTCTAGAGCGAGGAAGAAACCATTTAGACGATACAATGGTGATCAGAAAGAGGGGCACGAGGCGTTAATATATGTGGCGTTACTGTATTATAGTTCCAAAAGATGCCCCTTGCGTTCTCCAATGCGCACAGGCTATACGGGGTTGTCATGAGGAATCAGCACGAGAGGGAATGATATTTGGCCACATATCTGACACGAGTCTCGGCCATTTTGGGAGGAGATAGTGGGATTTGTCGAAGTCAAGATATTCTCTAAAGGTTCGGTGGAGGTCAATTTCAGAAAAGAGGATGGAGCGAGTTGAGAATTCAATGCTCCAAGGAGATTCTCACTGTCATATGCTGTAGTGGAGATGTAATATCCGAGTGATAATCCCCTTCAACTCAACGTGTGCATTTCATGGATTATTCAATGGTCGAGCCGGACCACTTCTCCCGGACCTCTCTTTGGTATTAACCTCCTCATAATGACCATCCTCTCTGCAAAATATAAGGTAACAACTCACAAAGCCGACGCTTTTCAATGGAAACTCCAAACCCTTGCGTGTCTCTCTCCCTCCCTAACAAGTACCGACCACATGTCCGCCGTCGCCGCTCCGATGCTGCTGCTCTCTTTATCTCTCTCAAACGCTGAGGAGGAGGAGGAGGAGGAAGATAGGCGTGGCGCTGAGCCAAACAGAAGAAAAGAACAGAGTGATGTCAATAGTTAAATATGGTGGAGTTAAGTTGCTTTTTGGCCATCATGGGCCGCGTGGCAATTAGTAAGCTTGGTCTTATGTCAACCTCACGCTGCAGATGGCAATTACTGAGGACCCTGGATAATTTGTGTAATTCTTTCATTTGGTTTCTTTAATTAAATTAAATAGTTGATACTCAAATATCGTCCTTTCTTTCTTTTAATTAGATGCTCTGTATGATAATGACACGTGAAAAGTATATGAAAATATTCAGCCCCTTAATTAATTGTATAAAGATAAAGCTCATGTTAGACTAAATAAAAACTAAAACCTAACGATCCTGATTTATCAATTACAAATAAATTCATACAAGATTCGGGATTGGTTTGCGGAAACATAAAGATCAACATACCTCTAGCCATTGATGAAATTTGCAAAAGCAGAAGACCCAAAACCTTCAACAGATCCACGTAGCACAATCGATCTGCAATATGGGAACACCAAATCTATACGTCTTGTTCTACTAGCCAATACCCCTCAAATCTAATGGTGTGTTTTCTGTAGTGATTAGGGTTTGAACTAAATGACCTAGCGTTTTTATTCCATTTATTATATTACCAATATCTTCCATCAATACTATTATGGTAATATATTAACGGGCAAATATCATTTAATACACACGGATAATAAATTGGGCAATAAATCGAAATTTATTGGTAATACAATATTGGGATCATATTTAGAATAATAAAAATATATTACATATTATAACAGCTCAGTCATTGGAAAATAAGAGAAAAGAATATATTTCAATAGAGTACATGCATTTACCTATACACCAATAAAAACAGAAGTTCAAAAGGAATTGCTGAAAAAGCTTGAAAGCATCACATTAATGCTTGTACAACCATATTAAAGGACATATTTAGTCCCAATTTGTACGAATTGTCTTTTGAATGACAGCAGCACGTATTCTAAAAGACGCGCAAACGAAATGACTGGAAGGAGAGGAAAGAGAACAGAAAGAGAACTAGAATATTGAATTACCTTCTAGATATAGACCTGGGAGGCGAGGCGACGACTTGGTGGGGGCGAAAACCGAATTGGGAACAGAGAATCAAACAGAGAATCTCATCTTTTGGAAATCAAACGCTAACAGAAACAAAGCAGGGCCGTGAGATGAGGTGAAGCTGATCTGTGAAGCTTAAGAAAAGGAGCTACCGCAGATAGCCGGTAACACGTGGCAGGTAGCCGCCAACCCACCAGCTCTGAGTGATCGATTTTTCTGAATTATTTGAAATTCCAAAGAAATTAACAACTTTGAGTTGAAACCAATAACATATTTAGATAAAACTAAACACGAAATTTACAAATCTCGCATAGAAGTTATTTCATTTATCCAGAATTACCTTTCAATTTTAGATTTTACTAGCTACATGAAAAAATTTGCCAACTCTTTCTTTTATTTTTAGAGGTAACTTTACCTTTTTGAGATGTAAGTAGGGGGATATTTAATAACTCCATTAATTGCACTTGATAACTTTTAGCTCTTCGCATCTTAATTAATTGGTTTAAGTGAAAAATGACTTGATGGATGAAGTAAGTGGTTTTTTTTTTTTTTTTTTTGGGTTAAAAAGCAGGAGGTTACTTAATTATTCAATTGATAAAGTATACAGTGAAAAATAAAATCTTAGATCCATGTTTGGTAAGAAATCAATGATATTTATTACTCAACAATTCATTCATTGTCAAATAACTTTTCATTTCTCTACTCAGTATTTGATTCTTAATAGGTTGAAAGTTACTTTTGATTAACAAAATTTACTAATTAATGCAAAAATTTCTGGTTAACAAGTATGCATTACTTTTTTCAACATTTAAACTACATAGCATTGTGGGGAAAAAAATAGTTGTCATAATTATTTGGTAATATGGAACTTACTTTTCTATGAGAAAAATTACTTATCACTTCGGGAAGTTTCTTTTGTTCATATAAACTTACTAACCATCATAAATGGCAATAGTTTGTAAATGGTGGGTACAAACATCCATCTTCCCACGCTACCAAATACAAATAATATCATGTTTGGGCCATCTACCTGAATCATAACTCTTGTTTCACATGATTTAGGATATTAGTAGGGTATTTTTATGGGTTTATGCTTTACTAGCTAGGTTAGGCTTCCTTGTCATAGAAAAAGGGCACAACTTACTTTTCAAATAAGAAAAGTTACTAATTGGTGTTCAATAATTACAGATTTAATTTATTAACACTACTTTTTGTATTTGAAAAGTTACTTACCACATGTAAGTTGAATGTTGCTTATGCTCCAAGAAACTCTTAGGAATAGTATAAGTTGCAAATGGGTGCAAAAATACCTTTTTCAACGTAAAAACTTACTAATCATTGTAAAAAAAATTACTTTGTATAACATCATGATATATCAATACTTTATGTTCATATCTATATTAAACACTTTGAGGAGTTGCTAATTTCCCATAGGTTGAAATTTATGTTACATAACAAAACATATTATTCAATCGAAGAATTAGTTTATAATAAGGCCTGATGGAAGCATTTAGTTAGTATATTGCAAATCTACCACAAGTGTATTACATACATATCGTGGTGTTTTCTTGCCGCCATAACAACATTTTTTACAAAGCTATAATAGATATTACATAACCCAAAAACTTTTGGAAGAAAGTACTTGAGGGATGAAATGAAGCCTTTTAATGAGAGTTCTATTGGAATTTAGAAAAAAAAAAAAAAAAGGCTTTACTATTGTTTGGCCCTGGCCATCCCATAGGATCTATTCTTGATCGCTACAGCAAAACTATGATATCTCTGTAAGATCTAGAGAAGACATTGCTTTCTAAGTTGGTCGCATCTTTTTCATTATTTAATGGAATATATGCTCGGACATCACATTATTATTAACAGCGGCAGCAGCAGCAACAATAGTAACAAAGAAGAATCATTACCTAATTTTTCTTACCATCAATTACCAACTTTGATTCGAGGACAAGCATGTTACAAAAAATTAATCTGAAAAACACATAAATACATTGTTCATACCATGAGTATAATTTGAACTTTCTTGGTTACAAAATGTCCAAATTTCGATCAACCATTAAATGGATAAGATACCGTAGGAGGATGAATTTTCATAAGTTGCCTCTTCAGATTGGTACCTCTAGGAGACATCCAATACATCCCTATCTCAGTCGATTTCTACTAACACCTAAATTTTGACTCGTTGATTTATCATTCACCTCATAAAAAAAATAAGGATTGAGCTAGACCCCTAAAAAAACATAATTTTCGTTCACGTTGCAATTAAGCACTGGGAACATCTTTTGTTTATTAATAACATGTCCACATCTAATGAATTTCATTTAAATTGGCCCGATTGTGAATTGCATTCGAATTGGCTGGACATGTAAAATAAGCTTGAATTTGAAGGAGAGAGGACCCTATACTCATTTGAATTTCCAAGTCTAAGCTCACATGAGCATGGCCCCCACCAATGAAGCGGCCACGCCACAATTGGCTTAGCCGAAGTTTTCACATGCATGTCGAGTGATGCTTCCATTTAGAGAATAAGATCTACGAGCATGTGATAACTCTTAAGCTATTGTCCATCATGGCACCAAATTCCGGCCAGCACTAAATCAGGCGATTGATTCATTCGGCCAACAAGAGGAATCCGCACAAAAGGGAATAATATTTGGCCGCCTATTTGACACATGATTCTCGGCCATTTTGGGAGGAGATAGTGGGATTTGCTGAAGTCAAAATATTCTCTAAAGGTTCGGTGGAGGTCAATTTAGGGGGCATTCTGCCAGTGGATAAAGGAGATATTGGGTGCTTTAGGAAAAAAATGGCGCGACCACCGTCCCTCGTTACCAGCCCTTCGGCTTGGGCATCCAACTCCACCAGTTCCTCCTTTTCCGATCTCGCTCACCTTCGCTTCTCTCTACAGGTAATATGTCCTTTAACTAGGTAGAACAACCTCCACAAGAAGGTAAAAATAAGATATCTCCATCTACTGCCCCCAATTTTAGGCCACGCGAATCTGGTCGGCAAGGATGGCTTTGCGGACGCTCTCTACTCCATTGACATTGGCCAAAACGACCTCGTGACTCAATTCACCACCCTTCGTTATTCGCAGGTTGTTAGGAATATCTCGGCCTTTGTCGAAGAAATCAGATTCGCCATAATTCCATTTTCGTAAATTTTAATTTATGTGCGTAATTATTTGTAGAGCATATACCAAAGCGGGGGGAAGAATTTCTGGGGGCACAACACCAGGCCATTAGGCTGTTTGTCTAACATATTGGTCACCACCGCCTATGATGTGAGCGACATCGATGAGCTCAAATGCCTCCGATCTTGCAATGATGCTGCTCAAGAATTCAATCAGCAATTGCAATGCCTTTGTGAAGAACTAAGGTGTCGGATGAAGAACACCACGGTCGTGTACGTTGACATCTTTGCGATCAAATACGATCTCATAGCCAATCGTGCTAAACAGTACGGCTTCCATTGCCTATGATCCGAGTCCCTTCAAGTTCTAGAGTTGACAATTGAATTGAAACTCAAGAGATAGTGAAAGTATCTTCTTAGCGTGTCTCATGCCATACGGGTAGTAACAATGATGGTCGATTTACTTAAGTTTGTGTGTTTTGTTGTATTGCAATAAGGGTAGGATTTGAGAAGCTATTAATGGCGTGCTGCGGCAACGGCAGGCCGCCGTACAACTACAATCCCAACATTATTTGTGGCCAGAGCGGCTACATCGTGTGTGACGAGTTATCGCCCCAAGCAAGCTGGGACGACGTCCACTACAGCAAGTTAGCAACTGGCAACAGCAACTGTTCAGCTAATAAAAGGCCAGGTGTAACCACTTCAGAAGCATTACCACAAGACAAAAAGAAAGGACCGACTACGCAGTTTCTAACCACGGCTTCTCCGGCTAAGGTTATGGATTTTCCGGCAGGAAGTTTGTCCATGGCCAACTCAGTGATGTGTAAATGGCAACATAAAAAGAACAAAACGAGGCAACAACATCAGTATGAGCAAGCAATTCAATGAAAAGGGATCAAACTCGGACTAAAATAAAGTCAAAAGCGAATCACACACAATCTATTTCGAAATCTCACTTAAGCATTTTATCGAACACGTGATGTGCAAGTTCGACAATGATTTTCCAATTTGATTTTCCACCGGCTCATGGCCTAATCATGGTATACAGAGACTTAGATCAATGCCACTTGCAGCCAATCGATCCCAGATTATCATGATTTACTTATTAACTTGCCGATCGAGTTCGGGCTCTTGAAAGACAGGGCAAAGACAGAGCATGTTCGGGAAAGAGGAAGCTCACCTTACCTGGGCAAGACTGAGAACGAAGGATCAAGGTAACTGAGCTCCACAAGGTCATCGATCGGGCGAACGGCTTCAGAAAGTATCTACTTCGCTCGGCCGTGGAGAGATACGGCGACCGGCGACCAAGGCCCTGCATGGTAACACTTCTAGAAAGTGTTTATGAACACTTTTTCTGTTTTTTTGCTCCAGGGAACAAAAAAAGAACAGAAACGCGTTTGGTTGCGTTTTTGTTCTTTTTTTGTTTTTTTGTTCCTGAAACGAAAAAAGAACAGAAACGAGAAACAACAAAAAGTTGTTTCCCGTTCCAGAAACAATTTTCAAGAAACAAATTTTTGTTTTTGTTTCTTCTTCTCTCTCCTCTTCTCTTCCTCTTTTCTTCTTTCTCTTTGGCTCGTTGCCGGCCTCGGCCTCGGCCTCGGCCATGGCCGGCCGTCGAGGGCCGGCGACGCCGTCGAGGGTCGGTGACCTCGCCGGAGCGTCGCCGGCCCCTGGTGAGGCGAGGCGTCGCCGGCGCGGTCGAGCTCGAGCCTCGCCGGCGCGGGCGAGCTCGAGCCTCGCCGGATCTGGGCGAGCCCGAGCTCGCCCAGCCAAGGCGAGGCTCGGCCTCGCCCGCGCGGCGACGCCGAGCCTCGCTTGGCGGGCGAGCTCGGGCTCGCCTAGATCCGGCGAGGCTCGAGCTCGCCCGCGCCGGCGAGGCCGAGCGTCGCCGGATCTGGGCGAGCTCGAGCTCGCCCGGCCATGGCGAGGCGCGGCCTCGTCGGATGCGGGCGAGCCCGAGCTCGCCCAGCCTAAGGCGAGGCTCGCGCGTCGCCGCGCGGGCGAGGCCGAGCCTCGCCTTGGCTGGGCGAGCTCGGCTCGCTTAAATCCGGCGAGGCCGCGCCGCCATGGAGCCGGGCGAGCTCGAGCTCGCCAGATCAGCGAGCCCGAGCCTCGCCGGGCCGGCGACGCTCGGCCTCGCCGGATCCGGGCGAGCCCGAGCTCGCGGGGCCGGCGAGCCTCGCCGTGGGCCGGGCGAGGCCGGCCCCGTCGGCCGGTCGCCGGAGGCCGGCGACCGGCCGAAAAGAAAAAAGTAAAAAATAAAGGAAAAAATGAAAAATGAAAATAAAAATATAAAAAATTAAAAGAAACAAAAAAAGAACAAAAATGTACCAAACATGTTTCGTTTATTTTTTATTCCGAACAAATTTACCAAACGCATATTTTTGTTCAAAAAGTGTTCCCGGAACAGAAACACTTTTTTTTGTTTCGTCCCTGGAACAAAAAAAGAACAGAAACGTTACCAAACGCAGCCCAAATGACTCGAAGCTATTTCCAGCCAAATTCAAAGAAACTCCGGCGAAGTCCTCTGGATCGGACCAGTGTCGTGAGTTTTTTTTTATCTCTGTTTCTCATCTTTTTGGGCTCAAATTGTGGGCTGAAAGAAAATAAGGAAAATCGGGAAGTTGGACTGAAAACTTTACTAAAGAAAACGGGCCTGGTATAAATGGCCTACCCAAGCTTTATTAGTGCTTTTATTATTTTTTACTTTTTTATATATTATTTTTTATGAAAAAAAATTCTCTACTCTCTTCTATTTATCCATGCTTAGTACTATAGCCCTTTTTTTTTTTTTTTGTATATTCGCTTTCCTTTTTTTTTATTACTATATAATTTGTTTGGTTGTTTTTACCATTTTTTTTATTTCTATGAAAAGAAATAATGTGTCAACAGTCACATGTTTTGTCTAATGGGAATAAACATGGTTTATGGACCAACTTGCTTAGATTTTGATTAGTCAACAATTTTTGCTCCCCAATGAAGTCATCAAAAAAGAAAATGAACTCCCATGACATTTTATTTTCTAGATGATCCTCAATGGGGACAATTCAAATTGTCGGCAATCACAATATTTTCGCTTTCTTTTTTTTTTTTTACTACATAATTTTTTTTATCATTTTTACCTCTTTTTTTTTTTATGTAACAAAAATAAGATGTCAACAGTCACGTGTTTCGTCCAATGGAAATGAACACGGTTCATGGATCAACTTGCTTAGATTTCAATTTGTCAATGATTTTTTCTCCCCAGTGAAGTCATCGAAAAAGAAAATGAACTCCCAAGACATTTTCTTTTTTAGATGATCCTCGATGGGGACAATTTAAATTATCAACAATTGTAGTATTTTCGCCTTCCTTTTTTTTTTTTTTTTATATTTTGTCATTTTTACCATTTTTATTTTTATTTTTATGTAACAAAAATAAGGTGTTAACGGTCACATCTTTCGTCTAATGGGAATAAACATAGTTCTAGACCAACTTGCTTGGATTTCGATTAGTCTATGATTTTTGTTCCCCATTGAAGTTATCAAAAAAAGAAAATGAACTCCCAAGACATTTTCTTTTCTAGATGATCCTCAACGAGGACAATTCAAATTGTTAGCAATTATAGTATTTTCTCTTTCCTTTTTCTTTTTATTATCTTATAGCTTTTTTTTTGGTCTTTTTTACCTATTTTTTTCTTCTCTTTTTTTTTACCTCTTTTTTTTTTTTTTGTGAGTAACCAATATAAGGTGTCAATAGTTTAGGAAATATTAACACTCTTCAAGAGTCTTTGTGTCATGTTGGACGCTCCAACACATGTCAAACGCTCTCCACCACTTTCGGACACTTTTTGACACTCGGTCAATACATGTTGGAAAATTCGACACTTAGTTAACTTATCCGACACTCTTTAACACTCGAGTTGAAATTCTGACATGCGAGTTTTTGACACATGATTTTGACATGCGAGATCAACTTTAAAATTTTTTAATAAATGATGGGTCAAAATATATATGTGAAAAAATAAATAATAATAATAATAATAATAATAATAATAATAATAATAATAATAATAATAATAATAATAATAATAATAATAATAATAAAATTGGAAAAGAAAAAAAAAAAGAAAACCTAGTATTCTCTTCTCTTCTCGACTCTCACTTTCGTGATACACAATTCACCACTAAGTTTTTTTTTTTTTCTCTCTTCCAACATATCTGGCACATGAGTCCGAATATGAATTGCTTGTATTTTTCCTTCAAATTTTATAGATTATTGGAATGTAGTTGAATTTGTCAAAACGATATTAGTAAATGGTAGATTACTGTTTTAGTGTAAATTCATTATAGATTTTTTATATTATTTATTTATTTATGAATTTGAATTAAATCAATTTAATTGAAATAATCTTAAAAACGATAATTTATTTTATATATATATATATATATATATATGTATGTATGTATGTATGTATGTATGTATGTATGTATGTATGTATGTATGTATAAACACACACACAACGTGTCCCAACTTATTGAAATTCTCTGATTTTTTAGAAACAACGTGTTGATATGTCGTATTGTGGCATGTCGTGTCACGTATTGATGTCAATACTACTTAGTCAACAGTCACGTGTTTTGTCTAATGAAAATGAACACGGTTCATGGACCAACTTACTTAGATTTTGACTAGTCAATACTTTTTGCTTCTCCATTTAAGTCGTCAAAAAAGAAAATGAACTCCCAAGATATTTTATTTTCTAGATGGTCTCTGGTGGGACAATTCAAATTGTCAGCAATCACAGTAGAAGACGATCACAAGATTTCCACGAAGGGATGGGACCAAATTGCAAGAGCCCGTTTTGCTCGGTCTCGAGATCCACAACTTAGAGCCCTCTGAATTTTTACATGAACAGCTTCTCTCTTGCACTTTTACAGTCAATCTAGCGACAAGAAAGAAAGGGGAGGAGAGAAAGAAAATGGCAAAGAAGAGAGGAGGGGGCTCCTGCGTTCCCAGCCTCCGTGCTTTGAGGTGCTACGCCGTGATGTTTGGACTCTGTCTTGGCCTTCCAAGCTCGGCTGCTTCTCCGTGCAAGAAGAAGCCCGTCATCTTCAACTTCGGCGACTCCAACTTGGACACCGGTGGCTGGTTGGCAGGGCTCGAGATCGATGTTGCATTGCCCAACGGGCGCGCCTTCTTTCATGAGGCCACCGGCCGGCTATGCGACGGGCGGTTGACCATCGATTTCCTCTGTGAATTCTCGCTCTCTTTATCCTGTGATTTCCCGAGGCGTCCTCCCTAGGGAGGAGGGGCTTCAACGCATGATGAGCACTAGGTCGAACCCTTTCTTTTGATGTTCTTTGATGAAAACACATGAAAAAAAAAATACCTCTTTTGTAATGTTAATTTTAGGTCTAACAAAAAGTATTTGAGCTAGAAATAGGAATCATTACTCAATTAGGCAAGATAAAACTTTAAGCATCAAATCACATAAATCCAAAAGGTTAGGTGACTTCATTGAATAAAAGTTAGAGGACCAAATCATGTAAATGCTGAAATTTTTGGACTATATCTATTAAAATAGGATTGTTTTAAGTACACACTATGAGAATTTGTTGAGATTTGCATAAAATCCAAAATAGGTGAGAGCCTGAACACAAGCTTCTTGAGTCCATACTTGGAATCATTGGGCCCAAATTTCAGCAATGGCGCCAATTTCGCCGTGTCCCGCGCGACCACCATCCCTCGCGACCAGCCCTTTAGCTTGGGCGTCCAACTCCACTAGTTCGTCCTTTTCCGATCTCGCTCTCCGTTGCTTCTCTCGAGAGGTGATCTATCCTTTAACTAGACAAATTAACCTCCACAAAGGCAAAATTAAGATATCTCGATTTGGTGTCCCGAATTTCAGGCCATGCGAATTTGGTCGGCAAGGATGGCTTCTCCGACGCTCTTTACACCATTGACATCGGCCAAAACGACCTCACAGCTCAGTTCACCAACCTTCCGTATTTGCAGGTCGTCGGGAACATCCCGATCTTCATCGAAGAAATCAGATTCGCCATATGGGTAAGTCAACAATTACCAAAAGATTAGACATAATCCCATCTATGTAAATTTAATTTATATAACTAATTTTTTGTAGAGTATATCTAATTTTTTGTAGAGCATATACGAAAGCGGAGGGAAGAATTTCTGGGTGCACAACACCGGGCCATTGGGCTGTCTGCCTAACATATTGGTCACCACCGCCCATGATGCGAGCGACATCAATGAGCTCGGATGCCTCCGATCTCGCAATGATGCTGCTCAGGAATTCAATCAGCGATTGCAATCCCTTTGCGAAGAACTGAGGAGTCAGATGAAGAATGCCATGATCGTGTACGTCGACGTCTTCGCAATCAAATACGATCTCATCGCCAATTACATTATACATGGTACGGATTCCATCGCCTCTAATCTGAGTCCCCTCAAGTTCTGTTAGGGCCGATTGTCAAGTCGAAACTCAAGTTCTTGCTCATTTGTTTTGTGCCCTAGGAGTGGTTACAAACTTACAATGATAGTCGATTTACTTAAGTTTGTGTGTTTTTTGCATTCCAATATGAGTAGGATTTGAGAACCCGTTAATGGCGTGCTACAACAACGGCACTGTGTGCGAGGAGTCATTGCGCCACGTGAGCTGGGATGGCATCCACTACACTGAGGCAGCGAATTCCTTTGTGGCCTCTCAAATACTCTCCGCTAATTACTCCACCCCTCCTGTTACTTTCAATTTTTTTTTGTAACGTTTAATTTCACTTGAAGATTTCTGGAGCTTTTGTTGATTTTATGATTTTCGCTTATCTGGTTCCCTCCCATTACATGAGGGAAATAATAATAATTTAATGTGCTTGTGGTCATTGCTAATCAAATCTAGAACATCTGCCAGTGATGGCAAGAATTTTTAGTGCAAGTTTAATTTAATGAAAATATTTAATGTTGTCACTAAACTTAAATTAATAAAAGATAGTATTAAATATCTTTATACATTCTAGGGATTAAATTGAACATATACAAAAAGTTCTAAAAATCATTTTAATTAAATTAAAATTTCAAGGACAATATTGCACATTTAGTTGAAGTTTAAAGATCACGTTAAGCAAACTTAAAGTTCATGGATCATATTGTATATTAAGCCAAAATTTAGAAATCATTTAAGTCATTATCCCAATAAAGTAATATCATTGTTTGACTTTAATTTGTTGGTTATCATTCACGGACGTTTCCAACTAAAAATTGCCGATAGTCACAAGGAAACCATTTTTTTTTTTTTTGACTCCTATGTCCTGTACTCCGGGGTGAAAGACAAAGAGGCCCATCCACCATTTCTTTTGTACTAAAATTGCCTTTGGGCCCGACCGCCTATGTCCAAGACACGACCAAGGTGAGTGATTATAAAAGTGAATGCTGCCCTCTAGTAGTTGAGACCCCTTATTAGTATATATTTGCTTTGATTTAATTCAATTCTAAATATTTGAGCAAAGCAATTATTAACCTTGGTGTTATGTCAACCTCATGATCGAGATGGCGGTACATCGTCTTAAATGTGAAAGCTAATATGAGGTCTTGGTGAATTGTGGGGACACAACTCCATTGTATTGTCCTATTTGTCATTCAAACTTCATACATATGAACGTTAATATTAACTTCATCATATTAAGTGGGCACGATATAATGATTATATATCAAGTTGCAAATTCTTACCAATTATTTGACAAATAAAAGCATCATATATTCTTTGAAAAAAAAAAACGATAACACCTTCTAATTCGATTTGATCAACCATAACAAACAATGGTTTCAATCGATGGTAAAACATACTTGCCCTTATAATCCAAAATTTAAATAGCCCGATACAATCAAATAGTCAACATGCACTTATAAATAGTGTGGTGCCACAATGGAAGACGTTTTCTGTTGACGGCGGACGTAAAAAAATTTCTAAGTTAAAAGGTATATATTCTATATGTAGCTGTGATATTCAAATGCTATACCAAAGACAAGTGGCATAGGAATAAATTAGAAAATATTAATTATTGAAATTAGATAGATAGAAAACCTCTTACCCCTATATAATACATCTCCATGCACTGTGCATGGGAAAAGATGTCTTTTTCGTCCACTTTGTTTGTCTATGCAAATCAATCACAACTCATCTTTACTTCTTCTTTCTTATTATAGATTGATGGGCCTAAGTGAATGACGAGTTATTCATACACAAGTGAATATTTACTTCTAGTAGTAGAGACCGTTTATTAATATGTATCTGTTTTGATGTTGGTAGTTCATGATTTAATTCAATTTTCATAACTGAACATAGCAATTATCAAGAATTGCGTTATATTAACTTCACGCTCCAAATGATAGTTCGACTTCATAAATGAAAGCTCACATGAGGCTTCTGTACTTTCCTATGTGTCATTTACACTCCTTCTATATGAAGACTAATATTAACTTCATCATGTTAATGTGGGCACCATATAATGGTTATATCTAGTCCCAAATTTATATCAATTATTTTATGAATAACAGTAACAAATATTCTTTTAAAAGTAGCAACCTATTAAATCGGTCAATCACCCACAATGAAATATTTTAATTGATGGTAAAATATACCTACCCATAAAATCCAATCTTTAAATAGCTTGATATAATCAAATAGTTAACATGCACCTATAAATAGTGTATTGCCACAAGGGAAGTTGTTCTTCCATTGACTGCGGACACAATAAAATTTCTAATTTAAGAGGTATATATTTGATATGAAGCTACGACATTCAATTTGCTATACCAAAAAATTATAATTTAACTTTGAATATCTGAATTTTGATGACACAAGATAAAAAGTTCCCGATTCATCATGCAATACTTAAGCAGAATCACTTGCGAATTTGAATCCATCAAGTTATTAATAACCCAAGTGAGTTTTTAATGCGTGCATTTGCTTAGAAGATGATGCCTAAGATGAAAAAGTGGAGTCTATGACACCTAAAGACTAATTAAAATACTGCAAGTTCTACCACAACCGCATCACATACTACAGTTGTTACAATTTGCTCTCTATCTTGGTTGATCTCGACGCATTGAGCATCACATTTCTAGAGATCTACAACCTTCGGTTTCCAAGCACTTCAAAGACTTGAAGTTACTGAGGCTTTCCATGGCTCTTAGCTAAGGACAACCTTTCAGTTCGACACACCTTAGATTCTTCAACTTGCATGGCTTGCGTAATCTTTCAATTGCTAAGGACACAATTTGTTTTTCCTTTTTTGTCTTTTTCCCAATTTTGTCCTTTTCCCCTGCACCTTCTTCTGCTCCCTCAGATCATGCTCTCTTCTTTCTCGAACGTTTTCTCTTTCCTCGCAACAACCCATATTTCCTCTGTACAGAACCACCATTGACGAACTCCATTGAACTACACTCCACAAGTTCACGCTCGAATCCCTATCGGTCCGACGTCAATACCCGACGTCCAAATGTTCCCCCATCAGCCACGACTCCGGCCAAGACCGAGCCACTCCGGCAAGGAAATTATGAGCTCCAAAATCGCACAAAACAGAATAAGAATTACACATGAAGCATACTAAAACAGCAAAGAATGCACTGACTTGGCGGCCTCGAGCGGCGGGCATCACCGGCGATGAGGTTGAGAATAGCAACTCCAAACTCATGTCCATAGACGACCGGCACACGGAATCACAAGAGCACGACATAAACGAAAGGGAAAAACACAGATTCAGATTCAGATCAACAACTAACGAAGTGGACATTAATCGACCATGTATCTAGACACCGTCGGACAACAGATAATGCAAGAAATGGCGTGCGCTTTTGAATGCAAGTTTCAGAAAGTTTAGTGTTCGTCAATGAACGAAAGCTGACGACGTCGATCAGCCGTGGCTCCGAGATTTTAGAAGGCGCTGGCTTCGCTCTCGTCACGGCTCGTCGCTCACAGCCCCGCTCCCGCGCACGTGCAGTCACACCCTCCTCCGTCACCCGCACGTCACTCTTGCTTCTCTCTTCCTTGCGTCACCGACGCTCTTCTTCTCACGGGGGTGAGCGTGGGCAAGGAAAAGGAGAAGATGGGCTGGGCATCTTTTTTTAGGCTCTGGTGTGCTTATGGGAACAAAGAAACGATGAAAGAGATGGGCCAAGGAGAGTGAATTGTACTCATGGGCCAAAAGAAAAAAACCGAACTAAAAGAAATGGGCTGAAAGAGAGGGGTTAGGAATGAAAAGGCCGAAAATTGCCAAGTGGGCTGGACAACACGAGCCCTCTCGATTTTATTTTTATATCCTTCTTTTTTTTCTCTTCTTTTTTTTTTTCAAATTTTTTATTAAACTTTTGCTATCTCTCTCTTCTTTCTTATATATATTTGGAAAAAATGGAGACTTGAATGGTTGGCAAAATTTGGGTGTTAACAATGTATGACAAAAGTACCTTTATTGTTATTCATGCGTTGTTGGCAAAATTTAAGTGTTAACAACCCCGAATTGCAAGAACCCCCTATGGGACTAGTGGTTTTGTGTTCCTGTGATGCACCCGATCTTGAAGGCAGTTCCATGTGAAGGACAATGATGAGCTCATTGGGGTCGTGGAGATACCGATGGCCTAGATCATTAATTGTCAAAAAATATTTTTTAAATTGTGATTTTGTGTGTGAAGGGAAGTCTCTCGAAATCATCATGGAAATGGAAAATCATCAAAGTGCAATTACAACTCGTCATTGAAGGGCATCAACAGCGACTCAAATGTTTTTGCTGGACATTCTATTTGGAGTTTCTCCAACCCGCAACAATCTTTGGCCACCGATAGGTGAATGCGTTTGCCACCATATGTTGTTCAAATTAATTCTGCCAAGTTATTCACATAATTATTCCAAAATGGATAATAGATTAGGACATCAAATTTGTGACCTTTGACTTGCAAATCAAGTCTTGGACCACTTGACCAATCATGGTCTGTTTTTTGGGTGAAATTTTATAAAAATTGATTTTATTTAAACCTATATTATTCTCAGCATATTTATTCATTTCTTTTGATCTTTCCTTGACTTTTTGCCATGTTTAATCATTTCTTCACTTTGAGAGCTTTAAATAAATTGAAAAAAATCCTTAAACAGGAAAAATAAAAATATGAAGGAATCAATTTTCACTAAAGAAAACCATCTCTTTCTCTTGCCTTGTACTGATCTTTGTTTAATCTTCCCTCATGATATTCTAGGACTTCAACTTGCCAAATGGACAAGATTGGAAGTCGGGTCTATATGAATCCAAGTCATCAATTAAGTCATTTTAAATGAATCGATATTTCATCAACACATATCCCTATTCAATTGGGTTGTCCCATTTTTTTGGCCTATTTTTTCCATCAATCAATAAACTACTCTAGCTTTTTGGGAAGTAAAAAATTGACGCAACAAAAACATACAATATCTTGTACTTTGTTCGCGATGGCATGATATTCTTCTTTAAATATTAGGGTAAATATAT
Organism: Eucalyptus shirleyi; assembly: GCA_017140165.1. Taxonomy (NCBI): domain Eukaryota; kingdom Viridiplantae; phylum Streptophyta; class Magnoliopsida; order Myrtales; family Myrtaceae; genus Eucalyptus; species Eucalyptus shirleyi. The sequence goes on along the minus strand of CM029452.1, from coordinate 10,290,378 downwards.
TCGAAACTATCGATATCTGAATTTTAGTCAAAAAATTAAGCATACGTTTTTCTAAAAAAAAATGAGCATAAAACAATGAATGGAAGTAAAAAAGAACAAAAGAAAAAGAGTAATAAAAAGATAATAAAAAAAAACAAATAGAAAAGGCCAAGTTGGTCCAACTAGCACGGCCCACAAGAGTAACCCTTTGATTTGATCCATGGCCCAGACCCACCAGCCCCATTACTCCCACCTTTCAACCTCTTTTACCTAGCCTGGCCTGCTGACCTTCTCTGCCTCAATGCTGAGCTTGGAGTAGACAGAAATTCCAAGCCACGTTCGTTGTCTTCGGCTAGCAATGTCTCCACTAGAAGACCTTCAGGGGCGTCAGATGCGGATCATTACTGCCGCTGCTCGTTTCCATGAATTCAAGCTTCAGCTGATGTCATTCCAGTTGCTTCCTTCTTATTCGGTCGGTTTGGCGAAACTGCTTTTAGATGATGTTGCTAGTATCAAAATGGCGCATCGATGATTACCGTTACGTGCGATGCATCGATGATTATTGTTCTTTGTGGAAGGTTTTAGTTGACGCGATCTCTCTGATGCAGTGAGCTATGCAAGCGGAATTATCGAAAGCAATTGCGACCACATCTCCTTGGCTTCTACCGTCGCAGTCCTGCTTCTGGCTTTTGGTGATGAGAAGTGTCTTGGCACGACGACGCGGCAAATGTCTGACGACGAAGCAGTGTAGTGAAAGGCGAGGAAAAAAAAAGAAAAAAGGGCAGAACAGAGATCAAGAGAGACGAGTCTAGAACAAATCGACACCAATAACGAAGCTTAATTGGAGAAGAGACGACCTGGTGAGTTGATGGCGAGGAGGGCGCGAGCTTGAGATGACGACTCAGCGACTTTCCAGAAAGCGAGCACAGCCTCACTATTATAGCATTGATTCTAACGGCCACCAACAGGACAGAATAACGGATGGATTCCTTCAATCATTCCATTAAGCACTTCGTGAGCAGTATCCGTACATTCATTAGACGCGATGACGACTCTTGGGCTTGGACTAGAGCAAGAAGTTGAAGAGCTCAATCGGTGGAGAGAAGATTCGTAAGCGATGGTTGGAGTCGACTGAAACGCTGCGTCCTTTTCCATGCGATTCGTATCTACCGCAAGCTTCCACCAACCACGGAAGCGAAAGAACGAACCGAAGGAGCGCCTCGCGGTTAGAACAGCACGCGATCAGAACCACAACCAGACGATACCAGAACCGCAATCGAAGTCATGAACAGTGGAATCGACGTCGATTTGCCTCCGGCGAACCTCGAATCAACGACAATGAACTTTGGATTACAGGATCGAGCTTTGTTTCTTGTGCGTGTGTTGTGTGCCTTCCTTCGTGCATCTGCCGTGATCGGAGACGGAAGGCCGACGGTGGCTTCCGGTGGACCCAGCGGCCAACGGTGAAGCTAGAGAGGACGGTGGAGGCTACGGATGCGAAGCAGAATGGAGAACTTCCTCGTCAAATGACGAAAGTGCCCTAATTTAAAACGACGAAAATGTCCCTTTGGTTATTGCTGTCGTAACCGAATTCAAGAGATAAGGGAAAATCAGCCGTGGGCCCTAGGGAATGAAAAATTCTATCACACTAGCTGTCGCGTATGACAAAATTGTTATTATTATTGTTATTCTTCTTTTTATTGTGTCATTGTTAATTCAAGTGTCAATAATCCCGACCTATAATAACCCCTTGCAAGATCAGCACTTCTGTGCAAAGGACCGTGATGCGTTCGGCCTGAGCTGATCCTTTTGAAGACAGTAATACTAGACCACACTCACATGTAATTAAGCATTGCTAAAACATGGAAATGCCTTTATGATTTTCGGGATGATCAGAGTACTATCAGGTTGAGAAAATTTGCCCGCCTGTGGCTTCTATCACTATTGATTTGTTGGGCCAGTGCAGCAGAGTAAGGATCATCCTTTTATTAATGGTGCGCAATTAGCGAAGGATTTTCCTACTTTTACTGTTGGCTTAATGAATGTTTACGATATAAGAAGTTTTCTGTTTTTTTTTTTTTTAACACAAATTCTTGACCTCTAGTAGTTCTTTCTTTCGGCTTGCATTTACAAGATGCAATTGGAGAATATGTTATATAATGGCTCTTTCTTGATTAAGTATCCTCATTTATGGTGCAATGCACCGTTTGGCCAAAAAATTTCAAATCCATGACTTAGGAAATGATAGTTCTTTATTGAGATCTCTCATCACTAAGACTTGGCACGTGCTATGTTGTGGCGCAGGATGGCGTGATGCCAACTCATGACGAAGAGACGAAGAAGTTTGTCCGACACTATGACGTTGGCTGTGTGCTTGCTCCTTGTTATGCAAGTACCAAACTCAGCATTTTCGAGCAACATGTATGTATCCTTAGATGTTTAGGTCAATTCTTAATCAAAATCTAATCGTTAGATTGCATCAAAAGCACCGCTTTTGTTGTATATTACCCGATTATTCCAATGGGGTATAATTTTATAACAAAGATTTTCTCTCATAAGGCAATCCACGAAAGTTCATTGATCTATCTCATGCTGTCCTAGATCATATAAAGTGTTTTCTAACCCAATGACATGAATTTAGGATAGTTCTAAAAGGGAGTTTTACAATATTCTGTAGTCCAAGTGGGGTGACCTTGTCCTCGCATCACCAAAAGTCCGTGGTTCTTGACACTCAAGCCTCGAGAAACAACTACAAAATAACAGCATTCATTGGCAAGCTGGACCTATGTGATGGACGATATGACTATCCAGAGCACAAACTCTATAGCGATCTTGATACGGTATTTAAGAATAGCATTCACAACCCCACGTTCACGCTAGTATGCTAATGTTTACCTTTAGCATTGTAATAACATGTATATGTTATGTTTTAATCAGGAGAAGGAATCGCTTTTTGTGATGATTATAGTCCACCATCAGTGTCCCAAGGCAACCCTGGCATGATCTACATTCCAAATCCAAAGTTGAGGGACAAGTTGCATACACAAATTGAAGAATCTTGTACTGAGATGGAGAAAGGCAGCGAAGTGGCACGAGTGTAAGCCAAAAAATGTTAGGCTTTGGCATGAGAATGATCTCTTAAGGCTCGACAGGATTTTGTGGATACTTTGTCCGTCAACAAGCCCCGATGGCGACAAAATAGTACAAGTCAAGGACGATGACGACTCGGAAAATTGGCATGTGCAGGTCGGGAGAATTCACTTCAAATTAATTACCATTTTCAAGGGACTTCAATTGTAAACAAATGAAGTGTGACAACCGTCTTTCATTTTCATTTTTTGTTGGCATAGGTCTTTAGATCGATTGATTCAGGTTCTGTAAAGGGATTCCCGAAGAGCTTTGAAGAAGATGTAAAGCGAGTAAGTTTTAGCTGCTAATACCATGCTGATAGATTTGCAATTGGCTGTTATATGTGTATAACTTGAAAAGTGTTCTTAGATTAGAAAGTTACTCTTCTTTTTTATGCAGAGTTTTTAGTGTTTTTTAAGTAGAGATTGAATTCCACATTAATAATGTTCCTTCTTTCAATCTCTTCATGGTTGCAGAATCTTATCTGTGAAAAGAACTTGAAAGTAGACAAGAGTATTCTCACGGTGTACGTGAAAGCAATTAGATCGGCACAACACTTCATTTACATTGAAAACCAATATTTGCTCGGCTCTTGATATCGTTGGCCGCCATACAAAAATGTAGGTAGAAGATGCCCATTTCTATTCATTTTGACTGACTGAGCTGAGCGAGCAACAACGCCTCCAGTAAAGAGTGTAGAGATTTGGCTCCCTTTGGGGATTGTGTATCAGCTAATAATCGCCAGAACTCACTGTATAAGACATTAAGACTCCATTCTGATTCAATATGTTATATTTCTAAGACCGACTCTCCGAACTTTTTTAATGCACATTTTTTCCTCCATTTTTCTAGTTTTGTTTCGACCTATCTAATTTCTTGATTTCAATTTTTGATGGCAACCAATGCTTGATTTGGTTTTGACATGCAGCTGTAAATAATTTAGTGCTGATGGAGCTGGTGTTGAAGATCACAAGCAAGATCAGTGCAGACGAGCGCTTCTGTGTGTATATAGTGATACCGACGTGGCCAGAGGGTGGCCCTACTAGTGCTGCAGTGCAGGAATTTCTCTTTTGGCAGGTCAGATCAAGGATAAACTCTTTCATCTTGTAAAGAAATAGTGATGACTCATGTAAATCGATGATGTCCAAACAAATCGAAACTGAATAACATGACGAACGGAATTAAGCAGAAAACGAAGTGATCCAAGCAAACCAAGCCGAGCTACTTAAAGGGGAAATATGGGACCCGACCCCGTTTTTGGTCATTTTAGTATTTTTCTCCGGGAGATATGATGATGTAAAAGGATTAACATTCACTATTCTTGTATGTGTATTGATAATGTGGACAAGAACAAACGATGATGATGATGTACAAAATTGTTGGCCAGGCTCTTGAAAAAGCTGGGTTGTCACACAAGTACCATCCCCTGGATTACTTGAACTCACACTGACTAGGCAAAGCGAGAACCCCTGTCCTCTTCACAGTCTTCATCCCGAGCAATGAATCAACAATCCGAAAAAATGCCGTGGTATATGTCTATACTCTTCTCATGGATTCTTCCTTTGATTCATCCGTTAAAAAAGCAAAACGAAAAAAGTCATAAAGAGCATGAGCGGTAAAAAGACTTTTGGTTGAAGCGTGCTGTTATTTCTATCCATGTAGGCGTTGGTTCAAAAGTTTCGCAGATTCATGATATATGTACATGCCAAAGAAATGATAGTAGATGATGAGTATCTGATCATGGGATCGGCAAATATCAACCAAAGATCTCTGGATGGCTCAAGAGACACCGAAATTGCAATGGGGGCTTATCAGCTACATCACACTTGGGCCGGGAAAAAGAGACATCCGCGTGGCCAGGTTAGTTACATCAAGTTAGCCTCTCATCTGAGTAGTGTATACAAAGCATATGCCCGAGCGAGTGCAGCGACATTCATTCAAAAACTTGAGCTTGTGTATAATTATGTTGACTTACGCTATGCAAGTTTACGGTTATAGGATGTCACTTTGGGCAGAGCACTTGGGAGATTTAGAGGACAGCTTCAGGGAACGTCGAAGCGTTGAATGTGCAAAGAGGGTGAACAAAATAGCCAAACAGAATTGGAAAGTGTATGTGGATGAGGACCAACATGATCCCAAGAAAATGAGAGGGCACTTGATGCAGTATCCCATCCATGTTAGCAGAGACGGTAAAGTCCGTCCTTTGGCCAGTTTTGAAATGTTTCCCGATGTGGGGAGCAAAATCCTCGGATCGCCCACCACTCTTTCCGATGCTCTCACGACACGATCAATCATGTCAAATTAGTGGCATTCGATTCCGACAGTGTGCAAATGCAATAATATGTAACGAATTTTTCTAGTGATTTTGGGTTAAATCGCAGTGTTTTGAATAGCTGAAATTAAGAAATATGAGTGGAATGAGCATTCATGAGCATGACAAAGTAAGTTGTGCTTCAGATAGATACTCTCTACCAATTAAAGCAAGTTGTCGAAAGCAAGTTGTGGAAAGGACACGCGATGCCATTGTTGTATAAAATGCTTTGGATGAGTTGATGGTATCATGTTGACATAGAGATAAATTCATATGGTTCATCAAGTTCTTGGCTAAGCGTTTTCCATTCGAGATTTATAGCATAAACTTCGTAGGGGGAAAGATTCAACTCTTTCAGATCAGGGGACCTACAATCAACGGGGAGACTTACTGCAAGGAGATAGATGAAGCTCTGTAGCTCCGTTGCATAATGGTTTATAAGGGAGATAATCTGGACTATGCACCTACTCTGGGGGAAACATATGGGCAAGTCTTGATGGATTTCAAGGGCAGGGTATTGGTAGTGTTGGTGAGGGTTGCTTTTGCGAGTTCTATGAGGGAGGGAGGAAAACGAAAGTCATATCTTTGAAACATTATTCTGAACAAGAGTGGCCAGTGAACACTCCAAGGAAGGAAAGGACATCATGAATGAGTAGATCGCAATTGGTGTTGTGTACAGTATGTTGGCACAAACACACACACTTGATGGATCAATTAGATTTAAGCAATAGCTCTTCTAAATAAGCCTTGAATGGTGAGTGTCGAAGCAGAGGGAGAGAAGACATATACTTTGTTGGCAAGTGTTGTACACGCGATATTTCAAGGGGTCTCAATGACCAGCTTTGTTGAGAGATTTCCTTGGATCTGGCTTCGTCTACCAAATCAACTTTAGAATATGTGTACTAGTAGAGTAATCGCAAGAATCATGCAATTAAACTTCAATTAACACCAGAGTCCGCTAAACCGGTTATAAGGCCAAGACTCTCATAGCAATATCAAGCACCGTCTCATCAATTTAATCATGCACACGCAATATCATTTATCCACAGGCAATCAAAAAGGCAACCAAACCAAAGACAAAATCCATGTGATTCATGCTCATTCCAAAAATTCCAGCACACGTTCAGAATTGTAACAGTGCATACATGACTGCAAATCATGAGCGTTTGATGACTAATAGACATGAAATTGAAGCCATATCTTCCTACAAGCCATATGATTATAATTCTCACAAAATTGGCATGAGATTCACCATAATACTTTCCTAGCATGAAAATATATGATCCCATAACCAAACTAGCCTCGAGCTAAATAAAAAGCACACCAAATCAGGGATATCAAGTCAGAATCAGCATCTACATATTGATTTCCAGTAGAATTTCATTCATTCATGCCATAATTTCTTTCCCAAGCAAACATGAAATTCACCATGACACAATCTTATATCACTGCAAGTACTTACTTGAGCACAATAGCATAAAATCAAAGACCAATCGACTTCAAGTCAGGGCTGCAACAGTCATGAATCAGCATCCATTGACAAGGTTCCAGCACATTCAAAACAAGTTCAAAATTGAATACCTATGACTATTTATGAGGAGAGAGAACTCAAATATGCTTATACGACCATAATAAATTACCAATCTAGTAATGAAGGGAATTCTCGGTCAAGACTTAGTTCAAGAATTTCATCAAACAGGTGGTATACATTTTGGCAGAGGAACTCCAGTTCAAATCATTAATACAGCCTCAATCACAGTCGATTTGCACACATACATAGCAACGGAAAACAAAGCACATGTGGTTTAGGTGAATGAAGAATGATTAGCTATAGTGATGGACATTGGGCATGAGTAAGGATATAATAGAAGCATCGTCAAGGAATGGAATCGTCGAAGCAGGCAGACATGACCAAAGTTCGAGCACTTCAGCACCACAGACCTTCTTCTCAGCTTGGCGGAATTGTTGGCGGCGATCGGGAAGCGGTGACGATTGGCAACGAAGCGAGAGGAAAGGATTCAATTGAAATCACCGAGAGAGTAATCTGCGGATGCTCAACAATCACCCGAGTACCTTCGATCAATGCTCTGTGTTCGGCGGTGGCTGTTGGTGGATGGAGGGCGACGGAGAGGACAATGAAGATCAAGAGGAATCGGAATGACCGAGGGCTAGAGAGAATTTGATTTAGCATAAAAGGGAATGAACAGGTCGTTAGATGGAGAGAGTAAGGAAGAGAACCAAGTGATGTAAAGTGCGTGTGGGTCCCACTGAGAATGTGCATTAGCTGCCCTCTCTTCGCCGAAGGCGGACCCTATTCCTCTTCAAACGCCGGTAAAGAGACCAAATTAGAGAGTAGCCTCGGTTCTTCTCTACTCCACAGTTTACCGTATGCAGGACTCGCAAGGATGGGAAGTCCTCAGACCATGGTAGTTTCAGAGAGTATCTCTCAGGTAAGATGCCCTTGAATTTTGGCAACTCGAAAAGTCTAAGAGCATGTAGCTTGGAGAAGGTGATTCTCGTGCGGGTTGCTTCTTCCCCTATTTCATGGCCAGCAATTAGTTCCATATTTTTACACGACTCCACTATCAGCTCTTTGATTTGCCCAAGAAATTTCACTGTGAAGGTAGGGAAAAGTATTTCCAAACGGGAGCACCTCACAGCCTCTACTTCTCTCAAGTTTGGGAACGGGACATTTGGAAGACCATCGGACTGCCAAATGCACCTCAAATTTTGAAGATCACGCAAAACCAGCCTCCACAGTTCACCACACTCAACATCTGTCCCATCACCTTCGTATATGATCTCCATCGAACGGCATGAAATCACTTCTAGGATATAGAGAGAGCAATGCAACCTCTTCCACATATAAGATGGGGCAATATGTTGGAGGTTGTCACAGTCCTTCAATTTAAGAGATCCCAATTTCGAAAAAGAATGGTTGGGAATTTGATTGTTCCATAGCTCTTTGCATTGAAGGCCTTCAACTTCTAGACTTTGTATATTGGGAAATGTGACCTGCCGAGAATAATGTAAGAAGGGTAAGTAGGGCAAATTTATTATATTGTTTGATCTAAAACATGATAATGCAAGAGTACATATGATCATTGTAGGAAATGGAACAAACCATCTCATTAAACAATGGTTGTGGTGACTCATCATTCAATTCTGTTGTCTCGCCCAACGAACTCTTGACATTTGGAGGATTTCGGACAAACGCCTCAAAGTTACGGCAATGCAAAATACTTAGATAACATAAGGAATGGAAACTCATCACTTCTGCCTTTGATTGACCACTTTCTTCCTTGGGAATAACTTCCTTCATCTGTTTGCATTGGCTAATGTATATATTCTTGAGTTTCTCTAGTGTCGTGGTTGTGAAATTAAGGAAGAGATATCTTAGGTCAAAGCAATTCTTAACTCTAATAGTTTGAAGACTAGGAAAACCAAAAATCATTTGGGAGTTGCTCTTCACCATGCATCTGAGTCTTCTTGCTCTATTAACCTCCACTACTTCCAGTTTGGGTAGCAATACAATTTTTCGTTCCTTATTTGCATCGAGGGACCCACAATCAAATAATGATTCCATGAAGTCACGATTCCAAACAATAACTTCTTTCAGGTTGCGCAATCTCTCTATGATTGTTGATGAGAAGACATTGAGTAGCTTAGAGCAATTTCCAAGGGTAAGTGATCCTACTTTGTCAAGCTTTAACTTCTCCAAGCTTGGTAAACTAACCTGCTCATAAGAATTATGCGTTAGATTATAGTTGTGAATAATTTGACAATTTCACCTAATCCTTTACCAATCTATGTGATGTGGTGGAAGAATGAATTTTTCACTATTGGCCTCACTTTGACAAATATAGTTATAAAATACAAACGCAGTTATAACCATGATGTTGTCAATGGCAGCACTGACTGCACAAGTATTTTTCTCTCTAACAATTGTGATGGTCATTGTTATCATTTATTTAGCTGATCTTCGAAACTTTGACCCACAATTTTTTTGTATCTTTTCTTTTGAAATCGTTTATTGATATTCAAAACAGTGACCAAAATTTTTTTAATCTTTTTTTTTTCCTATTTTAGCTTTCAAAATTGAAAACAAATTCATGTCTGAGTTAACTCTTTGATAAATTTGTTGATAATTTATTGGTTTCATAATGAACATGTACATACGATTGATTCGGGCTAGGATCCATAAAATTGCTAATTTATTGGTTTCATTATGAACATGTAAATACGATTTATTCGGGCTAGGATCCATAAAAGTGTTCGTCTTTACTTTGTAAAGTTTTTCCCTAGCATTGTAAAACATTTTCTCGAAACTGCATTTTCAACATAACCAAAAATAAGAAAGCAAATCATTTTCTTAAAAAAACGATTGACAATGAAGACGTTATTCAGCAACAAAGATTTTTTTTTTTTTTCCTGAAACAAACAGATCATAAATAGATGAATGGGCTCGGTGTGTCTCTTAAACATTTAAAACTCAATTGATCACGTTAATATCTTCCGTTGTGCCGGAAAGGATGGAGAAGGAAATATCCCCGAAGTAAGCCGAGGAAAGAAATGACAAAAGCAGAAGGAGGTCGACACAGTGACGTTGGCATGACGTGCTGGAATAGGTTACAACTTGCTTGTACATGGGACATGAAATATGTGGACTTTCTCTATTATGTGGCTTCTCGTACACCTTCCATTTATTAATCTCAGGATGTTGCTTTCTTCACTTTCAAATTGTCGAAATTCATTCATTCAGTACATTGTGTTTTCTTCTCATTAAAAATGTTAGAATGAGTAATAAATTACTCACAATAAAAAATCAGTCGTAGAAAGAGGCTTCCCTTTAACTATAATTAAATGTGAATCAAAATGTACGGTCTTTGTTTTATTTGAGAAGATTTTTTCTTTGTGAATCAAAATGTACAAATAATAAATGTTTACTGCAATATGCACTTATATTCGGTGAACACCAATTTCATCTTATCCTAAATCCCCCTGTAATAGTATGATCTAGGTAGCATTTGCAATATTACAAATTAAGGAAACTTATACCCATTCAATAAGACATATTGACACAGTGGAGAAAATGAGTAAGTTACCTTAATTAGAGCATCCTCCGATGTGATTTCAGCTCCACCGCAAAAACTCATCATATTGGGTAAATTTTGTAAATCCAGACAACGTACATTAAGCAACTCAACTATGTCATCGGCAGCAACTTTATCCTCTCTCACATCATCTAAGATAATGGCTCGCATTGAATCACAATCCCATACTTTAATATCTTTCAATTGTATAGTTCTTTGCACCTCTGAAAGACACCACAGGTTTTTCAATCGGACACACTTCTTGACACTCACGGCTTGCAATGTGCTAAAGCACTTTGGGGCAACAAGGCCATGGCATATCTTCTCCAAATTAATAAGATTATCAAGGATCAAAGACTCTAACATCACAAAATCAATGCGGAGGTCATTGGATGAACTCGCGATGTACTTGATTGAGGGAGAGTTCAAAATGATGAGATGCTTTAGTTGTGGAAATCCTCCGATACACAACTCGTGAGGGGTCTTCTTGAACTCTCTCAATCCATCCAAATGCAAGTATTGAGTCTTATGCAGATTTTTCTGAACCCATTTTTTTGAAAGAATACTATCATTCCCTTTCAATCTAAGCTTCATGGTTGTCAAACCTTCATATTCCATTCCCCCAACATTTCCTATGTTGATCCAAAATTTGTCCAGGTTCTCAAATGATAGGTCATCATCCTCCATGAGTATGATGGGATCAGGAATCGATATTTCCAAAGATGCCAGCTTTGTCAGGCTCTTCAACTCGGCGAGCCCAGCAACACACGATTCCGAGGGTATTTCATGCTTGCCCATCCACCGATCAAAGCTTGTCTTCATAAGTAACTCTTCCAAGTTGATTAAGCCTTTTAAGGCTCCAGGCTCAATTATCTTAAGTGAGTGACAAGGGCTTAGATTCAATGATCTTAGATTCGTTAGTTCCCCGATTTCTTTAAGCAACCTAGAAATTGTAGACCCTGCAAAGCTGAGAATTTGCAATGCTTTGAGCTTGCCAAGATTTGCCACATCCTCCACATGGCAATTTATGCTTAATGACCGGAGATTCCCAAGGATTTCCATCGAGGAAGGTAAACTGGTGATACGCATGGAGCAAAGATAGAGGGCTCGGAGCTCCTCCATGTATGTGAAATCCATTCTACTGCAATCTCCCGCATGGTATTGTTCCAACAACATAAGTATCTTCACGTGGGGAAACCGACGCAGCATTAGTTCAACAAGCCTATTACTGCCAACATTAACTAGGCATCCCCAGCATTTCTCAAGCTTTTCCTTTGGCCATGAGCCATAATTGTTGTTAATCATTAAGGAATTCTGACCACTAAATACATCTGAGACAACTACCTCACTGTAAAGATCATGTATGGTCACATTTTCCTTACCATCGCCACCATCCTGTAACAAACAAAAGGAATGGAGGCTATTGAGCATCGTATTCAATCTATTCCTTGAACTTTGCATCTTGTTATCGAATCCCCCAAACAAGCCCAAACCCATGCCTAGTCCCAGCAGAAGTTCGACTCTAATGGTCCCACCAATAAGACCACAAAGCAAGAATAAGCACTTGGCGTCCTCACTCTCCAAATGGTCGTAACTCCACTTCACTATTCTCTCATTATTCGGGTCTTCTATTTTTATTAACATGTCTTCCCATGTGGACACATCGCTACATTTTAAGGTGCTTGCAACGGAGTTAATCAAGAGAGGCAAACCTGCAAGCTTGGTAACCACTTGAGCCGCCTTTACTTTCAATTCCTCATCATCTCTGAGCCTGTCGCCGACTATCTTTTCAAATAGCTTGAAAGCTTCATCTTCCTCTAAACTTTTCAGACGAAATGTTTGATCGGCGTGCATCCTTTGCTCCAGCACTCTTTTATCTCTCGAAGCGAGCAACAATTTGCATTTCTTGCTCTTATTTCCCAAAGGAATTCCAACCGCCTTCAAATCAAGTTCCGCCCACAGGTCGTCCAATATTATGAGAACCTTCTCACTCGGATCCATCTGTAATCTCTTGAACAGAAGATCTCTCCTTCCCTCTTCACTCGGCTCATCCTTCAGATCCTTTAGACCCAAGGCGTAAGCGATATCGAATTGGATTTTCGTCAAGTCTGGAGTCTGTGAGACTTTCGATTTGACGATCATGTCGAACGGTCCCCCCTCTTTGTTGAGTTTCTCCTCGACTAACGGTTCCCCCTCTTTATTGAGTTTCTCCTCGACTAACGGTTTCCCCTCTTTCTTGAGTTTCTCCTCTTTCTCTTTCTTGAGTTTCTCTTTCTTGAGTTTCTTCTCGACTATCTCCAATAAAGTAGTCTTCCCCACGCCGCCAGGCCCGTAGACCCCAATCACTTTGTGCTCCTCATCATACAGAGCTTTCATTACGTCCTGAAAGGTGGAAGCTTGCGATTTGAGAATAGTGTTGCCCCCATCACCGGCCGACAATTTCACGTCGGAGGCACCGCCAACAAGCCCTGGCGGAGGATTCTCGTTGTAGACCCTCTCGAATTGACCCTGCACAATGAGATTTTTGATCTCCTCGATCATCTTGCTCGCCTCGTTGCCAAGACGATAACGGGCCTTCGGGTTGGGAAGCCACCCGTAGAAGCAAGTTTTCTGAGCTCTTCCGTCGTAATCCAGCACGTCGCGCGCCTTATTAGCGACGGTCTCCACTTCTTTCACCCATGTCTCGACCATGGCTTTGATCGGCTTCATGTTGTTTTGAGCTTCATCGATGGAACGCTGCACGTCATGCTTCGTGCCAACCAGCTTCTCAATTTCAGCATTAAGTTCGCGAACGCGGCGGTCGCAGAATATTACGTAGCCGCAGTGCCGACCGACCGGGGCCTTCAGGCACTTTGCCACTTCGACAGCTACAGGCACACCAATATCCGCCATTTTCCCCCCGTTTCGACTTCTTCTACCATTCTGGCTTTCCTTCCTTCTTCTTTGCGGAGAAACGAGAGTTAAGAATTTATATATTCCGAGGAAGGCGAAACTGAGGGAACCCGGAAACGACAATGACTGAAGAAGGGGAAGGATTCAATACGATGCGCACGCGGCGGTTCCAACAAAAAGAACAGCCGCAGAAGATCGGGTGAAAGAGATGGCTTTTAGAGCGAGGAAGAAATCATTTAGACGATGCTATGGGGGCGGGAGAAAGCGGCACGAAGCGTTAATTTATACATGTGGCGTTACTAGATTGATGTTCCCTAAGGTGCCCCTCGCGTCCTCCATTGCTTGACCTTAAGGACGCTAATTTAAAACAAGTGGGCCCCACTCCACCATTTCTATATGGACTAAAATTACCTTCAGACCCCATGTCTTGCGGAATGCGAGAATTGTCCAGCTGTCTACCGCCATCGCCATCCATCAATCGTCAGCAGCTCCGTGGCCCCAGGGCTGGAGGCTAGCCCGTGGTCGGTCATCGGCCCTCGATCGCCACCGTAGCCAGCACAGTTGAGAAAAGGAAAAGCAAAAAGGAAGAAACAAAGAAGCAAAGAGTAAAAAATTTCGAGTTTGAAAAAAAAATAAAAAAAGAAAGAAAGAAGTAAGGGCTAATAAGAGCGTGAGATAAAAGAAAGTGAATGAATGAAATGTTTACTCTTATTAAACATTTTTCTTTATTTTAGAAGATTTTATTCCCCTCCAAGAAAAGATTTTTCTCGATTAATTTATTTTTTGAGAAATGAATAGAATATTAATTTTATAAAAGATTAACAAGCATAATCATCAATTATTCTTGAGAGCCTCATTTAGACAGTTCCCAAAAAAACCAAATTTTATGGATTAATCACACCTCATTAACTTTACCAGTGAATTTAAAGTGTATTTGTACGTGAATATGCATGTTAAGGGGATCATTGACTCCATGTTAGCAAAGCATGGACTTGATAATGCGAGCTTATTTAAGGGATTATACGGATGTCACACTATTCAATGGTCGAGCTTGACCACCTCTCTCTGTTAATAACCTCCCCGTGAGGACCATCTTTTCAATTCCCTGCAAAAATAGTGAAATAATTCAAGCTTCTCATTGCAAACTCCAAACCGTACGCGCATCTCCCTCTCTAACACGTGCCCACAACACGTCCACCATCGTTGCTCTGATGCCCTCTCTCTCTCTCTCTCTCTCTCTCTCTCCCTCTCTTAAACGCAGAGGAGGAGGAAGATAGAACGAAGTAATACTAAGAGTTAACCAATGTGGAGTTAAAGTTGCTGCTTCGCCATTGTCGGTCGCTTGGCAGAGATTAATGTTATTTATTTTTTTGTGATCCCACATTTATACCCAAATTTTCTCCTAAAGGTTACGACTATTCGACATGAAGTTTTCCACGCTTCGTGCCTTTTCATTGACAACCGTTCGTCTTGATGGGAGACGGTGTATAAATAGAGACGTACGTTCATTTCTGACGGGTGATCAAGGTCTAACACAAAATCCTCACATTTAGAATACACCATCAGTACGTGAGGAAATTTGGTTAGTAGAGTGCGCCTATTACCTTCTTGATTTCAGGCTTTTCTGACGAACGCGAACAAGAACAATGGCTGGAGGTTTGTCTTCAATTAATCTTGGCTTCCGCATATGAATTATTTATGTCTTTCAATTAAAGCTTCGGGTTATGAGTTAACCGGAGTCAATCTGGCGCTGCAGATGCGCGGTACAACTTTAAGCGCGTGAAGGCTACTCACTCGAACAATGGACATGTGAAAAGTATAGGAAAATTTTCAGCCCCCACGTCAATTGTAAAGGTGGCCAAATCTCAAAATCGGAAGAAGGGAGAAAAAGGATTTGCTGAAAAAGCCTCTATGCATCATGGTAAATGTGACAGATGTCTGAACAACTTTGGTTGAAGCTCCTAAAATATCAACGAAGCTGTCACCAACATATTAAGGTTAGAATTTAAATAAGTGATAATTTCTGGTGTAAAAGAATATGCTCCAACCCTTCCCACGGGTTAAAAAATAAATAAGAAGGGGGCCTCAGCTCTCAAGTTTAAAACATTAAGCTGCAAAATGAACTTCGAATAGGAATTGAGATAAAATAATAATAATAATAATAATAATAATAATAATAATAATAATAATAATAATAATAATAATAATAATAATAATAGCAAGTGCAGCAACGAAAAGCTTTTCAAAAGAACGCTATACGAAATCATGAACGCAATGACAGGTTATTATTTAGGAAACTAAGAATTATTTTATTAGAAAGAATAATTTAGAGCTTTCGCTTAAATTAGGTTAATTTTCTTGCAAAAAAGCTAAGCGCGCACCTATCTTTTAATCCCAAGAAGTTGCTCAGGTAATAAGTATGTACATATAAACACTAATATTAACTTTCATCGCGTTAATGTGGGAAAAATCATATCAAGATTAGCTTCTTCACCTGGCTTCAAAGATTGTACATTCCTCAAGCACGACAGATTGGGTTTTCTCATGAGGCATTTGCACCTAATAATAATTTGCAATTCCCTCGACTTCACCTAGCTTTCCAAGACAGGAAAGTTTACCGCCAAGGATTCATCAATAACAAGAGTCGATAGGTATTGCATCTCCGGTAATGCCCAATTTCTTCGATAATGTAATGAAGATAAGATTCACAAGAGTCACACTCAATTTCCCTATCGCTCCTAGGATGTAAAACAGATTATGCTCGGCCATCAACCACATGTTCTTCCAAGAAAACTTGTACTGGATTTTAATTGATCATGTCTCATCATTTGATTGTAGACTTTGATGAAACTAGTTTTTTAGCCCCATAACAATCCATGGATTGCATCTTAATTCTTTTAACACATAAAAAAAAAAAAAAACGTATATAATGTGAGATCAAGGTTAGAATTTAGATGAGCAATAGTTTCTAGTATAGAAAAAAATGAAAAAAAAACCATAAAAATTCAAAACTTTGTCAACTATAATATATTTACCCCGAATTTTTTTGTGATACAAAAAATTAAAAAATTGTACCCGAGTGACACTGACATATTTACCCTATACTTTTTTTTGTGACACTAAAAATCTTGAAGTTATACTTGTGTGACACATTTACCCCATTTTTCTTTTTTCTTTTTTGGGATAAATGTATCACATATATACAAGTTTGAGATTTTTGGTGTTGCAAAAAGAAGTTTGAGATAAATGTGTTACATTAAATGTGTCATATAGGTATAAGTTTGAGATTTGTTGTGTTACAATTTTTTTTTAAGACAAATATGTGACAATAGGTATAATTTATGGACATGAATTGAAGCCATATCTTCCTATAAGTGCATATGAGTCTACTTGATTAAAATGACATCAATCCCACATCTTATGGAATGTGAGAATTGTCCAAGTTGTCTACCACCCTCGCGTTCCATCAATCATCAGCAGCTTTGACGCCCCAAGGCTCGAGGCTAGCCCACGGTCAATCGTTAGTTGCCGCCATAGCCAACACCAGTCAAGAAGGAGGAAAAGCAAAAAATAAATCAAAAAAATAAATCAAATTTAAAAGAAAAGAAAATAAAGAAGTGGGGGCTAGTAAAAGTGTGAGATAAAAGAGAGTGAGTATAGAAAATATTTTCCTTCGCTTATTTTAGAAGTTGTTTTTCCCTTAGGGAAAATGTTTTTTTCAATCAATTTATTTTTCGAGAAATGTATGAAGTCTTAATTTTATAAAGATTAATAAGCATAATCATCAATTATTTCTGAGAACCTCACTTTGACAATTCTAAAAAAATCCAATTTCATTGATTAATTACACCTTATTAACCGTACTAGTGAATATAAAGTATATTTGTATGTAAATATGCATGTTAAGGGGATATTGACTCCATGTTAGCGACGTGAGCTTATTTTAGGGATTATATAGATCTCACACTAATCAATGATCGAGCCTGACTCCTTTGTGACCTCTCTATGCTAATAACCTCCCCGTAATGACCATCTTTTCGATTCTCTGCAAAAATAATGAAATAATTCACGCTTCTCATTGCAAATTCCAAATCCGTACGTGCATCTCCCTCCTCAACACTTGCCAACAGCGTGTCCACCATCGTTGCTCTAATGCCGCTCTCTCTCTCTCTCTCTCTCTCTCTCTCTCTAAAACGCGAAGGAGGAGGAAGATAGAATGAAGTGATATTAAGAGCTAACCAGGGTGGAGTTAAAGTTTGCTGTTCGGCCATCGTTGCTCGCTTGGCGATTATTAAAGCTTGTGCTATTCAACCTGGTGGTGCGCATGGGCAGCATGGCTTTATGCACGTGAAGGCTACGCCCAACTCCACCGAACCATCCCATCTGTCTTTGCTTTTACTTAAATGCTCTGTACGACAATTGACATGTGGAAAGTATATGAAAATGTTCAGCCCCCGCATCAATTGAACGGAAGATAGGTGTTGCGTCTCAGATAACGCCATTTTATTTGACGAAATTTAATAAAGATAAGATCCATCGGAGTCGTGCTCAATTTCCCTATCAATCTTAGGCTAATTATGCTACGACCATCAACCACAAGTTCTTCCAAACGGTGATCCAAAATTTTATTTTTAGATTTTAGTTGATCATGTCTTGTCATTCGAATGTAACTTTAATAGAACTAGTTTCTCATTCTCAACATCTTAATTCTTTTATTTTTCAAATGAATAAACATGAGTAATGTGAGATTAAGGTTAGAATTTAAATAAATAATAGTTTCTAATATAGAAGAAATAGTCACAAACCTTCGAAGGAATTAAAGTAAAAAAAGGACAGGGGCTCAACGACCAAGTAAGCTGCCAAAAAACCAACTTCGAATAGAAACTAAGATGAAAAAAGAATCAACTGTGGCAACTTGCCCATTTTCAACAAAAAAAATGCAATATGAAAGATAAATTTTTTACAGGTGTTTTAATTAAAATTATTTATCTTCAATAATTTTCCGATATGTATGAAATGGAAGGACCGCCCATTTGATGGAGATTCATCGGATGCTCAAGGAGACCTAGGCACTCCATTAATATATAAGAGACGCCACTTTATTAATCTTGTGAACATGCATAGGCTTTATTGATAAAAAAAAAAAAAAAAGAACATGCATAGGCTTTGAGCTACATACACAACTCTATTAAGAGAAATTGGAGGTCCATGAAAGACGGCTTTTCATTTTTTTTTTTGTATAGAAATTACTAATTATATTCATCATTTATTTTTCAAAACCTCACTTTAATATACCGATTGCATTGATTGACTGCACCTCGTTAACAATTTAATGACCCTCTTTCTGATTCTATGCAGATTCCAAATCCTTGCGTCTCTCTCCTTCCCTAACAAGTACCGACCATGCACGTCCACAATCGTTGCGTCGATGCTGCTGTTGCTGCTCTCTCTCTCTCTCGCTCTCTCTAAAACGTAGAGGAGGAGGCGAAAAAAAAGCAAGGTTAAGAGTTTAACCAGGGTGGAGTTAGTTGCTTTTTAACCATCGTGGATCACATTGCAATTATTGAAGCTTCGTGTTGTGCCAACCTCATGATCCATACGGGCAATATGACTTCATGCATTGTGAATGGTGTTGCAATTATTAAAGCTTCTTGCTTTTTCAACCTCACGCCGAGGGGCCCAACTCCACCGTACTATCCTCTCTCTCTCTCTCTCTCTCTCTCTCTCTCTCTCTATCTAAACGTTGTCCCGTCTTGCTTCGACTAAATATGTGCATAGCCATATATGATTATATATTTGGTCCCATCTTCCCTTTCGCATGTGCGAAAATCCCAGTGCTTCTTATTGAGGATCCCGTGATCTTTGGTCAAATGTGATGTTATCTTTCATCAGAAGCTTGGCAACTCTTACCTTACTGGTATTTTTTTGCATGGACTCCACGAACCTCGGCATCGTTTCGTACTTTTGTTGATGCATGCAAGCTGCTTGCACTTACATGTATCACGTAAGGCTTCATCTACCAGAAGACGGGCGTCGCCTCTGAAGTTGTTCTAAGTAGGAGAAGCCGAGATTGAAGTGCAAAATCCTTCATACCTTGACACGTGATCGTTAACCACTAATACAACTTTAAAGGATAATATACGTGTGCTTGTAAATAAATAAATAACTGAGAACCATGTATATATATATGTGTGTGTGTCAATCACTCGAATATCCTAATAAATGAATAACTTGATTTTAGTTATATCTTTTTTAAGTTGAATTTGTCTGATGCATTCATATTCATATTTCAGCATATCGTCCTATCATCTTTACGCAAGATCTATACAGTTTCCAAAAGAACAAATGCATCCATTTCATCACGCTTGATTGAAAACAAGAGGGTCCACTCCACCATTTCTTTTGTACTGAAATTGACCTCAGGCCCTGCCAGCTAAAAATTACGAGAGCAATGCTTGGCTCTAGCAAATCAGCAGCAGCCAGAGTCCAAATTTCGATTCAGGAAAATGCACTCTAATCTCAGTCACTTCACGAGCTCTTTAAGCGTTAGCTTTAATAAAGTTGGACAATGATAGAGTCCACTTAGTGCAATAATGCTTTCTCCTGTTGTTACTATTGGACCACCACCAACGATGGCCAAAATGCTTTTCTTATCAAGAGTTAATATTATTTTCCTTGCAAAAGCATCTTGCATGCAATAAGTCTGCAATGGCCTAAGGCTAGCTTCGGAAAAATGTCATCAAAAGTTCCACTTTTTTATTTCTTTATCTAATTTAATTAATGGAATATGCATAGATTTTGACCTACATGCACAACTCCATCGAGAGAAATTGAAGGTTCATGGAAGATGACTTTTTCATTTTAGTGTAGAAGTTACAAATTATAATCATCATTTATTTCTCAAAACCACACTTCAATACCTCTAAAAAAACTCAATTTTAGTTGATTGATTACACCTCGTCAACGGATCCGGCGAATATGAAGCGTATTTGTATGTAATTATGGGATCATTAACTCCATGTCAGTGTTGCAGGCACTCGATAATGTCAGCCTATTTCATGGATTATATAGATCTTTCTCTGTCTAATCTCTCTTTGCTAGTGCCCTGCACGTAATGACTATCAGATTCTCTCCAAAATAAGTAATGTACCAATTCACAAAGCCGACGCTTCCCATTGCCAAACTACAAGTCCTTACCTGTCTTCCCCTCCCTGACACGTCCACCATAGTTGCTTTGATGCTGCTGCTCTTTTCTCTCTCTCTCTCTCTCTCTAAAACGCAGAGGAGGAGGATGAAGACAGAACAAAATGAGGTTAAGAGTTAACCTAGGTGGAGTTAAGTTTTGCTCTTTGGCCATCGTCGGTCACTTGACAATTAATAAAGCTTCGTGTTATGTCAATTTCATTCATGCTGCCGATGGAAGACGGCTTTTGATGCATCGTGGGTCACGTTGCAAAGATATTTTCCTTCAAAAAGGAGGAGGATATGGAGGAAAATGCAAAAAGGAGGAGGATATGGAGGAAAATGCAAAATAAGTTCCTTCTTTTCAATTGAAATGCAAAATACGAGTTCTGTCCGGCTGTTCCCCACAAATGCTACATATCATGGCACTTGTGATGGCAATTGTAGAATTTAAATGATGAATTGAAAGTTATGATAGTTAAGTGAATTTTTCTTAAAAGTTAAGTCATCCAAGTGGTTATATTTTTTTTCTGAAAGTCATGATACTAAATTAATCAAAAAGATCATGACACTCAAATAATACCGTACAAATATCACATCACTTGTTGTATTCTCATCTCGGCTAACTTCTATCAGAAGTTGCGTAAGAATTGGAAAGTGTCTGAATCAAGATATGCACTCTTGAGTGGCCAACTACACTCCTCAAGTTGCATAAGAGTTGAAACTAGCAGATAATTGGCTAAAAATAACACCGGCAAAGACATCTTACTACCACCACCAAACTTGTAAATTACAACAAAACATACTTCTTCAGATTCGACATAAAATAATTTTCACTATGCCTTCTTCTTGATCAGAAGCTCCTGAACAGTCAATTTGATGAGTTCCCGTGTCCGTCAAGAAGAATTGCCAAAACAAGTCCATTGGAGAACTAAAAAAAAAAACATTTTAATACGACTTCAAGGAAATATAGTATTTGAACTGAACTTGAATTGTGGAAAGTCAAAGTGCGACAATATCTTCTGCACACGCAGTGTAGTGCAATTTTCCACGATGCTTCGAGTATTGGGGTCGGGTATATTAAGCTCTACCCATCCTTAGGAGAATCTGATATTCTTCGTCGTGTAAAAGCTATCTTTATAAGTTTTCTTGGTTTTAGAACACAAATTTGCCATTGCTCCTACGCAAATTGTCATATCGTACAAATGATTATTGCTGAAAATTTCTAGGTATTTATATGGTACAACACTTCATGCAAAAGTTATGGCACACCATTTGGGCTCGACATGATACGACACGAGATCGGTTCCTCGAGTAACCATATAAGGCTGAATAGAAAAGTGTAATAAGTTGTTTGGTCATGGACTTATTATTGTACCTAGAGTTCTCTAAAATATTTTTCTCACGAACTAAAAATGTCATAAATGTCAAAAATGTCTAAACGATATTGCGCAAAAACCAGAATTAAGAGAGGACTAATAATTTCATTGTCTCAAATTGTGTTGGCCCACCAGATCGTTGTAGAGGGGATCTTTGAGAGATATGAGTAAAGAGGAGAAGAGGTAGATTTGGATGGAAGGATTGACGATGTTAAGGGGCTGGAGGATTTACTGTATCTGAAGAGGTGTATGTTGTCAAGAATTTTGCCATGATAGAAAATGCCATGAAATGTTTTGTATTATGTTGCCATAAGTGTATTGTTTATTAAAATATTTAAATAATAAATAACACGTTTATATAACAACTTAAACTTTCAAAACGGTTGATAATCATCTTATCAAA
This sequence comes from Eucalyptus shirleyi, assembly GCA_017140165.1. Taxonomy (NCBI): domain Eukaryota; kingdom Viridiplantae; phylum Streptophyta; class Magnoliopsida; order Myrtales; family Myrtaceae; genus Eucalyptus; species Eucalyptus shirleyi. The sequence goes on along the minus strand of CM029452.1, from coordinate 10,268,010 downwards.
ATCTCATATGATGTTGGAGTTAGGATATTTAGAAGATTTTGTGAAATTACTATAATGATTCTAAAAACTTAAGTTTTTAGATAAATGTGTGGACTAAAAAGATCACCATTTTATCTTACCTTTACCAAAAAAAAAAAAAAAATCACCATTTTTGAAAACTAAAATGAAAGCCAGCCGGCAATCATCATATGTGAAACTTCCAACTTCCCTCTCACATTTGAGAAGATCCCCGTACTTCTATCGAGAATCCTGCGATCTTCTATTAGTACGATGTTATTTTTCATCATAAGTTTGGTAACTCTAAACTTACCTGTATTTTTTTTTTTTTTTCATTTTTGCATAGACTCTGCTAAACCTTGGCTCCATTTCGTACTTTAGTCGATGTTTGCAAGGTGCCCGCGCTTACATGTGTAGTGCAACGCTTCATTTGATCATCTTTACAGGACATCTGCGGAATCTCCAAAAAGAGCAAATGCCTCCATCTGATTACACGATTAATTGAAAACAAAAGGGCCCACTCCGCCATTTCTTTTGTACTGAAATTGACTTCAGGCCCTACCCACTAAAAATTACGAGAGTCGCGCTTGGCTGCTGCAATCCGCAGCGGCCGGAGTCCAGATTCTGATGCAGATGAAGGCAGTCCAATCCCAGTGACTTGACGGGCTCTTTGAGCATAAGCTTTACTAAAATTGGACAATAATAGAGTCCACTTAGTGCAATAATTAATGATTTCTCCTGCTGTACGACGTGCCACCACCGGTTTTGGCCAAAATGTTTTTCTCATCAAAAGTTTGTATTATTTTCCTTGTAAAAGCATCTTTGGAATTTTGTCATATTATTTGACCGCAAGTCATGTGGAAAAGCTAGTCTATTAGGAAATAGCAATAAGCACATAGACAACACCGTGGACGTTTTTTCTTGAAGTGAACGCACCATTCATTGTCGGAAAAAGAAAGGGGGTGCATGAGAACATTTCTGTTCCAGAAATAGTTTCTGGAACAGAAATGAATTTTTCTATTTCTATTTCTGAATGAGTTTCTGAGGAAAAAAATATGTTTGATAACTTAATAAAATTTCTATTTCAAAAATAGAAATTCGTTTGATGAGCAAGAGGAGAGGCAGAGAAGAGTTAGAGCAGAGGCGGAGGAGAGGCGGAGACGGAGGCGGAGCAGAGGCGGAGGAGATCTGTTGCCGAGGGGTGCTCGAACAAAAAGCGGGGACAGTGGGTCGTGGCGAGGGGGTGGATTCGCGAGCAGATGTGGATGAGCAAGAGAAGAGGCAGAGGAGAGGCGGAGCAGAGGCGGAGCAGAGGCAGATAAGAGGCGGAGGTCGTGGCAAGGGGTGGATTCGCGAGCAGATGTGGATGAGCAAGAGAAGAGGCGGAGGAGAGGCGGAACAGAGGCGGAGAAGAGGCGGAGGCGGAGGCGGAGGCGGAGCAGAGAGGCGGAGGAAACGCGGAGCAAAGGCGGAGGCGGAGGAGAGGCGGAGGTGGAGGTGGAGGCGGAGCAGAGGCGGAGGAGGAGGAGGAGGCAGAGAAGAGGCGGAGGAGGAGGCAAAGAAGACGCATACGAGGGAGAGGAGTGAAATTAGGGTTGGGAGAAATCAGAAATTGATTTCTGGAAGAAATCAGAAATAGAAAATTTATATTTCTGATTTCTCTTCCATTTCTATTTCTGGAATAGAAATCTATTCCAGAAATAGAAAATTTGATAAGCGTTATCAAACAAGTTTCTGTTCCAGAAATTGGTCTGGAACAGAAAAATTATTTCTGGAACAGAAATAATTTTTATCATGCACCCCCAAAATGTCTGTTTTTTGGAGCTTTTCTTTTGCCTCCAAGACCCAATTTTGATTTTTCCTCTCGTGCATCTGTAATTTGTGTGGCTTTTCCTAGATTTATATTCAGGCCGCCGAAGTAAGGCATAACTCAAAAATATTCAGGATCAAGAATTGCGATATTATATAAAAGAGAACGTCTCCTTTGTTAATGGAGATCGAGTTGAGTCGGATAGTTAAAAGCAGATTCTGAACTTGACTTGCTTTGGTTTAGACAATCAAGGAATTTGATTGGAGATTTTTACCATTCAAATATTGTGGAAAAAAATGGAGTGCATATGTATGACCTATTGGAAAATGATGTGAATTTTATTTTCTAGAACTGTAAATTTTACGGGACCTTCTGTTAAGATTATCTTACATCTGCATTTCACCGATTCACTTTAATGGACGCAAGTTCCATCTTCACTTTGATGAGCATGATGACATATGAATGCATCTTCTCTAGATGTACTCGAGGAATTTTCTCCGAGTCTTTGACATGTACGAGACCTTTATCACATGAAACAAAAAATATTATGGTTTCACTTTTTGGCTCGAGAAAAACCAATCATATTCTCCTGCTTTTGTTCTTATTACTTTTTCCTGGACCCTATGTCGTGTCTTAATCCTATGTTCTATATCTCATCTTTCTTTGTTCCTTTTTATATCATTTTGTTCGTTTAATGTTCCATCATCATTACTTGAAATAAAATAAAACATTTGTATGCTGCCACTACAAGTTGTTGTTTTATCAATGGTTCATCTATTAGGCCCAACTTGAGGGTCATATCCCTAAATTGACTCACTCGAAATATTATTTACTCAAGCAGTTGAATATAATCTTCGATCAACCTTAAAGTTGTATGAGGTGACTCTATGCACGAATTTAGTAGTTGTCTTCTAATTTTATGATGAAATAAGTTTCTTTTCCACAACTACATGCTAATACACATAATAGGAAAAAATTACTGAACAAGTCTTAGATGTATTGTATCAATGTCAATTCAGTCAAAAACTTTTCAATTTTAATAATTTAGTCTTAAACATTTGCACAAAATTCAATGTTGTCCATCTCGTCAATTTATATAAGAAATTACTGACGTACGATTCAGTTATTGTCGACTATCCTACGTGGCTTGCAACATCAGCGATTTTTGATGAAAATTAGCCAAAATGACTATATTGTGATTTTGTACAAAGATTTAGGACCAAATTGAGAAAATTAAAAAGTTAAAATGTTATTGTCATTTGTACAAAAAAATTAGAATTGATTGACAATTTCTCCATGTACGATCGTCATTAGACAATAAAAATGCGTAAGGGCCTTCAAATTGGATAAGACATTGAAGCTACGCATCCATCTTTTGAAAAGAGACTAACCGATATCACAATCTAAATTTTATTAGCGGAAAAATATTAAATTACTTAGTGGAGAGTATGATTACCAACAAAGGAGCATCATTATTACTCGCCGGTTCTTTTTTGATCGCAATCTAAACTTTATTGGCGAAAAAAATTACAAAATTAGTTAGTGGAGAGTACGGTTTACCAACTAAGAAACATCGTACTGCTAACTGATTATTTTTTCTAATTCTTTATTTTAATTAATAAAAAAGGCAAGTCAAGTCAAGAAACACTTCTACATAAAGTTGCGGAAATTACGCTTGCAAAAATTGCCATTTTCTGTGCATCATGCCTCGCATCATTATCGCTCGCTGGTTCTTTTTGGATCGCAGTCTAAACTTTATTAGCGAAAAAAATTATAAAATTAATTAATGGAGAGTACGGTTTATCAACTAAGAAACATCTTATTGCTAGCTGATTCTTTTTTCTAATTCTTTGTTTTAATTAATAAAAAAGACAAGACAAGTCAAGTCAAGAAGCACTTTTACGTAAAGTTGCAGAAATTACGCTTGCAATAATTGCCCTTTTCCGTGCATCATGCCTCACAACAGTTCGATTAGCATGGAGAGTCTCGAACCGTTGGATAACAAGAAAGACTGTTGCGTGATGGTAATAAAAAGTCGAAGTCTTCGGAGTCGGTGGAGATTGCCGCTGTGATAAACATCATTTGGTATTACTATTTGTCAAATATAAGACATATATGAGATATTATATCTTCCAAGCCTTGCCATAATCCTCAATATGATATATATATAAATATTTTTTTGTAAAAATTTATTGTCAAAATATTTGAAACCATATAACCTTTTCAATATTAAAGGGTATGACAAAACAACTTGTTTTGATGGGTATCTATTAGGGGTGTGCATAGTCCGGGTGGGCGGTTCTCAACCTAGAACCGGGAATCACCTGTTAAGGATCGGTTCCAAAAAATTGAAACCACGATTCACCCGTTAGTTGTACCGCCGATCCGGTCCGGTTCCCGAGTGGTTCCATGGAACTAGTCTCACAATAATAATAATATTATTTTCTCGAAAGCTTCCATCTTGACGGGAAACAACTTTGGTTTTCGACCAAAATTGCTGGTTCTTCGTCGCCTAACCTATTCTTCTTCTCCTCCTCGTGCAGCCCTGCTTCTTCACGTGCTTGCTTTTTGCCCACCTTCTCCTCCTCCTGCAGCCCTGCTTCTTCACATGCTTACTTTTTGCCCACCTTCTACTCCTCCTGCAGCCCTGTTTCTTCACGTGCTTGCTTTTTGCCCACCAATTGCTCAACACTTTGTCAAGGTGCGCTTTGGACTTTTTAGCTTCAACGTCTCTCCATTTGGTTTGACTGGAGATCGACGCCTCTCCATTTGGTGCGTTTTGGACTTTTTTTCTCACTTTAATTAATTTTTTAATTATTTGATTTGGGTTTGTTAATTTGTAATTTCATTTTTTTAATATTAAAAATTAATATATTATTTTAATATAATCGATCCAGTCCGGGTGGGCGGGTGAATGGATTTGCCCATAGAACCAGGAACCGGACCGGTACCCACTGGTTCCCATAAATTGGAATTGGGAACCAGACCGGTTCCCTCAAGAACCACCAATTTCGAGCGGTTCTGGTCTGGTTCCGGGTGGTCCGGGTGGATCCCGGTTCTTTTGCGCACCCCTAATATCTATACCTTTTTTTTTTTTTTCAATCGTAAGAGTGATAAAAATATATAATATTTTTTATGATTAGTTTTGGAATTCAATCTCATAAGGGATTTTCCGCTAAGCTTTTACCTTTTCCTTTCTCCTATCTAAGATAATGGGTGATTTTATTATATTTGTCTATTTGTAAAGCGCATTACATAATCTCTCTCTCTTCTCTCTCTCCCTCTTTCCCTTCATTCCACAAAATTCATTGTTGACACCTTAATTTTTATCGACACATTAAGCATATATTTCTGAAAAAAATAAGAAATAATAATAGTAAAAAGATACAAAAACAATAATAAATAAAAGTAAATAAAAATAAGAAGAGAGAGTCCAATTGGGCCTAGTTTGGCCCCCATCACCCAAGCCTTTTGGTCTGGCCCGACCCATTAAACCATGCCCATCTCACACCGTGCGATACAGAGCTTGCAGGCGAACCATGACGATGCTCTTCCAGCATGCTATTTCCTCGCCTTTTCCACCAATGCTCTCCAAATCGAATTAGATCTCATCGGAGTTAGGAAGTAAGAAAGGGATTTCAATCTTCCGATTCGGTCTTCCACCATCAAATTTGTAGAAAATGTAGTGGAGGGAGAAAGGTTTAGTCACTCAATTCTGAAGCTAAGTTATGAATCTAAGGATTCGTTGCCTTTTCCTCCGCACGTATGCATGCTTAACATGATTACTTAGATAGTGCTTGTCGGGTGCCTAATGATATGCCGTTTTGAGATACAAGCTCATGGAATGTAATGGTTTATGGGTATTCGTTAAAATGGGAATGTCGCTTAAGCGCTGGATATAATTTGTCTGCTATGAAATCGCAGAGTATAGAGATGGATTATTTAGTAATTCTATATAATCTACTCACCATTTTTTGCTCAGTTTGATGAGGCATCGAGTGGAACAATATGAGGAAGTAATTGAAGCATGTCATCTTATGGAAGAATGCGAAGGGATTTCTCCAAATAAAGGGAGTAAGAAGATGGAATTTCTAATTCGATTTTTATAAAAATTCATCGAAAATAATTGGGAAAATCAACATGATAAAGATATGAGCCACGTGATCGACTTTTTCTAGAATTATGTGAAATACCAACACCAATAGGTGAAAAATCGAACCATTGCCCTCAGTGATGTAGCTTACTCCGGCTCTCTCCCCTCAAGAAGGGGAGAAGTTCGAATCCCAGACGCATCGTTAGGGATTCTTACCTCGAGTACTGTGGTGGTGGGTCCTACAGCCGCTCCCCGGGGTTTGCTCGTCGGCTGTTAGCTTACGGGTTCCCGGGTTACCCAAAAAAAAAAGGTGAAAAATTGAATTGGAAAACACGAATTTTAATTGGAATCAACAATTTATTTAGAAAAAACTAAATGCAAGCATTGAAATTTACAGATGCCGAACAGAAGTTACTTACTTTATTTATTTAAAGTTAGAAAAAAAAATATTACCAACAGCTTCACCATCTCTTTTTTTGTTTTTGTTTTTCACGTTTTCACTTGCCATGGCACCCATTTTTCCTCCTCACCAGCATTTACAAATTTTCCCATAAAATCCTTGAGGTCTAACAGATGGGACGCCCTTGAGGACAGTCATGGCATAAAAATGTTGTGTTGCATGTGGTGAACTAGAAAAGTATCTTTAAATATTCCGGGCATGTTTTGACAAAATTCAACTTATTTCAGCCATACTCCAGTACATTCAAGCGAGTTTAAACAATTCCGAACAAATTACGGCAATTCCAAGCAAACTTTTAATGAATTCTAGCAAAGCTACAATAATCTTGCGGCAACACCTCAACAAAAATTCGGCAAGTTCATGAGTTCCATTATTTTTATATTATCTTAGAGGTGAAGTTCACTCTGATAAAAAAATTATCATCTTTTTTTATTATCAACTCTATTTACTTCCTTTCCATTAATTCCTCATTTATACTCTCTCTCTCTCTCTCTCTCTCTCTCTCTCTCTCTCTCTCTCTCTCTCTCTCTCATTTAGAGATATTCCAATAGGTGTCATAAGGTTCCGACTCAAGCTTACCATTCACATAGATGAAGGTACATATAATATGCATGTCTCCAATTGACAACATTAAGTACATTATCACAAGGGGTAAGTACACTATCAGTGCCAAAAGTTGTGTACGGCACTCACTTTGGTGCCAATAGTTTCTGTCGAATCACTTAAGTGCCAAATCAAAGAAAAAACGATAACATTGGTGTCACAGGCGAAAGATTCCAACCAAAATGATTATATTGGTTTTATATTTAAAAAAAATCGACTGTCCACGGTGAATGGCAACAAATGACGCTGTTTTCCTTTTTTCGTAAGAAACGATGTTGTTTTACCATTTCACGTGGACCACTTACAAAACGACCGTCGTTAGAGTGGATTCGAGTAGATTCACTAGGGTAAAAAACGACGTGGATTCACTACGGCCAAAATGGTGTTCGTATAGGATTCTTGCTTGACGTCGACCATAGCTCGCTTATACACTATCGTTCGCTCGCCCACCGTCACTCGCTCGCCGTCGCTCGGCCACCGCTATAGTTGCATCGTCGTTCATAGTCGTTCACTGGCTACGTCCCTAACTCTCGCTCACTGAGGTTTGTCATGTTCTCTATGTGGATCAATTTAGTGAAAAATTTAGCGCATGGAGGGCAAACTGAGGGCTTGGCTCAGGGGGAAAGTGGTAGGAATCTCACTTTTATGGGGACCAAATAGAAAAATTGAGGGTTCCGTCGTTCGTTCACTTTCTTTTGTGAGGACCGAATAGAAAAATAGGGCGGGGAGGGGAAAATGGGGGCTTGACTCAGAGGGAAACAGTGGTGGGACCTTACTTTGTTTAATTAATTGGACCGTTTCTGTGGAGAACCGAATGTGATTGAATTGAAAAATGAGTGATGGGGACCTGAATTTGTTTATTCAATTCGGTTTCCTTTGTTTCTAAAAAAGCACCAAATTGAATAAATTCATCGCATTTGTTTCTTGACAACAAAACGACAATGACCTGTATGTGAAGTTGCTGATTCTATAATGTGGTTCCGAAAACTAATGACTTTTTTTTTTTATTAGGTGCAGCATCGACATGGACGAGAATCAGGTAGGCGTCATTGTTTGCTATGGTGGAGAGTTTCTCATTGGCGTTGAGGATTGGAAATATATTGGTGAAAATGAAGGTACTATCTATTTTAATATTTGGAAGCCATCATATATTGATTTTCTAAGGGATTTGGTGTATGTTTTACGATGCAAAGTGCAAAACTACATTACTGTGTTCTTGGGAAGGAATTGAATGATGGCTTGAGATTTTTTAATGACGATAATGGTATTAAAGATATCATTTACCATTATCTTCACAGCGAAGAAGTTAGGGTATATGTTGAGTATTGTAGTGATAATGAGGATAGTGAGGATGAGGATGAGGATGGGGATAGGGATGGAGATGAGTAGACCACCACTGAAAGAGGAGAAGTGAGGGATCATATTCAAGCTAGTAATCAAGGTCAAGGATGAGTTTAAGTTAGATGAAGGGCAAAATGAAAAAGAGGGAATTCATATTGATAGAGATGAACAAATAGGGAGATGTCCTGAAATCTTCAGAGAAGATGTGGCCGATGAAGACTTCACTGGATTAGAATGGGAAATTGCTATATCTAGTGAATCGGAAAATGAATATTTCGCTTCAGTAAGTTTCCCAAGTGATGAAGATGATGATGAACTCGCACAGTCAAGACAAAAACAAAGGGAATTTCTCATAAAAAAAAAGTTGTAGCGTCAGCAAAGAGGCTCGAGCTAGTAAATAGGGATGGAGCTCCAGCTGAAGGTAATAGAAGTGAAGATGAAGAAAGCTGCAGCGATGAAGTTGCTAGTTTGGAGACTGAGTTTGACAATAATGATGAAGAACTTGCTTGTGGAAGAAAAAGTAAGTACCCTTGTTATGATCCAATTGTTGATAAACCTATTTTGTCTGTGAGCATGAGATTTGACGATGCCAAACAATTCAAGGAAGCTGTTGTAAAGAACTCCATTGTTGAACAAAGAAGTATTAAATTCATTAAAAATACGAAAGAATTTTTGAAAACTAAGTGTTTATAATCCAATTAGTCATGAAAGCTCTATGGTGCGCTGAGTAAGAAGGGGTCATTCCAGATTAAGTCCTTCCAAGAGAAGCATACTTGTCCAATTATCTTTAACAATAAAAGGGTAACAAATGTGGTTATCGAAACATTTTTTCAATACTATCAAAGCAATGCTCGAGATCAAGAGTCCTCAATTTTAACTATTAGTGAATGAGCAATTAGGAGTTAATGGTTCAAGGAATCAATGCAAGAGAGCTAGGATGAGGGTAATGAAAATATTGATGAGTTGGTATATGGAAGAATATGTGTAGGTATGGGATTATGCTAGCGAATGCATGTTTCAAAACCAATCTAATAGAGTATATGAAGAGGTTGTGGAAAGGCCATTCCATGATCATGGGCCTAGATTTGATAGATTTTATGTCTGTTTTAATGTATGCAACTGGGGCTTATTGGTTGGTTGTAGAAGAGTTATAGAATTGAATGGATGCTTTCTAAAGAGTTTATGCAAAGGGGAGTTGTTGGCTTCTATGGGAAGAGATGTCAATAATCAAATGTTTCCGATAGCTTGGGCGGTGGTGAAGATAGAAAATAAGGACATTTGGTCCTAGTTTCTCCAAAATTCAATGGTTGACCTTGAGATAACCGATGTGGGAGGATGGGCATTTATAAGCGACCAACAAAAGGTAATTTCATTGTCAATTAATTCATTCATTTTTTATATTAATCACTTGCATATTTCTCCTGACTTATATTTATTAGTTTGAATTTTTGTAGGGACTTATTCCTGCATTGGTTGAGTTGATGCTACATGCTAAGTATAGAATGTACGTGAGACACATATATGCAAACTAATCAAGGAACTTCAAAAGAGATAAGCTGCAGAAGCAATTCTGGCAGATAGCAAAGAGTACCAACATGGCTGATTTCAGATTAGCCAAACAAGAACTATTACAGCTGACAAAGGAAGGTTTTGATGCACTATTCTAGACAGAAGCTAAGCACTGATGTCGGACCTTCTTTAGCGAAGAGTTTAAATGCAATATCATTGATAACAACCTCAATGAAGCTTTCAATGGCACAATTTTAGAGTATAGGTGTAAACCAATCATCGGCATGCTTGATGATATTCGAGTTATGGTGATAACTAGACTGCATAGGTAAAGAGATGAGGTTACGAAATGGACTAGAGACTGTAGCCCTAGGATTATGAAGAGATTGGATGCAAACATTGCTAGTAGGTTCTGCCATCCAGTTTGGAATGGAGATAATAGATATGAGATTATTCAAAATCAAAATAAGTATGTTGTCAACCTAGATAGAAAAAAGTATTCATGCCAAGCTTGGCAACTGAATGGAATTCCCTGTACCCATGCCATTTGTGCTATTTAGATGAAAGAATAAAACCCACATGATTACCTAGATGATCGGTATAAAAAAAAAAAAAAAAAACTCATACATTGCTTCATACCAATTCATGATGTAGCCTATCAGAAGCAACAAATTTTGGGAGCCAACAAATCATGAAAGCTCTCTACCTTTGCCATTGAAGAAGCAAATAGGAAGGCCAAAGAGGAGACGAAAAATGCAGGAAGAAGAGGCATCAAGTCAAAGGATGAGTAGAATTAGAGCAAAGATGAAATGCTCCTATTGGTGCAAGGAATGGCACAATAAGAAAGGTTGTGAGCTAAAAAAAAGCAACATCAACAACAAGCTAATTTAGTGACAGAACCTACTAAAGAGTTTCTTCTTGGGCCTATTGAAGGGATGATAGAAGGCCCTGCTATAATGCCTACTGAAGGGCAAATAGAAAGCCTTGCTGTAAGGTAAGTATCATTTTTGCCTCAATAACTTTTTAATTCATATTCGATAGAGTTTGATGGTATCAGAGCCATGGTTTCGTTTTTAATGTTACTCATTCCATGTGCTTGATAGGTGAATCCAGTGTTGAGGAGATCTTTTCACATCATGTCTATAGAACCAGAATTTCTCGAAGCACCCGTTTCTCTTGCACCGTCTCCTTCATCTTCAACCCCTCCAGAGTTTCGTGTTTCCAATGCTTCTAAGATAAATTATCTCTATAAAGTCTCTCTTAGCAATGAAACCAAGATCTTAGAAACTCAACTTCCTCTTATGAATCCTTACTCCGCTTTTGCCAAACCCAACTCGTCATTCTCACCTATTCGCTCCATCCGCCAACTCATTCATCAAACCCCAAAGCAAGTAAAAGAATACGTCAAGTCCTCCAAATTCAACTAGCATTCTATTCCTGCTACTGAAAAAGAATACTTTGTTACTCTCTAGATCCCTCCAGAATTCTCCAGACAATGGGTTCAACAGGGATATTCTCATGTCCATTATGGAGCTATTCGTCTTGCTCTTACTTTTCATGATCATAAAGGTTTGTCAGTTGTGGCAAGAATTGCTTTGTTGGATACCAGATTTTTACAATACTAGCATGCTTGCATCGGTACTGTGCAAACTACTTTGAATGCCGGAACAGTCTTTGTGACTTTGTATCCAAACTTCAACATCGCTCTTTCAGATCTCCAGCTACTTTCTTTCTTAGAAGTTCAAGTACAGCTCACTGGAGCCCCTCAAACTGCCGACTCTATAGCTGCAACTCTACATTACCAGATGGTTTATCGAGTGCAGAACCATGCCCTTGATTTAAACTTCAACAATGGTAATGAAGATGCTTTGTTTATCTCCATGCAGAATGATCAGGCATCATGCATCCATGTTCCCAGACAAATTCCAAAGGATACGTTGGCCAAGCTTCTTCCAGAGACTTGGATCACCAATTATGAAAAGCTACACCAGCATAACAAGCCTTTCCAGTCTATTGACTCTGAGTTCATTCAGAAAAAAGATGGAATTATTTCCATCAAGTTCGGCAAGGAAAATGAAGAAAGTCATTCTATCTTCCAAACCCTCTTTATGATCAAACCATGTGTTCCTAAATCAATTTCTGAGCCAAATCCCAAAAAGCTTGTTCGACACTTCAACAGTGATGGGCATCCTGTCCATTACTATAAAGACAACTATGGTCATTGTTTCTGGGATCCTTTTTGCCAATGTTCCTATTGTACAAACTCCCCCGACGAGGTAGATCCTTTAGCAAGCTCCCCACCTTGACGGAAAAGGTCAAATGATAAGGTGTACCAAAGATATCTGAACGGAGATTAATCGGTTGATACTCTTGGTGAATGTGATAAATACCAGTTCATGGTTTCTTATGCACCACCTCCTTCACCAGAGTTTAGTAGTACATCCCAGGCTTCGCCAGATCCACCAAAATCGCCTTCACCTTCTCCTCATCAGAAAAAGCAAGCTTTTTCTCCGTTCTATAAGCCAATTCTAAAATAGGCTAAGAAGCATTCTTACCCACTTGAGGCTCTAGCAGAAACATTACCCACTTCTTCTATCGCCATGTTTCATGAAACTGACTTTCCCCCTCTTGTCAGAGAAAGTTCTAAACTCTGGTTTCCTACTCAAAAGGAATTCATTGATCCACAAGGCATATATCATCATGTTCTTAAGATAGCTGCCCCCACTAATGTGGATGAACATGGGAGACAAAGAAAGACTCCTGCTACTGAAGCTGTTCTAAATTGGCAATCAATGACTCTGTTGGCACAAAACAATTACTTCAAGGCAATTGACTCCAAAATTGAAAATGTACAACAAGATCTCCGAAAATATGATGAGACCACCAAGAAAATGGTTTCCAAATTCCAAAAAAGGCTGAATGCCTTGGAATCAGGACAACATCTAGGGTATCATTACCTAGAAAGTCCAAAGCCGGAAATAGAGAAGCTCAAGAGATAAATCTAGCTCGTTGAAGAAGGAAGGTTCAGACCTTTTGATCCTTTTGCAACTACTATCAGAAGTGGATATTTACCTCCACCACCCTAACCGTCTATTTTTGCTGCCATCCCAAAAGACCCTTTCAGAAGAGAACCAGATAAGACAGAAATACGAAATCACCTCAAAAATTTGCAGAAGGACAAAGGAAAAGAAAAAATGCCTACAGAATCAAGTTCGATTGTTATAAAAGAAAGGCCAGATCAGATGATGTTATCCAATCCATTGGAATCTTTTCTAAATGATTTGGGTACTCAAGAACCTGACCCTGTCATCCAACAGCCTGATCCTGCCGTTTCAGAAAAACAGATTTTGTTCCCAACCGTGCAAACTTCTCCTGATACTGAATCAGATTCGGTATCTCTTTCCTCCTCCTCATCCTTCTCAATTCCTACAGTTGATTCCCTCCCTATTGTGCCAATAACTTCATCAATATTCATGGTTGATCCTCCAAATGATGAAATGGAATCAAACTATTCTGAGCTGGAAAATGCCCGAACAAGCAACCATGGACAACATGTGTCCATAGCATCAAAACAGTTTTTCACCATCGACGATATTCCTTATCACAAATGGCTAGAAAGACTTGAAGATTTTCATACTTGGTTGAATACCCAGTCGATCACCAACCATGATATGAATGATGTCCTTCACAACTTTGTTACGAGGTTCACAGGAAGCCTCAAACTCTGGTGGAAATCAATTTCAGAACAAGACCAGATTCATTTTCTAATGTCACCCAATTTCGGCCATGCCATCACTCTCTTATATCATGTCTTTGTGAGAAAACCCACTGATCTCATAGAGATGAAAAGAAGAGAATTTTTTGAGAGAAAATGCTGCTCCCTCTAGAAGAAACATCTTGATAAGCATTATTGAGTAATGCTTCAGCTTTTTTATCAAGTTGGAGCAAATCGAAATCTGAAGCATGTCTTTCTTACTTCCATCCCTAAAGAACTATCCCAGATGGTTGAAAGATCTTTCTTTGGAAAACAAAGGAGAATACAAGATATTCCCTTGGGAGAAATACAGCAAGAAGTCCATCTGTGCCTTGAAGAATTATGCTTAAAGTGCCAGATGGTCCGTACCTACATCACAGATGACAAACGTCTTGAAGCAGCCTGTTCTGACCAGAAGTTAAAAAAATCAAATGCTTCAAGCAAGATTGTGATGGTACTTGTGGTAAGTTTTCTCGGAAAAAGAAACATTTCAAGAAGTTATGGATGAAGAAATCCAAACATGGCTCCAAGAACTTTCGGAAAAAGAAGAAATGGCAATACCTACGCAAAAGGAAGGATCGCATAGGCCATAAGAAATCAAATCGTTACTTCATCTGCAATCAGAAAGGACATTTTGCCAAAAATTGTCCTCAAGCGAGAAAAGGTCAGAATCGTTTAATTCATCACATTGAAAATGAAACAAGAGTTTCTCTTGAAAATGATGATATTGAATCCTTATTCTTTGTTGATGAAGAACAATCTAAACAAACTCTTTGTGTTATTCCCTCTTACCAAACTTCTAGTGAGACTGAATCAGACTCAGAGTCTGAAGACATTTTTCACATATCCCCCACATCTTCAGACCCAAGCCTTGACATATTTTCAAGTCAAACTCACTGTCCCCATTTCCCTATAAAAATTATCACCTCGAAGTTTGTCAAACCAATCACTGTTATTTCTCTCATTGATACTAGAACAAGTTGCTCCATTCTAGACACTAAAGTTCTTCCTGAAGAATATTGGACTCCTTATGTCCGATATTTCAATTCTGCTTTAGGAGACACTTTCTCCACAAATGTCAGAACCACTCCCGTAATTGTTCAGTTCTTTCCTCAGTGTTCCATAACCACAAAAATCTTTGGATCAAGCCTCCCCAATAAAGATCTGATAATTGGTTGGGATATCATGACTCAAATCTCTCAACTCCGCATCATTTCTGGAAAAAGTCTTAGATATAAAGACCAATTAACTGAGTTCGTCAATATTCAGAGACTCTTTTCCATTGAAATGAGTCTATTAGATCCAATCATGCAAAAGTTGTTAGAATCTTGTTCGGAATCCCATTTGGAATTCGCTCAGAAGTGTTCCCATCCTTTATGGGAAAATCCAGAGTTTTTTGTTCGCCTTCCTTTCAAAAAGAATGAAGATATAAATCCAACTAAGGCGAGTCATATGGGAATAAAACCAGAACATCTGGCTTTAGCTCAAAGGGAATGCTCAGAACTATTGCAACAAGGCCTTATTGAAATCTCCAATTCTCAATGGGCTTGCGAAGCCTTTTATGTCAATAAGCGTGCTGAGCAAAACAGGGGAAAATGAGATTGGTAATCAACTATCAACCTCTCAACCTTTTTCTCCAAGATGATAAATTCCCTCTACCATCTAGAGATTCTCTCTTTACTGGTCTAACCAGGGCTATATCTATTTCAAATTCGACCTCAAAGCCGGATTTTGGCAATTGGGCATCCATCTTGAAGACAGATCCAAAACAGGATTCTATATCCCGAACCAGCACTTCCAGTGGAAAGTTCTTCCTTTTGGCCTAAAGGTAGCACCATCCTTTTTTCAAAAGGTCATGTGTCGTATTTTCCAACCAATTTTGTCAAGTGCAGCCGTATACATTGACAACATTTTGCTCTACAGTCCTGACGAACAGTCACATTGTCAACTCCTTGAGCAATTCGCAGAAATCGTGAAGAAGCATGGCATTATGCTTTCTCAAAGGAAAATGAATATTGCCCAAACAGAAATTGATTTTCTTGGTATGCACCTTAACAAAGGTACATTTTATCCTGGGCCACATATTGCTCAAGAATTATTGAAGTTTCCTGAAGATAACTTCACAACAAAACAAGTTCAACAATTTCTTGGAATAATCAATTATTTTAGAGATTTTGTCCCAAATATTGCAAAGCTCCTGGTTTCTTTGCAATATATGCTGAAGAAGAATCCCCCACCTTGGGGAAAATCTCAGACTAAGGTAGTAGCTGAGCTTAAGGAGATCATGCAAAATCTCTCACCATTGCAAATACCATCAACAGGAAAAAGAATTCTTCAAATTGACGCCAGTGATGAATACTGGGCAGCCATCCTCTTTGAAGAAATTGATGGTAAGAGACACATTTGTGCTCACAAAAGTGGAAAGTTTTCTTAAGCTGAAATGCATTACCATTCTTCTTTCAAAGAAATCCTAGCAGTAAAAAATGGAATAAAAAAGTTTGAGTTTCATTTCATCGGCCATCACTTCTTGGTAGAATTAGACATGGCATCTTTTCCTTAGATGACGAAGTTTAAACAGAAGCAGATTCCAAATTCTCAACTGTTTCGATGGGCTAAATGGTTTTCAAAATACTCTTTTGAAACCAAACATATTCCTGGAAAAAAGAATATGCTTCCTGACTTCCTATCAAAGTCGAAAGCACCAGTTGAAATCAACATGTACATCAAGAGGCCTGCTTTTCATATGCTCAATTATGGCGTGAAATACAAGATTGAGAAAATCAAAGATTTGCCAAGTTGGGAATATCCCCAAGAGATTATTCAACAAATCCAGAATAACAGCCTCACTGAGAACCTGGAGAACCTTATGTGGCAATGCCACACAGATCTGTTCAAATTTAATGGATGTTCGATTCTTTATCCTTTTGGGTTAAATTCGAATTATCCATTTATTCATCCTTTTATCTGGAAGGAAGATGATTCCCTGATCAACTCAAGACGTTATTATGGCACTTAACCAATAAGTACTTGATAGCCATTGAAATACCAACCAGAATGTTCATTGCCAACCTCACCAGGATTTTCTTACTTGGGAGAAATGTCGAGAGAGAAAGTGATCAAAATCTTTTAGACTTTCTCAACTGGTTCTAATCTCCTACTCACTGGAAACATCTCTTAGAGAAAGAACTGAGAACCATGACACCAAATCCTAAAGTCCATACCTTCCTATCTTTCCGACGACCATGGCATTTTTTTCAGAAATAATGGTAGCATCATTAATGCCCCTCAGGAAATAGAAACCACATCCTATAAACCTCACTTGGATAACAGAGAAGCTCGAATTCACAAATCTTATCCAAGATCTGTTAAATCTTATGAACATCAGTACCGAGAACTTCAGAGAATCTTGTGCCAGGTAAACAAAACCATTCCCAAAGATATATGGAATAATGTATCCACTACGTGGGATCATGATGACCTAGCACCAGAAGCTAAGGAAGCACTCAGGCAATACAAACAAGCTGCATCATCTCAAGATCATGAAATGACAGGAGTAGATGACATTGTCCAATCCACCTAGGACCCCTATGCACGCTTTGGAGGTCCTCTGTCCTAGGATCCCTATGAATAGGGACCTTCGTCCTTATCCCAGAGCAGAAGAAGAAGCATCCCACTGGGCTTACGAAGCCTCCGCATCAACATCTCGTCAACTCAACCAGATTCTATTACCATAAGACCTTAAAGCACTTGAACAAAAGTATGATGAACACTGCTTAGCAATAGTACACAGCTCGGATGACTCCGACTATGACTACAATGCTCGTGATGGACGAGACTGCTGAGTCCGTACAATTTCACTATAGCAAATCACTATTCACTTTTACTATAGCACTAGATTAGGGAAGGTACTGTTCACAGTACGATCACTGTTCATAGTGTGCGAATAATTCCTTCCTAGAAGTTTCCGGTGCCTCTATTTGTATCCGGACCCATGAGCTTGGTCCTTGTGAGTGTCTTTGTGACCTTTTATCGTCTATAAAAGGCGAGGAGGGTATAGTATTTTGGGCAGAGTCCCTTGAAGTAAAGTGTGTGCTTTGTGAAAAACCTCTCAATGGCTTTCTAAATTCCTCTTCTTCTCCAGCCTGGTAGAATCCTCCAAGAAATGCAACTTGGGTAGGTTAGAATTGTTTCCATCATGACATTTTTGGGTGTCTCTAGGCTCTAAACTAAAGGGCTGAGTGGTTTTATGCTAAAAGGCTGTCCCTGAAGGGCTTGAACGGGAGTTGTTCGCCCACTGTGGGAAGCATACCTGCAGGAAATTTACGCTCCTTCCCTAGTTCTAAGTCTAGGTCCATTCATGGTATCAGATGTACTGGCTTCTCTTGTGCTTTTCCTCTATCATGCACTTGTAATTTGAGAAATTTTCTCCATTTGTTTCCCACCATGAAAAAGAGTAAATGTCTAATTATTCAAATCATTGTAATTGGCCATAATCATGATACAGTACATTGTTGTAAAACCTACTGAAAGGCCAGAAATAGACCATGTTGTAGGCTTAAGTGCAGGAACATGGACTGGAATGGGCAAGGACAGCAACAACAACAACCAAGTCCACTGTTGAGCAAACAAGAAAAAAAATATCCTGTAAGTTGTACATCGCTGTATTTGTCTTTTATAAGCTAAAATTTAAATTTATTATGTGCTTCTCAGGTGAGAAAATGAGCAACTGTACATGTTGCAGAGGTTGCTCCCCAGTTGCTGCTGAAAATGATGCACATAGCAAACAAGAGGGCTCTTGGAAAAAGATTAAGGTAATATGGTTATGAGATTTACACATATGAACATGCTGAAATGACTATTTTGAACGTAAGATTTGTACACTTCATGCATTTAATTTGTTGTATTTCAATTCATTTGGTTGACAATATCGATATGTTCTTGTAGCCTAAGAGAACTTCGGAGGTACTTCTTTCTCTAGGTGGGCGAAGTCAAGAATTAAGGGCGTAGCCAAAGAAGAGTGCTCCAAAGAAGAAGACAGTGGGTATAGCTGCAAAACAGCCATCCAAAGAGAACCTAGCACCAGTTCCATCTCAACCAACGATTGTGAGCAATAGTGATCATATGGACCACTACATGACATGCGTTAGAACAAAAATAGCAACTGTCAAGAATAAGCAAAAGGAGGTGACAAAAAGCTCAGTTAAAGAACATGCATATCTAGTTCGAAAGAGTACTCGGATTATGAATCAATTTAAAGCTCTAAGAAGAAAAAGGAGATCGGGGTGTTGTCCATATTGATTGTTGAGAGGGTGTTGGACATGGTCTCTTTTTATGTGGTGCCATACATGATCTCTCTTTTTATGTTTTCTTTTTTTAGGAGGGTGCTAGATATTATATCATTGATGGTAGTTGCTGCCTGCATATTGCTATTGTTTTTTTTTAAGAGGGTGTTGAACCATTAGTGATTGGGGAGTGAAGTTAGACATTTTTTTATTTTGTAAACAATCAATTAATGTCAATGGCAATAGCTGTTTACGTTATTTTCTCTTGGCTTGGTTTTGGCTAGTAATGCTAGCAAGATAGTTATCTATTAGTTATGTTATATATTTTTGTGCTATTGTGGATGCTAATGAATTTGTAGGATTCCGGTTGTATGTGCTAGTGCAAGAACAAGATGAAATTTTCGGTGCTGATGCATCTTGTTGCACCAGGAACCCAACTGGTGCAAGAACAAGATGCCATGGTGCAACAAAATGCAAGATGCACCACGATTGGTGCAAGTTTGAAACTAACATGTTGTTTTTTTAAAAACTTGTGCAACAAAAGTGATCACTTTGTAATCGCGATTGGCACTTAAATAATCACTTTTATAAAAACTTGGCACTCAAGCGATCACTATTTACAACTCATGACACTGAAATGGTCAATCATGAATTTGCCACCATCTCTTAATTTCGCCATGGTTTGCAGTTGTAGCAAACCAACAAACCAGCAAACCATTACAATGATAAAAATGTAGCAAATCATTATATTTGAAGCAAAAACTAACCAAAACAAATATTAACAATACACAACTAAACAATAAAATTTATAAGTGCTCACAACTAATGCATTCCAACTCCAACCTTTCATTTTGCCATGGTTTGCAGTTGTAGCAAACCAGCAAACCAGCAAACCATTTAAAAAATGCGGCAAACCATTATATTTGAAGCAAAAACTAACCAAAACAAACAGTGACAATACACAACTAAATAATGAAACTTTTAAATGCTCACAACTAATGCATTTCAACTCCTTCCATTTCTACCATAGATTACAACAAAACCTTCTGCTCCATACAAAAATTACCGCAAACCAAAAATACATCTTACTTATATATAATCTAATACAAGTCCATATTACACGTCTTCGACTATGGTAGACATTCAAACTTCTTCTCATTACTCACTTCACATTTGAATAAACTACTCAAAAGAATAAGAACACAATCAACACTCGATAAAAGTTTCTTTCAATTTTCAACCTTGAAACCTTCCTCTTTAAATGGTCGACCAGAGATGTTAAATTCTTCATTTGAGTTTACATTGAGTCGACATCCTCCAACTCGTCCATTAACGTAGGTGGAGGTTGATTTCACCCTTCAAGTAACTCCAAGATCACCTCTGTTACTCAATCAAAGAATTTCCTATCAACCCATTTGAAATATTTGCACTTCGAGTCATCTCTATATCTGCCGCACCCATGGAATCTTCTCCCGGGATTCAACTGAGTCCAAAATGTTATTCTCGGACTCGGTAAACCACAATAATAGTAATACTCACCATCTAATTCATTTTTTTTATAGGAATGTGAGCCGCTGCTAAAGCTTTTGCCCTCCATTTGCAAGAGTGAGCTGATAACTTTGGGAGAAAATCGAAGTATACACTCAAATTGATCTTATTGGGGATTTAGGGTTTTCAACTTCCGGTTCTGATCGAATTTTGGGATTTAGGGTTTCTTATTTTGGGGAAAAGATGCTGAACGGTATCGTTTTGTTGTTTGCATGCTTATTGTACTCTTCGGCAATCCACATCGACTTAAAATATTAATAAAAAACTAATACATCAAATTTCCGACCAACCGAATCAGCGTTGGCATTGGAATGAGCGTTTTTCAAACTTTTTGGCACTTAAGTGAACCAAAATAAACTTTTGGCACCAAAGTGAGTGTCGTACACAACTTTTGGCACTAATAATGTATTTACCCCTTATCACAAGAACAAAGTCAAATATGCTGAACAGGTGGCTATCCTGCAAGGAAAGGTTGAAGATATTTAAGCGATAGAAAACAAAACATTAAAGCAATGGGGATGGAGATCTTTTGTTAAAAAAAAAAAGATCTATAATGATAAGTAAAAATAAATAATGAAAAAATATAGCATGGGAATACCAAAATGAATTAGCATGGGCATCCAAATTTTCTAAAGCAAATTGTCGGCAACCCCACTTGGTTTTGGAGCACATGGACAAGAGATTCAATTGACGACATCATCTGTCTTAAAACGTGCCAAAAAATAAAGCCCCTTAAGGCTGCATTTGGGACCAGCTTTCCCAAGTATCTTTGGGTGTCAAAGCCCATTTGAGCAAATATTGGGTGTTTAGAAACATTTTTGAAACTCTCCTTAAATGAATGCTGACCTTCCAAAGGCTAAAAGCCCAAGGCAAGTCTTAGGCCGCCTTAGGCTTTCAGCATTTTTGACATGGCCGGTGCACTATTCATCTTCTTCTTCATCAGATTCTTCTATGTTGGCTAGCAAGATTGTGATGGGTTGAAGAGAGGCTGGTGTGGTTGCAGCACCCTGGCAACCATCGCCGACCAGTCACGGCACCCAGATCTGGATGGCTTGACCTCGTCGCGACCCAGGCAACCCACAACCTCGCCTAGGTCGCCAGCGACCTCTATGGCGTGGTGGGTCGTGCAAAGATGCGGCGAGGGTTGCGGCGACTCGGATCTCTCGAGCTACTACCAAGATCCGGGTCAATGCAACTAGATCAAGTGGCACTAGCGACCTCTAGTCGCTATCTAGGTCACCGTGACCAACTCGCGAGATTCAGGTCGCCACAACCCTCGTTGCGATGTGTCCTCCACACGGTGACCCTAGCCACACGCTGCCCTTTGCCGCGTCGCCTCCCCCTCACCAGACCCCCTACCCTTCATCGGCAACTATTAGCTCTTCGTCGACAATAATAGGCAAAGCCCTTGACCAGCCAACTCTCCTTTTTTTCCTTTTTTTTTTTAATGACAAAAATTCTTTTTCAAATTTAATTTACCCAAACATTATATTGCTCAAAGATACTTCATAATGGACTTTCACAAATAGATTTACCAAATACACTTTGCATTTTGAAAAACTCCTTTAACTCAAGGGCCTTTTCATTTTCTCAAGGATTTTTTCCAAAAGTCTTCCCAAACGCACCTTAAATCTGCCTCCTCTAGTCACCATAAAACATATTACCATAACTAACTTTCAAAAGCTCCCTCTCATAAATTGTTGCAATCCTCTCTAAAGAATCTTAGAGGGGGCGGGTATAACGATTGAGTGATGCCTTTGTTCCAGGTGGTCGCTCTTGTTCAATGTGAGTTCTCTTAAATCCTAACTATCATGACGTTTGAGTTTCAATTGATTAAACAAAGAAATTTTATTTAATTGAAATTACCGCTATTCTATTTAGGGTCAATTAAGAGCCAAGTGAAGTGCAGGAGTACACTTCACTCTTGCAAACTATTGGTCTAAGATCGGGGGCTTAATTAAGCTAATTATCTAATGACCACCCTTTCAGTGCCGATTCTCAATCTTTTGAATATATTGTTCATGCGATCTTTGCCTATTGTATTATCATACACCACTAAATGATGTACTTGCATGGGTGAACAATCAATGAGTAACCAATCACAATCAATGCAATAAAGGTAAAGTATAATTGAATAAACCCGATATGATGTTAGGTAACGAATATTCATGGCCTCAATATTTAGTCCTGGGACAAGAATCCCCATGAGCCAAATCCAAGATTTATTCTATTTCTAAGCTATCATATAATATGATAAATATCCACATGACAACCAATAATGAAATTCCGAGGAGAAATATATAACAAAACACGGAATGATCTGGTAAACTAAAGAATCCAGCCCGGGGTCATGGCCACTTACAGAAACTAGCCTGGGACATGTTATTTAACTAAGAACGAGTCCGATACTTGTAGTTTATGGTTCGGACAATGGCACGTGACCTTTATTTATTCAAGCAAATCACTACTAAAACATTAAAAAAAATGACGAGAAATCATCTGCATGTTGATGTACCATCGTGTGCTACCAAACTAACCCTCATATGAGATCAAGATCTATCAAATCCAATGCTAGCCAACATATGACACAAAAAACACATTCAAGTTCTATAAAAAAAAAAAACAGCATGGATATCCAACATAAATTGACAATATGACTTGAATAACTTGGAAACAACTCTGATATTACACAAGAGGAACTCTTGGGACCAAATACTAAAGACCACGTTCTAATTATCCACAGGTTGCAGCGGAGACATTTTCGAAGAACATCATGCTGCAAAAACCGAAATGCATAGCAACATAAACACAGGAAGATAGAATTGAGCCACATTCTCTTGTAAATTCTCATGGTTGAGACTCATTCAGCAACAACTGAACCTGTATACAAATTGGCAACGTGGACAAAGAATCAAGCAAAGCATTCAGTCATGGCATAAACAGCTCATTATGTGCTCAACCATCGAATGTCAGTTATGACAGGGACTCGCACGCCATTTACAGAAAAGGTACAAGCAAATGACATTGAGGAATGAACTTCAAAATCTTTACAGGTAGAGGCCCATGCATTCGCCAAAAAAAAATGAACCAAATATCATTGACAGTGAGAAGGTATTGAGGTATCAATGAATGGATCGAGAAATGCAAGGCATAATCATCTAGGCATACGAAACCAATTACATGTGAGATCAAACAAAGGATGAAGTCCGGACAGGAATACATTGAAGTACACAGTATATGAT
The DNA here is from genome assembly GCA_017140165.1 of Eucalyptus shirleyi. Lineage (NCBI taxonomy): Eukaryota > Viridiplantae > Streptophyta > Magnoliopsida > Myrtales > Myrtaceae > Eucalyptus > Eucalyptus shirleyi. Next base: position 10,244,371 of record CM029452.1, on the reverse strand, counting down.
GCACATTTCGAAGAAGTATCTAACCATTTCCAATTCAGAGATGGTAATTGTCTCAACTGTTAGAATGGCCATATACAAACATCATAGTTTGATGTAAGTAACATAATTCCAAGTAAATTAAGCCAACATAGCATGTTTAAATTCTCAGTCGTGGGAGCATTGAGCACAACTTTAGAAGTTCAACCAACATTAACAAAGATAACTTGTCATATACACTGGAGAACTCTCAGTTTAAGCATGCCACACCAGATAATCGTGACGATGCAAGAATACTTGCAAAATACCCATGCTAATGCCGTTCAGGAATTCAATCAAACAAGTGGTAGGCCTTTCAATAAAGGGCACCTAAATGCAATGATAAGGAAAAGATTTTTTTTTTTTTGGTAAAGGTAAAGAATTTTATAGCTTGGACAAAAGAACAACAGACGGCGCCAAAACCTACACTTTAATCGCAACAGCAAGCAGAGTGGAGGGGAGCCGAAACAAGAAAGCTACAAAGCAGAGAGAAGAAAACAGCAACAATAGAGAACAAAAGACTGAAGAGGTCACAAAAAAAACACCAAGGCGCTAAACCCCTCAAAGAACCATAAGGAGAGGGCCGAATAACGGTGAGCCAAAAGGCTTGAAACAAGACCGCACAGGAGCTTCCACTTCCAGAGCTAAGTAATCTCAGAGTGATCAGCAAAGATGGAGGGGTCGAAACCCCAACTTCTCTGAAGTCTTCTATTTCTTGGGATATTTGGGACATTTGAGAAAATGATGGCTTTATCCTTGACAATCTTGACAATATGATTTTTCAGTGCAGCAGTAGCCACTGTTTCCCCACGAAAGATGATGGCATTCTGTTTCTTCCAAATAATGTAGCACATGGCAGCAAAAGAAAAGCGAGCTATACTGTGAAAGAAATCTTTGCCATTGAGAAAAGACATAGCCCATTGGAGGTTCTCCATCCAAGGCCTAGGGTGCCAAGGAAGGTTGCAACGAGTTGCCTAAAAGAAGGCAATAGACGCCGATAAGTGGCAATCAAAAAACAAGTGATCAATGGAGTCAGGAACTTCATTACAGAAGGCACAGGTAGTGAAATCAATCCTACCATAAGAAAGAAGAAGTTCCTGAGTAGGCAGACGATTTCTAGCAATCAACCATAAATTGAATTGGAACCTGGGTGCAATGTCATTATTCCAGATAAGAGAAGCCCAAGGTACTCGACTTTTCTTAGCCCCGATGTGGTCCCAGGCAGAACCCACCGAAAAGGAGCCGGATGGATGCCTACGCCAAGAGAAAAGGTCCTGGTTTAAGGATAGCGTCGGGATGGAGAGTCCCAACTTTCCAGAAGAGATCGAAAGGAATAGCCCATTGGTGAAAGGAGATCAGCCACTACCGCATGCTTGGGAAGGCCCGAGTTTTGGATGAGATGATTTGGTATAAGAATATCAAAAGGGCCCTTCGGGTGCCAATGATCAAACCATAAGGATACCGAAAGTCCGTTACCAATTTTCCAAAGGAAGGAAAGCCGAGAATCTCTTCTTAATTGCAAGATTTTTTTTCCAGGCCCATGAGCAAACTTTAGGAGATGAGGCACCACCGATCGTGGTGGCTCCACTGGATAAGAGCTTCATTGATCCTTCCCCAAAGGTGAGGGGTTCAAAAACCCAGTGGAGGCATTTGGTGTCTTAAGTGGGATGTCAGGGTGGTGGGTTCTCCACTAGCGTCCTCCCGGGGTTACCTCACAGCTACTGGTTGTACGAGGGTTCCCGGGTCATAAAAATAAAAATACTTTAGGAGATGAGGCGATCCAAAAATTATCCCTCTTTAAGAAGTTGGAGTGAATCCAACGGCACCATAAGGATTCTTTATCTGTGAAAAGAATCCAAATGTATTTCATCATCACTGCTCTGTTGTAGTCTTTCAATTTATGAATACCAAGGTCTCCCTCTATCTTTGGAAAGCAGATATCATCCCATGAAACCTTAGCCCCTCCCCTACCGAGGGTGGCTCCTTTCCATAAGAATTGCCTAAAAAAATTTTCAATACTATCAAGGACCGAAACCGGCAAGGTAAAGACACTTGACCAGAAAGCTTGGATGGAATGTAAGACTGACCTAATCAGTTGCAATCTTCAAGCAAAAGAAAGAAAACAATGAGCCCAAGATTGGACCCTAACTGTGATCCAATCAATCAGGGCAATACAATCTGTTTTCCCAAGCCTGGAGGAAATGATAGGCACTCCTAAATATCGCACCGGTAGCTTTCATTCCTGGAAACCAAAAGCCAATAAAATGTAGTTACGTAGAGAAGGAAGGCCGCCTGAAATGAATATTTCACTCTTGTTCTTATTTGGAACCAAACCGCTACAAGAAGAGAATAAATCCAAGCCTTTTTTTAGCATGGTAATGGACACCCGATCAGCGTGACTAAAAAGAAAGACATCATCTGTGAAAAAGAGGTGAGAAAGCTTGACCGCTTTGCATCTCCAAAAGTACTTGAATTCCTTGAGTGAAGTGCAAGCACTCAAGATTCCTGAGAACACCTCCATCCCTAGGGTGAACAAATAAGGAGACATAGGGTCACCTTGACGAAGGCCCCGCCCACCGGGGAAAAAACCATGCAGTTCTCCATTGATTAAAATAGAGTATTTCGGAGTCCGTACACAAATCATGATCAGCCGAATCAGAGAATCAGGAAAACCAAAAGCCACAAGAGTAAGCTGAAGGAAATCCCAGTCAACAATGTCATATGCTTTTTGAAAATCTACTTTGATAGCACATTTAGGGAGATGCGAGTCTAGATGAAAACCGGCAAAGAGCTCCTGTGCCATCAAAATATTATCCCTAATCCTTCTTCCCTTTATAAAAGCATTTTGGGAAGGATCGACCACATCACTCAAGACAGCAGCAAGTTGATTAGCTAGAATCTTGGTAATAATCTTATAGATAGTATTACAGCAGGTGATGGATCTAAAGTCAGAAACCGCACACGCATTTGGCACTTTAGGTACCAAGGCGAGGATAGTGTTATTTACCTCTCTCAAGAGATGACCAAAAGAGAAGAATTCCCTGACTGACTCTATCACGGACGAACCAACAATATCCCAGTTGCTCTTAAAGAATTCCACTGTAAAACCATCCGAGCCCGGAGCTTTGCCTCTTGGGAGAGAAAATAGAGTATCTCGAATTTCGGTGTCAAGAATCGGGCTAGAAAGGGAGCTAACCTGGTCCATAGACAACGGCCTTCAAATAAACTCCTTTAATTCTTGCAAGGAAGGCTTGGTGAGGGACACTTGAGGAGCAAGACGATCCGCAAAGTAAGAGACAAAGACTTGCGGAACCAAGTCAATGTCTGTGATAAAATCTCCTGAGGTGTTTTTAACAGAGAGGATTTTATTTCTAAGTTGTCTTTTTTTAACAGAAAGATGAAAGAATTTAGTATTTTGATCACCTTCTTTAAGCCACCGAACTCTTGACTTTTGTCTGTAGAACGATTCTTCATTTATGCGCAAGTCCACGAAGAGTCTACGGTGCAACTTCTCTAGATCAGCCAACTCAGAATTGTTCGGATCAAGTTGAAGATCAAGCTGTGCAACCCAAAGGGCTTCTCTAGCTTCATTCGTCCTCAGTGAAATATTCGAGTATACCTCTTTATTGAGTTGCTTGAGTCTACCTTTCAGCTTTTTTAGTTTGGACACAAGCCTGTACATGGAGAAACCATCAACCGGCGAATCCCAGACATGTTGAACAATGGAGGTGAAGTTCGGGTGCTTTGCCCAATAATCAAAGTACTTGAAAGGCCTCCTCGTGATCACTGGGTTGAGAACTCTGACTACCATAGGCGAATGATTAGAGATACCCGAGTTCAGAAATGAGGTCTCCGAGAAAGAGAAATCCATATTCCATTTAGTGTTGACCAACACCCGATCAATCTTCCTCATCTTTCTAGTCACACTAGCAGACGTCGACCAAGTGAAACGAAGGCCAACGTACCTAAGATCTTCTAATTCAGTTTGAGCTAAGCAATTAGCAAATTCATCGAAGTATGGAATCCAGGTGTTAGAACCATCGAACCGGTCGGAGGGATCCTTTAAGGCATTGAAGTCTCCGACCACCAACCAAGCCAACTCCTGCAGAAGATTGTTCATATGTAGTAGGTCCTCCCAAAGAGGCTGATGACGAATAAAAGTATGCTCCCCATATATTACAGAGACACAACAATTCATACCAGAAAGGTTAATCATCAATCGACCATGTATGGTCTAGTCGTTGATCACCAAAGTTTCAAAATTAACATACTCCGGGTTCCAACCTACGCAGATTCTGCCGTGAGATGAGAATTCATAATTCGCAACCCAATTCCAGCCATTTAACAAGGAGGAGGAGATGGAATCGAAATTAGGTTCAGAGATTTTCGTCTCAATGATAAGGAAAAGATTCGTATCCAAACAATCACCAAATCATCGAAACGTGTTTGAGTTCATCAAGACAGTCTCAGACTCAATTGGATTTCACACCGGCGGAATCAAGCAATCGGTCCGTACATCCAGCAGAGAACAGAGCATGCGAAGTTACCTTAATAAAAATTATGATTATTCAGATACTCAACCCACTCAAAGAAATCCTCGTTATCTCCGATTCCGACTCACATTCAACCTTCATCGAACTCGAAATCATAATACTATCCCGAGAGAGAGAGAGAGAGAGAGAGAGAGAGAGAGAGAGAGAGAGAGAGGAGAAACATGGGCTTTCCCAGATTGCAATCTTCTTGATCTCCTTCTTCCTCCTACGACGGTTGTCGTGAGGTAATTCATCACAACTTCGATTGCTTACGTCGGATCATGAAGCAATCGAGTTTGCAATTTTGGTGGCCAATCCATTATAAATTTATACAGAAAGAAAGATTTTTTTAATAATTTTTCGATCCTGAATCACACATCTTTACATGCAAACGAACAAATCATGTGTAGTTTTTTTTGTGTCTCGAGCGCAGATCTATATATGCCACAAGTGCTCGATTTCGGACCACTCGAACCAGCAGCTCGTTGATTGCGAAGCCTTCTCGACTGCGATCGAGACCACTGGGGAAGACGAGAAGACGATCTTGCATAGGCAAGAGAGGTACTGACGTTCTACAACACCAGCACGTGCAAGGCGTGCGGCCTCAAGGTCTAATTAATTTTAGTCTAAAGGATTGAAATAAAACCATATTAAAGCTAAATTCACAAAACTTGTTATCCTACATTTAACTGGAGTAGACAGGAACATCCTTGTGGGTGTAATTTTGGTAACATATCGAGGACATATGTTGCTATGTCATGGCATAAACTCTCCATCATGAATACTAAGAATTTTTTTTAATTTCTTTAAATTATAATTTTCTTTACTATCCTCTTTTTTTTTTTTTTTTACTTTACAAGGGTGGCGGGGCTGCTGGCCCTCTGCCAATGACCAGTGCACTTGCCGGCCTTGTGAAGAAAACAATAAAATAAAAAGAAAGAAAAGGAAAAGAAAAAGAAAAAAGAAAATTGTTTTAAAAAAATTAAAAATTATTGTCCACATTAATACCAACCTTCCACGTAAGATGGCTAGCACCAAATAAAACACCACATCAGAGATTTTTTATCAAAATTATCCGAAAGAATTACATTTATAAATTTTTTAAAGATTTATGACTAAATTGACACAATTGAAATGTTTATGATTGTTTAAAACTAAATACATAGATTTAAAATTGAATTGGTGGTTGTACAGTAGATTTAAATTTTTTTGGATAATTTTCCCTTAACTTTTGTGAATGCCATGATTTGTCAATTAAAAATTAAGACAGCACGTTTCCTGCGCTGTGGAAATCGCAACACGAATCCGTCCGCAAGGTGCTCGTTGCTTATTGCTCATCGTTACGTGGCTCTTCATTATCTGCAATGCCCGCCTCTGCCAAAAGACCGGTGACTCCTAAGTGAGGTCGATCAAGGAGCCGAAAAGCGACGATGCTGACGGATGATCCCGAAGAGGACGACGCTATGTTCTCTTCTCGCTTCCACTGCAGCACTGACACCCCCTGCCACGGCATCGTGGATCACCTCTACCGCGAGCCCGTGTTCAAGGGTTCTCGACCAGTTGCTTCTGATCAGAATTCTACTGTTTTGAAGGAGCTAAATTTTACTGATTGCAGCAATCTAGTTGACATCACAGGTCTCCGGGTATTGAAATCTCTAAGGCGTTTATTCTTGGGTGGCTGCAAGGGATGCTTCCCAGCAGTGAAAAGAGAAGAATTGAAAAGGTGAAAACGTTAACTCATAGCTCCCATTTTGAGGAAAACTACTCTTAACTGTACCAAAAATCTGGATGTAGATCAGTTCAGTTTCTCCCCCTTTGTTTAGCATCTTCAATCACGAATGCACAAAGTTTGACCTCAAAATGTGTTTTTTTGATGGGAAACTGCCGGTTGCTCTATAGCATCCGCACAACTCGAGTGTCCCTGGGAGTGAGATTCCCGGATGGTTTTTTTCAGGAAGCTCCTCATTTTGCTGCTCCGAAGAAGAACCGTGAGATTAGAGTGATAATTTTTGCCGTTGTTGTCTCTGCGGACAGTGCAAACCGGGCGAACATCCTGCTACTGACAATCAAGGACATTAAAGGAAGGCTTCTCAGGCTCGAAGATCCGATATACTCTTTGACATTAAACCAGACGGGCAGACAAAAGTGAAGACCAGCTTTTAGAAGATTAGATATCCAGAATCCAAGCCAATGGTTCAGATGTTAAAAGGAGACAGGAACAGATATAGTCCTGCGAGACCCACCATTCTTTCTTGGGCTCTCGCTGGAAAAGCGCGGGATGTATCTGGCTTTCGAGAATGATGATGATTACGATGCTAATGAAGAACGGTTGGACGAATCCCGGCAGTCCAGTGTCTCAGAAACTTGGCCAAGTTCATTAGCTCCTCGTGAGATTTTTTTTTTTTCCTCTTTATTCTTGTTGGAGCTGTGTCTCAGTGCTGCTGCTGATGTTTTGTCGTTTTATTTATTATTCAGTCAAGTTTATTTGTTAGGCGGTTGGTTTGTTAGCTATTTTCTAGGAAGTGGAACAAGTTCATGTTGCATGTTGTGTGCGGTTTCAAAATAGGTTCTTATTTAGCTTGTACTTGACAGTTTTTTTTTTTTTTTTTAATGATGAGAATGAAGTTCAATGTTCTCATACCACCGGCCGTGATGACTCCGCTGGGTAGGCTTCAGTGAACCTTTACAAGGAAGGTGAGGAATTCGAAACATTCGCAAAGCGAAGGCTCTGGCGGAATTACTTGGTGACTTAAGTGTGCTGCCGGGGGTGGTGGGTCCTCCCGCTTACGTAGCACTAGGGGGTTTATGCTTCAGCTATCGGCTGAGGTGGTTCTTCCAGCACAAAAAAAAAAAAAAATGTTTCTTCTCATTCCTCCTCTCTTTGTGTAAAAAGAAGTTCGTGAGTATTAGCTAATATATCAGCAATAACAGTGGTATCAGAGCCTCTATGAGATCTTAAGGGACTATGAAGTGAGGGTAAGTGAGTGAAGATTGCTTCCAATCTGCAAAGAAAAAGCCGATGGAGGCAGGATTGAGTGGATTCTCTACAATGGTTGCTCCAATCTTTACTGGGGAAAATTATTAAGCTTGGGTTGTCAAGATGACAACATTCTTAGAGGGTCATAATTTATGGGAGGCTGTGGAGAATGATTATGAGGTTGCTCCACTTCCAAACAATCCGACCTTGAATTAGATAAAGTACCATAAAGAGAGAATCACAAGGAAGGCCAAGGCAAAGTCTTGTCTGTATGCTGCTATCTCACCCCCTATCTTCACAAGGATCATGAGATGTAATTCTGCAAAGGCAATATGGGATTTCTTGAAGGATGAATATGAGGGAGATGAGAAGATAAGGAGCATGAAGGTGCTGAATCTTCTGAGGGAGTTTGAGAGACAGCAAATGAAGGATTCAGAGTCAGTGAAGGAATATTCTGATAGGCTAATTGAGATAGCTGAAAAAAATCAGAGTCTTAGGGACTAACTTGAAGGATGAAATGCTAGTTCAGAAGATCTTGGTGTCTCTTCCAGAGAAGTTTGAAGCCACCATAGCTTCTCTGGAAAATACAAGAGACTTAGCTGACATAAAGCTTGCAGAATTGATAAATGCCCTGTAGGCACAGGAGCATAGAAGACTGATGAGAAGAGAAAAGCCTATAAACGGTGCCCTGCAAGCTAAAATGAAGTCCAATGATGGAGGCAAAGGGAAGAAATGGAATCAGTCCAAAGGAAATGCTAGTGACTCCAAGTTTGCAGCAAAAGAAGGAAATTCTAGTAGGTCTGGCAAATGGAAGAAGAACAAGAAGCCTTGTCAACACTATGATGGAATTAATCATCAGTCCTTTAGATGCTGGAGGAAGCTTGATGCTAAGTGCAGAAGATGTCACAAGTTTGGTCACATGGAAGTGATCTGCAAAGAGAATAATTATCGGCAAGCAGGAGAAGCACTAATAGCAATGAATGAGACTGAGGAAGAGCACTTGTTTGTAGCTTCCTATTATGGCTCTTCTATTGAGAATGATGCATGGCTGGTAGATAGTGGTTGTACCAATCATATGACTGGCAATTTAAAGATGTTCAGGAGTCTAGACAAGTCAGTCAGGTCCAAAGTCAAAATTAGCAACGGACATTATATCGAAGTGCGAGGGAAGGGTACAGTGGCTATTGAAGGAAATCAAGAGGTGAAGCTAATCAGTGATGTTCTCTTTGTGCCAAAAATTGACCAGAATTTGTTGAGTGTTGGTCAATTAGTTGAGAAGGGTTATAAGGTGAAGTTTGAAGGGAAGGAATGCCTTATTGATAATGCAGATAGCAAAGAAGTGTTGAGAATGCTAATGAGGGACAAGAGCTACATGTTTAAGCCACAAAAAATGCACCAAATGGCTTTAAAGTGCAAAGAAGAAAATGCAAAGCTATGGCATAAAAGGCTTGGGCATGTTCACAGGAAGAACATGTTGTTTATGTAGAGGAATAGCTTGGTAGATGACTTGCCAAGTTTGGAAGAGGAATTTCCACAGTGCAAAACTTGTCTTCTTGGCAAGCAAAGCCAGATTTCCTTTTAAAGGATGAGGCTGGAAAGTGTGTGAGAAGCTGCAATAAGTCCATATAGATTTATGTGGACCTATGTCTGAGTCATTTCTTAGTGGTAGCAGGTATTTTATTACTTTCACAAATGACATAAATAGGATGAGCTGGAATTATTTTCTGCGAGTCAAGTCTGAAGTTGTTGATGTGTTTGTGAAGTTCAAATCCTTAGTTGAGAATCAGAGTGGGAAGAAAATTAAAATGCTCAAGTCTGATAATGGTTCTAAGTATACTGCTCACAATTTTAAGTTGAACTGCGAGCAAGCAAGCATTGTGTAGCAGTTCACTGCTCCTTATTCACCTCAATAGAATGGGTCAATGAGAGGAAAAACATAAGCATTATGGAGATGGCCAGATGTATGGTGTAGAAAAAGATGTTACCTAAGAAGTTCTAGGCTAAGGCAGCTAATACTACAGTGTTCCAGTTGAACAGATTGCCCACAAAGGCCTTAGAGAGGTCAACACATTTTGAAGTCTAGTATGGTGTTAGACCTTCTATGAAGAATTTGAAGGTTTTTAGGTGTTTGTGTTAAACTCATGTTCCTCAGGTCAAGAGGGACAAGCTGGATCAAAGAGCTAAGCTTGGAATCTTCATTAGGTACAATTTCTAATAAAAGGCTTACAAGATTTTTCACCCTATGACAAGGAAGGTGATTATGAGCAGAGATGTTTTTCTAGAGGAAGATGGATGGAATTGGATGGAAGAAAAGAATGCAGAACAACAGTAATCTGCAAAACAACAACCTGCAACAATTGTAGAGATTGATGAAGTTGTGGATGGATTAGAAGATAGTATGGATGATCTGCCAGTAAGAGGCACAAGGTCACTTGCTGAAATCTATGAAAGAAGCAATGTAGCAGTGCTTGAACCATCTAACTTTGTGGAAGCTAAAGAGGATCAAAGGTGGATTGCAACAATGCAGGAGAAGTTTGCAATGATTTAGAAAAACCACACATGGAAGCTTGTTGATAGACCATCTAATAAGAATGTGATTGGAGTTAAGTGGGTGTTCAGAACAAAACTTAATCATGATGGTTATGTCAATAAACACAAAGCCGTACTAGTTGTGAAAGGTTATGCTCAATTATGAGGAGTAGATTATTCTGAAACATTTGCTCCTGTTGCAAGGCTTGATATAATCAGGCTACTATTAGCTATTGCAGCAGAGAAGGGATGGCCTATATTTCAGTTAGATGTCAAGCCTGCATTTTTGAATGGAGAGCTCGAGGAGGAGATTTTTATTGAACAACCTGAAGGCTTCAGTATCAAAGGGCAAGAAGAGAAGTTATATAGATTAAGGAAGACTCTATATGGACTGAAGCAGGCTCCAAGAGCTTGGTATGGGAAGATAGGCCAATATTTGTAGGATTTTGGTTTTGTAAGAAGCTTAAGTGAGTTCACTCTTTATGTTAAGATGGTGAATCATAGTGTTGTAATTTTGTCGCTCTATGTAGATGATTTATTGGTGACAAGGAATGATGTGAAACTGATAGAGAGGGTGAAGCAAGGTTTGTTTGCAAGTTTTGAAATGTCAGACTTGGGAAAGATGACTTATTTCCTGGGTCTAGAAGTTAAACAAGTTTCACATGAGATCTTCATCTGCCAGAAAAAATACATGAAGGAAATTTTGAAGAAATTTCAGAAGGAAAATTGTAAAAGTGTAAGCACTCCTATGGCTGCTAAGGAGAAGCCACAAAAGAATGATGGAACAGATGCAGTAGATGCTTCTATATATAGAAGCTTGATTGGATGTCTCAGGTATCTTACAATAGCCAAACTAGATATTCTATTTGCTGTGAGTGTTCTATCCAGGTTCATGAGTAGTCCTAGTCAGTTACATTTGGTTGCTACAGAAAGGGTCTTGAGATACCTCAAAGGAACATTGTTCTTTGGTGTGAAGTTTTAAAAATGTCAAAATTTTAAGTTGCAGGGCTTTTCTGATAGTGACTGGGTTGGCTTAGTGGATGACATGAAAAGTATGTCTGGGTATTGCTTCACTCTTGGTTCTGCTTGTTTCTTCGGTGTTCCAAAAAGTAGGACATTGTAGCTTAATCCACTGCAGAGGCTGAGTTTATAGCAGTTACTGTAGCTGCAAATCAAGTTTTGTGGCTGAAGAAGATAATGAAGGATCTGTGGTTGAATACTGGTGATTGCATTGAAGTGAATGTAGACAATCAGGCTGCATTAGCAATATCACAGAATCCAGTTTTCTGTGGCAAAACCAAGCATTTTAAAGTCAAATTCTTTCTTCTGTGTGAAGTGCAACAAAGTGGTGAAGTTAAGTTAGTCTATTGTAGATCTGAAGATTAGCTTGCAAACATGTTCATAAAGCCACTTTAGTCTCGAATATTTGAGCTATTAAAAGAGAAAATAGGAGTTTGCAGCAGCAACTGATCCAAGAAGGAGTTTGTTGGAGCTGTGTCTCAGTGCTGTTGCTGATGTTCTGTCATTTTATTTATTATTCAGTCAAGTTTATTTATTAGGCGGTTGGCTTTGTTGGAGAAATCTTTCCAGAATATTTTGAAGCTGACAAAACATTTATATCAGTCTAGTCTGGATATTTGAAGACCGACAGTTTAAAGTCTGAAGACTTTGTATTCTCAAGACTCAAGACTCAAGACTCAAGACTTGAGACTCAAGACTCAAGTCTATTCTCACTGACAGTCTTTCTAATCCAGTGACGAAGGAAATCCAAAGCCGAAGTGTATGGTTGAGGATTCGATCCTATCCTCTGGAATAGATTCTTTGGTTGGATAGATATTTCGGATTCTTTGATTCTTATCTAAGATCAATTGAAGATCCGATGGTCGACGAAATATTCTTGGAATGTTCTATTCTTGGAAACCAAGATCCTGATTGTATGGGCGAACAGGATTGATGGGCTATCATCAGATTCCTTAATTAGCTCGGATGATCTTCTTGATTGATTCCGTCCAACGGGTAGATTGGAGGAATTCCTTTGGTAAGTGCCAACGGCTATGATGGCATAAAGGAGTATAAAAAGAAGACATTCTAGTTGTTTTAGGGGTGTGATCGATAGAAAAATTCCAGAGTCTGAAGAACCTTGATTATTAGTCGATACTGTTCGAGCGAAATTGTATACACAGAGAGTGTTTATACTTGGTGACACCTTGAGCGAGTGTGGTAGATCATCTACACCTAGAAATCAAGGAAGATCAACACTGTAACATCTCTTTGATTATAGTGGAATCCAGCCAATCGGCTGTCAGTGCAGAAGAGTGGACGTAGGCTTGAATCAAGCCGAACCACTATAAACCACGTATTCAATTCTCTCTTTCCCTTACTCAGTCTTACGATTGATTTTTAATTATTGCAAATCCTTCAACTGTCTAAGTATCGTGCAATCTTCAAGAAAATTTTTATATACCTATTCACCCCCCCTCTAGGTACTCGTACTTGCTATATCAGGCTTGTTAGCTATTTTCTAGGAAGTAGAACAAGTCCATATTGCACGTTTGTATGCAGTTATGTTTTGCACATTTGTGTGCAGTTCTGTTTTGCACATTCGCATGCGGTTTCAAAACAGGTTCTTATTTAGCTTGTATTTGAGAGTGTTTTTTTATGATGAGAATGAAGTTCAATGTTTCTTCTCATTCCTTCTCTCTCTGTGTAAAAAGAAGTTCGTGAGTATTAGCTGATATATCAGCAATAACAATTCTCACAATGAAGTGACAAGAAGCTGCTCTAAACTTCTACTTTCAGAAATTCTCGTCCCTCTACCACCTAATAACACGCCTCTTCTGGCAATATTTGGTCCAGCGTTAAGGTGATTACACGCGATTTCTTGCAACGGCTTTTGCTTACAGAACAGAATAGGATACTACTCCAACAGATATCCTCTGCCTTCCTCTCGCATAGACGGAAAGATCAAGCACAAAGCCGCTAGTACTTATGCAAGGATCGAACCAAGTTCGTAATCACTTCTGTGTTGGAAGGGGATCATTGGACGCGGTTTGTATCAGATGTTCCTTCTTCAACTAATGAGGTGCTTTTAACAATCACACTTTTAGCAATTCCTAATAAACCACCCGACTTCTTGGACACAGGTTCAGTTGGTTTGTCATCCTCAAACAACTTAGGGATGCAGCTAGCGATGGCTCCCGGAGTAGCGCCTAAAATAACCTTGATCTCCCACTCAACCAGAGAACAAGCGACTAGAGAATCAATGAAATGGAACAGGCAAAAGGAACTCCATGTTGCCGCCAACAAAGCAGCTGTGATGCAAGAAATGAAGAGTGAACCGGTCGTGAATAAAAAGTGGAGCCACCATTATGAAGAAAGCTTTGGCAAGAAACAATGAACAGGACAACATAACAAGACGTTTCAAGAAAAGCGCTTAAGACTTTAGCTAGAACTAGCCCTTAAATGCACGTAGAGGATGAACGTAAGCAGCATTCCTAACGCTCTGGAACGAGTGATGCTCTTGGCATCTGAAAGGAGTCCAGAAGTCTGGAATTATCACATCCCTCCCTTTCCTTCCATCGAAACATATACATTTACATCCGAACTAGTAACTAGGGAAGCCATAGCCACTGTGGCTCCTCTAAAAGTGTATCGGGTTTGAAGCATGGATGGCAACTATAATGTCCATATATAAAGTTCATAAGAAAGAAGCAACGACTATGGTACAGGTAACTTTACAACTTTGAATCTATACGGCTTACTACCCATATCGAAGTGTAGCACCTAAAGTTCATTTCTTGGGCAATGTCTTCAGCTTTGTCCTCTCGCTGGCTCTTCTTATGACATCCCAAGCCTTTTGTGGGGCATAGACACCTTGTTGTGAAGCAAAAAATGACTCATACCCAGGTGAGTCGAAAGCAAACCCAGTGTACTTGGATGTCTTGCGTGGAAGCAAAGGAAAAGTAAAGCTCCTCTCTGGTTCCACCGTGAGCTGACTACTGTGAATTTCCTGTACTATCTGGTAATCATACGGGAAGAAACACCTTTGAACCCTGTAACCGGATGCAGGAAAAATTAGTGGGGGGGGGGGGCGGGAGAAAAGGAAACTATCCAGATGAAGTTTGCATTGCAATTACTTTAAGAAAACATAAGTTGCTAATAAACATAATCCACAAAATAGAATATGGTTAATCCAGAAATCAATCACTTGAGACAAGCGAGCTGTCAAGTTCCCACAAGCCAATAAATACTCATACCAATTAAGGTTGATATATGGATTTATCCTATAACCGCAATCCAGAAATCGGGCAATGTTCAGCCCAAAGAGGAGGAACAGGGTTTAAAGGGAGGGAGAGAGGGAGAGAGAGAGAGGCGGGGCAGATGCAATTCACAAATGATGGAACATCTGAGGAACCCCAATAAAATATATGAAAAACTGGAAAAGTATGGACATGAAAAGCCATGCATCTTGTCTTGGAGCAAATAGGGATAAAAGGAGCCACAAAATCGGCAATGAAGATGAGGAAGGCCATTTGAAAGAAAAAGGAGGCCCTCCATTATATTGTCCACGACAAACGTCCTTCGTTACTTTTAGAAAAGCTAAATTGCAGATTTGCAATCAGTATTCGTTACTTAAGGACTCTGTACACTGTTTCTCCCCGTTTGTAGGCGAGAAACATGCCTAAAAATAAAAAAGCCTGAGCTTTTTTTAATTTTTTTTGGCCAGATAAAAGTCTGAAACCTTACCTTGCCATAAGAAGTCACCAAGTGGCACGACAATTGGAACCAGAAGAAACATTAGGTAGAAGTAGACTGTACTCATTATTACATGGATGACATGATAGAGATTCTCCTGCGCATACATGTAATAAGACGAATATCAGAATTATTGCTATCCATTAAAGGGCTAGTTTAGATAAAGGGACCCATATCAAAACCCCAACTTTATCTTTTTCTCTTGCCTTCAGTAAAAAACCCTCCGTCATTAATCAATAGACCTGCTAGACAAGTAAATTGAGTTGAGTTTGGTTAAGTCATAAATGGTTTGACCCATATTGATCCACTGAATCCATTTTGACCTATTTATTTGCAATGCAAATTTCTCGACTCATGCCCAACCAACTAGACTCATATCAAACTCAGTCTTGAGATTCATTTTTAGCATTTTTACTCTTTGTATTGTTACTTTTGAAGAATGGAAGACCCATGAACCACCTTGTCGAGTTAATAAGGAAGCTCATGATCAGGTTATGATCTGATTCATGTACCACCCACACTAAACAATACTTTTGCCTTCTCCCTCCTCATCACACCCCCAACCCACCACCACCACCGCTTTGCCCGCACTCGACAGGCGCCATCAAAACCACCACCCACTATCGCATCAATTTGATTTACTTTTAATTTCACTTGAAGATTTTTGGAGTTTTTTGCTTATTTGATTACTTAACAAAAATCTCAATTTTTTTGGGATTATTTTTTTGCAATTTTTTTTTTCCATTTTTAATTAGAGTAGGCCCAGTTTGTTTAGTGGCAGCAGCAACTAGCTACAGCAACTGTTCAGCTAATAAAAGGCCAGGTGTAACCACTTCAGAAGCATTACCACAAGACAAAAAGAAAGGACCGACTACTGGAGCTTTTAACCACGGCTTCTCTGGCTAAGGGTATGGATTTTCCGGCAAGAAGTTCGTCCATGGCCGACTCGGTGATGTGTAAATGGCAACATAAAAAGAACAAAACGAGGCAACAACATCAGTATGAGCAAGCAATTCAATGAAAAGGATCAAACTCAGACTAAAATAAAGTCAAAAGCGAATCACACACAATCTATTTCGAAATCTAACTTAAGCATTTTATCGAACACGTGACGTGCAACTTCAACAATGATTTTCCAGTTTGATTTTTCGGTGACTCTCGGCCTAATCATCGTATACAGAGACTTAGATCAATGCCACTTGCAGCCAGTCGATCCCAGCTTATCATGATTTACTTATTAACTTGCCGATCGAGTTCGGGCTCTTGACAGACAGGGCTAAGATAGAGCATGTGCGAGAAAGGGGAAGCTCACCTTGGGCAAGACTGAGAACGAAGGATCAAGGTAACTGATCTCCACAAGGTCGTCGATTGGGTGAACGGCTTCAGAAAGTATCTACGCCGTTCGGCCGTGGAGAGATATGGCGATCGGTGACCGGCGACCGGCGACCGGCGACCGGCGACCAAAAGACTCGAAGCTATTTCCGGCCAAATTCAAAGAAACTCCGGCGAAGTACTCTAGATTGGACGAGTTTGGTGAGTTTTTTTTATCTCTGTTTCTCACCTTTTTGGGCTCAAATTGTGGGCTGAAAGAAAATAAGGAAAATCGGGAAGTTGGACTGAAAATTCTGCTAAAGAAAACGGGCCTGGTATAAATGGCCCACCCAAGCTTTATTAGTGCTTTTATTATTTTTTTACTTTCTTATATATTAATTTTTATCAAAAAATTCTCTACTCTCTTCTATATATCCATGCTTAGTACTATAGCCCCCCCCCCCTTTTTTTTGTATTTTCGCTTTCCTTTTCTTTATTACTATATAGTTTTTTGTTGTTTTTACCAATTTTTTTATTTCTATGTAAAAAAAAAATAATGTGTTAACAATCACATGTTTCGTCTAATGGGAATGAACATGGTTTGTGGACCAACTTGCTTAAATTTTGACTAGTCAATGATTTTTGCTTCCCATTGAAGTCATCAAAAAAGAAAATGCACGCCCAAGACATTTTCTTTTCTAGATGATCCTCAATGGGGACAATTAAATTATCATCAATCACAATATTTTTGCCTTCCTTTTTTCATTTTTTTTACTACATAGTTTTTTTTTTGTCATTTTTACCTTCTTTTTTTTTTATGTAACAAAATAAGATGTCAACAATCACGTGTTTCGTCTAATGGGAATGAACACGGTTCATGGATCAACTTGCTTAGATTTCAATTTGTCAATGATTTTGGCTCCCCATTGAAGTCATCTAAAAAGAAAATGAACTCCTGAGACATTTTCTTTACTAGATGATCCTTGACGGGGACAATTTAAATTGTCAACAATCGCAGTATTTTCGGCTTCCTTTTTTATGTTTTGTCGTTTTTACCATTTTTACTTTTATTTTTATGTAACAAAAATAAGGTATCAACAGTCACGTGTTTCATCTAATGGGAATAAACACAGTTCCCATACTAACTTGCTTAGATTTCGATTAGTCAATGATTTTTGTTCCTCATTGAAGTCATCGAAAAGGAAAATGAACTCCCACAACAACTTCTTTTCTAGATGATCCTCAATGGGGACAATTCAAATCGTTAGTAATCACAGTATTTTTGCTTTCCTTTATTTATTTATTTATTTATTACCATATAGCTTTTTTTGTCATTTTCACTTTTTATTTTATTTTTTATTTTTTTAAGTAACAAATATAAGGTGTCAATAGTTTATGAAATATCAACACTCTCCAAGAGCTTTTGTAATGTCGAACATTCTGATACGTGTCAAACACTCTCCACCACTTTCAAACACTTTCTAACACTCAATCAATATGTGTTGGAAAATCTGTCACTTAATTAACTTTCATGACACATTCTAACACTTGAGTTGAAATTCCGACATGCGAGTTTTTGACACATGATTCTAACATGCAAATTCAATTTTAAAAATTTTCAATAAATGATGGGTCAACATATATATATGAAAAATAAAAATAATAAAAATAATAATAAATTGGAAAAAAAAACTTAGGGCCTTTTTGGTAACCATCCAAAGTGCCAAATTCTGATTCTTTGTTCTCGGAATCAGTTTCGGCCTAGAATCGCGTTTGGTAAAATTTTTGTTCCCGGGAACAAATTGGGAATAGAATTAAGAATCAAAAAAAAGTTGATTCTCGTTCCGAGAATCAATTTGAGAATCAAAACCAATAAATTTTCTTCTTCCCTTCGGCCATCTCACGACCGCCGTCCACCGCCGCCCCCACCGTCCGCCATCCGCCACCGCCGTCCGCCGCCGGCCGCCGACCGCCGCCGGTCCGGCGAGCTCGCCGGAGGCAAGCCCAGCCACCGGCGAGGCTCGAGCGAGGCCTCGCCCGGCCCCGGCGAGGCCCGCCTGGCCACCGGCGAGGCCTCGCCGGCCGGCGAGGCCCGCGGCCTGCCGGCGAGGCTCGGCCTCGCCCGGATGGGGAGGCCGAGCCTCGCCGGGGCAAGGGGGCCGGGCGCGCGAGGCTCGCCCAGCCCCGCCGGTGGCCTGGCAGGCCTCGCCCAACCCCGACGAGGTCGGCTTGGCCACCGGCGGGGCTCGGCCTCGCCAGATCTGGCTTGGCCGAGCCTCGGCGGGGCTAGGCGAGCCTCGCCCGTCGGCCGCGAGGGCTGCCGGCGAGGCTCGGCCGACGAGGGCCGGCCTCGCCGAGGGCCGGCGACGCTCTGGTGAGGTCGCCGGCCCTCGTCTGGCCGGTCGCCGGTCCGGCGGCCGGCCAGAAGAAGAAGGAGAAGGTGAGAAAAAGAAAAGAAAAAAGGAAAAAAAAGAAAAAGAAAAGAAAAAAAGGAAAATGAAAAGAAAAAAATGAAAAAATGAAAAGAAAAAAAGGAAAATGAAAAGAAAAAAATGAAAAAATGAAAAAAAGAAAAGAAAACAAAGGAAAAAAGTAAAAAAATATTTAAAAATTAAAAGAAATTGATTTGGAACAGAATTAATGAATACGGTACTAAACGCAATTCTATTAGAATCGAAATTTTGGACGGTTATCAAACGGCTTAAAATGCTTAGAATCGGTTCAGGAACGAGAATAAAAAAGAATCGGTTCGATCGAATCGGCTCGGGAACAGAGAATCGTTACCAAACGCGCCCTTAGTCTTCTCTTCTCTTTTGACTCTCACTTCTCATAATATACAATTCATCACCAAGTTTTTTTCTCTCTATTCTAACATATCTAACACATGAGTTTAGAATGTGAATTGCTTGTATTTTTTCTTCAAATTTTATAGATTATTGAAATTGAGTTGAATTTGTCAAAATGATATTAATAAATGGTAGATTAATGCTTTTATTGTAAATTCATTTTAGAGTTTTTTATATTATTTATTTGTTTATGAATTTGAATTAAATTAATTTGATTGAAATAATCATAAAATTGATAATTTATTATATATACACATACAATGTGTCTTAACGTATCGAAATTTTCTGATTTTTTTAGAAACAATGTGTTTGTGTGTTGTATCGTGCTGTATCACATATTGATGTCGTTTCGTCTAACGAAAATGAACACGGTTCATAAATCAACTTGCTTAGATTTTGACTAGTCAATATTTTTTGCTCCTCCATTTACGTCGAAAAGAAAATGAACTCCCAAGATATTTTCTTCTCTAGATGGTCTCCAATGGTAGAAGACGATCACAAGATTTCCACAAAGGGATGGGACCAAATTGCAAGCGCCCGTTCTGCCCGGTCTCGAGATCCACAACTTAGACCCCTCTGAATTTTTACATGAACAGCTTCTCTCTTGCACTTTTACAGTCAATCTTGCGACAAGAAAGAAAGGGGAGGAGAGAGAAAATGGCGAAGAAGAGAAGAGGGGGCTCTTGCGTTCCCAGCCTCCGTGCTTTGAGGTGCTACGCCGTGATGTTTGGACTCTGTCTTGGCCTTCCAAGCTCGGCTGCTTCTCCGTGCAAGAGGAAGCCGATCATCTTCAACTTCGGCGACTCCAACTCAAATACCGGCGGTTGGTCGGTAGGGCTCGGGATCAACGTCGCGTTGCCCAACGGGCGCACCTTCTTTCATGAGGCCACCGGCCGGCCGTGCGACGGGCAGTTGACCATTGATTTCCTCTGTGAGTTCTCGCTCTCTTTATTATGTGATTTCCTGAGGCGTCCTCCCTAGGGAGGAGGGGCTTCAATGCATGATGAGCACTAGTTCGAACCCTTTCTTTTGATGTTCTTTGAAGAAAACACATGAAAAAAAATACCTTTCTTGTAATGTTAATTTTAGGTCTAACAAAAAGTATTTGAGCTAGAAATAGGAATCATTACTCGATTAGGCAAGATAAAACTTTAAGGATCAAATCGCATAAATCCAAAAAGTTAGGTGACTTCATTGAATAAAAGTTAGAGGACCAAATCATGTAAATGCCGAAATTTTTTGGACTATATCTATTAAAATAGGATTGTCTTAAGTACAAACTATGAGATTTTGTTGAGATTTGCATAAAATCCAAAATAGGTGAGAGCCTGAACACAAGCTTCTTGAGTCCATACTTGAAATCATTGGGCCCAAATTTCAGCAACGGTGCCAATTTCGCTGTGTCCGGCGCAGCCACCATCCCTCGCGACCAGCCCTTCAGCTTGGGCGTCCAACTCCACCAGTTCCTCCTTTTCCGATCTCGCTCTCCGTTGCTTCTTTCGAGAGGTGATCTATCCTTTAACTAGACACATTAACCTCCACAAAGGCTAAATTAAGATATCTCAATTTGGTGTCCCAAATTTCAGGCCATGCGAATTTGGTCGGCAAGGATGGCTTCGCCGACGCTCTTTACACCATTGACATCGGCCAAAACGACCTCACAGCTTAGTTTGCCAACCTTCCGTATTTGCAGGTCGTCGAGAACATCTCGATCTTCATCGAATAAATTAGATTCTCCATATGGGTCAGTCAACAATTACCAAAAGATTAGACATAATCCCATCTATGTAAATTTAATTTATATAACTAATTTTTTGTAGAGTATATCTTATTTTTTGTAGAGTATATACCAAAGCGGAGAGAAGAATTTCTAGGTGCACAACACCGGGCCATTGGGCTGTCTGCCTAACATATTGGTCACCACCGCCCATGATGCGAGCGACATCGATGAGCTCGGATGCCTCCGATCTTGCAATGATGCTGCTCGGGAATTCAATCGGCTATTGCAGTCCCTTTGCGAAGAACTGAGGAGTCAGATGAAGAATGCCACGATCGTGTACGTCGATGTCTTCGCGATCAAATACGATCTCATCACCAATTACACTATACATGGTACGGATTCCATCACCTCTAATCTAAGTCCCCTCAAGTTCTGTTAGGGCCGATTGTCAAGTCGAAACTCAAGAGTTAGCGAGAGTATCTTGCTCATTTGTTTTGTGCCCTAGGAGTGGTTACAAACTTACAACGATAGTCGACTTACTTAAGTTTGTGTGTTTTTTGCATTCCAATATGAGTAGGATTTGAGAACCCGTTAATGGCGTGCTACAACAACGGCACCGTGTGCGAGGAGTTGTTGCGCCACGTGAGTTGGGATGGCATCCAACACACCGAGGTAGCGAATTCCCTTGTGGCCTCTCGAATACTCTCCACTAATTACTCCACCCCTTTTGTTACTTTCAATTTATTTTGTAACGTTTAATTTCACTTGAAGATTTCTGGAGTTTTTGTTGATTTAGTTCCCTCCCGTTACATGAGGGAAATAATAACAATTTCATGTGCTCGTGGTCATTGCCAATCAAATCTAGAACATCTGCCAGTGATGGCAAGAATTTTTAGTGCAAGTTTAATTTAATGAAAATATTTAATGTTGTCACTGAACTTAAATTAACAAATAGACATTATTAAATATCTTTATACATTCTAGGGATTAAATTAAACATATACAAAAAATTCTAAAGATCATTTTAAATAAATTAAAATTTCAAGGACAATATTGCACATTTAGTTGAAGTGTAAGAATCACGTTAAACAAACTTAAAGTTCATGGATCATATTATATATTAAGTCAAAATTTAAAAATCATTTAAGTCATTATCCCAATAAAGTATTATCATTGTTTGACTTTAATTTGTTGGTTAACATTCACGGACGTTTCCAACTAAAAATTGCCAATAGTCACAAGGAAACCTTTTTTTTTTTTTCTTTGAACTCCTATGTCATGTACTCCGCGGTAAAAGACAAAGAGGCCCACTCCACCATTTCTTTTGTACTAAAACTGCCTTTGGGCCCGACCGCCTATGTCCAAGGCACGACCAAGGTGAGTGATTATAAAAGCAAATGCTGCCCTCTTAACAGTTGAGACCCCTTATTAATATATATCTGCTTTGATGTGGGCAATTCACAATTTAATTCAATTTTGAATGTCTGAGCAAAATAATTATTAACCTTGGTGTTATGTCAACCTCACAATCGAGATGGTTGTATGTCTTCATAGACATGAAAGCTAATATGACGCCTCAGTGAATTGGTGGGGGACAAAACTCCATTGTATTGTCGTATTTGTCATTCAAACTTCATACATATGAACGTTAATATTAACTTCATCATATTAAGTGGGCACAATTAATGATTATATATCGAGTTGCACATTCTTACTAGAGGTGTTAAATGAGTTGTGCAACCCATTTATGGTTAAATGGGTCATTAATGGGTTAAGCTTTATTTCATAAAGCACCCATAATAGGTTTTAATGAGTTAAGACTAAGATTGGGTTAGCTTTCTAACCCGTTTATGACCAATTTATCAACCCATTAAAAATGAACCCATTTATTTTCACTCAAAACTTAACTATCTCTCTCTTCTCTTTAACTTTACAATTTTTTTTATAAAAACTGAAATTATAATTATTTTTTTATTTTAATTATTTTTTCTTTCTTCTTCCTCCGGTTGCTGGCACGGCGATGGCCGGCGACCGGCTAGGCGAGTCTCGAGCTCGCTGGATTTGGCCTCCGTCTCGCTGACGTCCGCTGAGGCCCAAGCCTTGCCGATTAGGCGAGACTCGAACTCGCCGGCGTCCATATTCGGCGAGGGGCGAGCTAGCTCGCCTGTGGCCGGTCGCCGGCCGTAGTCATGGCCGGTGGCCGGCCAAAGAAGAGGAAGAAGAAAAAAAGAAAATTAAAAATAAAAAAATAATTAAAAATTTAATTTTTAAAAAATAAAAAATAATTATTTTAAATTTATAAAAATTATCCATTAAATTTGTATTGTATAAAATCATGTTATCAATACCATTTTTATATATATATATATATATATATATATATATATATATATATATATATATAAAAGTTTTTTTAGGTTTCATTAAATGGGTCAGGTATGGGTCGAAAAATTTGCACTACAATAAATGGGTTATAAACGGGTTAAATGTGTCGATTTGGGTCGGACCATTTATGACCTGACCCAAACCCAACCCGATCCATCTGTTTAACGGGTCTACTTGGTGGCCTCGAGTGGCGGGCATCACTAGCGACGAGGTTGAGAATAGCAACTCCAAACTCGTGTCCATAGACGACCGGCACAAGGAATCGCAAGGGCACGACATAAACGAAAGGGAAAAACACAGACTCAGATTCAGTTCAACAACTAATGAAGTGGACATGAATCGACCATGAATCTAGACACCGTCGGACAACCGATTATGCAAGAAATGGCGTGCGCTTTTGAATGCAAAACAGAGAGCGTCTAGAGTTCTCTGAAGATGGGGCCAGCGATGACGATGAACGGCTATGAGCGGATGGTGTTCGGGAGGAAGCTGACGACGTCGATCAGCCGTGGCTGTGAGATTTTAGATGGCGCTGGCTTCGCTCTCGTCACGGCTCGTCGCTCACAGCCCCGCTCCTGCGCGCCACAGACACACCCTCCTCCGTTACCCGCGCGTCGCTCTTGCTTCTCTCTTCCTTGCGTCACCGACGCTCTTCTTCTCACGGGGGTGAGCGCGTGCAAGGAAAAGGAGAAGATGGGCTGGGCTTCTTCTCCTTGCACCCAGTCTTGAAGGCAGACTTCCACGTGAAGGACAACGATGAGCTCATTGGGGTCGTGGAGATACCGATGGCCTAGATCATTATTGTCAATTTTTTTTTTTTTTTTAAATTATGATTCTGTATGTGAAGGGAAGTCCCTCGAAATCATCATGGAAATGGAAAATCGTCAAAGTACAATTACAGCCCGTCATTGAAGGGCATCAACAGCAACTCAAATGTTTTTGCTGGACATTTTATTTTGAGTTTCTCCAACCTGCAATAATCTTTGGCCACCAATGGGTGAAATGCGTTCGCTACCAAATATTATTCAAATTAATTCTGCCAAGTTATTCGCATAATTATCCCGAAATGGATAATACATTGGGAAATCAAATTTGTGACATTGACTTGCAAATCTAGTCTTGGATCACTTGACCAATCATGGTCGGTTTTTTGGGTGAAATTTTATAAAAATTAGTTTTACTTAAACCGATGTTATTCTCAACATATTTATTCATTTCTTTTGCTTTTTCCTCGACTCTTTGCCATGTTTAATCATTTCTTCACTTTGAGAACTTTCAATAAATTGAAAAGAATCCTCAAATAGGAAAAATAAAACACAAAGGAATCAATTTTTACTAAAGAAAACCATCTCTATCTCTTGCCTTGTACAGATCTTTGTTTAATCTTCCATTGTAATATTCTAGGACTTCAACCTGCCGAATGGGCAAAGATTGGAAATTGGGTCTATATGAATCCAAGTCATCAATTAAATCATTTTAAATGAGTCGATATTTCATCAACACATATCCGATTCAATTCGATTGGGTTATCCCATTTTTTTGGCCTATTTTTTCCATCGATCAATAAACTACTCTAGCTTTTTGGGAAGTAAAGAATCGACGCAACAAAAACATACAATATCTTGTACTTTGTTCACGATAGCATGATATCTTTAAATATTAGAGTAAATATATTCGAAACTGTCAACACTTGATTTTAGTCGAAAAATTAAGCACACATTTTTCTAAAAAAAATGATCATGAAAACAACGAATGGAAGTAAAAAAGAACAAACGAAAAAGAGTAAAAAAAGATAAAAATAAAAAACAAATAGAAAAGGCCAAGTTAGTCCAACTGGCACGGCCCACAAGCGCAACCCATTGACTTGATCCGCGGCCTAGACCCACCAGCCCCATTACTCCCACCTTTCAACCTTTTCCCCCAGCTTGGCCTAGCCTCCTCTGCCTTGATGCTGAGCTTGGAGTAGACAGAAATTCCAAGTCATGTTCATTGTCTTCGGCTAGCAATGTCTCTACCATAAGACCTTTAGGGGCGTCGGATGCAGATCATTGCTGCCGCTGCTCGTTTCCATGAACTCAAGCTCCAGCTGTTGTCATTCCAGTTGATTCCTTCTTATTCCGTCGGTTTGCTATCCAGGTGAAACTGCTTTTAAATGATGTTGCTAGTATCGAAATGACGCATCGATGATTACTGTTATGTGTGATGCATCAATGATTGTTGTTCTTTGTGGAAGGTTTTAGTTGACTCGATCCCTCTGATGCAATGAGCTACGCAAGTGGAATTATCGAAAGCAATCGCGACCGCATCTCCTTGGCTTCCGTTGTCTCAGTCCCGCTTCTGGCTTTTGGTGATGAGGAGTGTCTTGGCACGACGACGCAGCAAATGTCTGACGACGAAGCAGTCAAGTGAAAGGCAAGGGAAAAAAAAAAAAACAAAACAAAACAGAGATCAAGAGAGGCGAATCTAGAACAAATCGACACCAATAACAAGGCTTAATTGGAGAAGAGACGACCTGAGGATTTGGTGGCGAGGACGGCGTAAGCACAGCCTCACTATTATAGCATTGATTGTAACGGCCACCAACAGGACA
Source organism: Eucalyptus shirleyi (assembly GCA_017140165.1). Classification (NCBI taxonomy): domain Eukaryota; kingdom Viridiplantae; phylum Streptophyta; class Magnoliopsida; order Myrtales; family Myrtaceae; genus Eucalyptus; species Eucalyptus shirleyi. The sequence continues at coordinate 10,218,711 of CM029452.1, read as the reverse complement.
GAATAACGGATGGATTCCTTCAGTCCTTTCATCGAACACTTCCTGAGCAGCATCCGTACATTCATTCGACGCGAGGATGACTCTTGGGCTTGGACTAGAGCAAGAAGGTGAAGAGCTCAATCGGTGGAGAGAAGATTCGTACGCGATGGTTGGAGTCGACTGAGACGGGGCGTCCTTTTCCATGGGATTCGAATCTACCGCAAGCTTCCACCGATCACTGAAGCGAAAGAACGAACCGAAGGAGCGCCTCGCGGTCAGAACAGCACGCGATCAGAACCGCAACCAGACAACACCGGAACCGCAATCGAAGTCATGAACAGTGGAATCGATGTTGATTCACCTCCGGCGAACCTCGAATCAACGAAAATGAACTTTGGATTCCAGGATCGAGCTTCGTTTCTTCTGTGCCTGTGTTGTGAGCCTTCCTTCGTGCATCTGCCGTGATCAGAGATGGAAGGCCGACGGCGGCTTCCGGTGGAGCTGGCGGCCGGCGGTGAAGCTAGGGAGGACGGTAAAGGCGACGGACGCGAAGCAGAATCGAGAACTTCCTCATCAAATGACGGAAGTGCCCTGATTTAAAACAACGAAAATGTCCCTTTGGCTATTGCTGTCATAACCGAATTCAAGAGAGGAGGGAAAATCGGCTGTCGCGTGTGACAAAAGTTTTATGATTATTGTTATTCTTCTTTTTATTGTTTCATTGTTGGTACAATTCATGTGTCAATAATCCCGACCTATAAGAACCCCTTGCAACATGAGCGCTTCTGTGTGAAGGACCACGATGAGTTCAGCCTGAGCTGATCCTTTTGAAGACAGTAAGACTAGACCATACTCAAAGCATTGCTAAAACATGGAAATGTCTTTATGGTTTTCAGGATGATCAGGGTACTACCGGGTTGGGAAAATTTGCCTGCCTGTGGCTTCCATCGTTATCGATTTGTTGGGCCACTACAGTAGAGTAAGGATCATCCTTCTATCAATCGTGCGCAATTAGTGAAGGATTTTCCTACTTTTACTATCGGCTTAATGAATGTTTACAGTATAAGAAGTTTTCTATTTTTTTTGACACAAATTTTTGACCTCTAATAGTTCTTTCTTTTTGCTTGCCTTTACAAGATGCAACTGGAGAATATGTTATAGCTGCAAAGCAAGTAAGTTTTAGCTGCTAATACCATGCTGGTAGATTTGCAATTGGCTGTTATATGTGTATAACTTGGAAAGTGTTCTTACATTAGAAAGTCACTCTTCTTTTTTATGCAGAGTCTTTACTGTTTTTGAGTACAGATTGAATTCCACATTGATAATGTTGCTTCTTCTAATCTCTTCATGGTTGCAGAATCTTATCTGTGGAAAGAACTTGAAAGTAGACAAGAGTATTCACACGACGTATGTGAAAGCAAGCAATTAGATCGGCACAACACTTCATTTACATTGAAAACCAATATTTGCTCGGCCACCATACAAAAATGCAGGTATAAGATGCCCATTTCTATTCATTTTGACTGACTGAATTGAGCGAGCAATAACGCCTCCAGTAAAGAGTGTACAGATTTGGCTCCTCCTAGGGATCGTGTATCAGCTAATAATCGCTAGAACTCACTGTACAAGACATAAAGAGTGCATTCTGATTCAATATGTTATATTTCTGAGACCGACTCTCCAAACTTTTTAATAATAAGTAATTTCATGTAATAACGGGAGCATATTTGAGAAATCCGTAGCAGGAAATAGCCACACCTGCCAATGGCTCCAATGGCGCACCTGACAAAGAGAGTAGCAATAAGGGCGAGTATAAGTTTGTCCAGTTTTCTCTCTAATGCACTCCTCCTGGAAGGAACATTCGCAGCATTCATCATAACCTGCAAGCGCCAAAAAGAGATGGACCTAATAAAATCAATGTTCTCAAGAGAGGTGGAGAATGCCTGTCACAATTCAGGGCATATTTGTATTACAAAGATACCATTTTCACATCAGCAGAATTAAATCTGTTTCATCTAATCAGAGATCTCCACTAGTAAGGAAAGTAACAAAGGACCAAAACAGAGATTTCTGGAAGCATACCTTAGTCTCATGACCAGTAAAATTGACAGCACCAACAATATGTTCAGTGTTCCTAAGACTGCATCCCTGAGAACAAGTTATGCCACGGTGCCACAGTTTAGTGAATGAAGAGTCCAAATCAAAATAAATAACATTTAGAAGCAGAAGAATAGATTAAATCCACATTACTTGAATGATCAAACGTATTTCTAAAGCATATATTTACAAGAGATGCAGAGAACTTGAGTAAGAGGTTCATGCATAAAAAATCTTTACAACAACCCAATGAACAAAAAAATGAAGACCTACAAAATAAATAAAGGACAATAAACAAGCAGAAAAGCAACCATACCCACAACGGAATTTGATTTGGGGGAGAGGTAAAGTTTGCTTTTGATGTGTAAGATTGCCAGTGAACATGTACAACGAATTGTTTGGTTGTTCACAATGCACTTCGCCTGCAATTAGCCAAAGAATTTCATGTTTTTTTTTCTTTTTTCCTTCTGTTGGAAGGTAAATCTGTGAGCTCTGTAAGGCAGATACGGAGAACAAGATGATTATTTAGTGCACGCTAGGGAGCCATTGTTTATGCTTGTGGTACAAGTGCGTAAACAGAGCACATGTTAATTTTAGTTCACAGAAGTAGAGAAAACACTAGCTATTTAGACCTCACAAAAAGCCAACTGGAGGACAAATGCTTGTGGTTTAATCTACTACACAGCAAGCAAAAGAATGCTTCATCACAAATATTCCGAAACTGGTCATAAAATCTATAATTTGATCCATCAGCATTCCAGCATTGGCGCTCCAAGCAGGTCTGTGGGTAAAAGTTCCAGATCTTACGTCTCATAAGTAACACAAATACATGTCATTTTGGAAGGAAATTCTAGGCATGCCAACCCATCAACTAGAACACCAACATATTTGGTTCCTTGCGTCGGTTTAAAAAGCAAAGCTAACCGGAAGTAGTATCAATGCTGATTTGTTGGCTTCAAAAGGGATTTTGGGAAGAATAAAGATCGTATAAAATGGCTTTTCATCTAAGATTTATTGGCATAAGAAAATCGACTAGCAAATAACAGTGAGTGAGACATGTCCATGTACAGCACATCAAAGGAGGGGTTAGAGAGGTCATTCACATCTTCATGTTTCATTCAAAAATATACACCACCATCAGGAAGATCCTGAACAGCCATCAATGTTCCCAGAGCTCATCATATGGAAGTATAAATCAGAACAACATGAAGTTGTAAAAAGCAAACAAAGGAAAGGAAAGGAGAGATATGTCAAGGCTAGAAGCTATGTCCACCAGAAACTTTCCAGCAAAAAGAACAAAGCAATCTCATCTTCCCACTACTATATTACAAAGTTGAAGACAATGAACAAGCTAAGTCCAGTTAATCTTCGAGCACACGGACTTGCACAAGAAAGGGATGAGCTTATTGATTCAAACGAATATATGGAACCTACACCAAGTGGCATAGTTGATCTTTCCAAAAAAAAAACATATTGGAGGGTATTAGAAACCTGCGGCCCTTATTTAAGAGTTCAACCTTTTGGCTCTTGTATATCCAAACAGTGATTCTCTTGTAAAACAGCGACTAAGTTCCTTTCTATTTTCAGATTATCTACTGGTTGACTTGATTTGCGTCCGGGGTCTTTCTTTCATCCATACAAAGGGCTTTCCTCCTCTATTCTCCTCATGTGATGTTAATATTCATCAGATAAGAGATAAAGTATCTTTTACCAACATGATTAAAGGTAAAAATAGTATAATTCCACCCCATTCTAATAAAGCAGGAGGTATAGGAAACTTTTGAGAGAAGGTAAGTGAAATTTGACAGTGTGTGAGAGAGAGGAAGAGCAGAGCCAACTGTCGAATCCTTCCGTGAAAATAGTAAAGCCTTTTTTAATAGCATGAAGTTGTGCTAATAAGAGCTCTTAAAGTGTGGTATGCAAGAAGTTATACGGCAAAATGACAATTGCAACCAGTCCGCATTTGGCAATGTTCGGTGAACAACTGACTTAAGTTTTATATTTGTCTAGTAATCTCAGACTCCAAAGTATTTTTAACAAAATAACATGATCTTATCCTCGAAAGTTTAAAAGCCTAATAATAGCACAAAACAACAAACATTTTGCTTGAAAATTGGTCACGGAAACATATAAATGACCGTACAAATGATATCCAAGAGAGGGATCATTGGAAGGTTGGGGTTGGTCTCCCTTACTATTCGTATTATTCAATATAGTAATTATAGATATCCCACTGTACACCATGGACCGAGTATAGACCTACACTAATAATCATGAGTATATTTCGGCACTTCCCCTCCTAGTGCGTATAAATCAAATATGTCCTTTTTGTCACAAATAAAATTTAATGAAGTCATACGGAAATATTAATAGTAAAGAAAAAAGAATGGGCGTGGAATCCGTAGAAATACTGAGAATTCAACGGAGAAATCAAAAGAAAGCTTCACCTTGGAATTCCGACGCTTCCTCTGGGTATTATAATCCCATGTCCTCTCCAAAGCCATCCAGATTTTTATAGTTGTTTCGCCATACAAATTTGCAGTCTGAAAATTTGAAAAGGCAAAGCCAAACATGACAAAGATATATAACAGCAATGGAATGCAACCAGGTCATCGAGATTCAAGAATGATCGACCTTAAACCTCAGAGTAGCAGACACCATGAGCATTTGTACTAGCAAGAAAAAGCAAATCTGCGGGAAGGGAGTCATCCTGTTTAACCTGCAACGGGTGCAAGAAACAATTTCACCACAGTAAAAAGGAAATCAGAATATGAATCAGCCATTGCCAAAATTAATGACATTTATTGATACATGGGGAAACAGCCAAATGCAGCATTATCGAAGAGTACAGCCAACAGAATGCAGCATTATTGCACTTCTAGGAGAAACTACACTCCTACAATAAAGGGTTCTCATAGCAGGTTCCTCTCGGTTTCAAAGCTACACTCCCACAATACGGGGATGTCCACAACGACAACAAGAAAAGCCTTATCCCTCTAGGTGAAGCCAGCTACTTGCACCGTGTCTTCTTTCTTATATAACCTCTATGTGGTCCAAATCTTTGTCATCTCTTTCCACGTCTTTTAGGTCTTCCCATCCCACTTCCAACCCCAGTCTTCGTACCCAGATTACCTCTCCTCATTGAAGGACCAAAAACCTTTGTTCAATGTGACCAAATCATCTCAGACGAACTTCTCTCACCTTATCCTTAATTGGAGCCACATGATGCTCAGTCACCGTTCCCAGAATTAGAAGAGCAAGTGGCTTCTTCCAAGCACCAAAATCTCTCAAAGGCAGAAGACAAGCATAGTAAAGTCTTAAACGCAGAAGACAAGCTTGGATGTCGGAGAGAGATATATATTTAGAATTTGTGGAATAAACAGTGAAGGCAGTATGGCTATAGAAGCTCAATTAGCAATAATCACCCCATATAAAATCGGAGAGCTAACACAAAATGGTAAAAACTGTGTTGCATGATATTGCCAATTCCAACATAAAGATAACACTCCAAAGGTGACACCCTTCCACACACAAATGATTCACTTCAATAAAATACAGGTTCTTTCACCGGAAGAAACACAAACACAGTCACATGACAAATCACACGAAAAAAAAAAGGGTTCAGTCCGAAAGCATAACCACTAACTTTCACAATATCTCCAACTTGTAGCTTTTCCCAGAGAATGGGCTTCCACCGTTGATCTCGTAACACGTCCACCATTAATCAAGTCATTTTAAATGGGTCAATATATCATCAACACCTACCCGATTCTATTCAACTCGACTGTTCCATTTTTTTGGTCAATTTCTCCCATCGATCTGAAATAACTCTCGCCTTTTGGTAGGTAAAGACTTGACGCAACAAAACATACGTCTTGTACTTTGTTCTCAGTGGCATGAAATTCTTCTTCAAACATTAGAGTAAATAAATTCGAAACTGTCGACACCTTAATTACATTTTTCTAAAAAATAAAAAATAAAAACAATGAATGGTAGTAAAAAGAACAAAAAAATGAATAATAAACAAATTAAAAAAAAAAGGCCAAAGTTGGTCCAACTGGAGCGGCCCACAAGAGCAAACCGATTGATCTAATCCGTGGCCCAGACCCATCAGCCCAATTACCGCAACAGTCGATCTGACCGAAGAAAGGAGCGCTCGCTCTGCCTCAACACTGAGCTCGGAGTAGACAGAAATTCCGAGTCACGTTCGTTGTCTTCGGCTAGCAATGTCTCTGCCAGAAGACCTTCAGCCGCACCAGATGCAGATCATTGCCATCGCTGCTCGTTTCCATGAATTCAAGCTCCAGGTGGTGATGTCCTGCCGTTGCTTCCTTCTTATTCGGCCGTTTTGCTATCCAGGCGGAACTGCTTCTAGATTATCTTGCTTGTATCGGAACAGCACATCGGTGATTTTCGATACGTGTGATGCATCGATGATTATTGTTCTTCGTGGAAGGTTTTAGTCCACTCGATCCCTCTGATGCAGTGAGCTACGCAAGCGGAATTACCGAAAGCAATCGCGGCCACATCTCCTTGGCTTCTGCCGTCCCAGTCCCGCTTCTGGCTTTTGGTGATGACGAGTGTCTCGGCGCGACGACGCAGCAAATGTCTGACGATGAAGCAGTCAAGCGAAAGGCGAGCCAAAAAAAAAAAAAAAGGAACAGAACAGAGATCAAGAGAGGCCAGTCTAGAACAAATCGACATCAACAACAGAGCTTAATTGGAGAAGAGACGACCGGATGATTTGGTGGCGATGACGGCGTGAGCTCGAGATGACGACTCAGCGACTTTCAAGACAGCGAGCACAGCCTCACTATTATAGTATTGATTCTAATGGCCAGCAACGGGACAAAATAACGGATAGAGTCTTTCGGTCATTTCGTCGAACACTTCCTGAGCAGTATCCGTACATTCATTCGACGCGAGGACGACTCTTGGGCTTGACTTAGACCAAGAAGTGGAAGAGCTCAATCGGTGGAGAGAAGATTCGAAAGTGATGGTTGGGAGTCAACTGAGCCGGGGCGTCCTTTTCCATGTGATTCGAACTTACCGCAAGCTTCCACCGATCACTGAAGCGAAAGAACAAACCGAAGGATCGCCTCGCGGTCAGGACAGCATACGATCGGAACTGCAACCAGACGACACTGGAACTCGCAATCGAAGTCATGAACACTGGAACCGACGTTGATTCACCTCTGGCGAACCTCGAATCAACGACAATGAAGTTCGGATTCCAGGATTGAGCTTTGTTTCTTCTGCGCGTGCGTAGTGTGCCTTCTTCGTGCGTCTGCCTGTCGTGGTCGGAGATGGAAGGCCGGCGGTGGCTTCCGGTGGAGCCGGCGGGCGGCGGTCAAGCTAGGAAGGACGGGAGAGGCTACGGACGCGAAGTAGAATCGAGAACTTCCTCGTCAAATGACGAGAGTGCCCTGCATTAAAACGACGAAAATGTCCTTTTAGTTATTGCTATTTTAACCGAATTCAGGAGAAGAGGGAAAATCGACGCTGGGCCTAGGGAATATACCCATCCCAAAATTAGGCTATTTTTATTATTTATTGATGGATTTAAATCAAATTAATTTAATTGAAATAATTATAAAAATTATAATTTATTATATATAATATATATTTAATGTACAATATTTCCTAACATTTATCATGAATTTTAGCCCTGAGCTTGGTTAGACCAAGTCAGGCCAGGTCATTTCCCTGTAAAGCGTCCAGGATGTTTCACCTGGCGGCTTCATCGCGGGGATCACTGGTGGGTCCCTAACCCTTTCGGGTTTGGCCGGGTTACCCAATGGGGACATTATCCCATACTACCCTCCCTCACTAGCCTATAAATGGCTTGTGGGGGAGAGTCCTCCCGGGATATCCAATTCAGGAGGAAGCCTTTTAAGGACTTGCTTAGGTCCAGGCCTGTGACAATTAGTCTACTTTGCAGGCAGGACTTTTCCTACAAAGAGTTTTTTGGTGGGAGTTTGCTTTCTCCCTTCAGGGCTCACTTCCTTCCTCCTCAGGTTTCATTCCCCTTTCGGGGTTACCATCTTGGAGGTCGGCAGCCTGCCTGATGGCTGGAGCCTTTTAGAGACCTGCTCAGGTCTTAACGAAAATGTCCTTTTAGTTATTGCTATTTTAACCGAATTCAGGAGAAGAGGGAAAATCGACGCTGGGCCTAGGGAATATGACAAATTCTATCGAACTAGCTATGGCGCATGGCAAAATTACTCTTATGGTTATTCGTACATTGTTGGTAAAATTCATGATAAATGTTAGGAAATATTGTACATTAAATATATATTATATATAATAAATTATAATTTTTATAATTATTTCAATTAAATTAATTTGATTTAAATCCATCAATAAATAATAAAAATAGCCTAATTTTGGGATGGGTATATGATATATATATATATATATATATATATATATATATTATAGATTTACATTTTGACCCTTAATTTATTAAAAATGTTTAAAATTGAGCTGTGCATGTCAAAATGGCATGTGAAGATGCTAGACTCGCGTGGCATTAATGTGTTTAGAGTGCTAATCATGTGTTGGGTGTTTGACATTTGTCGGTCACACGTTGATGTCCAACACGTCCATCATGTGTTCAACAGTGACATGGAGGTCTTGAAGAGTGTCCATGCTACCTAGGTGGTCAATGACTAGGCAGGCAAAGTAGTGGTAGAGCCATTCATCGCCGCCAAAGTGGAAGTTGGCAGAGATGACAACATCAGAGGCCAGCGAGTCCGAGGCATGTTGCTTGGGGTTTCTCTGTTTGCTATTTTCGAGAACAGTTGTATTTGGTTTGGTTTGGACCGAAGACCCAGCACGGGAGAGATACTTTCTGGTTGAAAGTAGCCGAAAAGATAAAAAAAAAGAAGAAGTGGGTCTTGCACTGACCTTACCAGGCAGTCTTCCACTACGCAATGATGTACCTCTCGTGAATGGACAAATGAATATAAAGTGCATTAGTATGTTTGCATTTGTATGTCAATTGGATCATTAACTCTATATTGGTGCAAGTCTATTTCATGGATTGTCCGGATCTCACGTTTTTTCAATGGTTGAGCCTGACCACACAAACCCAACCGCCCCCACCCCCCCGGGGCGGCTTTTCTCTTTTCTCTCTCTCTCTCGCGAAGCAATTTAAGGTCATATCAGGACCACTCTCCCAGATTCATTCTCTGCAAAAGTAACGTAACAACTCACAAAACCGATGCTTATCATCGCAAACTCCAAATCCTTATGTGTCTCTCCCTGCCTAATTCATCCACCATTGTTGATCTGATGCCTCTCTCTCTCTCTCTCTCTCTCTCTCATGCAGAGAAGGAAGACAGTTGTGGTGCTGGACCAAAAAGAAGAAGAAAGTTATTATAATCAATCGCACCTAAAACAGACCAAAGTTGAAATCAGAAAATAAATACAATAAAGTTGCTTGGAACAGTATTAAAATATTGCTAATGCAAAAATGCAATTAGAAGGGAATGGAAAATTGACCAAATTTCGTATTTTCAAAAGTCATAATCTTCATTTAATACTAAATGAAGTTACATGCTGCTTTTGAGAAGTTACACACGTCTAAATTAGAGGGGAAAGTTTGAAAATAATCAATCGATAGAGAGCAAAACGTTAAATCTGTAAGGATGGGGATCTTTTGTCAAACAAGGATTTGTAATGATAAATAAGAATAAATGAATAATTTGGCATAATTATGCCAAAATGAATCATCATGGGCATCCGAATTTCTCAAAGCAAATTATCCTTGCTAGCAAGTGTAGTTAGGCAACGTGTATGACTAATTTTCATTAACTAATCATATTTAAAATTATCTCTATTAAAAAATAAATTCAAAAGGATAATGTCACCTTAAAAAATCATTCAATAAAATGGGGGATCTCTATTGTCTACTTTTTCTTGATGCAAATAAATTGTTTTGGGAAACAACCACCAAATAACGGTTTCATTGACGGGCCTATGCGATGGTCGATATGACTCTCCCGAGAGCTCTATAGCGATCTTGACACCTTTAAAAATTGACATTCATAACCCCACATCACAGTAATTAAGCTAATGTTTACATTTAGCATCGTAATAACATGGATATGTAATTATCTGGTCATTAGAATTGATTGCTTTTTGTGATGACATTTGATCCTCATGTTTCAGTTTGGAGGAAGCAAAAAAGAGAATTTATGCATGTAGCACAACCACCTATCAAGGGTTTCAGGCTGTGATGACTGAAGCATATAAGAGCAATCCAGACGGAATTTCATCATCGTTAGGCACTAATATAATGAGCTATAAACAGAACTCCCTGGAGATGTCTTTATATTACCTGATTCCTACATTGATCCCCAAAACAAGGAGTACGGAGGTATGACTTGGCTCCACAGAAGAGCATCTACTATACATCTCCGTCAAATTTTTTCAGTCATTTAATCCATTCATCCTCTAATTCCACAAGCTCAGCTTTCCAATATGTCTATGATTTGTGATCCTGCACCGCTGCTTGTTTTGTTGAACTTACTAATTCATTAGGTGACAAGTATGAAAATGGAGTACTTAGTCACAGAACACACCCAGTTCAGTATGGGAGGCCTGGAGGTAGAATGTGTGACCACAAAAGAAACTACGGCCAACCTAGATATGACCGGCAAGGTGGTCAAGTGGCAAATACACAAGAGAGCCCTCGATATGGTTATCAACGACCTATGCAGCAAGATGCTCTGCAAAATTATACTCCTCAGCAAAGTCATGCTACCCTTGGGCAAGGTGAAAGAAGAAATCCCGTGCTAATGAGCAATATGGATTATGCCCTCAGTAGAAGGGATCCATATCAAGAATAGAGGAGAGATCCGGTGCATTCATACTAGGGAAACTACCACCAGCAAGTTCATAACAACAATTCCTATCAGCAACAGAGAGACTTGCTACAAGGAGATAGATGGAGCTCTGCACCTCCAGTGCAGAATGGTTTATAGGAGACACCATTGGAACGTTGCACCTACTTTAGCGGAACATATGGCCAGGGTCCTGATGGATTTCAAGGGCAGAGTACCGGTAGTGCTGGCAACTAATCTTCCCTCCCCCATAGAAATTCGCAAAAGCAGCCCTCTTAAGCTGTTGCAGTAAGCCTTGAGGCCGCCTTGCTTGACGGTTGCTTTTGTGAATTCTATGAGGGAGGGAGGAAAACAAAAATGATATCTTTGAAAAATCATTCCAAATGGCAGTGGGCAGTGAACACTCCGAGGAAGGAAAGGACATCATGAATGAGTAGGCCACAATTTGTGCTGTGTAGATGTACAGTATGTTGGCACAAACACATGCACTTAAAGGATCAATTAAATCTAAGCAATAGCTCTTCAAACAAGCCTTGAATGGTGAGTGTCTAAGGAGAAGGAGAAAATTTTGGTATTTCAGGTGTCGTCCATGCAATATTTTGAGGGGCCCCAATGACCAGCTTCGTTGAGAGATTTCCTCGAATCTGGCTAATTTATTAGATCACCTTTAGACAAAGTTGGTATTCTTCAAAATGTTCAATATGACAAAAAAATAGATGCGCCGAGCATTGAAATCACAAGAATCATGGAAATAAACTTCAACTAACATCAGACTTCTCTAAGTCAATAACCAGGCCAAGACTCTCATTGCAATATCAAGCTTCAATCTCATCAATTTAATCATGCAATTGCCATCCAATTATGTGAAATTGACAAGGAACTTGAACACAAGGTATCAAAAAGGCAACCAAACTAAGACAAAATCCATCTAATCCATGCTTATGCCACAAATTCCAGCAAATGATCAGAATTGTAATAGAGCATACAAGACCACAAATTGTGATCCTCTGATGACTAATTGACATGAACTGAAGCCACATCTTCCTACAGGCATATATGAGTCTACTTGATCAAAATGGCATCAATCCAAGACTAAATTAATACCGAATTCAAACAAAGCAATCACTATCAGCATGCAATGCTTTGATTCTAGCATGTTCAAGTTCATGACTATAATTCTCGCAAAATTGGCATGAGATTCACCATATTACTTTCCTAGCATGAACATAAATGATCCCATTACCAAACTAGCCTCAAGCTAGAATCAAAAGCACACCCAATCAAGGATATCAAGATAGAGTCAGCATCCACAGATCAATTTCCAGTAGAATTTCATTCATTCATATGCCATAATTTTTTTCCCAAGTGAACATGAAATTCACCATAACACAACCTTCTACCACTGCACATGCTTACTTGAGTGGAATAGCATAAAATCAAGGACCAATTGACATCAGTTCAGGGCTGCAACAGTTGCGAATCAGCATGCATTGACAAGGTTACAGCAGATTCAAAACAAGTTTGAAATTGAATACCTATGGTTTTGTTATGAAGCAACGGAACTCAAATACACTTATATGACCAGAACAGATCAACAATCTAGTAATGAAAGGCATTCTCAGTCAAGAACTGAATCAAAATACACACTGACTTAGTTCAGGAATTTCATCAAATGGGTGGTATGCATTTCGGCCAATGAGCACCAATTCAAATCATCAAGACAACCTAAATCACAGTCGATTTGCATACAGACAGTAGCTATAGCAACGGAAAACGGAGCATATGTGGTTTAATTGAATGAAGAACGATTAGCTATAGTGATTGACATCGGACATGACTAACGAGATAACAGAAGAAACATCAAGGAATGGAATCATCGAAGTAGGCAGCCATGACTGAAGTTCGAGCACTTGAGCATTACAGACCTTCTCCGCGGCGGCAAAACTGGTGGCGGGAATCGGGAAGCAGTGACGACCAGCAACGAAGCGAGCGGAAAAGGATTCAGTTGAAATCACTGAGAGAGTTGACTCATGGATGCTAAAAAATCACCCGAGTACCTTCGATCACCGCTCTTTGTTCTTTGCCCCTTCTCAGCGTGCATGTCGGGCGGTGGCTGTTGGTGGATGGAGGGCGACGGAGAGGGAGAATGAGAAAGGAATGAAGATCAACGGAGGAGCCGCCACTCCACCTCCTCCAGATACTGAGCATAAAAGGGAATCGACAAATCGTTAGTAGAAGAGAGTAAGGAAGAGGGCCACGTGATGTAGAGTGGATGTGGGTCCCACCGAGAATTTGGCATTAGGTAAGACCAATCGATTTTTTGATTCAAAGGGACGGGACAGCCAAACCAAAAAGCAATGAAATATTGAAGGAGTACCTGATCCCGTGGAAACTTGCGCCTTAGTCGTTCTAAATAGTGTTTTTCCCAGTCAACAAGGACTTGGTTCGGCTCTGCTCCATAGCTTTCTATACTCCAGACTTGCAAGGATGGGAAGTGCTCTAAGTCCTCCGAGCACGGGAATTTCAAAGAATATTTCTCAGGTAAAAAGCTCCTGAATTTGGGCAACTTGAAAAGTTTAAGAAGAGTTAACTTGGAGAAAGTGATTGTCGTACAGATCCCTTCTTCCCCTTTTTCATGGTCAGCAATTAGTTCCATATTTTCACATGACTCCACCACCAACTCTTCGATTTGCCCGAGAAATTTCGCCGTGAAGGTAGGGAAAAGTGTTTCCAGACGAGAGCACCCCACAACCTCTATTTCTCTCAAGTTTGGGAACGGAATGTTTGGGAGACCGTTGGACTGCCAAATGTGCCTCAAGTTTTCAAGATCATGCAAATACAACCACCTCAATTCACCACTTTTTGTATCCATCCCGTCACCTTCATATATTATCTCAATCGAACGGCATGAAATCACTTTTAGGTCCTCAAGACAGAGCTGTAGCCTCTTCCAAATATGGGACGGGGCAACACATTGGAGGTTGTTGCAGTCCCTCAATCCAAGAGATTTCAATATCGAAAAAGAATTGGCAGGAATTTGATTGTCCCATAACTCTTTGCACTGAAGGCCTCCAAAAAATATACTTCTTATATTGGGAAATGTGACCTGCACAAAGATAATGTAAGAAAGGAGGATAAAGAGGACCACATTATTACATTGTTCATCCTAAAACATGATAATTCGAGAATACGGATGATCAAAGTAAGGGATAGAGCAAACCATCTCATTAAAAAACAGTTGTGACCATTCATTATTTTCTTTGGTTGTTTCGCTTAATTGCCTCTCGGCACTCGTAGGACTTCGAATGAACGCTCCAAGATTAGGGCAGTTCCAAATATCTAGATCTCTTAAGGAAGGGAAACTCATCACATTTGCCTTTGATTGACCACCACCTTTCTCAAGAACCACTTCTTTCATCTGCTCGCATTCATTAATCCTTATCCTCTCGAGTTTCTTTAGTGTTGTGGCTGTGAAATTGGGGAAGAGATACCTCAGGTCCCAGCAATTGACAACGTCAACTTCTTTTAGACTAGGAAAACCCAAAATCATTTGGGAGTTGCTCTTCACCAGGCATCTCAGCTTGTTTGCTCTATTAATCTTCACTCTTTTCAATTTGGGGAGCGATACAGTTGTTTGCTCAGTATTTGCATCAAGGGACCCACAATCAAATAACGATTCTAGGGAGTAACAGTGGTTGATAATAACTTCTTCCAGGTTTTGCAATCTCCCTATGATTGTGGAAGGGAAGATGTTAAGTAGCTCATCGCAATTATCAATATTGAGGGTGGCTAATTCGCAATAGTAACTTCTAGGAAGTTCACCATGCCATATCCTTTTGGAGGATCCTTCCATTTCAAGAACCCCGAGAAGGTCTAACGTGTCCAAGCTTGGTAAATTCACCTGCTCATGAGATTTATGTGTTAGATAGTAGCTATGAAAAATTTGACAATTTAGCCTAATCCTAACCAGTCTAATTGATGAAAAATGGAAGAATGAATTTTTACCAGTGTCCTTACTCTGACAAGTGTATGTATAAATTATGAACACACTTTAACTAATAAACCAAACAAAAATCTTCAAAGAGATTGTATTAATCACCCCACCAAGTGCTTGCCTATGGCTGTTATAGGTATAATCTCAAAGAGAAGGGATTTGTACCTTTTGATCAAAGAAGGAATCAGAGTTAGCATCTTGTGAATCTAAATTAATGGTTATTGACTTTTTCTTTCCATGAGGATATGAGAAGAATTTCTCTGTAGGACAAAACCTTATACATAGTCGCTCCAATAATGGGAACTCTATAATATCGTCTATCCCATCATCTCTTCCTTCTTCATCCATAATCACTGCCATCATATTTGGACAATGATGCACTTCAATGTGTCTAATTTCTCTGAGACATTTAGCCACAGACACCGGAAAGAGAAATGATAGCCCCGTATTGTAGACACGGAGCTTCTCTAGGTTTCGAAGTATTGATATTTCTAGTAATTGTACATCTTGTTTCCACATGCACTGCAGTTTGGGCAACGCTAATAATCTCAAGTTCGTTAGCCGAGAGAGAATCTCGGCATCTCCAGTGACTTTTAGCTCCTCCAAGTCAAAAACTACTTCTGTTGATGGAGAGTGCACAATTTCCATCGACTCCAAATTCGGCAGCTTCAGTATCCAATCTTTCAGAATACTTGACGTGGATTTAGACTCCACTATGTATAGCGATTTTAGATTGTTGTATTTTAATGAGGGTTCACTGAAGAGTATCTTTTCTAGGCCAAGGAGTCCAACAATCATTAGGGATTCCAAGCAAGGCAATGAAACCTAGCAAAGCACCACAGTGAAACTCATTGAAGGTGAGTTTGTTAGAAATAAAGCTATTTTAAGGAGAAAATAACTGATACTCTCGGGATAAAAACAAAAAAATAAAATAAATAAATTGTCTTCCGTGAAAAGCGAAATCACTGTCATGAGGATATCCTCATCGCTATCATGCTGCTAACGCAGCACAATTGCACAACTGCACAACTCTCTCTCTCTCTCATCATAATTTTTCTCTTTTATTTTGAAATCATTGACTGATCTTCAAAACAACCGCCATAATTTTGTTTTCTTTTGTTTTTCTATTTTGACCTTCAAAATTGAAAACAAATACATACTGGAGTTTTTATATTAATTTTTTTGTTGACTTATTGGTTTCCATTATGAACAAGTAAATATTACTTATTTGGACTTTTTCCTATTGAGGATCCATGACAATGTTTGTCTTTGCTTTGTAAAGTTTTGCGCTTCATTAATAAACTTCATAAAACACTTCCACGATTTGCATTTTCAGCATAACCAACAAGAAAACAATTCATTTCTAGCAAAACAATTTACTAAGAAAATATATTTCAGCAGCAATGAATATTCAACGAAACAAACGAATCCTAACTACATGAATGGGCTTGACTTCTCTTAAGAATGTCAAAAACTCAATTGATCAACGGGCGAAATGTGTAGATCTTTCGTCGTGCCTGAAAGAATGGAGAAGGAAATATCCCTCAAGTAGCTGACAAAAGAAATGTCAGAAGTAAAACGACGGTAGCACGGTGACGCTGGGAAATCAATTGCAACTCGCATGTAGGTGAAACATGAATTATGTGATGTTACGTGGTTCAACGTTCACCTTCCATTTATTTGATCTCTCAGTTTCTTCATTTTGAAATTGTTTTTTTTTTTTTTTTTGGGTATTGGAGGAACCAGCTTGCAGCCGACAGCTGCGTCATAAACCCCCAAGTGACACTTAAGCAGGAGGACCCACCACCCCTGAGTCACACTTAATACACCTAGCGCCTCCCCTGAGTTTTGAACCCTTCACCTCTTCGTTGAGGATCAGCAGAGTCTTAGCCAGTAGAGCCACCGCGGCCGGTGGTTCATTTTGAAATTGTTGAATTTCATTCATTCACTTAAGATTCATTCTCATTCACTACAATGTTTTTTGTTCTCATTAAAAATGTTAAATGAGTAACAAATTAGTCATAGTAAAAACCCAAGTTAGAGCCCAGGTAATCAGTGCAATTGTCTAACATTGAAAATAAAATGAAAGAAAAAAAAACAGTCGTAGAAAAAGGCTTCCCTCTGGCTAAAGTTGAAGGTGAATAAAAATGTATGGTCTGTGTTTTATTTAAATGGATTGCTTATTTGTGAATCAAAATGTGCATCAAATTTAACGCAACATGCATTAATGTTCGGTGAACACCAATATCACCTTATCATCCCCCTGTGCTAGTATGATCTAGGTATCGTTTGTGAGATTAAGAATTAAGGAAATTTATATCCTTTCAATAACATAGACTGACATAGGGAGAAAACAAAGAAAGTTACCTGAATTGGAGCACTCTCAGCGCCAGTACAAAAGCTCGTCATTTTTGGTAACGCACGCAAATTCAACGACGTAAATTAGGTAACTCAACTGTGTCATCAGCAAGAACTTCTATTTCTCCTGCACCATTTGTGATAATGGCTCGCATTGAGTTACATTGATAGACTTCAAGCACTTCCAAATGTACAAGTCTCCGCATCTCTGAGAGGAACCACGGGTTTTCCAATCGGTGGCACTGGTCAATAGTCACGGCTTTCAATATGCTGAAGCACTTTGGTGCGACAAGGCTATTACATATCTTCTCTAGATTAATTAGATTTTTGAGGTACAAAGACTCTAAAATTGTAAAAGTGGTGAGAGGGAGACCATCAGATGAATTGGCAAGGCACTCAATTGCGGTGTTGTTGTCAATTTCAAGACACTTCAGTTCTCTAAATCCTTCTGTGCACAACTCGAGAGTATTCTTCTTGAACTTTTTTAACCCGTCCAAATATAAGTATTGAGTTTTTTGCAGAATTTTTTGAACCCATTCCTTTGAAAGAAAAATATCCCATTCTTCCAATTTGAGCATCATGGTTCTCAAACCTTCCACTTTGAGCTCCATGGTTCTCCAACCTACAATCCTTCTTGCATTTCCTATGTTGATCCAAAATTTGATCAAATTCCCAAATGGAAAGTCATTGTCCTCAAAAAGTACAGAGGGATCAGGGATCGATATTTCCAGAGAAGCTATCTTTGTCAAGCTCTTTAATTCAACAAGCCTGGCGTTACATGATTCCGACGGTATTCCATCCTTGCCCATCCATTGATCAAAGCTTCCCCGTAAATATAACTCTTCCAAGTTGATTAAGCGCTCCAGCACACCAGGCTTGATTGTCCGAAGCTTCTTGCAATAGCTTAGATTCAACGATCTCAGATTTGTCAGGTTTCCGATTTCTTCAGGCAGCCTAGAAAGTGCAGACCTTGCGAGGCTGAGAATCTGCAAAGCTTTGAGCTTGCCAAGAATTGCCACATCCTCCACATTGCAATGGCCTAAGTATAAAGAGTGGAGGTTCTTGAGGATTTTAATCGAGCGAGGAAAACTAGCGATATGCATGGAGCAAAAATATAGGACATGGAGCTCCTTCATGTATGTGAAATCTGGTAGGCCCGAGCAATCTCCCACTTCACGTTCGTGTACTTGTTTCCAACGCCAACCTTTCGGTTGAGACAACATGAGTATCTTCAAGTCAGGAAGAAACCGACACTTCATTAGTTCATCAAGTCTCTTTTTGTCAACATCAGCTAGGCATATAGCCCAACATTTCTCAAGCTTTTCCTTTAACCATGAGCCATAATTGCTGTTCATTATCAAAGAATCTTGACCCCTAAATGGAGTTGAGACAACCACCTCGCTGTAAAGATCATGTATGGTCACATTGTTCTTGTCATCACCACCATCCAGCAACAAACAAGCGGAACGTAGTTCATCGAGTATAGTATTCAATCTATCCCTCGATTTTTGCATTGTCCTTCTGAATTCCCCAAACAAGCCCAAGCCCGTGCCTAGAACCAGCAGAGTTTCGACTTGAATGGTTCCACCAATAAGACCACAGAGCAAGAATAAAATCTTGGCATCCTCGCTCTTCAAATGGTTGTAACTCAACTTCACTATCGTTTCTTTTTTTTCTTTATTTGACTCATCTATTTCTATCTGTGCGGTTCTCCATGCGTACTTACCCTTATCTTTCAAAAAGTTTGCAACAGAGATAATCAAAAGAGGCAAACCTGCAAGCTTCTTGACCACTTGATCCGCTATTGTTTTCAATTCCTCATCGTCTTTGAGCCTGTCGCCGACCTTCTTTTCAAATAGCCTAAATGCTTCGTCGTCCTTTAAACCTCCAAGACGAAATATAGAATCGTGACACTCCATTTGCTCCAGAACATTTTTAAATCTCAATGTTAGCAGCAACTTGCATCCCTTGCTCTCATCTTTCGAAGGAATTCCGACCGCCCCCAGATCAAGATCTTTCCACAGATCGTCCAATGTTATGAGAACCTTCTCACTCGGATCATTCTGCAATCTCTTGAACAGAAGATCTTTTCTTCCCTCTTCACTCGGCTCATCCTTCAGATCTTTTAGACTCAAGGCGTAAGCGATATCGTCTTGGATTTTCTTAAAGTCTGGGTTCTGCGACACATTCGATTTGATGATCATGTGGAACAATTTCTTCTCATTCTTGAGTTTCTTCTCGACTTGCTCCAAAAGCTTAGTCTTCCCCACACCACCCTCCCCGTAGATCCCAATCACTTTGTGCTTCTCGTCATCCAGAGCATTCATTATGTCCTCTAAGATGGAAGCTCGAGAATCGAAGATAGTGTCACCTCGATCACTGGCCGAGGAAATCACGTTGGAAGCGCCATCAGCGAACCCTGGAGGAGGAGGAGGATGGTCATAATAGACCTTCCCGGATGGAGTCTGACTAAGGAGTCCCTGGATGCGTTCAGCTTTCCTCCTTGCCTCCCTGCCGAGATGATATCGCACCTTCAGGTTGGGAAGCCACCCGTTGAAGCAAGTAGCTCTTCCGTTGTCATTGAGAACACAGCGCGCCTCCTCGGCATACTTCGCCACATCTTTCATCCATTCAATGTCATAGGCTTTGATAGGATTCTCGTTTCTTTGAGGATCATCGATGGACTCCTGCACCCTGTCCCTCGCTTGACCCAACTGCGCAACTTTGTCCTCAAGTTCGCGAACGTAGCTGTCGTAGGATATCACATAGCTGCAATGACGACCGACCGGAGCCACCAGGCACCCTGCCACTGTGGAAGCCGCACACAAAACGACATCCGCCATTTTCCCCCTTTTTGAATTCTTTCTGGTTGTAATTAACCGCTTTATACTAAGATGTTCCTCTCCCGCGATGGAGAATCCTCTCTACCAGCTGGGTAGTGATCTTCCACCTTCATCACAGAAGGTAATCGATAACCCCTAAACCTCCTCTCCGATTACACCTTTCGGAATGGGGAAAACCCTAGATTACAGCAATGCCTCCTCTCCTGCGATGGTCTGGAATCTTCTCCATCGTCTGCAGGTAAAACCCTAATCCCCCACCATCTTTGAATCTTCCATGGTCTTCTTTCAACCACACGAAACCTCTCAATCCATCACCAAATCCCCAACTCGGAGACTATCCCACCACACACGGTCCGAGCTCCCTTCAACCAAATCGAACAAAAACCACTGTCGTTAAACCCCAAACTACCAAGTAAGGCTGTGATTCCACCCCTATCTCGCCCCGGAGCAAGGATGAACAATCGGTATGAGGAAGAGAGACGGGTGAATGCTCTTTGCAAAAGTTTAGGCAAGCTGTGGTCGGAAGCAGATGTGGTTGATGTAACAGGTGAGATTTCAGAAGAAAATTTGATAGCATGTCGCAAAACCCTGTTTGGGAAACTCTTCTCAAAGCCGAATGTCCATTTTCCAGCATTTATTGGGGTTATGAAAAAAGCTTGGAAAGTAGATGATGTTACCTGCTCAACGATAGAACCTGGGTATTTCTCGTTTTCCTTTCCATCTGAGGCAGACAAACAGCGAATACTCAACTCTGGACCTTGGTCCTTCTCAGGCAATCTATTAGTTCTGCAGGATTGTGAACCGGATACCCCTGAAATATGCTATAACTTCACTCACTGTGCCTTCTGGGTGAATTTTTTGGGCCTCCCCTTGGGGCGAACTTCAAGCTGCGGGTCCGAAACATTGCTTCAAAAATAGGCGAAGTGATAGATGTTAAACTCGAAGCAAAGGGAAACAATAGCTACAAAACGGGGAAGGCGAGAGTTAGGCTGAATCGGAAGAGCCCCTTAAGACCGGAGTTTTAGTGAATGCGGATAAAAAAAAGGCTATGGGTGGAATTCAAATATGAAAGACTTCCACACTATTGCTATTCATGCGGGAAAATAGGCCACTATGCAAAGCGGTGCACGAAATACCATATGAGAAATCAGGGTTGGCTGAAGACTTACCAGGCAGATTCGGGCACTGGTTGAGAGCTGAGGCGAAGGCACTAAGTCCGTATGGAAAGATCTTTTACGGCATGCTAGCAATCCCACCAGGAGATGACGAGCAAGTACCTGAGACTCCTTTAGGAGAACAGCAGAATGCCTCATGTCCAACCGAGGAGAACTACTATCCCTCCCTTCCTTTAGCAATTGTCCCTATGGAGAAAAAAGAAACTCAGAAAAGAGGGAACAGTTGCCTGGATGAAGAATCAGAAATGGTGATATTCGAGGAACAACAGAAGGCAGCAGAGGAGGAAATGCAAGAGAACCCAATAAGTGAAAAGGGTCTACTCAGAAAGAAATCAAAAAGTGCAAAGGCTTCATCATCAAAAAAAGGGAAGAGATTTTGTCCATATGGAGCAAATACATCAACTACGTCAGTAATTGAACATACACAGCTGGTGGAAACTCCTATAACAGTGGCTGCGAAATCAGATCAATGGGCTTTGGTGGCTAGCCCTAATAAGCCACCAAATCAACCATGAAAATTCTGAGTTGGAACTGTCAAGGGTTGGGCACACCCTTGACAGTTCAAGCCTTGCGAGTCCTAGTGACTCAAGAGAGGCCTAGCGTTATGTTCATCATGGAAACAAAAAATCAAGCGCAGAAAGTGCTAAAAATAAGGAGAAAACTGAAATTTCAGAACAGTTTCATAGTTGATCCGACGGGGACAGCGGGGGTCCGGCTATCTTCGGGATGATCGGGTTAGTATATCTATTGATTCCTCCTCGGCAAATGCTATAAATGCCCAATGTCAAATTAAAGCTACACAACGAGAGAATGCAGCTGACTTTTATTCATGCTCCAAATGAATTTAAAGAGAGAGTTTTGTTATGGGAAGCTATACACAGAGAAAGTCTCCACTATCAACAGCCTTGGCTCTGTCTAGGGGATTTTAATGAGATCCTATACAACTGGGAAAAGGTGGGCAAGCATCGACCTGAAACTTACCGACTCACAGCCTTCAGAGATTTCATCCAACGCTGTTCATTAATGGATTTGGAGAGCAAAGGTTGTTCGTTCACCTGGACAAACAACAGAGAAGGGGATCAGTTAGTAAAAAAGCGTCTTGACAGAGCTCTTTTTTGCTACTTGGAGAACAATATATCCTATAGCAGAGAGTATAGCATTACCACCTATAGGGTCTGATCACAGCCCTATCCTAATCACACTTAACCCGCAACGGAAGAAGCGGGCACAGAAATTCAAATACGAAGCATTCTGGGCTGAGGAAGAAGAATGTACACAAGTAGTTAAGGAAATTTGGGCTGATCCCAGTATCAAACAACTAACAGTGGTGGAAAAATTACAAATTACAGCAAACAAGCTGATGAAGTGGAGCAAAAATCATTTCTCAAATGCAAGAATGAGACTTGCATGGCTAACTAATGAGCTCGAAATGCTGATGAATAGAACAGTTGAACTACAAGAAAGTGCAGCAGCAAAAAAACTCACACAAGAAATAGAGCAAGCGTGGAGACAAGAGGAGATGTATTGGGGCATGCGATCCAGAATTAAATGGCTCAAATGGGGCGATCGAAATTCCAAATTCTTTCATGCTAAGAATGTCTGAGAGAAGAATCAGAAACAGAATATCCATGCTGAAGAATGAGGAAGACGTATGGGTAAGAGAGGAGCAACATCTACGAGGAAATGGTGGGCAATATTTTCAAAATTTATATCAAAACAAGAAGCTACGAGATTTTCAGCCTTTACTCCAGAATATTCCTGTCTTGGTGGATGAGAACATGAATCATGGGTTAGTGGCAGATGTCAGTATGGAGGAAATAACTGCTGCTATGCAACAATTAGGAGCAATGAAAGCTCCTGGACCAGATGGGCTTCATGGACTATTCTACCGCAGACACTGGGCAGATCTATGTCAGGATATCCTCAAAGAAACACAGAATTTTTTCAACACAGGATACTTAAACCCAAAACTGAACCAAACCCACATAACCCTCATCCCAAAAACACCAAACCCTGAAAAAATTGAGCAGTACAGACCAATCAGCCTCTGCAACTTCATATACAAAATTATTTCCAAAGTAATGACAAACAGGCTCAAACCATTGCTGCCTAGTCTAATTGCTGAAGAACAAAGCGCTTTTGTGGGGGGTAGGCAAATCCAAGATAATATATTGATTGTGCAAGAAGTTTTACACAGGCTGAGAACAAGGGAGAATAAACGCAAGTTTCAAGCTGTTCTAAAGCTGGACATGCAGAAGGCCTATGATAGGATTGAATGGGATTTCCTCAGGGCAAGTTTAATCAAAATGGGCTTCAGTGAGCAGTGGGTCCAGTGGGTTATGCAATGTGTTACAACAGTCACTTTCAGCATAAACTTCAATGGGGAATCTCTACCCTACTTCAAACCTACACGTGGAATTAGACAAGGTGATCCACTCTCGCCCTACCTATTCATTTTAGTGGCAAATGTGCTCACACACATGATGAAACAAGCAATAGCTGATGGCACATTAAGAGGAATCAAGTTAAATAGCAACACCCCTACTCTATCACATTTATTATTCGCAGATGATTCCATTTTCTTCTTAAATGGAACAATATTGGAGTGTCAAAACCTAGCCACTATTATCCACCAATACTTTTGTTTTGCATCGCGGCCAGCTGTCAGAACCGCAACAAATCAGGCATATATTTTAGCAAAACCTGCCCGAATAACTTGAGGAGAAATATGGCTTCGAACTACGTGTGACAGAAATTGAAAAACTGGGAAGTATTTAGGAATGCCATCGGATTGGGGGGCTTCAAAGAAGGATATGTTTGGATGGATTCTTGCAAAGGTCCACATGAAATTGCAAAGTTTGGAAGGAGAATTTATTGACAAAAGCGGGGAAGGAAATCCTAATAAAATCAGTTATACAAGCCATTCCTCAGTATGCCATGTCTATCTTCAAAATCCCAATTTCGATTTGCAAAGCTATAGAGACGAAAGTGGCGAATTTCTGGTGGAGAAACGATTACCGGGAATCTTTGGGATTCATTGGAAAAAATGGGAATATCTGAAAACCGGGAAGGATGAAGGGGTCTTGGTTTCAAGGATCTAATAGCTTTTAATAAGGCTATGTTGGGAAAGCAAGCATGGAGAATTTCTCAGCATCCTCAGTCCTTATTAAGCAGAGTAATGAAAGGGTTGTACTATCCACAGAATGAGTTCTGGAAGGCTGGCAAAGGATCAAGATCCTCATGGGGATGGCAGAGTATATTGATGGGAAGGGATTCTATTTCTCCGAACATAATGTTCTCAGTTGGGAATGGTAATGCTATATCGATTAGAGAGGACAAATGGCTTAAAAGCGGCAAGATTGGTGGTTCGGCTATGGATGGGGAACCAAGACAGTAGCTGGCCTCATAGATCCACAAACTGGAAATTGGAAAGAACATTTAATAAAATCCTTTTTTGACGACCAAAAAGTCCAAGATATATTAGCAACACCGATCGGAATGCCTAATGAAGAGGATAGACTGGTATGGGAGAAGACAAAATCGGGGATGTACACGGTTCAAAGTGGATACTACGCCAACGAGAGACAATCCACCAAACAACAAAGCACAAGCGAGACACTCCATCACATCAAACAGCCATAGCAACTTCTTCGCATCAGCCAAAACCAGCATTATGGAAGTTCATATGGCAATCAAATAGCCTACCCAAGGTCAAGCATTTTCTATGGAATGCATGCCACAACGCAATACCCACCATGGAGAATCTATACGGGCGGAAAATAGTACACGATCCATTGTGTCCTCTTTGCAAACAGGAAGCCGAAAGCAGTCGAGCACACCTTGCTGCTATGTTCATGGACGACTAAGATTTGGAAAGCTGCCCCCGAACATCAAAGTGTCCGAATAGGGTTAACCGGATTCGATGACTCGGCGTACGGGGTAAAAAAAGAAAACCAAACCGGTGCAAAAAGGTTCGACCTTGTCACGGTTACCCTCTGGAGCATTTGGAAAGATCGCAATCAGTTCATATATGCCCATCGCCCTCTGCATCCACAGCAAACGATTTTTAAAGCCGAGGCTCTACACGAGAGCTTCTCCACTTGGAACAACAAAAAGCAAGGAGAGCAACACAGCGACACCATACCTCAACGATGGAAGCCCCCATCCCCTGAAGCGCTGAAAATCAACATCGACGCCTCTTTTCTTCCGAGCAACGGCGCCGAACCAGAATTAAGAGAAAACAGGGGAGGATGCGAGAACAGAGGAGCCATAGCCTGCTTGTGCCGCGACTCCAGCGGACGGGTTGTCGATGGATTTGGCGGTGGCTGCGTCAACGGCGTAACAGGGCGGAGGCCATCGCACTACTTGAAACCCTAATTTTTCTCTCTCCCGAACTCACCTTTCACTTGGAAGTGGTATCCGACTGTCTCCCCTCGTGCACGGTTGCAACACTCTCGAAGACTTCGGTTGGGAAGCAAAGTCAACAAGTGAGCCGGGCGAGAACAAAAATGAAGCTGTTCGGGCCATTTCTCTGGCCCATTGCAAAAGAGAACTAAACCGGCCTGCGGACTGGCTGGCGAAAGCTTGCAGGAGCAACACTCTTCCACAAAATTGGCTCCAGAATCCCCCACCTGCCCTATTTGATTTACTATGTGCTGATGTTTTCAATGTATTTTCTCCACATATGACTTAGTTATTTCAATGAAATCGTTACTTATGACCAAAAAAAAAAAAAGAATTCTTTCTGGTTGTAGAAACGAGAGTTAAGAACGTATATATGCCGAGGGAGGCGGAAAAATATCCGCCATTTTCCCCAATCGAATTACTTCCACCGAAATACTTGAAGACAAAAGCCAACAACAGAAAAATCAGGCGAGTGCCGCCTCTTCGTTTCAACGAAATACTTCCACATCATCTCCAATATTACTAAGCATTCGTTTTCTGCTAATCTCCCCGGTTTCGCGGAAACTTCCAACCATTCGTTTCGCCTTAGACTGTAACTCAGGGCTAGCCTATGTTGGAAATTTCCTATAATATGGGCTTACATTAATTAATTGATTTTTTATTTTAAATAATTGGGTTAATGAATATTCCAATATTTGTTGAACCCTACAGTGATATGATTGAATTGTGTATTAGCATCTATTGATAACGGGCCTGGTTGAGCAGCAAAGTGTAGGCAATTGTGTTTAACTGAAGCCCGTAATGGGAAAGGCCCAGTTGACACGCTGTTGATTAGGGTTTGCTAGGTCCCCTCTCTAGCTTATAAAAAGATAGGTTATACCTATCAGTTGCTTTAATCCCATTGAAAGTTGCTATACCGAAATAGGTCATAGAGAGAAGGATTTGGTATTCCGATAGATCCCTAATTATTAGAGTGATCTATTTTCTTCAAGTGAAGCAATGGCTCAAACATGTACGCTTTAATTCCACTGTATTTATTGATCTCAGTGTTTTACAATTATATATGAATCCGATTCTTCTTGATTAATTAATTATTCATGTGAATAATTTTCTACATGTGGTATCAGAGCCAGTCATATATGATTGTAAGACCCAAATTTTATTTTTTTATGGACAAATTCGAAATTTTCCTCTTTGAGCCAAATATGGGCATTATCTTTCGCGTGGATTTTTTGCTTGATTGATCCTGAAATCATAGGGCTTTTGTTCTACATGTCGATATCTTTCCAACCATATATAATTTGTATAATTTCGTTGAGAATTGAGAGAGAATTTTAAATTTGAAATTCGAGGGTTTATACCTGAAAAGTTCTAGAATTTTCAAATTACTTGTTCGTTGTAAATCGTTGCATGGGTATTGTTATGTATGTGTTTTAGCTTCCTTTTGTTGCACTAAAGTAAGCCCCCATCTTCCTCTCCATTCTCTAGATTTCGAAATCTTAATTTGGAAAATCATTGCTTCATGTTCGTTCCTTCAGTGACATGATCATTTTGGCGTGATCATTCGATAATCGATTTGGTTTTTCTCGGATGGGTTTGGTATGGGAGGGGTACAAGTATGGATTTGGATTGCTTTGCTATGGATAGCCTCTTATGCGCATGTTTCGCATTCTTGTTTCGGTGCAATGACCCTGTTAGATGCTGACATTCGGTGTTTTTTGGATGATGGGTTTGTGGAGATTCTTTTGTTTTGTGAGCCTGTTCAAGGGTTAAGTTGATCTCTTGAATCAGAAGTTTTTTTTTTTTTTTTAAAGTAATGTTCTGGAAACTGTGGAATGAAGGGTCTTCATTCTTTTATGCCCTAGGGCTATGTTTATGGCGGGGGAGGAGCTGACGGTGTTTGTTTAATTGAATAAAAGTAATGCATTCACATTTAGTAGATTGGACATCAAAACATTAGATTTTCTAATGATCCATGCATGAAACGCTGGAACCCACCAACGACGAGCACGTCCGATTCACCGCGCGAGAAGGACTGTGTGATTGGGCGTGGTCCCGCGCCCCCTCGCGAAACCCTAGGGCTCCTGTTTCGGGTGTCAGGGAGTTGGGGGTTTTTTTTTTTTTTAGGTCGGATTGCCCGAGCAGGTGCGTCGAGGAAGCATGTGGCGATTGTTTGTCGGTTCATCAAATTTGAAAATATATGTTGAGGAATGATTTCTTTGGGCGTTCGATTACGGTGGACTAGTTATGCGAGGGTATTATGTGAAGTTTGATAGTTGGCGTTCCGCTTGAGATTTAAGGTCAAGCTAGCATATTGCCAGTATGATAGTAAGTTAAATTCTTCGCAGTTACGAAATGATAATGCGCTAAGATAGATCATTTTTCTAACTCGAGCTCATTTTCTGGGAATACTAGATAATAAATTGGCTTTGCTGGCTTTAGTAATTCGAAGATGGATATGTCTTCATTGACCAGCATGCCACTATTGCGTGCGAAGAAGTAACATTTGACTTTAGATTTAATTGGGAGGGCTTCCTACATTGCATGAGATGCTGACTGTTCAATATGTTCATATAGGACATAGTCCTGGCATTGCTTTGATGTACTCAAGGTTCCTCTCTTTGGTTCGGTACTTCACTATGTGGTTCCATCTCTCTTGTCGTGGACTTGAAGTGATGTAGGATATATATTTTTGGGGATGCACCTGTCTAATGTGTAAAATTACGGATCATAGGATCGAGGGATAGTATTCTGCCGACTATACATGTAAGGTCTTAGAGTGCCAAGGCATTATGCGATATGTGTGCGGTGGCAGTCGCCAGAAATTGTAGTTGATTTGCGAAAGTCTTTTACGTGCACACTCTCTTTGGCCAATGCTCTTTGAAGGAGATTTAAAAGGTTTTGAATCCAACTATTCCATGGCATCTGCACTTTTATCTTATTGTCAGGTGTCCACATCTATTTTGTTTGGTGCTTTAAATTCTTTTGCTAATGCTGGAAGAGCGTGCTTCTTTCGAATATCATAATAGTAGTCTTTAGTTTCTTCTAGTCACCCTCATACTTTAATGGGTTATAACTTCATCGTGATTGTCATGTACAGCCAGATTGAGAATGTATTCTATGCATTATGATCAGGATGATGCTTTATTATAGATTTAGATAGCATGGTAGAGTTAATGTAGATATTGCAGCAGCTACGGTTGATATATTGTTGCAATTGACCATTACATATGGAGGCTAAACGATGCTTCGACGTTACTACGTAAATGACTTATTTCTTACAGACTGAGTTTTTTTTTTTTCCTTTTGAATTTTGCTCGAGGAGGAAATCTTGTTTGATGATGGCCTTTTAAGTCTAGGTCGATTAGGGTTCCTATTTAATGAAACACGACCATTTGTTAGTGCAAGGTTTTGTCAATTTTAGCTTTTAGCTGTTTTATTGCTTTTCTCTTATATTAAGGTTAGGTCCTGCTGCTTTTCTGTCAGTCACATTCCCTTATCAAATCGATGTTTTGGGATAAGTTATATGATGTGATCATATTTCTTGATGGGGTCAAAGAATGAATCTTGTAAAATTGCCTAGATTATGTTGACCTTCTCGAGTTGGTTGTCATTTGGGCATGAAGATTTTTAAGGACTCTTATTTGCTTTCAAATGTACGTGAGCATTTCTTCCCACTCGGTGTACAAATTAAAGTAGTGAGTTAAAAAAAAATTAGCAAGTATATACAAGGAAGAAGCCGATTCTGGAAAATTGCTTAGTTTTTGACTGAACAATTTTTGCTATATAGATATAAAATGTGTTTTTTTTGGGTAGCATGAGCGAAGCCAATTCTTGGGTTGCTCTTTAATTTTGTCTTTATGATTTACCAAGGTAATGTGTTGATGTTGCGGTGAGACTAGACTTCCGATGGTTTTTTCTTTTTCTTGATGTGGGTGTTCCTCTGGGTAATGCTGTGTGATGTGAATAGTTGTTCTTGTCAATGTTGAATGGCGTTGATCTGTGGTTGGAGATCCTCCGTTAATTGAAAAATATCTTGATGGAGCAATGCCTGGTTAGCGATGATATTGCGATGAAGTTGCATTCCATAATAAGAATGAGGACTTTTTCTACTCTTATAGTCTCTTAAGAGTCCCATGGCCTATCTTTGTTGTCACGGGATGTTATGATGGTGAGTAACACCTTGTAGAGATTAGAGATTGCAAACAACCATGGGTATTAGATCCGAAATTTTGAAGCTTGGTTTAAAAAAAAAATTGTTGTTTGATAAATGCAATATGATCTTGGGAAGCACATGTTGTAAAGTGCTTCATATTGTTAGATGAATTTTGGGCATATATTTTTTTGGAGTTTGCTATTGATAAAAATTAGTATATACAATTACTCGCCCAAAGGGAGTTATTGTGTATATTAATTTGAAAATTGCATGAAGATAAATTCCAAAATTAAAAGATGGGGATGTATGACTCAAAAAGATTTATCTGCTCAAAGGGGATAAATTTTTGAAAGTTATATGTAATTCCCCTCTATATTGATAAATTGGAGATAAATGATGGGGATGTGTGACTCAAAAGGTTTATCTGCATAAATGGGATAAATTTTTTAGAGTTATGTGTAATTCCTATGTTGAGATAATGGAGATATATAATTTAAAGGATTTGTCTGCCCAAAGGTGATTGATCCTTGAAGATTATATGTAATTCTCATTTATTGTCTCTATATATTGATATTATGGAGATGTATAATTTAAATGATTTGTCTGCCCAAAGGGATAGATCATTGACAATTATATGTAATTCTTCTTATTGTTATTTTATAAACTTCATGCTGTAAAAAATAATGGTGCATTATACACTCTGCCCAAAGGGGAGTTTATAATGTACTAATTATTTTTATTAAAATACTTATTGCCCATAATTGATTTTATTGCATTATGTGTGACAAACAGTTATTTTTGCTATAAATAACAACAATGACATGATTAAAATGTTAATTGGATCAAATATTATACTATTAAGGACTTAGTCAAAAAAGGGAGACATTGTAATTGAGAATATTAGAACTAAGTCCATATTGGCTGATCCTCTAACAAAAGGTTACGACCCATTTTATTTAAAGAACATGTAAAGAATATGGGTGTTTTAGATTCTTTTGATTTCTTTTGTTAGTAGGAGTTATACAAATTATATTTCTGGATATTATAGTTATATACAGATTGATAATGCTTTTATGATGTTTATTAAAGCATTTATTTTAATAACTGTTGTTATTGATTATATTGTTATCCTTTCTCCTGTTGATTGAGAAATGGAAGTATAAAATAGTATATTTAAACAAATTTTGTTTAAAGATGACTGGATGTCACTGATTATGAGATCTCATGTTGGATTGTGACATAATTGTGCAATTTCATGTTGTTTAGAAATCGCACTAAGGCAATTTCATGTTGTTTAGAAATTGCATTAATGCAGTTTCATGTCGTTGAGAAATTGAATTAAGGACCGATAAGAAATAGTGTATATTTTGATCACATATTAGCACTATTTCTTACTACACTACTAGGCCCATGATCCATGAAAATATAATGCTTATTATATGTGATTATGGAAGGTCTTGTGTTGTGGCATTTTCTTAACACATTGATCTCCATAGTCCTATACTAAGATTATATAGGATTGGATTGATATTGAGATGCCATTATTGGAATAATATTTTTTTAAAAGTTGTGGCCACATAAAACAAAGTTTTCAGTTATTAACCCGATAGTGTCGTTTTCAATATAAAATCTTTTCAAAATATAAAATAAGTTAATTAGTGTAGCCCAAGTGAGAGAATGTTGGAAATTTCCTATAATACGGGCTTACATTAATTAATTGATTTTCTCTTTTAAATAATTGGGTTAATGGATATTCCAATATTTGTTGAACCCTACAGTGATCTGATTGAATTGGGTATTAGCATCTATTGATAACGGGCCTGGTTGAGGAGCAAAGTGTAGGCAATTGTGTTTAACTGAAGCCCGTAATGGGAAAGGCCCAGTTGACACGCTGTTGATTAGGGTTTGCTAGGTCCCCTCTCTAGCTTATAAAAAGATAGGTTATACCTATCAGTTGCTTTAATCCCATTGAAAGTTGCTATACCGAAATAGGTCATAGAGAGGAAGATCTGGTATTCCGATAGATCCCTAATTATTAGAGTGATCTATTTTCTTCAAGTGAAGCGATGGCTCAAACAGGTACGCTTTAATTCTACTGTATTTATTGATCTCGGTGTTTTACAATCATATATGAATCCGATTCTTCTTGATTAATTAATTATTCATGTGAATAATTTTCTACAGCCTAGACAAACCAACCTCCCAAAAATCACAACACCAGACACTCACGGGAAAAATTGCTGACTCGATAGCCAAGCTCGTGCAATCACCCACCAACAAAAGAAACTAAAACTGAAAAAAAAAAAAGGGCAAAAACAGCAAAGAAAAAGAGAAGAAAAGAAGAGTACAAAAATCAGGGAAAGAATCAACTCACTGTTATGAGCCGCAAAGGTAGTGGATCCTAAGCCGAATCGGAGAGAGCTGGAACTTCTTGTCGGTTGGGGTCTGCGACTTACAGCAAGAACATTCCTCGCCGTCTTGTGCAGGGAAACCACACCGGAGCAAAGGGCGGAGAAGGAACACAACGACACAGGCCGAAGAAGCAACGATCTTTGGGGCAGAGAGCGAAGATGACCCGGCGCCGGAGCAAGGCGGAGGAGCAACGTGCTTTGGGCCACAGAGCGAATTCTCAACCAAAATTTTGAAGTGAGAAGGAAAGAAAGGACGAGAGACAAAGCTCCATTAATGGGTGCAGGCATACTCCATTACCGAGCTATGGTCCAGATTCCGATTCAGATGGTGCACCTCAGTATCAGTAACTTCACTTCACGAGCTCTTTTAAGTATCAGCTTTAATAAAGTCGCACAAATTATAGAGGTCCCACTAAGTGCAATGATACTTTCTCCTGTTGTGCTATGTGGCGACCGCCAGTTTTGGACAATATGCTTTTTCCGTCCTTTCCTCCACCGTAAAAGTTTGTGTCATTTTCATGCAAAAACATCTTGTAGTGCTGGCGTAAATATATTGCTAACTTCAAAAACTGTCATTACAATTTTCACACTGCATTCATTTAAATATCATAATTTTTTTCAACCACTTAATTTTTATAATTTTTTATTCCTTAAATATCATGATTTCTAAAAACTATTCACTTAAATGCCATGATATTTTTGAAATCGTTTACTATAGATGCAAGAAAATCAATATATCCAGGCAATTGTGATGGCACAAGTGTAGGGAAGTGTTTGAGTTGAAGCTAGCCTATAACTGGCTTAAGATAACATCCGCAAGGGTCATGTTACCATTGCCATCGATTAGATGTCTTATAACAAGACGTACTCCTTTAGATTCGGTATCTAATAATTTCATTATGCCTTCTTCATCATTCAATACGGCGAGTAATAAAATTAATGGTGCATTTGTTTTGCAAAAAACATTTTCCTCATTTTTCGTTGTTTGGTTCACTTGTTAACGAAAATGATTTTCTTACCAAAGCTTAAATTTAGGAAAATAATTTCTCCTTTAAAAGAACCGGAAACTACTCTTTGGGTCTTTGGTTAATGAAACTTTTATTCTTGTAAAATTAATTTTTTTTAAAAAATTTGATTATTTAATTATTTTTTCAAAATTTTTCGAACATCATTTTCTTTTCTTGTCTTTTTATTGCTTGTCTCTTTTTTTTTTTCCTTTTCTTCTTTTCTCTTTTCTTACTTTTCCTTTCTCCTTCTT
This sequence comes from Eucalyptus shirleyi, assembly GCA_017140165.1. NCBI lineage: Eukaryota > Viridiplantae > Streptophyta > Magnoliopsida > Myrtales > Myrtaceae > Eucalyptus > Eucalyptus shirleyi. The sequence goes on along the minus strand of CM029452.1, from coordinate 10,185,187 downwards.
CCTCTGCTGATGTGTGTCTTGATGATAGCCAGCAACTCTGTGACCGGCCAAGATGCAAGCCAACAATCTCAAGGCTCGGCCAATCTAGGTGAGCTTGAGCTTGATCAAGGCAAATGAGCTCGCGACCCACCAGATCCAAGCTCGCTCAAGCTCACAGCTCGCTCAATCCCGACGAGCTCGGGTTTGTAGCTCGCTCAATCCCGACGAGGTCAAGCTCAGCCAAGACGGGCAAGCTCGTGACTCGCAAGATCCAGGCGAGCTCAAGCTCCATCGAGGCCTACAAGCTCATAGCTCACTTGATCCCAGTGAGCTCGAGCTCGACTGTAGTCATCGCTGACTAGTCACGATGGGGGAACTTGGAAAAAAATAAAGGAAAGAAAAGAGAGAAGAGAAAAAGGAAAATAAAAATACTTAAAAATTCTATTTTGAAAAAGACAAAAGACAAAAGACAAAAAAAGTAAAAAATAATTAAAAATTCAAATTTTTTAAAATAAAAAATAATTTAAAAATATGAGGTTAAAATCATTTTCCAATGGAGTGTAAACATCAATCATACATTACCAAATAAACAAAAACTAACCGTATTTCTAGAAAATATTTTTTTCTTATCATTGAGTTTTTCGCGAAATAAATGCACTCTATATTTGATCTTTAGCTTAACCCATTAGCAGATGATCAATTTGATGAGTTCCTCATTCTGTCGAGAAGAATTGCCAAAACAAGTCAAAAAAAAAGAACTCAAAAAGAACATTTCATACATTGTTTGAACTCCACTTGAATTGTTCGACAAAAAGAAAATTTGACTTGAATTGTGGACATCAATGTGCAACAATGTCTCCTGTACAGGCAGCACAGTGCAATTTTCATAAGTTGTACCTTCCAGGTGGTAGCTCCAAGAGACATCCAATTCGTCTCCAACTACTTTAAAGACTCTAGGCTGTTGCGGCCTTCCATGGCTCTTGGCTTAGGACAGACTTTCAGTTCAACACACCGAAGCTTCTTCAACTTGCATAGATTAGGTAATCTTTCAATTGAATCACAGTAGGAAATTGTTGAGTGCAACAAACATCCCGATCACCACAAACCTTGAATCTCAACAAGTCTTTTCAATTGAGATGTCCCCAAGGATTGTAGCTTGACGGACCAGGTGTCCTCATGAGGTATTCGTACCTAGTAATTTGTAGTTCCCTCAACTTCACCAAGCCTTTCAAAACAGGAAAGGGTCGAGCATTCATTGATAATGAGAGTTGACAAGCCTTCAAGTTTGTTTGAAATATGTGGGAGTGTTGGGACAACATCAAGTTTCGATGTCGACAAACTACAATGGTGCTGCCATGGTGAGAAATGTTCCTCCAACTTGGACCTTTTCGGAAAAGATAAGATTCACAAGAGTTGCACTCAATTTTCGTATGAATCTTAATAGTTAAGCTAATTGTGCCGTGACCATCAACTCCAAGTTCTTCGAAGCTCGTGATCCATAACTTTTATAATTAGATTTTAATTGACCATGTCTCATCATTTGAATCTAAACATTAATGAATTATTTCTAGTATAGAAGAAGTATTCTTCAAACCTTCCTATGAGTTAAAAGAAAAGAAAAGAAGTGGGGCTCAGCTCCCCAGTTTAAAACTTTATGCTGCCCAAATCAACTTTGAATAGAAATTGAGATTAAAAAATCAAGGGCGGCAGCTAAGGGGCTGCATGGTAATGTTCTTTTTTTTTTTTTTTGTTTATGAACATAAATTTTGTTTTTTTGTTCCCGGGAACAAAAAAAGAACAGAAAGAAGTTTGTTTGCGTTTCTGTTCAAAAACTGTTTTTTTTGTTCTCGGAACAAAATTGGAACAAAAAAAAAATTGTTTCTTGTTCCAGAAACACTTTTGAAGAAACACTTTTCTTCTTCTTTTCTTCTTCTTTTTTCTTTGGCCGGTCGCTGGCCTTGACCATTGCCGATGACCGGCCGTCGAGGGCCGGCGACGCCATCGAGGGTCGGCGACCTCGCCGGAGCGTCACCGGCCCCAGGCGCTCGCCCAGCCAAGGCAAGGCCGAGTCTTGCTCGCGTCGGCGAGACTCGGCTTCACCTTGGCTGGGCGAGGCTGCCGGCCTCGTCGGCCGGTCGCCGGAGGCTGGCGACTGGCCAAAAGAAGAAAAAATAAAACATAAAGGAAAAATAAAATAAAAATATTAAAAAAATTAAAAGAGACAAAAAAAGAATATAAATTTACCAAACGTGTTTCTATTCATTTTTTATTCCCGGAACAAATTTACTAAACGCATCTTTTTGGTCAAAAATTGTTTCCCGGAACAGAAAAACTTTTTTCTATTTCTGTTCTCTAGAACAATTTTCTACTTTCAAAAAATTCTGATATACAACCATGATCACAAGACAGATATCATTTACAAAATCAAGAATTTTTTTATAAGGAAAAATTAAGAGTTTTCACTTTATATTAGGTCGGCTTTATTCCAAGAAAACTAAGCGGCACCTATCTTTTAAGTCTAAGAGGTCGCTAAATGGTAATTGTGACTGAATCACCATATTTGTGCATTTTATTAGGGCCACCTCTAGGAGCATAGGCCATGTCTCCAGTGATTACCGATGTGTGTGGGACAAAAAGACCACTATACTTGATGAGAATTATTCAAGTGTTCAAAGAATTTCAGACACTCCATCGATATCTAAGAGACACCTATCTTTTAATCCTGTGAACATGCATTGAGCTATTCACGCAACTCAGGAAAAGTACCAAAAAAGTCCTAAACCTTTTGCATTGGTACCAATTCAGTCATAAACTTTTCAATTGGACCAATTTAATCCTAAACCTTTTGCGTTTGGTACCGATTTTGTTCATCCAGCCATTCTCTACCGGAAAAGGCTTATGTGGACTCCAAGTCAGTGTCGGTCGGAGTTGCCGGTGCTGACATGGACGATTAGCTATAGTGATTGACATCGGACATGACTAACGAGATAACAGAAGAAACATCAAGGAATGGAATCATCGAAGTAGGCAGCCATGACTGAAGTTCGAGCACTTGAGCATTACAGACCTTCTCCACGGCGGCAAAACTGGTGGCGGGAATCGGGAAGCAGTGACGACCAGCAACGAAGCGAGCGGAAAAGGATTCAGTTGAAATCACTGAGAGAGTTGACTCATGGATGCTAAAAAATCACCCGAGTACCTTCGATCACCGCTCTTTGTTCTTTGCCCCTTCTCAGTGTGCATGTCGGGCGGTGGCTGTTGGTGGATGGAGGGCGACGGAGAGGGAGAATGACAAAGGAATGAAGATCAACGGAGAAGCCACCACTCCTCCTCCAGATACCAAGCATAAAAGGGAATCGACAAATCGTTAGTAGAAGAGAGTAAGGAAGAGAGTTAGAGATAGAAAGGAAGAGGTGGACCTGAGCAGGTCCTTAAACTGCTCACATGGTTTCTTGGAAGGGGTTTCCCAAAAGCCCTTTTCCACAAGGCTCTCCGCCACAACCCAAACCCCCCTTTGAGGGGGAGAGGGCAAGGAACCCACCCTGGATCCCGCGACGCCTCATTCCCGTGAAATACCAGGTCAAGGTACAGGAAATGAAGGGGGCTACTCCATAAATTGAATACCACTCCGCCACTGCAACCACGTAACCTGAGCATAAAAGGGAATCGACAAATCGTTAGTAGAAGAAAGTAAGGAAGAGAACTAGAAAGGAAGAGGGCCACGTCATGTAGAGTGGATGTGGGTCCCCCGGAGAATTTTGGATTAGGTAAGACCAATTGAGTTTTTGATTCAAAGGGACGGGACAGCCAAACCAAAAAGCAATGAAATATTGAAGGAATACCTGATCCCATGGTAACATGCGCATTAGTCGTTCTCTATAGTGTTTTTCCCAGTCAACAGGGACTTGGTTCGGCTATGCTCCACAGCTTTCTATACTCCATACTTGCAAGGATGGGAAGTGCTCTAAGTCATCAGAGCACGGGATTTTAAAAGAGTATTTCTCAGGTAAGAAGCTCCTGAATTTGGGCAACTTGAAAAGTCTAAGAAGAGTTAACTTGGAGAAGGTGATTGTCGTACAGATCCCTTCTTCCCCTTTTTCATGCTCAGCAATTAGTTCCATATTTTCACATGAATTCACCACCAACTCTTCGATTTGCCCGAGAAATTTCGTTGTGAAGGTAGGGAAAAGCGTTTCCAGAGGAGAGCACCCCACAACCTCTATTTCTCTCAAGTTTGGAAACAGAATGTTTAGGAGACCGTCGGATTGCCAAATGTGCCTCAAGTTTTCGAGATCACGCAAATATAGCCACCTCAATTCACCACCTTTTGTATCCATCCCATCACCTTCATATATTATCTCGATCGAATGGCATGAAACCACTTTTAGGTCCTCAAGACAGAGCTGCAACCTCTTCCAAATATGGGACGGGGCAACACGTTGGAGGTTGTTGCAGTTCCTCAATCCAAGAGATTTCAATATCAAAAAAGAATTGGCGGGAATTTGATTGTCCCATAACTCTTTGCATTGAAGGCCTCCAAAACATATACTTCTTATATTGGGAAATGTGACCTGCACAAAGATAATGTGAGAAAGGAGGATAAAGAGGACCACATTATTACGTTGTTCATCCTAAAAAATGATAATTTGAGAATACGAATGATCAAAGTAAGGGATAGAGCAAACCATCTCATTAAAAAACGGTTGTGACCATTCATTATTTTCTTCGGCTGTTTCACCTAACGGCCTCTTAGCACTTGTAGGACTCCGGATGAACGCTCCAAGATTAAGGCAGTTCCAAATACTTAGATCTCTTAAGGAAGGGAAACTCATCACATCTGCCTTTGATTGACCACCACCTTTCTCGAGAACCACTTCCTTCATCTGGTCGCATCTGTTAATCCTTATCCTCTCGAGTTTCTCTAGCGTTGTGGCTGTGAAATTGGGGAAGAGATACCTCAGCTCCGAGCAATTGACAACGGAAACTTCTTTTAGACTAGGAAAACCCAAAATCATTTGAGAGTCAGCCTTCACTATGCATCTCAACTTGCGTGCGCACTTAATCTCCGTTCTTTCCAATTTGGGGAGTGATACAATTGTTTGCTCAATATTTGCATCAAGGGACCCACAATCAAACAATGATTCTTGGAAGTCACATTTCTTGATAAAAACATCTTTCAGGTTTTGCAATTTCCTATGATTGTGGAAGGGAAGACGATGAGTAGCTCAAAGCAATTTCTAATTCTGAGGGTGGTTAATTCGCAGAAGGAACTTCTAGGAAGTTCGTTGTGCCATATCCTTTTAAAGGACTCTCTCATCCCAAAACACTCATTAAGATCTAACGTTTCCAAGCTAGGTAAACTCACCTGCTCATGAGATTCATGCGTCAGATCATAGCAACGAAAAATTTGACAATTTAGCCTAATCCTAACCAATCTATTTGATGAAATGGAAGAATGAATTTTTACTAGTGCCCTTACTCTAACAAGTGTACGTATAAATTATGAACACACTTTAACTAATGAATGAAACAAAAATCTTCAAAGAGATTTTATTAATCGCCCACAAAAGTGCTTTCCTATGGCAATTATAGGTGTAATCTCAAGAGAAGGGATTTGTACCTTTTGATCAAAGAAGCAATTGGAGTTAACATCTTGTGAATCTGAATTAGTTGTTACCGACTTTTTCTTTCCATGAGGATATGAGAAGAATTTCACTTTGGGACAGTTATATATACATAGTCGCTTTAATAATGGGAACTCTATAATATCGTCTATCCCATCACCTCTTCCTCCTTCATCCACAATCATCGCCATCATATTTTGACAATTTACCACTACAATGTCTCTAATTTCTCTAAGACATTTGGCCACAGACACCGGAAAGAGAAACGATAGCCCTATATTGCTAACAAGGAGCTTCTCTAGGTTTCGAAATATTGATATTCCTTGTAATTGTACATCTTGTTTCCACATGCACTGTAGTTTGGGCAACCTAGATAATCTCAAGTTCGTTAGTCGAGAGAGAATCTCGGCATCTCCAGTGACTTTTAACTCCTCCAGGTTAAAAACTACTTCTGTTGATGGAGAGTTCAAAATTTGCATTGACTCCAAATTCGGTAGCTTCAGTATCCAATCTTTCAGAATACTTGACGTGGATTCAAACTCCTCTATGTGCAGCGATTTTAGATTGTTGTATTTTAATGAAGGTTCGCTCGGGAGTATCTTTTCTAGGCCAAGGAGTCCAACCATTACTAGGGATTCCACGCGAGGCAATGAAACCTAGCAAAGCACCACAGTGAAACTCATTGAAGGTGAGTTTGTTAGAAGTAAAGCTATTTTCACGAGAAAAAAAAATGATACGCTTGGGCTAAAATACCAACAAAAAAAATTAAAAAAAACTTGTCTTCCGTTAAAAGCGAAATCACTGTCATGAGGATATCCTCATCGCTATCATGCTACTAACGCAGCACAATTGCAGAACTGCACAACTCTCTCTCTCTCTCTCTCTCTCTCTCTCTCTCTCTCTCTTATTCATATTATATTTTATTATATTTTCAATTTCTCTCTCTCTCTCTCATCATAATTTTTTTCTCTTTTATTTTGAAATCGTTAACCGATCTTCAAAACAACTACCATAATTTTGTTTTCTTTTGTTTTTCTATTTTGACCTTCAAAATTGAAAACAAATACATACTGGAGTTTTTTTTAATAATTTTTTTGTTAACTTATTGCTTTCCATTACGAACAAGTAAATATGACTTATTTGGATTTTTTTCTATTGAGGATCTGTGAACAATGTTTGTCTTTGCTTTGCAAAGTTTTGCACTTCATTAATAAACATTATTAAGCACTTTCTCGATTTGCATTTTCAGCATAACCAAATACAAGAAAACAACCGACCAAAAAAAAAAAAAAAAATACAAGAAAACAATTCATTTTCTAGCGAAACGATTTACTAAGAAAATATTTTTCAGCAACAAAGAATATTCAATGAAACAAATGAATCTTAAATAAATGAATGGGCTTGAATTCTCTTAAGAATGTCAAAAACTCAATTGATCAAAACTAAATATTTAAAACTTAGTTGATTAGAGGGCGAAATATGTAGATCTTTCGTCGTGCCCGAAAGAATGGAGAAGGAAATATCCCTGAAGTAGCTGACGAAAGAAATGTCAGAAGTAAAACGACAGTAGCACGGTGATGCTGGGGAATCAATTGCAACTCGCATGTAGGTGAAACATGAATTATGTGATGTCATGTGGTTCAACGTTCGCCTTCCATTTATTTGATCTCTCAGTTTCTTCATTTTGAAATTGTTGAATTTCGTTCATTTGTTCAAGATTCATTCTCGTTCACTACAATGTTTTTTGTTCTCATTAAAAATGTTAAATGAGTAACAAATTAGTCATGGTAAAAACCCAAGTTAGAGCCCAGGTAATCAGTGCAATTGTCTAACATTGAAAATAAAATGAAAAAAAAAAAAAAGATCGTAGAAAAAGGCTTCCCCCTTGCTATAGTTAAATGTGAATAAAAGTGTAAGGTCTGTGTTTTTTTTAAATGGATTGTTTATTTGTGAATCAAAATGTCCATCAAATTTAACGCAACATGCATTAATGTTCGGTGAACACCAATATCAGCTTATCATCCCCCTGTGCTAGTATGATCTAGGTATCGTTTGTGAGATTAAGAATTAAGGAAATTTATATCTTTTCAATAACATAGACTGACATAGGGAGAAAACAAATAAGTTACCTGAATTGGAGCACCATGAGCGCTAGTACGAAAGCTCGTCATTTTTGGTAACGCACACAATTCCAAACGACGTAAATTAGGCAACTTAACTGTGTCATCAGCAAGAACTTCTATTTCTCCTGCACCATTTGTGATAATGGCTCGCATTGAGTCACATCGACGGACTCGAAGCACTTCCAAATGTACAAGTCTCTGCATCTCTGACAGGAACTGTCACGCCCCGATCCTCAGGCACGTGCACATCCCTTACCTTTGGTCGATTTTAAAATGCGATATCCCAGGACTATGTATCGCCGACCCTTTCATTTGTATATGCACATGCGGAAGTAGTTATAATTCCCCAGACAATAAAGCAATATGATAGAAAAGCAGGCCACATATTTTTCTTATTGAAAATTCACAACTGCATCTTTTTACATGCATCTCATAGTATTCTACAATACTATATATACGTAACTCTGGTCTAACGTCTATTCACATACAAACAAGGTCTGACAAGACAGGATGGGATCTCAGTCCTCATCCGGGTCGTACTCGGGGTTATCCTCGGGGTCCTCCTCCACGTACTCCTCTTCAGGTTCCTCAACAGGGATCTCCTCATCAGATTCATGCTCCTTAGGCTCCTCATCCAGGTCCTGAAATGGTTATTCAATAACTACTGAGACAACGTCTCAGCAAGTTCTACCTCCTAAGACCCGATTAGTAAACTAATACACCTTAGGGCTGCCTAGACACAGCATGAGTCAGAGGACTTACCTTGGCCTCAGATTCCACCTGCATATTAGCACAAATCAATAGGCACCCAAGCAATCACATCACAGATCGAAGCATCGATCAAATCGACCTAGTCGATTACATGTCAACAAGACCACTTACGGTCATTTCCATCCAATCAATCAATTCACAGCATCATATCAAAGCAATGATCAATCGACCTTGTTGATTACATGTCATTCGGACCACCTCTTGGTCACATCAACACCATACTTTATAATCTCCATTCGGGTACTCAGTCACAGAGCCAGATGAATGCTCTCGGGCATCTTTTTCGCCAAGGTGACGTACCAATTACTGATCACGATAATCTCCAGCAGTACACTTAGTCACAGAGCCTCATTAATGCTCTCGGGCATCTTTTTCCTCAAGGTGACGTGTATAATGAACAGCACTCGTGCGTTCTTTAAGGCGTCGTTTTCACCAGTGATATCCTCTATCACCGAACCACGTATGTCCATACTGCTGCATGTAATAGACAGCACTCGTGCGTTCTTTAAGGCGCCGTTTTCACCAGTGATATCCTTTAATCACCGAACCACGTATGTCTCATTACATCGTTCCTGATTGGTTTCAGTCGAGAATTTCCCCAATTCACTTTCACAGTTCCCTCTGCTTTACAGTTCGTTATAGCATTATCGATGCTAAATAATAACACTCGGCCATCAACCAATCAATCATTCAATTTCATTCAATTTGGGATAAATCACTAAAATTGCACAATCAAATCAATTCCACGCAATGTAGAGCTCAAATAAATAAACGGACTACACCATGACAATCAGCACGAAATTTCGGTCACCGGCCATCCTGGTTGAATTTCCGGAAAATAAATAATTAAATAATTAATTTCGAAAATTAAATAAATAAACACAATAATTCCAATTTTGCACAATATGAAGTTCAATTAAATAAACAGTCTGCACCACGTTCATCAGCATAAAATCCGGTCCTTTGGCCATCCCGGTTGGATTTCCGAGAAATAAATAATTAAATAATTAATTTTGAAAAATAAATAAATAAATGCAATAAATTAAATAAACGGACTGCGTCACGATCATCAGTATAAAATTCCGATCACTGGCCATCCCAGTTGAATTTCCGGAAAATAAATAATTAAATAATTAATTTCGAAAATTAATATTTAATTCCTAAAAATTCCACCTAGGCCCGATTTGCTTAATTAACACCCGATAAGGGACGGGAAAAATCCCAAGAAGCATCCAATAAATACTATAGGCAATTCTCTATCTAATTACACTAATCACACAACTAATATGCAAAGCAATTAACTAATAATCACAAATCAATTCTAATCTAACCAGCTAATTACACTTAATTAACACCAATCAACCTTTAAGTATAATTAGCGCACTAAGAAGGCATTAGTGAGTAAAACTCACTCAAAACGATGGGCTCGACGCGAGGATCAACTTTTCTCAAAGCGGGCTGAGCATCCGGGCTCGGGAAGGTGGCCAAAACGGGCCAAAACCCTATGCGATACCCATTTTTTGCCTTCTCTGATCGCTGCTGGTTGAGGCGGTTCCGGCATCGGTTGAGGTGGCCAAGGGTGGCGGAGGGCAAGGCGGAGCTCCAGCTAGGCCGACGGTGGCCAGAGGAGGTCGGGCGGCGGCGTACGGTGGCTGGAGGTGGCTGATCTGCCGCCTGAACGGGTCGAACAACGCCGCTCTTGGACACACGAGCAGGGACCGACGGCTAAGGAGGGTGAGGAAGGCGGAGGGCGCAGGCGACACGCGGGCGGAGCAGACGACGGCCCGGCGTGGCTGCGACAGTGACGGCCTTGGCTCCGATGGCGGCTGATTGCAACGGCAAGCTGCCGTCTCTGTTTCTGCTGTGCTGCGTTCGAACGAGAGGGGCAGAAGAGAAAGGATGCGGCGGAGATGGGCGAGGGCAGCAGGACGGTGCTCCATAGCGGCGACGGCATCTAGGCGACTGGTCGCGGCTCCTTCAACGCTGCTGGCCACTGTTTCCGCATCTGCAATTTTTCGAACTAGCCAAGAAGGAGAAGAAGAGAGATGTCGAGAGAGTGAGGGAGTCCAGAGGGAGAGTTAGAGATAAGAGAGAATGTGTCAGGTTGAAAAGTCAAAAAAGGAAAAGTGGAGGAAGCAAAGTGGAAGACAGCAAGGGGGCATTCGGTGGAGAGGCTCACGCACAAGGGAAAAAGAGAGGGGAAGGGAGAGAAAAAGAAAAAAAAGAAAGAAAGAAAGAGAGAGAGCAAAAAGGAAAAAGAGAGTGTTTGGCTAAAAATGGAAAAGAAATGGGAAGATCACAAAATAAAAGGATTTCCTCAAATAGAAAATCTTAATCCCAATTTCTTTTAAATAAGCTCATAGACTCTCAAAAGGATTTTCCAATTTAGAGTTCTTGATCCCCACTTGCATATCTGCATTCAACTTCTCTCTTAATTTCTGTCGAATAACTCTCACAAAAATCAATTGATATCTCCATTATCAAATTGATTATTTTCTTCATCCAATAATCCCTCATGCTTCTCAATTTCACAATCCCTGGCTTCAACTGAACGAAAACGGCCCTATTTATCCAGTCAAAATTAGAACTCGAAAATCTGGATGTCACAGGAACCACAGGTTTTCCAATCGGTGGCACTGTTCAATAGTCACGGCTTTCAATATGCTGAAGCACTCTGGTGCAACAAGGCTATTACATATCTTCTCTAGATTAATTAGATTTTTGAGGTACAAAGACTCTAAAACTGTAAAAGCGGTGAGAGGGAGACCATTAGATGAATTGGCAATGCACTCAATTGAGGGGCTGTTGTCAATTTCAAGACACTTCAGTTCTCTTAATCCTTCTGTGCACAACTCGAGAGTATTCTTCTTGAACTTTTTCAACCCGTCCAAATATAAGTATTGAGTTTTTTGCAGAATTTTTTGAACCCATTCCTTTGAAAGAAAAATATCCCATTCTTCTAATTTGAGCTCCATGGTTCTCAAACCTTTAATTATCCCCCCTTTTGCATTTCCTATGTTGATCCAAAATTTGATCATATTCCCAAATGGAAAGTCATCAACTTCCAAAAGTACAGAGGGATCAGGGATCGATATTTCCAGAGAGGCTATCTTTGTCAAGCTCTTTAATTCAGCAAGCCTGGCGTTACATGATTCCAACGGTATTCCATCCTTGCCCATCCATTGATCAAAGCTTTCCCGCAAATATAACTCTTCCAAGTTGATTAAGCATTCCAGCACACCAAGCTCGATTGTCTGAAGCTTGTGGCAATTGCTTAGATTCAACAATCTCAAATTTGTCAGGTCCTTGATTTCTTTAGGCAGCCTAGAAAGCGCGGACCCTGCAAGGCTGAGAATCTGCAAAGCTTTGAGCTTGCCAAGAATTGCCACATCCTTTACATTGCAATGGTCTAAGTATAATGAGTGGAGGTTACCAAGAATTCCAATCGAGGAAGGTAAATTGGCGATATGGATGGAGTGAATATATAGGATTTGGAGCTCCTTCGTGGACGTGAAATCTAGTAGTCCCGAGCAATCTGCCGTATCATTTTGGTGTTGAAGCGCCCAACGCCAATATTTGGGTTGAGACAACATGAGTATCTTCAAGTTGGGAAACCGATACGTCATTAGTTCAGTAAGCCTATCTCTACCAACATCAGCTAGGCATATTGCCCAATATTTCTCAAGCTTTTCCTTTCGCCACGAGCCATAATTGCTACTCATCATTAAGGAATTCTGACCTCTAAATGGAGTTGAGACGACTACCTCGCTGTAAAGATCATGTATGGTCACATTGTCCTTGTCATCGCCACCATCCAGCAATAAACAAGCGGAACAGAGATTGTTGAGAATAACGGATTCCCGAAAACCGAATTCGACACTAAATCGAACCCTTAAAACGAATGCGGAAGCGAAACCCGGGAAAATCACGTATCACCGATCCTAAAGCACATCACGGATTCGAGCGTACCTTGTTAGCCACAGATTAGACACCAACGCCGATAAGAGGAAGAGAATTCGGTCCTGTTCGATCCGATGATGCCAATTCCCCTTGAAGGGAAGGAAAAAGTCGCCTTGTGCTTTACTGTTTTTCCTTTTGGGAGAGAGTGAGAGAGGGAGAGGACATACGTACGTTCTGATTCCAACAGGTGCGTTCTCTCTCTCTCTCTCTACTCCCTTTTATACGTCCCTCCATCCACGGGCCCTATTCCCGTGGGCCGGGCTTTTTTGGGCCCAACTTGGGCGGACGGGCCTTAAGCCCATCGCTAATAAAACCTTCATCTCCCACTCGCACATGGTGGGCCGAACAATATTCTCTTTACCTCTCTTCAACATTCATACCGGTGAATAATCCGTGCGACCAGCATACTTTGAGAGCTCGTTGCTATACATCTGTTAGGAATATATAACAGCTCATAATGGGCATCTCACTTTGAATAGATTTAATATGCAGTACCCTAGATCGATTAATCACATTTATATCTCTCTTGATCTCTTTTAAACAATGATATATATATATATATATATATATATATATATTGTATTCACAATTATAATTATCACAAAGACAGTCATAATTGGTCGACCAGTGAATACAAAACTACAATGTGATTCTCCAAATTCGATCTTCCTCTTTCCTTCAAACTCTCAATTTCAGTTCAGCTTGCTTTTCTAGAAATGCCCCATTAGATCGAATCAACTTATGACCATTGGCAACACCCTAAGATAGCAAACACTAAATAGAAATCTTGAGAATAAGTAAGAGTCATGAGGGGACTAAAAATTGAAGAACGCTTTTCCTCAAGAGTCTCACACGTCATAAAAGTTGAGATCAAACTTTTTGCCACTCTTATTGGTCGTCTCATGCATACGTAGTATGAAATACGTATTACGGTATTAACTCCTTTCCCATGGAGCGTATGTCTACACCTCTCAATACCGTACAGATGATAGTTTAGACATACCCAATGTCTAACTTGAGTTCACGTATCTACTCATTCACAAAATTCATCAGAACTCACATCTGGCATCATAGACAGATAAAGTAAAATATGTGGGTTATTTTACTTTCGGATATCTTTAGTATTATATCCTCATCTTAACACTCAATTAAGGCGACATACGTATTTTAAGCTTGAGCTCTCGATTATCACCTAGATAATAAGCTTAAAAACAGTCTCATCTCTATTTATCACATAGTAAACAGAGGTGATTACCCGTGTCAGTGGGCTAATCTTATATCTGTCTGACATACTTCTCAACTTAAAATAATGCACTGAGCATTAAGATGCATAAAGATCAAACAAAGATTCATAGGCATTAATGATGAAAACACAAATTCATCAAATGTGAACACTTAGGGAAAATACAATATTCAGTACATCAGTCTCTACGCAATCTTAGAGATTTCATATAGCCACAAAACACATCTCTAGGTATTGGTTTTGTCATAGGATCTGCTATCATTCTATGCGTAGTATGTACTCTAAGTTCACGTCTTTTCGTGCAACCATATCCTTTACAAAAATATACTTGGTATCTATGTGTTCGGTCTTGCCATGATATTTTGGATCTTTGGTGTACGCTTTTGCTGCTTGGTTATCACAGTTAACCAACAATGAATCTGTAGCACTTCCAATAACACCTAAATGATCCAAAAAATCTCTTAAGCCAAACAACTTCTTATACTAGTGCTGATAATGCCACGAACTCAATTTACATCGTGAATAAGGCTATACACTTTTGTTTCTTACTGCTCCAACATATTGTGCCATTATTCGGTAAGAAAACAAACCCAGAGGTAGATTTCCTTTCATCTAAATCTCCTGTCCAATCAGCATAAGAATAGCCTTAGAGTCGCAGATCCTTTCCTTAATAACTCGGCGTATTATCAGCAGTCCCTTTTTAGATATTTCAGTATTCTCTTAACGGCTTTCCAATGTGCTTGACCTGAATTGGATTGGTATCTTCTCACCATTCTAACTGCAAAAACATATGTCAGGTCTTGTACACATCATAGCGTACATCAAGCTTCCAACAGCACTAGCGTAATGAACATGTTTCATTTGTTTCTTCTCTTGTGGAGTCCTTGAACATAGTCTATGGCTCAATCCTTCACCTTTTGCAATAGGAGTGTCTATGGGTTTACAATTTTGAAATCTTAACTCCAAGAATGTATGCAACATCACCCATGTCTTTCATCTCAAAGTTGGAAGACAACTAACTCTTGACAGTATTAACAAACTCTCTATTGCTTCTAGCAATTAGTATATCATCAACATATAATGATATGATCACAAATTGATCATTGGATCTTTTGATATATACACAATGATCCTCATATATCATTGTAAAGTCATATGCCATTATGGCATTATGAAAATGTATATACCATTGTCTCGATGACTGCTTAAGGCCATATATCGACCCCAAAAGTCGACATACCTTTTCTTCTTGGCCTTTCACTATGAAATTAGCAGGTTGTTCTATATATATTTTTTCCTCTAATTCTCCATTGAGGAAAGCAGTCTTTACATCCATCTGATGTAACTCAAGATCCATACTAGCTACTATTGCCAGAATAATGCGAATCAAGGTAAATCTCACTATAGGAGAAAATGTATCTTCATAATCAATTCCTTCCTGTTGATTATACTCCTTCGCCACAAGGCGAGCCTTATGCCTTTCTATCGAGCCATCAGCCTTTTGCTTTATTTTGAGAACCCACTTGTTCCCAATAGCTCTGCGTCCTTTTGGAAGATCAACCAGTTCCCAGACTTGGTTTGATTTCATTGACTCAATTTCCTCTTCCATTACATGAATCCATTTTTTTCTCACTAGGGCAACTTAGAGCCTCATGTATATTTCTTGGCTCATCCTCATCTTGTGGAGCAATCATAAAAGTTTCCCCTTCAATGTCAAAACGTCTACGAGGAATATTTTGGCGACTTGTTCGCCGTATGGGAGATTGTACACTTTGCACATCATTCCCCATTATGCTCCCACTAGGATTAGGTAATGATGATGTCGTCTCATCATGTGGTTGTAATTGAGAATGATTTGAATTCAATTCATCACTTCTCATATTACTCCCACTTGGAAGAACTCCACTAAGATCATTATCTTGATCCAAGGTTTCAAATAAGGAGTAATCTTCCCCTATTTCACCCTTCTTAGGAAACTCATTATCTAAGAATGTGACATCCCGTGATTCAAATTCAGTTATACTTCCACTTTCCTGCTCACCTATGAACACATACCCCTTTAAGTGTTCTAAGTATCTTATGAAAATACTCTTCCTTCCTCTGGGACCCAATTTTCCAAACTTGTGAGAGGACTCATGTGTATAGGTAGCACAACCCCATGGCTTAAGAAAACTTAAGTCCGGTTTTCTACCTGTCCATAACTCATATGGAGTGAAAGTAACTGATTTGGAAGGCACCCGGTTAAGTATATAGGCAGCAGTTAACAACACATCACTCCAAAAAGTGATAGGTAAGTTAGTATGTGCCATCATGGACCTAACCATTTCCAGTAGGGTTCTGTTTCTTCTCTCCGCAACACCATTTTGTTGAGAAGTATATGGAATAGACAACTGTCTTTCTATTCCTTTTTCATCACATAATTTTCTGAACTCATCAGATAAATATTCTCGACCTCGATCGGATATCAATGCTTTTATTTTCTTGTCTAATTGATTCTCTACCAGGTTCATAAACCTTTTGAAACAACTTATTGCTTCAGATTTATGAGAAATCAAATAGACATATCTGAATCGAGTATAATCATCTATAAAAGTGATAAATAAACAGCCCCATGCCTTCCTTTCACATTCATTGGACCACAGATATCAGAATGGATTAAATGCATAGGAAATTCAACTCTTTTACCTTTTCCAAATGGTTTTCGTGTTGTTTTCCCTTCTAGGCAATGCTTACATATGGGCAAATCGACTTTTTCAATGTTGCCCAACAAGCCCTCTTTGGCTAGTCTATTCATACGCTGTTGGCTAATATGACCAAGTCTAATATGCCACACATTCACATCATTATCATAGGTATTAGGAGACGTGATAAGGGAATAACAAACATTTGTATTAACATAATCAATATCTAATACAATGAAACCATCCAGAAAATAACCACAACCATAGTAGTTTGCATCCAAATACAAATCCACACCTCTATTATGGAAGTTTATATTAAAACCTAGTTTAACCAACACTAAAACAGACACTAAATTCCGACGAATCTCCGGAGCATATAATACATCATGTAGGAATAAAGTGCGTCCACCACGCATGTTCAGTTGGCATGTGCCAATTTCTTTCACTTCAGCTCTAGAGTTGTTTCTCACATAGACCCACTTAGTTCCAATTGGTACTAGTCAAAATTCCACGAAGGATCTTCTATCCTTCGCTACATGGTCTGTCACTCATGAATCTACGGCCCACAAAGGATTAGACTCAGTCAAGAATACAGAACTCGACACAAAGTAAAGTTCTGATTAGTACAAGGGGTGTTTACCTTTTTTGGCTCACGACAGTCGCGAGCATAGTGACCTTTCTTGTCACAATTGTAACATCTCACCCTTGACATTTTCTTCACTTGAGGACGTTTTCCGCTCTTGTGTTGGTTAACTCTTGATTTCTTGCAATAAGGACTTGATCCTTTGCAATCCCACATATTGAACGAATCAATATGCTTGCACTTAGAGCTCAAAGCCCTTTCTGAGCTAGAACCAGCATTACAAATGTCTATTTTCGACTCAAATGCCGTTAGGCGGTCCTCTACTAGCTCAAGGTGGCGCATGGCATCCTCAAGATCTTCCATAATATGGTCAAGAGCTTCTAGTGCTTCTTGCTTTTCCAGTACATATTGGATTTTCATGTGCCATATTTCATAGTTGTCACCATTGAGCTTTTCACCTTTGTTCAGCTCGGCAACTATGCTCTTTGTGGCTGAAGCCATTGATCTGAACACATCAGACAAATATGCACGAATTATTAATGCCTATCATTTATGCATCCCTTTTTACATAGACCCATCATATTAATGAATAATTTCAAATAAGGCTTCAGAATCAAAAGGTCACTACGTTTCTAATCATCCTTCAAAAATCCTAACTTAGAACTATTACTAATATGATTGTCTCATGCAAAATCAATTCTATGAAGCTACAAAAACTTCTAAAACTACCCACAGCTAATTACCCACAGCAACCAGCAATAACAGAAAGCAACAGATAATTGACATCCAATAAAACAATAATGCTTTCAACTAATACAACCATATATAGGTTGCTATATCAACAACAATTAGGTAGTAAACAATACATAAGATGTCCACAAAGCACACTTAACTAAGATCAGCCAATACAACTAACACCAAGTCAGCACACGAACTGGGAAAGATCCTCTTTTGTTCAATTTCTTAATCTTTTCCCTTGTAACAATAGAGTAATATTCACTTACAAAATCCATCGCAATTTTCTTATATGAAGCAGCTTTGTTGACATCCCATATGCGATTCAACACATCTTGCCATTCAGGTGGAAGAGTGTTTATGAAAAATCGCACCATCTCTGACTGTGGCATAGGACGACCATTCCATATGACCTTTTGAATTTTCCCGTTGACTTCAAGGATGTGATCAATTAAGTCACCACTCTCCCATCGATGATCACTCAGCTCAGCTATCAACTTAGACAGTCTTTCCTTTTGTTCATCGGTAATTGCACGAATAGGTGTGCGCAACCTCAGGGGAGGCATTGTTCCTGCAATAAATGCAGAACAAATAAGGGATCACATATAATCCACATAGACTTAATTGAAAAAGAAACACATTCTTTTCCTCCTTTTTTTTTTTGTCAACGGTCAACGGTCGTCGGTCAACGGTCAACGGTCAGGTCGTCGGTGGTTGGACCAGAATAGCCGGTCGGATCGGTCGGACCCGGTTGAACAAACTGACCGCACGTGCCACGCGCGTGCACGGGCTAACGTCACGCAGACGTCAGCCGGCACTTGTCGCGAGCGTGCCAAGCGTCCGCGGGTCGGGTCGAGTCGGGTCGCCGGTCGGCGACCGCCCGGCCAACCGTCGTCGGCGATGATGTCATCGGTGACGTCATCCCAGCGGTTACCGACCGTTGGGTGACGTCACGGTGACGTCATCGCGTGACGCCAGCACGCTTCGGTTCGCCGATCGGCGCGTGCCGGTTCGCCGCCGCCGGCGCGCACGTGCCGGTTCGCCGACCGGCACGTGTGCCGCACGTGCTGGGCGAGCCAGCGCTTCCGGGCGCGTCAAGCCCACGCGCAGTGCCTTCTGGCTGCGCGTGTGGGCGAGTGTGGCGTCGCCCGGCGGCGCACGACATGTCGCCAGACTCGTCTCAACGACCTCTTTCACCCAGTGCCTTCAGAAATTGATTTCGACTTACGAAAAATCAGAAAAAAGGACGAATAGCGCTAGGGTGTCGGGATTTCTTGCCCCGATCCGTACGGCCGAATTACTTTCGCGAAAAATCAATCAAAAAACATCAAGCAGGTCGGGAAAACGTGAACTATGGCTCTGATACCAATGTTGGGAATAACAGATCCCCGAAAACCAGATTCGACACTAAATCGAACCCCTAAAATGAATGCGGAAGCGAAGCCTAGGAAAATCACGTATCACCGATCCTAAAGCACACCACGGATTCGAGCATACCTTGTTAGCCACAGATTAGACACCAACGCCGATAAGAGGAAGAGAATTCGGTCCTGTTCGATCCGATGACGCCAATTCGCCTTGAAGGGAAGGAAAAAGTCGCCTTGTGCTTTACTGTTTTTCCTTTTGGGAGAGAGTGAGAGAGGGAGAGGACGTACGTACGTTCTGATTCCAACAGGTGTGTTCTCTCTCTCTCTCTCCTCCCTTTTATACGTCCCTCCATCCACGGGCACTATTCGCGTGGGCCGGGCTTTTTTGGGCCCAACTTGGAAGGACGGGCCTTAAGCCCATCGCTAATAAAACCTTCAGAGATCATCTAGTATAGTATTCAATCTATCCCTTGATTCTTGCATCGTCAGTCTTGATTCCTCAAACAAGCCCAAACCCATGCCTAGAACCAGCAGAGTTTCGACTTGAATGGTCCCGCCAATAAGACCGCAGAGCAAGAATAAGGTCTTGGTGTCCTCACTCTTCAAATGGTCGTAACTCAACTCCACTATATCCTTAATATTTGACTGGTCTATTTTTTTCAAAGCGGTTCTCCATGCAGCCACATCCCGATCTTTCAAGCTATACGCGACGGAGATAATCAAAAGAGGCAAACCTACAAGCTTCTCGACGACGTTAGGTGCTATTGCTTTCAATTCCTCATCGTCTTTGAGCCTGTCACCGACGCTCTTCTCAAATAGCCTGAATGCTTCTTTGTCCTCTAAACCTTCAAGATGAAATATGGGAGTGTCACACTTCATTTGCTCCAGAACATCTTTAAATCTCGATGTTAGCAGCAACTTGAATCCCTTGCTCTCGTCTTTCGAAGGAATTCCCACCGCCCCCAGATCAAGATCTTTCCACAGATCGTCCAATATTATGAGAACCTTCTCACTTGGATCATTCCGCAATCTCTTGAACAGAAGTTCTTTTCTTCCTTCTTCACTCGTCTCATCCTTCAGATCTTTTAGACCCAAGGCGTAAGCGATATCCTCTTGGATTTTCTTAAAGTCCGGGTTCTGTGACACATTCGCTTTGACGATCATGTGGAACAATTTCTTCTCATTCCTGAGTTTCTTCTGGACTTCCTTCAACAGCGTAGTCTTCCCCACACCACCCTCCCCGTAGATCCCAATCACTTTGTGCTTCTCGTCACCCAGAGCATTCATTATGTCCTCTAAGATGGAAGCTCGAGAATCGAAGTTAGTGTCACCTCGATCACCGGCCGAGGAAATCACGTCGGAAGCGCCAACAACGAGCCCTGGAGGGGGATCATCGTCGGAAGTGCCAACAACGAGCCCTGGAGGAGGATCATCGTAGACCTCCCCCGGTGGAATCCGACCAATGAGTCCCTGGATGTCTTTGGCTTTCCTCCTCGCCTTCCTGCTGATATCGCACCTTCAGGTTGGGAAGCCACCCGTAGAAGCAAGTTTTCTTAGCTCTGTAGTAATCCAGCACGTCACGCGCCTCGTTAGTGACGGTCTCCACTTCTCTCACCCATTTCTCGACCTTGGCTTTGATCGGCTTCACGTTGTTTCGAGCTTCACGGATGGAACTTTGCACCTCATCCCTCGCATTGGCCAACTTCTCAACTTCGTGGTCAAGTTCGCGAACGTCGCTTTCGTAGGAAATCACATGGCCACAAAGACGATCGACCGGAGCCACCAGGCAGCCTGCCACTGTGGTGGCCACACACAGAACGACTTCCGCCATTTTCCCCCTTTTTGAATTCTTTCTGGTTTTCTTCCCTTCTCTGTGGAGAAACGAGAGTTAAGAATGTACATATGCCGAGGGAGGCGGAACAATATCCGCCATTCTCCCCAATCGAATTACTTCCACCGAAATACTTGAAGACAAAAGCCAACAACTGAAAAATCAGACAAGTGCCGACTACTCGTTTTAACGAAATACTTCCACATCATCTCCAATATTACTAAGCATTCGTTTTCTGCTAATCTCCCCGGTTTCCCGGAAACTTACAACCATTCGTTTCGCCTCGGACTGAAACTCAGTGCCAGCCTAGACAAACCAACCTCCCAAATATCACAACACCGGACACTCACGGGCAAAATTGCCGACTCGATAGCCAAGCTCGTGCAATCACCCACCAACAAAAGAAACTAAAACTATTTTAAAAAAAAGGGCAAAAACAGCAAAGAAAAAGAAAAGAAAAGAACAGTACAAAAATCAGAGAAAGAATCAACTCACTGTTATGAGCCGCGAACGTAGCAGATCCGAAGCCGAATCGGAGAGAGCTGGAACTTCTTGTCGCTTGGAGTCTGCGACTTACGGAAAGAGCATTCCTCGCCGTCTTGCGCAGGGAAACCACACCAGAGCAGAGGGCGGAGAAGGAACACAACGACGCAAGCCGAAGAAGCAACGAGCTTTGGGGTAGAGAGCGAAGATGACCCGGCACCGGAGCAAGGCGGAGGAGCAACGTGCTTTGGGCCAGAGAGCGAATTCTCACCCAAAATTTTTGAGTGAGAAGGAAAGAAAGGACGAGAGAGAAAGCTCCTTTAATGCGTGCAGGCCTAGTCCATTAGAGAGGAGAGAGAAAAAAGCAGCAGCAGATCTAGTAATGACTGTAAATTTTTAAGCAGAAAGGGGACAATAATATACTTTGTGCAAAAAAACCAGTGGAGCCGCTAGCGCATCATGGAGCCACGCGTCACTTCCTCATTGGTCGGCGTATACGCTGGCTTGGCAGTCGGGACTGAGAGTGCTAGTATGAACAAAATAAAGGAGTTAGGGAAGATAATAAGAACACAAGATTTATAGTGGTTCGACTTAATCCAAGCCTACGTCCACTCTCCCACGCTAACAGCCTTCTTGGCTGGATTCCACTATGCAATCAACAAGAGATTACAACTTCGAGTGCAAACACTTAGTAGTAGATCACACTATCTCACTAAGTCACTCTTTTGGTATTTCTCTCACGATTACAAACGTTTAAGCTCTTCAAAGACAAGTGTATGATCGAAGGTCGTTCAGACTTTGGAATTATAAATTCTACGCTCCGTCTCTTACTTGCTCATCGGTCCTTCACCTCCTTAAATACTCCTCCACTTCCAAACTAGCCGTTGGACAGCATCCCGGAGAATCGTCTTCCAATATACCCATTGGACAGCTCTGTATCTAGAAGATTTGGTAGTCGTTGAGTGACAAAGGTAGAATCCCAAATTGATTCCGATCGCCCATACAAACGAAATCTTGGTTTCCATAAGTAAAGCTTCTTCGTATAGAAAGTTCTTGTCTTCAAGATCTAATCGTTAATCAAATCAATCTTGATGTGGAATCCAAACCAGATCACTAGCCGTTGTATGATTGGGCTTGAGTTACGATTCATCGAATCTGGATGTAAAGTCTGAGTCTGTAGACTTTACAATATGAGTCTGTAGGCTTTACAATCTGGGTCTGAACATATCCTGCTTCTGAACAGATTTAGCTTTAAGGTCTGTACCCAGTTCAGCTTCAGCATAGAGTCTGTCTTCTAGTTCATCATTCACGTTTAGTCTGGAATTAGTCAGAGTGAGTAGACTTCTGATGTAGAACAGACTTTGACACTAAAGTATGGCAGTTTTCAGACTTTGAGTCTTGAGTCTGGCAGTCTTCAGACTTTGACACAGAAGTCTGGAAATCTTCATAATACACTCTGAACATATGTTACGTTCAGTCTTCTGGCCGTTTTCTGACTTTGATAATATCCTTTACATGTTCTATCATCTGCATGGTCTATTACTCAACCATCAAACATGTTAGTAGCCTTTGATTTATTTTGTCATCTTCAAAACATCATAAGGAATTTCCCTAACAGGGACCCCCAAATATTTTCTCCCATTTGATTATGCTTAGTCATTTAACACATCTGACCTCAGCTCCAGAAATCAGCAGCACTGCAGCAGCGACGCAACAATCTCCACTTGGGACCGAGCTATGGTCCAGATTCCGATTCAGATGATGCACCTCAACATCAGTAACTTCACTTGACGAGCTCTTTTAGGTATCAGCTTTAATAAAGTTGCACAAATGATTGAGTTGCACTTAGTGCAATAATATGTTTCTCCTGTTGTGCTATGTAGCGACCGCCAGTTTTGGACAATATGCTTTTTCCGTCCTTTCCTCCACCGTAAAAGTTAGTCATTTAGTCATTTTCTTGCAAAAACATCTTGTAGTGCTGGCGCAAATGTATTGACGACTTCAAAAACTGTCATTACAATTTTCACACTATGCTTGGACTCGACTTGAATTGTTCGACAAAAAGAAAAATTGACTTGAATTGTGGACATCAATGCGCAACAATGTCTCCTGTACAAGCAGCACAGTGCAATTTTCATAAGCTGTACCTTCCAGGTGGTAGCTCCAAGAGACATCCAATTCGTCTCCAAGTAATTTAAAGACTGTAGGCTGTTGCGGCCTTCCATAGCTCTCGGCTTAGGACAGACTTTCAGTTCAACACACCTAAGCTTCTTCAACTTGCATAGATTAGGTAATCTTTCAATTGAATCACAGTAGGAAACTGTTGAGTACAACAAAGATCTCGATCACTGCAAAACTTGAATCTCAACAAGTCTTTTTAACTGAGATGTCTCCAAGGACTATAGCCCAACGGACCTAGTGTCCTCATGAGGTATTTGCACCTAGTAATTCGCAGTTCCCTCAACTTCACCAAGCCTTTCAAAATAGGAAAGTGCCAAGCATTCATTGATAATGAGAGTTGACAAACTTTCAAATTGTTTGAAATATGTGGCAGTGTTGGGACAACATTAATTTTCGATGTTGACAAACTACAATGGTGCTGCCATGGTGAGAAATGTTCCTCCAACTTGGACCTCTTCGAAAAAGATAAGATTCACAAGAGTTGCACTCAATTTCTGCATAAATCTTAATAGTTAAGCTAATTGTGCTATGACCATCAACTCCAAGTTCTTCAAAGCTCGTGATCCATAACTTTTATAATTAGATTTTAATTGATTATGTCTCATCATTAGAATCTAAACTTTAATGAATTATTTCTAGTATAGAAGAAATATTCTCCTAACCTTCCTATGAGTTAAAAGAAAATAAAAGAAGTGGGCCTCAGCTCCCCAGTTTAAAACTTTATGTTGCCCAAATTAACTTCAAATAGAAATTGAGATTAAAAAATTAAGGCTAGCAGCTAAAATGCTTTCAAAAGATTGTCATGTAAAACCATGATCACAAGACAGACATCATTTACAAAATCAATAATTTTTTTATAAGGAAAATCTAAGAGTTTTCACTTTATATTAGGTTAGCTTTATTCCAAGTAAACTAAGTGGCACATATCTTTTAAATGTAAGAGGTTGCTAAATGGTAATTGTTACCGAATCACCATATTTGTGCATTTTCTTAGGGCCGCCTCTAGGAGCATAGGCCCATGTCTCCAGTGATTGCCGATGTGTGTGGGACAAAAAGATCACTATACTTGATGAGAATTATTTGAGTGTTCAAAGAATTCCAGACACTCCATCGATATTTAAGAGACACCTATCTATTAATCTTGTGAACATGCATTGAGCTATTCACGCAACTCCATCAGAATTATGAAGGATAATGGTAATTTTATAAACATTAATAAGCATAATTAATATTATTTTTTCCTGAGAACCTCAACCTAACGATTCTTAAAAAAACCCACTCCACCATTTCTTTTTGGACTAAAATTACCTTCGAACCCCACCACTTGTAGAATGCGAGAATTATCCAGCTGTCTATCACTACCACCGTTCATGAATCATTTCATACATGCTCAACTCCAGCTATCAGCAGAGGCAAGGCCCCAATCTCTGTAAGTCCGGGATCTGATTCAGATGATGCACTCCAATCTCAGTCACTTCACAAGCTCTTTTAAGTATTAGCTTTATAAAGTTGGACAATAATAGGGTCCGCTAAGTGCAATAATGCTTTCTACTATGGTACTATGTGAAAGACCACTGGTTTTGACTAAAATGCTTTTCTCGTCCCCTCTTCTTCCATTAAATTTTGCATCATTTTCATGCAAACACATCTTGCAGTGCTTGTGATTGTATTGTCATAGCATGTAAAAGTGTATAATGCCCCTAGTTAAATAAGGTTAACTTTGAAACAATGTTACCACAATTTTTGTATAGTACTTACTTGATTATCGTAACTTTTTCCGATAATTTAAATGCTATAGAACTTCTAAAAAAAGTTCACTTGAGTAGTATAACCTTTTTGAAGACATTTCCCTCAAGTGATACTTATCATGGCACTTGTGGTGGGAGTTTTAGTATTTAAATGATTAATTGAAAGTTATGACACTTAAGTCAATTTTTTTTAAAAGTTAAGTCATTTAAGTGAACATTTTTTTTTTAAAGTCATGAATCTCAATTAATCGAAAAAAATCATGACACTCAAGTAACCACTATACAAAACTTACATCACTTGTCTTATTCTGATCTAGGCTAACTTCTATCAGAGGTTGTGTCAGAATTGGAAAGCGTTTGAATCAAGATATGCACTATTCAATGGCCAACGACACTCTTCAAGTTGCATAAGAGTTGAAGCTAGCAGATAATTGGCTAAAGATAACACCAGCAAAGTCATCTTGCCATTGTCACCAATCTTGTATATTACACCAAAGCATGCCCGTTCAATTTCGGCATCTAATAGTTTTCACTATGCCTTCTTCTTGATCATCCAATACAACCAGATGATTGGTAATGAACCTATGTTTGACCTTCAGCTCAACTCGAAGCTCACTCACGATCAATTTGATGAGTTCGCCGGGTTGTCTGACGAGAAGAATTGTCAAAACAAGTCGATAAAGAACTATAAAAGAACATTTTAATACAACTTCCAATAAAATATGGTATTAGAACTTAAACTATTGAAACTCAATGTGCAATAATGAAATAATTCACGCTTCTCATTGTAAACTCCAAATCCATATGTGCATCTCCCTACCTAACACGTGTCAACAGCACGTCCACCATCGTTGCCATGTGCGCTCTCTCTCTCTCTCTCTCTCTCTCTCTAAAACGCAAAGGAGGAAGATAGAACGAAATGATGTTAAGAGTTAACTAGGGTGGAGTTAAAGTTTGCTGTTCGGCCATCGTTGGTTGCTTGGCAATTATTAAAGCTTGTGTTATTCAACCTGAGGGTGCGCATGGGCGGTACGACTTTATTTACGTGAAGGCTCCTACCCAACTCCACCGAACCATGCCATCTGTCTTTACGACAATTGATATGTGAGAAGCATATGAAAATGTTCAGCCCCCACATCAATTGTACGGAAGATAGGTGTTGCGTCTCTATAATGCCCGATTTATTTGATGAAATGTAATAAAGATAAGATCCATCAAAGCCATGCTCAATTTCCCCATCAATCTTAAGTTGATTATGCTACGACCATCAACCACAAATTCTTCCAAGCCAGTGACCCAAAATGTTATTGTTAGATTTTAATTGATCATGCCTCATCATTTGAATGTAAACTTTTATGGAACTAGTTTCTCATTCCCAACATCTTAACACTTTTTTTTTTCAAATGAATGAACATGAATAATGTGAGATTAAGGTTAGAATTTGAATAACTAATATTTTCTAGTATAGAAGAAATTCTCACCAAACTTTCCTAGGAATTAAAGGAGAAAAAAAAGACAAGGGACTAAGCTCTCAAGTTTAGATCGTTAAGCTACTAAAACCAACTTCGAATAGAAATTGAGATGAAAAACATAAAGTGTGGCAACTTGTCCATTTTCATAAGAATGTAATATAAAAGGTAAATTTATCATAAGTATACTAATAAAAACTATTTATCTCCGGTAATTATCCGATGTGTAGGGACGACCTATTTGATGGAGATTCGTCGGATGCTTAAAGAGACCTAGGCACTCCATTATTATTTAAGAGACACTAATTTATTCATGTTGTGAACATAAGTAGGCTTTGAGCTACACGTACAACTCTATTAAGAGAAATTGGAGGTCCATAAAAATGGCATTTCATTTTATTTTTTTTATGGAAACTCATCATTTATTTTCCAAAACCTCACTTTAATAGCCTGATTGCATTGATTGACTACACCTCGTCGACAATTTAATGACCCTCTTTCTATTCTCTGCAAACTCCAAATCCTTGCGTCTCTCTCCTTCCTTAACAAGTACCGACCAGACATGTCCACAATCATTGCGCTGATGCTGCTGTTCTCTCTCTCTCTCTCTCTCTCTCTCTCTCTCTCTCTCTCTAAAACGTAGGGGAGGAGGAGGACATAGCAAAGTGATGTTAAGGGTTAAATCGAGGAGTTAATTGCTTTTTGGCCATCGTGGATCACGTTGCAATTATTGAAGATTCATGTTATCCCAACCTCGTGATGCATACGGGCAGTATGACTTTATGCATTGTGGATCATTCTGCGATTACTAAAGCTTCTTGCTTTTTTAACCTCACGCTAGGGCCCAGCTCCATCGTACTATCTCTCTCTCTCTCTCTCTCTCTCTCTCTCTCTCTCTCTCTCTCTCTCTCTCTCAACGTTGTCCTGTCTAGATTCAACTTAATATGTGCATAGCCATATATGATTATATATTTGGTCCCAACTTCCCTTTCACATTTTGTGAAAATCGCCGTGCTTGTTATTGATGATCCCGTGATCTTTGGTCAACGGGATGTTATCTTTCATCAGGAGCTTGGCAACTCTTACCTTACCGGAATTTTTTTGCATGGACTCTACCAACCTCGGCTTCATTTCGTACTTTTGTTAATGCATGCAAACTGCCTGCACTTACATCTCTTGAGTAAGGCTTCATCTATCAGAAGATAGGTGTTGCCTCTAAAGTTGTTCTAAGTAGGAGAAGCTAAGATTGAAGTGCAAAATTCATCATATCTAGATACGTGATCGTTAACCACTAATACAACTGTAGGAGATGATAATATACGCGTGTGTTTGTAAATAAGGAAAAAAAAAAAACCGAGAACCATATACACGTCAATTGCTTGAATATCCTAATAAATGAATAACTTGGTTCTAGTTATGTCTTTTTTAAGTTGTATTTCTCCGATGTATTCATATACGTATTTCAGCGTATTGTCCTATCATCTCTACGGAACATCTACAGAATTTCCAAAATAACAAATGCCTCCATGTGATCACGCTTGATTGAAAACAAGAGGGCCCACTCCGCCATTTCTTTTGTACTGAAATTGACTTCGGGTCCTGCCGGTTAAAAATTACGAGGGCAATGCTTGGCTCTAGCAAATCTGCGGCAGCCAGAGTCCAAATTTCGATTCAGAAAAATGCACTCCAATCTCAGTCACTTCACGAGCTCTCTAAGCGTTAGCTTTAATAAAGTTGGACAATATAAAGTCCCACTTAGTGCAATTATGCTTTCTCCTGTTGTACTATTGGGCCACCACCAGCGATGGCCAAAATGCTTTTCTCATCAAGAGTTGGTATTATTTTCCTTGTAAAAGCATCTTGCATGCAATAAGTCTGCAATAGCCTAAGGCTAACTTCGGAAAAACATCATCACAAGTTCCTCCTTGTATTTAATAATCTAATTCAATTAATTAAATATGCATAGGTTTTGACCTACATGCACAACTCTATCGAGGAAAATTGAAGGTTCATGGAAGATGACTTTTTCATTTTTTGTGTAGAAGTTACAAATTATAATCATCATTTATTTCTCAAAATCACACTTCAATAGTTCTAAAAGAACTCAATTTTATTTGATCGATTGCACCTTGTCAACAGATCCAATGAATATGAAGTGTATTTGTATGTAATTATGTGTTATGTTACGGGATCATTAACTCCATATCAATGTTGCATGCACTCGATAATGTTAGCCTATTTCATGGATTATATGGTTCTTTCTCTATCTAATCTCTCTTTGCTAGTACCCTCTACGTAATGACACTACCAGATTCCTTGCAAAAATAAGGGCAAAAGAACGCTTCAAGTGCCATAACTTTGCCCAAAGGGACACTTAAGTGCCATAACTTACGAAAGGTACACTTAAGTGCCACATTTTAAGAAAAGTGGGACACCTGAGTGCCAGCTCTGGCAAAGCTGGCCGGAAATCATACGTGGCATTAAAATATTAATATCTCTCGCCGATGTGTCTCGCCGGAGAGCTGAGTCAGCTCGAATTAACCCCAAACGACGTCGTTCCGGGTGTTCGCCCAAAATAGACCCCTTAAATCAACGAAAACGCCGTCGTCTTCCCCATTTTCCCTAAATCTAAAACCCTAAATCGGGCAAAATGCTATTGAAGCGCTGGAGCCCTAATCCCGCACGCTAATTCGATTTGTTCCAAATTTTACCACCGAATATTGGAAATGGAGAGCAAGACTTTCAGTAGCGGCTCTGTTGGAGAAATCTTTCCAGAATATTTTGAAGCTGACAAAACGTTTCTTTCAGTCTAGTCTGGATATTTGCAGATCGTCTAGTTTAAAGTCTGAAGACTTTCTGATCACCAGACTCAAGATTCAAGACTCAAGATTCAAGACTTAAGACTCAAGACTCAAGACTATTCTCATTGACAGTCTTTCTGATCCAGTGACGAAGGAAATCCAGAGCCGAAGTATATGGTTGAGGATTTAATCCTATCCTCTGGAGAAGATATTTTTGGCTGGATAATCATAACGGATTCTTTTGTTTATATCTAGATCAATTGAAGATCCGATGGTCGACGAAGTATTCTTGGAATGTTCTATTCTTGGAAACCAAGATCCCGATTGTATGGGCGAGCATGATTGATGGGCTATCGTCAGGTTCCTTTTATAGCTCGAATGATCTTCTTGATTGATTCCGTCCAACGGGTAGATTGGAGGAATTCCTTTGGTAAGTGCCAACGGTATGATGGCATAAAGGAGTATAAAAAGGAAGACGTTCTAGTTGTTTGAGTGCGGATCGATAGAAAAATTCCAGAGTCTGAAGCACCTTGATTATTAGTTGATATAGTCTGAGCGAAATTGTATACACAGAGAGTGTTTGTACTTGGTGATACCTTGAGTGAGTGTGGTAGATCATCTACACCGAGAAATCAAGGAAGATCAACACTGTAACATCTCTTTGTTCATAGTGGAATCCAACCGAATTGGCTGTCAGTGCAGAAGAGTGGACGTAGGCTTGGATCAAGCTGAACCACTATAAACCGCGTGTTTAATTCTCTCTTTCATTACTCAGTCTTACGTTGATTATTACTTAACGCAAATCCTTCAACTGTCTAAGTATTGCACAAGTATACAGAAATTATCAAGAAAAATCTTTGTATACCTATTCACCCCCTCTAGGTACTCATACTAGCTATATCAGGCTCAAATTTCTCTCGCCGAAGTGAAGGAGAAGGCGAGCATTTCTGTTTCTGTGGGTTTCCAAGTCCAAGAAGAACATCGTGGACTCGAACGAATCCCGGGAGAAGATTCTATGGATGTGCCAGATACAGAGAAGGCTCGAAGTGCAAATACTTCAAATGGGTCGATGCGAAATTCTCTCACCGAGCCACAGAGGTGATATTGGACCTACTTGATGGATGTCATCAACCTCCATCTATGCTTGTGGATGACATGGACAATGTTGACTCAATGCAAGCTCAAGCTCAAGCATCTTCTGTTAACCATTTGAAGAACGAAGTTGCAAAAATGAAAATTGAACGGAAGTGTTACCAAGCGTTTATTGTGTTGTTGTTTCTTTGTCTATCATACTTTATGATGAAATGTAAAGGACTTGAAGATGAGAAGAAGTTTCTCCAACTGCCATAGTTGTAAATGTGTGGGGAAATGTACTTGTTTTGAATGAATGAATGAATGATTTCGACAGTTTTTGCTTATTCTCAAATATAAATCAATGATGATGGAATGTATATTAGGTCGATGTGTTGTGGTGACTATTTTACTTGAATTGAATGTAAACCAGCAGCAAATGTGTAAACCAACAGCTTCTCTGTTTTGCTGCAAACCACCATATACATAGAACAGACACGAGTGATTACTCGAGTACTATAAGTTGTATCTAGTGATCACTTAAGTGCCAGTCGTGATAGACAAAGAATTATTTATGTGTTAAGTTATTATTAAAAGGATCACTTAAGTGCCACTTGTTGTTAAAAGTGAACACTTAAGTGCTAGGTTTTTTAGAATGTGATCAGTTAAGTGGCATTTTTTTTGTACACATCGGCTACTACCAGCCACCACCACCACCCACCACTGGCCACCATCTCCAGCCATCATCACCACCAGGCATTCCTAGAATCCACTTGAGCCACCACCAGCCACCACTATGCTGGTGGTATGTTGCTGCATAAGTTGCAAGTGTAAGGTGTCTTACACCAGCTTGCACCAGCACTACTTGGTGCAAGCTGTGCATATTGCACATACATCTTGCACCAGGTGTAGCAAAAACCTCCAACCCAACCCAACCCACCACCACCAGGCTTTTCACTAGCAACCACCACCAGCCACACGAGCACCCCAGTCACCATCATATATCCACCACCAGAAGTAGCAATAAGTAAAAGTAAAAAAAAAAAAAAAAAATCAGAAAAAAGAAATAGGCATGCCAAAAATGATAAGCAACAACATTGTTCCATTGATTTGAACATCTGTCTCACAAACTCACCTAACTCAATGACAAACTATTATAAAAAAAAAAACAAAAAACAAACATCCACAGATGTTTTACAACTGACTCATCAGCCCCACAAACCATATCACATCCCATTTCATCAATCAATATGCACAATGCCTCCTGTTCGTGCTCGTTTTGATGGACTTCGCACTTGATTCATAATCCTTGCACTTTTTCTAACTGGACGTGAGACTTCTTCTTCAGCTGTCTTGGGATGCGTTGAGTCTGATGGAGCTGCAATTGTCCTATGCTGAACTGATTCAAAAGGAGCTGCAACTGTTGTAGGCTGAACTGATTCGGATGGACCTGCAACTGGGTTCTTCTTACTCTTTTTTCTTGTTGGCGCATGCAATGTCTTCTTCTTTGTTGGCACAGCCGTTGATTCTTGAGTTCGGCCTTGAGAGATAAGAATCTCTGAACTTCTCCCAGGCTTCAAAAGGAAAACTCAATTATCAACAAAAGTTTGCACTATAAATTAAATTAAATGCAGCCTATAAAACTTACATTAAGAATAACTATTCCAGAACGATCATCTGTATAAAGGCCATAACCATATTGTTTAAGCCTCTTCCCAAGAGCCCCTCTTGTTCAAAGGGGAGCGTCACTTTCAGGTAATTGTGATTGGTTGCCTCTTCTTCTCGCATGTGATTTCTTCGGCTCTTGTGGCCGTTTAGCTACAGAAGGGGTTTCTTCGGCCAATTCTTCAGCTGGCGTCTTGTAGATGGCCTTCTTATAGGTGGCTCTTGATTTGGCTTTGGTTTTCTTCTGATTGTTTTTCTAGTTACGCCTTCAGCTTCAGTGACACCTTTGGTAGGCTTTGGTGGTGGCCCTTGTGATGACCCTTTTAGTGGCCTTTGTGATGACCTTGGTGATGGATCTTGTGGTGGCCCTTCAGTTGGGCCCTCTATTAGTAGCTGAGCTTTAACTTGTCTTCTTCGAACCTGAGAAAAAGGCAAACGACATCATAAATATAACATCATGCCATATTAGAACGTAAATGAAAAGTAAACTCAAATCATTTAACTGACCGGGTTTTTTTTTTTCTCTGTTGCTGCTGAAGAACAGTCGACTTAACTGGCCCTCCAATTGTTTTAGCCAATCCTGCAGCTGGCTGTCTTCCACCTTCGGTTCTTCTTTGAATAGGCCCTTCATTTTCAGGTATAGCAGGGGCTTCGGCCAATTCTTCACGTGTCACCGTGACCTGACAAAGACAAAAACATTACATATATGTCACTTATATCTATGTACATATTCATAACAAACCATAAAGTAACATAAACACAATTCTCATGACTTACTGGGTTTATTGTCCTCGACTGAAGAACAGTCGACTCACTTCGCCTTTCTGTTTCTCCTTCTCCAACTGTCCCTTCACTAGGCCCTTCGGCTGGCCTCAATTGTTCCTGCTGCTTCTTTAATTGACAACCCTTAATATTGTGCCCTGCTATGTGGCAAAAAGAGCACTTTATCGGTACACCCATCCTATTCATCCTATGATGACATGAGTCCTCTCCCTCCGTCATTTTCCTTTTTGTCTTTGGTCTTCCCATTCTCTTCTTTAGTGGCAAAGGTTGAGGTGCTTCGCGATCTGTTGGCTCCCAGAACTTGCTACTTCTAATTGGCTGCAACATGAATTGATACGAAGCAAGATATTTCCGTTTCTTGTACAATCATCAAGGTAGTCTTCTGTGTTGTGGCCCTTCAATTGAATTGCACATATGGCATGTGCACAAGGAATTCCACTGAGTTGCCATGCTCTACATGAACACTTCATCGTACCTAAATGGACAACATACTTATTGGAATCCTTCATTATCTCATATCCTTCATCCCCATTCCAAATGGGATGACAATACCTACTTGCAGCTAAGTTATCATCCAATTTCTTAGCAATCTTAGGACCATATTGCTTAGTCCACTTTGCAGTGTCATCTCTTTGTCTGTGCAGCCGAGTTATGACCAAAACCCGTATGTCTTCAAGCATCGAGATAATTGGTTTACATCTA
Organism: Eucalyptus shirleyi; assembly: GCA_017140165.1. NCBI lineage: Eukaryota > Viridiplantae > Streptophyta > Magnoliopsida > Myrtales > Myrtaceae > Eucalyptus > Eucalyptus shirleyi. The sequence goes on along the minus strand of CM029452.1, from coordinate 10,151,387 downwards.
GCATCTATTATCCTCCCATTGAATGCTTCACAGATGTTGTTATCAATGTTATCGCACTTGAATTCCTCGCTGAAAAATGCCCTACACCAATGCTTCGGGTCTATTTGGAACAGTGCATCATAACCATCCTTTGTCAATTGAAGCATCTTTTCTTTGGCCATCCTAAAGTCAGTCATATTCGTGCTCTTTGCTAGCTGCCAAAATTGCGACTACAACTTGTCCCCTTTATAGGTCTTTGCCCAATTTGCGTATATGTGTCGCGCACACATTCGATGTTCAGCATAAGGCAACAACTCAGCTATTGCTGGAACCAGTCCCTATAATAATTCAAAATAAAAAATGTAAGCAAATGACATGTTATTATCAAAAAGCAAACATTACCTTTTGTTGGTCATCATGAACACCCACCATTCTCCATTTGTTATTTTCAAATCAGTCATCAAATTTTTTAGGAACCAAGACCAATTGTCATTGTTCTCTACCTTCACAACAGCCCAAGCCAGGGGAAACATTTGGTTGTTTGCATCTTTTCCAATTGCGGCCAGCAATTCTCCCTTGCACAAGCCCTTCAAAAAACACCCGTCCAATTCTATAATCCATCTACAACCAGATAAAAAACCTCGTTTGCATGCATCGAAACAAACATAGAATTTATCGAACTTCGTTCCAATATCAGGAAGTGGTCTCTCCACGACCTCCAGATACACTCTATTTCCAGGATTTTGCAGCCTACACTCCCAAGCATAGTCCCACAACTGTCCATATTCACCGTTGTACTGACCAATGAGTATCTTCATCACCTTTTGCTTCGATCTTTTACATTAATTCCTAGATATATTGATGCCTACCTGCTCTTTCACTAGCATCCTGAACTGAGTAGTATTTATCTGAGGCATCAGCTTAATCAATTCAAAGAAGTGCTTCGATAACCATGCACTTGTTACCCTTTTATTCTCAAAATTAATGAAACAAGTATGTTCCTCTTGGTAGGCTCTAATCTGGAAAGATCCAGTTTTCCTAACAAATGTGCCATAGATCTTCCATGGACAATTTTGCTGCGAACACCTAGCTCTTACAAAGGTCTTAGTGTTTCTAATGAAGTCAATGTTCCTTTATGCAGCAATGGAGATTTTCAGTATAGCTTCCCTAAATTGTTTAGCATCATGAAATTTCATGCCTACCGACAAAGTGGGAGAGGCAACGGATGGATCATAAGAAGTAAACTTACTTTTCCTTTTCCTTCTATGCACAGGTCCTTCATCTTCTTCAAGCTCATCCTGGGAAGTAGCATTCTCATCGCTTTCTTCATAGTCAGTCTCCTCGCCAGCAGCACCAGCATTTGTAGGGCCTTCGGGTCTGTTTGGAACTTCCTCGGCTACTTGCAAAGCTGCAAACTTAGCTGTCAAAAAATCCCTTCGCTGTATTCTTGACTGTACAAGCTCCTCGTCGTCGTCATCACTTATAAAATTTTCAGCAGGCAACCTTCCATCATCATCATCAGTTGATTCAGCTACTTCCCAATCTAATCTAGAGATTGTGACATCACCTATGTCATCATCACTTTGGTGAACTACATCTGCACTTCTCTCATGTCCATCATATCTATCCTGCCCTCCTTCGACCCTAACGTCAGTACTACCTTGAATGCCATCTCCTTCTTGTCCTATTTCGGCGCTCTCTCCATCATCATCTTCATCCTCACTTTCACTATTGTACTCAACAAATATTTTTACCTCTTCACCATGAAGATAATGGTATAGAACATCCCTAAGACCATTATCATCTTCTAAGCATCTCAAACCATCTCTTAAGTCTTTCCCAGGAATACAATACAGCAGCTTCTGAACTTTACAATGCAAATAAGTATTTATATCCCTAAGAAATCCTATATAAGATGCCTTCTTTATATCCACAAAGATGGTGCCCTCATTTCCACCCTCATACTCCCACTCATCCTCCCCAATCACAAATTCCCCATTGTAGCAAACTATAATAGCGACATAATCCTTGTCATGCGCCATTACTGCACCAAGAACAAGAAAAAGAATCATTAGTTTTTGGGACCACTAGACAATTGCACATGGGAGTCTCCCCACTCTCATGGACTTTAGTAAATAGAGGTCCCCACACTGAAAATATGCCCCTACATGACAGCCAAAAAAGCCAAAAAAGAGGTCGGCACTTTAATTATTTGCCTTTCCTTTCCTTAAAATATTAAACAAAACAGAGGTCCCCACAGCAATCACAACCCAAGCATGTCTACTGCACTAAACGTGCGATGTGAGAGAATGTACATTAACTTAAGCAAATCAAAGCATAGTATACTCTGACATCAACTTAATCAAATCACAGCAGGATTATGTTCTTATTCAGGATTTTGGATTGATAAACATACCCTATACAACAATCACAGCAGGGTTTTGGATTGATAAACATACCCTATATAGCAATCACAGCAGGGTGGTTTAAGGACATACCCTATACAGCCTCACAAACAGGGTGGTTCAAGGACATACCCTATATACTCTCACAAGCAGGGTGGTTCAAGAACTTAGTTTTTTTCTCAGAATGGCATTAGTCACCTGCTTTACTAGGATTCTTAAGGAGATGCATAGATCACTGTTTAACAATCACATACTCTGACATTGGCTTGAAAGACAAATTCACCAAAATAATGAGAAATCTGGTTTCTTTGTGTAATGTCAGCAAGTTTCAGTTGAAGTGTATCAACACAAATTCCATCGGAACTGTAATAAAATAATTGAGCCCTAATTAAATAATCGAGCCCTAATTTCATCACAGGGGAGGGGGAGAATGAGCCAAACCTGGACGACTGACAATGGTGAGCGGTGACGACGACCAAGGATGGTGAGCGGTGAGCGGCGACGGCGACCAACAATGGCGACTGACGACGGCGACCGATGACTAGCTCTAGGCGTGAACGGCGACGGAGAGAAGGGCCTGTGATCTACTGTGAACGTGGACGGCGAGGAATGGCGTTAGGTCAGCCAACCCTAATTAAATAATCGATCGAGCCCTAATTAAATAATCTAGCCCTAATTTCATCACAAGGGAGGGGGAGAAGGGGTCGAACCTGGATGAGCGACGATGGTGAGCGGTGACGACGACCAACGATGGTGAGCGGTGAGTGGCGACGGCGACCAACAGCGGCGACTGACGACGGCGACCGATGACCAGCTCTGGGCGTGAACGGCGATGGAGAGAAGGGCTTGAGATCGACTGTCAACGCGGACGGGGAGGAACGGCGTTTAGGTCATCGCACAATGACCTAAATGAAGTCGTTTAGTTTAGCGCACTCAATGTGGATGGACGACGTCGTTTTTGTCGTCCACATCGGCTTTTTTAAAAAGAAAAACATTTGCCACATCAGTAAAAGAAGTCGCCGAAAATTGCCAGAAAATGCCACGTATGCAATTTGGCCGGATTTTGGCCGGATTGGCACTCAAGTAATCCCTTTTGCTCCGATTTTGGCACTTAAGTGTACCTTTCGTAAGTTATGGCACTTAAGTGTCCCTTTAGCCAAAGTTAAGACACTTGAGGGGTCCGCACGTCCAAAAATAAGTAATGTATCAATTCACAAAGCCAAGGCTTCCCATTGCCAAACTCCAAGTCCTTACGTGACCCCACCACCCCCCCCCCCCTCGGGTCGCCGCCGAGGACACGTCCACTATCGTCGCTTTAAATGCTGCTCTCTCTGTCTCTGTCTCTGTCTCTGTGAAACGCAGAGGAGGACGATGAAGACAGAACAAAATGAGTTTAAGAGTTAATCTAGGTGGGGTTAAGTTTTGCTTTTTGGCCATTCGTCAGTCACTCGACAATCATTAAAGCTTCGTGTTATGTCAATCTCATTCATGCTGCCGATGGGAGTCCGACTTTTGATGCATCGTGGGTCACGTTGCAAAGATATTTTCCTCCAAAAAGGGAGAGGAAATGGAGGGAAATGCAAAATGAGTTCCCTCTTTTCAATCGAAATGCAAAATACGAGTTCTGTGAAGCTGTTCCCCCCAAATACTACATCTCATGGCACTTGTAATGGCAACTGTAGAAGTTAAATGGTCAATTAAAATTTATGATACTCCTTGTCAAAAAAAAAAATTATGATACTCAAATGAAATTTTTTCAAAAAGTTAAATCACTCAAGTGAACATATCTTTTTTGAAAGTAATGATACATAATTAATAAAAAAAAATCATGACACTCAAATAATTATTGTACAAAAGTTATATCACTTGTCATATTCTCATCTCAAGTAACTTCTATAAGAAGTTGCATAAGAATTGGAAAGTGTTTGAATCAAGATATGCACTCTTCAGTGGCCGACTACACTCCTCAAGTTGCATAAAAGTTGATGCTAGCATATCATTGGCTAAAAATAACACCAGCAAAGACATCTTACCACCACCACCAAACCTGTAAATCACAACAAAACGTGCTCCTTCAGATTCGGCATCTAAGAGTTTTCACTATGCCTTCTTCTTGATAATTCAATATGACCCCCATGCTCGGTAATGAAGCTACGTTTGACCCTGCAGCTTAACCCGAAGATCTTGAACGATCAATTTGATGAGTTCCCCGTGTCCGTCGAGAAGAATTGCCAAAACAAGCCCTATGGAGAACTGAAAAAGAATAACATTTTAATAGGATGTTCGAGAAAATATAGTCTTTGAACTGAACTTGAATTGTGTAAAGTCAAAGTGCAACAATATCTTCTGCACAAGCAGTGCAGTGCAATTTTCCATGATGCTTCGAGTATTGGGGTCGGGTATATTAAGCTCTACCCATCCTTGGGAGAATCTGATTTTTTTCATCGTGTAAAAGTTTTCTTTATAAGTTTTTTTCGGTTTTAGAACACAAATTTGCCATTGCTCCTACACAAATTGGCATACCATACAAATGATTATTACTGAAAATTTCTGAGTGTTTTTATGGCAAAAATTACAGCATGGCATTTGGGCTCGACATGGTACGACACAAGATTGGTTCCTCGAGTCACCATAGAAGGCTGGATAGAAAAGTGTAATAAGTTGTTTGGTCATGGACTTATTATTGTACCTAGAGTTCTCTCACGAACTAAAAATGTCTAAACGATATTGCGCAAAAACCAGAATTAAGGGAGGACTAATAATCTCATTGTCTCAAATTGGGTTGGCCCACCAGATCGTTGTAGAGGGGATCTTTGAGAGACATGAGTGAACAGGAGAAGAGGTAGATGTGGATGGAAGGAATGACGGTGCTAAGGGGGTGGAGGATTTACCGTATCTGAAGAGGTGTATGTTGTCAAGAATTTTGCCACAATAGAAAATGTCATTAAATGTTTTGTATTATGTTGCCTTAACTATACTGTTTGTTAAAATATTTAAATAATAAACAACGTATTTATATAACAGCTTAAATTTTCAGAATAATTGGCAATAGGTCTATCATAATCTCACATGGTATCGGAGTTAGGACATTTGGAAGATTTTGTAAAATTATTGCAACGGTTCTAAACTCTTAAATTATCACATGAAGGCATGGACTGAAGAGACCCATTTTTGCAAACTAAAATGAAGGCCGGCCGTCAATCATCATATATAAAACTTCCAACTTCCCTCACATTTGAGAAAATCCCAGTACTTATATCAAGGATCCCGTGATCTTTTATCAATATGATGTTATTTTTCGTCAAAAGCTTGGTAACTCTTAACTTACCTGTATTTTTTTGCATGGACTCTGCAAAACCTTGGCTCCATTCGTACTTTAATCGATGCATGCAAGGTGCCCACGCTTCCATGCGTAGTGCAAGGCTTCATTTGATCATCTTTACACGACATCTACGGAATCTCCAAAAAGAGCAAATGCCTCCATCTGATTGCACGATTGATTGAAAACAAAAGGGCCCACTCCGTCATTTCTTTTGTCCTGAAATTGACTTCAGACCCTACCAGCTAAAAATTACGAGAGTCGCGCTTGGCTCCAGCAACCCGCAGCGGCCGGAGTCCAGATTCTGATGCAGATGAAGGCACTCCAATCCCAGTCACTTGACGGGCTCTTTGAGCATTGGCTTTACTAAAATTAGACAATAATAGAGTCCACTTAGTGCAATAATTAATGATTTCTCCTGTTGTACGACGTGCCACCACCGGTTGTGGCCAAAATGTTTTTCTCATCAAAAGTTTGTATTATTTTCCTTGTAAAAGCATCTTTCTAATTTTGTCATATTTTTTGACCGCAAGTCATGTGGAAAAGCTAGTTTATTAGAAAATAGCGATAAGCACATAGACAACACCGTGAACGTATTTTCTTGAAGTGAAGAATGCACCATTCATTGTCGGAAAAAAGAAAAGTCTGTTTTTTGGAGCTTTTCTTTTGCCTTCAAGACCCAATTTTGATTTTTCCTCTCATGAGTCTGAAATTTGCGTGGCCTTTCATGGATTTATATCTGAGCCACCGAAGTAAGGTATAACTCAAAATATTGACTCAAAATATTAAGGATCAAGAATTGCAATATTATATGAAAGAGAATATCTCCCTTATTAATGGAGAATGAGTTGAGTTGAATAGTTAAGAATAAAATCCGAACTTGATTCGCTTTGGTTTATACAATCAAGGAATTCGATTAGAGATTTTTACCATTCAAATACTGCAAAAAAATTTGAGTGCACATGTATGACCTATTAGAAAACAATGTGAATTTTATTTTTTAGAATTGTAAATTTTACAGGACCTTCTATTAAGATTATCTTACGTCTCCATTTAACCGATTCACTTTAATGGACACAAGTTCCGTCTTCACCTTAATGAGCATGATGACGTATGAATGTATCTTCTCTTGATGTACTCGAGGAATTTTCTCTGATTCTTTGGCATGTACGAGACCTTTATCACGTGAAACGAAAGATGTTATTGTTTCACTTTTTGGCTCGAGAAAAACCAATCATATCCTCCTGCTTCTGTTCTTACTGCTTTTTCCCCTTGGTCGTGTCTTAATCCCTAAATTGACTGACTCAAGATTGTTTTTACTTAAACAGCTGAATATAATCTTCGATCGACCTTAAAAAATAGTAACAAGATGACTCTATGCACGAATTTAGTAATTGTCTTGTGATTTTCTGATGAAATAAGTTTCTTCTCCACAACTACATGCTAATACCAAGAATAGGAAAATAATTACTCAACAGGTCTTAAACATATTATATCAATGTCAATTCAGTCATAAAATTTTTAATTTTAATATTTAATCTCAAACATTTGCACAAAGTTCAATGTTTTCACTAGAAATTGTTGACGTAGAGATTTAGTTATTGCCGCCTATCCTATGCAGTGTGCAATGTCAACGATTTTCGATGAAAATTAGCTAAAATGGCTATATTATAATTTCACACAAAAGTTTAGGACTAAGTTGAGAAAATTGAAAAGTTTAAAATGTTATTGTCATCCCTACAAAAAATTTGATTTACAATTTCTCCATGTACCATTGTCATTAGACAATAAAAATGTGTGAGTAAGGGCCTTCAAATTGGATAAGACATTGAAGCTTCACATCCATCTTTTAAAAAGAGACTAAGCGCTATCACAATCTAAATTTTATTAGCGGAAAAAATATTAAATTAGTTAGTGGAGAGTATGATTGCCAACAAAGGAGCATCATTATTGCTCGCTGGTTCTTTTTTGATCGTAATCTAAACTTTATTAGCGAAAAAAATTATAAAATTAGTTAGTGGAGTGTACGATTTACCAACTAAGAAACATATTACTGCTCACTGGTTCATTTTTCTAATTCTTTGTTTTAATTAATAAAAAAGGCAAGTCAAGTCAAGAAGCACTTCTACATAAAGTTGCGGAAATTACGCTTGCAATAATTACCCTTTTCCGTGCATCATGCCTCGCAACAGTTTGATTAGCATAAAGAGTCTTGGACCGTTGGATGACAATAGAGATTGTTACGTCTTGGTAATAAAAAGTCGAAGTCTTCGGAATCGGGGGAGATTGCTGCAATGATAAACACATTTGGTATTACTAGTTGTCAAATATAAGTCATACATGAGATATTATAGCAACACAGGAATCACTCATTTGCTAAAGTCTTTCGAGCCTCGTCATAATCCTCAATATGATCTCCATATAAATAAATATTTTTTAAAACATTTATCGTCAAAATATTTGAAACCATATAACATTTTGAATATTAAAAAGTACAGCAAAACATCTTGTTATGATGGGTATCTGCACTCTTTTTTTTTTTTTTTTTTTTTTTTTTCCAATCATAAGAGTGATCAAAATATATAATATTTGTTATGATTAGTTTTGGAATAGACACAGTCTCGTAAGACATTTTCTCCTAACATTTTACATTTGTCTTCCTCCTATCTAAGATCATGGGTAACTATATTATATTCGTCTATTTGTAAAGTACATTACATACTCTCTCCCCCACCCCCCTTCCCCATTTCACAAAACCCATTATTGACACATTAATTTTTATCGACACATCAAGCATATATTTTTGAAAAAAAAAAAAGAAATAAATAATAGTAAAAAGATACAAAAAACAATACTAAATAAAAGTAGATAAAAATAAGAAGAGAGAATCGAATTGGGCCTAGTTTGGTCCCCATCACCCAAGCCTTTCGGTCCAGCCCGCCCATTGAACCATGCCCATCTCACACCTTGCGATGCAGAGCCTGCAGGCGAACCATGACGATGCTCTTCCGACATGCCATTTCCTCTCCTTTTCCACCAATGCTCTCCAAATCGAATTAGATTTCATCGCAGTTGGGAAGTAAGAGAGGGATTTTGATCTTCCGATCCGGTTTTCCATCATTAAGTCCGTAGAAAATGTATTAGAGGGAGAATGACATGCTACCTTTTCCACCAGTGCTCTTCAAATCGAATTAGATTTCATCGGAGTTGGGAAGTAAGAGAGTGATTTCAATCTTCTGATCCGGTCTTCCACCATTAAGTTTGTAGAAAATGTATTGGAGGAAGAAAGGTTTGGTTGCTCAATTCTGAAGCTGAATTGTGAATCTATGTATCCATTGTCCTTTTCTCGGTACATATGCATGCTTAACATGATCACTTAGATAGCACTGGTCAAGTGTATGATGATATACCGTTTTGAGATACAAGATCATGGAATGCAATGGTTTCTCGATATTTGTTAGAATGGGGATGTCGCTAAATTGCTGGATATAATTTGTTTGCTATGAAGTTGCAGAGTATAGAGATGGATTATTCAGTAATTCTATATAATCTACTCACCATTTTTGGCTCAATTTGATGATGCATCGAGTGGAACAATAGAAGAAAGTAATTGAAGCATATCACTATATGGAAGACTGTGAAGGGATTTGTCCAAATAAAGGGAGTAAGGAGATGGGATTTCTGATTTGATTTGTATACAAATTCATTGAAAATATTGGGGAAAATCAACATGATAAAGATATTAGCCACGTGATCGACCTTTTTTAGAATTACGTGAAATACCAATAGCAACAGGTGAAAAATCGAATAGGAAAACAAGACTTTTAATTGAAATCAATAATTTATTTAGAAAAACTAAATGTGAACACTGAAACTTACGGATGATGTGTAGAAACTTCTTACTTTATTTATTTAAAGTTAGAAAAAAAAATATTACCAACAGCTTCACCACCTTTTTTTTTTTCTTTTTCTCTTTTCCGTTTTTTCACTTGCCATGGCATCCATTTTTCCTCCTCACCAGCATTAACAGAATTTCCCGAGAAAATCCTTGAGGTCCAACATATGGGACGCCCTTGAGGACAGTCATGGCATGAAAATGTTGCGCTGCATGTGGTGAACTAGAAAAGTGTCTTTAAATAATCAGGGAATCTTTTGACAAAATTCAACTTATTTCAGCTAGACTCTAGTATAATCAAGGGAATTTCAACAATTCCGAACAAGTTACGGTAATTCCAAGCAAAATTTTAGTGAATTCTAGCAAATCTACAATAATCTTCCAGCAACACCTCAAAAAAAATTCGGCAAGTTCATGAGTTCCATTGTTTTTATATTATCTTAGAGGTGAAGTTTACTCTGATAAAAAAAAAAAAAAAAGATCACCTTTTTTTATTATCAGCTCTATTTGCTTCCTCTCTATTAATTCCTCATTTATATGCCATCATTTACCATGAACTCTCTCTCTCTCAAAATTAATTATTTGTGATCTTGCCTATAATTTTTTATCTAAAGATTCTTCCTACATTAAACACTCATTAATTATCTACATTTGTCAATTGCAGTTTATCTCCGAAGAATAAACATGAATAAACACGATAAGAATGAAGGTTCAATACAAAGGATTTAGAGAGACCATTGGAATATATGTGTCATAAGGTTTCAACTCAAGCTTACCATTCACATAAATGAAGGTACATATAATATACATGTCGCCAATTGACAACATTAAGTACATTATCACAAGAACAAAGGCAAACATGCTGAAAATATTTAAGGGATAGAAAACAAAACGTTAAACCAATGAGGATGGAGATCTTTTGTAAATCAAAAAAAAAAGAAAAAAAGATCTATAATGGTAAATAAAAATAAATAATGAAAAAAGATGGCACAGGAATGCCAAAATGAATCGGCATGGGCATCCAAATTTTCCAAAGCAAATTGTCGGCAACCCTATTTGGTTTCAGAGCGCGTGGACAAGAGATTTAATTGACGACACCATTTGTCTTAAAACGTGCCAGAAACTCAAGCCCCTTAAATCCTCCTCCTCCAGTCACCATAACACGTATTACCATAACTAATTTTCGAAAGCCCCCTCTCATAAATTGTTGGGACCCTCTCTAAGAAATCTTAGAGGGGACGGGTATAACGATTTGTTGAATTGAATGAGCGATGCCTTTGTTGGAGGTGCTCGCTCTTGTTCAGCGCAAACTCTCTTGAACCCTAACTATCGCGATGTTTGAGTTTCAATTGATTAATAAAAAAAAATTATTTAATTGGAATCACCATTAATCTATTTGGAGCCAATTAATAGCTAAGTGAAGCATACCTACCAACCGGTGATTTTAAGGTCAAGGGACTTGATTACGCTAATTATTTAATTAACACCCTTTTGGTACTAATTCTCAATCTTTTGAAAAAAAAAGAAAGAAATGTTTATGCGACCTTTGCCCATTTTATTATATGATGCTACTAAATGATATCTATGCACAAGTGCACAATCAATAAGTAACAAATCATAATCAATGTGATAAAGATAAGAGTGCGAGAAAATAAAACCAATACGATGTTGGGTAATGCATTAACATTGAGAGAATAGATTAAAAAATGATATGATTCTACCTCAAAGCTGTTTGAATGTAGCGGATACATTGAGCCGCGAGACAAGAAATCCGCGAGCTAAATCCAAAATTCATTCTATTTTTAAGCTATTAAATAAATATCCCCAAATGACGACCAATAAATGGAATTCCATGGAGAAACTTATGACATATAATCACGAAATTATCCAGACAATGGCACATGACCTTGTTCAAGCAAATCACTCCTAAAACATTCTAAAATGATGAGAAATCATCTACATGTCAATGTACTATCATGTGCTACCAAATTAACCCTCAAGTGAAACCAAGATCTATCAAATCCACTCCTAGCCCACATATGACGCAAAAACTCATTGAACTCTATGAAGAAATCGACATGGGGTCAACATGAGTCCAACATATATTGATAATATGACTTGAATAACTTGGGAACAATTCTGATTTTACACAAGGAACTCTTAGGACCAAATACTAAAGACCACATTTTCAAAGAACATCATGCTGCAAAAACCGAAGCACATAGCAGCATAAACACAGGAAAACAGCATTGAGCCACATTCTAAAGTCAATTCTCGTGGTTGAGACTCATTCAGCAACAACTGAACATGTATACAAATCGGCAACGTGGACAAAGAATCAAGCAAAGCATTCGGTCATGGCATAAACAGCTCATTAGGCACTCAGCCATCGAATGTCAGTTATGACAGGGACTCGCATGCCATTTACAGAAAAGATACAAGCAAACGACATCAAGGAATGAACTTTAGAATCTTCAGTAAACGAATAAAATCAAACAGGTAGAGGCCTATCCATTCGCCAAAAAAAAAAAAGAAAAAAAAGAACCAAATATCATTAACAGTGAGAAGGGATTGAGGTATCAATGAACGGATGGAGAAATGCAAGGCATAATCATCCAAGTGTATGAAACCAATTACTCACGAGATCAAGCACAGGATGAAGTCCGGACAGGGATTCACTGAAGAAGACAATACACGATGCACATTATGAAGAAAGATTTCCCTAATTCCAGTTCAAGGATGGTAATTGTCTTGAATGTTAGAATAGCCATATACAAAGATCTTAGATTGATATAGATAACATAATTCTGAGTAAATTAAGCCAACACGGCATGTTCAGATTCTCAGTCATGGGAGCATTGGGCACCACTGGGAAAGTTCAACCAACATCAACAAAAATAATTTGTCATATACACTGGAGAGCTCTCAGTTTAAGCACGCCATTACCAGATAATTATCACGATGCAAGAATACTTGTGAAATATGCATGCTAAAACTGTGTAGGAATTCAATCAAACATTTGGTAGGCGTTTCAGTAAAGGGCACCTGAATGCAAAGATAAGGAAGAGGTTCGTATCCAAACAATCATCGAATCATCAAAACATGTATGAGTTCATCAGGACAGTCTCGGAATCAACCAGATTTCACGCCGGCAGAATCAAGCACTCGGTCCCTACCTCCAGCAAAAACAGAGCATGCAAAGTTTATCTTGATGAGAATTATGATCATTCAAATACTCAACCCACTCAAAGAAATCCTCGTCATCTCCAATTCCAACTCACATTGAACCTTCGCCAAACTCAAAATCATAACACTATCCGTCAAACTCAAAACGGTTTCAGCTTCAGTCAATTGTCAGAGAGAGAGAGAGAGAGAGAGAGAGAGAGAGAGAGAGAGAGATGGGAGGAGGAACATGGGCTTGCCTAGATTGCAATCTCCTTGATCTCCTTCTTCCTCCTGTGATGGTTGTCGTCGGGTCATGAAGCAATCTAGTTTGTGATTTTGGTGGCCAGTCCCTTATATATTTGTACGGAAAGAAAGATTTCTTCAATAATTTTTCGACCCTTAATCACACATTTTTACATACAAACGAACAAATCATGTGCAGTTTTTTTGTGTCTCGAGCGCAGATCTACATGTCCCACAAGTGCCCGAATTCGGACCACCTGAACCAGCAGCTCGTTACTTGCGAAGCCTGCTCTACTGCGATCGAGACCACTGGGGAAGACGAAAAGACGATCTTGCAGAGGCAAGAGAGGGAGAAGAAGACGTCGGCGTGCCCCAACCGTCGGTGTAGGGAGGTGCTGACGTTCTCCGACGCCAGCACGTGCAAGGCGTGCGGCCTCAAGGTGTGCCTCGAGCACCGGTTACGGGGCCGACAGCAGCTGCGCGGTGGTGCCGCCGCCGGTGGCGGTGCCTGCAGTTGGATGGCGGTGGAACGAGAAGCTCCGGGCGGCGTTGGCCTGGATGAGCGCGAAGGAGTGCGGGAAGGAAGAGTAGGGATCAGCATCTCGCTGAGCAAATCCCACCGTCAAAGCCCGTCGATGGAACTCATGTATGTATTTTTTTTTTTTTTAAATAAGACAGGCCTCTTTTTAATTTAGAGAATTATATTTCAAATAAAAAAAGCCATGTCAGCTAACGGAACTAAGGGAGTGAAAGTTCTTGAGCTCAAATGAACTTTCACAACAAATTTTAGAATTTGTGATGCCCTCATCTTATTGAAATATGTAAAAGTAAAGTATAAACAAGTGATAAATGTGAAAGCATAGGAATGCTAAATGTGAAAATCTAACTCCTTTTCATCTTACAGTTTTTCGTGCAAAGATTTTCTTATATTTTAATTTAACTGTGCATAGTGGGCTATAATGCCAGCGTTGCTATAATGATGTTTCATTAATGTAAACAAAAAGGGAAAAATTAAAGCACAAATTCTAAAAATTGTCACAATAATATGCTTGAGTCCTAAAATTTTCAGAGTTTATTGATCAATATCTAATCCTTGTCTACAACATTGTCCAGTACTAAAGGACAATGTTGGAGGGGCAAATTAAGGACTCTAAGGAGTTCTAAATAGATGTTTCTTTCCCTCCAAAATGCAAATTCATAATGGTTGGGGATGAGCACCCATGTGTGGACAATGATCATCACAAAAATTTGATTCTTCGCAAAAATTAAGCAGATATAAAGCTCTTTCAAATATGAAGAACTGTCATGGTTTTGTTGAGCATGCTTAATATAATAGCACATACATTTTCTAATATTACGGGAACATTTATAAACACGATAATGCACTTGATTAGAATTTATACATCATAACCCCACAATTTATGGTCCAATGAATAGCCAAGAAAACAATCACACACTTCGTGGGAAGTGTAGAAGAGAATATAAAAGAAAAAACAAAATCTCATATTACCAGACACCTCCATTTTGTTTTGCCAGACACCATTCGTTGCAACACTCACAAAATTTTGTGGCTCACTTCATAAAACTAATTATTCCCCCTCACTTTCCCTCTCAATAACGTGGTCGGACAACTCAATTTCGTGGTCTACCAACTCACTTTCCCCCTCGCTTTCCGCTGCACTTCGGTTGCCTTGGTCCGGCTTTGTTCTACTCGAGACATCCAAGGATGGGAATTCCGCAGGGTCTTTCTCTGGTAAGAATCTCCTGAATTTCGGCAAATCGTAAAGTTTAAGAGTGGTTGACCCAGAGAAGGCGATTGTCTTACCAGTCACTTCTTCACATTCTTCATGGCCAGCAATTACTTTTATATCTTCACATGATCCTACCACCAGCCTTTGGATTTGCTCGAGAAATTTTGCTATGAAGGTTAGGTTGTGAAAAGCATGTCCAAACGGGAGCACCTCACTTCCTTTATGTATCTCAAATTTGGGAACGAGATGTTTGGGAGATTGTTGTACCGCCAAATGTGCCTCAAGTTGTCCAGATCACGCAAATCCAACGTCCTCAAATTCTCGCTTTTTGCCACCATCTCATCACTTTCATATATGATCTCGATTGAACGGCATGATTTCACTTCTAAGGTTTTCAGACAGTCTTGCAGCCTCTTCCACATATGCGATGGGGCAATATGTTGGAGATTGTCACAACCCTTTAATATAAGAGACTCCAATTTGCAAAAAGAATCATCATAAATTTGATTGTTCCATAACTCTTTGCACCGGACGCCTCCAATATATAGCTTTTCTAAATTGGGAAATCTAACCTGCACGATGATAATGTGAGAAAGGAGGATAAGTAGGACAAATGATTACATTGTTCATTCTAAACATGATAATGCAAGATTAAAGACGATCACAATAAGGTATAGAGCAAACCATATCATTGAACAATGGTTGGGGCAATTCATCATTTTCTTCAATCATCTCGCGTAGCTGCCTCTTGGCACTTGTAGGACTCCAAATGAATGCTCTAAAGTTAGGGCACCGCCAAATATATAAACCAATTAAGGAAGGGAAACTCATCACTTCTGCCTTGGATAGACCACCTTCTCCCTTGGGAACCGCTTCCTTCATTTGTTCGCATTCGATAATCACTAGGGCATTGAGTTTCTCTAGAGTTGTGGCCGTATAATTGGGGAGGAGATATCTTAGCTCGAAGCACTTTAGAACATTGACCATTTCTAGACTAGGAAAACCCAAAACCGTTTGGGAGTCACTCATCACCATGTGTCTCAGCCTTGTTGCTCCATTCATTAACACTCCTTCTAATTTGGGGAGCAATACAATTTTCTTTTCCACATTTGAATCAAGGGATCCGCAATCAAACAAAGATTCCAGGGAGTGGCATCTATGAACCTGGACTCCTTCCAATTTGGGGAGCAATGCAATTGTTTGTTCCGTATATGAATCAAGGGATCCAAAATCAAACAAAGATTCTAGGGAGGGGCACTTTGAAACTTCGAGACTTTTGGGGTTGTGCAATCTCCCTATGATTGTCGAAGGGAAGACATCAAGTAGGTTGGAGCACTTTGCAAGGGTGAGGTTGGCTAATTTGTTGAAGAAACTTTTAGGAAGTTCACTATGCCCTATCCTTCTTAATGTTCCTACCGACTCAAGGTCTAACACCTCCAAGCTTGGTAAACTTATTTGCTCATAAGAGTTATGCATCAGATCATAGCTATGAAAAATTTAACAATTTGGCCTAATCTTATACCGATCTATCTAATGTGGTGGAGGAAGGAATTTTCAGTAATAGCCCTACTCTAACAAGTGTAGTTATAATAAAAACATTTTAACTAATAAAACCAAATAAGAAAAAATCTTCAAAGAAATATTATTACTTGACCCCGCAAATCGCATGCCTATGACTATTATGGGTGTAATCACAAAAGAAAGGATTCAAACCTTTTAATCAAGGAAGGAATCGAAATAAGTATCTTGTGAATCTGAAGTAGTGGTTATTGACTCTTTCTTTCCATGAGGATATGAGAAGAATTTCTCCATGGGACAGGGGCTTATAGATAGTCGCTCCAATAATGGGAACTCTATAATATCATCTGTCCCTTCTTCATCCACAATCGCCGCCTTCATATTTGGACAATCCTTCACTTCAATGTCTCTAATTTCTCTAAGACATTTAGCCACTGGCACTGAAAAGAGAAATGACAGCCCCGTATCTTAGACATAGAGCTTCTCTAGGTTCCAAAATCTTGATATTCCTTATAATTGTACATCTAGCGTCCATGTGCACCATAGGTTTGGCAACTCAGACAACTTCAATTTCTTTAGCCGAGATGGAATCTTGGCATCTCCGGTGACTTTTAGCTCCTCTAGGTCAAAAATTACTTCTGCCAATAGAGAGCCCCTAATTTCCATTTACTCCAAATTCAACAGTATCCAATCTTTCAGAATACTCGACGTGAATTTAGACTCTTTTATCTGTAGCAATTTCATATTGCTTAATGAAGGTTCACTATAGAGTATCTTTTTCTGGCCAAAGAGTCCAACCATTACCAGGGATTCCAAGTGAGGCAATGAAACCTAACGAAGCACCACAATGAAACTCATAAAAGGTGAGTTTGTTACATGTAAAGCTGTTTTCTGAAAAATAAGAAAATAATTGAAACTCTTGGGCTAAAATACAGAAAAAATGAATTTCTCTTCCGCGAAAAGGTAAATCATTTCCATGAGGATATCCTCGCCACTATCATGCCGCTAATGCAGCACTACTGCACAAGTCTCTCTCTCTCTCTCTCTCTCTCTCTCTCTCTCTCAACTATCATCACACACACACACACACACACACACACACACACACATATATATGTATATTTTTATCTTTTGTTTAGCTGATCTTCAAAACTACAACTCTAATTTTTTTCTCTTTTCTTTTGAAATCATTTACCGATCTTCAAAAACAACTACCATAATTTTTCTTTTGTTTTTTCTATTTTTAACTTCAAAATTGACGACAAATTCATATTAAATTTCAATCTTTCATAAATTTTGTTAACTTATTGGTTTTCATTATGAAGAAATAAATATGACTTATTCAGGCTTGTTTCTATTAAGGCTCCATAACAGTTTTTGTCTTTACTTTGTAAATTTTTGTGCTTCGTTAATAAACATCATAAAACATTTTTTCAAATTGTGTTTTCAGTAGAACCAAATACAGGAAAACAATTCATTTTCTAGAAAAACGATTTACCAAGAAAACTTTTTTCAACAACAATGAATTTTTAATGAAACAAATGGACATTGAATACATGAATGGGCTCGATGTCTCTTAAGAATGTCAAAAACTTAATTTTATTCAAAAATCAATTAATCAGAGGGCGGAATGTGTATATTTTTTGTCGTGCCTGCAAGAATGCATAAGGAAATATCCCCTTAGTAGCTGAAGAAAGGGATGACAAATGCAGAACAACGTTGACACGGTGAGGTGGTCATGACGTGTTGGAATCAATTGCAACTTGCATGTAGGTGAAAGATCAATTAGGTGGACTTTCTTTGTTACGTGGCTCTTGATTTGCCTTCCATTTATTTAATCTCTCACTTTCTTCACTTCGAGATTGTTGAATTTCGTTCGCTCGTTCAAGATTCATTCTTGTTAAGTACAACGTTTTTCCTTCTCTTTAAAAATGTTAAATGAGTAATGAATTAGCCATAATACAACACCATGTTAGAGCCCAAGTAATTGGTGCCATTAACTAACACTGAAATTAATTGAAAAGAAATCATTTGTAGAAAGGGGCTTCCCCCAAGCTATAGTTGAATGTGAATAAAAATGTATGGTCTATGTTTTCTTTGAATAGATTGTTTATTTGTGAACCCAAAAGTACAAATAATCAAATTTAATGCAATGTGCACTAAGGTTCGGTGAACCAATATCATCTTATCCTAATTTCCCTGTAATAGTATGATCTAGGTATCATTTGCAAGATTAAGAATAAGGAAACTTATACCCAAAAAACGAAAAAATTACGTGAATTGGAGCACCCTTAGCTCCGGTGCAAAAACTCGTCATATTTGGTAACTCATGCTAATCCAAACGACGTACATGAGGCAATTGAACTATGTCATTAGCGGCAACTTCTACTTTTACTGCATCCTATGTGATAATGGCTCGCAATGAGTCACATTCACATATTTGAATCTCTTCCAAGTATACGAGTCTTTGCATCTTTGATAGGAACCACAGATTTTCCAATCGATGGCACTTTTTGAAAAGTAGGGCTTTCAATTTGCTGAAGCAATCTGGTGCAACAGGGCCATTGCATAACTTCTCCATATTAATAAGATTTTCATGGGACAAAGACTCTAAAATCGTAAATGCAGTGGGAAGGTCACTAGATGACCTAGCAAAGTACTTGATGAGGGGCTGTTTTGAATATGGAGATGCTTCAGTTGTGTAAATCCTCAGATGAACAACTCGTGAGCATTCTTCTTGAACTCTCCCTATGACAGCCTAAATTTTCAGAATTTGTTTTCGATTAAATAAATTGGGCCTTTCGTCGACGCGCCTATGGTGCTATTCTCTGAGCTGATCACTCATGAGATAACTAGACTATCTGGGGAAGCCATCAGGGAATTTTAACGCAATGGACTTGAGAATTCGACCAGGAATCGACTGCTCGACCATGTCGATCTGTAAGGATCATTATAGCACCGTCAAAAATCGATCAGAGACCGGAAATAGGTCGATTCGATGGAGATATGTGATCAGTGCGTGGGTGATTCCACCTAATTACAAAATTCTCATCGAATGGCATTAGATCGATTTTTCTGTTGTTTTTGTAACTAGTGTCCGTATTTGAAATCTCGAGATTTTCACGACAACCGAGAGTCGTCAATGTGTCAAAGATGTACATTATGGCTCGAAAATAATTGACCACAAGTCAATTACACTAAAAAATTCCTAAAAACTACCTAGTAGACTAGGTCATGCCAAAATTGCATTGGATTGAAATTAACCACAAATTTGAACCTGATTTCAAACATTGAAAGTTTTGTTATGTCACAATCTATTTTAGAAACGTCTACTCATTATTCGAAGATTTTTCGGAAATTTCAGGATTTTTATGGAAAATCGATTATGACATTTTGGAAAACGAACGGAAATTCAAATTGGCCGAATTTAATGGATTTTTGACTTGCCAATTGAGCTACTTGGTGAAAAGGGACTTGTAGAAATTTTGTGGGCTTTTTCTACATCAAAATTAGACATCGATTGAAGAAATTTGTTAAATAAATTGAAGTCTGGGAATGAGTAAATTCAGAATTAGAAAAAGGGAAGCATTTTTTGGGCATCAAAATGGGTTTGTTTGTGAAGATAATACAAGAAAGTATTATTGGACAAGTGGGATAAGTTTGAGGGCTTTAAGGGAACCATGCATTTAATTTTTTTGGATGATCTTTGTTGACTATTCTTTCCTCCGTGCTCCCTTATCTCTTCCTTTTGGTCTACTTTGCACGCGTGGATGCCAGCAGCTTCAGAGTCGATCTTTTTAGCTTGAGCAGCGAGCTTGCGGCCAATTTTCGGGCCCGATCCGTGCCCCGTTGGCGTCACCATTATGGGATTTGTTGATCCTCGTTGCGTCCCCATCGTTTTGGTTTGAGCGGATTGCAAATCAAGTGAGTTATCTCACTAAACTTGGATTAGTAAGTTAATTATGCTTATAGGATAATTAGATTAAGTTAATTAAGGTTTAGGTGGTTAGTTAGATTAGATTAGTTATTTAAATATCCAATTTTGCATGTTAGGTTATTATATTGAATTAATTAAGGCCTAGATAGGTTGTATTAATTATCTAGATCGGTTCAGGATTTTTCTGGGCCAGTCTCGGTATTTAATTTAGCAATTATGGCATAGGTTGGTATTTTTAGTATTTAAATTGATTTATTTAATTAATTTTGATAATTATTTAATTATTAAATATTTTTCGAAAATTAGGCTAGGATAGCCGGTGACCGGAATTTCGTGCTGATTGCAATGGTGTGTCCAGTTTCTGTAATTAGATGTTAATTTGTGCAAATTGAGTGCCGATGTGATTTTTGTCAATTTATTTCAAATTTGGGAAATTTCAATATTTATTCAGAAATTCCCGAGTGTTGGGTTTCAACACCGAAAATAGTTTTATATACTATATAAAATAGTGAAATTTTAAATTGAAGAATATCAATTTTTCGGGTTCGATCTGACCGTGTACCCACACACGACTATTTTCACAGAGTGTTTTTAATATGAAGAAAATAAGCCAGAATCACTATTTAAATTGAGGCATTTGAGTGCAATGCATGGTGTCCTGGGCCAAGATTGATTGGTCGTGTGTTGGTTAATGAGAACCCATCTCGGGCTTTTAAGCCAGACGTTACCCTACATGGGATACTCATTCATTGGCACTCGAGTTGCAGTAGATTCTGGACCTACGTCTCTTTGGGGAAGCCGTCTAATTGAGAGACGTCACCATGCTCAATGGGGGTGAGACGAAGCCTAGCAACGCCGGAAGACACCAAACTTGGGAGTAGGTGGTACCCTTGAGGGGTGAAATTAACAATTGGAACGCATGGGTGATTGAGTTAGATGTCCTTGATTATGAGACAAAACTGTGTGATATGGTATAGGACGTGTCATAACGGTTTGGCCTTATAATCGGGATGCTTGTGATTAATTGAGTTGATGAGACATTTCAATTGTTATGTGCATTATTTTAATGCATTTGAGATATGAACTACGTTGACATGCAGGAAAGAACTAAGGCGAGGTAAGTCCTCTGTTCTCATTGAGTGATTGTATGGTTAGGCCACCCTTGGCGTATTTACTTCCTAATAGGAGTTTAGTGGGTGGACTTGCTGAGACATTGTCTCACTGGTTATTGTATAACCATTTTCAGGTCCATAGATGGTGTCTATAGAAGACTAAAGCCCTAGAGTCGGTGGAGGTGAAGTTCGAGAGATCGGCGTCTGTGTCTTACTAGTATGTTGTAGGATAGCTTCTTTTGAGAATCGGTCATTTTGTAGGCTTTCACCTAGACCATTTTTGTATATAAACCCAGTTGTTTATAAAAGTGTGCTATTGTAAAATGTTGTCATACTTTTCTATCCCATGTTGTTTGTTGTTAGGGGTTATTGTTTCGCTTCGGCATGTGCAATTAAAAACGACAGAGGGTCGGCGACTAGTCCTGAGAAGTCCCAATTGTATCGACCAGAGAGGAATGGGCGCGCGCTCGGAGGATCAGGGCGTGACACTCCCAATGTGACATCCTAAATTTTTAACTACCCTATAAGTGTAATCAGACCATTAAGAGTTTGGATTATTTTTAAAGCGGGCTAGAAGGCAAGCCGATGGGCCGTGAAGAAAGTGTGGGCTTAAGTAGTTAACGGGCCACAAAGATATCGAGTATGGGCTCAATCGGCCAAATGATAGGATATGGACTTGGGCTTGGCTTGGAGCAGGCCAAGAGTCAGGTTCATTAGAATGACAAATTAAGTCTAGTGGTGTCATGCCCCGACCCTCGGTCACGTGACCATCCTTCAACTTTGGTCAATTTTAAAATGCGATATCCCAGGACTACATATTGCCAACCCTTTTCTTTTTAATAGCACATGCGGAAAGCAGTTATAAAAATCCCCAGACAAGAAAGCAATGGGATATACAAGTCATGCTAAAAAAAGTTGGTTTCTACTCAAATAGATTCTGCAGCCAAAATCATCAGATAGGATTGGCGACTCAATTCTCATCAGGGTCCTACTCTGAATCATCATCGAGGTTTTCCTCCAGATACTCCTCTTTGAGTTCTTTCTCCTCGGGTTCTTGATCAGGGTTCTGAAACGTTGTCTCACAACCAGGATGAGATTATGTCTCAGCAAGTTCTACCCCCTAAGACCCGATTAGTAAACTAATATACTTTAGGGTTGCCTATGCACAACATGAGTCAAAGGACTTACCTTGGCCTCAGATTCCACCTGCATAGTAGCACATATCAAATAAGCATCCAAGCAATCACATCACTGATCGAAGCATCGATCAAATCGACTTAGTCGATTACATCTCAATCAAACCATTCACAACATCATATCAGATCATTGAGTCACACTAAATCACACTCAAATCAAATCATCGATCAATCGACTTAGTCGATTACATGTCAGTCAGATCATTTCTAGGTCATTTCAATCATTACTATATTTTCCCCACCACGGAATATCTAGTCCCCGAGCCTACATGCATTCTTCAAGACGACATACGTATTCATTAAGCCCACGTGCATTCTCCAAGGTGATGCATCAGGTCATCGAGCCCACGTGTCTCTTTAAGATGCCATACTGACTCAATGAGCCCACATGCATTCTCTAAGGCGATGCATCAAGTCACCGAGCCCACGTGTCTCTTCAAGATGCCAAATGTACTCATTGGGACCACGTGCATTCTCCGAAGTAATGCATCAAATTACCGAGCCCACGTGTCCTTTTAGATGCCAACTGCATTCATTGGGACCACGTACATTCTCTGAAGTAATGCATCAAATTATCGAGCCCACGTGTCCTTTTAGATGCCAATACCAAATCACCGAGCCAACTTACCCTTCTCCAGGTGATTTACTTTCTACCATGATTCCACTATGAAACAATGCCTTTCTCTATAGTCCACCGGTCTACTATCGATACTAACAACCGATACTCAATTATTTCTCAATCAAATAATGTAAAATCAACTCAATAGGAATATATCCTAAAAATTCACAATTTAATCAATTTCATACAAATCAAAACTCAATTAAATAAATGGACTACACTACGACAATCAGCAAGAAATTCCGTCGCCGGCTATCTCAGCCCAATTTCCGAAAATTAATTAATTAATTAATTAATTAATTAATTAATTAATTTCAAATATTAAATAAATAAATACAATAAATTCAATTTAACACAATATAAAGCTCAATTAAATAAACGGACCGCACCACGATCATTAGCATAAAATTTCAATCACTGGCCATCCCAGTTGAATTTCCGAAAAATAAATAAATAATTAAATTAATTTCGAAAAATCAATAATTAATTCCTAAAAATTCCAATTAGTCCCGAATTGCCTAATTAACACCCGATAAGGGTCGGGAAAAATCCCAAGAAGCATCCAATAAATATTATGGGCAATTCTCTATCTAGGTACACTAACCACCTAACTAATGTACAATTAACTAATAATCGCTAATCAATTTTAATCTAACCACCTAATTACACTTAACTAACACTAATCAACTTTTAAGTATAATTAGCAAACTAAGAAGGCATTAGTGAGCAAAGCTCACACAAAACGACGGCATCGATGCGAGGATCAACTTTCCTCAAAGCAGGCCGAGCATCCGAGCTCGGGAAGATGGCCAAAACGAGCCAAACCCTCACTGCAATACCCATTTTCTGCCCTCTCTGTTCACTGCTGGTTGAGGGCGGATCCGATGCTGAGGTGGCGAGGCAAGGCCGGTGGAGATCGAGGGGGCTCCGGCGGGTCGAGGTGACGGCGCACAGTGGTTGGAGGTGGCCGAACCGTGGCTTGTGCTGGCCAAAACGGAGCTGAACAAAGGCGGTTGGGAGCTGGGGTCACACGACGGGGCGGTGAGGGGCACGGCCAAGCACGGCTGCATGCGTGCTCACGCAGGGACGGGCGACCAGCGACAACAGCAGCTCCGATCCAACGACGTCGACTGCTGCTCCAACTCCAGTGTCCTCCCAGATCTGGTACCCTGAGCAACAAATGGAGGGGAAGACAGAGGGTGTTGACGGCGGCTGAGATGGGTGAGGGAGAGGTGGAGACGAACGATGGAGTAGCGGAACGGGTGATGTGCGGGCGAGGACGGCTTGCGACGTGAGGCGGGGCGGAGCAGCGACGGCAAGCTGCGGTCTCTGCTTTCTACTTCTGCTCGTTCGAACCAACCAAGAAGGAGAGGAGGAGAGATTGTCGAGAGGATGAGAGAGAATGTACCCAGATAGAGAGAAAAGAAGAGATAAGAGAGAAAGAGGGTTTGAAAAGTCAAAAAGGTGAAAAGTAAAGAGGAAGCAAAGTTGGAAGACAGCAGGAGGCAATCGGTGGAGGGGGGCTTCGTACGAGGAGCGAGAGAGAGAGAGAGAGAAGAAGAAGAAAGAAAGAAAGGAAAGAGAGAGAGCTTGTGGGAAAAAGGTGTTTGGCCAAATGGGGAAAAATGAGAATAAATTCAAAAAAAAAGAATTTCCCCAAATAGAAAATTCTTATTTCATTTTCTTTTGAATAAGCTCATAGATTCCCAAAAGAAATTTCAGATTAGAGTACTCGGTTCCCACTTGCATTTCTGCATCCAATTTCCCTCTTGAATTTCTCTCAAATGACTCTCATAAAATCAATTGATGTCCCACTTATCAAATTGATTATTTTTCTCATCCAAGAATCCCTCATGCTTCTCAATTTCACAATCCTTAGCTTCAACTGAACGAAAACAGCCATAAACTGACTTTTTCCCAAAAAGTTTCGATTATCAGAAAAATCTTCTGAGATTGAGTCGACGTTCCTAAAATTTATTGTGACATGACAGAACCTTCAATTTCTGAAATCGAACATAGATTGACGGTTAATTTCACTCAGATGTGTTCTTAGCGTGACCTAGGCTACCGGGTAATTTTCAAAACTTTTTAGGACAAATGACCTGTGGTCGATTTTCTTCGAGCCACAATGAACCCACTCAACTGATTCTCGATTGTCGTGTAAATCTCGAGGATTCAAATACAGACACAGGGTACCAAAACGACAGTAAAATCAAATTAGTGCCGGTCGACGAGAATTTTCTAATTTAATGGAATCACCCACGATTGGTCATTCATCTCAGTCGAACCGACCTATCTCTTATCTTAATTCGATTTTTAACTGTGCCGTAATGATCTTTAAAGATGAACACGGTCGAGAAGTCGATTCATGGTTGAATTCTCAAGTCTATTTGTCTTAAAGTCCTTAATAGCTTACCCAGCTAGTCTAGTTATCTTGTGAGTGGCCAACTCAAAGAAAAACACTGTAGTCACACCGATGAAATACCCAATTTATCTAATCGAAGTCAGAACCCAAAAATCTGGATGTCACAAGTGGGCCGTGAATTGTCGTAGGATGAGCCGGGTGGGCCAGAGACAAGAATTTAGGCCCAAGCGCCTTAATTTTCTATTAAGTTTATAGATTGCCGTTATGAGGGATTTAGTTAGAGATTTTATTAAAAACTTATAAGCAATTGTAATGCTATTGTCGATCACTAACTTTAGTAATTTCTCGCAATAAATTCTCGTTTGTAGATTAGTGCCGAGATGTTGACGCGTCATTTCAATTCATGCGAACTCATAGATTCATATAGTTACGAGGGAATCGAAATTTTGTGGATTCGGAACGAAACTAAGTAAAAGGCATTAGAAACTAATGGACCAACTAACGACACGGATTAGAAGTTAATTGTTTTCAAACACCAAGTGTCGACCGTGAAGAATGAGGCGTGCATGGAAGCCATGACACCCTGTCTTCCCTTCAGTTTTCTTCCCCCAAACCGAAGCTGCAGAGGAAACATAATAATTAATCTTGCTAATGATTACTTCTCCTTGGATTGAAAACAAAATTTGCACACACTCAAGCCAAACTCCCTCAAAGTTCACGTCATTCCCTCTCTCTCCAAAACAAAATCAAAAACTCTCATTGGGTTGAAGGTATGGGCATCACATTGGGTTGAATTGTAGACATGACACTAGGAACACTCATAGAATGCTAGGGATCAGGAAATGATGTAGCCTAACGAGATTCTTGCCCTGCTATGCCATTAGGATCAAAAGATCCTTGGGGATTTGGCCCATAAGTTTGGATTGTCGAAACCACTTCTGTTTCCAAGATCATTATAGGTGCCATAGATGGCATATTTTGCCCTATAATACCAAAACTCACCATAGAAGGTAATGAGAAGAAGCATACCTTGTAGTCACAGGGACATTTCCACTCTGAAGCTGGGTTGTACCAATTGGGATCCCATGTTGCCATCACACACATTCATAGAACGTATTGATTATTAATGGCTTCACCACATTAGTCATTCTCTTGACCATGTATGTAATCAATGAAGTCATTCTGAGTCTTTTCGAGGGTTCGCCTCATCGACGAGAGCATGACAGGGTGATTTCCGCCTATCTTCTCGGTTCTTCGAACTGCTGCCTTGGATATCTACATTCTCACCTTGTGTCTAGTTCAAAGCAAGCTGTGCAGACGATGATTCTACACGTTGGGTATCATCCACTACTCGCAAAGGTTTGTTTGCAATCTTGTCCATATTGTGACGACATCTTGTGCATGGCATAACACTCTCTTTGACCAACACCAAGTCCCACTAGACGTGCCAAAATGATGTTTCATCGGTTTTGGGTCCTGCAATGAAAAATATTTCACCCAATATTATATTTTGGTTTTTATTGAATGAGACTCAGGTTTTGTGTTGGCTTTGGACAGAGAGGGTCAAATGCAAACGAGACTATACACTTTACAATCTCGCAATTAAAGAAGTTGCTGGCCTGTCATTCATTATATATAGGCGATAATCAATGTCGAAACCTAATTAATGATATCATTTAGACCCACTTTACATAATAATGGAAGCCTATTAAAATTAAAGTAGTTTATACAATATGGAAGGCACTTCGACAGCTCTAGGCACAAGTAAGATGCCTAACAAAGCACTGCTCTCTACTAAGTTCAAGGACACAACGCCAAAATCCAATCAACGACGTTGGGCGGCAATGAACACCACGGTTTGAAATGGATATGAGGACACGACGTCGGAATCTAATCGATGACGCTAGACAATGATAATAACATCTAGTACACACTACTTTTAGATGCGTATGCAAACCCAACGTTGGAATCTAATCAACAACGTTGGACCGAAGCAACATCTAATGAACTCCATCTTTAGAAGAAAATGAGGACACAACATTGAAATCTAATCGACGATGTTAGACAATAGGTTAGCACTTGTTAACATTCGAAATTTTTGTTGACGTTTTAAACATTCATTTTGCAAGAAAAATATATAAAAAAATAAAGAAGCAAAAAAATGAACAAAAAAGAATGAAAACATTAAAAAAGAGAAAAACAAAAAGAAAAAAAGGGAAAAACGCTAAAAAAAAAATAATATAAAAGGGGGGGGGCCATTTTCACGATCGAGGGTCTCTTTCCTGCTCTCCCGCAGGCTCTCTCTCGCGGGCTCTTTCTCTCTGGGGATTTTTCTCTCTTTCCCTGGTTCTCTCTAGGGGATCTCTCTCCTTTCTCCTTGTCCGCACCAGAAACCCTAGGCCGGAAACCCCCGATCTTTGCCGGGATCGGAGTTCATGAGCAAGAGAGGAATCGATTCGACTTCGAGAAGAACTGGCGACAGTGACGAAACACCACACGCTCCGGAGTCTCGCATTAAAGGAACTGCCACTCAGAGAGCAGCTTCCCCTCTGATCGAATCGCGCTACTGTCGCCGTCGCTGCCGTCGCCGTCGCCGTCACCGTCCTCTCGGCAAATTTCGGCTCCTGCCGGCCTCGAACGGTCATCTTCATGCCCGCGTTTCCCCGAGGTTTGCTGGCTTTTCTTGACCTCCTGTGCCGAGATTCTTTTTGCGTGTCGATTTTTGGTGTGAGGAGCTCTCTAGTTGAGTCGGTGTGATGTTCGGACGCTGACTTTGGCGGACTGTCTCAGTCTCTCTAATCTCTCGGTTTTCGCTTTTCTTTCCCGAGCTCTGGTCGGAGGCGAAGGTTTTTCTCCATTGGCGCTCGATCGGAGATCGAGCGTCGACGGTCGGGGATCGTGAGGATTTGGTTCTTTCTCGAAGACTGGACGCTTGCTCACTCGATCGGTGATTCTCTTTCCGGATTAGGCTCGCCAGATCAGGTTCTCTTTCTCTCTCTTGATCACTCTGTCTTGCGCACAATCTGTTGCTCTCTCTCTCTTGGATTGTTCTCTGACTTGATTGCGATCCGTTTTTCACTCTCGCTCTTTCTTTTTCGATTTTGTACTTGTATATGCTTTTTAGTTTCTAAGTTGCGTGCTTTCATTAGCCTCTTCTGCCAAGTCACCTTAGCTCGTGTGTCATTCATGCTAATTGCCGTGTTCGTGATGTTCAGTTTGGTGCCATTTACTCCATAACCTGAAAATGTTCTCCACCTGTTTGATAAAATTCCTGAATTAGATCAGTGTGTGTTTCGATTCATATTCTGATTGAGAGCTTCCCTTTGCTTGATCGATACATTAGTTTTGTTGTATAGACTTTACTTGTATTTCCTTTCCTTTCATTTCAGAACTTAGTAGCTAGCCGTTTTAGGATTTGTTATTGAAATTCTTGGATTAGATACATATCCAGCGCAAAGCAAGCTGAGCAAGCAGGACACGCACAAGAAGAAAGTTGATTTGTTTTAATAAAAATTGGTCCCCTACTACTGCTATGTTCATTTTTTAGAGTTCCTTGTTCACAATATTGAATGTGTTCTCTGCCAGAAAGTTGTGAATTCATTGGTGCACTTCAATCTGAACTGCTGTCTGGCATTTTCCCTCTTGATAAGTTTGTAGCTGTCGGTAGACCGGTATGAGTTGTGCCCGAAGTTCACCTTAGTGGAGAAACATTTCCTCAGCAGCAAATGATTTTATATCAGGAAAGGATTTTATATCTTTGGTGCGTGTTGGACGATCTGTGAACCTGGCATCTAATGCTTACATTCAGCTTTTGCTAGGGCCAGCAACAACAATGCTGTTTGAGTTTGTCAAAGAAATGCCTAAACATGAAACTGAATGGAGGCTGGATTTCACTTCTCTTTTAGGCATTTTTTTTACATGGATTATCATTCAACTATTCCCTGTTGTCTTGACAGATCTGGTTTATGAGAAAGAGTAGAAGCTAAGGATTATGATGAAAATGCATGGGCTTAGTGATGGACCATTTTGGCTGATTTCCTATGCTTGCTTTGTAACATCCAGATTTTTGAATTTTAATTTGACTGGATAAATAGGATCCTGTCTCATCGCTCGTCAATTTATTGACGGGGCCGAAATTTCAATAAAAAAATTATTGGAAGAAAAAAAAATTGAAGACCAAAAAGAAAATAGAAAGGAAAAGGAAAAGAGAAAAGGAAAACGTACATAAAGGCATTATGTATTTTATTTTTCCTTTTTCTCTCTCTCTCCCTCTCTTTTCTTTTCTTTTTTTTTCTTTCTTCTCTCTCTCCTCTCCCCCTCCCCTCGTGCGAATCCCCCTCCCCACGCCGACTCTCTCTCTCTTTTTCCCCTTGCCGTTTCCTACTTTACTTTCTCTTCCCTTTTTGACTAGTCAAAGCTCCTTTTTCTCTCTCTCTCTCTCTCTCTCTCTCTCTCTCTCTCTCTTTCTTTTTCTTCTTCTTCCTCCCCACGCATCCGAGGAAGCGAACCAGAGGAGGAAGCTCAAGCAGGAGCCGCACGATCGCAGCTCCCCGCTCGCCGCTCGTCCCGCCGCCGCACCGCCGCCCGCGCCGCGCCCGCGCGCTCGCCGCAGTCCAGCCACCCGTCCGTGCGCGCCCAAGCTGCGCGATCCAGCCACGACCCAGCTCGGTTCCTCCCCGACCAGCCCCTGTCCGGCCACCTCCGGCCACCGCCTAGCTCCGCCCAACCTCCCCGACGTTCCCCTCGCCCTCCGCCGGCCTTGCTCCGCCATCTCAGCCACCGGAGCAGCTTCGTTTGGCCATGAACAGCAGCTGGAAAAATGGGTTTCCAGCACTGTTCAAGGCCGTTTTGGGCCGTTTCCCGACCCCGAACCCGAGGCCCGCTTTGGGAAGAATTGTTCCTCGCGTCGCCGCCGTCGGATTGATCCGATTTGCACGCGATTTGGTGAGTAATCTCACTAATCCCGGATTAGTTGGCTAATCATGCTTTATGTTGGTTTAGTTTTAATTAATTATGTTTAGGTTGTTAGATTAGAATTAATTAGCAATTATTAGTTAATTGTGATGCGATTTAGATAAATTGATTGCGCAATTAACAAGTAGACGTGGTCTACTATTTATTGGGAGTGTCTCGGGAATTTTCGGACCCCTAATCAGGCTTCAATTTGGTGATTCGAGCCTAAGTGAGATTTTTGGCATTTAAATATTAATTTTCGGAATTAAATTAAATAATTATTTATTTTCCGAAAATTCAAGGGAGATGGTCTGGAACCGGAATATTATGCTGATGATCGTGGCGAAGTCCATTTATTTATTCGGGCTTTATTTTAAGCTAAATTGAATTTTTAATATTAATTAATTTTCGAAATTAATTAATTAATTATTTATTTCTTGAAAATTCAACTGGGATGGCCCGTGATTGGAAAATTATGCTGATGACTGTGGTGAAGTCTGTTTATTTAATTGGACCTTATTTTGAGCTAAACGGAATTTTTAATATTTAATAATTAATTTTCGAAATTAATTATTTTTTTGGGTGAAAATCGAAATTAATTATTTATTTATTTATTTTTCGGAAATTAAGATTTTGATGGCCGACGACTGAAATCTCGTGCTGATTGTCGTGGCGCAGTCCGTTTATTTATTTGAGCTCTACGTTATATGAAATTAAATAAATTGTGATATTTTAGGGATTTACCCTAAATTGATTGAAATTGAGTGAAATTGAATTATTGATTGGTAGATAGCCGTGTATGGCTAGTTAGCAATTGTAATGCCTTGTTGAGCTGTAAGTGGAGAGAGTGATGAGAACTAACGAGAATTCTCTGGCCGAGATCGATCAAGTACGAAGTATAGACAGCGTGGTTCGGTGATAAAGTACATCACTGTGCGAAAACGGCGCCTTAAAGAACGCACGTAGACTGTCTATGACTTATGGCAGGCGTGGTTCGGTGATTAGGGAAATCACTGTGCGAAAACGGCGCCTTAAAGAACGCACGTAGACTGTCAATGATTTGTGACCTATGACGGGCGTGGTTCGGTGATGGGGAATATCACTGTGCGAAAACGGCGCCTTAAAGAACGCACGTAGACCGTCTGTTACTTATGTCACCTTGGCGAAAACGACGCCCGAGAGCATTAATAAGGCTCTGTGACTAAGTGTACTGCTGGAGATTTTCGTGATCAGTAATTGGTACGTCACCTTGGCGAAAAAGACGCCCGAGAGCATTCATCCGGCTCTGTGACTGAGTACCCGAATGGAGATTTTAAAGTATGGTGTTGATGTGACCGAGAGGTGGTCCGAATGACATGTAATCGACTAGATCGATTGATCATTGTTTTGATATAATGTTGTGAATTGATTGATTGAATGGGAATGACCTTGAGTGGTCTTGCTGAAATGTGAAATCGACTAAGTCGATTTGATCGATGCTTCGATCAGTGATATGATTGCTTGGATGTCTATTATGAATTGTACTAACTTGCAGGTGAGATATGAGGCCAAGGTACGTCTTCTGACCTATGCGTGTTTAGGCAGCCTTTAGTATAATAGTTTACTAATTGGGCTTAGTGGGGTAGAACTCGCTGAGACGTAGTCTCATCCCAGTTTGGGGAAAAACATTTCAGGACCCCGCTAAGGAGCTGAGGAGGAAGAGTCGGAGAAGGATTTTTGGGAAAAGAAGATAATCCTGAGATGGGCCTTGAGTACGGCCCAGATGGACTGAGATTGTATCTTCTTTGATATCTCCATTTTGATGTGAATAGAGTTTAGAATAAAAAGTTTGTGAAGTGTTCTGGTTTGTGGTTTGTACAAAAGTTTGGTTATAAATTTCAATATGAAAAATATGGCCCTGCTTTTCTATCCTATTGTTTTATTGTCTGGGGATTTTAACTGCTTCCGCATGTGCTTAATAAATGAAAGGGTCGGCGATATATTGTCCTGGGATATCGCATTATAAAATCGACCAAGTGAGACGGATGTATGCGTGCCTGAGGATCGGGGCGTGACATGTTTTCTCTCCTTATCTTCAATCTACATGCTGAATCTGATTATCTTATCTTCTTTGAAATTGATTTGCCTTGATCTGCAAATTCGTATACTTGATATATCACTTTCTGTTTTGGCTGAAACGAGGTGTTAGATAAGGTTTTTTGACTTCGAGCCCTTCTAGACATATAAAATACACTTCTAGAGCTTCGATTTGATATATTGCACGCCCTGAACGGACGTCGTTCAGTCATCGAAAAACACCTACAAAGTCTGTTGATTCTGCAGTAATTTTTTAGAATGATTTGCTGTTCTGACTTACTGCGATTTTCTGTTTTAACTGGAATGAGCTGGTAGATGATGATAGATGATGTTATTAGGACTTAATGTCTTCTGGAGATTTGTAATAGACTTCACGAGCTTTCCATAGACATATTATATGTGCGATTTGACTATCGTTTGCCCTGCCTAATGAATGTTACCATATCAATGTTTGATTCTGGAAATTCAAAGGATAGATTAGACTAATTTTCATTCGTGCTATGATTTCTATGATGATTTTTTGACGAAGTTGTCTACATGAAACTTGTGCCTCATTGTCTTTTTGACATTTGAAACACATGTTACAAGTTTCACATTAACGCATGACATATCATATTTGAATCTCATTTGATATGAATATCATGCATCCATTTGGCTAATTGCAATTGAAATTTGTCAAGCATGACATTCTTAGTTCCAAGTCACTTTGCAATGTTAATGACTTGTGTGACTTCTTTGCATTCTGATTTGGGGTTAAATGTTTACCCAAACCTTCTTCGCATTCAACCTTATGTCATGTGCAAGTTTCACATTTTTGTACATTGTCTAGGTGGTCTTACAAACCTTTAAACATGCCTTGTATTTTGTCTTGTCTGTGATCTGAATTTGCTGGATTCATGTTCATGTCTGATGCCTATGTCTATTCGTTATAATAATGATTTCTATGCGTTGTCTTAGTCATATAAGATGAGACAAGGGATTCTTGTTTCTTAGATTAGGTTTAGATTAGGACCCTGAAGATGGATATAACGTGAAGATGGTGGAGGTCGATGTCCATTCCGACCATTATCATGTACTATTTGTTTTCCCGACATATGTCTCGGGTTCCATGCATTGTATAAAAACCGACGAGTTGCGGGTTTCCTTTCTTTCCTAATTGTTTTCTCTTTTATATTTTTTAGGACTGCCTAATAGATTTACAGCTTTTCCTTGATTGCTTACTTAATGTCTTGCACTTTCAATTTCATTGATTGTTTTCCTTTCTTTTTTAGAAATAGAATAGAATGAAAGTAATCCATCACGCATGATCACTTAGCCTAGAATTGATGATCCCGAAAATATAAAAAGAAACGCATGGACATGTTAGGAAAAACGCAACATACTGTTTAGGTACGGAAATGACGCTAAAAGCAATATTAGCGTAACCCAAGTCTCCTAACCTAGATATCTAGTTGCGTAGGAATCGAGGGAACACTCCTGATCCTCGATTGGGTTTCTAGCTGACCCCCAAAAATGAGGCTAGTGGCGACTCCTGTATATTTTTAGGTTGTTTTTTTTTTTGGTAACCATATATATTTTTAGGTTGTTATAAACAATTAGATCGCATAAATAAACCTACTGTCACGCGGGGTACGAGCTTGGGAGAGCTTGCGATCTTGAGATCAAGTACCCCTAAACCCAACCTTTCCCACCTTGGACATTTCGAGGGGCGGCGAGATCGGGTTGCGACAACACTGGATTCTAATCGATAGCACCTCTCGAGATATAGACACTCGTCGAAATGAATCTACGATGGGAACCTTAAGCTAGAACTAGGCTAAAGCTAAGTAAAGATAAAGGAAATATAGAGTAGTTTTGTATGTTGTTCGGGGGGCTCTCTGTTGGATGGCTTGTGGTATTTATAGGCTAATTTGGTAACCGTCAATGGTCGGTTACTTCCTCTTCAAGAATCGCTCCACATTTCAAGCCGAACTACCTTCTCCATGCTTGTTCAACAACTATGTCATGTTTGCCCAGCAAGTATTAATCACTCCTCTTTCGAATTTGGTGCCTTTTAACTTGTTCCCACCTATCTTTATTGCCAAAGTTGCATTTTCATCATTGATCTTTGGCTTCGACACGTGGTGCCCTGTTGCTTCATCATGATATTACATGTCTTGGTCTGTTGAAACTTGGCCCAAAATTCCTCAAAATCCTTAATTATCCTTTCTTGTTAAGATATTCATGGGCTGGGCCAATGTAAATTATGGCCCATATATGATTGCGATGACTATTTCAAAGCTTTTTGTCCCTTGTGCCTCGCACGTGCCCGTAGGGGGTAATTTTGGGTGTCGACAACCTGAAAATTTGTTTTTTCCATGGGAAATTGCAGGTTGCTCTAAAGCATCTCTACAACTTGAGTGTCCCTGGGAGTGAGATTCCTGGATGGTTTTGTCAGGAAGTTCCTCATTTTGCTGCTCTGAAGAAGACCCGCGAGATTAGAGTGATAAATTTCGCTGTTTTTGTATCTGTGGACGGTGCGAACTGGGCAAACATTCTGCTACCAGCAATTGAGGACAACAAAGGAAGGCTTCTCAGGCTTGAAGATCCAGTACACGCCACGACATAAAACCAGATGGGGGTTCCCCGACACAGGTGAAGACCAGCTTTTACCAGATTAGATATCCAGAATACAAGCCAATTTGGATGTTAAAAGGAGACAGTAATAGATGTAGTCCTGCGAGACCCATCTGGTTTTCGAGAATGATGATGATTGCGATCGACCAATGGTCATGAAGAATGGTTGGACGAATCCCAGCAGTCAACTGTCTCAGAAACTTGGCCAAGTTCATCAGCTCCTTGTGAGATATTTTTTATCTGCCTTTCTTTTGCATAAGACGGGAATGATCAAGCACAGAGCAACTCCTTATTGCTGCTGACCAAGCAGCCGCGATGCAAGAAATGAACAGCGAACTGGTCGTGAATAAAAAGGGGAGCCACCATTATGAAGAAAGCTTTGACAAGATACAATGAATAGGACGACATAACAACGCGTCCCCAGAAGCACTCAAGACTTTGCGGTTTAGCTAGAACTAGCCCCTAAATGCACATAAAGGATGAATGTAAGCAGCATTCCTACCTCTCTGGAACGAGTGATACTCTTGGCATCTGGAAGGAGTCTGGTAGTCTGGAATCATCACATCTCTCCCTTTCATTCCAGTCGAAACATATACATTTACATCCGAGCTAATAACTGGGTAAGCAATAGCCACTTGGGCTCCTCTAAAAGTGTATCGGGTTTGAAGCATTGAGAGCAACTATAACGTCCATAAATAAAATTCATTAGAAAAAAGCAAAGACTATCGTACAGCTGACTTTACAACTTTGAATCTGTAAGGCTCACCACCCATATTTAGCACATATCTTCCAGAATATTGATCTAAGTACAGCTCTTCTTTTCGGGGGCAGCCGTGCCTCCTGCTTTTGGCGGGCATAGACACCAATTTGTGGAGCGAAAAATGACTCATACTCAGGTGAGTTGAAAGCAAACCCAGTGTACTTTGATGTCTCGCGTGGAAGTAGAGAAGTAGCAAAGCTCCTCTCTTCATCCAGCGTGAGCTGGTTCCTGATTTCCAAGCCGGCTGCCCCGGTGTAATCATCGGTCTCGTGCATGTGAATTTCCTGTATTATTTGATAATCATATGGGAAGAACCGCCTTTGAACCCTGTGACCAGGTGCATGAAAAATTAGTGGGGGAAAAAAAGAAACTAATCAGAGGAAGTGTCTATTGCAATTACTTGAAGAAAACACTCATTGCTAATATATACTTACACCAATTAAGGTCGATTTATGGATTTATCCTGTAACCGCATTCCAGTAGTAAGGCAATGTTCAGCCCAGAGAGGACGAAGAGGTGTGTGTGTGTGTGAGAGAGAGAGAGAGAGAGAAGCAGGGCAGATGCAATTCACAAATGATGGACCATCTGAGACACACCAATAAATTTATGAAAAACTGGAAAAGTATGGACATGACACGTTGTGTATATTGTCCTGGAGCAAATAGGCAAATAAGGAGCCATGATATCGGCAATGAAGATGAGGAAGGCTATTTGAAAGAAAAAGGCGGCCTTCCATTATATTGTCCATGACAAACGTCCTCCTTTACTTTTAGAAAAGACAAATTGCGGAATTGCAGTCAGTATTCATGAGCAAATTTACTTAAGGCCCATGTTACAGTGTTTCTCTGTGTTCGTGAGGGAGAAACATGCCTAAGAATAAAAAAGCCTGAGCTTTATTTATTTCTTTTTGGCCAGATAAAAGTCTGAAACCTTACTCTTGCCATATGAAGTCGCCAAGCAGCGCGACAATTGGAACCAGAAGAAACGCTAGGTAGAAGTAGACCGTATTCATTATCTTATGGATGACATGATAGAGATTTTCCTGCACATACATGGAATAAGACGAATATCAGAATAATTGATATCCAAATAAAGGATTAGCTGTTTGACCCAAAAAATAAAAAATAAAGGACTAGCTGAGGTGAAGGGAAGGAAAGAAGCCCGAGAAAGGGAGAAGACTCACCCTTATAAGTGAACATATGAAAACAAAAACAAACCAAGCAAGGATGCTTAAACTGATAGCGATATGATGCCATATTGTAATTGAATTACACATCAAAAGAAGGCGCAAGTTGACAGTAATGAGAACAAAGGTGAATGCCATCGTGCTGACGTCCCAGAGGCCGAGCATTTTTCCCGATGAATTTAGGCCAGCGGAACTAGAAGCTGTCGCAAAGTGATAAAAGACGAGAGACTGGTAGACTGCAGACAAAGCCCAGGCTGCCACATCTCTCCACCTGAAGTATGAATTCCGTATTCCCTCCTTGTACAGTCGTGGATACTTCTTCGAAAGTGACGCACTAACATCCTGGAAAAACATGCAATGACGCTATCAAGTATTTGCTGCTTTTGTGATTTGCGTTGGAGTATGTTCATGAATATTAATCGACGGTTAGCAAGTGGTCCCAAATAAACAAATTGGAGCTTTGTTAGTCTCTCATGATTTATAAATGGAGCTACTGCCTAGAGACCCACCAAAAGAGAGGGACCCAAATCAAAACACCAACTTTATCTTCTCTTTTGCCTTCAGTTAAAAAACCTTGCCATCATTATTCAATAAACCCATCAAATAAGTGGATTGAGTCGAGTTTGATGGGGTTATAAATGATCTTACCTGAATTGATCCACTTAACCCGTTTTAATTTATTTATTTATAATGTAAATTTCTTGATTTATACCCAACCGACCAGACTCATACCAAACTCGTCTCAAGATTTTTTTTTTAGCGTTTTTACTCTTCGTATGGATATTTTTGAAGAATGGATGGCCCCATGAACCGACTCGTGGTGGTAGTAAGGGAGCTCATGATCAGGTTATGGTTTGATTCATGTGCCACCCACACCACACCTTTTTTGCCTTCACCCTCCTCATCACACCCCAACCCCACTTTACCCGCACTCGACAAGAGCCACCCCAACCACCACCCACACCGCATCAATTCGATTTCGAAGAAAGGGATGGAGACGGAGGTGAATTCCCATGCTTGCACGAGATGGAACCCATGTACCTCGAATTGGACCACGCCGACAAAGAGAAACCGAGTCTTATCGAGGGCGAAGGGGTGCGGTGGTGAAGAGGGGAAGGGAGGAAGAGGAAGAATAGAGAAGCCTTTCCATGGCTCTCTATCTTCAATGTTAAATGGGTCGTAGAGATCCTGACCTACTCTGATTGGACTTTAATATTTTAAACCCATTTTCACTCGCCCTTTAAATGTCTAACAACCCATTATAGCCCAGCCCTAGATATAGGAGGAGTCAAAAAATGATTCTTCCACTTAAATAGTGCATTCGACAAAAAAAAAAAAAAAAAAAAAAAGGACTTATATAGCGCTTTGTTCAAAGACTTTGAGAGTCAAATGCAAACTAGATGTTGAGGCTCCGTTCATTTTATGAAAAATAATTTCCGAGAAAATGTTTCTAAATTTTTTGGCATTCGTTTTACAGAAAATGAATTCTTTGGGGAAAATGTTTTCTACTTTTGAAAAATGGAAAATATTTTCCTCAATTGATTTCTCTTATCTCACACATCTACAAATCTTCACTTCCCCCTCCTCTTTTTTTTCTTCTTTTCTTTTTTTGTTCGAATTATTTTTTAATTTTCTTTTTCTTTTTTAATTCGAATTATTTTTAATTTCCTTTTTCTTTTCTATTTCTTTTCTTTTTTCTTTTTTTCTTTTTATTTTTTTATTTTTTTTATTTTTCTTTCTTTTTCTTTCTTTTGTTTCCTATCTTTTTTTCTTGGCTAGTCATCAACCATTGCCAAGCGAACCTCGAGCTCATTAATCTCAAGTTCAGGCTCGCACTCTTGCTTATCTTTTTCTTTATTTATTCTACCTTGCAGTTGTACATTACTTCAAGTAAATGGCTCTACATGCTTTGCTTCTTTTTTCTTTTGTTTATTAGAACACAAAAGACGCAGGGGGAACGATGTCCGGGTGGTGGGTCATCTACTAGCGTCGCCCCAGGATTGTCCGCCGGCTGTCGGCTTACGGGGTTTCCTAGGTCATCAAAAAAAGAAAAAAAAGGACTCAGGGGGAGAACAGACCACTCAACTTGAAGATTCTCATGAGGGCTGTACATGCTTTGCTTCTTTTTAAAATCTATACGAACATTTTTTTAGAGTAGATAAGTGTTTGGCGACAATGAGGGAACAAAGATATGAAGTAAGTTTGCCTCGATTTAAAGGCAAGTTCATATTTAATGGATTTATAGGTCGGTAAGTGATGCATGCCTAAGTGGTGAAGTCTTAGAAAATATTTTCCTTACCGAACACCGGAAAATATTTTCCAAAACATTTTTAGGTTTTAGCCAAACACCAGAAAATATTGTCATTTTCTTTGGAAAATGATTTATAGAAAAATATTTTTCGGAAATGGCCCATTTTCTGCGAAATGAACGGTCCCTGAGTGTTGAAATATGTTCATGAATATTAGTCAATAGTTACTACTAAGTAAATTAGGATCTTATTAGGGTCTCTCGTAATCTCCATATAGAGCCATCTATGTACTCTTTTATATGGGTATTTAGTTAGGATGTAATATTTATTGATTCTCTCTCCCCCTCTCTTGAAGATTTTAGAAGATTTACAATGTGCGAGCAACTACTGAACAGATTTTATCATTCGGAGCGCAAGATCTCATGTACTCATTGAGTCAAGAAAAAAAAAAGAATAGTCAAAACGATTAATCCTTCTAGGAATTCTAGGTGTGGTTTATTTGATAAATGAAACTTACCTTCTCAAAAAGCCCAAAAATGATCACCGGAAGAGAAGTAAACACGGCGTTATACAATGAATCGAACCAATCATTGTAGAATCTCTGACCAGAAAATCCAGCTTGAAAGGTGAACCAAAATTTAGTCAAGGTGAACGTAAGGTTCTTGTAGAAGAAGTAAGTAACAACCTGCAGAGACAGAAAGCTGCCGTTTATCAGGCCATCTATCTTATGTGACAATATAAATATCAAGTCCCCACGACATATGCTTGACCTTGCATAATCTGAGATATGACCACCGTCCATGCACAAGAAGTAAATCTGAAAGAAACCGGAACCGTGCAATTGCAAAATCACTGGCCATCGCAGCTTGCGTTCCTTCCGACCCACTAATGCCAACACCAACATTAGCCGCTTGAATCATGCCAACATCATTGGCACCATCACCAATGGCGAGCGTTATTTTGCGAGCTCCTTTCTTCACCAGATTTGTCACCTATAAAGAGTGACATAGACTTGAGATATTACCTTAAACTGAATAATAAAACTGCGTAATCGTTCAATACTTTACACTTGATGTAGACTATGCTCCAGAAAATGTCCAGCTGGGAAGTAACCATGCACAACTTAATAAAAGAAATTGCCCACACATAAAATAATAACTGAGAGTTGAAATTGTATGTGCTTCATGAACCCATTTCCATGCATCCCAGTAAACATATGCTGGCATTAAATAAAGAAAGGAAACTCACAACACCAGAACAAAAATTAAACCTTTACCATATAGCCATAAGTCAGGTCAGCCGTATAACATCTTATTACGCTATTGTGCTCTATTCTGTATCAAATTTTCTGTAAGCTCTAAGTGCTTGATATCTTTCCTAAAAAACTTGGAAGGAGATGATAAACAAAGAAGACATCCAGTATTCAGTGTTCATAGCTTACAGAAAACTCGATATAGTTACAACGCTATGGTCCCAAAGGATTCACATAGCTGACTCAAACTAAGTGGTGTGAGGCTTAGTTTGCTTGTTGTTCCATTTTAAATGTTCTTCCTACACTTCTTTGATCAGGAATCAAATAATGGAGGGAAAGTTCTTCCTACACTCACTTGATGAAAAATGGCACCAATTTGAAGTTTCAAAAATGAAATATGAGCATATAGGATATGATAGTTTTTGTGACCCAGTTGCAGGATCACTTTCACAAAGAGTCATGGCGTGAATGTTATCAGAAGCACCACTTATCTTCAAAAGAAATGAAACCAGTGACAAGACAATTAAAAATGTCAGCCAGCACCAATTTTCAGTACAGTGGAGCTGATATTTCTGTAATTATGTGATGCATAATCAATTAGCATGAATCTAGTTCGATCTCTTGTAACATGCAATGTTAACAGTCATCAGAGGCTACCTGCGTTTTCTGTAAAGGAGTGACACGGCAGCAAACAACTGAAGTACAGTTCAAGCTTAAATTCAGTAGCATTGTACGCAAATTTGGGTCCAATGCATACGTTAAGCACTTTCCATCAATTACAAGAGCAAGTTTTGGACCAGATACAGTGCGAAGGTAGGGTTGTGCTTCCTCAAGACTTTTACTCAGCTCTTTTCTGACTTCTTCCTTCATTACACGTGCTAGCTCAGCTGGGTCGACCTGACCAGCAAATACTTGGTTATATGAATAGATCCAGTAAATTTTTCAGAACAAACGGCTGAAGCTAGTAGTTCCTCTTACTCTTTCTTCAACTTCTCTAATCGCATCTGTCTCCGAGCTGAAGCTAGTAGTTCCTCTCACTCTTTCTTCAACTTCTCTAATCGCATCTGTCTCCGAACTAATGATAAACTGCTTCATATCATTATCAATCAACTTGCATGCTGCAGCAAAAAAGGTTTTATATTTCAGTCACATCGGAGTAATAACATATGACAAGCAGTTCTGTAATGGATCACACACCATAAGCTATGTTGATAGCCGTTTCCATCTTGTCCCCTGTTAGCATCCAAATCTTAATCCCAGCTTTAGAAAGAGTCTCTATACAATTTGGTACCCCTTCCTGAAGTCCGTCTTCAATTGCAGTGCATCCAATCAATATAAGATCCTTCTCTATTAGTTCCACAACCTACACAAGAATCACAATTTAAATACTACTGATTGAAGCAGACGAGAAGAACCATGACAAGCCACATAATTGATTCCTTTAATCAATGATATTCACTTCCCCCACAAAACAGCCGTGATGATAACTTCATGAAGTCAGCTACGTGGACCTTCTCAGTGAAAAGACAGCTATGACTTTTCATATTCCGAATTATCAGGATGCAGTTTTCACTTCATCCTTTAAATTTGCACCATGCGAAGGAGACCCTCGTTTCATACGTACATGCTCAAATTGAAATTGGCAAAAAAAGAATCCTATTTAATAAAGGAATCCTGAGACAAATATTAGATTATCTTGTATTTTTTTAATGAAAAAAAAACGGATATTGAGAGAGAGGAAG
The DNA here is from genome assembly GCA_017140165.1 of Eucalyptus shirleyi. Classification (NCBI taxonomy): domain Eukaryota; kingdom Viridiplantae; phylum Streptophyta; class Magnoliopsida; order Myrtales; family Myrtaceae; genus Eucalyptus; species Eucalyptus shirleyi. The sequence continues at coordinate 10,109,049 of CM029452.1, read as the reverse complement.
AGAAATGTCGAGTGTCTTGAACATAAGTCATAAGACTCTACAAAGGTTGGTCTTCATGCAGAGACAATCATTCACAGTTGTTGACAACTAAATTTTGCCTTTCTACTTAAGACTTAATCGCGTAGAAAATTATGATTAATTTTTAATTCCTAACAAAAATAATTTTCATTAAATCGCATTGCATATAGATATTAGGACCACTTGCATTACTAGAATTAATAATTAAAACTCTTTGAAAAAAAAATTAAAAAATTGAAAAAATTAATTATAATTATTTAAAAAGAAAAAAGAGAAAATCAAACAGGGTCGAGCTAGGGCTGGCCTTGCTTAACCCTCTTTTTTTTTTTTTCTTCCTTTCTTTTCTCCCCTTCTTATTTCCCTCACGTCCCATCTCTTTTTCTCCTCCGGGCCTCACCCCCTTATCCTCTCTTCTCCTCCTCCTCGTTTGACATTGGCTAATGATAGTAAGGACGAGGCATGCGACGGAGGATAGAGGATAGCAGCGCCAAGGCAAGGCCGTGCATGACGCTTAACGAAGGGAATGTTGTGCAGTACGGGGCTAGCTGGTGTCACCTTGGAGGAGAGAGAAAGGATTGAGAGAGGAACAAAGGAAAGAAGGCAGCATGAGAAAAAAAAAAAAGCTTTGTTTTCTACTGGTGGGAGCTCGAGAGAGATATCCAATAAAGTGAGAGTTTGAATGGCAACATTTCAATTTTTCTATTCTTTTGTTCTTTTGTTTCGAGAACAAAAAAAAAAAAAAAGAATAGAATCCATTTAATAACGTTAACTAATTTTTTTATTCCTTAGAATGGACTGATAGCTAAGAAATAGATTTAAAACAAAAACAAGAAGTAATATATATATATATATATATATATATAGAAAAATTTCTGAAATAAATCTTTTTTTTTTTTCTTTTCTTTTTTTTCGTTTTCTTCTTCTTCCTCTTTTAACTGCTTGCCACCCCCTGCCGCTGCTTCAGCTACCAATCGCTGTTGCCGTTGACTAGAGGAGGAGGAAGAAGAAGAATAGAGGAAAAAAAGAAAGATCTAAAAAAATATTAAAAATTAAAAGAAATTCTACATCACAAAAAAATTTGTGGATAGTACTAACCAAATTCCTATTCTTTTTCCATTCCTGAAATTGAAATTTTGTACAATTATCAAACACATTTTTTTACTCGGAAATTATTTCAAGAAATAGAAATAGAAAAAAACTATTTTTGAAAAGAAATTATTCCCCAGAATAAAAATGTTACCAAACGCACCTCGAGAGACCAAGGAACTCAAGAGAAGGAGAGGGAAGCTAGCGGAAGAGAGTAAGGTTGAAAGAGCGTTTCGTCGTCACCAATGGTCTATACGTGAGCTCACCTTCGCCGCAGCCTTTCGCCCCGAATCAGTTAGGTCTCCCTGAGCATGTGTGCTCTGTTTTCGTGAGGGGTGTCGGGCTGGAGCTCATAGCCGACTAGTTTGGGTGAGCTTCAATCTTGTCGGTCCTTTATTGCTGCTGTTGTGTGTTCTAGCATGCTTTGCTTGAAACCTAGGACTGTGTTTGAGTCTTGATCAAGTTCGAAATCCCCTGTTTACGTATCGCACGCCAACTATTTGCATGAATGCCTGAACGAAGTCCGAATCTCCTTAGCTTGTTTTGATAGAGCCTTGCGGTCTCTGAGTTCATACCCATGTTAAATGCAATGTGATTTGTCTCTGAGTTGGTCCAGAATGTTGCTTGTGTGTCAATGATTGTTGCTTGGCTCGAACAATAGCCTTGAATCAGCCTAGGTTCCTCTTTTAGCCAACGTAGCCTACATGTTTGATGAAATGCCTCAAAGAGAATTGAGAGCCACTTCTGGCCTAAACTAGAGATTGACGTATCCTTGCTTCTGTGCTCACTGAATTGTGCTTGTCTTGTTTATGTTTGTGATGTTTTTTATGCTATTGTCACGACATAATTGGGTATCGTCGAGTTGGCAAAGGTTTTTCTTTGCTTCGATAAGTAGATTAATGGTAGTCGGAGTTTGTGGCCAGTGGTAGTTGATGTTGGTCGGAATGAATGGCCGGCAAGTGGTGGAAGGGTCACCGATTGTTCCAATCGATGTCATCGATTGGACTAGTTTCAGTGAGGTGAGCTTTGGCCATGGGGAAGCAAGAGGCCCTGGACATGAAGCTGTGGAGAAGAAGACTAGAAGAAGAAAATAAATTTTAAAAGAAAAAAGAAAAAATTAATTAAAAATTAATTTTTAATTTCAAAAGCGGGTCGGGTCCGGGTTATCAGATCAGGTCAATGGATTGGATCGGGTTTAACCGGTCCGAACCTGTTTTCCCGAATATAAGAATATTGACTATCAAAAAGTTAAAAAGTCTTAAAAATTAAAAAAAAAAAAAAGAACAAGGAAAAAGAATATTAATAATGATATTAAAAAAAAGGAAACTATGATAATAAAAAAAATACTAAAAACTAAAAAATAGGTTAAAAATTTTAAATTTCAAAATTTCAAAAATTTGACTAATTTTAGGAAAATTTCCAAATAAGAGCTTAAAATGCATTCGTTTTATCAAATAAGGATCTAAAGTGGATCTTATTTCAAATAATGACCTAAAGTGCCATCATTTTCTCGAATAAGGATCCAAAGTGGATTTTGTTTCAAAGAAGAGCATGAAGTGAGCCAAATTTAGTGCCGGTGGCTGTCGGTCCTTAGGCGAGACCTTCAGCGGCCCTTGCTAGGGTTGCATGACTATTGCTGGAGGTCCCCCAAGGTCGCTCGACCTCGAGCAACCTAGGTGGCTGCCGCTTAGGTCTCGTGGGACTCAAGTGAGCTTGCCTAGGTTGCGCGCTCTAGCGGCCCTCACCTGGATTGTGTGACCCTCGCCAGAGGTCACCAGACCTCGGCAACCTCGATCGACGACCGCTAGCACCAGATTTGGTTCGTTGGTGACTGTAGCCCATCGCCAAACTAGCAAAGGGTTTGGTCTCTTTATTTGAAAAAAAAAATATATATATATATATATATATATATATATATATATATATATGATTTTTTTAGCATTATTGTCAAAATTTATATTTAAAAAGTTGCCTATATCATTTTTTTTTTTAATTTTAAACAAATAAAACTTAAAAAAATTAGTATTACTCACCCAAATGACTTTTTAAATGTGTTTTCTACCAAACGACAATTCTCTTAAAGTTGCTTATCAAAATATAGTTTATCAAATGGCATTTGTATTTACCAAAAGCCCTTTAAGTTAAATTGCTTTGCATTTTTCCAATGTGTTTTTAAAATACTGAGCCAAATGCACCCTATGTTTGTTTCAAATAAGGATTGATTTTTCGGCTGGTCAAAAGCATTTTAGTCATTTGCCTTTTTTTTTTAATTTTTTTCTTTTTTCCTTTTTATGGTTTTTCTTTCTTCTTCATTGGTGGCCAGTCAGCCACCAACGATGCTAGAATGGGTTGGGCAAGGGTCACCCTCGCTGGTGCCAGCAAGGGATGGCCTCACATGGGCAAGGCAACCCTTGCCTTAGGTAGGCCACCCTCACCGATCGTTACCAACAGCCGAGGAAGGTGGCCAAGCCTTCGCCAGCCCTCGCCGATGGCCTTTGGACCTAGCCAGAAAGAGAAAAAAAAGAAAAGAAAACTAAACAAAGAAAAGAAAAGAATATAAATAATTTATAATTATAATTACGGTGACGAGGCGGACCCTAATCTAAAATAACCAGGACCACTTTAGGCCTTTATTTGAAACGATCATGACCACTTCAAGCCATTGATTGAAATGATGTTAATTTCGAGCCCTTAGTTGAGAAACGAAGGCATTTCATGTCCTCATTTGGAATTTTCCCAAAATTTTAGAAAATTTTAAAATTTGAAAAATATTATAAAATTTGAAAAAAAAATTCAAAATCTTTTAGAAAATTCAAGAATTTTGAAGATTTTTAAAATTAAAAATTCATAAAAAAATCTAAGGAAACATAAAAAAAATTGAAATTTTTTGGAAAATTAAAAAAATTCATAAAAAGATTTTAGAAAATTCCAAAAAGTTAATTAAAAATAATAAAATGATAATAAAATAAATTCTAATTCCTCAAAAAAGTTTTAAAATAGATTTTTTAGGCTATTTTCTTAAAAAAAGTGGAAGTCCCTTAACTCTAAAATTGTGCTAAAAATTTGAACGAGCCCTTAAGGCTCTACTTTAAAGTTTCGATTGTCCTTAAGGACAATTGCCTTTAGTTGCGCAATATTAATACATGAATTTTGGCTTTTTTTAAAAAAAAAAATCTAGTTAGGGTTGACATTTATCGTTTTTCTTAGTGTGAGGTCTTTGCTATTCCATGCAATTTATTTAATGCTTTCCTTCATTGTCGACTGTTATGTTGATTGCGCACCCCCATGATCAACTTACATGTTAGTGGATAGGTATAAAATCAATCTACACTGCTTAATCAAAAATCTTTTTTTTTTTTTCAAATGAATAAGACTAAGTATTGAAAAGGAACAAATTACTTAATTAGTGTAATCAAGTTATCAATCTTAGATTTTCTAGTTGTGTAGGAAGTGAAGTACGTAGCTAATCCTAATAGGCTAGTGGTGATTATTTTTTTAGAAAATTTTCATACTGTCAATTGAATACTCAATGTCGCACGAGATATGGGCTTGGAAGAGCTTGCGTCTAAATCATAGACCGTAGGCCTGTCCTTTAAGCAATGGCTTTAAATCTACACACTTTCCTACGAGGGGTAGGCCGCGACATCAACTATAGATGCACATTGAGATTCGAAAGGACAACACTTTTACGCTCGGTATAGGTTAGGAGGGGCATGAAGGGAAAAGCGAAAACAAAGCATATTTACTCTATGCTTATTCTATGAGTGTAATATTGACGCGTTAGAATGCCGAGTACCTCATCCAATTTCTTATCACGGCGTCCTAGTGATGTTCGAGCCTGGTTGAACTTCTCTTTCCACCCGTCGTATATCTCGGGACTCAAATCTCTATAGGCCAAGCAAAGGGTACGTAATCCAGCAGATCCGAATTGTTCCAAGTTTTCCCTGGTTATTCTTTTCAAGTCATCTTGGCCCTGAGCCAACCTCTCGTAGATCACAGAATCAGCTCCCTGCGGAAAGTATGTTCCTCGGAAAGTCAAATTTGATTCTGAGTAGCATTTGGCAATCTCATTCGTACATGGGAGGAAAAAAAGGTCAAATCTGATTACTTTGCAGTACAAAACGAGCCTGCCATTTGGATAACGGCACACAATTGACTGACGCCTCCTTGTACTAGATATTGAACAAAGACACCAAAAATGTTAGTTTCATCTGATGTGGAAAAATTTATATAAAGAAATAAAGGAAAAGTTAACCACCTGTTATACTCAAGGACATGGAGAATCGCACAGGCAACGTCGTCAATTTTACCCATCTTTTCCACATGAGATTCTCGGACATATATCATAGTAGGTGTACGCCTGCAAATAGAAAGATCTTTTGGCTGAGAAACAAATGACCAACACAAACATGAGAACCATTACCGGCATCCTTTATGACTTGAATTGTTATTACAAACATATTATTGGTCAAAGAACAACTTATAGGTAAGAACATTGCCAAACATAATAGTGACGTATTTGTACTAGATCAACCGCATAGTTTCAGCTATTTGGAAGATGAACTTCCTCGTTGGTGGCCAAGGAAAGCTACAAAATTAAAGAAGAAATTCATCATGTGCAGATATAGTAAGGACAAACCTGTAAAAGAAGAAGCCAAAGTTCTTTGCAGCAATCACCAGTGCAGCTTCATCAGGTGATGCAGCTTGATATATTATCTTTTCTGGAGACTCATCTCCGTCAGGTAATACAGTATGACAGATAGCGAGGCACCTGAAAAACTCCTGCAGATTAAGAACATATCAGCATTCTTTAAGAAAGAAGAGGACCACAGATCAGATATCATGAATATTGTTGTTTACTCATCAATAAAACCATATAAAGCATAAACTAAAAGGTTGCCAGAACTTCATCATAATAAATACTTAGATTTTAGCATCTAATTTGAAGCTTCTAATAGGAGAAAACGAGATCACTGGCAATAATTCTCAAGATCTAAGATTGCTTTGCAATTACTACAGTTCAAACACTTGCATCGTGGTTGCATACAACATGGATCGATAAAAGGAGACGAACAAAGATTGGATCTAGAAGAGCATCTCTTGAGTAGCTGGTTAAATCTAAGAGCATCTTCCCAAATGCATAACATTTCAAGAATTTAACCGACCTGGCCTATATTTCTTGTTAACGTCTTCCATTGGTTACTTGCGACTCATATGCAAAGTGTACAATTGATCTTTCAAACATTAACATATCAATCAAGATCTTTGAATCTAGGAGGATCGCACATCATACCTCTTTCTCATAATGCTCATAAAAGAAGATATTCAAGCCTTTTCTAGCGTAACTTTGGACTGGGCGCATCTAAGAAGACATTAGAAATGACTCAAAACATTTACGGAGATGTCTAAACTTGTGCATTCCTATGCGGGCCTGCTGGCCTGCAAACCACCCATCCACCTATGTGCACACACAAACATACATATGCGCGAGCTAGGCTATAAGCATGTATCTAAGCGTACCTTCAATAGCATGTAGGGGCAAAAACTAGCTCCTAACAATCAACAACAATATCAATCAAAGTGTATCCTAAACGTCAACATACTTCGATACTTAAACCTTCACCAAATGAGAAAAGTTGATGGCCAAGTTGCCTTATAATGTAACACCAACCTTGCACAAATGAGGATTTAGCTCATTCCTCCAAGCTCCGTGCATGAGCCTTGCATCATCAAATTTAAAACCCTTCTCGCGGACTGCATCGGCGGACTTGTGCATCTGCATCATGCCACATAAATTTCAATTGATATAGATGCATCACATATTTTAACGTGAAATGTCCCGCTATACCTCCACTCTGTTGCCAGTCCGGTGCGCCTTATTCATCTCTATTTCAGTCATGCCTGTCCCATAAACCTCTCCACCAATTGAACACTTGAAAAACTCCATCTTATTCCTCGTTAAAGTTCCAGTTTTATCCGAAAATATATATTCCACCTGTACCAAGCAGCAAATTCTATAACCCACAATTGGTATGAGATTTTAGTGGGACCACTATCAACCCTTTTAAAAGTTTAAGCCATTAGAGGCAAATAGAGGCCTAGAAAATTCGAAAGTCCAGCCTAAAGTGTGGAAATATTCAATTGGAAAGGCAAATAGGGACTTGGAAGATTCGAATTCAAAACCTTGTAGCTCTGATACCATGTGAGATTTTGATGGGACCATTGCTAACTGTTCTAAAAATTTAAGTTATTAGATGAAAGCGTAGTTTATTATTTAAATATTCTAATACTTCTCCTTACATGTAACCTGGACTTTAGCCTTATGCGTGAAAATACGCAATTAGATATGCAAATAGGGGCTTGGAAGGTTTGAACTCAAGATCTCTTAGCTCTGATATTTAGTGAGACTCAACTGTTTAAAAAATTTAAGCTATTAGATAAAATATGGTTTATTATTTAAATATTCCGATGGTTGGAAAAGCAATTTCTTGACATGGTAGTAGCGAAGTCACAAAGACCCTCTCTAACAGCTTTATCTTTCCTATAAAGTATAACAAGGTCATTTATGTACGCTGTTATAGTTACGGTTGTACAGCATAGTTATGAGAATGACCTCATTGCCCACAACTAAACCATAATACGCATCTACCTGTCCGAGTTCTTCGTTTAAATTGGAAGTCCTAGCAAGTGCGGGGGTATTGGTCTCAACATGGTACATGTTCAAATCCTTGTCGATGAATTGCGTGGACTGAATATATTTGATCACCTGAAGTTTGCACAAAAGGACAAAAACAAAATGAATGTGGGCGCAAAAGAATTATATTTAGATTAGTAAATTCTGTTGTGGAGCAAGACAACTTGTCCATCCGTATAGGCCACAAGTCTGGAAGACTAACCTCAATGGTTACGTACAGAGATATTGGGACAATAGTTGAGAAAAGGGTAACAAGGGTGAGCGTTGTCCCCGCAAATACCTGGAAAAAAAAAATTAGTGCAAAAAAATAGTAATGTGCGCGGATGTGTGCGTGTGTTTGTGCGCGCGCAAGAGGGAGAGAGAGTCACGATTATAAAGTACCATTAGTTTGTTGTCAGGGTTAAATTGGGCTTCCACTCCCCTGCTCAGACCCAAGTAATAATACTTGCGATTTATAAAAGTAGCACTGCATAACTCCATGTATGAAACATGTGAATATAATGACGAGAAAATATAGCAATAGCAGGGATGCGGATTCTTTCTTGTTTTGTTAAATAAGTAATTTCATATCATAGTGGTAGCATATTCGAGAAATCCACCGCAGGAAATCGCCGCACCTGCCAATGGCTCCAGTGGCACACATGACAGAGAGCGTAGCAAGAAGGGTGAGTATAAGTTTGTCCAGTTTTCTCTCAAATGTACTCCTCTTGGAAGGAACATTCATGGCATTCATCATAACCTGCAAGCGCCAACAAGAGATGGACCTAATAAAATCAGTGTTATCAAGATAGATGGAGAATGCATGCCACAATTCAGCGCGTGTTCGTATTACAAAGATACCATTTTCACATCAGCATAATTAAATCTGTTCCATCAAATCAGAGATCTCCGCTACTAAGGGAAGTAACAAAGGACCAAAACACGGGTCTAAATATATTTCTGGAAGCATACCTTAGTCTCATGACCGGTAAAAATGACAGCACCAACAATATATTCAGTGTTCCTAAGACCGCATCCCTGAGAACATGTCATGCCACGGTGCCACAGTTCAGCGAATGAAGTGTCCACATCAACATAAATAACATCCAGAAGCAGATGAATAGATTAAATCCACATTACTTGAATGATCTAATGTATTTCTAAAGCATATATTTACAAGAGATTCAGAGAACTTGAGTAAGAGGTTCGTGCGTCAAAAAATATTAAAACAACCCAATGAATGAAAAAATGAAGACCTACAAACTAAATAAAGGACAACAAACAAGCAGGAAAGCAACCATACCCGCAACAGAATTTGACTTGGGGTGAGAGCTAAAGTTTGCTTTTGATGTATAAGATTGCCTTCGAACGTGTACAACGAATTATTTGGCTGCTCACACTGCACTTCGCCTGCAATTAGCCATAAAGTTTAATGGTTTTTATTTTCCTGTTGGAAGATAAATCTGTGAGGTTTGGAAGGCAGAAACGGAGAACAAGATGATTGCTTAGTCCGTGCTAGGAAGCCATTGTTTATGTTCGTGGTACTAATGCGTAAACAGAGCACATGTTACTTTTAGTTCACAGAAGCAGAGAAGACAACAGTTGCTTAGACCTCACAAAGAGCCAACTGGAGGGTAGATGCTTGCGGTTTAATCTACTATGGAGCAAGCAAAAGAATTATTTATGACAAATATTCCAAAACTAGTCATAAAATCCATAATTTGGATCCATCAACATTCCAGCATTGGGGATACAAGCACATCTGCATGTAAAAGTTCCAGATCTCATACTTCATAAGTAACAAAAATACATATATTATTTGGAAGGAAATTCTAGGTATGCCAACCCATCAACTAGAACACCAACATATTTTGTTCCTTATATGGGTTTAAAAAGCAGAACTCACTGGAAGCAGTATCAATGCTGTTTTGTTGGCTTCAAAAGGGATTCTGGGAAGAATAAATATCACATAAAATGGCTTTTCGTGTAAGATTTGTTGGCATAAGAAAATCAACCAATCATGTGAATAACAATCAATGAGACATGTCCATGTACAGCACATCAAAGGATGGGTCAGAGAGGTCATTCAAATCTTCACGTCTCATTCAAAAATATACAACACCATCATGAAGTTCCTCAGCAACCAACGGTGGTCCTAGAGCTTATTACATGGAGATATCAATCAGAACAACATGAAGTTGTAAAAAGCAAGCAAAGGAAAGGAAAGGAGAGATATGCTATATATGAGATCCTTCTTGCTGCAAATTTCCAAAACAAGGACATGGGCTAGGAGTCCAGAAACTGTCCAGCAAAAAGAATGAAGCAATCTCATCTTCCCACCACTATATTAAAAGTTGAAGGCAATGAACAAGCTACGTCCACTTAATCTCCGAGCACACGGTCTTGCACAGCAAAAGGATGAGCTCATCAATTCAGACGAATGTATGGAACCTACACCAAGTGGCATAGTTTATCTTTCCAAAAAAAACAAATTGGTGGGCATAAGAAACCTGCGGCGCTACCTTTCTATTTTCAGATTCTCTACTAGTTCCCTTGACTTGCGTCCAGGGTCTTTCTTTCATGCATATTAAGGTCCTCACTCAGATAAGAGATAAAGTAACTTTTACCAACATAATAAAAGGTAAAAAGAGTATAATACCCATCCCATTCTAATAAAGCAGGAGGTATAGAGTAACTTTGAGAGAAGGTACGTGAAATTTGCAATGTGTGAGAGAGAGGGAGAGCAGAGCCAACTATCGAAAAGTTTCCACCCGTGAAAATAGTAAAGCCTTTTTCAATACCCGAAGTTGTGCTAATAAGAGCTCTTAAAGTGTGGTATGCAAGGAGTTACACGGCAAAATGACATTTGCAACCGGGCCGAACTGGGCAATGTTCGGTGAACAATTGACTTAAAGTTTTATGTTTGTCTAGTAATCTCAGACTCACAAATATTTTTAACAAAATAACATGATATTATCCTTGAAAGTTTAAAAGTGTAATAATAGCACAAAACACCAAAGGTTTTGCTGGAAAGTTAGTCACAGAAACATACAAATGACCGTAAAAATGATATCCAAAAGAGGGATTTTCTTATTGGAAGATTGGGGTTGGTCTCCCTAACTATTCATATTATTAAACACAGTAATTATAGATATACCACTGTACACCATAGACCGAGTATAAACCTATATAATAATCATGAGTATCTTTCAGCCCTACCCCCTCCTAGTGCATATAAATCAAATATGTCCATATTGTCACAAATAAAATTTAATACAGTCATACGGAAAAATTAATAGTGAAGAAAAAAGAATGGGCATGGAATCCGTAGAAAGACAGAAGACAACAGAGGAAATCAAAAGAAAATTTCACCTTTGAATTCCGACGCTTTCTCTGGGGTATTATAATCCCATGTCCTCTCCAAAGCCTTCATCTTTATATTTGTTTCGCCATCCAAATTTGCAGTCTAAAAATTTGAAAAAGCAAAGACAAACATGACAGATAAATAACAGCAACCGAATGCAACCAGCATATCGAGATTCAAGAATGATTGATCTTAAACCTCAGTGTAGCAGACACCATGAGCATTTGTGCTAGCAAGAAAAAGCAAATCTGCGGGAAAGGAGTCATCCTGTTTAACCTGCAACGGGTGCAAGGAACAATTTCACCACAGTAAAAAGAAAATCAGAATATGAATCAGCCATTGCCAATTTAATGACATTTATTGATACACGGGGAAGCATCCAAATGCAACATTATGATGAGTACAGCCAACAGAATGCGCCATTATTGCACGTCTAGGAGAAACTACACTCCTACAATAGATGGTTCTCATGCAGGTTCCTCTCGGTTTCAAAGCTGCACTACTACAATGCGGGGATTTCTACGCTGACAACAAGAAAAGCCTTATCCCTCTAGGTGAAGCCAGCTACTTGCACCATGTCTTCTTTCTTATGTACCCTTCATGTGGTCCACATCTTTGTCATCTCTTTCCACGTCTTTTAGCTCTTCCCCTCCCCGTTCTAACTTGAGTCGTCGTACCCAGATTACCTCTCCTCATTGAAGCATCGAAAACCTTTGTTCAATGTGACCAAACTCGGACAAACTTCTCTCACCTTATCCTTAATTGGAGCAACTCGATGTTTAGTCACCGATCCCCAGAATTAGACAAGCGGATGGCTTCTTCCAAGCACCAAAATATCTCAAAGGCGGAAGACAAGCATAGTAAAGTCTTAAACGCAGAAGACAAGCTTGGATGTTGGAGAGAGATAAATTTAGAATATGCGGCATAATCAGTGAAGGCGGTATAGTTATAGGAGCTCGATTAGCAATAATCACCCCATATAAAATCATAGAACTAACACAAAATGATAAAAACGGTGTTGCATGATATTTCCAATTCCAACATAAAGACACTCCGAAGATGATACCCTTCAACGCACATATGATTTACTTTAATAAAACAAGGTCTTTCGCAACAAGAAACACAATCACATGATAAATCACACAAAAAGAAATTCAGTCCGGAAGCATAAACACTACTCACTTTCACAATATCTCCAACTTGTAGCTTTTCCCAGGGGATGGGCTTCCACTGTTGATCTCGTAACACGTCCACAAGAGTGTAATTTATTGCCATGTCAGCTTGATAACGTTTCTGTTATGCATAAATAGAAGGAAAAAAAGAGGTTAAGCATATTCTAGTATCTCCTCTAACGCGATTATGGCTTGGTATAAAGGAAACAAAACCAACCCTTTAGAAACACCAAATAGCATCACGAGAACTAAAATTGCCGAATGAAAAAAGAGAAGAGGAAGAAGAAGAAATCTCGACAGCATGCAAATTACGACGAACTATGCATGAGATATTATGTACTTACCCAGTCCTCATATGCCTCTTTACAAAGAGATACGAGAAGAACCAAACAGAGGGGTACCATACTTGTTGCAAGACTCAAAGGACTGAGACATCAAAAGCAGTTCATTACAGCATAATATCATCTTTGAAGCATAATAAAAAAGCAAGGGTTAATACAAACAAAACAAAGGTCCCTAACTTCATAGATTTATATATGGTAAAGCCATGATTAAAAATGCCCAAGAAGGTGACATAACTACACGAGTTTATGAAGCGTCCGGCATGAAAACAAGTAGTAAGGTGATTATTACAGAGCAGGCATTCTTTCCAGAACTTTCCACAATTTACAAGCACATAAAATCATGAAAACATACAGAAACATTTCGATCACATATTGAGAATTAGAAACCTGCATGCTAAAGCATGATGGGATACTTGAAGTTACAACATTGGTTCTGGCGCAGACTTTCTAACAAATGCACGAAACCAGAATTGAGAGAAAATCCAAAAGAGATTGAATTTCCAAGTTTTTCTTTTTTATGATTTAACGTTAATTCCAAATTGAAGTTCAATCTTTCAAATGGGTTGCTCGGAAGGCGGCATGGCACATCCGCTCCATTCTATGGCCACCCAGGTTCAACATTTTCTGCTCCTGAATATTCACTTTTTCCATGAATTGGTATAGACCATCGTATCATAAGAAAATAACTACCAGGTTTCACAATGTACAGAATCTCAGAAACCGGCTATGAATGTATAATATGTGGAGTACATATATGGCAAATAAGTGCGATTGAAAGTAGATGAACAGCGCAAAACCATCATAGTTATGACCAAGAAAATGCCAAATGACAACTTTAGACATGATTCGAAATGAAAGATCTGGATGATATGAAAAGCTCTAAAATGATGGTACCCAAGGGTGCGCTAGTCTCAACGCTCCCTCATACAAGTAGTCTGGCCAGTACGGTCTAAGAATATTTTAACATACCTGAAAGGTATCGCTGACAAAATTGATATCACGAGAAAGTACAGGTTAGCAATCCGCCTAAACTGTCAATTTGATGACATATATGATGTCAGGCATCTAGTCAATTCAAATACCACATGACCAGTAATGCACCAACACAAAACAACGTTTACAAAATATGCAATGGGTACGAGAAACCATGAACTCTATGGCGCGATAGATTTCATACTGATTTACCTGTTCAAACAATGCTTTGGGTATAAATATGAAGAAGTTGTACTTGGTTGTCGATATTGAGTTTCCCTTCACAATTGAAAACATGGCGGTTAAAGACAAAATAAGAGAGCGAGAACCCTTGGAAGCTCCTTAAATAATAGAATGAAATGACAACTGCAGATAATGTCATTCAAGTATCAAAACTTATTGAAATTCCATCTATGATTGATTGGATATAACATAAGGCTTCTGGTCAAGTTGGAGAGTCCAAGCTCAAATTTTCCGATCAAATCTAAGATAATAATAAATGCAGCAAGACAACAAGATATGACCATAGCCTCTTGATGAATTCTTCTCGTTGAACCCTTATAATGAATCAATTAGCAGAACAATTATCTTGAAAAGGGCTCTTATCCATCTCAAGAAACTTAAAAAGGTCCAGAAACTTTGATAGTCATAAAAACAAAAAAGCTAGAGCAGGTTTCAGATCTTCTTTATAGTGAAAATAAAGAAACTTGTTCATCGAATTCTTTTTTATTTGGGTCCACTGTGAAATCACCAAGAAATTTAAACTTCCATGGTGAGAGACAAGCGATTGAGCTAATCTAAAGTAAAAGAGGCATCATTAATTAAAATATTTTCAAAATAAGAGTTTACTCAAGGAACTAAAGGAAATCATTGGTACATATTATTTTGTAAGATTTCGGAGCTTTCACATTTTTTTTTCTTTGCAGAGTGAAAAAGGATGGACAAAAAAAAATGAAGGAAGACGAATTGGATTTAAGAGCAATCAATTACAAGTGGGGTCATCAAACTGTGCGGCGTTTCTCAGCCCATAAGAGGCCAACAAAAATGCAGTTAAGGTGATGGCCATTTGGGTATAAAAAACCAATAACAATGCAGTTTAGGTTTGTGATGAGAATTCCAACAACTTCAGCAAGGATGGGAACCTTCAAAAACCATCTTAAAAGTTTATAATTTCCTAACATTACATGTTTCTGCAGGTGGGCATGAAATATAGAGCGTTCCTTACACTGCCAAACGACCGAACATGCACATAATTTGCGGTCAGGCAACAAGGCCTCCAGCAGGATGAACTATTATTATTATTATTATTATTATTATTATTATTATTATTTTGGTCAGTTGGATGAACTATTAAACATTATGCACATTTCTTGTCTACACGACTCTTAAAAAAAAAAAAAAATCACTAATTGTCCATCTTCTTAAACAACAGAAGGCTTGCTAACAATCATGGATAACAGAAACAAAGTTCAAGGAACGACAAGTACATTAAAGCAAACCAGTGATCATCTCTTCATATTTGTTAGATGACTCTGTCTCGATGATACTCATCACAAATTGAAATATTGAAGATTTAATATTTTTCCCCAGTGGAAAGATCAAAATTCACATGGCTCAAACCACGGAGGGAAATTATCAAAAAAGTCTTAAATGTATTGCATTTATACCAACTCAATCATAAACCTTTCAATTTAGCTAATTTAGTCCTAAAATTTTTGATACTTTGCCAATTGAGTTCTCCCACCCAAATTGGGCCAAAATTTGGTGACGTGAACGCAACATTTAAAATTTTTTGAATTTTTATTTTTTTTATTTTCTTTGCCTTTTTTTCTTTGTGGCATGCGAGGCCGTTGCTAGCCATGAAGGGCTCACCCAGTCTAGGTGACAGCCGCTGGGCTTGTAGCCGATGAGGCAGCAAATGCCCTTGCCCACATTTTGCGAGGGCCTTCACGTCCTCAGCTGCGATCGACAGGGCTGCAAAAGACTCGGGTGAGGTCATCACGGCCTTGTCAATTGCGGGCAAGGCGACCCTCACTCAGGTTAGTTGAGGGTCGCTGGAGACACTTGCCAGCACAATGAAAATAAAAAAGCAAAGAGGAAAAAAAATCCAAAAATTCAAAAATTCTCTTATAAAATTGTAAATTTTGTCCACATTAGTATTAATCATGCCATATAGACTATTGGCATCCACATCACCAATTTTTGGGCAAAATCTACTGCAATGACTTAATTGGTAAATTAACAAAAGGTTTATGATTAAATTTATCAAATTTAAAGGTTTAAGATGGTACAAGTATAATGTGTTTAGGATTTTTATGATAATATCTCCAATCGTGGGGGCATATCAACAGATTAATTGCTTTCCACAATAACTTCCTTAGCGTGAGTCCAGCGAAATCACTTTTCAGTTCAACAGCTCCACCAATGGCTTTTATCTACACCATTCACCGGGACACCGTACAATAGCACCGAATGTTCCGAAATCATGGTCTACGGTATTAAGTGTAGCAAAGTGCCAAAGACTCAATCACCACTTCGAGAGAAACCAAATTACTCATCACTAAAAACTTAGAAAAAGCCTATTTTCACATCAGAACTGGACGAAACCAAGTTCATCTACTCTTGGCGATACTTGAAAAATAGAAAGGAAACAAAAACAAAACCAAAGATTGTTTATTTCACGAAAATAAACGATTTGACTAATATTTTCTTAAAAAAGGTGCTTGTTTCTATGAAAATAATTAATTTATGAAAAATGTTTTCATCATCAATAATAATTTATATTTTCATATTTTCGTCGACGATGAAAATATTTTTCATTTATTAATTTTTGTAAATGATAGATTATCTTCAGAAAATATTTACTAAATCATTCATTTTTCATGAAATAAATAAAGTCTAAATTAAATCGAATGTGTCAAACTCGATATGGTCGGCCTCCATTTCCAAGCCTCTCCTGCGACCTCTTGACCAAACGAATTTCCTCTTGCACTGCTTTCACCGCGCACAACTCGCGATCTGATATGGACAGATCGGAATGGAGGCAAACGAAACGCGACTGACCTTGAATTTCATCGGCCGATTGGCCTTGCGATCGTTGCAGTAGATGGTGCGGTAGATCGGAGCCTGAGGCTGGACGTGGCTCCGCGAATCAGACTGTTCCCCACTGTTGTTCATTGCCGCTGGTGGATCCATCGCGCCACGGAAGGAGCTCCCTGGTTTAAAGTTCAAGCCCGAGGGAGCTTAACCACCATGAATGAATCTGCAATCGATCTTTTCGCTTCTCGCGGTGAAGGGTACCGCAACGACACTGGCCTCAGATATGTTCGCAGTACTGAATGCCAATGGAGGAGGCGACTGAGTTAAGCCACGACGCAAATGTGAGAGAGAGAGGTCAGGGAAGTGGGAAAGTGAATGTGAACAGTGTGATCTCCTCGGACAGTGGAGCGCATTGGGTGTTTTGCTTCTCTCGCTTTTCGCTCTGTCTATGGCTGGCCGCTCTGGGATGGTGACGGTGATGTCAAATATTTTATAGCCTCCTAATTCTCATAATGCAAATGGTTTAATTTTTCATGCGCGGATTAAATGGGATGCAAAAAAGATAAATAAGTAGCATTTGTAAAATGAATAATATTAACAAATGCCTTTTAGACACTTGTTAAGCAACCAAGTGAGAAAAATAGTATAGATCCCACGCACCGATTGTTCATGTGATATTCGTGATATATATATTTTGGTAACCGAGGATCCGCCGGAATCCTAATCCTAGCGCCAGCCACACTGTTTCAAAGCGGCGACTATACCTCGGGGGAAGCTGGCGTAGCAACCCACTGCCAAGGCCCCCCCATTTAAATCGTAATAGGAACGCGGGGATTCGAACTCTCGATCGCATCGAAGCGGGAGTTGAATGAACACCAATGCAGCTGCCCACGGGTGGGTGTGTTATTCGTGATATTCGTATTCACTATTTTAAACTTAGTAAATCTAACTTATAATTACAAAATCATGGATTGCAACTGGCTCGGTATATAACTTAAAACTATGTAGCATCTTTATAGTTATGGTAGTTTTCAGTAATGAAAATAACACATGGCATCATTATAATACGATTTCTGATACATTACGTGAAATCTTATTCTATTGAATTAAAATAATCACGTTTCACAACCCAGCAGAGTTTTATTGAGTCTTACAAAACTGTGACGCTTTAGTGCATTTTTTGCACCGTATTATCCGCCGAATAAGAATGACGATTTTTCACTCTTATATAGATGCTCACAGCTCGAACATTCAGATCATCGATGGTGCTGATGGGCGAATAATCAAATCCAAAACGAAAATTTCATAACAAATGAAAGTCTCTCTACGTGCGAGGGAGTATCTATGACCTCACTTCTGGACCGTCTGATAACGTACGGCGACGGGTGTGATGCCGTCAACAACGGCCTTTTAAGTTCTGTCGTCGTGGAATCCTTTGAGTGCGGGGGCCCCTCCGTACCTCTCGCGAGCCGCGCCAATACATGTACGGTACAGAAGAAAGACGAGCTGAAGGTCAATATTGTTCCAATCCATACGGACCCAGATCGGGGCGACAGCTGGCCCCCATTCAAGACCCCCACAGCAATAAATGCAGCGCGATGAGTGTCCATGATAAGGTAACTCAATGTGGGACTCGTGCATGAATTTGAAAATGGAATCAATCCATCCGCATCAAATTCCTCGTGCCACGTCCTCACGGCAAGTCCAATTCCATTTCTTCTTGTATTGTTCCACGGCGTCGACGCCCGGAGGCCATAAGGTTCATATATTCGATCGCTATGAGGAAATCTGGGGAGTAGAATTGCATGTACTCTAATGCGCACTTCTAGCCTAGTAGCGGCAACGGGCTTCCGTTGATATCATGGCTGATTGATGTAATTGATATTCTAGTCGATTTTTTTTTTTTTTTTTTTTTTTTTTTTTTTTTTTTTTTTTTTTTTTTTTTGGTAAAGATAGTCGATTATAATCTGATAAATGCAAATTTGTGTTTTTCTGAGAGATTTATGGGATTTTCTTGTGTACACAAAATGTGAGAGATTTCTAAATTTTATTCACCATGCAATAATGTAAGCTGTGTTCTACATGTTTCGGGTGTTGATTGGAGGCTAAGGAAACATCTAGAAAAGAAGAAAAGTTAAACGCATCCGAGACAATTGTAGAAAATAAGAACCTAAACGAAAATTTTATCTGTTAGCTTTTTTTTAGCTCTTCATTTTGATAATTAAGAGGGTGAGGGAGGGCGATCAGCAATAATGACCCCCTCTGGACATTATCATAAAGTCTTATTATTTATTACGAAATGCTTTGTTTGAATCATGATTACTTTATATCACCTCAATTTCACTATCGGAAGGTTAGCAACTAAATAGCATCAATATCGACACGCGACACGATACGATGTGATACGCCGACATGTTGGGACACATTATATATTAAATATATATTTTTATATATGCATGATAAATTATTATTTTTATGATAATTTTAATCAAATTAATTTGATTCTAATTCATAAATAAATAAATAAATAAATATAATGAATTTATGCTAAAAAAATTAATCCAACATTAATTAATATTATATATTGTTTCAATTTGATAAATTCAACTCCATTCTAATAATCCATATAACTTGGAGGAAACGAAAACAAGCAATCCACATTCTAAACCCAAGTGTTAGAACGTGTAGGAAGATAAGAGAAAAAAACAAACTTTGGGGTTGAATTGTGTACATGGGAAGTAAGAGTCAGAAAGAGAAAAGAAAACGAGGTTTTTCTTATTTCCCTCTTTATTATATTTATTATTTTTATATATTTACATTTTGACTCCTCATTTACTGAAAATTTTTAAATTTGACCCTATGCATGTCGAAATCTCGTGTCAGAATTCCGAACTCACATGTTGGAACTATGGACTCACATGTTGGAGAATGTCAAGAGAGTTGACTAGGTGTCGGAGAGTGTCAAAAAGTATTAGACACTTCAACATGATACGAAGTCTATCGGAGAGTGTCAATGCTTCCTAAGTTGGCAAGTTTGTCTTATGACCTCGTAAAAGACCAGTGACCAATTTAGCTTTAGACCAACCACCTAGATGGTATTCTATAAGCTTTTGATTGAAGTTCTATGTAATATTCTAAAAAATTGAGTTCTTTCCCTGCCGATAGATTTATGAAAGAGTTGGTGGGCGTAAAAAAAAAAAAACATGTGGATTAAAATTATCAATGCCCCCGACTTATCTCACCCCCTCAAAAAGCAACGCAGATATATATATATATATATATATATATATATATATATATATATATATATATATATATATATATATATATATATATTAAAAAAATGAATACATTTGGGTAAGTAATTCAAATGACAGTTAGTAGCCAACTATTTGATAACTTAATTAGAGAAAAAGTTAATGATTCAATTAAATAATGTTAATAGTTTGATACATGAGTTAGGTAAATTTAAGATGAGTTAAACACTGCTAATAAAATTTGGTAAAAAATAAGAAAATATTGGTTATTAAAAAGAAAATAAATTTCGTAAGTAACTAAAATGAGAGGTGATGACCAAGTTAACAACTTCGTCGGATAGAAAAGGTGACTCATTGTAACTAAGGGCGGAGTCTTCAAGACCTTACTAAGAAAGCAAATAAATGTTAGTAAATGATAAAAAAACAGTTGACAAACTTAAGAAAACCAAATAAATGTATGTAACTTGAAAAAGAGTTGGTAAACCGATACAGTGTGTAATCTAAGGAGAAAATAGTTGGTGAATTATGCTAATTTAGATTAGCAATCTCTATAGGAAGTTGGGTAACTTTAAGAGATTGCTAACAAAGGAAAACACGGAGTTATGCTAATTTGGACCAAGATCAACTTCTAAAGTTGGATACAGAATTCGCCTTTTCACATGGATTGCAACTTCCTTTTCTAGAATTCCAAACATGGTTCAATTTATTCAAGGTAGATAAAGGATTAGTATCCTATAGTTAGATGTAATATTATTATCCATCCAGCAAAAGACAAACAAAACAATCAGAAATTACTTGCTTTTACCCATAATTTTACTTCTCAGAACTTACAGAGAAAAACAAACCAAGTGCTATAACTGGTGACAACACTCATTTGAGCGCCATATTTTTTTTTTTTTTCGCTCAATGAGGTACCACATCAGAATTAAATCGATCATCTAAATGACATTTTCAGCAAATCATTTTATGTGGATTTTTTTATTAATTTCCCATCAATGTAAACTTTTTTTTTTATTTTTTTCCATAGCCACCCTCGCTAGTTGTGAAGGCCTCACCCTCGGTTGCGAAGACCTTGAGCGAGGCCATCTCAACCTCATTGGCAGCGAGCAAGGTTGAATGCCATCACTAAGCTTTCGTGGCCAAGGGTGAGGCGGCCCTTGCTTGATGTGGCCATGAACAGGCGAGGTCACAGTGGCCTCACCCAGGGCCTTCGTGGCTGAGGGCGAGGCAACCCTTACCTAGATTGGGTGAGGGCTTTGCAGTCAATGAGGGTTGTTGGCCCTGAATAATGGGCCAAAAAAGGGAAAAGAAAAAAAATCAAAAAATTATTTAAAATATTAAAAAATTATTTACATCAACGCTAACAAAATCACATAGAATGCTTGGTGTCCATGTCAGATTTTCTGAAGAGACAAATAGCTGATGTCACCCAAATGATCGATTTTGTAAATTTGTAGCACTTAAATAAGTGAAAAAGAAAAAGTTATAATACTCAAGTAAGCGTTGTATGAAAGTTATGATATTTGCACCGTTCTTATCCCGAACTTATCATCGACGTTTCCTAGTGTAACTTCTTTAATGTGTCTACTCACTTTGGTTTGTCTTTATAAGAAAGAAAGGAATCAATGGCCTCAAGAGCTAAAAGAAGATCGAAACGAAATGTTCCATGAGGCTGTAGTAAGGAGTCGAGTCTCTTGTTAATATAAGTCTATTGAAAAGCTATAGGGCTCGATAAAAGTACACTTTCCCTTCCTCATAGGTAAAAAAAGAATATAAACACGCCCTCAATGCCCGAATAGTAGTACTTGATTACGTAATTTATGTTGTGGCTATCCTTTATCGCCCCTAAAGTAAGCCAGGTTGATCGGCTAGACTTCGTCGACGGAAAAGTAGGCTTCTCCCCTTGAGTTTTGTAATTTATTATATATTTATTGACAGAGAAATCTAAAACTTTTGAATGTTCGTGTGAACTTTTGAATGTGAAGCTATGTATGTGCAAATAGTTGGCTGGCAAATAGATGCATAGTTTTTCCTCGCTTTTTGATTTTGAAAGTTTTTGTCAAAATGGGTTGAAAATAAAAGATAGATTTGACCTTTTCCTTAAGTGGAAACGCTGGCTGAGAAGTGGAGCTCTCTCTGCTCCAACAATTCATCATGATCAAATGCAAGATGTGAATTCACTATTAATATTTATACCGCATACATTGTCGCTAAAATGTAAAACAGAGAAATGTTAAAATTCAGAAGTAAAATAGAGCATCGGACAAACTTTAATTTTTGTTATGCTTTTAGAGTCAATCAAACAGACTGGAAATTGGCAGCGAGATGAGCCAAAAACATTTTTTTGGTCTGAATTGAGTATTTCTTATGCGTTGGATAGTTTTTTTTGCTTTTTGGGCCTTTTCCCCTATTTTCTTATGAATGTCATGGTCAGGGTTTATGTATTTGAGCCCTAAGTTGATGCCCAAAACGCGGATTGCAGAGGTGTGACTTGAATCCAGAAGGAATTTCATCTACTGTACATGTCTGACACCCTTTTTCAGTCATTTAATTTATGAAATTTTGTGCGATCATTGCCAATCTAAAAGTTTGAACACATTAGCGTAATTTAATATTCATATATTTCGACACTCCCCTTCTTGCTTTAATACTATGTGAAATTTTATGATATCATTTCCGATTGTTCTAAACACTTAAGCAGTTAGATGATAGCGAGAGTGTGGCTTAATATCTCCCTATTCTAAAACAAACCATTCAACCTCTAATTCCATAAGCTCAAACCTTACGACACATTTATAATCTGTGACCCTGCACTATTTGTTATTTTGTTGAACTTACTGAATCGTTAGGTGACAAATATGATGATGGAGTAAATCACGTATGGACCGCCACCAGTTTATAATTGGAGGCTGGGAGGTAGAATGCGTGACCGCAATAGAAACTACTATGACCAAATCCATATATCAACGTCAAAGGGGGTCAAGTGCCAAATAGACAAGGGAGTCCTCAAAATGGTTATGAAGGGACCTATGCAGCGGGGTGCTCCACAAGCTCCACAAAATTATCCTCCTCAGCAAAGATATGGTCCCCTTGACAAGAAACTGTGCAAATCCAGAAACCATTAAGGCTGATTTTGGCTACCTAGTAAAAAGTAATGGATTTAGTTGATTTAGTTGTATAATGTTTTCTTTTCCCAAAGATGACCCTCTCGTCATCCAATGTACACATGTTGTACATTATTTTGGGATAAGAACACAACAAATATCATATTTGAACTCTATTAACTCTTTTTCATTCACTATAGTATCATGACTTATTAAAAAAATGCTAATTTAAGTGTCATAACTTTCCATCAATCAATTGAGTTCCATAATTCTTTTAAAACGTCCACTCAATTATGAACTCTTGAGTGAATGTTTTTAAAAAGTTATGGCACACATGTGATCGATTGAAAATTTATATGACATTTAAATGATCGAAAAAAAAAAAAGAGCTATAGCAATTCAAACAAGCACCTTACTGGAGTTATGGCTCTTGTATAGTAAAAAAAAAAGGTTGACATTTAAGTGAATATCGTACGAAAGTAATGATACTTGTGTTGTCCAGATTTTCATATTTTGAATATATAGACTGCAAAGACCGCAAAAAAATTCTAAAAAATTCTAAAAAATCTTGTTCTCCAACTGTTCCTCACATCATCCTCTGTGGGAGGAAATCATCAACCTTTGATATTGCTTCCCATTTCCAAGAAGTTTCCTATAATTAAAGAAAATAGATCCATATTTAGAGGTTGTCACTCGTTTAGTTGTGGCGATGATAAAGAGCCCAAGTGGACAGTCGATGGTCTGTTGAAAATTAATTTTCTTTTATTTAAGCTCCAAGCTCTTGTTGCTTGACTAAAATAACCAGAATATGCATTATTGATCTCCACCAGCTTTGCCCTACCCTACAATTGAGACTCCCTTAGTGATTCAAGAGAAGAAGTTACGTTAAGAATAAATGAAGAGTAGGTCAGGCATTTTGGACGTGGGAAAAAAGTACCAAAAAAGTTCTAAACCGATTGTATTAATATTAATTCAATTCTAAACTTTTCATTTGGACGAGGCTCGCTGGCTACCACAAGGACAATCCAAGGAGGAAGAAGAGAGAAAAGGAAAGGAAAAAAGAAAAGAAAAAGGAAAAAAAGAAAGAGAAAAGGAAAAATTATTAAAAAATTGACACGCCGGTGTTTGACTGATCAAAATTGGTCGGATGGACTGAGTTGATACTAACGTAAAAAAGTTCAGGATCAAATTGGTCCAATTGAAAGGTTTATGATTGAATTAGTATCAATGTAATAAATTTAAGACTTTTGTTATAATTTTTTCTTTTGGATGTTGAGCAACATGCTAAGTATTTATTCTTTTACCAAAAAAAAAAAAAATGCTAAGTATTTTCCTTAGGCACCATTTTATTATTATGTCAGATTCTGTTGGACGAAGATCAGCTTCTAAAGCTGGACACAGAACTCGCTGTTATGGCTTGGCTGTTGTCCTTTCAAATGAATGGCAACTTTATTTTGTAGAATACCAAACATGATTTTCATTTATTAAAGACAAGTACAGGATTTTTGTCCTTTAATTAGATGTAATATCATTATCCACTTAGCGAAATACAAATAAAACAGTCGGAAAATACTTGCTTTTCCCCATAATCTAACCTCATGGGACTTATCATCAACATTTCCCAGCCAACCTTGCGAGAATTACCCGCAACTTCTTCAACATGTCTACTCACACCATGGCCCTGTTTGGTTCAGCATTTGGAATGCTCATTTGGGCTCTAAAGTCCCTTGGCCAAATGCAAAGCTGTTTGGTTCGTTTTTTTGCTCGACTTTGGCGAGATGCAATTGCATCTCCAAGTGGCTCTAAGGGCCTTTAGCTCAATGCAGCTCTTGAGGTCCTTTGGCAAGTTGCATCTTCGGAATGCAACTTCCGGTATTGTTCATCTTTTCGGTGGAGAAGCCAATCGGCCGCCTGAATAAAAATAAATATAAAAATAAATATATTTATATAAAAATAAATATGTTTATAGTTTTATATAAAAATATATATTTTATATTTTATAT
This sequence comes from Eucalyptus shirleyi, assembly GCA_017140165.1. NCBI lineage: Eukaryota > Viridiplantae > Streptophyta > Magnoliopsida > Myrtales > Myrtaceae > Eucalyptus > Eucalyptus shirleyi. The sequence continues at coordinate 10,084,017 of CM029452.1, read as the reverse complement.
AAAAATATATATTTTATATTTTATATAAAAATATATATTTTATATTTTATATAAATACATAAACATATCTATTTTTTTTATATTTTATGTTTATATATATTTTATATAGATATAAACATATCCATTTTTTATATAAATATATTTTATGTTTAATAAATAAATAAATATATTTATAAATATAAACATATCTATTATATATATATATATATATATATATATATATATTATGTTTAATAAATATATATTATGTTTATATTTTTATATTTTTTATATAAAAATATGTTTTTATAAAAAAACATAAACATATTTTTTATTCAGGCGGTTCGGCCGCCGAATTCGGCGGTCTAGTATAAATATATAAACATATATTTTATATTTATTTTTTATATAAAAAATATAAACATATCTATTTTTTTATATTTTATGTTTAATAAATATATATTTTATAAAAAAATATAATATATATTTAAATATATATTTTATATATTTTATATAGATATAAACATATCCATTTTTATGTAAATATATTTTATGTTTAATAAATATATATATATATATATATTTATAAATATAAACATATCTATTTTTTTCTCCGATTGCTTTTATATAAATATATATTTATATAAACATATCTATTTTTATATATTTTTTATGTTTAATAAATATATTTTATGTTTATATGTTTATATTTTTTATATAAAAATATGTTTATATAAAAAAAATATAAACATATTTTTGCTTTTTTAATTTAATAAAAGTTAATTACAAATGTAAATTTTACCAAAAAAGTATTTTGGCCAAAGTTGTTTCTCAATGCAAATTTTAACAAACGACATTTGCATTTCAGAAAACCCCATTTACCCAAAGGTATTTGCATTTCTGCAAATGCATTCCCCAAAAGCCGAACCAAACGGGCCCCATATTTATCTTTACAAGAAAGAAAGGAACCAATGACCTCCAGAGCCGAAAGAAGCTTCCCTACAGTCGAAATTACATGTTCCGAGAGGTTATAGTAATCGTCTGGAGGCAAGTATCTTGTAAACACAGGTCAATTGACAAGTTGAAGGGCTTGATCAATGTACATCTCCCCTACCTCATAGGAGAAAAAAAAAAAGAGAAGAATATAAACACACTCCTAATGCCCGAATAGTAGTACTTGATTACGTAATTCAGCACGTGGCTATCCTTTATCACCCCTAAAGTAAGCCAAGTTGATCGGCTAGTCTTCGTCAACATAAAAGCTAGGCTTCTTTTCTTGAGTTTCGTACTTTACTATATATTTGTTGACGGGAAAATCTAAACCTTTTGAAAGTTCGTGTGAACAGTCGAAAATAGAGTAATCGAAAGTGGATAAAGAAACGCTGAAAGTTGGTGTGAAAATTTGAATGCAAAGCTATGTATGTCCAAGTTGATCAGCTAGTCTTCGTCAACATAAAAGCTAGGCTTCTTTTCTTGAGTTCTATACTTTATTATATATTTGTTTACGGAGAAATCGAAAGCTTTTGAAAGTTCGTGTGAACGGTTGAAAATAGAGTAATTGAAAGTGGACAAAGAAACGCTCAAGGTTGGTGTAAAATTTTGAATGCGAAGCTATGTATGTCCAGAGAGTTGGCAGAGAGATGCATGCATAATTTTTTCCTGGCTCTTTGATTTTGAGAGTTTTTGTCAAAATGGGCGGAAAATAATTTTTTTTCTTTAATTGCAAACATTGACAGAAAAGTTGAGCTCTCTCTTGCCTCCATAATGCATCATGATTAAATGCATGTTGTGGATTAACTATTAATAAATATCCCCCAAATATTGACGCTAAAACAAAAATTAAAATAGAGAAAAGTTAAAAGTCAGAAGTAAAATCATACATCCGACGAAGTTTATTTTTTGTCATGCTTTTAGAGTCAATCAAACAGGCTGGAAATTGGCACCGAGATGAGCCAAAACATGTAGGGTCTGAATTAAGTATTTCGCGTGACTTTGACAACTTATTTTCCCTTTCTAACTTAAGAATGTCATGGTAACTGGTAAGGTTTTTGTTTCTATCTCTCACAATGACCTTCTTGCCCCCACAAGTGAAACATGTGCCATAAAGTGTGCCCTTGTTTGTCTTTCAGTGAAAGAGCTCCTCTCGATCAAAATTGAAGACTTGTCAAAATCAGATCAAATTCTGTAAACCACTCAAATTCGAGACATTAATTTAACAAAGTCTTTGTAAAAGCCAAGTGGAAACTCATCAAAGTAGAGTCATAACCCGTCATTGACCGTCATCGACCGTACTTCTTTAGCTGGATGATTTTGTTTGGAGTTTTTCCATGCCACTACAATTTGACAACAAATAAGTGAACACATTGGCCACCAAATATTGTTCGAAGTTCAAATCCATTTTGCCAAAGTTATTTGCATACTAATTTAGTTATCCCAAACTGAGAATAAATTGGGAAATTTAATTTCCAACTTTAGATTTGCAAATCAAGTCCAGATTCCGATTCAGATAATGCACTCCAATCCCTATCACTTCACGAGCTCTTTAAGTATCAGTTTAATAAAGTCGCACAAAAATAGAGTCCGCTAAGTGCAATAATGCTTTCTCTTGTGGTACCATTTGGAGACCATCAATTTTGACCAAAATGCTTTTGTCATTGAAATGTGTTATTTTCTTGTAAAAGCATCTTGCATTTGATAAGTCCACAATGCTCCTTGATCGGAGAAATACCATTACAAATGCCATGATTTCGTTTGGTGCTCACTAAAAAACTCGAATTTTTTTCAATTACTTGAGTGCTATAATTAGTTTTTTTTTTTTTATTACTAGAATGTCATGATTTCTAACCTAAGTAGCACCGACACTGATACCAACACAGACACGTGACACATGACACAATACGACACGTTAACATATCATTTCTAAAAAAATAGAAAATTTCGATACGTCAGAATACATTATATATTAAATTAATATATATATGATAAATTATTATTTTCAAATTGATTTAATTCAAATTCACAAATAAATAAATAATAAAAAAAGTGTCTAGAATGAATCTACACTAATAAATTTAATAACTTTATTCATAAGAAATTAGGAAGATATTTTCTTACTTTAACAAAAGTTATTGATGAAACTAATTACTAATGAGAGATTAGAGTTAATTTATCAAAATAAATCTATGATTTTCTACGGTGACCAAAATTTATTATTATTTAGTATTCGGTGCTTTTATTTTCCGAAATCATTTTTTAGCCCATCTATTTATTTATTTTTTAGCCTTACCCATTTATTAATAAATCTATTCAACATTGAGTGTTTTTTTTTTAGGGATAAATGGGCCCCATGCATTTATTTCATCCTCTGATATCCTCCCCCTGCCTACGTAACACTTGTCACTTCTTTCTTGAAATTGAAATCACCCTCCACGAGGCTCCTCCTTCCCCTCCCTCCAAAAAAAAAAAAAGAAAAAAAATCACAAATCCTTTTCACCCTCTCGTTTCTTCCCCAGCATCCCCATTTTTGATTTTTAATTTTTTTTTTGCTCTTCTTCCTAAAATTAAAGAAGGAACCTCGGTAAAGTAGCAACCCAAAAACCCTAGCGTTGGCCCTCCCTCGCCGTCGCTCACGCCCTCACCTCCGCTCTCTCACCCTCGCCTCTGCTCCATCGCCTTCTTCAATGATTCTCTCTCCCTTCGCACTTGTGGACCCGCCCCTAGACACACGTGTCAGGAAGGGTTAACCATGTGTCAGATTTTCCGACACGTGTTGACTACATGTCGGAGCGTGTCCGAGTATGTCAAATATCCCGACATGACATGAAGACTCTCTGAACGTGTCCATGCTTCATAGCTTCTAACATACACCTCTTCAGTTACAGTAAATTCCCTACTTCCTCGGCATGGTCAATCCTTCCCTCCACATCTTCCTCTTCACTCATATCTCTCAAAGATCCCCTCTACATCGATCTGGTAGACCAACACAATTGAGACAATAAGATTAGTCCTCCCTTAATTCTGGTTTTTGTGCAATAGCATGAAGATATTTTTGACATTTACAACATTTTTAGTTCGTGAGAAAGTTATTATTAGGTACAATAATAAGTTCATGACCAAACAATTGATTACACATTTCTATCCAGCTTTGTATGATTACTCGAGGAACTGACCTCATGTCATATCTTGTCGAGCCTAAATGACATGCTGTAATTTTTGCACAAAGTGTCTTGTCATATAAACACTTACAAATTTTCAGTAATAAGCATTTGTATGGTATGACAATTTGTGTACGAGCTATGACAAATTTGTGTTCTAAAACTGAAAATATTTATAAAGAAAACTTTTACACGATGAAGAAAATCAGATTCTTCTAAGGATGGGTAGAGTTTAATATACCCGACCCCAATACTCGAAGCATCATGGAAAATTGCACTGTACTGCGTGTACAGAAGATATTATTGCACTTTGACTCTCCACAATTCAAGTCAAGTTCAAATACTATATTTTCTTGAAAGTCATGTAAAAGTGTTATTTTTTTAGTTCTCCATTGGACTTGTTTTGGCAGTTCTTCTTGATGGACAAGGGGGCATTCATCAAATTGATCGTTCAAGAGCTTCGGATTAAGCTGAAGGGTCAAACATAGGTTCGTTACCGAGCATGGGGGTCGATTGAATGATCAAGAAGTAGGCATAGTGAAAACTATTAGATGCTGAATTTGAAGGAGCACTCTTTTCTTTTTCTTTTTTCTTTTTTTAAATATACAGGTTTGGTGGCGGTGGTAAGATGACTTTGCTGGTGTTATCATTAGCTAGTTATCTTGATTCAACTCTTGTGCAACTTGAAGAGCGTAGTTGGCCACTGAAGAGTGCATATCTTGATTCAAATGCTTTCCAATTCTTAAGTAACTTTTGATAGAAGTTAGCCGAAATAAGGACACCACAAGTGATGTTAGTTTCGAATGGCGGTTACTTAAGTACTTTGATTTTTATTTTTATTTTTTTGATTGCTTGAATGCCATAATTTTTTCAAAGACATTCACCATAAGTGCTATAAATTCAATGTATCATGGCATTCGTGGCGAACGTGTATTTTTTTAAATTTTTTTTTTAAGTTATAGCATTTATATGATCCATTGAAAGTTTAAAAGTCAAGATATTCAAGTGAAACATTTTTTTATGTCATGGCACTCAATTAATCGAAAAAAATCAAAACACTCAAGTAATCGCCGTTCAAAACTTACATCACTGGTGATGTCCTTCTTTCGGCTAACTTCTATCAGAAGTTGCATAAGAATTGGAAAGTGTTTGAATCAAGATATGCACTCTTTAGTGGCCAACTACACTTTTCAAGTTGCACAAGAGTTGAATCAAGATAACTGGCTAATGATAACACCGGCAAAGTCATCTTACCACCGCCATCAAACCTGTACATTAAAACAAAACGTGCTCCTCCAATTTCGACATCTAATAGTTTTCACTATGCCTTCTTCTTGATCATTCAACATGACCCTATGCTTGGTAATGAACCTATGTTTGACCCTTCAGCTTAACCCGAAGCTCTTGAACAATCAAATTGATGAGTTCCCCCGTGTCTGTCAAGAAGAATTGCCAAAACAAGTCCAACGGAGAACTATACACGACTTTCAATAAAATATAGTTTTTGAACTTTACTTGAATTGTGAAAAGTCGAAGTGCAATAATACCTTCTGTACACGCAGTGCAGTGCAATTTTCCACGATGCTTCGAGTTTTGGGGTTGGGCATATTCAGCTCTACCCATCCCTAGGAGAATCTGATTTTCTTCATCGTGTAAAATTTTTCTTTATTTTTTTTATTTTTATTTTATTTTATTTTTTCTTTCTGTTTTAGAACACAAGTTTGTCATAGCTCCTACACCATACCATACAAATGCTTATTACTGAAAATTTGTAAGTATTTATATGGCACGACACTTCGTGCAAAAATTACAGCAAGGCATTTGGGCTCGACAAGATTGGACACAAGATAGGTTCCTCGAGTAATCATAGGAAGCTGGATAGAAACGTGTAATGAGTTGTTAGGTCATGAACTTATTATTGTACCTAGACTTCTCCAAAATAACTTTCTCACGAACTAAAAAAGTCGTAAATGTCAAAGATATCTTAACGAAATTGCGCAAAAACCAGAATTAAGGGAGGACTAATAATCTCATTGTCCCAATTGTGATGGCTTACCAAATGGATGTAGAGGGGATCTCTGAGGGATATGAGTGCAGAGGAAGATGTGGAGGGAAGGATTGACAATGCCAAGGGGGTGGAGGATTTACTATAACTGAAGAAGTATATGTCGTCAAGAATTTTGCCACAATCGAAAATGTCATGAAATGTTTTTGTTGTCTTAAGTATACTATATGTTAAAATAATTAAATAATGAACCGTATATTCATCAAATGACTTAATTTTTTAGAATAGTTAGGAGGATCCTATTAAAATCTCACGTTATATCAGAACTAGACGATCCTGAATTCAACTCTTCCAAGCTCTTACATGGACATATTTAATTGGAAAGGTAAATAGGCCATGAAAGATTTGAATTCAGGACCTCCTAACTCCAATATCATGTGAGAAGTTATGGAACCACTATAACTATTCTAAAAATTTAAGCTATTAAATAAAAGTGTGAACCGAAGAGACTGCCATTTTCGCAAACTAAAATGAAGGCCGGCTGGGAATCATAATATATAAAACTTCCAAGTTCCCTCTTACATTTGAGAAACTCCCGGTACTTGGATTGAGGATCCCGTGATCTTTTATCAATATGGTGTTATTTTTCCATCAAAAGCTTGGTAACTCTTAACTTACCTGCGTATTTTTTTACATGGACTCTGCGAACCTTGGCTTTATTTCGTAGTTTTGTCGATGCATGCAATGTGCCCGCGCTTACATGTATATTGTAAGGCTTCATTTGATCATTTTTACACGACATCTGCGGAATCTCCAAAAGAGCTAATGCCTCCATCTGATTACACGCTTGATTGAAAACAAAAGGGCCCACTCCCCATTTCTTTTGTGCTGAAATTGACTTCAGGCCCCGCTAGCTAAAAATTACGAGAGCTGCGCTTGGCTCCAGCAATCAGCAGCAGCCGGAGTCCAGATTCTGATGCAGATAAAGGCACTCAAATCCCAGTGACTTCACGGGCTCCTTGAGCATCAGCTTTACTAGAGTTTGACAATAATAGAGTCCCCTTGGTGCAATAATGCTTTCTCCTATTGTATGATGTGCCGCCAGTTATGGCCAGAATGCTTTTTCCATAAAAAGTTTGTATTATTTTCCTTGTAAAAGCATCTTTGGAATTTTGCCATATTATTTTACCGCAAGTCATGTGGAAAAGCTAGTCTATTAGGAAAAAGCAATAAGCACATAGACAACACCGTGAACGTATTTTTTTGAAGTGAAGAATGCACCATTCATTGTCGGAAAGAAGAAAACTCTGTTTTCTGGGGCTTTTCTTTTGCCTCCAACACCCAATTTTAATTTTTCCTCTCATGCGTCTATAATTTGTGTGGCTTTTCATAGATTTATATTCGGGCTGCCGAAGTAAGGTATAACTCAAAATATTCAGGATCAAGAATTGCAATATTATATAAAAGAGAATGTCTCCCTTATTAATGGAGATCGAGTTGAGTTGAATAGTTAAGAATAGATTCCGAACTTGAATCGCTTTGGTTCATACAATCAAGGAATTCGATTGGAAATTTCTACCATTCAAATATTGTGGAAAAAATTGAGTGCACATGTATGACCTATTAGAACACGATGTGAATTTTATTTTCTAAAATTTTAAATTTTACATGGCCTTTTGTTAAAATTATCTTACGTCTCCATTTAACCAATTCACTTTAATGGACACAAGTTCCGTCTTCACCTTAATGAGCATGATGACATATGAATGCATCTTCTCTTGACGTACTCGAGGAATTTTCTCTGATTCTTTGACATGTACGAGACCTTTATCACATGAAACAAAAAACATTATGGTTTCACTTTTTGGCTCGAGAAAAACCAATCATATTCTTCCGCTTTTGTTCTCACTGCTTTTTCCCCTTGGTCGTGTCTTAATCCTATGTTCTGTATCTCATCTTTCGTTGTTCCTTTTTAATATTATTTTGTTCGTTTAATATTCCACCATCATTACTCGTAATAACATAAAAGATTTGTATGCTGCCACTATAAGTCGTCGTTTAATCAATAGTTCATTTATTAGGCGCAACTCGAGGATCACATCCCTAAATTGACTAACTCAAGATATTATTTAATTAAACAGTTGAATATAATCTTCGATCAACCTTAAAATGTTGTAACGAGATGACCCTATGCATGAATTTAGTAGTTGTCTTCTGATTTTCTGATTATATAAGTTTCTTCTCCACAACTACATGCTAATACACATAATAGGTAAAAAAATTACTCAACAAGTCCTAAACATATTGTATCAACGTCAATTTAGCCATAAACTTTTCTGTTTTGATATTTAATTTTAAACATTTACACAAAGTTCAATATTGTCCATCTCGTCCATTTTCACTAGAAATCACTAACATAGCGATTCAATTATTGCTGACCATCCTATGCTGCTTGTAATGCTAGCAATTTTTAATGAAAATTAGCAAAAATGACTATATTGTAATTTCGCACAAAGATTTAAGACTAAGTTGAGAAAAATTGAAAAGTTTAAAATGTTATTATCATCTGTACAAAAAATTTAGAATTGATTGACAATTTCTCCATGTACCAATTGCGTGAATAAGGGCCTTCAAATTGGATAAGACATGGAAGCTGCACATCCATCTTTTATAGAGAGACTAAGCGTCATCACAATCTAAATTTTATTAGTGGAAAAAAAATATTAAATTAGTTAGTGGAGAGTATGATTACCAACAAAGGAGCATCATTATTGCTCGCTGGTTCTTTTTTGATCGCAATCTAAACTTTATTAGCAAAAAAAATTATAAAGTTAGTTAGTGGAGAGTACGATTTACCAACTAAGAAACATCTTAGTGCTCACTGGTTCTTTTTCATAATTCTTTGTTTTAATTAATAAAAAAGACAAGTCAAGTCAAGAAGCACTTCTACATAAAGTTACGGAAATTACGTTTTTTTGATCGCAATCTAAACTTTATTAGCAAAAAAAATTATAAAGTTAGTTAGTGGAGAGTACGATTTACCAACTAAGAAACATCTTAGTGCTCACTGGTTCTTTTTCATAATTCTTTGTTTTAATTAATAAAAAAGACAAGTCAAGTCAAGAAGCACTTCTACATAAAGTTACGGAAATTACGTTTGCAATAATTGCCATTTTCCGTGCATCATGCCTCGCAACAGTTCGATTAGCATGAAGTGTCTTGGACCGTTGGATGACCGTAGAGATTGTTTCGTGTTGGTAATCAAAAGTCGAAGTCTTCAGAATCGGTGGAGATTGCCGCAGTGATAAACACCATTTGGTATTACTATTTGTCAAATATAAGTCATATATGAGATATTATATCAACATGGGAATCACTCATTTGCTAAACTCTTTCCAGCCTTGTCATAATCCTCAATATGATCTACATATAAATAAATATTTTTTTTTGTAAACATTTATCGTCCAAATATTTGAAACCATGTATCTTTTCAATATTAAAAGGGCACGACAAGACATCTTGTTATGATGGGTATCTATCTCTCTTTTTTCAATCATAAGAGTGATCAAAATATATAACATTTGTTATGATTAGTTTTGCAATAGACACAATCTCAGAATGGATTTTTTCCTGAGCTTTTACCTTTTTCTTCCTCCTATCTAAGATAATGGGTAACTTTATTATATTCGTCTATTTGTAAAGAGCATTACATAATCGCTCTCTCTCTCTCTCTCTCTTTCTCTTTCTCTCTCTCTCTCTCCCTTAGTTCCACAAAACCCATTATTGGTACCTTAATTTTTATCGACACATTAAGCATATATATCTGAAAAGAATAAGAAATAAATAATAGGCAAAAGATACAAAAAAAACAATAATAAATAAAAGTAAATAAAAATAAGAAAAGAGAGTCCAATTGGGCCTAGTTTGGCCCCCATCACCCAAGCCTTTCGGTCTGGCCCGACCCATTAAACCATGCCCATCTCACACCTTGCGATACAGAGCATGCAAGTGAGCCATGACGACACTTCCGACATGCTATTTCCTCTCCTTTTCCACCAGTGATCTCCAAATCAAATGAGATATCACTGGAGTTGGGAAGTAAGAAAGGGATTTCGATCTTCCAATCTGGTCTTCCACCATTAAATTTGTAGAAAATGTATTAGAGGGAGAAAGGTTCGGTTACTCGATTTAGAAGCTGAGTTGTGAATCTAAGTATCCGTTGCCTTTTCTTCGGTACATATACATGCTTAACTTGATTACTTAGATAGCGTTCGTCGAGTGTCTAATGATATGCCGTTCTGAGATACAGGCTCATGGAATGTAATGGTTTATGGGTATTTGTTAGAATGGAGATGTTGCTGAAGCGCTAGATATAATTTGTCTGCTATGAAATCACAGAGTATAGAGATGGATTATTCAATAATTCTATATAATCTACTCACCATTTTTCGCTCAATTTGATGATGCATCGAGTGGAAAAATAGAAGGATGTAATTGAAGCATATCACCCTATGGAAGAGTGTGAAGGGATTTCTTCAAATAAAGGGAGTAAGGAGATGGAATTTCTGATTTGATTTTTATAAAAGTTCATCGAAAATAATTGGGAAAATCAACATGATAAAGTTATCAGCCATGTGATCGACTTTTTCTAGAATTACGTGAAATACCAACAACAACAGGTGAAAAATCGAATAGAGAAACATGACTTTTAATTGGAATCAACAATTTATTTAGAAAAAACAGAACACGAACATTGAAACTTAGAGATGCTGAGTACAAGTTACTTATTTTATTTAATTAAAGCTAAAAAAAAAAAATAAACAACAGCTTCGCCACTTCTTTTTTTTTTTTTTTTTTTTTTCTTTTTTCCGTTTTGTCTCTTGCCATAGCACCCATTTTTCCTCCTCACCAGCATCAACAGATTTTCCCGAGAAGATCCTTGAGGTCTAACGGATGGGACGCCCTTGAGGACAGTCATGGCATAAAAATGTCGTGTTGCGTGTGGTGGACTAGATAAGTATCTTTAAATACTCCGGGCTTATTTTGACAAAATTCAACTTATTTCAGCTAGATTCTGGTATGTTCAAGTGAGTTTCAACAATTCCGAACAAATTACGGCAATTCCAAGTAAACATTTGGTGAATTCTTGCAAAGCTACAATAATCTTCCGGCAACACATCAACAAAAAATTCGGCCGGTTCATGAGTTCCATTATTTTTATATTATCTTAGAGGTGAAGTTCTTTCTGATAAAAAAAATTATCACCTTTATTTTTTTTTATTATCAGCTCTATTTACTTCCTCTCCATTAATTCCTCATTTATATGCCTTCATTTAACATCATGAACTCTCTCTCTCTCTCTCTCTCTCTCTCTCTCTCTCTCTCTCTCTCTCTCCCAATTTATTATTTGTGGTCTTGCCTATAATTTTTTATCTGAAGATTCTTCTTCCGTTAAACACTCATTTATCTACATTTGTCGATTGCAATTTATTTATGAAGAATAAATACGATAAGAATGAAGGTTCAATACGAGGGATTCAGAGAGATCATTGGAATATATGTGTCATAAAGTTCCAACTCAAGCTTGCCATTCACAGAGATGAAGGTGCGTATAATATGCATCACCAGTTGACAACATTAAGTACATTATCACAAGAATGAAGGTAAACATGACTGAACAGGTGGCTATCTTGTAAAGAAAGGTTGAAAATATTAATACGTGCTTTAATATTGAAGTTGTTGGCTCACACACGTCTAAATAAAAAAGGAAAGATTGAAAATATTTAGGCGATCGAAAACAAAACGTTACGGCAATGAGGATGGGGATAACAATAAATAATGAAAAAACTAGCACAAGAATGCCGAAATGAATTGGCATGGACATCCAAATTTTCTAAAAAGCAAATTGTCGGCAACCCTATTTGGTTTTGGAGAACGTGGACAAGAGATTTGGTTGACGACACCATTTGCCTTAAATCCTCTTCTTCCAGTCACTGTAACATGTATTACCATCACTAATTTTCGAAAGCTCCCTCTCATAAATTGTCGCAACCCTTACTAAGGAATCTCAAAAGGGAGCGGGTCTAATGGTTCGTCGAATTGAAGCGGGCGATCCCTCTGTTCGAAGTGCTCGCTCTTATTTGGCGCGAGTTTTCCTGAACTTTAAATATTGTAATGTTTGAGTTTCAATTGATTAATCAAAGAAATTCTATTTAATTGGAATCACCACTACTCTATTTGGGGCCAATTAGGAGTCGAGTTAAGCGAAAGAGTACGCTTCACTTCCTACGAACCAGTGATTCTAAGGTCAGGAACACAATTACGCCAATTATCTTATTAAAACCCTTTTGGTACTGATTCTCAATCTTTTGAAAAAAAAGTTCATGCAATCTTTGCCCATTTTATTACACTATGCTACTAAATGATATCTATGCATGGGTGGACAATCAATAAGTAACAAATCATAATCAACATGATAAAAATAGAGTGCGAGAAAATAAATCCAATACGATGTTTGGAAGTGAATTATCATGGCCTTGTTATTGAGCCACAGGAACCCATAAGCTAAATCCAAAATTCATTCTATTTCTAAGATATCAAGTAAATATCCATTAAATTCGACCAAAAAAAAAAAATAAATATCCGTTAAATGATGACCACTAATTGGAATTCCAAGGAGAAACATATAACATACAAGCACAAAATGATCCGGTAAACTAAAGAACCCGGCTCGGGGTCATGGCCTCTTATTAAGGCTAACCCGGGGCATGTTAAAAATGAGGAGAAATCATCTGCATGTGTCTATGCAGCATCATGTGCTACTGAATTAACCCTCATATGAAACCAAGATCTATCAAATTCGCTCCTAGCCCACATATGATGCAAAAAACACATTAAATTTCTGTAAGATATCAACATGGAGTCGACATGAATCTGACGTAGATTGATAATATGACCTGAATAACTTGGAAACAACTCTGATTATACACAACTGGAACTCTTGGGACCAAATACTAAAAAACCAAATTATAATTAACCACGGGTGGCTCCAGCGGAGACATTTTCAAAAGAACAGCATGCTACAAAAACCAAAATGCATAGCAACACAAACACAGGAAAACAGCATTGAACCGCATTCTACAGTCAATTCTCATGGTTGAGACTCATTCAGCAACAACTGAACCTGTATACAAATTGACAACGTGGACAAGAGTCAAGCAAAGCATCCGGTCATGGCATAAACAGCTCATTATGCACTCAGCCATCAAATGTCAGTATGACAGGGACTCGCAAGCCATTTATAGAAAAGATAAAAGCAAATGACATTGAGGAATGAACTCTAGAGTCTTCAGTCAACGAAGTAAATCAAACACGTAGAGGCCTATGCATTCGCCAAAAAAAAAAATGAACCAAATATCATTGATAGTGAGAAGGAATTGAGGTATCAATGAACAGATTGAGAAATGTAAGGCATAATCATCCAGTCATATGAAACCAATTACATACTAGATCAAGCAAAGGATGAAGTTCAGACAGGAATTCGCTGAAGTACACAGTACACGATGCACATCTTGAAGAAGGATTTCACCATTTCCAGTTCAAAGATGGTAATTGTCTCGAATGTTAGAATAGCCATATACAAACATCATAGATTGATATAGATAACATAATTCCGAGTAAATTAAGCCAACACGGCATGTTTGAATTCTCAGTCGTGGGAGCATTGAGCACAATCGGGAAAGTTCAGCCAACATCAACGAAGATAATTTGTCATATGCCCTGAAGAACTCTCAGTTTAAGCACGCCATTGCCAGATAATCATCACGATGCAAGAATGCTTGCGAAATACACATGCTAATACTGTTCAGGAATTCAATCAAACACGTGTAGGCGTTTCAGTAAAGGGCAGGTAAATGCAATGATAAGGAAAAGGTTCATATCCAAACAATCATCGAATCATCAAAACATGTATGAGTTCATCAGGACAGTCTCGGACTCAACCGGATTTCACGCCGGCAGAATCAAGCACTCGGTCCTTACCTCCAGCAGCAACAGAGCATGCGAAGTTACCTTGATAAGAATCATGATCATTCAAATACTCAACCCACTCAAAGAAATCCTCGTTATCTCCAATTCCAACTCACATTCAACCTTCGTCAAACTCAAAATCATAATACTATCCCTCAAACTCAAACGGTTTCAGCCTCAATCAATTGCCACAGAGAGAGAGAGAGAGATGGGAGGAGGAACATGGGTTTTCCCAGATTGCAATCTCCTTGATCTCCTTCTTCCTCCTGTGACGGTTGTCGTCGGATCATGAAGCAATCTAGTTTGTGATTTTGGTGGCCAGTCCATTATAAATTTGTATGGAAAGAAAGATTTCTTCAATAATTTTTCGACCCTGAATCACACATTTTTACATACAAACGAACAAATCATCTGCAGTTTTTTCGTGTCTCAAGCGCAGATCCACATGTCCCACAAGTGCCCGGATTCGGACCGCCTGAACCAGCGGCTCGTTACTTGGGAAGCCTGCTCGACTGCGATCGAGACCACTGGGGAAGACGAAAAGACGATCTTGCGGAGGCAAGAGAGGGAGAAGAAGACGTCGGCGTGCCCCAACCGTCGGTGCAGGGAGGTGCCGACGTTCTCCGACGCCAGCACATGCAAGGCGTGCGGCCTCAAGGTGTGCCTCGAGCACCGGTTCCGGGGCCGACAGCGGCTGCACGGTGGTGCCGCCGGCGGTGGCGGTGCCTGCGGTTGGATGGCGGTGGAACGAGAAGCTCTGGGCGGCGTTGGCCTGGATGAGAGTGAAGGAATGCGGGAAGGAAGAGCGGGGATCAGTAATTCAGTATCTCGCTGAGCGAATCCCACAATCAAAGCCCGTTGACGGAACTCACGTATTTTTTTTAAATAAATAAAACAAGCCTCTTTTTAACTTAGAAAATTATATTTTAAATAAAAAAGCCACATTGACATTTTCCGTTAGCTAATTTAACATAGTTAAGGGAGTGAAAATTTAAGAACTCAATCATACTTTCACAACAAGTTTTATGATTTCCGATGCACTTATTTTATGGAAACATGTCAAGATAAAGTAGATATAAGTTGTAGAATGTGAAAGCATGGGAATGCCAAATGTGGAAATCTTACTCCTTTTCATCTTTCAATTTTAAATGCAAATATTTTCTTATCTTTAACTTTCCTTTGCATAGTGGGCTATAATGCCAGCGGTTATTATAATAGTGTTTCACTTAACATAACCAAAAAGGGAAGATTGGAGCATAAATTCTAAAAATCATCATAATAATGCGCTTGAGTCCTAATTTTCAGAGTTTATTGACCAATGTCTAATCCTTGTCCACAACATTGTCCAGTACTAAAGCTGGACAATGTTGGAGGGGCGACTTAAGAGTTATTAGAATTTCCAAAACGGGAGTTTCCTTCCCTCCAAAATGTAAATTCATAATGAAGAACTTAATGGTTGGTGGATGGGCATGCACGTGTGGATAATGAGCATTATAAAATTTGATTCTTCAAGAAAATTAAGCAGATATAATGCTCTTTCAAATATGAAGAACTTTCATGGTTTTCTCAAACATGCTTAATATAATAGCACATACATTTTCTAATATCACGGGAAGATTTATTAACACGATAATGCACTTGATTAGACTGTATACAACAGCTCACAATGTATGGTTCAATGACTGGTCCCTTGTCATTATGGCCCAAGAGACAAACCAAAGAAATGAATACTCAAGAAAATAGTCACAAACTCCGCGGAAAGTGTAAAAGAGGATAATATATATCGTATTACCAGACAAGGCATTTTGTATTTCCCCTCACTTCCGTAGTCTAACCGCGCAATTTCCCACTTGCTGTCCTCACCTCAGAAGCCTTGGTCTAGCTCTGTCATACTCGAGACATCCAAGGATGGGAATTCTGTAGAGTATTTCTTAGGTAAGAAGCTCCTGAATTTCGGCAAATTGTAAAATTTAAGAGTAGTTAACTTCGACGAGGTGATTGTTGTACCAGCCGCTTATTCACATTCTTTATGGTCACCAATTAGTTTCTATCTTCACGTGACCTTACCATGAGCTTTTTGTTCATTTTGATGATGCAATTGACGCAACATATCACCTAATGGAAGAGCGTGAAGGGATTTCTCCAAATAAAGGGAGTAAGGAGATGAGATTTCTTATTCGATTTTTATGCAAATTCATCAAAAATAATTGGGAAAATAAGCATGATAAAGATATCAACCATGTGATCGACTTTTTTGTCTAGAATTACATGAAATTTTTCACCAACTACAAAAAATGAAAATCGAATAGGGAAACAAGACTTCTAATTGAATCAACAATTTATTTAAAAAAAACTAAACTCGAACATTGAAACTTATGGATGCCGAGTAGAAGTTACTTACTTTATTTAATTAAAGTTACTATTCTATTCAAGATTTTACCGAAGGATATGAAAAGACAAAAAGAATTTACCAACAGCTTTGGCATTTTTTTTTTTTTTGGCGTTTTGTCACTTGCCAATGTTGCCATGGCACCCATTTTTCCTCCACACCGATATCAACAGATTTTCCCGAGAAAATCCTCGAGGTCTAACAGATGGGACGCCCTTGAGGAGAGCCGTGGCATAAAAATGTCGTCTTGCATGTTGGTGAACCAGAAAAGTATCTTTAAAGACTCCGGGCATGTTTTGACAAAATTCCAACTTATTTCAGCAAGGCTCCCGTATATTCAAGCGAGTTTCAACAATTCCGAACAAATTACAGCGACTCTAAGTAAAATTCTAGTGAATTCTAGCAAAGCTACAATAATCTTGCGGCAACACCTCGACAAAAATTCGGCAAATTCCACCTCATTCCAGCAAACAATCAAGGGTCCAGTTCGTGGAATTTAATGATCCGACTTGCAAGCAATGCGAAAGACAATTAATCGCACCACCACTTCAGAACCAAATATCGACAGAACCTTTCAATAAATGGAATCCTACAATGAGCTCCGGTCGGTATGAAAAGCTATGGTCCGGGCAAGCACACGTACCTCCTGAGTAAATGCGGTTCTGGCCATCTCGAATGTGTACACAGAGGAAGGTCCGATAAAGGCAACCGGTATTATCGAATCGAAAGCAATCACGATCCGCGTGACAACCCAACGAAAGTCCGACGACAAAGCAGTCAAGTGAAAGGCGCGGAAATAGAAGGGAAAAAAAAACGAAGGAAAAACAGAACAGAGATCAAGAGAGGCGAGTTTAGAACAAATCTGACACCAATAACGAAGTTTAATTGGAGAAGAGATGACCTGATGATTTGGTGGCTAGGACGGCACGAGCTCGATATGATGACTCAGCGACTTCCCAGACAGCGAGCACAGCCTCGTTATAGCATCGATTCTAATGGCCAGCAACGGGACAGAATAACGGATGGGGTCTTTCGGTCGTTTCATCGAACACTTCCTGAGCAGTATCCCTACATTCATTCAACGCGAGGACGACTCTCGGGCTTGATTTAGAGTATGAAGTGGAAGAGCTCAGTCGGTAGAGAGAAGATTCGAAAGTGACGGTTGGGAGTCAACTGAGCCCGAGCGTCCTTTTCCATGGGATTCGAACCTACCGCAAGCTTCCACCGATCACTGAAGCGCAAGAACGAATCGAAGGAGCCCCTCGCGTTCAGAATAGCACGCGATCGGAACTGCAACCAGACGACACTGGAACCCGCAATCGAAGTCATGAACGCTGGAATCGACGTCGATTCACCTCTGGCGAACCTCGAATCAACGACAATGAACTTTGGATTCCAGGTTTGACCTTTGTTTCTCCCGCGCGCGTATTGTGTCCCTTCTTCGTGCGTCTACCGTGGTCGGAGACGGAAGGCCGGCGGTGGCTTCCCGTGGAGCCGGCGGCCGGCGGTAAAGCTAGGGAGGATGGGAGAGGCTACGGATGCGAAGCGGAATCGAGAACTTCCTCGTCAAATGACGAAAGTGCCCGTATGACTTGATACATTGTCACATGTCAATTTAAAGCTTGTTATCGTGTCAGGCCTCATGTCTGAGGACCCAGCTCTAGCGTACCATCTTTTCTCTCTTTTCACACGTTGTCCCAATCTAGAAAAATCCAAGTAAGAGTTGGAAGGGCACAGCTAAGCTGCACCGATTGACAAAAGTCACATGTGAGCCTGTCTCAAGAAAGGGGACAAGCTATCTGGCTTGTCCTTGTCTAATAATGCATGCGCTCATCTGATCCTTTTCTACCTTATTTCTAGTATTCTTAATTGAAGCTCCAAAAATTATCTAAGAAGGTGCCGACAACCCTTGAGTGAAGGATCCTCAGCCATCTGAAAATATTCTAAGGTTCTTCCTAGTGTACATGAGCCCAAATAGATAGATTTTAGTTAGGATGGCTAATGGGCCATGATAGTTCAGACCCATGCTCTCGGGCCGGTGCCCCCAAAAAAAGGGGCAAGCCTCAAGCACTTCGGTGTCAATTGCTGGTGAGGCAGATAGATTTCTCAACAAGGATGATGGGAACTACATTTGAAAAATTCGAGGAAAGCAATGTTGATCTTTTGCGGTGGTGGAAGGACAAAGCGTCATGTTTTCCTAAGCTTTCCTAACTTGACTCACTTTGCTTTACCCAATTAAGGAATTCAATTGGAGATTTTTAACAATGAAATCCTGTGGAAAAAATTTAGTTGCATATGTATTTTATAGAATTGTAAATTTTTACAGGACTTTCTACTAAAAATTGCCACACGATGGCCATTTAACCAATTAACTCTGGGAAGTTCCATCTTCTCCTTAATGAGCATCATGATATAAAGAGAAAATCAATGAATCTTCTCTTAATGTACTAGAGGAATTTTCTAAGACTCCTATATGACGAGTTCGTTGGTTGCTATAAGAAGAGAACTAAAGCTCGATCGGACCAGCTTCAACAGAAAGATAAAATTTAACTCCAGTAACTACTGAATATAAACTAGTGTGTAAGTCAATCTAGAGGACGAAGCAACAACATAGATAAGATTTTAAGTAATAATACCTTGTCATTTGATTCTAAACTTTAACAAAACTAATTTTTCAGTCTCATAATGACGCCCGGATTACACCTTATTTCTTTCTTTCACATGGTAAAGCCAATATATAATGTGAGATTACTGGTAGAATTTAAATGAGTAATAATTTCTAGTGTAGAAGAAATATTCTTCAACCCTTCACGAAGTTTTAAAGAAAAAGAAGAAGGGCTTGGCCCACATGTAAATCAAGTGTGGCAACTTAAAAAATTTCAAAAGTAGATAGTATTAAACTACGATCACAATGACAGTTAACATTTGGGAAATGAAAAACTCTTTTATAAGGAAAAGATTAAGAGATTTCACTTTATATTAGATATGTTTAGTTTTATTCCAAGAAAACTAAGCGATACTTATTTTTTTAATCCCAAGAGGTTGTTCAAGTGATAAGTGTGTTTATCTTTCTTGTCAAAGCTTGTGATCGACTCACTACACTTATACATTCTCTTGTGGCCACTCCCATGAGCACACATTTGTGAGTCTCTGGTGATTACCTGATGTGTGTGAGATGGAGAGATCATTACACTGGATGGAGATTAGTTAGATGCTTAGAGAGTTCTAGGCACTTTATTGATGTTAAATAGACATCTATCTATCAATCTTGTGACAATGCATAGGTTTTGAATTACATATATAATTGAATTGGCAGAACAACTTCACATATGACTTCATCTACGTGAACGCCGATACTATTCAAGTAAAAAATATCTTTTTACTGAAGTATATGATACCTTGTAAAATATAAATTAAAAAGGAATTGCTGAAAAAGCTTGAAAGCATCACGTTAATTGTTCATGACCATACACAACTATATATTTAGTCCCAAATTTGGACAAATTGTTTTACGACTAACAACAGCAAATATTCTTAAAAAAGCAACTCTCCTAATTTGGTCAGTCACCCAAAGCAAAAATAATTTTAATCGATGGTAAAATATACTTACACATGTACTCCAAAATTCAAATAACCTAACATAATCGGATAGTCAGCATACGCATATTAATATGGTAGTATTACAATAGAGGCTGTTTTGTATTGATTGTGGATATAATGAAAATTGTAGTTAAAAAGGTATAAATTACATGTATATCCATGATATACAAATTCTATACTTAAAAATAGATAATTTAGAATAAAAAATTAATATATCGATCAACGAAATAAATTAAAATATCCTTATGGGGCGCCGAGAGGAAAGCCATCCCTAGCATCGAGTGAGCCCGAATTGAGTACGCGCCTTTGAAGGTGGAATCAAAGTAGCATTGAACACATGCCTCAATTCGAGGGACAAGATAAATAATTGGGGCTTTGAGCCCCTTACCTCCCGGATCTCAAGGTGAGAACCTAATCAACTAGGCTAAGAGGTTACTTACAAATTAATCTAACATAAGTATATTAATTACATCGTTAAAAACTTATGAACCACACATCTCATTTTTTTTTAAATACATAATTTGCTAATTTATTTTGACATTGGTAAATCTAATTTATTTGGATATTACTAAATCTCTTATAATGTCGATAAGAAGTTGGTAATTTATTAATCCATTCGTATGTTGGTAAATTCTTTATAATATCGGTAGTTTATGACCACGCTTGTAAAATATCAAGAAGTTGGAAACCGAATGCTTCAGCAAGCTTTGAATCTTTTTTTTTTATTTATATATAATTGCAATTTTCAAAGTAGCCGTTGAAGAGATGGTCGAAGTGCTGTTGGACGCAAGAGCCCAATTCGCTGCCTGCAACTGGCCATACAATTGCCGATTAAAAATAAGTGGACCGCCTCCACCATTTCTTTATACTAACATTACCTTTTGGGCCCTACCGCCTCGAAAATGCTAGAACTATTCAGCTATCCCACATTCTTATCCTCCATGAAAGTGCATCCACGCTGGACAGAAAGTAACTCCCTATGTGCCACCGAGGAACCGCCGATTGTCCCTGCTACTGAGCTTGCCATCGACTATAAACCACGCTCCTCCTATGCCAACGATCCAGCTTCCGGGTAAAGGACCACAGCATGTCCAGCGTGGCATTAATGTACTCGACTTGGTCGTTGAACAATAAGGCCTGCCGGATATGAAAACCACAGATTTGCAGGAGATCATGGACGAAGCATTGCGTCCCAGGTACAATTGAGGCGAGTGAGTTCATGCATCGCAAAAAGATTTTTCAAGAATAGAAGTTGGTTTGTGAAAAAACAATAGTGCCAAATTCCTCGAGAAGACATTCTCCATTAATAAAAATCAAAAGCCCTCTGTCTCTTCAATACTCTCTTTTAGTCTTTACATTCAACTGTTAGGATCTAAGCTGATCTGCAGGTAGAATTTATTTTATTTAAGATGTGGGTTCTTTAGGCCATGAGAACAACTGCAAGGATCCAAGCTGAGAACAAGAAAGTTGTCATCAATAAGGAAGATCGGTGTTGAGTTACAAACCAAGACTCAATCATCTAGGATGCTATAACCAAGCTGCTTCTAACTGCAACATAGTTTCATGTGCAAATCTTAACTTCACATACAGACACATTAATTCATCTCAATTGATTGTTCATGAAGCAAGGTTGCGCATTCTGGAGAGAGTGATTAGATGAGACTATAAGAAGTCCTGGATAAACAATGGAGAAGTTAATTACGAGAGCAAAAACAACACTTTTGCCTCATCAGTTTATCCTTGTTCAAGGACAATAATTTCAGGGGGTCATCTATTGCAGAATGATGGATGAGTAACGCCTTACCCATGGCTCAGAAGACTTGAATCAATATGCATAGGCACTTTTCATCTTCATAGAGCTGAAAGTACAAAATGAAAAGATCAAATGAATCAAGAAGGATCTGATCATTCTAGCTATCATCTGTCATACATTCCGAAAATGTTTGTTGAATACATAGCTGCAGTAGCGATGCTTAATGATGCACAACAAACAGTGCAACGTGGAAGAGTCAACATTCCCTTAAGTTTTCAGATAGGCAAAATATGAGAACAGTATGTGGATGTAATTCTTCCACACATGATCGCCAACCACAGCAGGACATCAAGCTCGCATCTTTCAGCAAGAATAACGCATGAGATTCAAAACCATGAATTGAAATGAGCTTTGACATTGAAGAAGATAGCTATCCATCCCCGATTCAGAAGAAACAGAATCAAAATCAATCAAATAGCTTGAATGCGGGCGATTCACTGAGGATGATCCTGCAGAAGATGCTGCCTTTCGTCGAGCAACCGTCCTTAGGATCACGAGACCAGCAGAGTTCAGAGTTGGTTTATTAAAAGCTCAACAAACCAACTCTCTCAAGCTTGAGTCGGTTCAATGAATTGAAGATTCCCAAATGCAAAATTTGAAGACTTTTGTCTGCAGAATTTAAGAATCCAGCTCTAATTGCTTTAATTTTTCCCAAATTTTAAGAACAACAAAGCATCATTTTGGTGAGTAGTTAGGTGACATGGATTTACAACTGACTGCCACGTTAGACTTTCAACAGTGATTTTGGACGGCAATTGAATGGGGATCAAATTTGGGACTCAAGTGGAAGTTGATTTTTTCTAGACAAAAAAAGGTTTAGGTCAGAACAGGGAGTCCACCTAGAGTTTGTGCTTTTTTAGGGAATTAAGCTGAGGTGAATATTCACAAGTGAGAGTTGACCCTTAGGAGTTGAGACCCTTTGTTAATACGTATATGTTTTGATATGTAGTCCTTGATTTCATTCTAGCGGGACTAACAGCCAACTAGTGCCATCTGAACATGTGAAATTGACAAGGAACTTGAACATGTGATATCACTTGCCCAGAGCGATAAAAAAGACAACCAAGCTAAAGACAAAATCCATCTAATCCGTGCTTAATCCACAACTCCCAGCAAGCAATCATAATTGTAACAGAGCATACACGACTGCAAATCGTGATTATTTGATGACAAATTGACATGAAATTGAAGCCATATCTTCCCACAAGTGCATATTAGTCTACTTGATCAAAATGGCATCAATCCATGACCAAACTAGCCTCAAGTTGGCATGAGATTCACCATATTACTTTCCTAGCATGAACATATATGATCCCATAACCAAACTAGCCTCAAGTTGGAATCAAATGCACCCTAAATCACGGATATCAAGAAATATACAGCATAGAAGGATAGATTTCCAGTAGAATTTAATTCATTCATGACATAAATTCCTTTCAAGGGAACATGAAATTCACTACACATGCTTACTTGGGTGGAATGACGTCAATATCAAGGACCAAATGACATCGGCTCAGGGCTGCAATAATTATGAATCAGCACGTATCAACAGGTTGTAGCACATCCAAAGCAAGTTCAAAATTGAATACCGATGATTTTTAATGAAGAAACGGACCTCATATACGCTTATATGACTGAAATCGATCAATAATCTAGTAATGAAGGAAATTCTCGGTCAAGACTTGAATCAAAATACAAACTGATTAAGTTCAGTAATTTCATCAAACAGGTAGTATACCTTTCGGCCAAGGAATTTCATCAAACAGGTGATTCGCATCCAAATCATCACAAAGGCAGTTGGCAAGTTCGATCATCAATACAGCCTCAGTCGAAGCCGTTTTCGCACAGATGGTAACAATAGCACTCAGCCTTTGCTTCGTATAAGAAGCAACGAAAAACAGAGCAAATGTGGTTTAGTTGAGTGAAGAATGATTAGCTATAGCGATCGACATCGGATATGAGTAAGGAGATAACAGAATCAACATCCAAGATTGGAATCGTCGAAGCAGGCAGTCGCGACCAAAGTTTGAGAACTTCGGCATTATAGACTGAACTGTCGGCGATCGGGAAGCGGTGACGATCGGCAACGAAGGGAGAGGTAAGGATTCGAAAGAAATCTCCGAGAGAGAGTGACTTGTGAATGCTCAAAAATCACGCGAGTCCCTTCAACCAGGGCTAGAGAGAATTTGTGGAGCTCCTTTTGCGTGTGTGAAGGTGGCTCTGTTTATGTTCTGGCCCCATTATGCAGAGCGCGCCGAGCCTCATCTCGAAAGGGAGTCGACTCAGATCGTTAGATGTAGAGAGAGAAAGGAAGAGAGCCAGTGAATTCTGTCGAGGGCCACGTGATGAGGCCTTGTTAGCCAGTGAATTCGATCGACCCCCTGATTCCCCGCAATTACTTTTCCATCAACCATCTAAAATCGAAAGGTGTAACTCATCGGGTCACATGAGAAAGGGAGTCAACAAGACGAGTCCTTGAGATAAAGATGGTTTACACATCATCATCTGAGGCTTCCCATCATCTTCGCTTTCGATCTTTCCTGTATTTTCTCTCTGTGGTGTTGTCTTTTGACCATTTCCCTCTGTTTTCTCTCTCCAACGAGCGAAAACCTTGCAAAGCTCTTTTTCCATTGTCTGGTGTCTTTTCGTCTCCCCAATTCTGGGTCCTCCTTGCTTTTTCCAATACCAGGTAACTGTCCTTTTCACTCTTTTTCCTTCTCATCAAGCTATTTTCCCAAGGCTTCAGATTTCCGGGCATACTGTTTTTACCTATCGATCAATTGTGATTTGAGGATTGTCATTTCCTTGAATTACAAGATCTGTTAATCCTTCCTTCTTTTTGGAAAAGTTATTAAAGATTTTCTTGTACCTCTTTAAATGAAGTTACGAATGGGATCCTTTTCTTTCACGCGCAAGAAAAATAATGTACCCTAATTCCGTATAATTTTCAGCAAGGAGCACCTGCGGATCCTAATTCTGCAGAGACCGACGAAATCGAGGGTTTCACAAATTACGTGAACAAATCGATACTTCCTTTAGAACGACTGATGCGTGATGGGCTGGATGCTCCCGCATCAACAACTGACTTCCATTTTAGCAGACTGCATCAACTTTTATTAGGTGCCAAAGTCTGCACAAATTTCGGTTAAATTAAGGTGATCAAGAAGTGCTTGAGAAGATGGAAGATTCGCACCCGGCGCAAAGAAGCGTGGGCAACGAGGATGAAATCCCAGGGAACGCAGACACTGAACCGGGAAAACTCAATGGGCTTAACGTCACAACAGGGCCAATCTTCTTGCACGGCGAATTGGACATGTACATAGTGGAGGCCAAATCCCTCCCAAACATGGACCTGGCCTCGGAGAGAATAAGGCAGTGCTGCTCCATGATCGGGCCACCCTGTGTGCCTGCGTTACACGGGCAGCGGCCCGTCCCTGCCCGCTCCTCAGGGAAGAACTCAATGATCACGAGTGATCCCTACGTATCCGTCTGCCTGGCGGGAGCCACGGTTGCCCAGACCCGGGTGATCCAGAACTGCGAGAACCCCCTGTGGGACGAGCGGTTTTGCGTTCCCGTGGCGCATCCGGTTGTGAAAGTGGAGTTTCACGTGAAGGACAATGATGTGTTTGGGGCTGAGCTCATCGGGGTCGTGGACATACCAGTGGCCAAGATCGTATCTGGCAACATGATTAATGACTGGTTCCCGATAATCGGCAACTTCGGGAGCCCTCTCAAGCCCTACCCGGAACTTCACATCTCAATTCAATTCAGGCCAATCAGTGACAACCCCTTATACAAGGATGGTGTTGGGGTTGGGCCAAACTATGTTGGTGTCCCGAACACATATTTTCCACTTAGGAAAGGTGGGGATGTGACACTGTACCAAGATGCTCATGTCCCAAAGGGCAAGCTGCCTCAGATTTTGCTTGATGATGGGAAGATTTATGAGCAAGGCAGGTGCTGGGAGGACATATGCCATGCCATTTTGGAGGCCCACCACTTGATCTACATCATTGGTTGGTCCATTTATCATCCTGTGAGGCTTGTGAGAGAGCCCACAAGGGAATTGCCAAATGGAGGAGAGCTCTCTTTAGGGGAGCTCCTGAAGTACAAGTCTGAGGAAGGTGTCCGAGTGGTCGTGCTTGTTTGGGACAACAAAACTTCACATGACAAGTTCCTCTTGAAGACGGTAATACTAAACCAGCTTACGTGTAATTACGCATTGCTGAAACATGGAAATGTCTTGTGCTTTTTAGGATGATCAAGAATACTCTCGAGTCGAGAAAAATTTGTCTGCCTGTGGCTTCTATCACTATTGATTTGTTGGGCCAGTGCAGTAAAATGGTTCAAAGTTACAACCAATGCATCAATGGTGATGAGAGCCACATGCGAACACGTTTTTTATTCTACCGGCATCGAATTTAAGGATCAACCTTTTATGAATGGTGCATAGTCAGTAAAAGATTTTCTTACTTTTACTGTTGGCTTAATGAACATTTACAGAATAAGAAGTTTTCATTTTTTCAACACAAAGGATGGACTAATCAAAATCTTGACCTCTAATAGTTCTTCCTTTCAATTAGTCTTTGCAAAATGCGAATGGAGAATATGTTAAATCATGGCTCTTTCTTGAATAAGCATCCTTATTTATGGTGCAACCCACCCTTTGGCCAAATCTCAAATCCATGCTCTTTGGGACAGAAAATCTGTCCGACTTAGGAAAAGATAGTTCTTTATTGAGATCTCTTATCATCGAGACTCGGCATGTGTCATGTTGTTGTGCAGGATGGTGTGATGCAAACTCATGATGAAGAGACGAAGAAGTTTTTTCGACATTCTGGCGTCCACTGTGTGCTTGCTCCTCGTTATGCAAGCACCAAACTCAGCATTTTCAAGCAACTGGTATGTATCCTTAGATGTTTAGGTCGATTCTTAATCAGAATCTCATTGTCTGATTGCACCAAAAGCATTGCTTTCTCTGCGTATTACTTGATTATTCCAATCGGGTATAATTTCATGGGAAAGGTTCTCTTTTCGTCAGACAATCTGTGGAAGTTTATTGATTTGTCTCATGCTGTCCTAGATCATATCATGTGTTCTCTGACCTAGTGACATGCATTTGGGACAGTTCTAATGGGGAATTTGATGGTGTTGCAGAGGCTGCACATTCGATTGAAATCCAGCATAAATCTATAAAAATGTTTGGTTTAATTTGTTGGTGTGTGGATCTTTTGTAGTCCAGGTGGTGGGGACCCTGTACACGCACCACCAAAAGTGCGTGGTTCTCGACACTTAAGCCTCAGGAAACAACTGCAGAATAACAGCTTTCATTGGTGGGTTGGACTTATGTGATGGCCGATACAACACTCCCGAGCATAGACTTTATAGCGATCATGACACCATCTTTAAAAATGACATTCACAACCCAACATTCACGGTAATTAAGCTAATGTTTCTCTTCAGCACTGTAAACACAAGTAAACGTTATTTTCTGATCATTTGATCATTGCTTCTTCCTTCTTCTTCTTTTTTTGGGGTAACGACTGTAGTCCACTGTCAATGTCCCAAGGCAACCGTGGCATGATCTACATTGCAAAGTTGAGGGACAAGCTGCGTATGACATATTGAAGAATTTCGAACAGAGATGGAAAAAGGTGGCGAAGTAGCGCGAGTTCAAGCTGAAAAACGTCAGGCATTGGCATGAGAATGCTCTCTTAAGGCTTGCCAGGATTTCATGGATACTTTGTCCCTCGACAAGTCCCGATGGCGACAAAAAAGTACAAGTCAGGGACGAAGATGACCCGGAAAATTGGCACGTGCAGGTTGGGAAACTTTCTGTAAAATTAATGACCATTTTTAAGGACTTCATTCGTAAACAAAACAAAGTGTAATGATCGTCTTTCATTTCTATTTTACGTTGGTATAGATCTTCAGATCGATTGATTTGGGATCCGTAAAGGGATTCCCAAAGAGCGTTGAAGAGGCTGCAAAGCAAGTAAGTTTTAGCTGCTAATACCATGCTAGTAGATAGGCATGTGGCCGTAACTCGAAAAGTTTTCCTCACATTAGAAAGTCACTTTTCTTTCTTATGCACAATCCTTAGTGTTTTTGAATATAGATTGAAGCCCACAATGATAATGTTGCTTCTTTCAATCTCTTCATGGTTGCAGAATCTTATATGCGGAAAGAACTTGAAAGTAGACAAGAGTATTCACACGGCGTATGTGAAAGCGATTAGATCGGCACAACACTTCATCTACATTGAAAACCAATATTTTCTTGGCTCTTCCTACCATTGGCCATCATACGAAAATGCAGGTATAAGATGCACATTTCTATTCATTCTGACTGACTTGAGTTTAGTGAGCAATAGCACCTCTAGTAAAGAGTATTCAGACTTTGCTTCCTCTGGGGATTGTGTATCAGCTAATAAGAGCTAGACCTCACTGTATAAGACATTAAAATTGAATTCTGATTTAATATGTTATATTTCTAAGGTCAAAACCTTTTTAAATTTAGATTTTTTCCCCCATTTTCTAGTTTTGTTTCGGCCTATCTAATTTCTCGAGTTCAAGTTTTCATGGCAAACAACGCTTGATTTGGTTTGAAAAGCAGGTGCAAACAATCTAGTTCCAATGGAGCTGGCATTGAAGATCGCAAGTAAGATCAGTGAAAACGAGTGCTTCCGCGTGTATATAGTGATACCGATGTGGCCGGAGGGTGTCCCTACTATTGCTGCAGTGCAGGAAATTCTCTTATGGCAGGTCATATCAAGGATAAACTCTTTCATCTAGCAAACAAATAGCGATGACACTTGCATTTCGATAACGGTATATCAATAAATATAACGCCCTAGCAAATTGAAACTGAATAACACATTGAACAGAGTTAAGCAGAAAAGGAAGTGATCCAAGCATAACAAACCTAGCTACTCAAAGGGGAAAAAAATGAGACCCGACCTTGTTTAGGTCATTTAGTATTTTTCTCCAAGAGATAAACATTCACTACTCTCATATTTGTGTATTGATAATGTGGATAGGGACAAACCATGACAATTATGTACAAAATTATAGCCTAGGCTCTTGAAAAAGCCGGGTTGTCACACAAGTACCATCCGTCAGATTACTTGAACTTCTATTGCCTTGGCAAGCGGGAGCCCTTGACCTCTACACAGTCTTCATCCCAAGCAATGAATCAACAATCCGAAAATAATGCCTTGGTATATGTCTATACTCTTTTCATGGATTCTTCCTTTGACTTATCTGTTAAAAAAGCAAAACAAAAATAGTCATTCAGAGCTACGGTTTTTGAATGAGTGGTAGAAGGACTTCTGCTTTGAAACATGCTGTCGTTTCCATCCATGCAGGCTCCGGTTCAAAAGCTTCGCAGGTTCATGATATATGTGCATGCCAAAGGGATGATAGTAGATGATGAGTATGTGATCATGGGATCGGCAAGTATCAACCAAAGATCTCTAGATGGCTCAAGACACACCGAAATCGCGATGGAGGCCTATCAGGCGCATCACACTTGGGCTGGGAAAAAGAGGCATCCACATGGCCAGGTTAGTACATCGGATTAACCTCTTATCTAAATAGAGGTACTAGGTAGACACCCTTGCGAGGGTAGCGACATGTATCAAAACCTTAAGCTTGTGACTGATAATGTTAACTTATGCTGTGCAGGTTTATGGTTATAGGATGTCGCTTTGGGCGGAGCACTTGGGAGATTTAGAGGACAGCTTTAGGGAACCTCAAAGCACTGAATGCGTGAAGAGGGTGAACAAAATAGCCAAACGGAATTGGAAAGCTTATGTGGATGAGGACCAACATAATCCCAAGGAAATGAGAGGCCACCTGATGCAGTATCCCATCCATGTGAGCAGAGACGGTAAAGTTGGTCCTTTGGCCGGTTTTGAAACCTTTCCCGATGTGGGTGGCAAAATCCTCGGATCGCCCACCACTCTTCCCGATGGTCTCACGACATGATCGAATATGTAAAATTAGTGGCATTTGATTCTGAGAGTGTGCAAATGCAATGATATATAACAAAATTTTCAAGTGATTTTGGGTTAAATCGCAGTATTTTAAGCAGCTGAAATTGAGAAATATGAGTAGAACGAGCATTCATGAGCAGGACAAAGTTGTGATTCAGATGGATACTCTCTACTAATTAAAGCAAGTTGTGGAAAAGACACACGATGCCATTGTTGTATAAAATGCTTTGAATGAGTTGATGTTATCGTGTGGACATTAAGATGAATTCATATGGTTCATCAAGTTCTTCTTGGCTAAGTGTTTTCCATTCAAGATTTATAGCATAAACTTCTTAGAGGGAAAAGATTCAACTTTTTCAGATCAGGGACCTCCAATCAGCAGGGTCATAAAAAATAATTACTATCATCAACAGAGAGACTTCCTGCAAGGAGATAGATGGAGCTCTGCACCTCCATTGCAGAATAGTTTATAGGAGAGACAATCGGAACTAGGGACCTACTCCTGGTGGAACATATGGGCAGGGTCCTGATGGATTTCAAGGACAGGTTACTGCTAGTGCTGGTGACATGCTTTTGCGAATTCTATGGGGGAAGGAGGAAAACAAAAATTGTATCTTTGAAACATCATTCTAAACTGTATTGACCAGTGAACACTTCGAGAAAAAGGACATAGGTTGCAATTGGTGTTGTGCCTGGTATGTTGGCACAAACACACACACTTGAAGGATCAATTAGACTTAAGCAATAGCTCTTGTAAATAAGCCTTGAATGCTAAGTGTCGAAGGAGAGAAAGAGAATACATGTACTTTGGTGGCAAGTGTCATACATGCGATATTTCGAGGGGCCTCATTGACAAGCTTTCTTGAGAGATTTTTCTCAAATCTAGCTTAGTCTACCAGATCACCTTCAAAATATGTGTACTAGTAGAGGGTTTCCTTTGGAATCGCGAGAATTATGGAATTGAACTTCAATTAACGTCAGAGTCCTCTAAATTATTTATCAGGCCAAGACTCTCATGGAAATATTAAGCACACATTTCATCAATTTAATCATGCACATGCATATCACTTATCCACAGCAATAAAGAAGGCAACCAAGCTAAGACAAATTCCAGCATGCGTTCAAAATTGTAACAGAGCATAAAGACCACAAATTGTGATCTTTTGATGACTAATTGACATGAATAGAAGCCATATCTTCCTATAAGTGCATATGAGTCTACTTGATCAAAATGACATCAATCCAAGACCAAATTAGTGCCCAATTTAAACAAAACAATCATGGTCAGCATGCAATACTTCATTCTAGCATATTCAAGTTCAGAGATGAACCCAATTCTCACTAAATGGTATGAGATTCACCCTATTACTTTCCTAGCATGAACATATATGATCCCATAACCAAACTAGCCTCAAGCTGGAATCAAAAGCACACCCGATCAGGGATATCAAGACAGGGCTAGCATACACGGATCAATTTCCAATAGAATTTCATTCATTCATGACATAATTTCTTTTCCAAACGAACAAGAAATTCACCATAACACAAATCTTATATCACTGCACATGCTTACTTGAGTGGGAATCAAGTCCCAATCAACATCAACTCAGGGCCGCAACAATGGCGAATCAACAAGTATCGACAAGGTTCCAGCGGATTCCAAACAAGTTGGACATTGAATACCTGTGGTTTTTTTTTTTTTTTTAATGAAGAAACATACTCAAATATGCTTAAACGACCAGAATAAATCAACGATCTAGTAATCAAGGGAATTCTCGGTCAAGAACTGAATAAAAAATATACACCGACTTAGTTCAGGAATTTCATCAAACAGGTTCCATACATTAATTTCGGCTGAGGAGCACTGCTTCAAATCATTAATACAACCCTTCAATCACAGTCGATTTGCACATAGACAGTAACAATAGCAACGGAAAATAGGGCATATATGGTTTAGTTGAATAGAGAACGAATAGCTATAGCGATTGAGATCAGATATGAGTAAAGAAATAACAGAAGCAACATCAAGGGATGGAATCGTCGAAGTAGGTAGTCGTGACCGAAGTTCGAGCACTCCAACATTATAGAATTTCTTTGCGGCAGCGGAATAGGTGGGTGATCGGTAAGCGGGGACGACCAGCAGCGAAGTGAGAGGAAAGGATTCAATTGAAATCCCGAGAGCCTTCGATCAATGCTCGCTGTCCTTTGTCCCTTCTCAGCATGCCATGTGGTGTGGTGGCCAGCGATGGACTCCTGGCAATGGCTGTTGGTGGATGGATAAAAGGGAATCGATGGATCGTTAATTGAAGAGAGTAAGAAAGAGAGCTAGAGAGAGATTGAAAGGAAGAGAGAGGGCCACGTGATGTAGAGTGCGTGTGGGTCTCACTGAGAATTGTGTCTTAACTAATACTAATTGATTTTCGATTCAAAGGAACAGAGAGCCAAACCAAAGCAATGAAATATTGAAGGAATACCTCACGTCCTGAAATAACAGCGAAGTTCTCGTTCCCATTGGTGGTCACACCAGTCACCAAGGACTTGGTCCGGCTTTGCTCCACAGCTTACTATACTCATGACTCGCAAGGATGGGAAGTCCTCAGAGCACGGGAATTTGAGGGAGTATTTCTCAGGTAAGAAGCTTTTGAATTTCGGCAACTTGAAAAGTCTAAGAGCAGTTAACTTGGAGAAGGTGATTATGGTGTCGGTCGCTTCTTCCAAATTTTCATGGCCAGCAATTAGTTCCATATCTTCACATGACTCCACCACCAGCTCTTCGATTTGCTGGAGAAATTTTGCAGTGAAGGTAGGGAAAAGCATTTCCAAATGAGGGCACCTCATGGCCTCTACGTCTCTCAAATATGGGAATGGGATGTTTGGGAGATTGTCGGACTGCCAAATGCACCTCAAGTTTTTGAGATCACGCAAAAACAAGCTCCTCAATTTACCACCCTCTGTATCAATCCCATCACCGTTGTATATGATCTCAATCGAATGGCATGAAATCACTTCTAGCTCCTTGAGACAGCACTGCAGCTTCTTCCACATATAAGAAGTGGCAATACGTTGGAGATTGTCACAATTATACAATTCAAGATATTCCAACTCCTGAAAGGAATCAGTGGGAATTTGATTGTTCCATAACTCTTTGCACCGAAGACCATTGATTCCGAGCCTTGTTATATTAGGAAATGTAACCTGCATGAGGATAGTGCAAGAAACGAGGATAAGTAGAACAAATTTATTACAATTTTCATTATAAAACATGATAATGCAAGAATACGAATGATCACAGTAAATGATAGAACGAACCATCTCATTGAACAGTGGTTGTGGCAATTCATCATTTTCTTCAACTGTCCCGCCTAGCTGCCTCTTGACACTTGTGGGACTCGAGATGAACGCTCTAAAGTTACAGCACCCCACAATTCTTAGATATTCTAAGGAGGAAAAATAATATGAACAACTTCCAGAACTGAAACTAATCAGGTTATCAAGCTCCTCAAGTGTTATTTCACTTAAGTAAGGAAAACTCATCATTTTTGCCTTTGATTGACCAGTTTCTTTCTCGAGAATCACTTCCTTCATATGTTCGCATTTACTAATTGATAACCGCTCAAGTTTCATCAGAGTTGTGGCCGTATATTTGGGGAAGACATATCTCAGGTCAGAGCAATTATCAACATCGACAGTTTTAAGACTAGGAAAACCCAAAACTATTTGGGAGTGGCTCATCACCACGTGTCTCAACTTTTTTGCTCCACTCACCCACACATCCTCCAATTTGGGGAGCAATATAATTTTGTTCTCTGCATTTGAATCAAGGGACTGACAATTAAACAACGATTCCAAGGAGGGACAGCTTTCAACGTCGATCCTTACCAATTCAGGGAGCAATACCACATTTTGTTTGGTATTTGAATCTAGGGACCCAAAACCAAACAACGATTTCAAGGATGGACAGTTTGTAACCTTGACATTTTGTAAAAGGAATCGATGGGAACAAACAATGGAATCGGCAAGAACATGATTGTTCCATAGCTCTTTGCATGGAACGCCTTCAATTTCTAGATATGTCATATTAGGAAATGTGACCTGCACAAGGATAATGTGAGAAAGGAGGACATGTTGGACAAATTTATTACATTCTTCATTATAAAACATGATAATGCGATAATACGAATGATCACAGTAAAGAATAGAACAAACCATCTCATTGAACAGCGGTCGTGGCGATTCATCATTTTCTTCACCTGTCTCGCCTAGCTGCCTCTTGACACTTCCGGAACTGAAACTAATTAGGTTATCGAGCTCCTTAAGTGTTAATTCCTTTAAGCAAGGGAAACTCATCACTTTTGCCTTTGATCGACTAGATTCTTTCTCGAGAATCACTTCCTTCATTTGTTCGCATTTACTAATTGTTAACCGCTCAAGTTTCATCAAAGTTGTGGCCGTATATTTGGGGAAGAGATATCTCAGGTCAGAGCAATTCTCAAGACTAATAGTTTCAAGACTAGGAAAACCCAAAACTATTTGGGACTGGCTCATGACCATGTGTCTCAGCTTTTTTGCTCCACTCACCCTCACATCCTCTAATTTGGGGAGGAATATAATTTTGTGCTCCGCGTTTGAACCAAGGGATCCGCAATTAAACAACGATTCTAGGGAGGGACACCTTTCAACGTCGATGCTTACCAATTCAGGGAGCAATATCATTGTTTGTTCCATATTTGAATCCAGGGACCCACAATCAAACAATGACTTTAAGGATGGACAGTTACTAACCTTGACACTTTTCAGGTTGTGAAATCTCCCTATGATTGTCGAAGGGAAGATGTGGAGTAGGTCGAAGCAATTGTTGACAATGATGGTGGCTAATTTGCAAAAAAAACTTTTGGAAAGTTCATCGTGCCATATCCTTTTTAAGGATCCCACCGAGTCAAGCTTCAACTCCTCCAAGTTCGGTAAACTAGCCTGCTCATAAGAGTTATGCGTCGGATTACAATTGTGAAAAATTTGACAATTTGGCCTAATCCTAACCACCGATCTAATGTAGTGGAAGAATTAATATTCACTAACAAATGTAATTATAAACTGTGAATGCATTTTAACAATTAAAACCAAATGACAATCTTCAAAGAGATATTATTACTTGCCCTAGCAAGCCGAGTATCAATGGCTATTGTGGGTAAAATCTCAAGAGAAGGGATGTTTACCTTTCTGTCGAAGAAGAAATCTGAATAAGTACTCTGTAAATCTGAAGTAGGGGTTACTAACTCTGTCCCTTCATCTCCTCCTCCTTCATCCATAACCCCCGCCTGAAAGAATATGAATGGACCCAAAGTATACGAATGGGCTTATCGCTTTTAAAAACGTCGAAAACTTAATCGATCAATATAAAATATTTAAATTTCAATTTAATGGAGAGCGGAAGCTTAAGATCTTCTGTCGAGCTTGAGAAAATGGAGAAGGAAAAATCCCCAAACTAGTTGACTTTGACACGGTTATGATGACATGATATGTTGGAATCAATTCCAACTTGCATGAAGTTGGGACATGAATTATGTGGACTTTCTTTGCTATATGACTCTTCATTCGCCTTAAGTTTATTTAATCTCCGGAGGTTGCTTTATTCATTTTGAAAATATTAAATTCCGTTCATTCATCCAAGGTTCATTCGTTCAATACACTGTTTCTTCTACTCATTAAAAATGTGACATGAGTAATAAATTAGTCATAGTAGAAACCCTTGAGCTCAAATAATTAGTGCAATTATCTAAAATTGGGAAAAAAGAAGAAGAAATAAAAAGCATTGTAGAAAGAGGCTTCCCTCTACCTATTGTTGAATAAACTTATACCCTCTTGATAAGACAAACTGACATGGGGAGAAAATGAAGAAGTTACCTGAATTGGAGTACCTTCTGAAGTCATCTCAGCTCTTGAGCAAAAACTCCTCATATTTGGTAAGTTAGCCAAATACAGATGTCGTAGGTAAGGCAACTCAACTCTGCAATCAGCATGGACCATATCTTTTCTTGCAATGGCTCGCATTGAGTTACAATTCCATACGTCAATATTTTCTAACTGTACAAGATTTTGCGCATGTGAAAGACTCCACAAGTATTCCAATCGGTTGCAGTTTTTGACGCTCACAGCTTTTAGTTTGCTGAAGCACTCTGCAGCAATGTGACCATGGCATATCTTCCCTAGATTGATAAGATCGTTGAGGAGCAAAGACTCTAAAATCGTAAAAGCACTATTGGATGAACTGACAATGTACTTTATTGATGGGCTGTTCTGAATGTTGAGATGCTTCAATTGTGGAAATTCTTGAATGCACAACTCGCAAGCGTTCTCGAACTCTCTCAATCCATCCAAATGCAAGTATTGAGTTTTTTGGAGAGTTTTCTGGACCCATGTTTGTGAAAGAATACTATCTTGCCCTTTCAATTTGATCTTCATGGTTCTCAAATCTTTAAATTCCCTTAATTTAATTCTCACAACTTTATCTCTCACAACTTTATGTTTCATTTCGTCAACATCTCCTATGCTGATCCAAAATCTAGTCAAGTTCTCAAATGGCAGGTCATCAACCTCCAAGAGTCTAATGGGATCAAGAATCGATATTTCCAGAGAATTTAGCTTTGTCATGCTCCTCAACTCGGCAAGCTCAGCATTACACAATTTCGATGGTTTTTCATTTTTGCCCATCCATTTATCAAAGCTTCCCCTCATATGTAACTCTTCTAATTTGATTAAGCATTTTAGGACACCAGGCTCGATTCTCTTAAGGCCTCTACAGTTGCTTAGATTCAACAATCTCAAATTTGTAAGTTCCCCCATTCCTTTAGGTAGCCTAGAAATTGTGGACCTTGCGAAGCTGAGAATCTGCAATGCTTTGAGCTTGCCAAGATTTGGCACATCCTTCACATGGCAATGTATGCTTAATGACTGGAGATTCCCGAGGATTTCGATTGACGAAGGTAAACTGGTGATACACATGGAGCAAAGATAGAGGGCTCGGAGCTCCTCCATGTATGTGAAATCCATTTTACTGCAATCTCCCCTATCATATTGTTCCGACAACATGAGTATCTTCACGTGGGGAAACCGACGCAGCATTAGTTCAACAAGCCTATTACTGCCAACATTAACTAGGCATGCCCAACATTTCTCAAGCTTTTCCTTTGGCCATGAGCCATAATTGTTGTTAATCATTAAGGAATCCTGACCACCAAATTCATTTGAGACAACCACCTCGCTGTAAAGATCATGTATGGTCACATTGTCCTTGTCATTGCCACTATCCAACAACAAACAAGCAGAACGGAGTTCACTGAGCATATTATTCAATCTATCCCTCGAAGTTTGTATCGTCTTATTAAATCTTTCAAACAAGCCCAACCCCATGGCTAGTACAAACAGAAGTTCGACTTGAATGGTCCCACCAATAAGACCACAGAGCAAGAATAAGAACTTCGCGTCCTCACTCTTCAAATGGTCATAACTCAACCTCACAATCGTTTCTTTTTTTCTTTTATTTGAATCATCTATTTCTATCAGCGCGTTTCTCCATGCGGACTCATCGCTAGATTTCAAAGTTCTTGCAACAGAGATAATCAAAAG
This sequence comes from Eucalyptus shirleyi, assembly GCA_017140165.1. Lineage (NCBI taxonomy): Eukaryota > Viridiplantae > Streptophyta > Magnoliopsida > Myrtales > Myrtaceae > Eucalyptus > Eucalyptus shirleyi. The sequence goes on along the minus strand of CM029452.1, from coordinate 10,046,430 downwards.
AGGCAAACCTGCGAGCCTTTTGACCAATTGATCCGCTATTGATTTCAATTCCTCATTGTCTTTGAGCCTGTCGCCGACCGTCTTTTCGAATAGCCCGAAAGCTTCGTCGTTCTTTAAACCTTGAAGAAGAAATGTTCGATCAGCACCCATCTCTTGCTCCAGCACATTTTTAAATCTTGACGTGAGCAACAACTTGCATTTGCTGCTCACGTCTCCCCAGGGAATTCCAACCGCCTCCAAATCAAGTTTTACCCACAGGTTGTCCAATATTATGAGAACCTTCTCATTCGGATCACTCTTCAATCTCTCGGACAGAGCATCTCGTTTTCCCTGTGGGCTTTGCTTGTCCTTCAGATCCAGACTCAAGGCGTCAGCGATCTGGTCTCTGATATTGTCCAAGTCTGGAATCTGCGAAACTTCCACTTTGATGATCATGCGGAACGGCCTCTCCACTTCTCTGAGTTTCTTCTCAACTTCCTTCAACAGCGTAGTCTTCCCCACGCCGCCAGGCCCGTAGACCCCAATCACTTTTAGCTTCTCATCATCCAGAGCTGTCATTATGCCCTGAAAGATGGAAGCTCGCGAATCGGTGATAGTGTCGCCCCCATCAACGGCTGACGCATTTACGTCGGGAGCACCGCCAACATGCGCTGGCGGAGGATTCTCGAAGTCAACCTTCTGAAATTGACCCCGTTCAATGAGTGCCTTGATATCCTTGGCCGTCTTGCTCATCTTTTTGCCGAGACGATAACGCGCCATCGGGTTGGGAAGCCACCCATGGAAGCAAGTTTTCTGGGCTCTTCCACCATTTTCCAGCAGCTTGTCTGCTTTGTTGGCGACGGTCTCCGCTTCTGTCATCCATTCCTCGACGTCGGCTTCGATCAGCCTCATGTTGTTTCGAAATTGATTGACGCTATGCTGCACCCTTTGCCTCGCGTGATCCAGCTTCTTAAGCTCACCGTCAAGTTGGCGAACGTGGCTGTCGGAGAATATCAGGTAGCCGCATTGACGACCAATCGGAGCCACCAGGTACTCTGCAACTTTGGCAGCTACCGACACAACAATATCCACCATTTTCCCACTTTTTGAATTCTTTCTGGTTTTCTCCCTTCTTTGTGGAGAAATGAAAGTTAAGAATCTATACGTGCTAAGGAAGGCGGGACTGATGGAACCCAAAAACGAAATGACTGAAGAAGAGGACAGATGCAATGAGATGAATACAATGAACAACTGAGAGAGAGAGAGAGCTAGTGGCTTGAAGAAGACAATGAAGGACACAGAGTGGAAGTGCAAGAGAGGAAATGCCACAGATGTCTGGATGAAATGGGGTGAAGCTCCCAATTTATAGACGTAGGTGTTGGCCAAGAAAAGTCCTGAAGACAATCTCATTTTTCCTCGACCAAGAAAAGAATTAATTTGGAGAATAATTTCCTATGCTGGAGGAAAAGAATCCTCTATCATAGAAGACAAGTATCTGAGATGAAAGATGAGAAGGAATCCTTAGCATGAAGGGCGAGAAAAAAATGAAAGAATCCTCAGCCAACCAGAGAACCACAAATATTAGCTTGGAATTTCAACCAAGTTCTCAAATCTGGCTGCAGGCTAGTGCCAACGTTTGTCTTGATTAACATCTGCAACCTTTGAATGGTAGGACATAGCAGAATCTTAAACCACTTGCTTGTTAATATTCTTAGCAGAGGTCCCAAGACATGCCAATCGTCATGTCAGGGATAAGTAGCTATCCCATCTCCAAAGAAGGTGCTTAATATGAGGCTAACATCTAGAAGCTTTAACAATTTCCTCCGATAGCAGAGGGACTACCTATCATGGTAAGGATCTAGAAGGGTTTATCTCGCAATAACACTTACGCCAAACAATCCGAACGAATCTTATTAATCGATGCTCAGGGGACGCTTGTTAAATGTACATAATAAAGGAAGATTTAAATTTCAATGTACCTATCATTCGTAACACTAGAAAAAGGGTGCCTTCAGAATGAAATTTTTTCTTTACTTAGCGTGGAAGCACTCCTTGTCATTTTCCGAACCAAATATAGAAAATTAGTGTTTTGACATGTATATTCAATAGTTAAGGTAATATTGTAGTTTAAGGGGAAAAGGTTTTTCTCATGACTCTCAACAATAGATTTCACAGCTAAAAAAGGGAGAATCCATGTCGAATTGTTGATAGATAGATGTGGAAATTTGCAATAGTAAAATAGAAAAATTAAAAAAAATAAAGTAAATAGTAGCACAGTAACGAACTTAATAAAAGGGGCAAAAGCAGAAGCAGAAAAAAGCGACCACAGTGGGAGTCGAACCCACGACCTTCTGATCCGAAGTCAGACGCGCTAATCCACTGCGCTATGCGGTCACGAGATGCTGAGGGTTGCATTCCTAATATATTTAACTAAATAGTTATTCTGCATAAGGCCCTCCCCCTTTGTTTCGACTATAGAGAAATCAAACCTAGTAACAATTTTAATCTCAATTTTTTTTTTGAAAAATTAGATTAAATGTCTCGTGTCTTTTGTTAAGATATATATCATAGTAGACATAGTATAACAAAATTGAAATTTCCGCAATAATTTAAAATAATGAAAATAAGTATTGAAATATCTGTATGAATATCTTACTTTTAAGAATTGATTCTAAATCCATTTTGTATTACAATCATCTAACTTTCTTTTCTAAAGTGATGTGTTTCTTTTTTCTTCATATGGATACTTGTATGCTCTTTTCACCTAATACTACCTAATCAACTCCTATCACATGAGATATATAACTAGAGCCAATTATTCATTTATTAGAATATTCGAGTGATATGTATAGATGTACGTATGGTTCTCATTTTTTTTTTTTTAACTAATACACACGTGTGTTATCACATATAGCAACCTCTACAGTTGTATTAGTGAACAAATTAAATATGATGGACTTCACACTCAAATCTCAATGTCTTAGGACCTCTGCTAAGAATATTTACAAGTAGGGTGGCTTAAGATTTTGCTATGTCTTGCCATTCAAAGGTTGCAGATGTTATTCAAGATTCAAGTCGGCATTCGTCCACAACTAAACCTAAGGATTTAGTTGAATTCCAAGCTGCTATTCATGGTTCTCTGTTTCCTCATCCTTCTATCGAAGAGTGTTTCAACGCCAAGTAAAGAAAAAAATTTCATTTTGGAAGCACTCTTTCTCTATTGTTACACATGATAGGTGCATTGAAATGTAAATATTCCTTCATTAGGTACGATTAACAAGTGTCGCATGGGCATCAATTAACAAGATCCGTTCGAATTGCTTAGCGTAAAAGTTGTTGCGAGATAAACCCCTTTAGACTCTTCCTGCGATACTTAGTTCCTCTTCTATTCGGAAGAAATTGTTAAAGCTTCCAGATTTTGGCCTCATATTGAGCACCTTCTTGGAGACGGGATAACTACTAATCTCTAGCATGAGGATTGGCATGTCTTAGGACCTCTGCTAAGAATATTGACAAGCAGGGTGGTTTAAGATTCTGTTATGTCCTACCATTCAAAGGTTGCAAATGTCCTACCACTAAAGAGTGCTTCGACACCAAGTAAAGAAAAATTTACATTTCGGTAGCACTCTTTTTCTTACAACAGATCCATTGAAATGTAAATATTCCTTTATTAAGTACGATTAACAAGTGTTGCATGGGCTTCAATTAACAAGATTCATTCGGATTGCTTGGCGTAAGTGTTGTTGTGAGATAAATCCTTCTGGACTCTTCCTGTGATATTTAGCTTCTTCTTCTAGTTGGAGGAAATTGTTAAAGCTTCCAGATGCTGGCCCTATAGTAAGCACCTTCTTGGAGACTGGATAACTACTTTTCTCTAGCATGAGGGTTGGCATGTCTTAGGACCTCCGTTAAGAACATTGACAAGCAGGGTGTTTTAAGATTCTGCTATGTCCTACTATCAAAGGTTGCAAATGTCCCACCATTCAAGAGTGCTTCGACACCAAGTAAAGAAAATTTTTCATTTCAGAAGCACTCTTTTTCTTACGATAGATTCATTGAAATGTAAATATTCCTTCATTAGGTACGATTAACAAGTTTTGCATCGGCATCAATTAACAAGATTCGTTCAGATTGTTTGGCGTAAGTGTTGTTGCAAGATAAACCCTTTTGGATTCTTTCTGTGATATTTAGCTCCTTTTCTAGTTGGAGGAAATTGTTAAAGCTTCCAGATGCTGGCCCCATAGTAAGCACCTTCTTGGAGACTGGATAACTACTTATCTCCAGCATGAGGGTTGGCATGTCTTAGGACCTCTGCTAAGAATATTTACAGGCAGAGTGGTTTAAGATTCTGCTATGTCTTGCCATTCAAGGGTTGCAAATGTTATTCAAGGTCAAATTTGGCATTGGCCCGCAGCTAGACAGGAGGATTTAGTTGAAACGCAAGCTGCTAGTTGCGGTTCTTTGGTTCCTAATTTTTCCGTACCTGATCGACTTACTCGGAGGCTGACTACTTTAGTAATTTTCACAGATGGGACTGCTTGGAATGAGCTTAGGCCGAACGGTTTGCAAGTTGTTCGAACCGAGATGGTTTAATCCAACCATTCCAAAACATTGCTTCATTGCTTGCGTAGCTATGCTTAATAGGAGTCATTTGTTTTAGGCTTGTCCTGTTTCTTCCAGGGCCTGGACTGCTGCTCTGGAGCTGCATCTCATCCCTCCAATTTCTGGTAGCTGGGATGATGAAGTTGCTTGGGCAGGTTTCAGTTATAACGTTACATTGGCTAGGAATGAATGATTGCATGATTCTTCTTGATCTGTAAATGTGGATTGGATTGTGTAAAAGATAAACCTTAGGGATAAAGATTCCTACTTGTATATATGTTCGGAGAAAAATAAACGTTGACACCCCTACAACATTTTACTATAAATGGAACCTTCATTAGCTTTTGTAAGTTTTGAGCATGTAGCAGGATTTTGCTCACCTGCTTTTGGTACTTTACAATAACAGCAGTAAAAATAACAATAACAATGATGATGATGATGATGATGATTCGTGTAATGCACACCGCATTCATCTTTATAAAAAGAAGGGTTAATATTAGGGGTGTGCAAAATACCTAGAAACCACCTGGACCTCCCGGAACTGGACCGAAACCGCCCGGAACCGGTGGTTCTTGAGGGAACCGGTCCGGTTCCCGGTTCCAATTTATGGGAACCGGTGGGTACCGGTTCGGTTCCCGGTTCCATGGGTGGATCCACCCGCCCACCCATTTAAATATTTTTTTAAAAAAAAATTACTAAAAGAAACCCTAGATCTCATCTCACTCCCTTCTAGGGGTGTGCAAAATACCCGGGAACCGGACCATATTTGTAAATTCGTTGCGTTTACTTCTCCTGCCGTCCGCATCTCCACGTACTTAAATTTGGTTTTTCTTTCTTTGGCTTACTTTGATGTCACGTAGTCATTCTATGTTGAAAACCAAAATTGTTTCGCGTCAAGATCGGTTCCATGGATCCACCCGAGAATCGGACCGGACCGGCGATCCGGTTCCTAGGTGGATCCAAGCAACAAACGAATGGATTCCGATTCCAATTTTTCGGAACCAGTCATTAGCGGGCGGTTTCCGGTTCTAGTTCGGAAACCGCCCGCTCAGATCATGCACACCCCTAGTTAATACCTTTAAAAACCCCAAACTAATATACTTGTGACAAATTTACCCCAAACTGTTTTTTTGACCATGAAAAATCCCAAACTGGTACACATGTGACAAATTTACCCCGATTGACTATAAAAAATCCTAAATTGGTACATTTATGACAAATTTACCCTAAAATAATTTATTTGACTATAAAAAAAATCCCAAACTGGTAAATTTGTAACTAATATACCCTCCGCTAAATTAAATTAATACCCAAAAAAATCATGAAAATTGTAAACCGTGATAACCGAAGCATAAAATCCCAAATTGAAATTATCACATGTCATTTAACTTAATAATTTGACAGTAAAATTTAACGAAAATTAACAGAAGGTAAATTTGTCACAAGTGTACCAATTTGAGATAAATTTGTCAAAAGTATATCAGTTTGAGGTTTTTGGTGATCAAAAAAATAGTTTGGGGTAAATTTGTCACAAATGTACCAGTTTGGGATTTTTTAGGGTATTAACCCTAAAAAGAATTGGGTTTTATTTTTATTTTTACCATTGGTGAATAGCTAATTGCAAGCTCTCATCCACGACTTCCTTTTTTTTTTTTTTTCACATTTATAGATATCTCCCCTATCAATTTATCCTCTCTTTTTTCACGTTCACGTCTTTTATGAAAGTGATGCGTGTATTGCTAAAGAAAACCATTCCCCTCCATCTTGCGTATGAAATTACAATTTCACTTCAACCTTACAAGAGAATATTACTGTTAACACATGAACTTTAGTCGATATATCAAATAGGCATCCAGAAAATAAAAATTAATACAAAGAAACAAAAAAAGAGAAAACGTAAAAAAGAAAAGAAGAAGCCCGGTCATCAATTCATATGGCCCAATCCGCGCAACTCTGGCCCATCTATAAGATCTGCCCATTTCAGCTTTAGTGGGCTTTGGTGCATGAAGCCCAAAAGAAGAGAAGAAAAAAGCCGAGTCTTTCTAGGTTACCCAGGAGGAAGAGCTCCATCTCCGATCATCTTCTTCGGCAACATCTACCTCAGGCTTGGCCGCCGCCGTTAGCCTCCGCTGCCGATCGCCGTGAATCCCGACTTCATTGCTTCTCACTGCTTTAGCCCTTCCTCAGTCGCCACCGTCCTTTCTCCCCGTCGTCGACGTTTTTTTCCGCGAGAATTTCACGCCATACACGACAGAGAGAGAGAGAGAGAGAGAGAGAAGGAAACTCGAGGGCGAACGCTTCGTGGGAAGTTGATTCTTGAAATTCGCTCGCCGTCCCCGACGTCGCTAACCATCGTTCGCCGCCGCTGCTGCTGCTGTTGACCAGCGATTCGGGAGGAGATCTGGAGTTGCTCTGTTCTCCGTTCCTCAGCGTGCGGGAATATCGAGGTGGCAAGATCGCGCTCGGGACACGCTCGGTAGCGGCGAGTCCAATCATCGGAGATAAAGCCAAACTCCCATCGTTGATCTAGTCGCCGATCGCAGCTCTGTTTCCACGAGTCCGCCCAGGTAACGCTAATGTCCTGACCTGCTCTGCTTTGATGAAGGACGGAACCGAGATGTCTTGATCTCCGTCGGGACAGGAGTCCGTTTTGCCCATGATGCCTTCCTGATTCTGAACGTCTGTCTCACCATGTTTGTATGAGTCTAATGTAGAAGCCGAACGAACGCGCGTCGACTGTTCGATGAAATGTCTAGGAGAATTCAGTGCCGCTTATTTTCGTTTCCGTCTGATCCGAAATCATGTTTTGACCTGGATTAACTGACGCTAATTGATCTTTTAAGCCATTCGAGTATATTTCGAACTTGTTTCCGCATCCCTGTTTTCCTCCACTCGATGTTCTATGCATCCACTGCCGTTAAACTCGTGGTCGGTCACGAGAAAACGGCCGGAGCCGATGTCGTCTTTGTATATTCTCCGAGGACGTTCAAGTTTTTTCCCTTACCGGTTCCCGCATTGTCTCGGTAATTCACGGCGGTGATGGTTTACGGTGAATGAGGATGGCGACTCGGTGGAGGACGGCGCGGCGCTGGTGATTTTGCCTGTGTTTAGTTGAGTAGTTTTAGCTTAATTTGGTTGGTGAGATTTTGGGGTTAGTTTTAGTTATAGGGGCTTGTGAGTGCTGGGATCAAGTTGAAATTTTGGTAAGTTGGGCCTGGTTTAGGTTACAATGGGTTGGGGCTTAATTCAGTTTTGGGCTGAATTTGAATTTTTAATTAGGTTTGTTTGGGTTGAGATGGGCCCGATATAATGGCCCGCTCTTTGCTTGCGTCCAAGACTCTTTGACCCAGCGGCCCAGCCCATCCCTAATTTCGGAATAATTAAAAAATTTAGAAAGTTCGGAAATAAATAATTAGAAAAAGGGAAATGGCTAGGAAAAAGAAGGAGCCTTGATTAGATTGTTAAATCTTGGTAATAAATTTAGTTTAGTTTCAATTGGATAACATGACCTTTAATTTAAGGGGTTTTAGGGATTGCCTTGGATATAGCTTATTGTTTAGATAGATTAATTTCTTAGAAAATGATTTGAATTAAGCTCATGTGGATTGCTCTCTTGGGGCTTAATAATAAGGCTTTGTTATATTCTTTACTTGACTTGTATCGAGTTATTTTATTACACTTTCACCATTTTATTAACTTTTCATTGCTATTATTGATTGGTTTGTTTGTTGTGATTGCTTTTAATTGTTTTTGTGTTTTGATTCGTTTTCTTAGTCAAATGGTTAGGTTAAAACATTGCATGGACACTTAGCGAATGAGAACTTTAGGATTTATAATTTGGTAAAAATACTGCATAGATATTTTAGTGTGTAGTACATAAATAACTAGTGTAATCAATTTTCCGACCTTAAATCTCATCTTAAAAAATAAGTAATATTATCATATTTCAATTGATTTTTAGCTTATAACCCATCATATAATATTCTCATATGATTAATTGAAATTTAAATGAAAATCCCAACACCACACTAAGTAAGGTTTTGGGAGAGCCTGACCCAATTAAGTACGGGATTGGTCTCTAACTCAGCATTATCTTTAAATCCATTCTTTCCCCAATGCCTTGGTCGTGAGGACTCAACAATTATACTTGAACGATATATTGGATACTTCAAGGGTGGACAATAATTATGCCAAGCGAAAATGTTTGATGGCTCTAACAAAAATTTGTATTAGTAGGAAAAATATGAAAAATATATATATGAAAGAATAAGTGCACAAAATAGGGGAATTTAATAAGAAAATGGAATTTTAATTAAGTCACAGCGAGAAAATGGTGATTATTTCTCAAATTTCTTAGCTAATAATAATTATAGTTTCATTTGGCGGAGGACAAGGTGGGCAAGCGGCTGGCGATTTTAGGGCTTTAGCTCAACTCCTGCTCACTCCCGCTCTGCATTTCTGGCAAATCTCTGAAATTTCTGTAAGTCTCTCTCTCGTCTACACTCCAATCTGCTTTCGTGCTCGTCATTTCTTCGCTAATGCCTTCTTCTCGTTCGTCTTCGGGGTTGTGCAATCTTGGGTTCGGTTTCTTTTTGTCGTTTGTGGTCGTGTTCTTGGGTTTGGTTTCGCGTGTTGGGTTCTTGCCTGTTTGTTTGTTTGAGCAGCTTCGAATGTTTGTGTTTTATTCCTACCCTTTTCTCCACAGGGGCAGCGCGTTCTTGGTGAATTTGAACCTTTGAAGGGCTCTGTTGGCGAACTTTTTCTTGCCACATATGGCTTCGGTTGGACAGGCGCCGTCTCTGAAGAGGCGGGATCCGCCGGCCGGGAGGAAGGCGACCAGCTGGTCATCACTCCTCTCGGCGCCGGCAATGAAGTGGGTCGGTCCTGTGTGTACATGTCTTTCAAAGGGAAGACCGTGTTGGTACTGCTTCGTTCCTGGTTTTCGTGGGTTCTTCCGGTTTTAGAGTTTTAGCGGACACGGTCGGCGTCTGTTGTGATCTTTCCATAATCAATTGTATGTGGATGGCAGTTTGATTGTGGAATTCACCCTGCTTACTTTGGAATGGCCGCTCTTCCGTACTTCGATGAGATCGACCCTTCGACAATTGACGTCCTTCTAATTACTCAGTACGTGTTGTCTGCCTTTTCTATTTTAGCTTTGGTAAGGAGGCCCTCTCCTTCCATTATGTGCAGTTGCCTTTCCTGGTGTTTGCTCTTAATTTGCTTCAGGAAAGATTCTTTCTTCCTACGATTTTCCAAAGGAATTCATCATTGCCCCTTATTCTCGGATCCCTTTCTAGTCGGATCCATTGGGCTGTTATCAAATTATCAGCACCTGTGTAAAGTTTAGGATGGGCTTCTTACTAGCTTGTGTCATTGCTGATTTATATTTCTACCCTTCACTTTGATATTTAGCTTCCACCGTAAAGATCTCTAGTCTTTATCAGTTGATGTTGACTGCTTGCAGCTTCCACTTGGATCATGCAGCTTCCTTACCATACTTTTTGGAAAAGGTTGGCAGCTACATTAGAGTAAAAACATATTTTTAATTATCAAATTTTACTCTGATACCGATAACCTGAAGTGCTCTCATTTTTCCAGACTACATTTAAAGGACGCGTCTTCATGACTCATGCTACGAAGGCTATATACAAGCTGCTTTTGTCAGATTATGTGAAAGTGAGCAAGGTCTCAGTTGAAGATATGCTTTTTGATGAACAGGATATATTCCGTTCAATGGATAAGATTGAGGTATTTCCTTTATATGTTGAGCCCAGTCTTCACGCCACACAAATTTGCTTGCTAATGTTTGCCTTGGGGATTCCTCCTTTGTGACCAGTTTGTTAAATTTTGCTTGTTCTAGACGGGATAATATCATTGATGAAGAAGTAGAATAATCTTGGTTTTTCACAGAGTCATGGATGGATTGCTTGTGTATGCCATTTACAGTCAGAGGCATGTGTGGGCTTTAGCTATACCTCCAGCTCTGTAGGATTCATTGTTTTTTTTTTTTTGGTGAATTGAAGATTCTCCATATGCTCGAACCCACCGTTCCCTGTATGGTACCTTTCAATGAATCAATGTTCAGCATCAAGCTGATATGAGTTTCATCTGTTTTAAGATAAAGCACAGGATCCTTCCTCTGTTGCTGCTCAAGTTGTCTCCAGCCGCTTTTATGTATAATGTAGTTTATTTATCTCTAGTTGTGGCACCTGTATGAGACTGGATAAACTAGTGATCTCAATGGATAAAATAGTTGTCTCGATAGTGATGTGCCATACAGTTTGTTATACATGTCATATACTTGTAGTATATATTCTACAGGATTTTGTCCTAGGATGATCACTCAGATGTTGTCTAGTCTATGAGACATTAGCATTTAACTTCTCATGGATATGTTGGCTTGTGTTTCATGTGACAGTGTCTTCCAATGGAATGTTAATTAATTATTGTAAATGAACTGGCAATTATCTTACTTTTGCTGTTCTTCAAAATTCCTTGTATGCATAATATCTAAATTAACGATCCCAATGTGTGTATATCATGTTACCTGATTTTAATTGTAGGTAATTGATTTCCACCAAACGGTTGAAGTGAATGGTATTAGATTTTGGTGCTATACTGCTGGCCACGTTCTTGGTGCTGCAATGTTCATGGTCGATATTGCTGGTGTACGAGTCCTTTATACTGGTGATTATTCCTTCGAAGAAGATAGGCATCTCCGAGCTGCAGAGATTCCACAGTTCTCACCTGATATCTGCATAATTGAGTCCACTTTTGGAGTGCAGCTTCATCAACCTCGTCATATTCGGGAGAAACGCTTTACTGATGTCATCCATTCTACTGTTTCTCAAGGAGGTAGAGTCCTTATCCCAGCATTTGCTCTTGGTCGTGCTCAAGAACTTCTATTGATCCTTGATGAGTTCTGGTCCAACCACCCTGAGCTCCATAATATTCCTATATATTATGCTTCCCCACTTGCAAAGAAGTGTATGGCAGTTTATCAAACATATATCAACTCCATGAATGAGAGGATCCGTAGCCAATTTGCAACCTCAAATCCTTTTGACTTTAAGCATATTTCGCCACTAAAGAGTATTGAGAATTTTAATGACGTCGGTCCATCAGTTGTTATGGCTAGTCCTGGCGGGCTTCAAAGTGGGTTATCGCGTCAACTATTTGACATGTGGTGCTCTGACAAGAAAAATTCTTGTGTTATTCCTGGATATGTTGTGGAAGGGACACTGGCGAAGACCATCATCAATGAACCGAAGGAAGTCACTCTGATGAATGGTCTCACTGCTCCTCTTAACATGCAAGTTCATTATATTTCCTTTGCTGCCCATGCTGATTTTGCTCAGACAAGTGCGTTTTTGGATGAGATAATGCCTCCAAACATTGTTCTTGTTCATGGAGAAGCAAATGAGATGGGAAGGCTCAAACAGAAGCTCATGACTCAGTTTGCTGATCGCAACAACAAAATCGTCATGCCAAAGAATTGTCAATCAGTTGAAATGTACTTCAATTCAGAGAAAATGGCAAAAACTATTGGGAGGCTGGCTGAGAAGACCCCAGAAGTGGGTGAGACCGTTAGTGGCCTTCTGGTAAAGAAAGGCTTCACTTATCAAATAATGGCACCTGAAGATCTTCACGTTTTCTCTCAGTTGTCCACAGCAACTATTAATCAGAGGATCACGATTCCTTATACAGGTGCGTTTGGTGTGATAAGCCACCGGTTGAAGCAGATATATGAAAGTGTGGAACCTTCGGTAGATGAGGAATCTGGCATCTCCATGTTACGTGTGCATGATCGAGTAACAGTGAAGCACGAATCTGATAAACATATTTCAGTGCACTGGACATCGGATCCTATAAGTGACATGGTCTCAGATTCTGTTGTCGCTCTTGTCTTGAACATAAGCCGTGAGATTCCGAAGGTTGTGGTTGAAACAGAGGCCACGAAAACTGAAGAAGAAAGTGAGAAAAGGGTAGAGAAGATCATTCATGCACTTCTAGTTTCTCTCTTTGGGGATGTGAAGTTTGGTGAGGATGGGAAGCTGGTGATAAATGTGGATGGGAGTGTAGCGCATCTGGACAAGCAGAGCGGGGATGTGGAGAGTGAAAATGAAGGCCTTAAGGAAAGAGTAAGTACTGCATTTCGGCGAATCCAGAGTGCTGTAAAACCAGTACCTCTGTCGTCTACTTAGGTAGCTTTCGTGTTTCTTGTAGCTCCTTGTTTCCAGTCTTTTTCTAACTGTAGATTGTAGCATCAAGCTCGTGGTTATGGATATCCCTAACCCACGATCTAAGTCCAGCTCGAGTTTTAAGCATCTAAAGTTGGATCTCAGCCCTCAGAACAAGTTTCAACAGTTGCACTTGGATTACTTAGATCTTTGTACTTCTACAAATTTAATTTTGGAAGGCTGGCAAGGCTCCATTGTCACCTTGCGGATTAGACTTTTTTATTTCTTTTCCTCAATGCAATTTTTCCAATTCATGCAAGCAGGCTAGTAAAAGACAGCCTGTGCTACATGATCGATCTGTTTCAAATCGATCTGTTTGTTGAACTGACTATCATGCCACCAGATCAAGATCATCTTTTGATCATTTGCCAACACTGGACCACAAAGTTTAATGCATTAGGCCTTTGAAGATCATGACCAGCTTGTACTAATGTCAATGGTACAACACGATGATTCATGGGCAAGGCCTTTTTCTGACCTACGTTCTCCCAACAGTTTTCTTTTCAAGTTCTTACCACTAAACCCGCACCTCTCACTTCACAAACCAATGGCAGCGGGGCGGGTTTGGGGCCACTAGAAATCCAAACTCGACGAGTACCGAATACACATCCAATGTCAAACCCAAAGGACAACTTTTTGAGCGACTTTTTGAACGAAGTTCTAATGACATCCGAGTGAAGTACATGAGAACCTTAAACATCATAGGAATCTACATGATTGGATATCAGATTTCACTAGTTACTTTAGTTGCGCTTTGTGCAAGTATGTCTATTTGCTGTTCTCTAAATAGGCTATAAACCAATAATATGAGATGTGATGTAAGAGATAAGATGGGATTGATTTAATTGTATGTTGTCATCTGGAAGAATATCAATATTTGGCAAAATGACTGTTTCCTAAGTACACAGAACATGAATGGAAAACAAAATGATTTTTAGAATACGATAATGAAAGTTGTATTTGAAATAAGTCAATTAAAAAAGTAAATTTTTTGTAAAATGCAAATGCTCTATGATTTTAAATAAATTGTAATTTAATCATTTTTTACTTAAATTACATGGTAACTCTGAGAAAAAAAATCATTTTTTTTTGTGATATTAAAGTAACAAGAGTTATTTATTTGTTTGATTTACTCATAAGAAAAATAAATTTAGTTGATCGTGTTATGATTAGCCATAAGTTTAGTGAAATTCATAATTTCTCAAATGAAAAGAGTTAATTTGTTCACTGTAATTTTTTAACACGCTATATCGATTACTCAAATAAATCAAGTATGCTTTAATCAGCAACAATATATTCATATAACATGTAGCTGCAAAGTGAAACTTATTGAATTAATCATATGGTTAATATCCTGAAAAACTCCAAACTTGTACACCTATGATAAATTTACCTCAAATTATTTTTTTGACCATGAAAAACCTAAAACCGGTACACCCGTGATAAATTTACCCTAACTGATCCTAAAAAATCCTAAACTGGTATAATTTACCCCAAACTAATTTATCCGACCGCAAAAAACCCAAAATTGATAAATTTGTGACTAATATACCCTCCGCCAAAATTGAATTAATACCACAAAAAAATCACAAAATTGTAAATTGTGACAAATGAAGCATAAAATCCAAATTGATATACCAGTCAATTTTTTTTTTTTTTTTAATTATCGAGGGAAGCCCCGTACACCGCGGATGATTGGAGTAAACCCTGGGGGTGAACTGGAGGACCCACCACCCCAGCCATCGGGTAAGACGCAGGCGATTTCGCGATGATTCGAACCCTCTCCCTTGAGTAAGGGGTCGACGAGTCCCCTCACGATGGGGAAGAACTACCAACGGAGCCACCGAAGCAAGTGGTATATACCGGTCAATTGTTACATGTCATTTAACTTAATAATTTGATAGTAAAATTTAATGAAAACTAATATAGGGTAAATTTATCACAAGTGTACTAGTTTGTGGTAAATTTGTCAAAGATATACCAGTTTGGAGTTTTTTGTGGTAAAAAAAAAAATAATTTGGGATAAATTTATCACCAGTGTACCAGTTTAGAGTTTTTCAGGGTATTAACCCTTAATTATATGAAGTATACTTAAATTATAGCCAAATCTAAATTTTGTACTTGGCCTTCGATGAATACATATTTTAATCACTTCTTACAAGTTTAAGCTTGATAATAGATGAAAATCTTGATATACTCTCCTTTAATCGATCAACCGCTTGACCCAACCTATTCGCTGTTGTAATGAGAAACACAAGTCTTTGCAGATTTGCAATATACTATGTCGCAATTATGAGATAACATAATGTAATTATAACATCATTTTGTGCTATAAATCTTGTTATAAGTTCATAACAAGCCAAAAACAAAGGAGGTCTCGGACTCGGTCAAGGTTGTTACTTGTTAGGATGTGATCCTACAAAGGATCAATGAAGGTGTCTAAAAGGACTGAATTGTAACATCCTAAAAATTACACAACAATGCAAAAAATATTTGCATAGTTGTATGGAATTTATTAGGTATAAACAATGTGTGTAGTTGAAACTTCAAAATAGCATGAATTTAAAGTTATGACATCTTTCTACTGTATATACCAGGAAATTGACTTTTCTATTACCTAAATATAAGTATATACTACATATCAAGATAAACTTATATCAAGGTTGAAGTATGTAAAAATATGATCAATGGGACTGGTAGGATTGTATCGGTCCTATGTTCCCTTTTCTTGTTATTTTTGGATCAAGACCATGTAAAGATCCTAGCAATTTAAGATCTTACTTAAGATCTAGATCTTTTCTTAAGTTTTTAAACATAGGATCCTTTCGACCCAAAAAAAAAAAAAAAGAGATGTTACTTATGCAATTCCATTACTTCACCTGCGAAGATATGGCTCAGTTTCGTTTTTCATGCATAACGGTGAGTACTAAAATGATTCTATTGATTGGTCATGTCATATAGGCCCAAGTCGTACATACAATTGCTTCCATTGATGTCCTATCATGAAAAGTTTTTTTAGGCTAGGATGACGGAAATGGCAAGAGAGTGTATTGCGAAGGTAAATTTTCATGGATTGCGAACATGTTTCTACTCTTAAGGCCTATATCACTTGAGGTTTCGTCACAGAGTCCCTGCCTACAGGTTGCGAGGAAAAATGGGGGAAGGCCTTGTGCAATTTTCTATTGAAAAGTGGCTTCTAGTGTATTAGCAGTGATGGGGAACAACCATGTGCTCGATGCTCAACGTGTAACAACCATTCTAAAAGCTTAAGTTTTGCTGGTCAAGTTTTATGTTGAATTACTCTAATACTTTCTCCCGTGCTTAGTGTGGTCTTCTATTCGAATTCAGATTCTATAGCTCAGACATCATGTAAGATTATTGATTGTTCTAAAAATTTAAGTTATTAGATTAAGGCGTGATTTTATTTTTTAATTAATTACTCTAGCACAATGTTTGCACTAGCATTGGCATGAGAATTGCGTGGATACTCCATCAAGCCAAGTCCAGGGACGTTCATACACAAAATCAGGATCACAAAGTTCCCTCGAGCCATTTGGTGATTCGATCCGACCTAATAATCATCCTCCCGGGTTTCCTCTCTCTTGTACTTTTAGGCCATGTTTGTTAACCATCCAAATAGTGTTTAATTCCGATTTTTTGTTCCCGGGAGCAGTTTGGAAAAAGAATCGTGTTTGGTAAAATTTTTGTTCCCGGGAACAAATGTCTATTTTTTTTTGTTCTTGAAAGTAGATTTAAAACAAAATCAAGAATTAAAAAAAAGTTGATTTTTATTCCCGGGAAAAAATTTAAAAATCAAGCCATTTTCTTTTTCTTCTTCTTCTTCCATTTTCTCTTCTTCATCTACCACCACCGCCGTGGTTGCTATCCGCCACCCTTGGTCGCGGCAACCGGTCCAGTGAGCTTGCCTAAGGCTCACCGAGGCCAGGGTAAGATTCAGTGAGCTTGTCGGGAGGCAAGCCCAACCATCGACGAGGCTCGCCCAGCCCCGCCGATGGCCAGGCGGGCCTCGCCCAGCCCTAGCGAGGTCCGCCTGGCCACTAGCAAGGTTGGGTGAGCCTCACAATCTAGTGAGGCCGAGCCTCGGCAGGGCTGGGCGAGGCTCGCCCAATTGCCGGCGAGGGCGGCGACCTCATCGATGAGTGTCGCCGACCACTTGAAGAAGAAGAATAGGAGAGAGAGAGAGGAAAAAAAGAAAAGGAAAAAAGTTAAAAAAAATATTTAAAAATTAAAAGAAATTGATTTGGAACAGAATCAATGAGCATGGTATCAAACGCAATTCTATTATAGAATAAAAAATTTTGGACAGTTACCAAACAGCTTAAAATGCTTAGAAATTGTTCCCGAGAACAGAATAAAAAAGAATCATTTTTAATCAGAATTTGTTTCCGGGAACAAAATCATTCCTAAATGTGCCCTTAATTCAACATGCCATAACAGAAGCTCCTAAAACCTTGTTGTGGTTTGGCAAGAGCAGAGGACCTTGATTTGTCTAGATGATCTTGGTATTGTTCTTCTCAAGGAGGACATGCAAAAGATGTTCATCTTTGAGAAATTGTCCTTAATTCTTTAAAATTAAAGAGATCATCACATAAATAGTTCATGAATTTTGACCTAATATTTAATATTGTCCTTGAACTTTTAATTTGTTCAGTGTAATCTCTGAATTTTTAACCTAATACGTAATGTCATCCCTAAACTTTTGATATATGTTTAATTTAATCATTGGATTGTATACTATTCTCGAATTTGAATTAATGAAAGGATAATACAGTCTAGAAACTTAAGAGTTTTAAATAAATTAAAAATTTTGGGATGACATTGCACATAGAGTTAAAATTTAGGGACCTCACCAAAGGATTGGCTGTATCATTTGTCCTATGGCGAGCTTCTTTCTTAGAACAACCTACTGCTGTTGACTGAACTTCTAGCAAGAGAATTCGCGCTGGTGCTTGAGTAAAGCTGTTTAATCCCTTGCAGGAAGAGTTGGTGCATGGGATGCAAGCCCTCAAATTGTTGAAAAGTAAATGGTTTGAAACGTTGTGAATTGGGGAACCAAGACTCATTTTTCGCCAAAGAAACAAAAAAGATAACTTACATCATAAATATATTTGTGAAAATAATAAATGAAAATAAAAATATTCAATAAGTTATAGTGATTACTCCAATACATGCTACAGGTAAAAGTTTCATTGCTAAAAAATAAACTTAAATTAGTAAGTGAGATATTCATAAATATTTAAAGATATATAATACATTAAAAAATTTGAAAATTGTGATAAAAATAAGATTGAGTTCTAAAACTTTTAAAAAATGTAAATCAACTTTGTAAATTTACCAATTGATATAATCAAGTCATTTCGTTAATTCCGTCAACTTATCTAATGAAAAATGATAAACTGACATTTTTTATTAGTTTTTCTCTCCTACGTGGCAGCTATCAATTTAGCTAATGCATTACGTTTACTTGTAAAACCAAAACGACCTCCTTTTGACCCATATCCTAGTCGAAATAGGAAAGTATCAGCAGTTGAATTAAAGAGGACTGGGTTTTTGAACTTGGGAATTACCCTATTTAGAACTTTCTTTCCAAGCAACCAAACATGCATGGAGCAACGCACATTGAGCTTGTTACGCATGGCAGATCAAAGGGCAAAGTCCTATAGATTAAATCCTAACAAAATTTCAGCATTATTAAATTATACCTTCATCTAATGACTTAAGTTTTTAGAAATAGTGGTCTCACAAAATCTCTCGCTCACATGTGGCATCGATTCACATTGACTTGTACGGAAAAGATTCAAGCTGACATTCACGCCGATATTTTCTGGCGCTTCCACTTGGGCTTCCACCGGAGGAGACGACGCTCTGCCAGCGTCCCCCGGAGCCTGAATGTCGACGGCGGTGTTGGTGTCTCCACGGCCCAACGAAGGCTGGTGGTGCTCCGCAAAGGCCTTCTTCCACACCTCACGATTATTCGATCGGTCCGCCATCAACTCCTCGTGCTTCTGCTGCAACCGGCTCAATACAAGCGGCAGCGCGCGCTGTGGATCCTCCCTCAAGTGCTCCACCATCTCGGCCCCTCCGTAGTCGTACATCGTCTCGATGAACCTCAGCTCTCCGGGCGTCAAGCGACAGCCGTCGCGGCGTCCGGCTGCCAGATGTTTCCCGATGCGGGACATCGCCGATCGAGCGATGCCGATCGTCACGTCCCAGTTGCACATTTCGTCCTCGTATTGGAACAGGACGCGCTCGTGAGCGTTCTTGACCGGCACTCGGAAAGAACCCCTCGGCCTTTCTCTTTTTATCTCGCCAGTGTTCAGAACCGCGAGTTCGTTCCCCAACCCGCCAAACGCCTCGCGACAGGCGGAGCCACCGGCGCCGTCGATAGGAGCGGAACGTTCCGACTGAAGTTCCACAAACTCCGCGATCAAATCTTGATGGTCCGCAAAGAGATCGCGCAGCTTCCCGAGAACCCACTCCTCGCCCTTCTCCTCGCACAGAATGCAGGTCTCGCAGAACGCTGCGAACACATCTTGGCGGAGCGGGAACCGGATCTTCACCTTGTTGCCGAAATCCACGAGCCGACGGAGCCGACGCTCTCTGGCCACGGCCGGCAAGGCGGTGCGCTTTCTTCGAGGGATCGGCACGGGACTGCTCATCTTCTTCTGTTTCTCAAGGGTTTCTTAGAAGGGAAGGGAACAATGGATGATATCAGGCAAGAACTGAGGACGAAACCTCGGTTCTTGTGGTCTTGTAGCGGGAACTGGGCGGTGCTCTTCAACTCAACTGCGGAGACTTTTCCTATATAAGAACTCTGTCCAGCTTGGCAGTGAGAAAAATCTACCTCAAGATCTCCGCTTATGGATTTTGCTCCAAAATTCAAATAAATATTTCAAGAATTAGGTTAAAACAATCTATAGCTTCGCATGTTGTTATCTGAGTATTAGTCAAGGTTGCGCTTATTGGAAAATTATATAAAAATTAAAATGGGAAATGTCTAAGAATAATGAAACTTTGTATTGGTTAAAATTCTCAAAAAAAAAAAAAACAAAACAAAAGAATTATAAAATTGACTATGCTATTTTCTTATGTCTCTTAGGAGACTTACCGATATTTAGTTATTAGTGGTCCCTTGTTATGTGTTCTCTAATTAGAGACACTTTTGTTTTGACCGTTGGCAAAATAAATTCGGTTTCCATGATAACTAACTAGACTTCGTGAGCATCTTTACAGTTTGCAATCCTCTGTCGGGTTTGCAGTATAAGAAAATCATGAGTGCATTTGATTGTAAGAAAACAATATCAATAATTATAAATCCAGATTTATCGAATAATTATTAAAAAAAAGGCCTAAATATATTTTACAAATTTCAATTCGATCCTAAATTTTACTAATCTGATTAATTCAATCCTACACATAACTATTTGCACGTGTATCGATAGGAATTCTTTGATGCTGAGTACTTTAAACTATTTTTGGCCGGTATATGTGGGATTAAGCAAATAAGGTTTGAACAAGAAAAGCATTATTCCTCGAGGCTTTCCTCCCTATCCCAAGAGAGTAATAGGAGCCTGGACAGTTTTTATTTTATTTTATTTAATTAGAGACATTTTCACACAGCTCCCATTAAATTAAAAGAGAAAAAAAGAAAAAAAGAAGAAGGAAGTCTCCAAGTAGAACACGAGCTCCATATATTAATAAAATGTTGGTTGCTCCCAAAACGTCCACATCAATAATTTCCAATAAATGTTGATGGAATGAATTTAATTGTTTTTTTTAATGTTAAATTGACATAATTCTTGTATTTTTGTGGTTTGTGGAGGTTATGTGATATAGGGTAATTCTCAAGAAAGAAAAATTGTCTTCTTTAATTCATGAGAAAAATAATTTAATCTGAAAAAAATAAAAATAAAAAAGGAACCACGGACCCTCGCTGGTGGGCCGCTGCCGCCGCCGCCGCGCAACGCTGGAAAGGACCTGCGGAGGTCGCCGGAGTCTCGCCGGCGTCCGGCGACCGTCGCTAGCTTCGGGCGAGGCTGACGCAGCTCAACATCTTTCCCCCTGCGTCCATTCCGAACCCGTCCAGAGGTCGCCAATGGCGGTTCGAGTGGGAAGAAGCGGAAGCGCGGGGCGAAGAAAAGCCTCTCGTTCTCAAGCGTCGCCAGGCCAAGCCATTCGTTCAGTTTCACACGCGCTGGCTCTGCATCCACGAGCGGTGGGGGAGGAGGATATGTGCCAGACGGCGAGCTTCCCCGTCGACGTCCTCCAACGCCTTTCTCGATGTAAAGCGCTCATGGCGTCTCAGGCCTGGAGCTGATCATGCTGGCAGGAAGTTGGGAAAAGGAAGGAAGTGGAGACTGAGACGGGTCGTTTTCGTCAACTTGAGGGTGAAGGGCGTGGAGAAGATGTAATAGATGGTCAATTCTATAACAGTAGTAATTTCGTCTCGGGCTTTAGGTCGGCTTTGCTCGCTTCTCTCTGCATTTTTGGCAATCTTTGTAATTCTGTAAGTCTTCTCGTCCACATTTCGAACTGCTTTTCGTCCTGTTACTGCTCGAATTTTGATCTTTCGATCTGATGCATGTAAACCCCAAGTAACTGTCAACTAAACCCCAACTAACTGTCAATAACTATCAATAACTGTCAACTTCGTGTTCCTGCCAAGGTTTTGAGATTTCGAGATGGGGTAATTTCCTTCGCGCTCAGTTTTCTTGGTAGGAGGTGGCGGCCGCAGGGATATGAATTTTGATGCTTGTTATTTGTTAACGCCATCTTTCTTGTTCATCTAGAATTCGTAAATTTCCGGGTTTGACTTCAAGCGTTGTGTTCTTGCCTGTTGTTTGAGCAGCTTCAGTTGTGTTTTTCCTTCTTCTCTTTTCTTTTTCCCCACAGGGCAGTACATTCTTGGTGAATTTGAAGGGCCCGCGCGAATATCTCTTGCCATATGGCTTCCATAGGACAGGTGCCGTCTCTGAAGAGGCGGGATCCGCCGGCCAGGAGAGAAGGCGACCAGCCGATCGTGACTACTCTCGGCGTTGGCAATGAAGTGGGTCGGTCCTGTGTGTACATGTCTTCAAAAGGAAAGACTGTTGGTACTGCTTCTTTCTGGGTTTTCATGAGTTCTTCCGAGTTTAGAGTTTGAGCAGAAATGGGTTGGTTTCTCTCGTGATCTCCTCGTAATTATTGTCTGTGGGTGACAATCTGATTGTGGAATTCATCCCGCTTACTCTGGCATGGCCGCTCTTCTGTACTGTGAGATTTTGTGGGACCACTGCCAACTGTTCTAAAAGCTTAAACTGTTAGATGAAAGCGTGATTTATTATTTAAATATTCTAACACTCCTCCTCACGTTTAGTCTGGTCTTTTGCCTAGTACTAAGTGTGGAAATTTAATTGGGGAGGCAAATAGGGGCTTGGAAGATTCGAACTCAGGACCTCCTAGCTCTGATACCATGTGAGATTTTGTGGGACCACTACCAACTATTTTAAAAGCTTAAGCTGTTAGATAAAAGTGTGGTTTATTATTTAAATATTCTAACATATACTTCGATAAGATCGACCCTTCGACAATTGATGTCCTCCTAATTACTCAGTATGTATAATCTGCCTTACCTATTATCATTGACTTGCCTTTGATGAGGAGGGCCACTCGTTCCATTATGTGCAGTTCCCTTTCCCGGTGTTTGCTCGTAATTTGCATGAAGAAAGGTTCTTTCTTCTTACAACTTGCCAAAGGAATTCACCCTTGCCCCTTCGTCTTGGATTGTTTCCTAGTTTGATCCGTTAGGCTATTGTCAAATTATCAGCACCAATGTCCGTAAAGTTCAGGATGGGCTTCTCAGTTGCTCGCATTATATTGCTGATTTATACTTCCACCCTTTCCTCTCATAGTTAGCTTCCACTTTAAAAGAAGTCTCTGGTCTTTACCAGTCAATGTTGACTGCTTGCAGCTTCCACTTGGATCATGCAGCTTCCTTACCATACTTTTGGGAAAAGTTTGCGGCTAAATTAGAGGGAAAAGGTACTTTAATTATCGAATCTTACTTTAATACCGATGACCCGACATGCTCTCATTTTTCCAGACTACATTTAAAGGTCGTGTCTTCATGACTCATGCTACGAAGGCTATATATATACAAGCTGCTTTTGTCAGATTACGTGAAAGTGTGCAAGGTCTCAGCTGAAGATATGCTTTTTGATGAACAGGATATACCCCGTTCGATGGATAAGATCGAGGTATTTCCTTCATTTGTTGAGCCCATTCTTCAT
Organism: Eucalyptus shirleyi; assembly: GCA_017140165.1. Classification (NCBI taxonomy): domain Eukaryota; kingdom Viridiplantae; phylum Streptophyta; class Magnoliopsida; order Myrtales; family Myrtaceae; genus Eucalyptus; species Eucalyptus shirleyi. The sequence continues at coordinate 10,023,317 of CM029452.1, read as the reverse complement.
GCTAACCAATTTGCTTGCTAATGTTTGCCTTGGGGAATGCTCCTCAGTGATCGACTTGTTGAATTTTACTGATTATAGAAGGAATGATATCGTTGATGAAGAATCAGAATAATCTTGGTTTTCATACAGTCATGGATGGATTGCTTGTGGATACCATTTACATGTCAGAAGTATGTGCGGGCTTTTGCTATACCTCCGGCTTAGTAGGATGCAATTGTTTTTTGTCTTTAGGTGCATTGCAGATTCTCCATATGTTTAGAACCCACCGTTCCCTGTATGTTACCTTTCAAGGAATCAATGTTCAATGTCAAGGTGATATGAGTTTCATCTCTTTTAAGATAACGCAGAGGATCCTTCTTCCGTTGCAACTCAAGCTGTCCCTGCGGATTGTGTGTACAAGATAGTTTATTTATCCCCAGTTGTGGCATCAGTATGAGAAGCTGGATAAACTAGTTATCTCAATACTTTTGTGTCATCCAGTTTGCTATATGTGTCGTATACTTACGGTATCTATTCTACAGGATTTTGTCTAAGGATGATCACTCACTGTTGTCAAGTCTTTGAAATATTGGCGATTGACCTATCATGGATATGTTGGGTTGTGTTTCGTGCGAAAACAATGTCTTCCTATGGAATGTTAATTATTCAATGTAAATGAACTGGCAATGATCTTACTTTTGCTATTCTTCGAAGTTCCTTGTGTGTATAATGTCTATATTATTGATCCCAATACATGTCAGTCATGTTACCTATTTCTAATTGTAGCTGATTAATTTCCACCAAACAGATGAAGTAAATGGTATTCGATTTTGGTGTTATACTACTGGCCATTTTTTCTGGAAGAATATTAATATTTGGCGAAAAGACTGTTTCCTTAGTACACAGAGCATGAATAGAAAAAAAAAAATGATTTTTAGCTTGCAATAACGAAAGCTATATTTGATATAAGTTTATTAAAAAGTAGACGATAGAATTATATAAAATGCAAATGCTCCGTGATTTTAATTAAATTGTAATTTATTCATTTTTTACTTAAACATTAGATGATAAGTTTGAGAGAAATTAAAAAAAAAAACTGTAATATTAAAGTAACATGAGTTATTCATTTGTTTGATTTACTCATAAATCTATGAAAAATAAATTTAGCAGATCGTATTATGATTAGTTATAAGTTTGGTGAAATTTATAATTTCTCAAATCAAGTTAATTTGTTCACTGTAATTTTTTAACACGCTATATCAAATTACTCAGAGAAAATCAATTATGCTGTAATAAGCAACAATATATTCATATAACTTGCATCTGCAAAGCGGAACTTATTGAATCAATGGTATGAACTATACTTAAATTATAGCAAAATTTAAATTTTATATTTGGCCTTCGATGAATACATATTTTAATCCCTTCTTACAAGTTTAAGCTCAATACTAGATAAAAATCTTGATACTCTTTTGTTTAATTGATCAGCCGCTTGACCCAGTCTATTCACTGTTGTAATGAAAAACACAAGTCTTTACATATTCGTGATAAACTATGTCATAGTTATGAGATAACATTATGTAGTTATAACATCATTATGTGCTGCAAATCTTGTTATAAGTTTGCAACAAGCAAAAAACAACGGAGGTCTCGGACTCAGCCAAGGTTGCTACTTGTTAGGATGTGATCCTTACTTAGGATTGATGAAGGTGTCTAAAAGGACTGAATTGTAACATCCTAAAAATTACACCAACAATGCGAAAAATCTTTGGATAGTCATGTGGAATTTATTAGGTATGAACAATGTGTGTAGTTGACACTTCCAAATAGCATGAATTTAAAGTTATGCCATCTTTCAACTATATATATTGGGAAGTTGACTTTTCTATTACCTAAAAATTAGTATATACTACGTATCAGGATAAACTTATTTCAAGGTTGAAGTATGTAAAAATATGATCAATGGGACTAGTAGGATTGCATCGATCCTATATTCCCTTTTCTTGTTAGTTTTGGATTGAGACCATGTAAAGATCCTCACAATTTAAGATCCTACTTAAGGTCTAGATCTTCTCTTAAGTTTATAAACATAGGATCCTTTCGACTCAAAAAAAAAAAAAAATGGCGCGATAAGATCCTACTTATGCAATTCCATCTTCTTCAATTCGGAATAAATGACTTGGTTTCGTTTTGCACTCGTTATGGTGAGTACTAAAGCAATTCTATTGATTGGTCATGTCATATAGGCCCAAGTGGTATATATAATTGCTTCCATCCATGTCATATCATGAAAAGTTTTTTCTTGGGTAGGATGACAGGAATGGCATGAGATGCATCACGAAGGTAAATTTTCATGGATTGCGAACTAATTTTTACTCTCAAGGCCTATATTATTTGAGGTTTCGTTACCGGGTCCTTGGCTACAGGTTGCAGTAAAAATGGGAGAAGCCTTATGCGATTTCCTATTGAAAGCACATTAGCAGTGATGGGGAGCGGCCGTGTGCTTGATGCTCGGCATGTAACAATAATTCTAAAAGCTTAAGCCTTGTTGTTCAATGAACACGTGGTTTTATCTTTAATTACTATAATACTCCCTCTTGCACTTGGTTTTTTTTTTTTTTTTTTGGTGAAGGGTAAGAATATATTGAGCTTTAACCAATAATTACAAAAGATCCGACGCCACAAAACTTGAACAAGACAATAAGTCAGAGTAAGTGGAAGGGAGCCGAATGCAAAAGAGGACCGCAAGAGCGGACCTAAGGAAGCAAAATAGCCAAATAAGGCAAAAAAAGCGGTGGGAGGCCACGAGAGGCCAAATGAACCACAATTTATGCACACATCTGGCAGCGACAAAAGTGAAGAACTATCAAGGAAGCAGCTGTGCAAATGAAGAGTATCCAAACAGCAAGCACCAAGCTAGGGCCTTGCAGAAGTAGAAGAGTCCCCAGCTGAAAAAATGCACTTGGTGTTGTCTTCTACTCAAATTCAAAACCTGTAACTCTGACACCATGTGAGATTTTGTGAAAAAACTGTCAACTGTTCTAAAAGTTTAAGCTGTTAGATAAATGTATTGTTTTATAATTAATTACTCTAACACAATGCTTGTATTGGTGTCAGCATGAGAATTGCGCGAATTACCCAATCGAGCCGGGTCAAGGGGCGTGCATACACAAAATCAGGACCACAAAGTTCCCTCGAGCTGTTTGGTGATTGGATCTTGCCTATAGTCATCCTCCCAAGTTTCCTCCCTCTTGTACCTTTTATTCAACGCGCTGTACCAGAAGCTCCTGAAACCTTGTTGCAGTTTGGCAGGAGAAGAGGACCTTGATTTGTTTGGATGATGTCGGTACTGTTCTTCTCAAGGAGGACATGCAAAAGATGCTCATCTTTGAGATCCGTCCTTAATTCTTTAAAATTAAACAGACTGTAGCACAAATAATTTCTAAATTTTAACTTAATATTTAATATTGTCCCTTAACATTTAATTCGTCCTCGGAATGTATACCATCTTTGAACTTGCATTATTAGAACGATAATATTGAATATTTTCATAAGTCCAAAAACTAAAAAATTTTGAACAAATTAAAAATTTTGGAATAATATTGCACACTAAGTTAAAATTTAAGGGCCTCATTGAAGGAATGGTTGTATCATTTGTCCAAAATTATATGGCGAGCTTCTTTCTTAGAACAGCCAACTACTATTGACTGAATTGCTAGCAAGAGAATTCGCGCAATTGCTTCAGTAAAGCTGTTTAAACCCTTGCAGGAAGAGTTGGTGCATGGTATGCAAGGGCTCAAAATTGTTGAAAAGAAAATAGTTTGAAATGTTGTGAATTGGGGAACCAAGCTCATTTTCCGCCAAAAAAACCAAAAAAGATAACTTATATCATAAATATATTTGTGAAAAGACTAAATGAAAACAAAATATTCGATAAGTTTATAGTGATTACTCCAATACGTGCTACACATAAAAGTTTTATTGCTAAAAAATAAACTTAAAATGGCTAATGAGATATTCATAAATATTTAAAGATGGATAATGCATAAATTGTTTTGAAAATTGTGACAAAAATAAGATCGAGTTCTAATGTAAATCAAGTTTGTAAATTTATCAATTGATATAATCAAGTCATTTCATTAATTTCATCAACTTATCTAATGAAAAATGATAAAGTGACATTTTTATTCATTTTTCTCTCCTACGTGGCAGCTATCAATTTAGCTAATGCATTGCGTTTACTTGTAAAACCAAAACGACCTTCTTTTGACCCATATCCTAGTCGAAATAGGAAAGTATCAGCAGTTGAATTAAAGAGAACTTGGGAATTACCCTATTTAGAACTTTCTTTCCAAGCAACCAAACACGCACGGAGCAACGCACATCAAGCTTATTACGCATGGTAGATCAAAGGGCAAAGTCCTATAGATTAAATCCTAACAAAATTTCAGCATTATTAAATGATACAACTTCATCTAATGACTTAAGTTTTTGGAAATGGTGGTCTCACAAAATCTCTCACTCACATGTGGCATCGATTCACATTGACTTGTACGGAAAATATTCAAGCGGATATTCACGCCGATATTTTCTGGCGCTTCCACTTGGGCTTCCACCGGAGGAGACGACGCTCTGCCAGCGTCCCCCGGAGCCTGAATGTCGACGGCGGCGCTGGTGTCTCCACGGCCCAACGAAGGCTGGTGGTGCTCCGCAAAGACCTTCTTCCAGACCTCACGAGCATTCGATCGGTCCGTCATCAACTCCTCGTGTTTCTGCTGCAACCGGCTCAAAACAAGCGGCAGCGCGCGCTGTGGATCCTCCCTCAAGTGCTCCACCATCTCGGCCCCTCGGTAGTCGTACATCGTCTCGATGAACCTCAGCTCTCCGGGCGTCAAGCGACAGCCGTCGCGGCGCCCAGCCGCCAGATGTTTCCCGATGCGGGACACCGCTGATCGAGCGATGCCGATCGTCACGTCCCAGTTGCACATTTCGTCCTCGTATTGGAACAGGACGCGCTCGTGAGCGTTCTTGACCGGCACTCGGAAGGAACCCCTCGGCCTTTCTCTTTTTATCTCGCCAGTGTTCAGAACCGCGAGTTCGTTCCCCAACCCGCCAAACGCCTCGCGACCGGCGGAGGCACCGGCGCCGTCGATAGGAGCGAAACCTTCCGACTGAAGTTCCACAAATTCCGCCATCAAATCTTGATGGTCCACAAAGAGATCGCGTAGCTTCCCGAGCACCCACTCCTCGCCCTTCTCCTCGCACAGACTGCAGGTCTCGCAGAACGCCGCGAACACGTCTTGGCGGCACGGGAACCGGATCTTCACCTTGTTGCCGAAATCCACGAGCCGACGGAGCCGACGCTCTCTGGCCACGGCCGGCAAGGCGGTGCGCTTTCTTCGAGGGATCGGCACGGGACTGCTCATCTTCTTCTGCTTCTCAAGGGTTTCTCAGAAGGGAAGGGAACAATGGATGATATCAGGCAAGAACTGAGGACGAAACCTTGGTTCTTGTGGTCTTGTAGCTTGAACTGGGCGGTGCTCTTCAACTTAACCGCCGAGACTTTCCTATATAAGAAATCTGTCCAGCTTGGCAGTGAGAAAAATCTACCTCAAGATCTCCGCTTTCGAATTTTGCTCCAAAATTCAAATAAACATTTCAAGAATTAGGTTAAAATAATCTATAGCTTTGCATGTTGTTCTCCGCATATCAGTAAAGGTTTCACTTATTGAAAAATTATATAACAATTAAAATACAAAATGTGTGAGGATAATGAAACTTAGTATCGGTCAAAATTCTCATAAAAAAAAAAAAAAACAAAAGAATTATAAAGCCGACCGTGCTATTTTTGTATATCTCTTAGGAGACTTACCAATATTTAGTTATTAGCGGTCCCTTGTTATGTGATCTCTAATTAGAGACACTTTTGTTTTGAATGCTGGTGAAATAGATTCGGTTTCCATGATAACTAACTAGGCTTGGTGAGTTGGCACGGCACGTCCAAGCGCAATGCGTGCATCTCTACAGTTTGCAATCCCCTGCAGTATAAGAAAATCATGAGTGCATTTGATTGTAAGACCAACAAGATCAATAATTATAAATACAGATTCATTGAATAATTATTAAAAAAAAAAAAGGCCTAAATAAATTGTACAAATTTCAATTCGATCCTAAATTTTATTAATCTGATTAATTCAATCCTACACATAACTATTTGTAAGTGTATCGATAGGAATTGATTGATGATTACTTTTAACTATTTTTTATCGGTATATGTGGGATTAAGCAAATAAGGTTTGAACAAGAAAAGCATTATTATTTATGGCTTTCCTCCCCATCCCAAGAGAGCAATGGGAGCTTGGACGGTTTTTTTTTTTTTTTTTTTATAGAGATATTTACACACGGCTCCCATTAAATTAAAAAGGAAAAAAAAGGGAAATCTCCAAGTAGAAAACAAACTTGATATATTACTAAAATGCCGGTTGCTCCCAAAACATCCACATCAATAATTTTCAATAAATATTGATTGCATGAATTTAATCGGAAAAACGCAAAAAATATTTGATATTAAATTGACATAATTCTTGTTTTTTTTGTGGTACGAAGAGATTATGTTATATAGGGTAATTTCGAAGTACGAAAACCTTGTTCTCCTTTGTCCTCTTTAATTTATGAGAAAAATAATTCAATCTGAAAAGAGAAAAAAAAAAAAAAAAGAGCCACGTGCCCTCGCTGGTGGGCCGCTGCTGCCGCTGCCGCGCAATGCTGGAAAGGGCCCCCGGAGGTCGCTGGAGTCTCGCCAGCGTCCCGCGACCGTCGCTAGCTTCGGGCGAGGCTGACGCAGCCCAACATCTTTCCTCCTGCGTCCATTCCGAACCCGTCCAAAGGTCGCCAATGGCGGTTCGAGTGGGAAGAAGCGGAAGCGCGGGACGAAGAAAAGCCTCTCGTTCTCGGTGTCGCCGGGCCGAGTCATTCGTTCAGTTTCACAAGCGCTGGCTCTGCAAACGCGAACGGCGGGGCAGGAGGATTTGTGCACGACAGCGAGCTTCCCGGTCGACGTCCTGGAACGACTCTCGACGTAAAGCTGGTCATGGCGGCTCGGGCCTGGAGCTGATCATGCTGGCAGGAGTTGGTAAAACGAAGGAAGGGGAGACGGTGGGATCCACGCAGATGGGTCGTTTCGTCAACTTGAGTGCGAAGGGCGTGGAGAAGAAGTAATAAATAGTCAACTGTATAACAGTAGTAATTTCGTCTAGGGCTATAGCTCAACTTTGCTCGCTTCTCTCTGCAGTCTTGGCAATCTCTGTAATTCTGTAAGTCTTCTCGTCACACATTTCAATCTGCTTTTCGTCCTGTTACAACTTGAATTTTTATCTTTGCCCTGATGCTTGTAAACCCCAAATAACTGTCAATAACTGTCACTGTTCCTGCCAAAGTCAGAGATTCCGAGATGGGGTATTTCCTTGGCGCTGGGTTTTCTTGGTAGGCGGAGGCGGCGGCGGCGGCGGCAGTGATTTGAATTTTGATGCTTATTATTTGTTAATGCCACCTTTCTTGTTCATCTTGAGTTCGCGAAGTTGTCCACACCAACCATTTTTGCGGGTTTGACAGATATATGAAAGTTGGAATCTTCGGTAGATGATGAATCTGGTATTCCCATGTTAGCGTTGGGTTCTGAGAAACATATTTTGCTGGGTTGTTTGAACAGCTCCTGACGTGTTTGAGGATGCTGGTGATAAATGTGGATGGGAATGTACATTCGGGGATTGGTGAATTTTAAGGGCCTGCGCGAATATCTCTTGCCATATGGCTTTGATCCCCAACCCACAAGGACAGGCATCCAAAGTTGGTCCCTGAACAAGTTTCAACAGTTGCACTTGGATTACTTAGATTTTTGTACTTCTACAAATTTAATTTTGGAAGGCTGGCAAGGATCCGCTTTGGCAATTTTTCCAATTCATGCAAGCAGGGTAGTGAAAGACAGCCTGTGCTACATGATCGATCTGTTTCAACAGGGGCGATCTGTTTTTGAAGATCATGACCAGCTTGTACTAATGTCAACGGTACAACACTATGATTCATGGGCAAGGCCTTTTTCTGACCTACGTTCTCCCAATAGTTTTCTTTTCAAGTGCTTACCACTAAACCTGCACCTCTCACTGCACAAACCAACGGCAGCGGGGCGGGTTTGGGGCCACTATAAGTCCAAACTCGACAAGTCAAACCCATCCAATGTCAAACCCAAAGGACAACTTTTTGAACGAAGTTCTAATGACATCCGAGTGAAGTACAGGAGAACCTTAAACATATAGGAATCTACATGATTGGAGATCAGATTTCACTAGTTACTTTAGTCGCGCTTTGTGCAAATCAAGCATGTCTATTTGCTGTTCTCTAAATAGGCTATAAACCAATAATATGAGATGTGATGTAAGAGATAAAATGAAATTGATTTAATTATATATTGTCATATGGAAGAATATCAATATTTGGCGAAAGGACTGTTTCCTAAATACACAGAACATGAATGGAAAACAAAATGATTTTTAGCATACGATAATGAAAGCTATATTTGAAATAAGTTAATTAAAAAAGTAAATTTTTTATAAAATGCAAATGCTCTATGATTTTAAATAAATTGTAATTTAATCATTTTTTTTACTTAAACATTACATGGTAACTCTGAGATAAAAAAAAAATCATTTTTTTTGTGATATTAAAGTAACAAGAGTTATTTATTTGTTTGATTTACTCATTATAAGAAAAATAATATTAGTGGATCTTGTTATGATTAGCCATAAGTTTAGTGAAATTCATAATTTCTCAAATCAAAAGAGTTAATTTGTTCACTATAATTTTTTAACACGCTATATCAGATTACTCAAATAAATCAAGTATGCTTTAATTAGCAACAATATATTCATATAACATGTAGTTGCAAAGTGAAACTTATTGAATTAATTATAGGGTTAATATCCTGAAAAACCCCAAACTGGTACACCTATGACAAATTTATCTCAAACTATTTTTTAATCATGAAAAACCCAAAATTGGTACACTTATGATAAATTTATTCTAATTGAACCTAAAAAATCCTAAACTGGTATAATTTACCCCAAACTAATTTATTCGACTGCAAAAAACTCAAAATTGGTAAATTTGTGACTAATATACCCTCCGCCAAATTGAATTAATACTACAATAAAATCACAAAATTGTAAATTGTGACGAACGAAGCGTAAAATCCAATTGATATACCAGTCAACTGTTTTTATTTTTATTTTTATGACCCAGGGTAGCCCCGTATGCCGTGGACGGCTAGAGTAAACCATGGAGGTGAACTGGAGGACCCACCACCCCAGCCACCAGGTAAGATGCAAGCAATTTCCGATGATTTGAACCCTCTCCCTTGAGTAAGGGGTCAGCGGGTCCCCCCACGACGGGGAAGAACTACCAACGGAGCCACCCGAAATAGGTGGTATATACCAGTCAACTATTACATATCATTTAACTTAATAATTTGATAGTAAAATTTAACGAAAATTAATAGAGGATAAATTTATCACAAGTGTATTAATTTGGGATAAATTTGTCAAAGATATATCGGTTTGGAGTTTTTTGTGGTAAAAAAAAATAGTTTTGGATAAATTTATCACAAGTGTACCAATTTAGAGTTTTTCAGGCTATTAAACCCTTAATTATATGAACTATACTTAAATTATAGCAAAATGTAAATTTTGTACTTGGCCTTCAATGAATACATATTTTAATCACTTCTTACAAGTTTAAGCTTAATAATAGAAGAAAATCTTGATATACTCTCCTTTAATCAATCAACCACTTGACCCAACCTATTCATTGTTGTAATAAGAAACACAAGTCTTTGCAGATTTGCAATATACTATGTCGCAGTTATGAGATAACATAATGTAATTATAACATCATTTTGTGCTATAAATCTTGTTATAAGTTCTTAACAAGCCAAAAACAAAGGAGGTCTCGGACTCGGTCAAGGTTGTTACTTGTTAGGATGTGATCCTACAAATCGATGAAGGTGTCTAAAAGGACAAAATTATAACATCCTAAAAATTACACCAACAATGCCAAAAATCTTTGCATAGTCGTATGGAATTTATTAGGTATAAACAATGTGTGTAGTTGAAACTTCAAAATAGCGTGAATTTCCCAAAAAAAAAAAAAAAAAAAAAAAAACAATGTGTGTAGTTGAAACTTCAAAATAGCATGAATTTAAAGTTATGCCATCTTTTTACTGTATATACCAGGAAATTGACTTTTCTATTACCTAAATATAAGTATATACTACATATCAAGATAAACTTATATCAAGGTTGAAGTATGTAAAAATATGATCAATGGAACCGGTAGGATTGTATCAATCCTATGTTCTCTTTTCTTGTTATTTTTGGATCAAGACCATGTAAATATCCTAGCAATTAAGATCCTACTTAAGATCTAGATCTTTTGTTAAGTTTTTAAACATAGGATCCTTTCAACCCATAACAAAAAGAGATGCTACTTTTGCAATTCCATTACTTCACCTGCGAAGATATGGCTCAATTTTGTTTTTCATGCATAAACTAAAATGATTCTATTGATTGGTCATGTCATATAGGCCCAAGTCGTACATACAATTGCTTCCATTGATGTCCTATCATGAAAAGTTTTTTTAGGCTAGGATGACGGAAATGGCAAGAGGGTGCATTGTGAAGGTAAATTTTCATGGATTGCCAACATGTTTCTACTCTTAAGGCCTATATCACTTGAGGTTTCGTCATAGAGTCCTTGCCTACAAGTTGCGAGGAAAAATGGGAAAAGACCTTATGCAATTTCCTACTGAAAAGTGGCTTCTAGCATATTAGCGGTCATAGGGAACAACCATGTGCTCTATGCTCAACGTGTAACAACCATTCTAAAAGCTTAAGTTTTGTTGGTCAAGTTTTATGTTGAATTACTCTAATACTTTCTCCCGTGCTTAGTGTGGTCTTCTATTTGAATATAGAACCTATAGCTTTGACACCATGTGGGATTATTGATTGTTCTAAAAATTTAAGTTATTAGATGAAGGCGTGATTTTATTTTTTAATTAATTACTTTAGTGCAATGTTTGTACTAGCATTGGCATGAGAATTGTGTGGATACTCCATCAAGCTGAGTCTAGGGACGTTCATACACAAAATCAGGATCACAAAGTTCCCACGAGTTGTTTGGTGATTCGATCCAACCTAATAATCATCCTCCTAGGTTTCCTCTCTCTTGTACTTTTAGGCCATGTTTGTTAACCATCCAAATAGTGTTTGATTCTGATTTTTTGTTTCCCGGAGCAGTTTGGAAACGGAATCATGTTTGGTAAAATTTTTGTTCCTGGGAACAAATTTCTATTTTTTTTATCGGTAAGTAGATTAAAACAAAATCAAGAATTAAAAAAAAAAGTTGATTTTTGTTCTTGGGAACAAATTTAAGAATCAAGCCATTTTTTTCTTCTTCTTCTTCTTCCATTTTCTCTTCTTCATCTACCACCGCCGCCGCGGTTGCCGTCCACCACCGTCCACCGCCCCTGGTTGCCGGCAATCGGTCCAGTGAGTTTGCCGAAGGCTCACTAGGCCAGGGCGAGATTCAGTGAGCTTGTCAAAGGCAAGCCCAACCATCGACGAGGCTCGCCCAGCCCTAATAGTGGCCAGGCGAGCCTCACCCAGCCATGGCGAGGTCCACTTGGCCACTGGCAAGGCTAGGCAAGCCTCACGATCTAGCGAGGCCGAGCCTCGGCAGGGCTTGGCAAGCCTCGCCCAATTGCTGGCGAGGGCTAGCGACACTCCGATGAGGTCACCGACCACTTGAAGAAAAAGAAGAAGAAGAAGAAGAAGAGAGAGAGAGAGAGAGAGAGGAAAAAAAGAAAAGGAAAAAAGAGAGGAAAAAAGTATAAAAAAAAATATTTAAAAATTAAAAGAAATTGATTTCGAACAGAATCAATGAGCACGGTACCAAACGCAATTCTATTCCAGAATCATAAATTTTGGACAATTACCAAACAGCTTAAAATGTTTATAAATTGTTCCCGAGAACAAAATAAAAAAGAATCATTTCTGATTAGAATTTGTTCCTAGGAACAAAATCATTACTAAACGCACCCTTAATTCAACGTGCCGTAACAAAAGCTCATGAAACCTTGTTGTGGTTTGGTAGGAGTAGAGGACCTTGATTTGTCTGGATGATCTTGGTACTATTCTTCTCAAGGAGGACATGCAAAAGATGTTTGTCTTTGAGAATCCATCCTTAATTTTTGAAAATTAAAGAGATCATCACATAAATAGTTCATGAACTTTGACCTAATATTTAATTTTGTCATTGAACTTTTAATTTGTTCAGTGTAGTCTCTGAATTTTTAACCTAATGCGTAATGTCATCCCTAAACTTTTGGTATAGGTTTAATTTAATCATTGGATTGTATACTATTCTTGAATTTGAATTAATGAAAGGATAATACAGTCTAGAGACTTAAGAGTTTTAAATAAATTAAAAATTTTGGGATGACATTGTAAATAGAGTTAAAATTTAGGGACCTCACCGAAGGAATGGCTGTATCATTTGTCCAAATTTATATGGCGAGCTTCTTTCTTAGAACAACCTACTGCTGTTGACTGAATTTCTAGCAAGAGAATTTGCGCTGGTGCTTTAGTGAAGCTGTTTAATCCCTTGCAGGAAGAGTTGGTGCATGGGATGCAAGCCCTCAAATTGTTGAAAAGCAAATGGTTTGAAATGTTGTGAATTGGGGAACCAAGGCTCATTTTCAGCCAATAAAAACAAAAAAGATAACTTACATCATAAATATATTTGTGAAAAGAATAAATGAAAATAAAAATATTCGATAAGTTTATAGTGATTACTCCAATACCGTATTGGCAATACGTGCTACAGGTAAAAGTTTCATTGCTAAAAAATAAACTTAAATTGGTAAGTGAGATATTCATAAATATTTAAAGATATGGATAATACATTAAAAATTTTGAAAATTGTCACAAAAATAAGATTGAATTCTAAAAATTTCAAAAAATGTACATTAAATTTGTAAATTTATCAATTGATATAATCAAGTCATTTCGTTAATTCCGTCAACTTATCTAATAAAAAATGATAAAGTGACATTTTTTATTCGTTAATTAGTTTTTCTCTCCTACGTTTGCAGCTATCAATTTAGCTAATGCATTACATTTACTTGTAAAACAAAAACGACCTCCTTTTGACCCATATCCTAGTCGAAATAGGAAAGTATCGGCAGTTGAATTAAAGAGGACTGGGTTTTTGAACTTGGGAATTACCCTATTTAGAACTTTCTTTCCAAGCAACCAAACATGCACGGAGCAACGCACATCGAGCTTGTTACGCATGGCAGATCAAAGGGCAAAGTCCTATAGATTAAATCCTAACAAAATTTCAGCATTATTAAATTATGCAACTTCATCTAATGACTTAAGTTTTTAGAATTGGTGGTCTCACAAAATCTCTCGCTCACATGTGGCATCGATTCACATTGACTTGTACGGAAAAGATTCAGCGGACATTCACGCCGATATTTTCTGGCGCTTCCACTTGGGCTTCCACCGGAGGAGACGATGCTCTGCCAGCGTCCCCCGGAGCCTGAATGTCGACGGCGGTGTTGGTGTCTCCACGGCCCAACGAAGGCTGGTGGTGCTCCGCAAAGGCCTTCTTCCAGACCTCACGAGTCTTCGATCGCTCCGCCATCAACTCGTCGTGCTTCTGTTGCAACCGGCTCAAAACAAGCGGCAGCGCGCGCTCTGGGTCCTCCCTCAAGTGCTCCACCATCTCGGCCCCTCCGTAGTCGTACATCGTCTCGATGAACCTCAGCTCTCCGGGCGTCAATCGACAGCCGTCGCGGCGCCCGGCCGCCAGATGTTTCCCGATGCGGGACATCGCCGATTGAGCGATGCCGATCGTCACGTCCCAGTTGCACATTTCGTCCTCGTATTGGAACAGGACGCGCTCGTGAGCGTTCTTGACCGGCACTCGGAAGGAACCCCTCGGCCTTTCTCTTTTTATCTCGCCAGTGTTCAGAACCGCGAGTTCGTTCCCCAACCCGCCAAACGCCTCGCGACAGGCAGAGCCGCCGGCGCCGTCGATAGGAGCGAAACCTTCCGACTGAAGTTCCACAAACTCCGCCATCAAATCTTGATGGTCCGCAAAGAGATCTCGCAGCTTCCCGAGAACCCACTCCTCGCCCTTCTCCTCGCACAGACTGCAGGTCTCGCAGAACGCTGCGAACACATCTTGGCGGCGCGGGAACCGGATCTTCACCTTGTTGCCGAAATCCACGAGCCGACGGAGCCGACGCTCTCTGGCCACGGCCGGCAAGGCGGTGCGCTTTCTTCGAGGAATCGGCACGGGACTGCTCATCTTCTTCTGCTTCTCAAGGGTTTCTCAGAAGGGAAGGGAACAATGGATGATATCAGGCAAGAACTGAGGACGAAACCTCGGTTCTTGTGGTCTTGTAGCGGGAACTGGGCGGTGCTCTTCAACTTAACTGCGGAGACTTTTCCTATATAAGAACTCTGTCCAGCTTGGCAGTGAGAAAAATCTATCTCAAGATCTCCGCTTATGGATTTTGCTCCAAAATTCAAATAAATATTTCAAGAATTAGGTTAAAATAATCTATAGCTTTGCATGTTCTCCGAGTATTAGTCAAGGTTTCGCTTTTTGAAAAATTATATAAAAATTAAAATGGGAAATGTCTAAGAATAATGAAACTTCGTATCGGTCAAAATTCTCAACAAAAAAAAAAAAAAAGAACAAAAGAATTATAAAACTGACTACACTATTTTCTTATGTCTCTTAGGAGACTTACCGATATTTAGTTATTAGTGGTCCCTTGTTATATGATCTCTAATTAGAGACACTTTTGTTTTGACTGTTGGCGAAATAGATTCGGTTTCCATGATAAGTTGATAACTAACTAGGCTTTATGAGCATCTCTACAATTTGCATTCCTTTGTTAGGTTTGTAGTTTAAGAAAATCATGAGTCCATCTAACTGTAAGACAAACAAAATCAATAATTATAAATTCAGATTCATCGAATAATTATTAAAAAAAAAAGTCCTAAATAAATTGTACAATATTCAATTCGATCCTAAATTTTATTAATCTGATTAATTCAATCCTACACATAACTATTTGTAAGTGTACTGATAGGAATTCATTGATGTTGATTAGTTTTAACTATTTTTGGTCGGTATATGTGGGATTAAGTTATTTAAGAAAAGCATATTCCTTGAGGCTTTCCTCCCTATACCAAGAGAACAATACGAGCTTGGACAGTTTTTTTTTTTTTTTTAAATCTTAGAGATATTTTCACACGGCTCCCGTTAAACTAAAAAAAAAAAAAAAAAAAAAAAAAGGTCTCTAAGTAAGAAACGAACACCATATATTAATAAAATGCTGGTTTCTCCCAAAACGTCCACATCAATAATATCCGATAAATATTAATTAGATGAATTTAATTGGCAAAATGCAAAAAATATTTTATGTTAAATTGACATAATTCTTGTATTTTTGTGGTCCGAATAGGTTATATTATATTTGGTAATTCTCAAAGTATGAAAACCTTGTCCTTTTTAATTTTTGAGAAAAAGAATTCAATCTGAAAAAAAAAAAAAAAAAGGAGCCACGGGCCCTTGCTGGTGGGCCGCTGCTGCCGCCGCCGCGCAATGCCAGAAAGGGCCCGCGGAGGTCGCCGGAGTCTCGCCGGCGTCCGGCGACCGTCGCTAGCTTCGGGCGAGGCTGACGCAGCTCAACATCTTTCCTCCTGCGTCCATTCCGAACCCGTCCAAAGGTCGCCAATGGCGGTTCGAGTGGGAAGAAGCGGAAGCGCGGGGCGAAGAAGCCTCTAGTTCTCAAGCGTCGCCGGGCCGAGTCATTCGTTCAGTTTCACACGCGCCGGCTCTGCAACCGCGAGTGGCAGGGGGAGGAGGATATGCGCCGGACGGCGAGCTTCCCCGTCGACGTCCTGGAACGACTCTCTCGACGTGAAGCTGGTCATGGCGTCTCGGGCCTGGAGCTGATCATGCTGGCAGGAAGTTGGTGAAACGAAGGAAGGGGAGACTGTGGGATCCACACAGATGGGTCGTTTCGTCAACTTGAGTGCGAAGGGCGTGGGGAACAAGTAATGACTAGTCAACTCTATAACAGTAGTAATTTCGTCCAGGGCTATAGCTCAGCTTTGCTCGCTTCTCTCTGCATTCTTGACAATCTCTGTAATTCTGAGTCTTCTCGTCACACATTTCAATCTGCTTTTCGTCCTGTCGCAACTTAAATTTTTATATTTCGATCTGATGCATGTAAAGCCCAGGTAACTGTCCATAACTGTCAATGTTCCTGCCAAGGTTCTGAGATTTCGAGATGGGGCGATTTCCTTGGCGCTAGGTCTTCTTGGTAGGCGGCGGCGGCGGCAGTGATTTGAATTTTGATGCTTGTTATTTGTTAATGCCATCTTTCTTGTTCATCTTAAGTTCGCGAATTTTGCGGGTTTGACTTCGAGCGTTGTGTTCTTGCCAGTTGTTTGAGCAGCTTCCGACGTGTTTGAAGTGCAGTACATTCTTGGTGAATTTGAAGGGCCTGTGCGAATATCTCTTGCCATATGGCTTCGATAGGAGAGGCGCCGTCTCTGAAGAGGCGGGATCCACCGGCAGGGAGAGAAGGCGACCAGCTGATCATCACTCCTCTCGGCGCTGGCAATGAAGTGGGTCGGTCTTGTGTCTACATGTCTTTCAAAGGAAAGACTGTTGGTACTGCTTTTTCTTGGTTTTCATGAGTTTTCCCGGTTTTAGAGTTTTAGCAGAAATGGGTTGGTTTCTCTCGTGATCTCTTCGTAATTGTTGTATGCGGGTGACAGTTTGATTGTGGAATTCATCCTGCTTACTCTGGCATGGCCGCTCTTCCATACTTCGATGAGATTGACCCTTCAACAATTGATGTCCTCCTAATTACTCAGTACGTGTTTTTTCTGCCTTCTCTGTATTATCATTGACTTACCTTTGGTGAGGAGGGCCACTCGTTCCATTATGCCGTTTCCTTTCCTGGTGTTTGCTCATAATTTGCTTGAAGGAAAGATCTTTCTTCTTACAACTTGCCAAAGGGATTCGTCCTTGCCCCTTCGTCTCAAATCGATTCCTAGTTCAATCCATTGGGCTGGTATTAAATTATCAGCACCAATGTTTGTAAAGTTTAGGATGGGCTTCTCACTAGCTCGCATTATTGCTGATTTATACTTCTACCCCTAACTCTCATATTTAGCTTCCACAGTGAAAGTCTCTGGTCTTTTACAAGTCGGTGTTGACTACTTGCAGCTTCCACTTGGATCATGCAGCTTCCTTACCATACTTTCTGGAAAAGGTTTGCGGCTAAATTAGAGTGAAAACATACTTTTAATTATTGAATCTTACTTTAATACTGATGAACTGACATGCCCTCATTTTTCCAGACTACATTTAAAGGTCGTGTCTTCATGACTCATGCTACGAAAGCTATATACAAGCTACTTTTGTCAGATTATGTAAAAGTGAGCAAGGTCTCAGTTGAAGATATGCTTTTTGATGAACCGGATATATCCCGTTCAATGGATAAGATTGAGGTATTCTTCATTTGTTGAGCCCATTCTTCATGTCACACAAATTTGCTTGCTAATGTCTACCTTGGGGGAATGCTCCTTGGTGACCAACTTATTGAATTTTACTGAATCTAGAAGGGATGATATCACTGATGAAGAATCAGAATAATCTTGGTTTTCATACAGTCATGGATGGATTGCTTGTGGATACCATTTACATGTCAGAAGTATGTGCAGGCTTTAGCTGTACCTCCGGCTTAGTAGGATGCAATTGTTTTGTTTTGTCAGATGATCCATATGCTTAGAACCCATCATTCCATTCTACAGGATATTGTCTTAGGATGATCACTCAATGGTGTCAAGTCTTTGAGACATTGGCGATTAACTTATCATGGATATGTTGGGTTGTGTTTTGTGTGAAAACAATGTCTTCCAATGATTTGTTAATTATTCAATGTAAATGAACTGGCAATGATCTTACTTATGCTGTTCTTTGAAGTTCCTGGCATGCATAATGTCTATACTATCAATCCCAATGCATGTAAGTCATGTTACCTATTTCTAATTGTAGGTAATTGATTTCCACCAAACAGTTGAAGTGAATGGTATTCGATTTTGGTGTTATACTGCTGGCCATGTTCTTGGTGCTGCAATGTTCATGGTTGATATCGCTGGTGTACGAGTCCTTTATACAGGTGATTATTCTCGTGAAGAAGATAGGCATCTCCGAGCTGCAGAGATTCCTCAGTTCTCACCTGATATCTGCATAATAGAGTCCACTTATGGAGTGCAGCTTCATCAACCTCGTCATATTCGGGAGAAACGCTTCACTGATGTCATCCATTCTACTGTTTCTCAAGGAGGTAGAGTCCTTATCCCTGCATATGCTCTTGGTCGTGCTCAAGAACTTCTGTTGATCCTTGACGAGTTCTGGTCCAACCACCCTGAGCTTCATAATATTCCTATATATTATGCTTCCCCCCTTGCAAAGAAGTGTATGGCAGTTTATCAAACCTATATCAATTCCATGAATGAGAGGGTCTGTAGCCAATTTGCAAAATCAAATCCTTTTGACTTCAAGCACATTTCACCACTAAACAATATTGAGAATTTTAATGATGTTGGTCCATCGGTTGTTATGGCTAGTCCCGGCGGGCTTCAAAGTGGGTTATCGCGTCAGCTATTTGACATGTGGTGCTCTGACAGGAAGAATGCTTGTGTTATTCCTGGGTATGTCGTGGAAGGGACTCTGGCAAAGACCATTATCAATGAACCAAAGGAAGTCACTCTGATGAGTGGTCTCACTGCTCATCTTAACATGCAAGTCCATTATATTTCCTTCTCTGCCCATGCTGATTTTGCTCAGACAAGTGCATTTTTGGATGAAGTAATGCCTCCAAACATTGTTCTTGTTCATGGAGAAGTACATGAGATGGGAAGGCTCAAACACAAGCTCTTAACTCAGTTTGCTGATCGCAACACCAATATCATCATGCCAAAAAATTGTCAATCAGTCGAAATGTGCTTCAATTCAGAGAAAATGGCAAAAACTCTTGGGAGGCTGGCTGAGAAGACCCCAGAAGTGGGTGAGACTGTAGGTGGCCTCCTGGTAAAGAAAGGCTTTTCTTATCAAATTATGGCACCTGAAGATGTTCACGTTTTCTCTCAGTTGTCCACATCAACTATTAATCAGAGGATCACGATTCCTTATACAGGTGCGTTTGGTGTAATAAGCCACCGACTGAAGCAGATATATGAAAGTGTGGAATCTTCAGTAGATGATGAATCTGGCATGTCCATGTTACGTGTGCATGATCGAGTAACAGTGAAGCATGAATCTGACAAACATATTTCAGTGCACTGGACATCAGATCCGGTAAGCGACATGGTTTCAGATTCTGTTGTTGCTCTTATCTTGAACATAAGCCATGATATTCCAAAGGTCGTGGTTGAAACAGAGGCCATGAAAACTGAAGAAGAAAGTGAGAAAAGGGTAGAAAAGATCAGCCACGCACTTTTAGTTTCTCTCTTTGGGGATGTGAAGTTTTGTGAGAATGGGAAGCTGGTGATAAATGTGGATGGGAATGTAGCGCATCTGGACAAGCAGAGCGGGGATGTGGAGAGTGAAAATGAAGGCCTTAAGGAAAGGGTAAGGACTGCATTTCGGCAAATCCAGAGTGCTGTGAAAACAATACCCCTGTCGGCTTCTTAGGTATCTTTCGCGTTTCTGATCATTTTCTATCTATATTGTAGCATCAAGCTCGTGGTTTGTATATCCTCAACTCACAATCTAAGTTCAGCTCATGTTTTAAGCATCTAAAGTTGGATCTCAGCTCTCAGAAAAAGTTTCAACAGTTGCACTTGAATTATTTAGCTACTTGTACTTTTACATATTTAATTTTGATGTCCGAAGGCTGGCAAGGCTCGATTGTCACCTTGCAGAAAAGACTTTGCCATTTCTTTTCCTAGTGCAATTTTTCCAATTCGTGCAAGCAGGCTAGTGAAGACAGCCCATGCTACATGAGAAGATGCATCCGTGCGATAATGCTGTAACTTTGTGATGTCTAGTTTTCTTGTACCAAAACGCAGACTCTGTCATGGTTACTCATGTGACGAATTGGAATTGATGAGTGGTTGAGTAAACAGTTTGTGCTTGGATCATGCTTATTTAAGATGTCAAGTGGGGCTATATGTTTCTTTTTAGCCCGAGTTCGGGTTTGTCTCACTGATCTGTATATTTTGATTACAATTATCTCAATTAAACCAGACAATGTTGTATCAATATATCCCAAATCCTCGGCCGGTTTGAAAGGATTTGGAAATTACAAGATCTCAAACAATGGAGTATCAATATACCCCTTTCCAGAGAGAACCCAAATCTCATCACACTACCCCCATCTCGCCCCCTTCTGGTCTCTCTCTCTCCTTCAGAAGGAAAGTGATTGAAGTTAGAACCTTGATTTCATTTCTGATGGGGAAAGAACATTGTTTTAAGGAACAAATATACTTATCTTACATTAATACTCTTACTAGAAATCAGGTTGCCATTCTTGTTCTTAAGATTTGATCACAAAAGTTTCATGAATTAGACCTGTAAAAGATCATGACCAGCTCGTACCAATGTCAATGAGACAAGACCATGATTAATTGGTAAGGCCTTTCTCTGACCCACGTTCTCCACTAGTTTTCGTTTAAGTTCTTGGCACTAAACCCACCCCTCTTACTGCGCTGATCAAGGGTAGCGGGGCAGGTTCGGGACTACTAGAATTCCAAACTCGACAAGTATCAGAATACACAATCGATGTCGAACCCAGAGGATAACTTTTTGAATGAAGTTCTAAAGACATCCTGATGAAGTACATGAGCAGGAACCGGTGCCATTGGAGATTAGATTTCACTAGTTACTTAGCCTGTGCTTTGTGCAAGCATGTCTACTTGCATATTTCTAATTAGGCATTAAGCCAATAATATGTGATGTGGTGTAAGGGATAAGATGAGATTTTTTAATGATTATATGCAGTTTTATGGAAAATATTATGCTTTATGAAGGCGTAAGATTAATATTTGGCAAAAAAAATGCCGTTTCCTAAGTACACAGAACATGACTAGAAAAAAAAATTGATTTCTAGCAGACGATGATGGAAGCTTAATTTGAAATGGAAAATACGGGTCTTCCAAGGTTGTCGGGATACGATCTGAGTTAGGATCGATGAAGGTGTCTAAACGGAGTGGATAGTACTTTAGGAAGCACACCACCTATGCAAAAATCCTAGATTGCCAACCTTCAGCGAGGACTAGGCAAGGGTCCAACACCAAATCTAGCAAGGGGAGCCTCACGTAGCCCTTGCCAAAGGCTGATGAGGGCAGGCCTCGCCTATGGCCAGGGAAGGCGTCCCGGCCCTTGCCCTTGCTGGCCATCTTGGAGATCGGTGACTCTGAGCGAAATAAGAAAAAAAAAAGAATAAAAGGAAAAGAGGAGAAAAAAAATCGAAAAAAACATTTAATTTTTTTTTTTCAAAAATGTCCATGCCAGCGCTATCCTACCATGTAGAGTGGCCGATATTCACGTTAGTGATTTTTGATCTAAATCGGTCGAATAATGAACTAAATTGATAATACTATGAAAAAGTTTATAATTAAATTGATCAAATCAAAATATGGCTAAATTGATAATAATGTAAAAAATTTTCCCTCGGGAAGAGATTGTCGGTTTCGTTTTCCGTGCACAATGGTGGGCATTGAAATAATTCCATGGAATTGGTCATGTGCATTGGCCCAAGTCATGCATACAGCTGCTTCCGTGCCTGTTTTAGTACTCTGGAAAGTTTTTTCCGGGCTAGGACGGTGGGATGGCGTAGGGTGCAATAGTCAGGAGGGACTCCAGCATCACGAAGGTCAATTTTCGTTGCAAAGTCCTGAGGCCTGATGCAATGTCCTATTGAAAAGTGGATTCTAGTGCATTAGCAGCGATGGGAATAACCGCGTGCTCGATGCTCGCTGCGTGATGGCATGTTTAGCTTCGCTTACATAGTCGTCGGTCGCGAGAGCTGCACGGATTGCCTGATCGGGTCGGGTCAGTCAAGGGGCGTTCGTACACAAAATCGAGATCGCGAAAAAGTTCTCTCGAGCTGGTTTGGTGATTAGATTCTGCCTGATGATCATTCTACTGCCTCTTGAACTTTCTATTCCAGAGGCTGCACCAGAAGTGTAGATTCTGAAAACATTCTTGTGGCTTGGCTTGGCGATTTTCTTGGGCAGAAAAGAGAATGGGGGAAGAGACACAAAACATGGCCACTACCAATAGATGTTATATTAGTGATTTTTTATTTTATTTTATTTCTCTCAGTTAATTTGGTTCTATTTTAGCAAGTCATCATTCTTATTGTGAAATGTTGTGAATTTGGGACGCAAGACTCATTTTCCGCCAAAAAAGGATAACTTCCATTACAAAATCTAATTATGGAAAGAACAAATGATAACAAAAATATTTGATAGGTTATAGTGATTGGTAATAATAAAACACTCCGATATGTGCTGCTTTTATAGATTTTGATGGTTGTTACGAAAATTTACATTGGTAAGGAAAATGTTCATTAAAATATAAATGGATAAATGCATCAAAAGTTGTAAAATGTTGTCATGGAAGTACAATTAGGTTTAAAACTTTCAAAAATTACAATCAGATCCATAAATTTATTAAATTGTTACAACGCAGTCATTCTCTTAAATCCGTCAATTTATCTAACAAAATATATTGAGTTGGCATATTCATGTTAGTTTCTCTTTCCTACATAGCTAAAGCAAGATGTAAAAAACTAGTACGACATCATTTTGGCTCAAATCCTAGTTTTATTTTATTTTATTTTATTTCAAATTTTACTTTAATTAGATTTTAAAAAATGAAAATGATTAAAATTTATTTTTAAAAAAAAAGAACCCAACCTAAAATAGAATAGATCCACAGGGTTAGTGTGACTGCTGTTTGCTCTTTTGTTTTTCCCCTGTTTTTCTATATTGTTGCGTGCATAGCAGAAGGCGAGGCCTATTTTGTTCAAGGCACATGAAGCTTTTTGTGGTAAGCTACTGATTTAAGGCCTTTCATGTTAAAGATGGAGGGTGCTATTGATGCAGCAGAAGACCGAAAACCGGCGTCGCCTGGGCGTTCCACCGTCGTTTGTGGAGCACGAGAGCCTCTGGCAAGCTCCTTTGTACAAGATAACACTCTACTTCTAGTAAGATAATATTGAACAAAAAACCTCTGGTAAGCTCCTTTACATAAAATAACACTCAACTTCTCGAGATAAATGTCGACAGGAGATGGAAGTTCGTTTCATATCTCTCAATTTCTAGGGTCGGTGATGGTCGCTTATATCGACAATGCCCTGGCAACCCCTTGCCGGGCATATCTGGCGATGGCTATGGTAGCGACTAGCGAGCTGCCGAAGATCCTGTGCCTTTTTTCCCCCTTAAGCTTGGATTCTTTTTTGGTAAGTTTTAGTCTTTTTCGTTGTCTTAATCCAATGTAAGCAAGATTTAGAGAAGAAAACATTAAAAATGCCACACAGAAATATGATTAACAATATGACATGACATCATTTTCGTGATAAGTATGGTGACTTCTCATGCACTTATTCCAAGATTAGAATGACAATTTCAACAAAACAGTGGAATTAATGAAGTAGGAGTGGAATTCAGATTAAGTCAAAATGATTGATCATTTTCATTTACAACAGTAGAGGCGGGCAAGCTGGGCGGGGGTTACATCTTAGGGCTTTAGCTCAACTTCTCCTTCCTTGTACGTTCTGCATTCTTAGCAAAAATCTTCTGAAATTTCTGTAAGCCTCTCTCTCTCTCTCTCTCTCTCTGTGCACTTCAGTCTGCATTTTCCATGTTTGACTTCGAGTACTATGTTCTTGCCTGTGTTTGACCAGTTTCAGACATGTTTCTTTCTTGCTTCTTCTTCTCTTTTTCCCTCCACAGGGGCAGGGCGTTCTTGGTGAATTTGAACTTTTGAAGGGCTCTGTGGCGAGCTTTTCTCGCCGTACATGGCTTCGGTTGGGCAGGCGCCGTCTCTGAAGAGGCGGGATCCGCCGGCCGTGAGAGAAGGCGACCAGCTGATCATCACTCCTCTTGGCGCTGGCAATGAAGTGGGTCGGTCATGCGTCTACATGTCATTCAAAGGGAAAGACCGTGTTGGTACTGCTTCTTTTTTCTTGGGTTTTCGTTGGTTTTTCTCGGGTTTTAGAGGTTTAGCAGAAATGGGTTGGTTTCTCTTGTGATGTTTCCGTGATTATTGTATGTGGGTGGCAGTTTGATTGTGGAATTCATCCTGCTTACTCTGGCATGGCCGCTCTTCCGTACTTCGATGAGATCGACCCTTCAACAATCGATGTCCTCCTAATTACTCAGTACGTGTTTTATCTACCTTCTCTGTATAATCATTGACTTGCCTTTGGCGGGGAGCCACAAGTTGTAAGAACTTGCCAAAGGAATTCATCCTTGCCCCTTGTCTTGGATCAATTCCGAGTTCGATGCATTGGGCTGATATTAAGTTATGAGCACCAATGTCCGTCGAGTTTAGGAGGGGCTTCTCACATTATTGCTGATTTATTCTTCCACCCCTCCCTCTCGTATTTAGCTTCCACAGTAGAGGTCTCTGGTCTTTTACAAGTTGGTTTTGACTGCCTGCAGCTTCCACTTGGATCATGCAGCTTCCTTACCATACTTTTTGGAAAAGGTTTGTGGTTATATTAGAGTGGAAAGGTATTTTGATTATTGAATCTTGCTTTAGTTCTGATGACCCGACATGCTCTCATTTTTCCAGACCACATTTAAAGGTCGTGTCTTCATGA
Source organism: Eucalyptus shirleyi (assembly GCA_017140165.1). NCBI lineage: Eukaryota > Viridiplantae > Streptophyta > Magnoliopsida > Myrtales > Myrtaceae > Eucalyptus > Eucalyptus shirleyi. The sequence goes on along the minus strand of CM029452.1, from coordinate 9,998,353 downwards.
CTCATGCTACGAAGGCTATATACAAGCTGCTTTTGTCAGATTATGTAAAAGTGAGCAAGGTCTCAGTTGAAGATATGCTTTTTGATGAACAGGATATATTCCGTTCAATGGATAAGATTGAGGTATTTCTCTCATTTGTTGAGCTCATTCTTCATGCTACAAGAATTTGCTTGCTAATGTCTGCCTTGGGGAATGCTGCATAGTGACCAACTCATTGAATTTTACTGGTCCTAGAAGGGATGATGTCATTGACGAAGAAGCAGAATAATTCTTGCTTTGCATCCAGTCATGGATGGATTGCTTGTGTAGACCATTTACATGTCAGAAGCATGTGCAAGCTTTACCTTTACCTCAGGCTCAGTAGACTTCAATTGTTTTTTGTCTTTAGGTGCATTGCAGATTCTCTATATGCTTAGAATCTACCATTCCCCAAGTCTTACCTTTCAAAGAATCAAGTTCGGTATCAAGCTGAAATAGGTTTCGTCTCTTTTAAGATAAAGCACAGGATCCTTCTTTCATTGCAGCTATAGCCATCTCTGCTGCTTTTATGTCCGATATCGTTTATTTATCCCCAGTTGTTTGAGAAGTTGGATAAACTAGTGATCTCAATTAATAAACTAGTTAACTCACTACTTATGTGTCATACAGTATGCTATATATGCTGTATACTTATAGTGTCTATTCTAGAGGATTTTGTCCTAGGATGATCACTCGATGTTGTCTAGTCTATTGGACATGGCAAATAATTAATCATGGATATGTTGGGTTTGTATTTCATGTGAGAACAGGGTCTTCCAATGGAATGTTAATTATTCAATGTAAATGAACTGGCGAAATTGTTAATTTTTGTGCTATTCTTTGAAGTTCCATGCATGCATAACTTCTAAAACATTCATCCCATTGCATTTAAATCATGTTACCTACCTACTTTTACCTGTAGGTAATTGATTTCCACCAAACACTTGAAGTGAATGGGATTCGGTTTTGGTGCTATACTGCTGGCCATGTTCTCGGTGCTGCAATGTTCATGGTCGATATTGCTGGTGTACGAGTCCTTTATACAGGTGATTATTCCCGTGAAGAAGATAGGCATCTCCGAGCTGCAGAGATTCCTCAGTTCTCACCTGATATCTGCATAATTGAGTCCACTTATGGAGTCCAGCTTCATCAACCTCGTCATATTCGGGAGAAACGCTTCACTGATGTCATCCATTCTACTATTTCTCAAGGAGGTAGAGTCCTTATCCCTGCATTTGCTCTTGGTCGTGCTCAAGAACTTCTGTTGATCCTTGACGAGTACTGGTCCAACCACCCTGAGCTTCATAATATTCCTATATATTATGCTTCCCCTCTTGCGAAGAAGTGTATGGCTGTTTATCAAACATATATCAATTCCATGAATGAAAGGATCCGAAGCCAATTTGCAACATCAAATCCTTTTGACTTCAAGCATATCTCGCCGCTAAAGAGTATTGAGAGTTTTAATGATGTCGGTCCATCAGTCGTTATGGCTAGTCCCAGTGGGCTTCAAAGTGGGTTATCGCGTCAACTATTTGACATGTGGTGCTCTGACAAGAAAAATGCTTGTGTTATTCCTGGATATGTCGTGGAAGGGACACTGGCGAAGACCATCATCAATGAACCGAAGGAAGTCACTCTGATGAATGGTCTCACTGCTCCTCTTAACATGCAAGTTCATTATATTTCCTTCTCTGCCCATGCTGATTTTGCTCAGACAAGTGCATTTTTGGATGAGGTAATGCCTCCGAACATTGTTCTTGTACATGGAGAAGCAAATGAGATGGGAAGGCTGAAACAAAAGCTGGTAACTCAGTTTGCTGATCGCAACAACAAAATTATGACACCAAAGAATTGTCAATCAGTTGAATTGTACTTCAATTCAGAGAAAATGGCAAAAACTATTGGGAGGCTGGCTGAGAAGACCCCAGAAGTGGGTGAGACTGTTAGTGGCCTTCTAGTAAAGAAAGGCTTCACTTATCAAATAATGGCACCTGAAGATCTTCATGTTTTCTCTCAGTTATCCACAGCAAATATTAATCAGAGGATCACAATTCCCTACACAGGTGCATTTGGTGTGATAAGCCACCGGCTCAAGCAGATATATGGAAGTGTGGAATCTTCAGTAGATGAGGAATCTGGCATTCCCATGTTATGTGTGCATGACCGAGTAACAGTGAAGCATGAATCTGATAAACATATTTCACTGCACTGGACATCAGATCCTATTAGTGACATGGTTTCCGATTCTGTTGTTGCTCTTGTCTTGAACATAAGCCGTGAGATTCCCAAGTTCGTGGTTGAAACAGAGGCTATGAAAACTGAAGAAGAAAGTGAGAAAAAGGCAGAGAAGGTCATTCATGCACTTCTAGTTTCTCTCTTTGGGGATGTGAAATTTGGTGAGAATGGGAAGCTGGTGATAAATGTTGATGGTAATGTAGCGCATCTGGACAAGCAGAGTGGGGACGTGGAGAGTGAAGATGATGGCCTTCGGGAAAGGGTGAGGACTGCATTTCAGCGAATCCAGAGTGCTGTAAAACCAATACCCCTGTCATCTTCTTAGATAGCTTTGGTGTTTTCTGTAGCTATCTTTTTTCTGGTCATTTTCTAACTGTAGATTGTATCACCAACCTCATAGTACAGATATCCTCAACTCACAATCTAAGTTCAGCTCAAGTTTTAAGCATCTAACAGCAGATCTCAGCTCTCGGAATGTGTTTTGACAGTGGCACTTGGGTTACTTAGTTTTTGTACTTTCACGTAATCTAGTTTGGTGTTTGAAGGCTGGCAAGGCTCGATTGGCACCTTGTGGAAAAGATTTACCAGTTCTTTTCGTAAAATATGATTTTTCTAGCTAATGTGAGCAGGCTTGTGAAGAACCAGACAGTCTGTAATGCCTTAGAAGATGCATCCATGTGGTAATGCTGTAGCTTGGTGATGTCTAGTTTTCGTTCACCTGGGACGGCCAAAACACAGACTTTGTCATTGTTGTTCATGTGACATGTTGATGGGGAATTGATGAGTGGTTGAGTGAAGAGTTTGTGCTTGGATCATGCTTTTTAAAATGTCAAGTGGGGCTACATATTTCTTTTATCTGAATTGTGGTTTGTCTCCTGATCTATGCCCTTTTGCTTACATTTCTCCCAGTTCCACCAAACAATGGTGAGAATTTCCCCTTTCAAAGAGGATACAAATCTCATCACCACATTTGCCATCTCTTCCCTTCTAGGCTGGTCTTTTAGAAGGGTAGTAACTGAAGTTTGAATCTTGATTTCATTTCTGAGGGTGCAAAAACATTGTTCAGGGGGAACACTATGATTATCTTACATTTATGTTCTCAACTAGAAATCGGGTTGTGATTGTTATTCTTAGATTTGACCACAAAGTATTATGAACTAGGCTTATCGAAATAATAATCAACTTGTACTAATGTCAATGATACAACACAATGATGAAAGGGTAATGGTTAAGGCTTTCTTCCCACCCATGTTCTCCAATAGTAATCAATGGTAGTGGCATGAAGATTAATATGTGACGAGAAATACGTTTTAAAGTAATATCTCTTAAGCACACAGAACATGAATTGAATACAGTGATTGAAGCAACATTTGAAATAAGTCTATTTAAGAACTAGAAAATGAAATTAGATAAAGTACAAATGCTCTATGTTTTAAATAAGCTGTAATTTAATATTGTTTGACTTTAAACATTTTATTGTGCGTGGTAAGAAATAAATCAATTTTTTTTTTAATATTAAAGTAACAAGAGTTATTTATTTGGTTTAATTTCCTCATATTTAAAATAAATATTATATTAAATTGTGTTAAGAATTAGCGAATAATTTTGAAATTTGTACATTTCTCGAACTAAGTCAATTTATTTGTCTACTGTAACTTTTTTTATACATTAAATCAAATTACTCGAATAAAGTGAATTATACTTTAATCAGAAATAATATATTCATCAACAACATATATCTTTAAAGTGTAACTTATTCAATTAATCATATAAGCTATACATAGATTATAGTGAGATACATTTTTTCTAGTTCACGTGGTCAACTTTTATATAACTAATTTGATTCACATAAGGTAAAATAAAGTGATATTTATCCATGTAATAAAAAAATTTAATACATATGTAAATAGCAATGTTTAAACTGAACGAAGTTTTTAACTTATTGAGATCTATTATTTTAACTTAAAATGGATTTCCTTTCACAATCTTATTTCATTAAAATAAACTATACCATTTCAAGGTATATTTAAAAATCCATTCTATTTATTTATTTAAGCACAATACAAGATAATAATTAGGAGACAAAAAAATGATCAAGTTAACAACTTACTTATTGGTGGAACCATGGTCTCATGATAATCATAGATATAAAGTGAAGTATCACATGGCATACATAAAAATAAGCAGTTTCGGCTTTACCATATGTGTTTATAATATATATTAGTTTTGATTGAATTGACAAAGTGAACTTAATCTAATACACAAAAGTTTACATACATAACCTGACGCCTTGTGAGAAAAGATTTACTTCTTGGAAGGCACTATCATCCTTGTCTGTACAGTATCTACTTGAATCTCACTCTATGTCGCCTCCTGTTAGTACAAGAGCAAACGGGGCAATCATGGTATACAAGGACGTATACATAATATTACGCGCGTACAATTCTACAGTACATTCTCCATATGCATCCCATCTGAAATGGAACGTAGCATGCCCATGTAGCAGAGTTTCCATGTAGGAGCGGGGTATTGCATCGGCATATTCTAATGTTGTCCGAGGAAAGAGAGCTCAAGAAAGGAAAGCAGCTTCGGAGTTTCCAAACGTTCGACCCCGACCCGATCTTCAAGAAGCAGAGTGGAGAGAGAGAGAGAGAATTCAACCTCTTCAGGTAGGAGGGAGAATCCGGGGATAGCAAGAGAACAGCGAATAGCATCTCATCGTCACCCCCGTAGGAGAGAAGGAAAAAGGGTTGTCTCCGATTTTCGTCATCTCTTTTGACATCGTACTTTTCTCGAGATCTTCGAAAATCCTCTGACCTTCATCGGTACGCCTTTCTCACTCTTCTTTGCAAGAACTTTGATTTCTTTGTGTCTGTTTTCTTGTTTCTTTTAGTGATTTCTTGGTGGGAATCTGTCTCTGTATTCCTTCAATTCGTTTGCAAGAGCAGCTTTGGCGATCCTATTGGGTTGGTTGGGTTTATTATGGGTTGCCTCTCTGTCCTGTTATTAACAGCTGCTTTTTGTTTGTTCACTGGGTTCTGAATTTTCATTCTTGAGCTTGTGGGTGCCCATAAAGGTTTGGAGCTTTCCTTTTGTTTGTTCACTGGGTTCTGAATTTTCATTCTTGAACTTGTTGGTGCCCCATAAAGGTTTGAAGCTTTTCTTTTTGTTCTTAATCAAGTTGGTACGGTCTCTGATTCTGCATATTCGAGTCAATTATGGGATTAATCTTCTATGTGGATAATAAAGGATGGGGCAGTAAATTCATAAGTATGGTTATTGAGGAATAAAGGGCCGTGTATTGATGTTGAAGAGCCTCCGAGTGCTTTTTTGTCAAGATGGTGCTTAACGCACATTTGAATAGTGGGCATAGCAGTGATAGTTTTCGATGCATTAGGCAAGATGGGAGAAAGAGGAAGAAAAGGAAGAATGTGAGGAATTGAGTGAGATCAAGGAGGAGGGGAATGAGGGACGAAACACAGACAAAATTGGAAAGCTTCGTGTATTCTTATACATGGAAAATCTTACCTACTGAAGATAGATTTATTCTTTGATTATGACAATTATCTTTTGGCTAGACAATCACAACTATCTGAACGCATAGATTAATAATAGTAAAGTTCTAATTTGCTTGTCAAGTCCTTTCTTAAGTTCCTATATGACCTATGACCTATGATGTTTGATGACTTGCGGTTCGGTATTCCTTGCTTGGTCTTCTTCAAGCTTCTTCTTAAGCTTCACTGGGCTTGCCCTCTCTTCAACTTCCCATCTAATGCTTCCATTTTTTCAGCACACATGAGCTCTTCAGATCTTGGTTTGTGAGATTAGTTCCCATTCAGTGCGAAAAACCATCAGCGCTTGATCCAGCCAATTCACTTTTGTAATAAAACATACAGGTCTTTCCAGATTTGTGATGTATTATGTCACAGTTGTGAGATCCCATAATGTAACTATAGCATTGTTTATGCTGTAAAGGTCGTTATAAGTTTGTAACAAGCCAAAAGTAATAGAAGACTGACGTTGAAGCTGCATAGAGTATGAGTTGGACATGTGCAGTGCTAGGAACAAATAAAATGGTTTGGGTAGGAGGTCTCTGACTTAGCCAAAGTTATTAGGATTTAGGATTGAAGAAGGTGTCTATAAGTTGACATCCTAAAAATTTGGCAGCAAGGCAAAATCTTGGAATGTCATATGGAATCTACTAGTTATGAACGTTGTGTGTCATTAAATTCAAAAATAGTGTGAATTTAAAGTTTGTGCCATCTTTATTCTGGATGAACCAGGAAAATCAACTTTTTTAATACCTAAATATGAGGACATACTGAATATGACGATATACTTATTTCAAGGTCAAAGTATGAAAAAGTTGGATCGATGGGACCCGAAGGATCGTATTGATCCTATGATTTTTTGGAGCTTAGGATCAGGACCATGTAAAAATCATTGCAAATTAAGATCCTACTTAAGATCCAGGGCATTTCTTAACTTTCGAATCGCAGGATCTTACTTATGCAATTCCATCTTCTTCATCTGGGAAGATATGGCTTGGTTTTGTTTTGCATGCGTTATGGCTAGTATTGAAATAGTTCTATTGATTGGTCATGTCATTTATAGCCCAGGTCGTGCATACAATTGCTTCCATACATGATGTCATATTGTGGAGTTTTTTTGTTGGCTAGGATGGTGGGAATGGCATAGGGTGCAATACTTTAGTTGTCCTAGTAGAGCTTGGTTGTTACTTTTGTAGAGGAATAGTCAGGAGGACTCCAGCGCCTTGAAGATGTTTTTCGTGGATCTTGAACTTATTTCTACTCATAGGCCTAAATTAGTCAAGATTTTTTTATATAGTTCTTTGGCTGCTGGTTGTGAGGAAAAATGGGGAAGGCCCCATTGCAATTTTTTATTGAAAAATGGCTTCTAGTGCACTAGCAGTGATGAGGAATGGTTGTGTGCTTGATCTTGGCATGTAATGATGTGGTTTTCTTTTCTTGTAGGGTGCAATACTGTAGTTGTCCCAGTAGAGCTTGGTAGTTATTTTTGTAGAGGAGTAGTCAGGAGGACTCCAGCATCATGAAGATGAATTTCGTGGATCTCAAACTAATTTCTACTCTAAGGCCTAAATTAGTCAAGATCGTGTTATAGAGTTCTTTGGCTACAGGTTGTGAGGAAAAATGGGGAAGGCCTGGTGCAATTTTTTATCGAAAATTGGCTTCTAGCGCACTAGCAGTGATTGGGAACGGTAGTGTGCTTGATGCTTGGCATGTAATGACATGTGGCTTTGCTTTGCTTGGACTGGCATTGACATGAAAATTGTGCACATTGCCTGATGAGCTTGGGTAGAGGGGCATTCATACTCAATCAGGAACACAAAGTTCCCTTAAGCTGTTTGGAGATTAAAATTCTGCCTAATAATCATCCTCTAATGTTTCCCTCTTGAACTTTCTGTTCCAGACGCTATAACCTTCTTGTGGTTTGTCAGGACTAGAGGACCTATGGAAGGATCATGTGGGCGTTTGCATCCACAATGTGTAGTAGAATAGTGGGTGATAGTTAGCTTTGTATATATGCTGATTGTAGATGATTGTTTGGATGATGTTGGAGCTGTTATACTCAATGTGAAGGATGTTCGTCTTTGAGAAGCTGTCCTTGATTCTTTAAAACAAAATGATCAACTTCTAGTTTAGAACAATCTATGCTTTCTACTTTGGGTTAGTCTGTCAAAGTTTGGTGGAGGATCAAGTTTAACAGAAACAGCAGGAGAAGAAGGAAACAATTATTAAAGTGGATCCTAAGGGGGCAACTTGATGGATTTCTAACTGCTGGTGACTGAATAGCTAGCAAGATCAGAAGTGATCATTCTGGTGCTTCAGAAACTGAATTCAATTTATGAAGTGCTTGGGCTCTCATTTGGTAGCTGAAAATAGCTTGTGATTTTTGAGGATATAAATCCAGGAGGGGCTTCTAGTAAAGTTGTTTAAACCCTTGTAGGAAGTGTCGGTAGTCTGCAAGGCTTCAATTATTGTTGACATTCATATTTTACGCAAAGGTCTTTCTTACATGTAGAAAAGGAAAAGAAAACACAAGTAAACGAGAAAATTGGATTTTTTGCTATGCATGGATTCTTGCATGTCATGTTTAAGTATTGGTAGGATTATTGAGCGTTTGAGCATACAATTGACTACAGGGATATTTTAGTCATTTCATCTAACGCATGAGGCATTAGTAGTGCTTTTTAGACTTAATCTTGAGTACTGCATTTGAGTGATTTTGCATAACCATCCGGGGTTTGGGACATATTTGGCAATTTCTGGGCAGAAGAGGGAATGGGTGGAGAGACAAAGCGTGGTCACTCGGGATTCTATTAGTTATTTTATTTCTCTTAATTAATCTGTTGCTCTTTAGCAAGTCGTTTTTATTCTGAAAAATTGTGAATTCAGGTCTATAGACACATTTCCCTCAAACAAGATAATTTAAATTGCAGATAAATTTAGGAAAAAAAATTGAAAAGAAATACCTTTTGTCCACAACCAACATGGATGTGGTGCATGACTTGGTTCATTGGACCAACCCGTAGTGCGTTTTCCACGTGTGCTTAAGTCATGGTTCATTTTGTCTATAGATTATCATTTTTATGGGATATTTAGTGCCTGTTTTTATTTTAGATTCTTAGTAACTGCTAGGGTTGTCTATATATATCTAGCACTCTCTATAACCGGGAATTGGACATTCATCCCTCTAAACATTTTACATGGCAGCATCCCACCTTTTTTTCATGGTGGCATCCATGAACTAGTACCAATTCTCGTTCGCCAAATTCACAAAAGGCATACCCACGTCCAAGCAATTTGTCAGACCAGCATCACCCATTTTCCAATTTTTTTACCCTTTATCATCCCATGCACCTTCAATTATAGTCCATTAACATCTTGTGAAAGTCACTACGCCTGTTTGCTTTTCTATGCCACATCACATCTTTGGGATTCATCATTGAGCTGTTGCTAGCATCTGGGAAGTCACAATTCATCATTTCACTGCATCAGGTCGTGTCGAGTTGTTGTTGCTGTAGTGACAGAGTTGCTGCTGCTGTTTTGAGTGCGTCTGCTTTAGCCTTTTAGCTGTGATGAGCCATTGTGCTTTTGCCCGGATTATCAAGCCTGCATTACTGCTGCTAAATCAGCCTGAGAATCGCCTTTACAACGCTCTCATTGACTCACTCTAGCCCAGCTGTGGTCTATTATTACGATTCAGAGTGTGCAGCTTTGTCCTATCAAAGGTATATATGCTGGTCTACTATTGGGAAGTTTTTGATTTTAGCTTCAATTAGGTGAAGTAAGTGCCTTGAATGTCAATTTTGGTTTAAGCAAATAACTTAGATGCATACTTAGAGGCTCCAGAGTAGATCCATGTGTATCATGAAATTGCTCTCAAGGATGGATGTTGCGAATTGTTGAAGATGTTGGAACATTGGGTTTGCTTATTCATTCAGGATTGCACTTGTATTCAGGGTAAATTGCATTTTTGCATCATAATTTGATTTTTTTTCCTAATGCACGGTACATTATGGAAAAAATATTTTGCACAAGTCATAAAAATTTAAAAATTAAGCATTCTTCCCTTACCAAGGTTACACATACCATATTTTAGATTACATTGCATTGGATTTTATTTCTATTGTTACCTCATCATAGTCAAGTAATTTATCTAGGATTTATTCTGGCATAGCATGTTACATTTACATATTTTCTTTCCCTTTGATGCTTTAGTCTACTTTAGGATAGATACAATAAAAATTTTGAACTTCCCATTTACGCTCGAGGAGATCCTGTCTTGGGATGTAATAATGAGGTTACGTTCAATTGTTGCTCAATGCGGCTTGGGTTGGTTTATTTCTTTTTATCTTGTTTTATAATTGCCCAAGATGGTTTAGGTTGCAATTTTACTACTTTTTGTCATATGCCATTATTAATTGGTTGCTATGTTTTCTTGATTGCATATTGCATTTAATTGCATGATCTCGTAGCTGCATATTAGGAAATAAAATGATCGTATGAAGAGTTTCTTTTAAAAGAGAAAAGGTACCAATTATTCAGTGTTAGTGTAATCGAGTATAACCAAGTCCTTGAATTCAATTCTCTGGTTCGCAGAGGTAGAGTGATCTCTTGCGCTTTACCGGGCTCCTGGTGATTCTAAGGTAATAATAAATTAATAAGAAAAACCAAGTTGCAATTGGTAGGACTTGAGAGAGTTTGTGCGAAGCGTAAGAGCTGCCTTGCAAGAGGATTAGTTGTGTCCATCTAGCAATCCGTTAGTTCTCATGGGGTTCACCTTGAGAGGGTCGCGACAATTATGAAAAGACTTTTTGAAAGTTAAGTGAGTAAGTGAGATTATTCTGAGTTTTGCAGGCAAATATCTTTGTGGTTACAAGTTGATGCTGAGAATTCTGGTATGGGACAAATGGTTCCTTTTTGCAGCATGTTTAGTTCTGAGGGTAGTTTGGGATTGATCCCTTCTCCTCATGCCTTTCAGTGGTACCATTTGTACATTCTACTTTAGTCGTTTATTGGTAGAGCAGATTGCTGTTTTGGGTTCAGCTGATTGTATTCTATTAGTCTTCTTGTTATTTCAGATGGTTTGTGTTCTTGTGTTGGGAATGTTTCATTAATCAGGTACAGCAATAACGCTGATGCTTACTGGATAAATGCTTGTAATTTATCAAGAAGGGGTGCATAGCATCATATACAAGAGATTACAGTAGAGTGGTTTCATGCTGATATCAAAACTAATTATTTGATACTTGACATTGTTAATAGCTCTAATCAGAGAGAAAAGTTTATTTCTTTCTCCTTTTATTTATTTTGATGTATATTTGTAGACTATTAAACATGGATCCGAAGCCCATGTTTCCTGTATCCACAGGAATTTCCTTTCCTAATTTCTGTAAGATGTTTAATGCTGTTGAAATTTATACTTGATGTTGAATACAGTTCTCACCTGCGTTTACCTAGGACATGTAGAATTTGTTTGGGATATTCTTTTGAGAAACTTTGGCATCTAATTAGCCGCTTGATTCATGGTTCACAGAAATTAAAATTGTATTTGAGACTTGCTCATCAACTTAACAATAATATTGGTAGGTTATTCATTTTGGTTTGGGTCATTTGGAGGATTCATTGATCTGGTCCTACATTCTTACAATCAGTAAATATTAAGCTAGGCATGTCATCTGCAATTGTGCAGCCATTGTTATCTTGAACGTTGTAAGTCTTGCTTGAGTGGTTTGTTTTTCTGTTTTTCTTTCAGTGGTTCCTTCGATTTATAGTTGTCACTTTGAAGATGAGTTGAATTTAGTGGCAAGATTCCTAGCATTGTCATTGTTACTTTTATTTGTATAGATTGACTTATTGCTGGTTTTTTAAAGTAGGGGCCTAAAGCATTGTGTTGTAAGTACTTTGATCTGTTTATTGATGTGTTAAATTGTCCTTTCACAGGCATCCTTGACATTACCGGATTTGTTATGTCAAATTCCAGACCACCTAGTACCAGAAATTTGACATACTCTGGAAAGCATGTTTTCCTGCCTCCAAAAAGCCCATTCCCCAGCCTTTCGCCTTCATATGTTGATTATATTCCTAACCCTCCAATCGGATCTAAAGCAGTGCAAAGGCCTGGAGAGGGGTATACCCGCCACCAACGAACGTCATCTGAGAGTTTTCTCATGGAGGATCAACCCTCATGGCTTGATGATTTACTTGATGAACCTGAAACTCCTGTACGTAGGGGAGGCCATAGACGCTCATCAAGTGACTCTTTTGCATACATAGATGTAGCTAAGTTTTCTGATCCAGACCATGCAGCTCATGATGAGCAGAAGTACAGAAATGTGTTTTCAGCGCCCTATTGGGGAACTCAAGAAATGGATCATCAAAGAGGTGGTCAGCATGCATATTTTGTTGCTGACCAAAACCATGTGAAGCAGAAGAATAGGGTGTGGGAGTCATCTCGCAATGTTGCAACTCCCCCTGGTGCCCCACCTGTGGCTGGAGGTGATGTTGCTACTCAAAATTCTGCACCGATATGTGTATCCCAAGAAGTGGAGAAGTATCCCTCCATGGTAAATGGGAAGCAAGACCAAGTTGAATCTGTAATTGATTTATATGCTTCATCTGAAAGGAAAGATGCCTCTCGTGCTAAGCCATCTTCAACTGAGACAGATACTAAACGGGCAAAGCAGTATGTGCTGTGTCCCTTTCTCATTAATGTGTACACATGGTTAGAGATGTTACATTGTGTGGGACATGCTACGGTTTTGTTTATAAAGCCCAATTAAATGTTTTAGGACAGACTAGTGTTGGACTATCTGAAAGGGAATCCAGAGGGTGTATTATTGTCATAGGGTTCAAGCAATTATACCACTAGATAGTATACATAAATAAACTTGGCAACATCTTTATGTGAGAGCGTGGTAAACAAGGAATGACTTATTGATTGCTAAAAATACTACAATTTTGCGGATGCATTCTGTGGCCAGGTAATCATAGGCCATAAATGACAATTACATAATAATTTCTATCCTCTTTGTCTGAGAAGTCTTTCATCCAGTGGAGTCAAATGGTTGTTTTCGTTTTTATAGCTCAAATCTCTCGTGTTATGAGTTGATAGATATGTTAGAAATTTCATACTTTCAGCATGCACCTTTTTTTTTTTTTTCTGTTTTTGATAATTCGACATTTCAGTCTGTTCATATTTCATGTTTCATGCCCAAACTTGGAGCCATGAAATTATTCAAGTCTAAGGATAACGATTTATTATAAGAGAAACTGGGGCCATTAGGATTTGATTATGGCCCTGATATGTGTAATTTTTTGTGACATAAGTACTAGTATAGAAAATGAGTTGAGCTTGGTAATGGACCCAAAAGGATCTGTATAATCTTGAGAATAGGTAGGGTCATTATTGGGTTTTAGTTGGTGAATTTTTATTTGGAATAATCTGCATATTATTTGAGACTTGTTAGTGTAATACAACTGATTTTTTGTTTATGAACTTCAACCTGATAATTATGTAAATACTCAGAGTTACAAAGCCCATGCTGTGATTGGTAAATCTTGTTTAGACTGCCATACTAGCTGTATCTCAATTGGCATATCCTGGGAAATCTAGGCAGTTCCATGGGGTACTGTTTGAGGTTGACTTTGTCTTCAAATGTCACTCGATGTCTGACCAGGTTTCTCAAGGTGCAAATGATAAGAAGAAATTGCTCAGATGTAGTAAAGAGAGTGGTAGTGATTTTTTAGGCGACTTGAGTTGGGATCTAACTGGCAACTTTCACAACCGCTGCAGGCAATTTGCACAGCGTTCACGGGTCCGGAAACTTCAGTACATAGCCGAGTTGGAAAGAAATGTGCAAGCTTTGCAGGCAAGAATGAAATGCTGATATATCTTATGATCTCATGATTAAACAGTGCTGAGAAGTTGCTCACATTCTATCTCTGATGAGTGTTATGTTTTAATCTTATGTGCTCCCGTATGCAGGTAGAAGGTTCTGAGTTTTCTGCGGAGGTTGAATTTCTCAACCAGCGACACCTTATCTTGAACATGGAGAATAATGCCCTCAAACAACGGTTGGAAAGTTTAGCTCAAGAGCAGTTGATAAAATGCTGTAAGTTTCTCTCACTAAAGAAGACTGAACAATTCGAGCTTTTTGGTTGTTGAAATCTTTCCTTTTATGTGGTTTCTGTTACTTCTGCTACAAGAAAGCTTTTACTTTGAATTTGGAGGTGGCTTTTGAATTTTTATGACAACTCGAGTAAGCTTTTTGCTTGCATCGGTGTTTTGTGTTTATGTTGATTTGCTTGTTCTTATCAATTTGCATGTGTGAAGGAGTCTACCGTTCCCTGTTTGCAACATATTGTATCAGAGAGTCTGGACTAGGGATGCCGTGACAGCCTATGGCTATATTTTGAAAGTGTTGTAAATGGATCGCGAATAGTTGCCTATAGATATGCATATAAAAACTGTTTGGAGGGTTAAATAATTTGGGTATGTGATTTGCACCATGTCATGGTGAGTTATCTGTTGTTTTAAATGCTTGTTTTTCTTTTTTTCCATTACGGTCTGAAGTGAACATTCTATTTGGAATTTATAGTTGAGCATGAGGTTTTAGAGCGGGAAATAGGAAGATTGAGGGCCATGTACCAGCAACAGCAGAATCAACAGCAGAATCAACAGCAGCAGCAACAACCATCTTCTGGCCTTCAACGCAGCAGCAGCCGCAGCACCAGCAGCAGCACCAGCAAAGGCCTTGATGCCCAGTTTGCAAACCTCTCCTTGAAACACAAGGATGCTACTTCCAGGCATGACACTACTAGTGGACCTCTTCGTACTTAGTTGCATGATGCAACACCTGTGGGCGATGGTGCCATATTTTGTTGGAGCCTCTGTCCCTTGTCTTTGCTCGTTTGGCCATCTATATCTTCTCTGTCTCACCTTTCCTTTGTCATAATCGATATTTGGTGCACCTGGTTATCATTGCCGATAGTCCTGTTGCTGGCATGTGATATACCTGAGGTGGGTCTCGCCCTTCCAGTATGTTTCTGCTCACATCTTAGAATCTATTTGCCAAGTGGTTTCTAGCCATAGAGTTGTCCGACCACCTAATAATACTTGAGGCATTGGTAAAGTTTTTCTTATTCTGTTTTTTTATCTACCTCTCCAGCGCTAGGCTGGGCATTACTTTGGAATGCTTTGCGAGAAGAAGATTACCATTTGGATGTATTAATTGTTATTATTTGCTCAAACCAGTTCGGCTCCATTGTACAAAAACTGATGGTGCCGTACGAGTATGTCCTTTGATGATTTCTTAGTGATTGTTGAGAGGAACAATTGGAACTTCATGTAAGTTCACGATCATGTCGTGGCCGATGAATGCTACGAGGAGGCAAATAGTACATGCCCTTAACTCTTAACACCATTGTCTTCAACAATCGATATCAATCGATGAAGATGTTATAAACATTCCCACTAGTTAACGTGCTACCAAGCATGGTAATTACTCCAATTTTGGTCTACCAAGTAGTCCTCAGAACTTCACAACGTTTCTAAAGCTGTTTCTGAAAGAAATCTTTAAGACAAGACATCTTGGTGAGAAGCAAAGGGTGTGAATAGCTTGGTATAGCAACATTTGATAATATATTGAATATCCTTTCCTACTATGTTATCATAGCTAGGAAATTGTTTCAAGATAATAATAATTAGTACATCTTTTTTTTTAATTGAGCTTTGATCAAACTGTGTTCAATTAAAATACATCAACCTTTACTAAAAGCAATTATTGATTATATCAATGACTCACCCGACTCCGACTTATGCAGTTGCTACCGAAACACATTGCTTCTGTACCACAATTACTTGCCATGCGAAGTCAAACATTAGGAATGCTTTACTAGATCTATTTCTGAATTGCCGATATATACCAAATTCAGACATCCATTTCAAAAGCAATTCCTATTGTATGGTTCTAGCTTATCAGACATCTTTGTATGTTTATTAAAAATTGTTCTGGAGTGACACATTCTTATAGTGGAGTGAAGTACATAAGAAACAGGACAGAAGGGTTATCCAAATGCCCGCATGATACCGGCTAAAATAGCATAAGGGAAGAAAAAAGCACATATTCTACTTCATAGCCTCCATGAGGAACAGGACTTGCCCCGAAGGCAAGAGGACTAGCAGAAGTAAGGTACAAGTATTTTAACTGAACAGTTACACACAAACACAAAAGCACAAAGGACATGCAAGCGCTTTAGCTTTATGTATAGGAATGGATTCATCAAGACCATCACCACCAAAATCAAGAGGTTTTCAACAGTAGGATAGAATTGCAGTGCCATTTCGACACATAATTGACATCACTTCCGACAAGCTTATTATAATGTCTAGTATCCTCGTACATGCCAGCATTTGATACCCCAGAAATGTGATGGTTGGCAATGATGTACAGAAAACTTGGCCAGCATTGACGTCCCAGAAACAAAAAGTGGTATATTGTCAGATAGAACATGCCAATCTATACAACAAAGCCGAAGTTTTGGAGGTGACATGACATGAATCCCAGAGTCATGACCTGCAACACCATTGAAGGAGAAAGTGAGATGAATATTCTCATTCATGTTCCATGGTCAACTACTTGTCACTACTAGGGCAACACATTTACTTAGCAAGAAATGTATTGAATTTGAGCCTGTATGAGTATGACAACCAAGATTAGTATTTTTATTTTGACAATTTACAATAGAGTGTTATGGTCTTTGGTACTCATAAGGGAGTATTAAGTATTTGAGAGAAAAAGGAGGCCATACCAGATATGGCATAAATGTGCATATCGGAAATTCAAGAGCTTGTAATTTGAATTCACGTCTGCCTGCGCCTTTTGGCATTGTCCTCATTGAAGAATTCCCAGTTTCTATGGTCAAGGGAACTAAAGTCATCAAGGTCCGCAATGGCAAGCAAGTACTGAGTAAGCTTCACAAGTTCTTGATCACTGTCTCTGCTTGAATGAGCCTTTCTGAATGGTTTGATAGTCAACCCGTTTTGAGGGTTCATAACAAAATTTCTTCGCAGGTCATCAAACATTATAGTGTTCTTCTCACTGTAATACTGACAAGTCAAGAGACTGTTGTAAGGACTCTTTACCAGAATGTGAAAGTTCTGTATCCACTGACTTTCAAGATCATGTCTTATGTTTTTATATGTTAAGATACAAAATTAGGGGCATGCGCAAAGTCAGTAACAATTATGATATTCAGAAAGAGAAAAACTTCTATGAATGTGAAAGTACAGCACAACATAACGCCATAATACAAGGTCATGGCAGAGGCAGACAAACTGACTGCCAAATGCTACCTGATTCATGGACAGATGCATGTGCCACGAAAGAGCACCTATATGAGACATGGCAGAGAGGTGATCACACTAAATTTCTACGCTAAGAATTAGGTTTATTGCAACAATACTGCCAGAACTGATACCTATGTCATAACAGTCTCAACCATGAAAAAAACCAATTGATTCCCAAGAGCATGATGAAGTGAAGCACTTACATTCAAGAGTCACTTGCATGTTAAGTTTAGAGTGAAAGAATCTCAAAACAGATTGGTTCAAGCTATGAAATTGTTTTAGGCTATTATCAACAAATGTGTGCATAAAAGGTTTGCAGAACAAATTCTATTGTGTATGTTATTCTCGAGATAAGCACATTTATTTTATATACATACATGTGTGCCTATATATGTACATCCACATCTGGTAAAAAAAAAAAACCCTGCTGAGGAGATGTATAAAGCCATTTTATCGGGTTACCAGGCCACATGAAGAACATCTGTCAATTTATTATATAAAAGCTATACCTCTGGGAGTTGAGCCCATATTACACCAAGTGGCTTGCAATCAAAGATTCCATGTGAATCTGATTGTACTGTGATCATTGCCATTCGGTCTAAGAGTGCTGTAATTTTGTAATTAGGATTGTCAAGTACCCCTAGCTGTCCCATCTTCAGCTCAACCCACTTCATGCTACAGAAAGAAAATAGACATATTAGAAACAGGGTATCCAACTGTTAGTTTCCGACTAAAATTTTGCTATTCCATCTCATGGTATTTCTGAAATGAATCTCTCATAGCACCTTTGGAGAAAAGGCAATTCAATCACATAATCTTAAAGATTAAGGAAAAATGACAAAGGAACCCCCCAAAGGTAGAGCTTGGACAAATAACACATCCTACACCTCTATGATGAAAAAACAGTCCCCACCAAAGATGCTTAGTTATCTCTTCATTTTTTTAGTATCTAAACAAAATGCAGTCCGGTTGCAACAGAAAATGCTTGTAATGAGTGAAATTGGTTGCAAATTAGTTCCATATGCAACAGAACACAATAAGTAGAGTGACAGAACCTTTGCTAGGGAGTGAAAGGTATACTTTTGCTTTTAGAAGAGGAGGTAGAGATGCAATTAACTAAGCAGAAGGGGTTTGCACAATTTACTCTAGATAATAAACCAGCAACACAGAAAATAATCTTAAGACCTGGAAAGGAAATTCAAAACAGAGAAGTCTTTCATACTTTTACCATGAAACCAAGATCAAATAAAGAAACAAGATAATCCATACCTGGTTGCAGACCATATAATGATATCATACTCTGCATAAGCAGCAGTGAGAAACTCATGAAGATCTGCATGTATGGATTTACAGTTAGCTAGATAGCAAAGAAAATAATTTGTAAATGTGTATAATGCAGACTACTCACAGGGTCTCATCAATTGACGAGGATTTTCTGCTGGGGACCGATGATCAAATAGAGTATAATCAATATCCAAAACAAGCAGTTTTTTTCCTTCACGACAAGGGTTTCGAAGTTCAATCTGCATGACAAATCAATTAATCAGCACACCAACAATATGCCGCAGGAAGCTCCTCTTATGAGAGCAATTTGAATATCCATGTTACACTTTTGGTAACAATAAGCTGGCTCGCCATTGAGTTTTAACCCTAAAATCCAAAGTAGTACAGAATGGTTACAATTCTATAGGTGAGTTATCCTCTCTCCTTTTAAAATGGAGATCAGAGGCATTATACATCAGTCTTCACATATTAGTTCTCCTCAGAAAATAAATGATGAATTTCAATTAACCAACATCATTTCCTCTCAGACAACAATTTAGACAAAAAATGATCTGATGCTTATCCTAGTAGTGTCTCAAAAACCATGTCTTATGTCTCCTCAAGGAAACTGTTTGTTCTTCCATCTGGATAGATAACACAAGCTTATACACCAGCTAAGGAGTAAGTAGTTAGCTTAAACCACTTCTGTGAAAATGAAATGTTTATGCCTCCAACCAAAAAGGAAATGCATTGAACAGATTCTTTCAGAGATAAAGAAATCTCCACTCCATCATATGCGTAAGGACAAAGGACATTGACTCATAACAGACAGGTCCTCTTAGATAGTTCAAATATCATGGTTAAAAGGGGGAAAACTGACCTTGTACTGATCTATCCGTCTTCTGAGCTTCCGCTTATTGACATCTTTATCTTTGATGTCAACAACATCATCTTGTCCAAGCTCAAAATCATCAACTATTTCAGGAGAGTCCACTTCATCCACAAGAAGATCATCTTCAACAGTCCTGCAAACAGAAAGCAATAGCCATCCAGCAGAGAGTCAAAAAAATAAAAAAAAAAGAATTAAATTTGCTACATAAAGGCATGTCCATGTACTGTGAAACAGTCCTTTCTTTTTTCTATAATCTAATGAAACAATGTGATATTTGAACATTAATATGCATCATCAAAGTTGTAGGGAGACTACCAAATCAAATTTGCTACATATAGAGGCTGGTCATTGCTACATGATGCTTGTCCATATACTGTGACAAGACAACACATTCTTTTTCCCTATAATCTGACAAAACAGTATGCCAATCAACTAAAACTCCAAATTTTAATCAAACATAATCTTAGCTTATCATGCGACTGGCCTGACATTAAGATACATAGCAAAAGGAAGTTGGTAATAGACAGGGCAGGCCAAAAGCAGGCGCACATTAGACAGTATAAATTGTATCCATTGCTGAAAACATAAAAAAGAGACCCTTCCCCAATCTAAGTTTCAGCGTCCGCCACTACTTCAGCTTTTACTCAAATTATCATCACTTCATGGACAAAGCAGTCTAATTACTTGAGGCATGCAATTCATCTGACAGACACCACCAAACCGATCCTGACCCACAAAAGATTTCCTAAACTGGAAACAAAAGTAAAAAAAATAAAAAAACGAGGAAACCCAGCAACCCATCATCTCATATGGCAAAACCCAACAACCCATCATCTCATATGGCACCGAGATTCCAAATCCAAGAAAATTCAGACAACAAGAATCCAGGACACACAAAGAACAACACGAAAGTCCAAAGCTTTAACAGAGAGAGAGAGAGAGAGAGAGAGAGAGAGAGAGAGAAGAAGGAAGAAGAAGAATAGGGACCCAATCATGGTCATCTTGAGGGAGGACTTGAGGGGGATCTGAGAGAGCAAGAGGGTGTCGTCGGCGAGCTTGGAGCCGACCTTTCGGGTAGAGGAGCTTCTGGCGCTTGGGCAGCACGTTGGTGAGCTCGCATATCCGCAGCTTCAGCTCCCCCACCGTGTCGTCCCCGCAGACCCGGACCGTGTACTCCTTCCCGCTCCACTTCACCGTCAGCGTCAGCTCCTCCTCCGTCGCCGGCGACCCCGCCGCCGCCGCCTCTACTGAAGAAGAAGAAGCAGAAGGCGACGCCATTCTCTCTGTCTCTCCTCCTCGGAGGAGGACGATTCGTGGAGATGTCGAGAAGGATTCGGGTCGGGCGCACGCTTTCGGGGCCCGAAAGAGACGACCCGCCCGATAAGCCGATCCAACACAACCCGGGGTGAGATTAAGAAAATGAATAATTCATTATCCGTCTTGGCCCAATTATATGAACCCGACCCAATTTGATATTTGAAAAAAGGAGAATTTTTGGCTTGAACTGATGCATTCCCGAAATCTGTTGTGAAATTTTACAAATTGAAATGACTTGTATAAATATATGATGTGTAATTGAATTTAATTGACTTGAAGGTGATCTAATCCTTCCATTAGTCCTAAAATTGATGTCGAAGTGTGATATAAACTTGAATTTGAATTATCTGAAACTCCATAGAGTCTCAAAGATTTGTAATGACTTGAATGAAATCACATAGAAAAATGGACAAGATAGTAACAAATTGAGTGAGAAACAATTCCATTTTGTCCCACTCTGCACTTGATATTCTATCAATTGAAATATCAAAGATACATAACACTAGACCAAAATTAATCGAATTGAAATCGATGTGGCCCATACAATTTCCACCTTTGGACCAAAATCCAAACTCAACTAGGCGTTCCAAAATTGATATGTACAACTTGCCACATTAGATTTTGTTGGGAGACAAATTTTCAAAAAATGAAAAAAAAAGAAGTTGCAATTATAGGTATTTGATCAAAGAGGTGAAAAATTCTTTGTACAAACTCATTTCTATAGACCCAATGCAATTATAGCCATTAAATTTTATAAAGACACCACATAATATTTCACGTGATATTAATGAATATAACATATATAATTTATTGGATTCGGGTCTTTTATAAGTTTACTTCTATCAAGCAATTAACACCCTAAAAATACATATTTTCCAAAGATTTTAATATCATTTCGCATTTTACCTATGAACTTTGAGGCTTTGATGGATTTATCCTTCAAATTCATCTGATAAATTTGAATATGTCCCTACATACCTGATGTATCAAGGTTCAAATTAAGCCACATAACCTATTTGACCGAAACAATCAAGTCTCCCCTCCCTCCCTAGACAACGCGTGTGACCACGAGTACAGACTTGAGCGATTTACAACCGCAGCGGGAATTGTTCGCATGTTCCAGATCTAGACCAAAGACGTCGACTGTTCATTTAAATATCGAAGAGCAAAGTGTAAAACATAAAATAGAATGCAATAGCAACAGTGATGCATGCAACAAATAGATTCCTTACTTTTAAAGATCGAAGTGATGACTGTTGTGTGAGCGATTTCAACACTACCCATGCGAATTGCTAGCATGTTGAGGTCACGACAGAGACGTGATGAGGTCTCATAAATGATACTGACACAATACAGGAGAAAGGAAAAAAATGGGGAAAATTCGGTCAACATTTACGACTATGGTGATGGCCTAGAAATAAAAGGTAATTTATTTTTCATATGAGATCATAAATTCGATTATAAATGGCTTGTACAACATTATTTAGTTACGACACATCTCATGTGAAGAGACTTCTTGACTGTTAGCATCTTAAATGAAATTGTGATGACGAATTCGCCAACCTCAGACTTTCGAGTCATAGGTGGTGCGGAATAGTTATGACTCAAATCGAGCATTTTATATCACATTTAGTGAAATTGCTGGTAGGGACAAGGAAAATTGATATGGATTCGAGAAGATGGAGAGCTCAAAAAGTGGACTGACTCTATGGCCTCATAAACAGGAAACAGGAACTCCAGATAGCTTCAGAAACTCATGGATGAATGAAGGCACACGTGGAAGGAGCACCTGATCTGGGAATGGTTCGATGAGGAACTAGTTAACGAGATTCTTGATGTACCGCTCAGCTCGACATGCTCGACATCAGCAGTAGATACCAACTCTCTCAAGCAAACCTCAGTCACTTAAAAGATCCCACAGCAGCCTCCTCTTCTTCTTAGGCCATTTCACAGAGAGAGAGAGAGAGAGAGAGAGAGCTGTTAAGTTAGGGTTTGTAAGTGAAGCATACTTCAGAAGATACCATGAGCAATCGTTGCATCTACGGGCGGTCGTGTTTACTCCGCTACCTGACTAAACCCTAACCTCTCTCCCTTTCTGTAGTTGAGAGCTGTTAAGTTAGGGTTTGTAAGTGAAGCATACTTCAGAAGATACCATGAGCAATCGTTGCATCTCCGCGCGGTCGTGTTTACTCCGCTACCTGACTAAACCCTAACCTCTCTCCCTTTCTGCAGTTAGTGAATTCAATTCATGAAGACGGTGTTGAGCCTGTCCTCTCCCCTTTAACGACCTATTGAGAAAAGAGATTACGCATGGAGAGCCTCCTGCAACCGATCTTTCAAGCCCAAATGCCATTCCTCCGAGCTAACGACCTCGTTTTCGGATCATTTTCCCCTCCAACCCGCCGGCCGGACTCGAACTCGGACGTATTCGGACGTTCGGCAGATGGAAGACGTGTGGAGTGCCGCGTGCAGAGTCGGTCCACGCCCATGCTTTTCGCCATACCCGTGGACGCATAAAGCTTAGTCAAACCAAAAGAGGAAGACCACGAGGCAAGAAGTCAAATAATTCTGAAGCATCGAACTATATAAGTCCCGTGATTTAGAATTCCCCACGTTTTGTTTTGTTTTGTTTTGTTTTGTTTTTTTAAAAGGGGGTTCGTGACTTAGAACTACTTTTTTGGCGTTCGGTGTGATAAATTGAATTCTGACTGCATGATTAAGGGAGCGACAAATTGCATTCCCATTGAACGAATTTCCTCGATTCGACAATGACCATGTTACGTGCTAAGACCCCATTACTTTTCTTAAATCCAAAATAGAGTGCATAAATTTTTAATATTTAAGGAAAGGGAACGAGCATACTACATGGTTATTTTGAGAATTGTTGAAATCCACCATATGGGGTTCAATTTATTAGTCCATGTTATTATGTTTCATTCGTTTGGATTTGCATAAGTTGCCCGTAATTTTACAATTTTTTTTTATTATTATATAGAGGTGAGATATGCGGAAGAGAGAAATGGATAAATTCTGTATATTTCAATGTTGAACAAAAAGAGTACATAGATAAGGATGGGCTTTATTAGTTGATTATCTAAGATAAAATATTACCAATAAAGAATATGCATAATCAAAGGGAGACGTATGCACAATTTTGAGAGATGTGAAAAATGAAGAGAAATAATGATAAGATAATATCATAGATAAATATCCAGATGGTGTGTAGAGATTGTCAACTTGATTTTGGATTAGGGATCCCAAAAATGCTTAAATGGATTGCCGAAGCGGTTCGATGTAGTGAAGAGCAAATCGTTTGATACTAACATGGCTACTTGTGTGTAGTCATGATTGTTCTATAAGCTACACGATAGGACGCCGTCGATCTTCCTTGTTTGAGTGCGGTTAGTCTATTGATGTTTGTTTGTGGACAGAAACACGGTCAATGCGGTTGACATTATCATCAAACAAGCTTGATGGACACTTCCTTAAATAAAGGCGCTTCGTAGATTACATGACAGCAGAACAGGTCCAAGTTGGCTATTGAAGACCTAGCAATGTTGAGATTAAAATTGCAAGAGGGATATTATTAATCATTGAAAAAGAAGACAACACAAAATATGATAATTACACCACACTGGAGTGCACTTCAGGATTGACTAGCTTTGATGTCAAAATTAAGAAATATGAGAAGTGAAAAAGTGGCATTTTGTGTGTTTTGATGTGAGCAATGAAGAGAACATAAATCTTCTTTATTAGATAATATATAAAATAACATATCATTCAAGAATATACATAATCAAATGGAGATATATGCACAAATTATAGAAAATACAAAGAATCTAGAAAATATATTCTAATTGTCTCTAATGGAAAAAAAAAATCCTAAAAAAATTGTTTCTGATGATTTTACTCCATTGTTAAAGTGAAAACTGAAAAGCAAACTCATCTCCAACAAAACGTAAATTTGCCCTTGGATTTAGAGCACGCGCCGACAAATTGGTCAAACGCCCTGCCCCAGCCATTGACTGTGCCAATGTATTCAATGAATACACGTTCTAATTTACGTCTTAGATATATTTCTCAGCTGCATTTAGAAATTTATATATATAATAGACATATCCGTGTCATTCCTCCATGAATTCTTTGTTTGTTTTCTGTATTTGTTGGTGCCACGTTCCACATTTTGTATCCCCGCCGACCAAAATTGTCCTTTTTTAATTCAAAACGCGTTTGGATTTGTACGGCACCTGACGAGATATGATAATCTTGCTGATGCATATTATTACGTACACGAGTCTAGGTATTATATAGTCTTTGCCACTATTCATCTGACACCACCATACTGTGATCTTGACCAAGAAAGGATTTCCTAAACTCGAAGCAAAAAGAAAAAAAAAGGAGGAAAAGCCAAGAACCCATCACCTCATACGGCACCAAGATTCCAAATCCAAGAAATTTCAGACGAAAAGAATCCAAGACATACAGAGCACAACACGAAATGTCCAAAGCTTCACAGAGAGAGAGAGAGAGAGAGAGAGAGGGGGAGAAGGAGAATAGGGATCCAATATGGTCATCTTGAGGGAGGACTTGAGGGAAATCTGAGAGAGCAAGAGGGTGTCGTCGGCGAGCTTGGAGCCGACTTTCGGGTAGAGGAGCTTCTGGCGCTTGGGCAGCACGTTGGTGGGCTCGCATACCCGCAGCTTCAGCTCCCCCTTGCCGCTCCACTTCACCGTCAGCGTCAGCTCTTCCTCCGTCGCCGGCGACGCCCCCGCCGCCGCTACTGAAGAAGAAGAAGAAGAAGAAGAAGAAGGCGACGCCATTCTCTCTCTCTCTCTCTCTCGGTGTCTCCTTGGAGGAGGATGATCGGGGCGTTCTTGGAGATGTCGAGGCGGATTCGGGTCGGGCGCACGCGTCGGGAACCCGCAGGGGATGACCCGCCCGATAAACCGATCCAACACAACCCGAGGTAGATTAAGAAAAGTTAATAATTGATATCCGGCTTGGCCTATATTTGAAATAGCCCAAATCCGAATAATCCAAATGATTTAACTATCCGAATCTGACCAACTCGACATCAAAGAAAGAAGAATTTTAAATGGACCTAAATTTGATGTGGCTTGAACTGATGCGAACCTGAAATTTATTTCGAAATTTTACCGATTGAAATGATTTGTATGCATATGATGTGCAATTGAATTTAATTGACTTGAAACTGATTTAACTCTTCCATTTGCCAAAAAAATTGATGTCAAAATGCAATATAAACTTGCATTTGAATTATAAGAAACTTGAGAAAATCAAACAACTTGTAATGACTTGAATCAAATCGCATAGAAAAATGGACAAAGAGAAATAAATTGGTGCAAAGCGATTCCATTCCATCCTGCCTTGCACCTGAAATTCTATCAATTGAAATCACTTGTAAAGATACATAACACTAGACCAAAATTACTTGAATTGAAACAGATGTGAACCATACATTTTCCATCTTTGGACCAAAATCCTAACTCAATTAGGCATTCCAAAATTGATATGTACAACTTGCCAAATCAAATGTTGTTGGGAGACAAATTTTCGAAAAATGAATAAAAAAGTTGTAGTAATAGGTATTTGATCAAAGGGTTAAGCTCATTTCCATAAAGTTGGTGCAATTATGGCCGTTACATATTATGAAGGCACCACATGAAATTCACATGATATCAATGAGCATAACATATATGCTGTATTAGATTTGAGTCTTTATAAGTTTACTCCTATCGAGCAATTAACACCCTCAAAATACATATTTTCCATAGAGGTTTTAGTATCATTTCGCATTTTACCTATGAATTTTGAGGCTGGGCTTATCCTTCAAATTTATCTGACGAATTAAGCCACATAACCTTTTTGACCCAAAAGATAGTCTCCCCTCCCTCTAGAAAACGCGTGGGACCACGACTACAGCCTTGAGCGATTTACAACCATAGAGGGAATTGTTTGCATGCTCCCGATCTAGACCAAAGATATTGACGGTCCATTTAAATATCGAAGAACAAACTGTAAAACGTAAAATGGAATGCAATAGAAACAATGACGCATGGAACAAATAGATTATCTACTTTTTCAGATCGAAATGATGACTGTTGCGTGAGCGGTTTCAACACCGCCTATGGTCCTATGCACGTCAGCCGACAGTGACACAACAGATGAGAAAGGAAAAAAAGGGGGAAAAATTGGCGAATATTTACTTCTAAGGTGATGGCCTAGCAATGAAAGATAATTTATCTTCCATGAGATCACAATTTCGATTATAAATGGGTCGTATAATATTGTTTAGCTGTGCATATCTATGTGAAGAGATTTCTTAACTGCTAGCATCTTAAATGAAATTATGATGACGGGTTCGTCAATCTTAGACTTTCAAGTCGTAAGTGGTTTGGAATAATTATGACTCAAACCGAATATTTTATATAGTGTTTAGTTAAATTGCACGTTGGGACAAGGAAAATCGATATGAATTCGAGAAGATAAAGGGCTTAGAAAGTGGACTGACTCTATGGCCTCATAAACAGGAAACAAGAACGCCAGATAGCTTGGCCTCGGAAGATAAATCTCCCGGCGGTCCGTTTAACCTCGTCTAAACCCTACCCCTTTCTGTAGCTGGTGAATCAAATTCATGAAGACATTGTTAAGCCTATCCTCCCCCTTAAACGACCTATTGAGAGAAGAGATTACGCATGGAGCAGCCTCCTGTAACTGATCTTTTAAGCCCAAAGGCCATCTCCTCCGAGCTGAACGACCTCATTTTCGGATCACTTTCCCCTCCAACCCGCTGGCTGGACTCGAACTCGGACGTGGACGAACGTTCGGCAGATGGAAGATGTGTGGAGTGCGCGTGCAGAGTCGGTCCACACCCATGCTTTTCGCCATACCCGTCGACGCATAAAGCTTAGTCAAACCAAAACAGGAAGACCACGAAACGAGAAGTCAAATGATTCCGAAGCATGGAACTATATAATAAGTCCCACGATTTAAGAATCGACACGTTTAGCTCTTTTTTTATTTAATTTTTTATTTTTTATATACAACGAAAGAGACTTCACTATTTAGAACTACTATTTCTAGTGTTCCGTGTGACAAAGTTGAATTCCGAGTACATGATTAAGAGAGAGTGACAAATTGCATTCCCATTGAACGAATTTCCTCAATTTGACTAGAACCCCGTTGCATGCTAACATTAATTGTCTTAAATCCACAATATAGTACGCAAAAATTTAATTTTTAAGAAAAGGGAATGAGCACATGATATGATTATTTTGAGAATTGTTGAAACCGACCACATGGGGTTCATTTCGTTAGTCCATGTTATTATTTATTAATCATTTATATCGCATGGATTGCCAATGATTTTACCCTTTTTTATTTTTTATTTTTATAAATATGAGATATATGGAATTTCTGTATATATCATTGTTGAATAATGAAAAGTACATATATATATATAAATAGGCTTTATTAGTTGATT
The DNA here is from genome assembly GCA_017140165.1 of Eucalyptus shirleyi. Taxonomy (NCBI): domain Eukaryota; kingdom Viridiplantae; phylum Streptophyta; class Magnoliopsida; order Myrtales; family Myrtaceae; genus Eucalyptus; species Eucalyptus shirleyi. The sequence goes on along the minus strand of CM029452.1, from coordinate 9,970,226 downwards.
ATTTGAGATATCATATCAATTAAAGATATGCATAATTAAATAGAGATATATGCGCAATTTTAAGAAATACATAATTTTTTTTTTTAAAATATTTTAATTATCTTTAAAGAGGAAAATATCTTAGAGAAATATCTCTAACATGGTGTATAGAAAATTTCAACATGAGTTTGGATAAAAGATTAAAAAAACGCTTGTATGGATCGTCAAAGTGACTTGATGTGGTGAAGAACAAAATTAGTTGCGTCAAAATAACTACTTGTGTATTTATTGTGCAAGCTACTTGCTAGGATTTGTTGATTTGGCTCATCTGAGGTCAATAAGTCTATTGGTGTCTATAGACAAAAACCATGGCTGGCGCGACTGGCATTGTAATGAAATAAAGCTTGATAGGCGCTTCCTTAGATAATAGGTTTGTAGATTATGCTACAACAGAATAGGATGACATTGGCTATTGAAGATTGAGTAATATTGAGGTTTGATGTTTTGAGAGAGGGATATTAATAGTCATTGAATAGGAAGATGACACAAAACACGGGAATTGCGCCACACTAGAGTGCACCTTAGGATCGACTAGCCTTGATACCAAAATAAGAAATATGTGGAAGTGAGAAATATGGTATTTTCTTGTATATTCTAATGTGAACAATGAAGATTACATAAATAAGAGTTATTAGATGATTATTTAAGATGATATATCAATCAAATATATGCATAATTAAAGTGAGATATATGCACAAATTTAAAGAAATATGGAGAATCAAGAGAAATATTCTAATTATCTTTAAAAGAAGAGAAAAGAGAAATATCTCTAATATTAATGATTTTACTCCTTTCTCAAAGTGAAAAGCAAGGTCATCTCCAATATCCACATTACTAAATTTGCCCTTTGATTGAGAGCAGGCGCATTAAAATTGGTCAACCTCCTGCCTCAACCATTGACCGTGTTAAAGAATTCATCCGCGCTACACTTGATTCAATTATTGCCTCCACGAATACGCGTGCTGATTTACTCATTAGATATATATTTCTCATTCGCATTTAATAAAACAATAAAAAATAGATATATTCGTCATTCCTCCATGGATTGCCTGTTTGTTTTCTGTTTTGTTGGTGCCACGTTCCACATTTTATATCCCCGCCGACCAAAATACCCCTTTTAATTCATGTGCGATTGGACTTGTAAGGCACCTGTCGAGATATGAGAATCTTGCTGACGTATGTTATTGTCTATGCGTACTAAAACCTTGATATGATATAGTCATTGCCGCTATAATGATAAATAAAGAACCATGCCCATGACTTGAATTTATAAAAATTCGTATCAAGATAAGGTAAAGGTACTTTATTATTCTGCATGGACCGTTGATTAAATAAATGGGAATTTGACATTCAAAGCATGTGTCTGGAATCTCACCATCAATGCATAGTGACTTTCTCAGCAACTGCTGTATGGGAGCTAAGAAAATATTGAATGATTGAAAATAATAATTTTCAAAGCTAGCTCAACTTATATATATAAATCTCCCACTTATGGTCATCCTCTCAACCATCCCACTCTTGCCCTTAAATCATCAACGATACAAACCATACCCAAGTCAAAAGCTGCTCGATAGCAATTAGAAAATGCTTCCAGAAATCATGAGTCCCTTTGAGACCCATCAATGCGATCCTTTGAAATCTACCTGCGATCATCTTCTTCATGATCATGATACAATTGAGAATGCTGCAGTTTTTGCGCCAAGAAGTTTGAGCTTCAGCGATCTGTTGCTTGCGGAAAGTTGGAGCGAACTTCCTCTGAAAGTCGACGACTCGGATGACATGCTGGTGTACAGCGCTATGTGCGATGCGCTCAGTTCTGGGTGGTCGATGCCTTTGGATTCAAATCAGGAACTTGATTTCCAAGCGACGACAGTTGATTATAACAGCATTGGTTCAGCAGTGCAGAAGAGACCGGAGGAGATGGTGGAGCGTGAGCTGAAAGCGCCGGTCAGGGAGATGCATTACAGAGGAGTGAGGAGGCGGCCGTGGGGAAAATACGCGGCGGAGATAAAAGACCCTAAGAAGAATGGTGCAAGGATTTGGCTCGGGACTTATGAGACGCCCGGAGGATGCAGGATTGGCCTATGACCGGGCCGCTTTCAAGATGAGAGGATCAAAGGCCAAGCTCAACTTCCCTCACCTCATCGGCTCGGCCGAGTATGAGCCCGTCAGGGTCAGCCCCAAGCGTCGGTCCGTGGAGCCTAGCTCACCTTCCAGCGATGACGGGTCGACTGGGATGAAGAGGAGAAAGAGGGAGGTCGATTCAGATGCTGAGGTGGGGTTTGGAGCTTCCATGCCTTTTCATATTTTGGATATGGGCTTGTTAGGTGTGGACGAACAATTTTTATTTTGATTGTACGCGCTGTCAAGACATTGTCTTAATAAATGCGAAAAAGATCTCCTAAACTTAAAACGAAAGAAAAAACGAGGAATGAAAAGTCTAAAGCTTCAATCCCCTTCCGTAAGTTGCAGTGAGTTCAGAGATGGAGACACGTAAAAGAATAAGCCAAATCATTTGAGACCCTGCAAGGTTGCAGATCCACTCTTTTTTCTATTCAAAGATCATCCCTTTATCTTTATGTTTTCACATTGAGAATTCTTTGTAGATGAAGAGATGTCAAAGGGGCTTCTTACTTCCCAAACAGATACCCTAACGTCCATATATTAACGCTCATTTATTAAGAATACACAAGAAAAACACTTCAAATTGTTGATTCATCGCCAGAGATGGCTTAGAGCCAATGGTTCATTTATCTAATGGACTTTTCCTTTCTAATACTTCATCCGAGAATTATTGGTATTTATTAAATTTTTCCCATCTAACGGAACGTTATTAGATTAAATGACAAGGACTTTATCCAGGAAAAGAGAGAGCTATCAATTTCTTGCAGGGTGTGGTTGTGTTTGTGTGTACATGTTCTCTAAGTGTAAATGGGTTTTTTCTGTTCATGCACGAATATGATTTTATGTAAAGGATAATGGAGGTTGCCCCACAAGCCAAGAACATGTTCTCCTTTCCCAGAACAACCCCCCAGCTCCACTCATGCCATGAAGGTCTTCAAGTTGGTGAGTCTCTCTCGAAGACAATCATGTGTATGATATAATTATCTCAAACCCTTGTTTTCGGCACTATACTTTCGCTAATTAAACTCTCCCAGCCACCATCCGTTCTTCCCTTTCCTTGGTGATTTCGCTTACACTGTCTTGTCGCACTTGAACAGACGTGTGATTCGTCTATGAAGCACTTGGGCACCGTTCATCTGAAGATGGGAGTCATCGACTACCACTTTGACATCTGTTATATACGCTTTGGCTTTGTCTTTCTCGGATTGAATTTGCTTGATGTCTTTGCTTATATCGATCGGTATGCCTCCATCAATCATCATCATGTAGATTGCCATTGGTAAACTCATTGATTTAGCTCATCCACCGTCTCGTTGCCGCAAACTCGGCCGGTGTATTCTTAGCCGCTCCACTTCATCATTAGCGTCAGCTCTTCCTCCGTCACCAGCGATGCTACTGAGGAAGCACAAGATTGACCCCATTCTCTCCCCCCGCCGCGGCCCGGCCGCCCCCCCGGGCCCCAGGAGGAGGACGATCAGGCATTTGTGGAGATGGCAAGACGGATTTGGATCAAACGCACACGTTCAAAACTGGCAAGAGAGACCCTTCGGAGAAACGTTAAAAATTCATATTTAGCTGGGCCCATATCTAAAATGACCCAAACTTGAAGAATCCGAATAATCTAACTATCCAAACATTTTAGCGGTGCGTACATGTTGTCTAGATGCAGGCACCTCATGTGGAGAGATTTCCTAACTACTAATATCTTAACGATCTTGCCAACCTTAGACTTTTGGCTCATGGGTGGTGCGGAGTAATTATGACTCAAATCGAATATTCCGTAATAAAAAGATATTCGATATCTCATTTAGCAAAATTGTAGGTTAGGACAAGAAAATCGATATGAATTTGAGAAGACAGGACTCAAAGAAGGACTCATTTTACGGCCCTACAAACAGGAACTGAGGACAGATAGCTTCAGAACTAATGGATGAAGGAAGGCACATGTGGAAGCAACGCCTGATCATCTCTACATCAGTCACCAGTCGGTTCTTGTTGTGCCGCTGAGCTCTACATCATCAGTAGATATAATAGTCTCAAGCAAATCTCATCCTTCTCTTCATCTTATGCCATTTCAAAACTCAACCTAGCCCACACAAACACACACACACACACACACACACACACACACACACACATATATATAGAGAGAGAGAGAGAGAGAGGTGTTAAGTTAGGGTGATGAAGCGTGTTTCGTCTTGGATTAATTCCACATGTGTCGTGAGCGGAAGATGGATGAATACTCATCGTATGTCCACATAGTCACGTTTACGCCGCTGCCCATCTAAACCCTAACCTCTCCCTTTCTGCGATTAACGAATCAAATTCCATGGAGACATTGTGAAGTCAGGAAAATTACTTAAAAAGTCTCAAATCAATTATACTTATGTCAATTCAATATTAAACATTTTAATTTGATCAATTTTTTTGTCGGTAATTTAATTAGATCAATTGAGTTCAAACTTTTTGACAATTTACTAATATAGTTTATCCATCTGATTTTGATTGAAATCACTAATGTGGATGACGACTGTTTGAAGTAGCACACCAATGCTGACGTGGACAAATTTTATATTTATCTTTATAATTTTTTATTATATTTCATAATATTTTTAATTTATTTATTATTTATGTTTTTTCTTTTTTTTGTTCCTTCTTCCTCCTCGAGTTGTTGGGCCCCAATGATGGCCGACGAATGGCTACAGGCAATGATCGATATGGGTCGCCCTCCCTAGCCTTAGGTGAGGTTGCCCTTTGTGGGATCTCATCCAAGGGTAGTGAGGTTGCCCTTCGTCAAATCTTGGCAAGGTCAAACCTCCTTGTAGCTAGTGAGGCCAACTTGCACCAGCCTTTTTTGAGGGCAATTGTTGCTTTAAGTCTGCAAGGTCGCCTGTTGCTAGATCCTAGTAAGGTAGAGGCTTGCCCTTCCTAGCCTTTGGTGAGGGCAAGTGTCACTCAATGCAAACAAGGTCACCCCTTGCCAAAATTCAGCAAGGTTGGGCAACCCTTGCCAGTCATTGTCAAGACTTGGCAAATGGTGGAGAAAGAATGAAAGAAATAAGAAAGAAAAAAAGAAACATATAAAAAAAGTCAGAAAAAAATAAAAATTTACAAAAAATTGTCAATGTTAAGGTTGATTATTTACGTTAGCGATTTTTGTCCAAAATTGGTCAGATTGATTACATTGATAAATCGTTTTAAAAATTTTAGAACTCAATTAGTCAAATTAAAAAATTTATGATTGGATCGGTGCGAATACAAAAAATTGAAGGTTTTTTTGGTTATTTTTTCATGTTAAGTCTGTCGGCCCACTTCAACGACCTATAAAGAAAAGAGATGACACATGGAGCCTGCAACTGATTTAAGCTCAAGGCCCTCTCATCCAAACTTAACAACCTTGCTTTGGGACCGCGTTCCCCTTTATCCTGCCGACCGGACACGGCGATGAACGTTCAGCCGATGGAAGATCTGTGTGGAGTGCGCGTGCAGAGTCGGTCCAAGCCCATACTTTTCGGCGTTTCCGCCGTACCCGTGGCCACAGAAAGCTTAGTCGACCCAAAACAGATTGTCCACGAGGCAAAAAAGTCAAACAGTTCCGAAGCATCGAACATGATTACGAAAGAGCGACAAATTGCATTCCCATTCAACGAATTTCCTCGATTTGACCATGACCTTGGTACATGCTAAGACCCCATTACTTATCTCAAATCCAAAATAGAGTACGTAAATTTTTAGTTTTTAAGAAAAGGGAATGAGCACACAATATGATTAGTTGAAACCGACCATATGTTGTTAAATTGATTAATCCATGTTATAATGTACCAATCATTTATTTTGTGTAAATTGTGTGTAATTTTACATTTTTTTTGTAGATGTGAGATATGCAGAATTTCGGTACATTTCGATGTTGAGCTATGAAGAGTGAGGCTTTTGTTAGTTGATTATTTGAGATAACATATCATCATTGAAGAATATGTGCAATCGAATGGAGATGTATGCACAATTTTGAGAGATATGGAAAATTAAAAGAATTATTCTAATTATCACTAACAGGAGAATACCTTATAGAAATATCTTTGACATGATGTATAAAATTTTTTTAATATGAGTTTGCACAAAAGATCCGAAAAATGCTTGAGTAAATCGCCGGTTTGATGTGGTGAAGAGCGAATTAGTTGTGTTAACATGGCTGCTTGTGTGTTAATCGTAGTTGTTGTGCAAGCCATATGCCAAGACACTGTTGATCTGGCTCATCAAGGGCAGTGAGTTCATTACTGTTCGGTTGGGGATAGAAACATGGTTAGTCTGACTGGCGTTGTTATGAAACAAGCTCGATGGGCGCTTTCTTAGATAATAGTGTTTCGTAGATTACGTGACAATAGAACAGGGTGAAGTTGGTTAGCAATATTGAGGATTGACATTGAAAGAGGTTATTGAAAAAGAAGATGACATGACATACGAGAATTGCACCACACTAAAGTGCACTTAAGGATTGAATAACATTGATACCAAAATAAGAGATATGCATAAGTGAGAATTGTGGTACTTTTGTATATTTCAATGTGAACGATGAAGCACATTAATAAGCTCTATTATATGATTATTTAAGGTGCTAGATTAACTAAGGATATGCACAATCCTAAATAGACATATACGTAACTTTTGAGAAATACAGTGAGTTCAGATAAATATTATTATTATCTTTAACGGAGAAAAACATTTTTGAGAAATATCTCCAACATTGATGACTTTACTCCTTTCTTGAAGCGAAAAGCAAACTCATCTCCGATATCCACATTAGTAAATTTGCCCTTTAAACCAGAGCACACGCAGACAAATTGGTCAAGCCTCCCGCCTCAACCATTGACTGTGCCAATGTATTCGCTCCTCGTGATGCTTATTCAATTATTGTCTCCACGACTACACGTGCCAATTTGTGTTTAGCCCCATGTAATTGCACTCTAAAAGTAAATCACAAGAATTAGACTCACTTCCCCACGATGAGAATGCGTCGATCTGAAAGTAGACTTTCCGAGCAAAAGTCCGTGTGGTTCTCTGGTCCTGCTAACGATCAGAACAAGAGTCCCTACTAAGTTTATTTTTTATTCTTTGGCTTTTGCTAGATTTTTGGAGTTGAAAGGTCAACCACTTGGCAGTGCCCTTTATGTCTGGCTTCCAATTGAAAACCCCCACCGTCCGTCTCTTTCCCATTTCCTCTTGTGCAGCTAAAAACTAGACAAATAAACCCTTCTTTCTTCTTTATATGGCCCATCATCAACAGTGGCGTCACTTGTATGGCCTTCCAGAATAGTCGATCTCTTGATTGATCAATCTTGACTATTTACATATTTGGCACCACTCTAAAAAATTTGATCAAAGTAAATTAACAACCCTCATCTTTGTCAAACTCCAATAGTAGGATCCCAATAAGTAATTAGTCGTGAAAGAATTCTAGTCCACTTGAGAGGCGATTGGTTTTAGGAATTGAGAATCACCCATTAAGGATCAATTCCAAAAAATTGAAATTGAAAATCGCTCATTAGTTCTATGGACTCATCTGGGAATTAAACAAATAGTCTGGTTTAGTTCCCAGGTGGGTTTATGAAACCGATTGAAATGTCCCCACATTTTGAAGAGTTATGAGACTTGAGAGTGAGTGATGAGGTTGGAGGCCAAATGCAATTGAGTGTGAGAGTGATAGAGGAAGCAATGAGGCTAGAGGCCATCATGAGCGAGAGTGAGAGGGATTGATGAAGCTGAAGGCCATTGGGAGGGAGGGGAGGCTATGAGATGAGTGAGGCGAGAGACAAAGAAAACATAAAAATTTTAAAAAATTATATATATACAGGTCAAGTCTGAGTAGATGGGAGAGTGATTTCACACTTAGAATCGGGAATTGGACTGGTCCAATGGAAATCATCAATTTTGGTCCGGTTTGGTCCGCTTTCAAGCAGTTCCAATTTCTTTTGCACACTCCTAGTCCATCTCATACAATTTGGGTTGGGTCTCATATATAGGCTCAAACAAAGTATATAATTTATCAAATGTAATGACAAAGAAAAACATGCTATTGGTCAAATCCGGTCTGATTCTAGGCGTATTGATCCAGTTCCCGATTCCAGAAATAGGGAACTGAACCCTTAAGTATGAACCAGATCACCCTTCAACCCGCCAAGCGATGAGCTTGAATACAGTCGCAATCGAACGTTCAGCAGATGGAAGTTGTGTGGAGTGCGCGTGCAAAGTCGGTCCGCGCCCATACTTTCCGACGTTTTCGCCATACCCGTCGGCGCATGAAGCTTAGTCAAACCAAAACAAAATGTCCAGGAGGCAAAAAGTCAAACAGTTCCGACATCGACAATTTGCTTTCCCATTGAACGATTTGACCATGACCTTGCGACATGCTTAGGTCCCATTACTTTTCTCAAATCCAAAATAGAGTACGTAAATTTTTAGTTTTTAAGAAAAGGGAAGGAGCACACTACATGGTTATTTTGAGAATTGTTGAAATTGACCGTATGTTGTTTAGTTCCTTAATCCATGTTATTATGTATTAATCATTTATTTTGCCTGAATTACCTGTAATTTTACCTTTTTTCTTTAATAGACAAGAGATTTGTGGAAGAGAGAAATGCAGAATTTCTATATATTTCGATATTGAACAATGAAGAGTTTGATTATCTTTAGGTAACATATTGATTAATGATATAGATGATAAAGAGAGATATGCACAATTTTAAGAATTACAGAGAATCCAAACAAATGTTTCAATTATCTCTCAATAGAGAGAAATATCCTAGAGAAATATCTCTAATATTAATTATTTTACTCCTTTCTCAAAGTGAAAAGCAAGCTCTTTCTCCAATATCCACGTTAGTAAATTGGCCCTTTAATCTAGAGCACACGCAGACAAAATGGTCAAATCTCCTGGCTCATCCATTGACCGTGCCAATGTATTCACTCCTCGTGATACTCATTCAATTATTTTATCCACGATTACACGTGCTAATTTACGTTTTAGATATATATTTCTCATTCGCATTTAAAGACACAATATATAAAAAATACATATATTCGTCATTCCTCCATGAATTCTTTGCTTGTTTTCTCTTTTATTGGTGCCACGTTCACATTTTGTCTCCCCACCGACCGAAATTGCCCCTTTTTTTAATTCATACGTGATTGGATTTATACGGCACTTGTCGAGATATAAGAATCTTGCTGATGTATATTATTGGTATAATATAGTCATTGCACTATAATAATAAACAAAGAAAAGTGCCCATAACTTCAATTAATTTATAAAATTCGCATCGAGATAAGGCAAAAGCACATTATTCCATAAAGAATGTCGGTTGAACAAATGTGAATTCAAACATTCAAAACGTGTGTAGAATATCACTGCCAATGCATGGGCACCTTCTCAGCAAATGCAACATGAGAGCAAATAATGTGAAAAATAGATTGGATGATTGAAAATAATGATTGTTTAAGCTTGCTCAACCTACATATATAAATCTTCCACTATGGCCATCCTCTCAACTAATCCGCTCTAGCCCTTCAATCATCAACGATACAAACTGTACACAAGTGAATAGCTGCTCGATCGCCATCAGAAAATGCTTCCAGAATTCATGAGTCCGTTTGAGACCCATCAATGCGATCTTTTGAAATCGATTTGTGATCATCTTTTTCACGATGATGATGATATTGTTGAGAATGATGCAGTATTTGTGCCGAGGAGTTCGAGCTTCAGCGATATTTTGCCGATGGAAAGTTGGAGCGAACTACCTCTGAGAGTCGACGACTCGGAGGATATGTTGGTGCATGGTGCTTTGTGCGATGCACTCAGTTCTGGGTGGGTGATGCCTTCGGCTTCGAGTCAAGAACTTGATTTCGAAACGAGGACTGTTGATAACGACGGCATTGGTCTGGAGGTGCAGACGAGACCGGAGATGGTGAAGCGCGAGATGAAAGCGCCAGCCAGGATGACGCATTACAGAGGAGTGAGGAGGCGGCCATGGGGAAAATATGCAGCGGAGATAAGAGACCCCAAGAAGAACGGCGCGAGGATTTGGCTCGGGACTTACGAGCTGCCTGAGGACGCAGCGTTGGCCTATGACCGGGCCGCTTTCAAGATGAGAGGGTCGAAGGCTAAGCTCAACTTCCCTCACCTCATTGGCTCGGTCGAGTACGAGCCCGTGAGGGTCAGCCCCAAGCGTCGGTCCGCCGAGCCTAGCTTGCCGTCCAGCGATGACGGGTTGACTGGGACGAAGAGGCGAAAGAGAGAGGTCGATTCAGATGCTGAGGTGGATTTTGGATCTCCAACCCCTTTCCCCATTCTGGATCTGGGCTTGTTAGGTGTGGACGAACGATTTTTATTTTGATTGTACGTACTGTCAAGGCATTATTTTCTTCATCAATGTGAAAAAGATATCCCGAACTTGAAACAATCTCGAACACTAGTTTTGGGCACCATCATTTCGCTGGTTAATCTCTCCCGGCCGCCGTTCGTTTCTTCCCCTTCCTTGGTGATTTCGCTTACACTGTCTCGTCATGCTTGAACAGACCGCGTGAACCAGTCATCCGACTCTGTGGGTCCGTAATGTACGCTTTGGCTTTGTCTTTCCGGATTGAATTTGCATGCTGGGGTGCTTATAGCGACCGGAATCCCTCGTGTAGATTACTATCGGTGAACTCCCTTGATTCAGCTCATCCGCCGTCTCCTTGCCGCAAACTCGGACGGTGTACTCCTTGCTGCTTCACTTCACCATCAGCGTCAGCTCTTCCTCCGTCGCCGGTGACGCCACAGCTCCTGACGAAGAAGAAGGTGACGCCATTCTCTCTCTATCTCTCCTTGGAGGAGGATGATCGGGCATACGTGGAGATGTCAAGACGGATTTGGGTCGGACGTACACGTTCAAAGCCCACAAGAGACGATCCATCCAATAAACCGATCCAACACAATCCGAGATAGATTAAGAAACCTTAAAAATTCATATTTGGTTTGGCTCAATCCCAAGAATCCAATTAATCTAATTGTCTGAACATCTGAACGTGTGTACAATATTATTTAGCCTCAGAACTAATGGATGAACGAAAGCACATGTGGAAGCAGCACCTGATCAGCTCTACATCAGTCGATTCTTGTTGTGCCGCTGAGCTCTACATCATCAGTAGATATATTAGTCTCAAGCAAATCTCAGCCTCCTCTTCATCTTATGCCATTTCAAAACTCAACCTAGCCCACACAAACATATATATATATATATATATATATAGAGAGAGAGAGAGAGAGAGAGAGAGAGAGAGAGAGAGAGAGAGAGATAGAGAGAGAGAGAGAGGTGTTAAGTTAGGGTGATGAAGCATGTTTCGTCTTGGATTAATTCCACGTGTCGTGAGCGGAAGATCGATGAATACTCCTCGTATGTCCACATAGTCACGTTCACGTCGCTGCCCATCTGAACCCTAACAACCTCTCCCTTTGTGCGATTAGCGAATCAAATTCCATGGAGACATTGTTAAGTCAGGAAAATTACTTAAAAAGTCCCAAACCAATTATACTATGTCAATTCAATATTAAACATTTTAATTTGATCAATTTTTTTGTTGGTAATTTCGTTAGATCAATTGATTCGTTAGATCAATTGAGTTTCAAACATTTTGACAATTTACCAATATAGTTTTTTTTTTTTTTTTGGATCGAAAGTAGTGCGTTCATTCATTCATTAAAGCGATAATTACAGGAAAACAACAATTCGGAATCGGAGCACAAAATGTTCCAAAGGGATTGAGGGGTTCAAACTTCCATATTGGGGGAGGGATTTTAAGGCGGAATGATTTTGCAACCTAGTCTGCAGCTCGATTTGCTTCGCGTGAGCAATGGACCACATTAACATGGGACAGCTGGGCCAACACCTATTTGCACTTTTGAATGAGATCCTTCACAGCCCATGACTCCTCAGCCCGGCCTAAAACGAGTTCCACTAGTTGAAGACAGTCACTTTCACAGTGAAGTACTTCTCTCTGTTTTAGCAACAACAAACCGTGAAACAGGGCTAGGGTTTTCGCCTGATCCATCTAATTTTGATTGAAATTGCTGATGTAGATGACGATTGTTTGAAGCAACACGCCGATGTTGACTTGGACAAATTTTGTAATTATTTTTATTATATTTTTATTTATTTATTTTCTTTTTCTTCTTTTTGTTCCTTCTTCCTCCCCCAGTTGCTGGGCGAGTGATGGCCGACAAATGGTTACAGGCAATGATTGATAGGGGTTGCCCTCCCTGGCCTTAGGTGATGTTGCCCTCCTTGGGATCTCATCCAAGGGTAGTAAGGTTGCCCTTTGTCAGATCTTAGCAAGGTCGAACCTCGCTCGTAGCTAGCGAGGCCGATGAGGCGACGAGGCCGACTTGTGCCGGCCTCTGTTGAGGGCAACCGTTGCTTTAAGTCAACAAGGTCGCCCCTTGCTAGCCTTTGGTGAGGGCACTCCACGCAAGCAAGGTCGCAACCCTTGCCACCTATAAGGTTTTAGTTGAAGGAACCTGTAATTTGGAATTTGAAACTTATAACCTGGAGCAAGTTTTAATATTTTTCTTGATTTATGTTTCACACGATCTTACAATATTCTATATAGGTCAATGATGAATGTATAATCTAAAAACACTAATTTGAATTTCCATTTTATTACCGAGACTTACTTTATTAATATTCATATTTTTTGCGTGTTTTTATGATCATTGAATTATAGCAGCAAGAGATGGTCATTAAATGTTTTAATTCATTGCAATTGTTTAATTAATAATATAGATAAAACCTGATAGACCCTAAAATCGATCCTAGAACTCATGATAGGATATGTTCTAGATTCTAAAGTATGTATGATAAGTTTCAAGTATCAAAAGTAAGGAATCTGTTAAAATGGGTAAATTCGAAACTCCAATAGAAACCTGAAACTGCTCATCTCAAGTTCTAAATCTACTGACGATTTGTCAATATAGTTAATCTAACCAAATTTGGCTGGAAATTGCTAATGTAGAAGTTGGCCATCTTAAGGAACACAACGGCGCTAACGTGGACAATTTTTACAAAATTTTAATTTTTTTTTTCCTTTATTTTATTTTATTTTATTTTATTTTTTCTTTCTTTCTTGCCTTTCTATATATTGTATTTTTAAAGGAAAATGAGAAATATATATCCAGAACGCAAATTGGCACGTGCAGTTGTGGAGATAATAATAAAAAGGGAAAAAGCCACAAAAAACTCCAAACTTTACCTCAAGTGACAGATTTAACCCGAACTTTGTTTTGTGATGTGAAAAATCCCGAAATTTGCTAACTGTGACACATTTACCACAAACTTTTATTTGTGACACAAAAATCCCGAACTTTCATTTGTGTGATACATTTACCCTAAACCATAAGGGCGTTTGGTCTTTTTACTTTTAAAAACTTTTTTCTTTTATGTATTTTCTTCTTCTTCTTCTTCTTCCTTCCCTCCACCGGCCATGGCGGAGCCAGTGGAGGGAAGCCGGTGTTCGGCAAGGGCCTCCCTCGCCAGATCTGGCGAGGACACCTTTGCCCGACGCTGGCGAGCGCACCCCTTGCCTGACGTAGGCGAGGGTGGACCTCGTCGGCGTCGAGTGAGGGCCTCCCTCGCCAGATCTGGCAAGGGCACCCTCGCCCGACGTCGGGCGAGGGCGGCCCTCGTCGACGTCGAACGAGGGCCTCCCTCGCTAAATCTAGCGAGGGCACCCTCGCCCGATGCTAGCGAGAGCACCCCTTACCAAATCTAGTAAGGGCACCCCTTGCCGGTGTCGGGCGAGGGCCTCCCTCGCCTGACGCTGGCGAGGGCGGCCCTAGTCAGCCCAGGCGAGGGCAACCCTCGCCGGACGCTGGCTTCCCTCCGCCATGGCCTGCGGAGGGAAGAGGGAAGAAGAAAAAAAGAAAAAGAAAAAACAAAAAGAATAAGACGAAAATACCTTTAATGGGGCAAATGTGTCACATTTAGCAAACTTCGGAGGTTTTCACGTCACAAAATAAAGTTCAGGGTAAATCTGTCACTCGAGATAAAGTTAGGAGTTTTTGGTGGTTTTTTCCCTAATAAAAATAAGCATCACGAGGAGTGAATACATTGACACGGTCAATGGTGAGGCAAGAGGTTTGACCAATTTGTCTGCGTGTGCTCTACTTTAAAGGGCAAATTTACTAATGTGAATATCAGAGATGAGTTTGCTTTTCGCTTCAAGAAAGGAGTAAAGTCATCAATGTTGGAGATATTTTTCAAGGATGTTTTTCTTCATTGAAGATAAATTATTTATCTGAACTCACCGTATTTCTCAAACGTTGCATATATATCTATCTTTGATTGTGCATATCCTTAATTAATATGGTACCTTAAATAATCATGTAATAAGGCTTATTAATGTCCTTCATTGTTCACATTAAAATATACAAAAGTACTGCAATTCTCAGTTCTGCATATCTCTTATTTTAGTATCAGTGTCATTCAATCCTTAGGTGCGCTTGGCTGTGGTGCAATTCTCATATTTCATGTCATCTTCTGTTTCAATAATCTCTCTCAATGTCGATCCTCAACATTGCTAACCAACATCACCCCGTTCTGTTGTCGCATAATCTACAAAACAATATTATCTAAGGAAGCACCCATCGAGCTTGTTTCATGACAACGCTAGTCACACTAACCATGTTTCTATCTACAAACAAACACTAATAAACTCGCGGCTCGTGACAAGCTAGATCAACGGTGTCTTGGCATCTAGATTGCACAATAGCTATGTTCGACACAAAAGCAGCCGTGTTAACTCAATTGATTCACTCTTCACCACATCAAGCCGGCGATCCACTCGAGCATTTTTCGGATCTTTTATGCAAACTCATATTGAATTTTTTATACATTATGCCAGAGATATTTCTATAAGGTATTCTCCTCTTTGAGATAATTAGAATAATTCTTTTAATTTTTCATATCTCTCAAACTTGTGCATACATCTCCATTCGATTGTGCATATCCTTAAATGATGATATGTTATCTCAAATAATCAACTAACAAAACCTCATTCTTCGTAGCTCAATATCGAAATGTACCGAAATTCTGTATTTCTCTCTTCTGCAGATCTCACATCTACAAGAAAAATGTAAAATCACACGCAATTTACACAAAATAAATGATTAATACATAACATGTATTAATGAATTGAACAACATATGCTTGGTTTCAACTAATTATATCGTGTTCTCGTTCCCTTTTCTAATTTACGAACTCTATTTTGGATTTGAGACAAGTAATGCGGTCTTAGCATGTACCAAGGTCATGGTCAAATCGAGGAAATTCGTTGAATGGGAATGCAATTTGTCGCTCTTTCGTAACCATGTTCGATGCTTCAGAACTGTTTTGACTTTTTGCCTCGTGGACAATCTGTTTTGGGTCGACTAAGCTTTCTGTGCCGACGGGTGTGGCGGAAACGCCGAAAAGTAATGGCTTGGACCGGGTAGAAGAACACCAAGTCTTGCATTTCAAGACGACACTTAGGTGCCATAACTTCAAAACGGTACACTTAAGTGCCACTTTTTTTTTTTCGAAAGTGGGACACTTAAGTGCCACCTCCGGCGACCCTTGCCGGAAATCCTACGTGGCAATATTTTATTATTATTTTTTGCCTACGCATTTCGCGGAGCTCCAAATTAGCATAAAAATTAAAAAAAAATTTAAAAAAATTTAAAAAAAGTAAAATTTAAAAATTTTAATTTTAAAAAATTAAAAAAATAAGAAAATTTTAAAAAATTAAAAAAAAAATAGAAAAATTAAAAAAATTAAAAAAAAATTTAGAAAATTTAAAAATTTAAAAAAATTTAAAAATTTACAAAAATTTAAAAAATTTAAAAAATTTAAAAAATTTTAAAAAATTTTAAAAAATTTTAATTTTAAAAAATTTTAAAAAATTTTAAAAAATTAAAAAAAAAAGAAAATTTTAAAAATTTTAATTTTAAAAAATTAAAAAAAAACTATAAAATAAGAAAATTTAAAAATTTTAATTTTAAAAAATTAAAAAAATTTTAAAATAAGAAAATTTTAAAATTTTAATTTTAAAAAATTTAAAAAATTTAAAAAAAAATAAGAAAATTTAAAAAAATTTAAAAATTTAAAAAAAGGGGGGGGGGGAGGCGGCGGCGGCGGAGGTGGTGGCGGTGAGGGAGCCGGCGGCGGCGGCAAGGAGCCGCCCCGCTCGCCTCCCACCCCCCTTTTTTATAATTTTTTTCTAATTTTAATTTTTTTTAATTTTTTCTTAATTTTTAAAAAATTTTAAAATTTTCTTAATTTAAAAAAAATTAAAATTTTCTTAATTTTTTAAATTTTTTTTAAAATTTTTAAAAAATTTTAAAATTTTCTTAATTTAAAAAAAATTTAAAATTTTCTTAATTTTTTTAAAAATTTTTAAAATTTTCTTAATTTTTAAAATTTTTTAAAATTTTTAAAATTTTCTTAATTTTTAAAATTTTTTAAAATTTTCTTAACTTTTAAAATTTTTTAAAATTTTTAAAATTTTCTTAATTTTTAAAATTTTTTAAAATTTTTAAAATTTTCTTAATTTTTAAAATTTTTTAAAATTTTCTTAATTTTTAAATTTTTTTTAAAATTTTCTTATTTTTAAAATTTTTTAAAATTTTTAAAATTTTTAAAATTTTTAAAATTTTTTAAAATTTTTAAAATTTTTAAAATTTTTAAAATTTTTAAAATTTTCTTAATTTTTAAAATTTTTAAAATTTTCTTAATTTTTTTTAAATTTTTTGAATATTTTAAATCTAATTTAATTAATTTATATACTATTATTTACACGTAGACGCGAAACGGCGTCGTTTTTGCATTTTCTCCGCCACGTCAGCGTGCAAAACGACGCCGTTTTGGACCGAGCTCGCCGGAAAGTCGCCACGTCAGCCATTTGGCCGGATTTTCGCCGGAGTGGCACTTAAGTGTCCCATTTTACTCCGATGATGGCACTTAAGTGTACCATTTTAAAGTTATGGCACTTAAGTGTCCCGGCGTGCCAAGTTATGGCACTCCAGGTGTCCCGCACTCGCTTGGACCGACTCTGGACGCGAACTCCACGCACATCTTCCATCTGCTGAGCGTTCGATGACGTCTGCACTCGAGTTCATCGCCGTGTCCGGTCGGCGGGTTGAAGGGGAACGCGGTCCCAAGGTGAGGTTGTCAAGTTTGGATGAGATGGCCTTGAGCTTAAAAAATCAGTTGCGGGCTCCATGTGTCATCTCTTTTCTTTATAGGTCGTTGAAGTGGGCCGACAGACTTAACATGAAAAAATAACCAAAAAAGCCTTTAATTTTTTTTTTTCATAGCAATTCAGTCATAAATTTTTCAATTTCACTAATTGAGTTCTAAAATTTTTGACAATTTATCAATGTAATCAATGTGGCCAATATTGGACAGAAATCGCTGACGTGAAAAATCAACCTTAACATTGACAATTTTTTTGTAATTTTTTTTCTGACTTTTTTTATATGTCTTTTTTTCTTTTTTCCTTTCTTTCTTATTTCTTTCATTCTTTCTCCACCATTTGCCAAGCCTCCTATCCTCTTTCTTTAATGACCTATTAAAAAAAGAAAATACACATGGAGCCAGCAAGGTTGCAATTAGGGGTGAGCAAAAGGAACTGCTCGGACGCTAAAATTAAAAGGGGGCAAATAAAAATGAAAAGAAAAGAGGGAAAAATCTCAAAATTCAACATCTGAAGCTTCGTAGACTGACATGAAATTTCTAAACCACTACCCAAGCTCCCACTAAACTGTGCTCTGCAATCGTAAATTCACGCCTATAACTACACCAAAAGCACGGGGAGAGTCCAGGAAGTGAAATCACATGCCGAAATCAAAATCGCAGCCAGAATAGATTGCAACCAAATCCACCCAAAGAGCTAGAGGTATCAGAGGAAGAGGCTTGATCCGACACCGATGTTTAAGCCTTTACCGCGAACAATCAGGCTGAAGGAGAAGGAGGACGAGAATCAGCGAAGATACCTCAGAAGGGAACGAGGGGCGCAGGCATTCGCACATGAAGGTGGCGTTTCTGTACATTAAGTGCCGCAAGCTATGCTGCATGCACTAGAATCGCTGTTAGAGAATCAAGATCAAAACCGTGTTCTGCTGTATCAAGAAGTCAGCCACGGATTGCCAAGTCCTCGACCATGATAGATGTGGATCATCAAGAGGCAATCGAGAAGTGAATGAGCTGAGGACATTGATAATTCATGGATAATGAAGTTCATGAACGGTGGAGATCATGCAAATGTCAAAGACACGGATTGCCAAGTCTCAAGATTGTTGTTCTGTTATTTTCAACTGTAAAAGTTTGTTAGTTGAAGTTAGTTAGTTTGTTTTCTAGTAGTTAGTCTTCTGTTTTCTATCCATATATAGAGAGCGAATGTATTCGGTTGAGTGTTAAGAAAAACTAGATGATTCAGAAGGTTTCTGCTGTATTGCTCTTCAATCTCTCTTTGTTCAATCGATGAAGAGACAGTGAAATAAGAATCGAAAACTTCTTCACGGATCATCTGTTATCATTCTTCATCTTCATCCTCTGTGTTCTTGATTTCATAAGTTCTCATGGTATCAGAGCAGGAAGGTCGACATGCATCAAAATGAATTCTGTCCAGTAATCAGTTCGTGCATCAAGTCAGAAGAAGTGAACGAACAATGAAGCTCTCTGGATCAAGGTAAACTCATAAGGGCTCAGGGCTCATAGCATTACTGTTATCATCTTCTTCAAAGGATCATAATAATGGCAATTAGAACTCCAAAATATCCTTTTCCGATACATGTGAATATCACAAACTTCGTCACAATCAAACTTGCTAAGGATAATTTTCTATTGTGGCAAGCTCAAATCCAAAGGTTTTTGAAAAGCCAAGATCTGTTTGGTTTTGTTAATGGAGATATTCCTTCACCCTCTCGAATGCTGCAAACAGAGGATGAAGGTTGTGAAACTGATCTTATTAATCCAGATTACACTAACTGGACTAGAACAGATCAATTGATTTCATCATGGATCTCTGGAGCAGTTACTGAAAATATTTTGAGCTTGATAATTGGATTAGAAACATCATCCGAAGTATGGCAAACTCTTCTGAAAAGGTTTACACAGAAGTCAGTTGCTAGAGAGTTCGAATTAGGGGGGAAACTGCAAACATGTCACAAGCATGAACAAACTCTTGCTGATTATCTCAGGGAATATAAATCCATATGTGATCAGTTGAATGCAATAGGCAAACCTGTGGATGATATAACCAAAATGTTTGGTGTATTGGAAGGTTTAGGTCCTGAGTATGAAAATTTTCGAACTACCATATATTGTTTGAAGCCTCAGCCAGAATATGATGAGGTTATTGCTCAATTAGAAAGGTTTGAATCAAGACTCAAAAATCTTTCCAGGAGTCAGTTCAACCCGAATTTGGCATATTTTGGACAAAGACAGTTTCAGGTTCAGTCTAAAGATATCACAAATGAAGACTACTTTTCTCAAGCCTCTGGATTTATATCTCAAAGAGGAGGTTACAGAGGTGGTCGAAGTTATGGTCGTGGCAGAACTGGTAACAATAGGGGTCGTGGTTTTGAAAGATATTAGAATTATAGAACAGATATCTCCAGTTCAGGGCAAGGAAATCAACACCCTAGACAGAGAAATGTTATCTCTACAACAAACCAAGGGTTTAGACCCTATACCACTTACTCACAAAGGTATCAAAATGTCAAGACTTATCCTTCTGCAAACTCAAGTAAGAACTTGCAGGATGAAAAAGAAACAAGTAGCATTCGACTAGAATGTCAAATATGTAAAAAGTCTGGACATGATGCTCTTCGCTGCTGGTATCGGTTTGACAATTCCTATCAAGCAGAAGATATTCCAACAACATTGACAGCAATGCATATTGAAGACTCAACAGGAAGTGAGTGGTATCCTGACTCTGGAGCTACAGCTCACATCAGTGCCAATCCTGGTATGCTCCATACTCTTTCTAAATAAAAAGGACATGATACTGTTATGATAGGCAATGGATCATGTTTACCTGTAACTCACATTGGCAACACCTGGCTCAAAACAAAGAACAATACATTACCTCTTAACGATGTTCTAATTGTCCCAGAGATAAAGAAGAATCTCCTTTCAGTATCTAAACTCACAGATGACTTCCCTTGTTCTTTTATCTTTGACAAAACTGGTGTTTATGTAAAGGACAACAGTACCGACACAATGGTGAAGCTCGGAAGGAAAATTAGAGAACTTTATCAAGCTAATCCACAGACCACAGAAGCCTTCTTTACTCAGCGGCAAAAGACAGTCAATGAAGATATATGGCACCAGCGTTTGGCTCATACAAATGCTCAAGTAGTTAAACATTTGCAAAAACAGAAGCTTATATAATTTGTTTAATCATCTCAGATTGTTTGCAGCAGTTGTCAAATAGCTAAAAGTACAGCTCTACCATTCCCTTTTTCTGATTCTACATCAAGTTTTCCATTAGAAAGAATTCATTGTGACATATGGGGACCATCACCAGTCTGTTCCTTTCAAAAGTTTAGATATTATGTGATTTTTGTTGACAATTTCTCTCGATATTGCTGGCTATATCCCATGAAGTTGAAGTCTGAGTTTTATGACATATTTGTTCAATTCCAGAAGTTAGTTGAACGACAGTATAATCATTAGATTAAAATCTTCCAGAGTGATGGAGGAGGAGAATTCATAAGCAATAGATTTCAAAAATTTCTGAGACACCATGGAATAAGACAGCTCATATCATGTCCTCACACACCAAAACAGAATGGGGTCTCCGAAAGGAAGCATCGACACATCGTTGAACTGGGATTAGCTATGCTCTATCACTCAAAAGTTCCACTAAAATTTTGGGTGGATGCATTTGTGACAGCTAATTACATCATAAACATTCTTCCCACACCAAAGCTGCAGATGGACACACCTTATAACAAACTTCATAATAGACAGCTAAGGTATGATCATTTAAGAGTATTTGGCTGTGCATGCTATCCTTGCCTAAGACCGTATACAAGCCATAAACTTGATCCTCGATCTCTTCCCTGTATCTTCTTGGGTTATAGCAATTAGCACAAAGGGTATCGATGTTTGGTTCCAACTAATAATCGTGTATACATCAGTAGGCATGTTGTCTTTGATGAGTATTCTTATCCTTTTACAAAGAAGATGGTCCATGAATATGGACATTATACAAACTTATACAAACAATGGATTGAAGGAATACATTTCCTCGAATCATCAAGAACCAAGTCACCAGCTATTGGATCCTTTCATCAGTCTACCACAAACCAGATCCATCCTGATCTCCATGATTGCTATACTTATCATCCATATCACAGACAACAATCTCAGACCATTTCCTCGAAGAATATGCAAGATGAGATAATGACAGAAGGACAATCTGTCATGGCATCAACAGATGTTATGCCTCAAGATCATTTTACCTCTCAGGAACAATATACTGCCAGTAGTTCTTTATCTTCACACAATGATCTACTAGCTGAAAGTAGTTCTGATTCAAGGTATTCCAATTCCACTCCCATTCTATCTTCTTCTCAAGGTACTGGTAATAATCATCATATGCAGACTCGACTAAAGTCTGGGATTCGAAAACCAAATCCAAAGTATGCTTATTCAGCTGACTATCCAGTTCTTATGGAACCACGGTCTATCAAGTCAGCCTTAGCCAATGAAGCCTGGTATAGGGCTATGAAAGAAGAAATGGATGCTCTTGCTGAAAATCAAACATGGACATTGATCCCTAGAACTGACCAGATGAATGTAATAGGCTGCAGGTGGGTATATAAGACCAAACTCACACCAGATGGAGGCCTTGACAGACTCAAAGCTCGTCTAGTCGCCAAAGGCTTTCACCAAGAAGAAGGACTTGACTTCACTGAGACTTTCAGTCCAGTTGTGAAACACACAACAATTCAAATAGTGTTATCTCTAGCTATGATAAGGCACTGGCCAATACACCAACTTGATGTTAAGAATGCTTTTCTTCATGGAGATTTGAATGAGACTGTATACATGGAACAGCCACCTGGCTTTATCAATCCCCAACAGTCAAACCATGTCTGTTTGCTTCACAAGTCTCTATATGGTCTTCGACAAGCACCAAGAGCTTGGTTTGATAAATTCAGCAAATTTTTACTCGAAAATGGTTTCTTCTGCAGCACAGCCGATCCATCATTATTTGTCCTTCATACAAACTCACATACAGTCCTATTGCTCCTATATGTTGATGATATCATCTTGACTGGAAGTTCACCACATCTCTTAACTACTCTTATTCAGAAACTTAGTCTTCAGTTTCATATGAAGGACCTTGGGTATATTCACTATTTTTTAGGCATTGAGGCCAAACGAACTTCACAGAACCTCTTTCTGTGTCAAACAAAATATGCTACTGACTTGTTGAAACGAGCTTATATGGCCGACTGTAAACCAATCTCAACACCCCTGCCTCTTTGATCAATTTCAATGGTTGACACTGCAAATCTTCTTACAGATCCTATGGAATACAGAAGCTTGGTTGGTGCTCTTCAATACTTAACTATTACTCGACCAGACCTGGCATTTGCTACTAATCTTCTCTGTCAAAAAATGCAACAGCCTACTGTAGGAGACTTTCAGCAATTAAAAAGAGTACTTCGATATGTCAAAGGTACTATACATCTTGGAATTTATCTCCATTCTCAAAGTTCAATACATCTCTATGGTTTCTCTGATGCGGATTGGGCTGGTTGTCCAACAACACGACGTTCAACAACAGGGTTTTGCACGTTTCTTGGATCCAATCTACTATCCTGGTCTGCTAAGAAACAGCCTACAGTTTCCAGATCCTCAACTGAAGCAGAGTATTGTGCACTTGCTTCAACCACTGCTGAACTCACCTGGATCACGTTTGTGCTACAAGATATAGGGATTTCTCTTCAGTCACCTACCAATATATATTGTGACAACAGATCAGCAATTTCTCTCACAGCCAATCCAATATTACATGCTCGAACCAAGCACATTGAAGTTGATTTTCACTTTGTTCGTGAGAAAGTCTCTTCTGGATCTATTCGTGTTCAGTATATCTCTACTCATCTTCAATTAGCTGATATATTTACTAAGTCTCTATCTCGCTTGTCTCATCTTACTCTCCGAACCAAATTGGGAATGGAATCTTTCACTCTTCCCAATTTGAGGGGGAATGTTAGAGAATCAAGATCAAAACCGTGTTCTGCTGTATCAAGAAGTCAGCCACGGATTGCCAAGTCCTCGACCATGATAGATGTGGATCATCAAGAGGCAATCGAGAAGTGAATGAGCTGAGGACATTGATAACTCATGGATAATGAAGTTCATCAACGGTGGAGATCATGCAAATGTCAAAGACACGGATTGCCAAGTCTCAAGATTGTTGTTCTGTTATTTTCAACTGTAAAGTTTGTTAGTTGAAGTTAGTTAGTTCGTATTCTAGTAGTTAGTCTTCTGTTTTCTATCCATATATAGAGAGCGAATGTATTCGGTTGAGTGTTAAGAAAAACTAGATGATTCAGAAGGTTTTTGCTGTATTGCTCTTCAATCTCTCTTTTTGTTCAATCAATGAAGAGACAGTGAAATAAGAATCAAAAACTTCTTCACGGATCATCTATTATCATTCTTCATCTTCATCCTCTGTATTCTTGATTTCATAAGTTCTCAATCGCTACCTTGAAGATTTAACGAGAGACTATTGTTGATTTATATCGCGAATAAAGAACACTGGTTTAATCCGAATGTTGATACAAACACCCATGAGGAGAGCCAGTAATAAGTAATCACTAATCAATGAGAGAATTACAAAGGACAATCGCTCCCACGATAGTGTTTAGCCCCATGTAATTGTACTCTAAAGTAAATGACAAGAATTAGACTCACTTCCCCACGATGAAAATGGCTCGATTTGCAAGTAAACTTTCCGAGCAAAAGTCCGTGTGGTTCTCTGGTCCTGCTAACGATCAGAACAAGAGTGCCTACATAGTTTATATATGATTCTTTGACTTTTGCTAGATTTTTTTATTCGAAAGGTCAGCCACTTGGCAGAGCCCTTTATGGCTGGCTTCCTATTGAAACCCCCACCGTCCGTCTCTTTCCCAATTCCTCTTTTGCAGCTAAAAACAAAACAAATAAATCCTTTATTCTTCTTTATATGGCCCATCATCAACAGTGGCGTCACTTGTATGGCCTTCCAGAATAGTCGATCTCTTGATTGATCAATCTTGACTATTTACATATTTGGCACCACTCTGAAAAAAATAGACGTAACAAACCTTTTCTCGGTTGAACTCTAATAGTAGGATTCCAATAAGTAATTAGTTGAGAATAAGAATTCCAGTCCACCGTAGAGGCGATCGGTTTTAGAAATTGAGAACTGTCCACTAGGGATTAGTTCCCAAAAATTGAAATTGAAAATGGCTCATTAGTTTTATGGACTCACCTGGGAACTAAACATTTGGTCTGGTTTAGTTCCCGGGTGGATTTATGAAACCGGTTGAAATGTCCCCACATTTTAAAGGGTTATGAGACTTGATAGTGAGTGATGAGGTTGGAGGCTAAAGGCAATTGGAAGTGAGAGTGATAGAGGAAGCGATTAGGCTGGAGGCCAGTAAGAGCAAGAGTGAGAGGGATCGACAAGGCCGAAGGCCATCGGGAGGAAGGTGAGGCCACGAGATGAGTGAGGCAAGAGATAAACAAAACATAAGAATTTAAAAAATTATATATATACAAGTCATGCCCGAGTAGATGGGAGGGTGATTTCGCACTTAGGACGGGAAATCGGACCGGTCCCCATGGGAATCATCAATTTTGGGCTGGTTTGGTCTGGATTTGGGAGGTTCCAATTTCTTTTGAACACCCCTAATCCACCTTATACAATTTGGGTCGGGTCTCATAGCTCAAACTCAAGATTTAATTTATTAAATGTAATGACAAAGAAAGACATGCCATTGGTTAAGTACGGTTTGATTCTAGGGTACTGGTCCAGTTCCAGATTTCATAAATAAGGAACCGAACCCTTAAAGATCACCCTTCAACCTGCCAGGCGATGAGCTTGAATACAGACACAATCGAACGTTCAGCAGATGGAAGTTGTGTGGAGTGCGCGTGCAGAGTCGGTCCAAACCCATACTTTCCGGCGTTTTCGCCATACCCGTCGGCGCATGAAGCTTAGTCAAACCAAAACAAAATGTCCAGGAGACAAAAAGTCAAATAGTTCCGACATCGACATGGTTGAGAAAGCGACAATTTGCTTTCCCATTGAACGATTTGACCATGACCTTGTGACATGCTTAGGTCCCATTACTTTTCGCAAATCCAAAATAGAGTACGTAAATTTTTAGTTTTCAAGAAAAGGGAACGAGCACACTACATGGTTATTTTGAGAATTGTTGAAATTGACCATATGCTGTTCAGTTCGTTAATCCATGTTATTATGTATTAATCATTTATTTTGCCTAAATTACCTGTAATTTTACCTTTTTTCTTTAATAGACATGAGATTTGCGGAAGTGCGAAATGCAGAATTTCTATATATTTCGATATTGAACAATGAAGAGTTTGATTATCTTTAGGTAACATATTGATTAATGATATAGATGATAAAAGAGAGATATGCATAATAAAGAATTACGGAGAATCCAAACAAATGTTCTAATTATCTCTCAATAGAGAGAAATATCTCTAATATTAATTATTTTATTCCTTTCTCAAAGTGAAAAGCAAGCTCTATCTCCAATATCCACGTTAGTAAATTGGCCCTTTAATCTAGAGCACACGCAGACAAAATGATCAAACCTCCTGCCTCATCCATTGACCATGCCAATGTATTCACTCCTCGTGACACTCATTCAATTATTTTATCCACGATTACACGTGCTAATTACATTTTAGATATATATTTCTCATTCGCATTTGAAGACACAATGTATAAAAAATAGATATATTCGTCATTCCAGCATCAATTCTTTGTTTGTTTTCTCTTTTGTTGGTGCCACGTTCCACATTTTGTCTCCCCACCGACCGAAATTGCCCCTTTATTTAATTCATACGCGACTGGATTTATACGGCACCCTGTCGAGATATGAGAATCTTGCTGATGTATATTATTGATATAATATAGTCATTGCCACTATAACAATAAACAAAGAAACGCGCCCATAACTTCAATTAATTTATAAAATTCGCATCGAGATAAGGATAAGGCACATCATTCCAGAAGACTGTCGGTTAAATAAATGTGAATTCAAACATTCAAAACATGTGTAGAATATCACCGTCAATGCATGGGCACCTTCTCAGCAAATGCAACATGGGAGCTAATAATGTGAAAAATAGATTGGACGATTGAAAATAATGATTGTTTAAGCTTGCTCAACCTACATATATAAATCTTCCACTATGGCCATCCTTTCAACCAATCCACTCTAGCCCTTCAATCATCAACGATACAAACTGTACACAAGTGAATAGCTGCTCGATCGCCATCAGAAAATGCTTCCAGAATTCATGAGTCCCTTTGAGACCCATCAATGTGATCTTTTGAAATCGATTTGTGATCATCTTTTTCACGATGATGATGATATTGTTGAGAATGATGCAGTATTTGCGCAGAGGAGTTCGAGCTTCAGCGAGCTTCTGCTGACCGAGAGTTGGAGTGAACTACCTCTGAGAGTCGAAGACTCGGAGGATATGTTGGTGTATGGTGCTTTGCGCGATGCACTCAGTTCTGGGTGGGTGATGCCTTCGGCTTCGAGTCAAGAACTTGATTTCGAAACGAGGACTGTTGATAACGGCGGCATTGGTCTGGAGGTGCAGACGAGAGCGGAGATGGTGAAGCGCGAGATGAAAGCGCCAGTCAGGATGACACATTACAGAGGAGTGAGGAGGCGGCCATGGGGAAAATATGCAGCGGAGATAAGAGACCCCAAGAAGAACGGCGCGAGGATTTGGCTCGGGACTTACGAGATGCCCGAGGACGCGGCGTTGGCCTATGACCGGGCCGCTTTCAAGATGAGAGGGTCGAAGGCCAAGCTCAACTTCCCTCACCTCATTGGCTCGGTCGAGTACGAGCCCGTGAGGGTCAGCCCCAAGCGTCGGTCCGCCGAGCCTAGCTCGCCGTCCAGCGATGACGGGTCGACTGGGACGAAGAGGCGAAAGAGGGAGGTCGATTCAGATGCTGAGGTGGAGTTTGGAACTCCAAACCCTTTTCCCATTCTGGATCTGGGCTTGTTAGGTGTGGACGAACGATTTTTATTTTGATTGTACATACTGTCAAGACATTATTTTCTTCATCAATGTGAAAAAGATATCCCGAACTTGAAACAATCTCGAACTAGTTTTGGGCACCATCGTTTCGCTGGTTAATCTCTCCCGGCCGCCGTCCGTTTCTTCCCTTTCCTTGGTGATTTCGCTTACACTGTCTCGTCATGCTTGAACAGATGTGTGAACCACTCATCCGACTCTGCGGATCCGTAATATACGCTTTGGCTTTGTCTTTCCCGGATTGAATTTGCATTCTGGGGTGCTTATATCGACCGGTACCCCTCCATCGATCGTCATCGTGTAGATTACTATCGGTGAACTCATTGATTCAGCTCATCCACCGTCTCGTTGCCGCAAACTCGGACGGTGTACTCCTTGCTGCTCCACTTCACCATCAGCGTCAGCTCTTCCTCCGTCGCCGGCGATGCCACTGCTCCTGACGAAGAAGAAGGTGACGCCATTCTCTCTCTATCTCTCATTGGAGGAGGATGGTCAGGCATTCGTGGAGATGTCAAGACGGATTTGGGTCGGACACAGACGTTCAAAACCCACAAGAGACGAACCATCCAACAAACCGTTCCAACACAATTTGAGATGGATTAAGAAACCTTAAAAAATCATATTAGGCTTGGCTAGTCCGAAGAATCGAAATAATTTTACTGTCTAAACATCTGAACGATGTGTACAATATTGTTTAGCTGCAGCATATTTCATGTAGAGAGACTTCTTAACTATTAGCATTTTAATGAAATTATGATGATGAGCTCGCCAACCTTAGATTTTTGGGTCATGGGTGATGCGAAATAATTATAACTCAAATGGAAGATTCCGTAACATATTGCATTAAGTGGAATAGCAGGTTGGTATGAGTAAATTGATATGAATTTGAAAAGACATGGCTAAAAAATGACTGATTTCACGGTCCCATAAACAGGAACAACGGACAGATGGCTTCAGAACTCATGGTTGAATGTAGGCACATGTGGAAGGAGCACCCGATCCGGGAACGGTTTGATGAGGAACGAGCTAATGAGATCATTGTTGTGCCGCTCAGCTCTATATCATCACTGTACACAATAATCTCAAGTAAATCGGTAAAATTATAAATACTTTGCTAAACTGTTTTGCTAATACCAGTTTAGTCTTAAATAATTTAATTGTATCAATTAATTTATAAATATTTTAACGATTTGCCTATATATTCCATCAAATCAATTTTGACCGAAAACAACTAATATAGCCGCTAGTTTACATGGACAATATTTTAATTTTTCTAAATTTTTTATGATTTTTTCTTTTTCTTCCTTTCTTTCAACTATGTGGTTAGCAAGGGAAAATATTAAAATTTTGTAAAAATTGTTCATATCATGCCGACTGTCTCAGCCGGTCATACCCTAGGTTGCACCAACACGTGACATGGACACGCGACACGACACGACATGTCGACACATCATTTATTAAATAGAAAATTCCAACATGCTAGGACACGTTGTATATTAAATAAATATTTGTTATTTTTAATTAATTTGATTCAAATTTATAAATAAATAATTAATTTAAAAAAAAAACCTACAATGGATTTACACTAATCACTCAACATACATAACAGTACTTTTATTTTTCGAAATTAATTTTTAATTTCATTTATTAATTTTTTCGATTAAATAAAAAGCGCCCCCCCCCCCCTCTCCTCTTTTCCCATAACAACCCGCCAGCTCCAAGCTCATGCCATGAAGGTCATCAAGTTGGTGAGTCTCTCTCAAAGACCATCATGTGTATGATATAATTATCTCAAACCCTTGTTTTTGGCACCATCCTTTCGCTAATTAAACTCTCCCGGCTCCAATCCGTTCTTCCCTTTCCTTGGTGATTTCGCTTACACTGTCTTGTCGCACTTGAACAGACGTGTGAATCGGCTGTGATCGTGGGTTCGGCTATGAAGCACATGGGCTCCGTTCATCTGAAGATGGGAGTCACCGACTACCACTTTGACATCTGTTATATACGCTTTGGCTTTGTCTTTCTCGGATTGAATTTGCTCGATGTCTTGCTTATATCGATCGGTATGCCTCCATCCTCCATCAATCATCATCATGTAGATTACCATTGGTGAACTCATTGACGCACACGTTCAAAGCCGGCAAGAGACAACCCCTCGGAGAAACGTTAAAAATTCATATATGGCTGGGCCAATATCTAAAATGACCCGAATTTGAAGAATCCGAATAATCTAACTATCCGAACATTTGAGTAGTGCATACACGTTGTCTAGATGCGGCCCATCTCATGTGGAGAGACTTCTTAACTACTAGTATCTTAACGAAGTTATGATAACAAGATTGCCAACCTTAGGCCTTTGGGTCATGGGTGGTGTGGAATAATTATGACTCAAATCGAACATTTTGTAACAAGAAGATATTCGATATCTCATTTAGCCAAAGTATAGGTTAGGATGAGAAAATTGATATGAATTCGAAAAGATAGGACCGGGAAAAATTACCAAAAAAGTCCTAAACCTATTGTAATTGTGCCAATTTAGTCCTAAACTTATTTGTTTGACTAATTGAGTCATAAACCTTTTACAATTATTCCTGATTAGTCCATTTGGCCAAAAATGGCCGGCCGGCATTGACTTGGCAGCCGGTAGGCGCCGGTGACATTTTTTTAATAATATTTTATTTTTTTGAAATATTTTATTAATTTTTTTATTTTATATTTTTTTCCCTCTCCCTCCTTCCTCCTCCTCTCCTCCTTCTTCCCTTGGTTCTGGCGACTAGCCAGAGGGGAGGGTTGGCTAGTCGTCAGACTGAGGTGGCCGGCGGGGCGAGCCCTCGTCGTCGCCGAATCTGACGAGGCGAGGCCCGCCTGATCTGGCGAGGGGGGCTCACCATCGTGGCAAGGCCCTCTTCGCCGGATCTGGCGAGGGCTCGCCTTGCCTAGCGACAACCACTTTATTAATATTCATATTTTATTAATAAAACTAATTTGAACTTCCATTTTATCACCGAGACTTAACTTTATTAATATTCATTTTTTTCATGTGTTTTTATGATTAGTGAATTATAGCAGTAAGTGATGGTCATTAAAGGTTTTAATTCATTGCAATTGTTTAATTAATAATATAGATAAAATCTGATAGACCCCAAAATCGATCTTGGAACTCATGATAGGCTATGTTCCAGATTCTAAAGTATGTATGGCAAGTTTCAAGTATCAAAAGTAAGGAATCTGTTCAAATGGGTAAATTCCAAATTCCAATGGAAACCTGAAACTGTTCATCTCAAGTTCTAAATCTACTGACGATTTGTCAATACAATTAATCTAACCAAATTTGGCTAGAAATTGCTAACGTGGAAGTTGGTCATCTTAATGGACACAGCTGGCGCTAACGTGGACAATTTTTACAAAATTTCATTTTTTTTAATTTTTCCTTTATTTTATTTTATTTTTTCTTTCTTTCTTGCCTTTCTATATATTGTATTTTTAAAGGCGAATGAGAAATATATATCCAAAATGCAAATTGGCACGTGTAATCGTGGAGATTGGACCCTATCTTTGTCTTGGGGGTGTTCCTTCCAATACCTAGACTTTCCTAGTGGTCAAAAACTTTTAAGGTCTTACTTAAGACCATTACCTTGGGCCTCACTCAACTCGGCTGACAACCCCTACCAGGGGTTGTCCCTTCATTGCTAGGAGGCTTGTTCCTTTCTTTTTGGAAATAGGGTTGTAAGGATCAACCCTTACCTAGTGGTAAAGGCTGCATGGGCCTGGGCGGCTTCTCCCTGGGGAAGGCATTGCGCCGATTCGAAGCCTGGGGGTTTTGACCTATGTAGCACGGACACTCTCCGAGAGCCTTCGTGTCATGTTCAACACTCCGACACGTGTCTGACACGCTCCGACACGTCCTGACACGCTTCGACACGAGATTCCGACACGCACGAGGTCAATTTTAAAAATTTATAATACTTGAGGGGTCAAAATATAAATATACACAAAAGAAGTAATAAAAGAAGTAATAAAATTGCTATAAATACCACGCACGGGGTCATTTTTTTTCAGTTTTGTTTTTTTATAATTGTTTTAGTTTTTTTTAAAAAGTCTTTCACTATGAAAGAAGTAATAAAAAAATGCTTTATATGATAAATAAATAAATTTAAAAATATCATTTTAGCATTTTTCTTTAGACAATGTTTTTTTTTTCCTCTATGTTTTATGTATTATTCTAACAAATTAAAATAATGAATGATATTATTTAATATTTTTTTGTGTAAATTAATTCTAGGCTATTATTATTATTATTATTATTATTATTATTATTATTATTATTATTATTATTATTATTATTATTATTATTATTATTATTTATATATAAAAATATATTTAATATATAACGTGTCGGAACGTGTCGAAATTCTCTATTTTTAAGAAATGACATATCGGCGTGTCGTGTCGTGTCGTGTCGCGTGTTGCGTGTCCGTATTGGTGCTACGTAGGTTATGACCTTTCGGTTTTTAACACTCCAGTGGTTGGACCCTTATCTTTGTCTTGGGGCTGTTCCTCCCGATACCTAAACTTTCTCAGTGGTCAAAGCCTTTTGAGCTCTTGCTTAAGAACAATTTCTTGCCTTTCTATATATTGTATTTTTAAAGGCGAATGAGAAATATATATCCAAAATGCAAATTGGCACGTGTAGTCGTGGAGATAATAATAAAAATAAGCATCATGAGGAGCGAATACATTGGCACGGTCAATGGTGAGGCAAGAGGTTTGACCAATTTGTCTGCGTGTGCTCTACTTTAAAGGGCAAATTTACTAATGTGAATATCAGAGATGAGTTTGCTTTTCGCTTCAAGAAAGGAGTAAAGTCATCAATGTCGGAGATATTTCTCAAGGATATTTTTCTCTGTCAAAGATAATTAGAATATTTATCTAAACTCACCGTATTTCTCAAAAGTTGCGTATATATCTATCTTTGATTGTGCATATCCTTCATTAATATGGTACCTTAAATAATCATGTAATACGGCTTATTAATGTCCTTCATTGTTCACATTGAAATATACAAAAGTACTGCAATTCTCAATTTTGCATATCTCTTATTTTAGTATTAGTGTCATTCAATCCTTAGGTGCGCTTGGGTGTGGTGCAATTCTCATATTTCATGTCATCTTCTTTTTCAATAACCTCTCTCAATGTCGATCCTCAACATTGCTAACCAACATCACCCCGTTTTTTTGTTGCATAATCTACAAAACACTATTATCTAAGGAAGCGCCCATCGAGCTTGTTTCATGACTGTTGACACCTAAAATTTCATTTTAATAAATTAGGTTTTACTTTTGTTTTTGTTTTTTTATTCAGATGATAAATAAACAAAGAAAAAACAAAAAATAAAATAGCAAGAAAAACATAAGCCAGCAGCCCATTTTTCTCCCTCTCTTCCCCCTCCGCATGGGCCTCTACGGCCCACTTTCCTTCTCCTCCGACCCAGCCCTTTTCGGTCTTCTTCCTCCTTCGTCCGCTCTGCAATACACGCGCAGAGGGCGTGGCACCAGATGAGCGGACGGACGGCGACGCGCGTGAGAAAAGGGGGGCAGTTAGAGGACAGGTGGCGGATGGGACGCCGATTCGGCCATGGAGGTCCGGTCGGCAAGCCAAAGATCGACGGCCGAGCCTCTCCGTCAACCGGACCTCCTCGCCTATAAATAGCGGAGCATTTCCGTCGTTGAAGGACACGCCAGAGAAGATCATGAGCTTGGAAACCTCCTCCTGAGAGATTTTGGAGGAGGTTGAAGAGCGAGCGAGAGAGAGAGAGAGAGGCCTGCGAGCTTCGAGAGATCCCCTGAGAGACTTCGGGGAACTCAAAGAGCGAGCAAGGGCGAAGAAATCGGGTCGCGAGCTCGGCCGACCTCCCACTGAGAGACTTCGGGGGAGGCCGCCGGCGAGCGAATCCGAGGAGGTCAGATCCGGCCGGTGGAGGCTCGAATTTGGCCGGAGGGGAGAGAGCACGAGCGAAGAGGAAGCCTAGATCTGAGGAGGAGCGAGGGTTGGATACGAGGAGAAAGGAGGCACTTGCCAAACCACCACCGCCACCTTGAGCTGTGCCCCGACATCGTCCAGATCTGAGTGAAATGGGTTTCGGAAGGTAGGGGTTTCGTCGTCGTCGCTGTCGCTGCACCTGCCATCGCTGCACCGGATTGCTACCGAGCCGTGCTGCAGTCCTCCCCCAACGTTGTCCCCAAACTAGCAACGACCCTGCTGCATCGTCGCTGTAACGCTTTCCACCCTCGATGCGGTCCTCGACGATTCGCCGAGACCCCTGTGGTGTTCGGCCGCCGTCGCACCTCACACCGTCATCGTGCCGTTGTCTGCCGCGACGCCACCGTTGCTTGCCGCATCGCCACTGTCGCTGTGTCATCGCCCTGTGACGTCCTGGTCATCCTTCATCGGCACCGCGAAGACAAAAGAAGGGAGAGAGGCGCCTGCTGGGTCAAAACCGGGTCCGGCGAAACCCCCATCCGGGTAGGGTTTTTCCCCGTTCAGGTCTTCTGGGCCCGGTTGTGTTGGCTGTTTTTGTGCATAAATGGGCCTTGGTTAGTTCATGGGCTTGGAAAAAGAAAAAAGGGAGAAAAATCTGAATTGGGCCCGCAATGTGCGGGTTGCCGGCCTGGGTCAAACCTAACCCGCAAATCCGACCTGGGCCGGTTTTTATAATATTTTGAATAAATAAATAATTTATTTTCCAAAAAAACAAAAATATATATTTTCTTTTCGAAAAATATTAAAAAATATTTTAATTTAAAAAACAAAAATATCCAAAAAATATTTTATTTTCCAAAAATATTAAATTTTTTTTAATTTCCAGAAAATCGAAAAATAATGATAAAAATATTTTATTGTCCGAAAAATCAAAAAAATAAAAAAAATTTCATATTTTCCAAAAAAATGCCAAAAAAAAAAAAAAAGCCAAAAATTCATGAAAAATCCAAAAAAAATTCAGAAAAGCCAAAAAAGACTTGTATTTTTCCAAAAAAAAAATACCAAAAAAATCCCAAAAAATCCCTTTTGTGTCAAAAAAAAATTAGAGAATGACTCAAAAAATGTTTTTCCTCCCAAAAATTGCATGGAAAATCCCTCGAACATCCAAAACACCTCAGGGTTTAAACAAGATTAGGTACCGAAAGGGCATTAGTGATTAACTAGTGTAATCAAGTCCCCGATCCTAATTTCTTTGGTTGCGCGGGAGTGAGTATTATACTTCACTTGGGTTTCAACCCACCCCAAATCGATTAGTGGCGACTCCATTTTAAAAATTGATTTACAGGTTAAAAATTTAAACTATTAAAGTCGTGAATTGGTGGACTTGGGAGAGTTTGGGCTTTATCAATTCAGCCGAGCTATTAGCCTCCTTAGGCGCCCGTACCCGATTGCGGGCGCCAAAAAAATAGAGGTCGCGACAATGACAATGCTAGTCACACTAACCATGTTTCTATCTACAAACAAACACTAATAAACTCAAGGCTCGTGACGAGCTAGATCAACGTTGTCTTGGCATCTAGATTGCACAACAGCTACGTTCAACACACAAGCAGCCGTGTTAACTCAACTGATTCACTCTTCACCACATCAAGCTAGCGATCCACTCGAGCATCTTTTGGATCTTTTATGCAAACTCATATTGAATTTTTTATACATCATGTCAGAGATACTTCTATAAGATATTATCCTCTTCGAGATAATTAGAATAATTCTTTTAATTTTTCATATCTCTCAAACTTGTGCATACATCTCCATTCAATTGCGCATATCCTTAAATGATGATATGTTATCTCAAATAATCAACTAACAAAACCTCATTCTTCGTAGCTCAATATCGAAATTTACCGAAATTCTGCATTTCTCTCTTCTGCATATCTCACATCTACAAGAAAAATGTAAAATTACACACAATTTACACAAAATAAATGATTAATACATAACATGTATTAATGAATTGAACAACATATGCTTGGTTTCAACTAATTATATCGTGTTCTCGTTCCATTTTCTAATTTACGAACTCTATTTTGGATTTGAGACAAGTAATGGGGTCTTAGCATGTACCAAGGTCATGGTCAAATCGAGGAAATTCGTTGAATGGGAATGCAATTTGTCGCTCTTTCGTAACCATGTTCGATGCTTCGGAACTGTTTTGACTTTTTGCCTCGTGGACATTCTGTTTAGGTCGACTAAGCTTTCTGTGCCGACGGGTTTGGCGGAAACGCCGAAAAGTACGGGCTTGGACCGACTCTGGACACGAACTTCACACAGATCTTCCATCTGCTGAACGTTCGATGACGTCTGCACTCGAGTTCATCGCCGTGTCCGGTCGGCGGGTTGAACGGGAACGCGGTCCCAAGGTGAGGTTGTCAAGTTTGGATGAGAGGGCCTTGAGCTTAAAAAATCAGTTGCGGGCTCCATGTGTCATCTCTTTTCTTTATAGGTCGTTGAAGTGGGCCGACAGACTTAACATGAAAAAATAACCAAAAAAACCTTCAATTTTTTTTTTTTTTTTGGTATTCATAGCAATTCAGTCGTAAATTTTTCAATTTGACTAATTGAGTTTTAAAATTTTTGACAATTTATTACTATAATCAATGTGGCCAATATTGGACAGAAATCGCTGACGTGAATAATCAACCTTAGCATTGACAATTTTTTTTGTAAATTTTTATTTTTTTCTGACTTTTTTTATATATTTCTTTTTTCTTTCTTTCTTTCTTGTTTCTTTCATTCTTTCTCCACCATTTGCCAAGCCTCCTATCCTCTCCCTTTAATGACCTATTAAAAAAAAGAAAATACACATAGAGCCAGCAAGGTTGCAATTAGGGGTGAGTAAAAGGAATTGCTCAGACACTGAAATTAAAATGAGGCAAATAAAAATGAAAAGAATAGAAGAAAAAATCTCAAAATTCATCAATCTGAAGCTTCATAGACTGACATTAAAATTTTAAACCACTGCCCAAGCTCCCACTAAACTGTGCTCTGCAATCGTAAATTCACGCCCATAACTACACCAAAAGCACGGGGAGAGTCCAGGAAGTGAAATCAGATGCCGAAATCAAAATCGCGGTCAGAATAGATTGCAACCAAATCCACCCAAAGAGCTAGAGGTATCAGGGGAAGAGGCTTGATCCGACACCGATGTTTAAGCCTTTCCCGCGAACAATCAGGCTGAAGGAGAAGGAGGACGAGAATCAGCGAAGATACCTCAGAAGGTAACTAGGGGCTCAGGCATTCGCACATGAAGGTGGCGTTTCTGTACATTAAGTGCCGCAAGCTATGCTGCATGCACTAGTATCGCTACCTTGGCGATTTAACAAGAGAAAATTGTTGATTTATATCGCGAATAAAGAACATTAATTTAATTTGAATGTTGATACAAACATTCATGAGGAGAGCCAGTAATAAGTAATCACTAATCAATGAGAGAATTACAAAGGACAATCGCTCCCACGATAGTGTTTAGCCCCATGTAATTGTACTCTAAAGTAAATGACAAGAATTAGACTCACTTCCCCACGATGAGAATGCCTCGATTTGAAAGTAAACTTTCCGAGCAAAAGTCCGTGTGGTTCTCTGGTCCCGCTAACGATCAGAACAAGAGTCCCTACAGAGTTTATTTTTGATTCTTTGACTTTTGCTAGATTTTTTTATTCGAAAGGTCAACCACTTGACAGAGCCCTTTATGGCTGGCTTCCAATTGAAACCCCCCACCGTCCGTCTCTTTCCAATTTCCTCTTGTGCAGCTAAAAACAAGACAAAATAAACCCTTTCTTCTTCTTTATATGGCCCATCATCAACACTGGCGTCACTTGTATGGCCTTCCAGAATAGTCGATCTCTTGATTGATCAATCTTGACTTTTTACATATTTGGCACCACTCTAAAAAAAAAAGATCAAAGTAAATTAACAACCCTCATCTTTGTTGAACTCTAATAGTAGGATTTCAATAAGTAATCAGTTGAGAATTAGAATTCTAGTCCACTTGAGAGGTGATTAGTTTTAGGAACTGAGAATCGCTCATTAAGTTCCGAAAAATTGAAATTGAAATTGAAAATTGCTCATTAGTTCTATGGACTCACCTGGCAACTAAACAAATAGTCTAGTTTAGTTCCCAGGTGGGTTTATGAAACCAGTTGAAATGTCCCCACATTTTGAAGAGTTATGAGACTTGAGAGTGAGTGATGATGTTGGAGGCCAAAGGCAATTGAGTGTGAGAGTGATAGAGGAAGCAATGAGGCTGGAGGCCACCAAGAGCAAGAGTGAGAGGGATCAACAAAACCAAAGGCCATCGGGAGGGAGATGAGGCCGTGAGATGAGTGAGGCGAGAGACAAAGAAAACATAAAAATTTTAAAAAACTATATATATAAAGGTCAAGTCCGAGTAGATGGGAGAGTGATTTCGCACTTAGAATCGGGAATTGGACTACCCCATGGAAATCATCAATTTTGGGCTAGTTTGGTTTGGTTTTGGGCAGTTCCAATTTCTTTTGCATACCCCTAGTCCACTTCATACAATTTGGGTCGGGTCTCATATATAGGCTCAAACTTAAGATATACTCTATCAAATGTAATGACAAAGAAAAACATGCTATTGGTCAAATCCAATCCGATTCTAGGCATATTGTTTAGGTTCCCGATTCCAGAAATAGGGAACCGAACCCTTAAGTACGAACCAGATCACCCTTCAGCCTGCCGGGTGATGAGCTTGAATAAAGACGTAATCGAACGTTCAGCAGATGGAAGTTGTGTGGAGTGCGCGTGCAGAGTCGGTCCGCGCCCATACTTTCCGGCGTTTTCGCCATACCTGTCGGCGCATGAAGCTTAGTCAAACCAAAACAAAATGTCCAGGAGGCAAAAAGTCAAATAGTTCCGACACATCGACATGGTTGAAAAAGC
Source organism: Eucalyptus shirleyi (assembly GCA_017140165.1). Lineage (NCBI taxonomy): Eukaryota > Viridiplantae > Streptophyta > Magnoliopsida > Myrtales > Myrtaceae > Eucalyptus > Eucalyptus shirleyi. Next base: position 9,931,740 of record CM029452.1, on the reverse strand, counting down.
GACAATTTGCTTTCCCATTGAACGATTTGACCATGACCTCGTGACATGCTCAGGTCCCATTACTTTTCGCAAATCCAAAATAGAGTACGTAAATTTTTAGTTTTTAAGAAAAGGGAACGAGCACACTACATGGTTATTTTGAGAATTGTTGAAACTGACCGTATGTTGTTCACTTCGTTAATCCATGCTATTATGTATTAATCATTTATTTTGCGTGGATTACCTATAATTTTACCTTTTTTCTTTAATAGACGTGGGATTTGCAGAAAGAGAGAAATGTGGAATTTCTATTTATTTCAATATTAAACAATGAAGAGTTTGATTATCTTTAGGTGACATATTGGTTAATGATATAGATGATAAAGAGAGAGATACGCACAATTTTAAGAATTACGGAGAATCCAAATAAATGTTCCAATTATCTCTCAATAGAGGGAAATATCCTAGAGAAATATCTCTAATATTAATTATTTTACTCCTTTCTCAAAGTGAAAAGCAAGCTCTATCTCCAATATCCACGTTAGTAAATTGGCCCTTTAATCTAGAGCACACGCAGACTAAATGGTCAAACCTCCTGCCTCATCCATTGACCGTGCCAATGTATTCACTTCTCGTGACACTCATTCAATTATTTTATCCACGATTACACGTGCTAATTTACGTTTTAGATATATATTTCTCATTTGCATTTGAAGACACAATATATAAAAAATAGATATATTCGTCATTACTCCATGAATTCTTTGTTTGTTTTCTCTTTTGTTGGTGCCACGTTCCACATTTTGTCTCCCCACCGACCGAAATTGCCCTTTTTTTTTTTTTTTTTAAATTCATACGTGACTAGATTCATACGGGTCCTGTCGAGATATGAGAGATATGAGAATCTTGCTGATGTACATTATTGGTATAATATAGTCATTGCTAATATAATAATAAACAAAGAAACGTGCCCATAACTTCAATTAATTTATAAAATTCTCATCGAGATAAGGATAAAGCACATTATTCCATAAGACTGTCGGTTAAACAAATGTGAATTCAAACATTCAAAACGTGTGTAGAATATCACCGTCAATGTACGGGCACCTTCTCAGCAAATGCAACATGGGAGCTAATAATGTGAAAAATAGATTGAATGATTGAAAATAATGATTGTTTAAGCTAGCTCAACCTATATATATAAATCTTCCACCATGGCCATCTTCTCAAATAATCCGCTCTAGCCCTTCAATCGTCAACGATACAAACTGTACACAAGTGAATAGCTGCTCGATCGCCATCAGAAAATGCTTCCAGAATTCATGAGTCCCTTTCAGACCCATCAATGCGATCTTTTGAAATCGATTTGTGATCATCTTTTTCACGATGATGATGATATTGTTGAGAATGATGCAGTATTTGCGCCGAGGAGTTCGAGCTTCAGCGATCTTTTGCTGATGGAAAGTTGGAGCGAACTACCTCTGAGAGTCGACGACTCGGAGGATATGTTGGTGCATGGTGCTTTGTGCGATGCACTCAGTTCTGGGTGGGCGATGCCTTCGGCTTCGAATCAAGAACTTGATTTCGAAAGGAGGACTGTTGATAACGCCAGCATTGGTCCGGAGGTGCAGACGAGACCGGAGATGGTGAAGCGCAAGATGAAAGCGCCAGTCAGGATGACGCATTACAGAGGAGTCCGGAGGCGGCCATGGGGAAAATATGCAGCGGAGATAAGAGACCCCAAGAAGAACGGCTCAAGGATTTGGCTCGGGACTTACGAGCTGCCTGAGGACGCGGCGTTGGCCTATGACTGGGCCGCTTTCAAGATGAGAGGGTCGAAGGCCAAGCTCAACTTCCCTCACCTCATCGGCTCGGCCGAGTACGAGCCTGTGAGGGTCAGCCCCAAGCGTCGGTCCGCCGAGCCTAGCTCGCCGTCCAGCGATGACGGGTCGACTGGGACGAAGAGGCGAAAGAGGGAGGTCGATTCAGATGCTGAGGTGGAGTTTGGAACTCCAAACCCTTTTCCCATTCTGGATCTGGGCTTGTTAGGTGTGGACGAACGATTTTTATTTTGATTGTACATACTGTCAAGACATTATTTTCTTCATCAATGTGAAAAAGATATCCCGAACTTGAAACAATCTCGAACACTAGTTTTGGGCACCATCGTTTCGCTGGTTAATCTCTCCCGGCCGCAGTCCGTTTCTTCCCTTTCCTTGGTGATTCGCTTCAACTGTCTCGTCATGCTTGAACAGACCGTGTACGCTTTGGCTTTGTCTTTCCCGGATTGAATTTGCATTCTGGGGTGCTTATATCGACCGGTACCCCTCCATCGATCGTCATCGTGTAGATTACTATCGGTGAACTCCTTGATTCAGCTCATCCACCGTCTCGTTGCCGCAAACTCGGACGGTGTACTCCTTGCTGCTTCACTTCACCATCAGCGTCAGCTCTTCCTCCGTCGCTGGGGACGCTGCAGCTCCTGACGAAGAAGAAGATGACGCCATTCTCTCTCTATCTCTCCTTGAATGAGGATTATCGGGCATGCGTGGAGATGTCAAGACGGATTTGGGTCGGACGCACACGTTCAAAACCCACAAGAGACGATTCATCCAATAAACCAATCCAACACAATCCGAGATAGATTAAGAAACCTTAAAAATTCATATTTGGTTTTGCTCAGTCGGAAGCATCCAAATAATCTAACCATCTAAACATCTGAACGGTGTATACAATATTGTTTGACTGCAACATATTTCATGTGAAGAAACTTCCTAACTATTAGCATTTTAACGAAATTATGATGATGAGCTCGCTAACCTTAGGCTTTTGGGTGGCAGGTGGTGCGAAATAATTATAACTCAAACGAAAGATTCCAAGAAGGTATTATATATTGCATTAAGTGAAATAGCAGGTTGGTATGACAAAATCCATATGAATTTGAAAAGACATGGCTTAAAAAATGACTGGTTTCACGGTCCCATAAACAGGAACAACGGACAGATGGCTTCAGAACTCATGGATGAATGAAGGCACATTTGGAAGGAGCACCTGACCTGGGAATGGTTTGATGAGGAACGAGCTAATGAGATCCTTGTTGTACCGCTCTGCTCTGCATCATCACTAGACACAATAATCTCAATTAAATCGGTAAAATTACAAAAGAAAATTCTAAACCTATTTCGTTAATACTAGTTAAGTCCTAAATATTTTAATTGTATTAAGTGGTAAATATTTTAATAATTTGCCTATATATTCCATCAAACAAATTTTGACCAAAAATAACTGACATAGAAGCCGTGGAATATTTTAAATTTTCTAAATTTTTGTTATTTTTTCTTTTTTCCTCCTTTTTTTCAACTATGGGGTTAGCAAGGGAAAATATTAAAATTTTGTAAAAATTGTCCATATCCGCACTGACTGTCTTAGCCAATCATACCACGTAGGACATTCGGCGTCCACCTTAATGTTTTTTAACCAAACTTGGCCAAATGAATTATATTGACAAATTGTCAGCATATTTAGAATTCAATTGGCATAGTTGAAAAACCTATGATTTTTTTAGCAATTTTCCCCAAGTAAACCTCAATTACTTAAGCTCCCACGCAGTTGCATGTCTAAACCCTAGACTCTCCCTTTTGTGATCACTAATCCAAATTCATGTTAATCATGTTCTCTCCCTTTAATGACTCATTCAAAAAGGAAAATACACATGAAGCCTGCAAGGTTGCAATTAGGGGTGAGCAAAAGAAACTATTTGGACTGAATCGAATCAGCTAGTTCTGAATGGTTCTTCGGAGTATTAATATGGCTCCTAGTTCCAAAAAATTAGTGATTTTCAGTCCAACTCTTAGTTCCATATATGGAACTGCTCATCTAGACCACTGAGATTGAACTGATTTTTTTTTTTTTTTCTTAAAAGACTAAGAACTAAAATACCCCAATCCGTCCTTCACTGCACAAACCAAAGGTGCATAATAAATGAAACATGAAGACACGGGGGGACTAGCCCTCCCCTTTAGAATACGGTAAGCACAGTAAGCTTGATCATTGTGCAGATAACATTCAGCTAATAGCTGCAGATTCACCTGAAAGCAACCAAGCGACCGTAAAAATCAACTTCAACATAACAAACGGGGAGCAGAATCAAGTTAGCAGAATCCATAGAACAATGCAAACACCATCGCATAACGACCAAAGTACAAAAGGAGGCAAATACAAGTGAAAAGGAAAGAAAATAACTCAAAATTCATCATCTGAAGCGTCATAAACTGACATAAAGTTCTAAACCACTACCCAAGCTCCCACTAAACTGTGCTCTGCAATCGCAAATTCACGCCTTTAGCTACACCAAAAGCACGCGGAGAGTCCAGGAAGTGAAATCGGACGCTGAAATTAAAAAACGCAGCCGGAACGGATTGAAACCAAATCCACCCCAGGACCGAGAGGAATCAGAGCAAGAGGGTTGATCCGACACCGATGTTTAAGCCTTTCCCACAAACAATCAGGCTGAAGAAGGAGGACGAGAATCAGCGAAGATACCTTGGAAGGGAACTAGACGCACAGTCGCTTGTGCATGAAAATGGGGCGTTTCGGTACATGAATTGCCCCAGGCTGTTTTGCACGCACAAGTATCGCTTCCATGGCAATTTAATGAGAGAACATTGTCAAGTTATAAGGCGGAAACGCTAATAGATTTTACAATTGTCAATACGAAATCACCAAAGAAGTAAGTGAGATAAAATAAAAAAAACGTTAAAAATTTACTTGGTTCAGTTTCAACGTTGTTATCTAAATTAATGAGAAGAGTCAGTAACAAATAATCCACTAATCAATTAAAAAATTATAGAGCAAAATCATTCACATATTTGAGTGTTTTCAACACCTAAACTTCACCAACAACGTAGAGAACTATGTCAAGACTTGAACATCCATGTCTCCACGATGAGAACGCCTCGATCAGAACGTAAACTTTCCGAGCAAAAGTCCGTGTGCTTCTCCGGTCCTACTGAGTTTTTTTCGATTCTTTGACTTTTGCTAGGCTTATTTGAGTCGGTCAAGCACTTGGCAGAGCCCTTTATGGGTGGCTTCCAAACGAAACCCCCACCGTCCGTCCCTTTCTATTTCCTTTTGTGAGGCTGAAAACAAGACAAGTAGACCCTTTTCTCCTTCTTTATATGGCCCATCATCAACAGTGGCGGCACTTGTACGGCCTCCCAGAATAGTCGACCTCTTGGTGGATCAATCTTGGATATTTACATATTTGGCACCACCCCAAAGAAAATAGACCAAAGTAAAGTAACAACCTTATCTTGGTGGAACTCTAATAGTAGGATTTCAATAAGTAATCAGTCGAGAATTAGAATTCTAGCTTACCTTAGGGTGATTGATTTTAGGAACTAGGAATCACCCACTAAAGATTGACTTTGAAATCGAAAATTGCTTATTAGTTTTTTGGACTCACTTGAAAACTAGATTATTGGTTCGGTTTAATTCTTGGGTGGGTTTATGAAACTAGTTGAAGTGTCCCCACTTCTAAAGAGTAATGAGATTTGAGAGCAAGCGATGAGATTGGATCTCGAAGGTGATCGAGAGTGAGAGCAATAGATGGATCGACAAGGCTGGGGGTGCTAAGAGCAAGAGGTAGAGAGGAATCAATTAGGGTAGAGGCCATGAAGAGTGAGAGTGAGAAAGGGAGGCGAGGCCATGAGATGAGTGAGACGAGAGACGTAGAGAGTCGAAGAAAAAATAAAATTTTTAAAAAATTATATATATGTATATTCGGGTAGAAGAGTGGGTGGTTTTGCACCATAATTTAACAAGTATAATAACCAAAAAAAAAAAAATGCCATTGGTTCCATTGAACCATCAATGCGGTCCAGCTCTTGGGACATCAGTTCGACAGGTCTTTAAGCCCAAGGCCATCTCATCCAAGCTTTAACAACCTCGTTTTGGGACCACGTTCCCCTCAACCCTGTCGACCGGACTCCGCGGATGGAAGATGTGTTGAGTGCGCGTGCAGAGTCGGTCCACACCCTTACTCTTCGGCATACTTTTCGGCGTTTTCGCCATGCCCGTCGGCGCATAAAGCTTAGTCAAACCAAAACAGGATGGACCACCAGGCAAAGAGTCAAACAGTTCCGACATATCGAACATGATTAGGACAGGGTGACAAACTGCATTCCCATTGAAGGAATTTCCTCAGTTTGACCTTGATCTTGTCACATGTTAAGACCCCATTACTTGTCTTAAATCCAAAATCGAGTATGTAAATTTTTAGTTTCTAAGAAAAAGGAACGAGCACACGATATGGTTATTTTGAAAATTGTTGAAACCAACCATATGTTATCCAATTCGTTAATCCATATTATTATGTATTAATAATTTAGTTCACGCGATTGCTTGTAATTTTTGTTTTTTTTTTAATAGATTAGACGTTTATTTTTTATTATTGAACAATAAATAGTTTGTGAATATAAATAGGTTTTATTAGTTGATTATCTAAGATAATATATCGATATGCACAATTTAAAAAAAGGATATGCACAATTTTTGAGAAATATGGAGAATCCAAAAAGATGTTCTAATTATCTCTTGGTAGAGGAAATATTCTAGAGATATATCTCTAAAATTAATGATTTTACTCCTTTCCTAAAGTGAAAAGCAAACTTAATCTCCAATATCCACAATAGTAAATTTGCCCTTTGATTTGGAGCACACGCATACAAATTGGTCAACCTCAAACCTCAACTCTCGACCGTGCCTATGTATTCACTCCTCGTGATGCTTATTCAATTATTGTCTCCACGAATACACGTCCCAAATTGTTAAAACACAATATAAAAAAAGTAGATATATTCGTCATTCCTCCATCAATTCTTTGTTTGTTTCCTCTTTTGTTGGTGCCACGTTCCACATTTAGTATCCCGGCCGACCAAAATTGTCCTTTTTTTTTTTTCATATGCGATTGGATTTATACGGCACCTATCAAGATATGAGAATCTTTCTGATGCATTTTATATTCTATACGCACAAAAGCCTTGGTATAACATAGTCATTGCCACTATAATAATAGACAAAGAAACGTGCCCATAACTTGAATTTATATAAAAAATTCGTATCGAGATAAGGCAAAAGCACATTATTCCATATGGACTGTCGGTTAAATAAATGTGAATTCAAACATTCAAAACGTGTGTAAGAATCTCACCACCAATGCACAGGCACCTTCTCAGCAAATGCAACATGAGAGCTAATATGTAAAATATAATAAATTGAATGATTGTTTAAGCTAGCTCAACCTATATATATAAATCTCCCACTATGGCCATCCTCTCAACTAATCCGCTCTAGCCCTTCAATCATCAACGATACAAACTGTACACAGGTGAATAGCTGCTAGATTGCCATCAGAAAATGCTTCCAGAATTCATGAGTCCCTTTGAGACCCATCAATGCGATCTTTTGAAATCGATTTGTGATCATCTTCTTCACGATGATGATGATGTTGTTGAGAATGCTACAGTATTTGTGCCGAGGAGTTCGAGCTTCAGCGATCTTTTGCTGACGGAGAGTTGGAGTGAACTACCTCTGAGAGTCGACGACTCAGAGGATATGTTGGTATATGGCGCTTTGTGCGATGCACTCAGTTCTGGATGGGCGATGCCTTCGGCTTCGAATCAAGAACTTGATTTCGAAACGAGGACTGTTGATAACGACGGCATTGGTCTGGAGGTGCAGACGAGAGCGGAGATGGTGGAGCGCGAGATGAAAGCGCCAGTCAGGACGGTGCATTACAGAGGAGTGAGGAGGCGGCCATGGGGAAAATATGCAGCAGAGATAAGAGACCCCAAGAAGAACGGCGCGAGGATTTGGCTCGGGACTTACGAGCTGCCTGAGGACGCGGCATTGGCCTATGACCGGGCCGCTTTCAAGATGAGAGGGTCGAAGGCCAAGCTCAACTTCCCTCACCTCATCGGCTCGGTCGAGTATGAGCCCGTGAGGGTCAGCCCCAAGCGTCGGTCCACCGAGCCTAGCTCGCCGTCCAGCGATGACGGGTTGACTGGGACGAAGAGGAGAAAGAGAGAGGTCGATTCAGATGCTGAGGTGGAGTTTGGAACTTCAATCCCTTTTCCCATTCTGGATCTGGGCTTGTTAGGTGTGGACGAGCAATTTTTATTTTGATTGTACTCACTGTCTAGACATTGTCTTCATCAATGAAAAGTCAATCAGGCGATTCTTATGTTGTGCAAAGACTGTCAATTTGTTTTTTCCTATTCCCATTTCCTTAAGAGTTTTGTCAGAAAAACCAAAACTGTTTCCCATTATAGATCTACCAATATAAAAGTGAGTAACAAAGGCAAAGAATTGTTAGCGTAAGTAACCTTAATTTCCGGGAAATAGCAGGCTTTGAATTAGACGTAAAGAGAAATTTACATGGTCAGTCTTGAGATAGAGTTCCCAGCTTTGTCGAGGTTCAAAAGAAACATAGCATCAGGAGGGAGTTCAAACGAAATCCTGAATCGTTCTTTCAGCATCCTTCCTCTCCAAGCAAGCTTTATCAGTCAAAAGAGAATTGAAAACAGATTATTCCATAAATTTGACAGGAGTGTTGATCCAGTTTTTAGAGTATCTAACTCCACCTGCTGTGTCGTTTTTACTCTCCATTGATAGGATGGAACAAGAGTCTCGTTGCCCAGTAAGTGGGCAGGGGTTTGGGGCAGCCCTGGCGAGGGTCGCAGGAGCAGTGTCTCGAGCCACCAGAATGTTTTTATAGTTTGAATCCATATTTTTTTGATAGTTTGGGCTTGAGCCTATGTCATTAGTGTTAGAGAAATCTCTTATGATGTTTTGAAGATGACAAAATAAATTAAAGGCTACTAACATGTTTAATGGTTAAGTAATAGACCATGCAGATGATAGAACATGTAAAGGATATTGTCAAAGTGTGAAGACGACCAGAAGACTGAATGTAACTCATGTCCAAAGTATATTCTGAAGATTTCCAGACTTCTGTGTCAAAGTCTGAAGACTGCCAGACTTTAGTGTCAAAGTCTGTTCTACATCAGAAGTCTGCTCACTCTGACAAATTCCAGACTGAACGTGAATGAAGAACTAGAAGACAGACTCTATGCTGAAGCTGAACTGGGTACATACCTTAAAGCTAAATCTGTTCAGAAGCAGAATATGTTCAGACTCAGATTACAAAATCTATCGCACTCAGACTCATATTGTAAAGTCTATTGCTCTTAGACTTTACATCCAGATTCGACAGAACGTAACTCAAGCCCAATCATATAACGGCTAGTGATCTGGTTTGGATTCCACATCAAGATTGATTTCATTGATTCAATCTAATTGACGATTGGATATTGAAGACAAGAACTTTCTATACAAAGAAGCTTTACTTATGGAAACCAAGATTCCGTTTGTATGGGCGATCGGAATCAATTTGGGATTCTACCTTTGTCACTCAATGGCTACCAAATCTTCTAGATACAGAGCTGTCCAATGGGTATATTGGAAGACGATTCTCTAGGATACTGTCCAACGGGTAGTTTGGAAGTGGAGGAGTATTTAAGGAGATCATGGATCGATGAGCAAGTAAGAGACGGAGCGTAGAATTTATAATTCCAAAGTCTGAGCGACCTTTGATCATATACTTGTCTCTTGAGAGCTTAAACATTTGTGATCGTGAGAGAAATACCAAAGGAGTGACTTAGTGATATAGAGTGATCTACTAAGCGTTTTCACTCAAAGTTGTAATCTCTTGTTGATTGTATAGTGGAATCCAGCCAAGAAGGCTGTTAGCGTGGGAGAGTGGACGTAGGCTTGGATTAAGCCGAACCACTATAAATCTTGTGTTCTTATTTTCTTCCCTAACTCCTTTGTTTGAAGTTTATTTTATTTCGCATATATTTGCTAAAATTTATCTTAAACACCTATTCACCCCCTCTAGGTGTTCATACTAGCACTCTCAATTGGTATCAGAGCTAAGTGCTCGGTTTATAAAAGTGTTTTTACTTTTGAGCTAAAGATTCTTTATGGCTAGTATGTTGGCACCAGGACTTATGGAAGGGCAAAGCAACACAAGGCCACCATATTTTGATGGAAAGGAATACGACGTATGGAAGAACAACATGAAAGCATTCCTAAGATCCAGAGATCTCTTACAATGGGATGTTGTGGAAAGAGGAATCAACCCCATTGCTGCGTCTACATCAAATAAGAATGGCAAAAACAAAGAAACCAAACTCCTCGCTCTTATGTCTCGGACGGAGTTGTCCAAAAGAGAAGCGCTTGATGCAAAGGCTATTTATTCTTTATATTGTGCCTTGTCTCTTGCTGAATATAATAGAATCTCTTTATGTGAAACAGCAAAAGAAGTTTGGGATAGACTTCATGTTACATATGAAGGGACTGATCGTGTAAAAGAGACAAAAGTAAACTTTTTGCTTGGCCAATATGAATTATTCAAGATGAAGCAAGGAGAGTCAATTGGAGATATGTTCAGCCGTTTTACAGAAATTGTAAATGGTTTAGCATATCAAGGTCAGCAAATTTCTACCCTGATGAAGGTCAACAAACTCTTGTGAGGTCTCTTAAAAGATTGGAATCATGTCAAGACCTCAATCCGGGAGACTCAAAGGATTATGCCACTCACTGTTGATGAATTGATTGGCACTCTTCAATCCTATGAAGTGGAACAAATCAACGATGAAGATCCCGAAGGTAAGAAGTCCATTGCTTTAATATCTAATGCTGTTTTTGATGAAACAGACTTAGAAAATGACATGGATGATGAAGAACTTGCCTTTATGGTCAAGAAATTCAAAAAGCTGAGTAGAAAAGGAAGGAAATTCGATGGAAGAAAATACAAGTAGAATGGCCAGAAAAGAACAATAAAAGAAGATGATGAGCAAGGAAATTTATGCTTAATGGCACATTCAGAATCTGAGTCTGATTTAGACACAGACTCAGAATCAAAGTCTGACTCAGACATAGACTCAGAATTCGATGAGGAAATCGAGGTAAGCAATTCAAAAATTCCTCTCAAAGTTTCAAAGTATATAAATGAGCTTTGTTCAAATCTCAAATCTTCTCTTAAAAGGATCTCCGAACTTAAAAAGGAAAATTTTCAGCTTAGGCAACATGATCTTTCTCAAAAAGAAAATTTTGAAATTTTGCAAAAAGATTTTCTACAAACAAAAGAAAATCGAGATTTACTTGTCAAAGAAAATGATTCTTTGAAGAAAGAATTTTCAAATATTTCAACAAGATTTTCAAATGGATCAAAAACATTAGAGCATATCCTTTCTATACAAGTTCCTTACTATAATAAGTCGGGACTTGGTTTCATTAAGGAAAATGATTCTCTAATTGATTTTCCCAAAGTTAAGGAGAGACTTAGACAAAGACCTCCAAAAGCATTTTACAAAAATCATTTTCAAAAAGTGCTTGTAAAACCTATTGGTGAAAATGACGTCAAGTGTTCAAATTGTGGAGATTCGGAACACTTTGAAAAAGATTGTCCTAAAGTCTGGAGACCTATTAAGAAAAATTGGATAAAAGCAGCATATTCTGCTAACTCTCATGGACCCAAGAAAAAATGGGTACAAAAGAAAATATACGTTATTTTTGCAGGATATAAAGAAGAAAGAAGAAAGAGGATTTGGTAAGGAATTTTTTATTCTCAATTTGATTTGGGCAATAATTCTCATTATGCTTAATATTCGATATATCCTTGGTTGATTGAGATTTTATAATGATCATATTTTGCTTTATTGAAGAAAGAATTGTATGATTTGTTTTTGTGATTTGTGAGTTGAGATTTGATTTAGTACGTGTGATTATTTGAGATAATTCAGATTATTTATCTAATTTTATATTCTCAAATTTAATCATATTTTGCAAAGTAAAAATCTGTTTTACGTGATGATGCAAGATATTCTTAGATATTCAAAGATTTTATTCTCTCTGTTTTTATCATACTATGACTAAGTGAGAATTTATTTTTCAAAATATCATTGTGCATAATATTCTTTCTTTGAATACTTTGTTACGATGAATTAAGAAAGAATATTTGATTATGGAGATTTTCATATTTACTCTAACGTCAAGGAAGGATCTAAATTGATGATACCAAAAAGGAAATGAGTTGATTGCAGGAAACTCTTTAAGGGATGAATGATCGCAAATCTATGAAAATCATGATGCAATCAGAAATGCATGTTATGTGAAGATTGGTAATGATTTTTTTTTTTTTGGTATATTTCAAACATATACCATGGGTAAGAGAGTATTTTTATCATCCCGCCTTACAAATTTCTACGTGCATTTATCATAATTTTGGATAATTGTTTATTATATTACGAATATCTTTTGTTATAAATATAAGGTATTGCATTTTGGCACATGACAGAAATATCTATTTTCCTTTTGCAAAATGCATATCTGAAATTTATGCTTAAGGAAATCGCTTTGATCTCAAAAGATATTACTACATATTCATGAATATTCTTGCTATATTCTTAGAAGATATATTATATCTAGCAAGTTTGATCCGCAAATCAAAGGAAGATATTATGTGACATTTTTGCAAAGATTATTATCTGTTATATAAGAATTTGCAGGTCACAAAAGAATCTTCCATATGGATTTTGGAAAACTCAATCAGAAAATCATGGAGATTCTATACTATCTTTTGGAAGTTCAAAGATTCTATTCCTTGTGAAAAGTTTTTGCAAATTGTTGAAGAAATCCCTTTTGTGTCGTACGGAAGGTTGAGTAATTCTGAATTTTAATTTTACATATGCTATTCAACTTATTTACTTGAAGAAAGGGCATTATATATTATGTGGATATTATTATAGCTTGTTTGTGCAAAAAGTTTGTTAAGTTGATGCAGGTTGAATTCGAGACGAGCTTGATTGAAGAAAGTAAATCTTTGCCTCGAATTTCAAAATGCAAATGATCATTGCGGATATTGTTGCTACAAAGGAAATATTGGAATCTGTTCAATGTGCACAAGCAACAATTGTTTCTATTCACAAATATTGTCATGATGACAGGGGGAGAAATCAAATCCAAAAGAAAATGGAAAGAATTGTGATCATCTCAAAAAGGCAACAAATTGAGGGGGAGCTTTGATCAATTTTGGAAAAATCTTTTTGAATTGATCGTGATCTTATTATGGATGGAATGAAAGGTAAATGTATCAGAATTTGTTCAAAAAAATCCGGTTAGTGCATCTTTTATTACCTTTTGTCATTAACAAATCTCTTATTGATATTATCATTTTATTATGACAAAAAGTGTACGTGAATTTCATGATGCATCTGTGATTTTTATTGGATATTTGCTGATATATATGATCGAAGTGAGCTATATTGCATATCTTTAATATTCGACTTGCTTTATAAAAGCTGATTTTTGGAAATTATGATTCATGCGAGATATTGTCATAATTCTCTACGTGATATTTTTCTTCCCATTATTATCACTTTTTGATTATGATAAAAAGGGGGAGAAGATATGAATATGCATGTGTTGATTGGTTGATATTATCTATGGCATAATATTGAGCTGCAATTATTTTTCCAATATATTATTATGCTCAATCTATTTGTTATCTTCTGATATCCTTTGATTTAAATTAATATTTTTAAAAGCGTGTTTACAAATCTGCATATTCAGAGATTTTTTTGTCATCATAAAAAATGGGGAGATTGTTAGAGAAATCCTTTATGATGTTTTGAAGATGAAAAAATATATCAAAGGCTACTAACATGTTTAATGGTTAGGTAATAGACCATGCAGATGATAGAACATGTAAAGGATATTGTCAAAGTGTGAAGACGACCAGAAGACTGAATGTAACTCATGTCCAAAGTATATTATGAAGATTTCCAAACTTCTTTATCAAAGTCTGAAGACTGCCAGATTTTAGTGTCAAAGTCTGTTCTACATCAGAAGTCTGCTCACTCTGACAAATTTCGGACTGAACGTGAATGAAGAACTAGAAGATAGACTCTATGCTGAAGCTGAACTAGGTACAGACCTTAAAGCTAAATCTGTTCAGAAGCAGAATATGTTCATACTCAGATTGTAAAGTCTATCGCACTCAGACTCAGATTGTAAAGTCTATCATACTCAGACTCAGATTGTACAGTCTATTGCTCTCAAACTTTACATCCAGATTCGACGAACGCGTGGGAGAGTGGACGTAGGCTTGGATTAAGCCGAACCACTATAAATCTTGTGTTCTTATTCTCTTCCCTAACTCCTTTGTTTGAAGTTTATTTTATTCCACATATATTTGCCAAGATTTATCTTAAACACCTATTCACCCCCCTCTAGGTGTTCATACTAGCACTCTCAATTAGATATGTATAATCTCTCTTATGTAATTGGGAAATGTAACAGAAATGTGCAATGTGCTAATTATAGGGAAATTATTTGCTGGATATAGCCCTAATTTAAGGGAGAATCAGGATAAAGTCTTGTGTCTTGACTGTTTCTCACTTTTACTCTTTATTTCCTTGTGATTGTGCATCGAATCCTAACACCATATCGGGATAAGTGATGTGGAGGTCCTTAGCAAAGTTTTAGACCATCTCCAATGGCCCAAAGTTTGGCCGCAGAACTAGTGGTATAGTCAATGTATTGAGTGAAACCAGAAACCCAATTGGCAATTGCCATTTGCATCCCAAATTAAACCTCCCCAGCCTGCAATACCAGGGTTACTAAGAGTCAAGCCATCGAATTTAGCTCGAACAAGTTCTAGGCCAGGGGAGTCCATTGCACAGAGACGGCTTCCCTCGCAGGGTGGTGCTTCCTTTCTGCAGAAACACCATGGTGTTGCAGCAGCTCTTACAAGACAAAGTCCCTTTAAGTCATGAAACTTGGCTTTGTCATCAAAAGACTTTGCTACTGCGTCACGGCCGAAGTTACCATTGAGCAAAGGGGAAAATGACCTTCTCAGACTGTCCAGATATCATCAGTCCAGAATAGAGTAAGCTTATCATCGTTAGCAACATTCGTAAATCCCCCTAAGAAGACCTCATCAGCAGCAAGGAAGGTGATGGATGATTCAGTAGGTTTGCTTCAAAGTCGGTCTTTCATGAATCGGTACCATGTTTTCTTCTTTGGAATCGCATGCCTTGATGAATCAGTATGTTTGCTTAAAGAGAAGCAGGTGTAAGCAATGACTTAACAGCATCAATTACTCTAAAAAAAAGTTTCCCAATAAACAACAAAAGAATGTAAATGACAGCATTAAAGGAAAAAGACAGAATATTTTTCATAATTAGAACAAAAATATATTAAATTGATGATAGTTTGAGTTCTTGATATTTTGTAGCAATTAGAAATACTATCCAGAATTTCAGATATTACTTAGGGCCCATCTGTTTTGGGATTATTAGGCAAGACTGTAAAATATATTTCAGGGGAGTGATTCTTAGAAGAAGGAAATATTTTATCTTTTTTTAAATGAGGCAGAACTGATATTTCTATTCTTGGTACTAAAAAATCTAAATAGATCTGATTACGGAGCACGATCTCAAAACCCTTAGACTCATAACCCAATGGCTGGACTCAAGACACAAGGCATCAAGCCCACAAACCAAGGGTCGAATCCAAGCACTTGGACCTTAGAACTTGGAAGATGAAAACCCAAGATTCACAAGGGTTAGACATGACACCGAGGACCATGAAAGGGATATTTGTATGTATCTAAGGACTTCCTCGGACTCGAGACATCTAATTAAGGTTGAAATCCAACCCCAATGCCCACAAACTTGGGACCTTGAAGCTCAAACCTAGACTTGGGTGCTCAGTCGAACCTAAGACCTTGATGCGAACTTGGAACCTTGGTACTTGAGCTAGGATACTAACTTCATTCCCATGTTAATCATTTTTATTATGCCTAGCTATATTATTGTTGACCATAAAAAAATTTCCGTCCACTTTTCAATTTCGAGCAATTTCAAACGGTAAAATTTGGGAAATATCTTTCTTGTCTTCTTTTGTTTTCTTTTTCGCTTTTCTGCCACATTATGTACGTTTCCATGCCACCAATTTTTTTTTTTTTTTTTCAAGCAATCAGTCACTGGATCCATTAACACCTTCAGATCTAAGGTCTTCAGATCTAAGGACCATCATCGTCCTTACCCAATAAAAATACGACGAACGTGCCCCATGCTTTTTAAATAAGATTAAGAAATACATCACTTCGTGTCTCCTTATGATTAAAGAAGTCCATTCGAGCATTTGAAACATGTGCTGAGAAGCTCTTTGGTCATCACCAGATGCACCTTCGTGGAATCTACAGATTGTCTTGGGAGTTGGAGCTAAATACTTTATGAATAATTTATCAAAATGATGATCACTACAACCCAAGCTCAACCTATATATATAGCTCCCAGTTAGACGATGTTCTCAGCTGTTCGGTCTCACTTCAGAAACCAAATCATCCCCTTCGATCTTCCACATTCAGTGATCCTCAAAGCTACAAATTCTCGCCAGAAACAAAAATGCTTCAAGAAATCGTCAGTCCCTTTGAGACCCATCAACGCGATGCTTTGAGATCCATTTGGGAGCATCTTCTTGGAGATGACTTCGATGATGGAATCAATGCAACACATTATGCACCGACTCCTGCGGACATGAACTCGAGGAGTTCGAGCTTCAGCGATCTTTTACCGGCACAGAGTTGGAGCGAACCGCCCCTCGAAGTCGACTGCTCTGAGGACATGTTGGAGTACGGCCCTTTGCGCAACGCGCTCCATTCCGGGTGGACGATGCCTTCGGCTTCGAATCAAGAACTGGATTTTGAAGTGTCGACCATTGGTTATAATAGCATTGGTCTGGCTTCAAATCAAGAACTTGATTTCGAAGTGACGACCATCGATTATAACAGCATTGGTGGGGCGATGGAGGAGAAACCGGAGGTGGTGGAGCATGAGGTACAAGCACCAGTCGAGAAGATACGTTACAGAGGAGTGAGGAGGCGGCCGTGGGGGAAAAACGCAGCAGAGATGAGGGACCCCAAGAAGAAAGGGGCAAGAATTTGGCTCGGTACTTATGAGACACCTCAGGACGCGGCATTCGCCTATGACCGCGCAGCTTTTAAGATGAGGGGGTCCAAGGCCAAGCTCAACTTCCCTCACCTCATCGGCTCCTCCGACTACGAGCCCATCAGGGTCAGCACCAAGCGTCGGTCCGCTGAGCCTAGCTCGCCATCCAGTGATGACGGGTCGACCAGGACGAAGAGGAGAAAGAGGGAGGTCGATTCAGATGCTGAGGCAGAGTTCGGAACTTCTATCCCCTTTCCCATTTTGGATACGGGGTTGTTTGGTGTGTGACGAATAATTTTTAATTTGATTGTACTCAGGACATTATTGTCTTCATCAATGAGAAGTCAATCAGGCAATTTTATGTTGTGCAAAGATTGTCAATTTGGCTTTTCCTACTCCATTTCCTTAGAGTTTTGTTCTACTTATAGAACAGCCAATATAAAAGTGAGTAACAAAGTCAAAGAATTCTTAGTGTATTAACCTTATTTTCCAGGAAATAGCAGGCTTTAAATTAAACATAAAGAGAAATTTACAGCGTCTATGTCTTGAGATAGAGTTCCCAGGTTCTTTCAGCATCCTTCCTCTCCGAGCAAGCTTATCTGCACATCGGCTTCCTTACCTGCAAGCGTGCCTGGTTTTAGCCCTCTCGAGAGCTTTCAGTAGAGTCCTACGATCATTCAAAAGGGAAGTGAAAACAAGTGTTTCCAACAAATTTGATGAGAGTGTCTATACAGTTACCGAAGCATCCAACTGGTTGGATTTTGCGGAAGCGTGTGTGCAAGTGTGTGTGAAAGCACGGAGAATGTATTTCTCAAGAGCGTGGTACAAAAGTTTAGGAGCTCTCTTAGTTTCTAGTTGATGGGTACATAGGCCGACAACATAATGTCTATAGACTTCGTTCACCGCCTTTTCTGCCGACTTTCAGTAAAAAAAAACAATACGTATTTAACTTTTAGAATTTCAGCTTGCAGTTGCAAGCTGTTCTCTTGCATGTTACAGCTGGACGTTCCCTAGCTCCAGCTTGTTGCAGCTCCTGCTTGTTGCCGACTTCGACAATTGTTGCCGCCACTTTTCCTTCTCCATCAAGTATACTTCATTCTCAAGCATGCGTGGGCTAGTGTGTTCTAGAGCTTTTCAAAAATGGATCACTTTTTAACACAACTCCGCCTCCAGATGATTGATGTGGAGTTCCTTAGCAAGTTTCGGACCATCTCCAATGGCCCAAAGTTCGGCCGCAGAACTAGCAAGGTGCTCAATGTGGCAATTAAAAACAGAAACCCAATTGCCATTTGCATCCGGGGATATCAGGGTTGCCAAGTTTCTTCAAGTCTTGAAACTTGGCTTTGTCACCAAAAGACTTTGTTATTGCGTCACGGCCAAAGCAACCGGAGAGCAAAGGGGAAAATGGCCTTCTCAGAATGTCCAGGTATCAGTCCAGAATAAAGAATTCTTACCATCATTTGCAACATTCTATAACTCTCCCTAAGAAGACCTCATCAGCACCTAGGAAGGTGATGATTCAGTACGCTTGGTTCGAAGTTGGTCTTTAATGAATCGGTACCGTGTTTTCTTCTTTGGAATCGCATGCCCTGATGATTCAGTATGTTTGCTTAAAGAAAAGCAAAAGGTTAAGCGACGATTTAACAGCATAAATCACTCCAAACTATGTGCCCGTCTGTGTGCCCGCCCAAACCAAGTTGGCATGTGATGATTGGCTTGAATAGGCAGTGATATCGTTCTCCTGAAAGCATCTAAAAATTTTTAGTTTTGATGGGAAATTGCGAGTGCCCCTTGCTCTTGTAATTGCTTTTAAACTTTACGACGCAAAACTTTATGTTCTTGTGTCGATTCAAATTAGCCTTTTACTGATCAATGATCGAAAAGTTATTGCCATAACAAAGTGGATCCAAACCTAACTCATCTGGCTGTTACGAATTTTAATATTTATAAGTATGAGTCATCGAACTTACACTTAAATGTTGACACCTAAATTTTGGCGAATCAGTCATTTACTTATTACATAAAAATCAGGGATTAATTTTTAAAAAAATTGAATAGCATATAGTTTTAGGAGCATTTCTTTTTATTACATTTGCAATTGATTGGCCGCAGGGGATTTGAAAGTCACGAGGGAGCTTCTAATAGTAGGCCATGATCTTTGCATGATCGAGAACAAAGGTGGCTGTGCACTGTTTCACTATGCGGCCAGCAGGCGTAGGATCAAGTGGAGAATGATCAGTCTGATGCGCTCAAGAAGTTGTCGAAGATGGAGATGCAGATGACCTTGTATGATGACGATGGGAGCACAATCTCACAGCTGGCTGCGGCTTCAAAACATCTCCAGTCCACTGGATGACAAAATGGGGTCAAGCTCATTGAAAGGTTATGATGACCGCACCCTTTTAATGCCAGAATTTTAATTTTGTTAAGCAAAAGTTTTGACCCATTGACCCATGCAAAAATTCTTTCAATTTTGGGTGGGCACGCAACTTTCAGTAATTAAGGAAAGGAAGGATGCGGTGGAGACGTCTTTGAGGAAATGAAAGCTGGTAGAGAATAGGAAAGAAAAGGGATACAGGCGAGAAAGTTGAAAGAATCAATATATTGGTATTTAAGCTACATTATTTCTTGTTTTAAAACAAGAAAGAGTGCACCATCAAAGAAATCGCACGCATCCATAAGCTTGAGCAAAAGGGAAACGAATTCTTTGCATCAACTCAAGGACAAAGAAAGAAATATTGTTGGATATACCCATGGATCTATTCACGGCAAGAAAGGGGAGAAATCGACAAAACTTGCAAGTTGATATTCAATTTGAAGAAATAAAATAAAAAAGGGAATATTTAGCACGTATTCAATCAACTTGGAGCTGCCATATTATAAATAGAGCAGTAAACTGAGAGAGAGTGGGGGAGGGGGGTTTCGAATTTCAAAGAGACACGAGAGAGAGAGAGTAGAGCAGACGCGATGAATCTCAACTAGCTCTTGGCTGAGACGCTCCTTCCATGCATCTGCCCCTTCCACGGCTAGACTTGGGGTTGTGCTTCTGTCTCCATCACTGCCACATCATGCTACTACCCTGGTGAGGTGTCGACGAAGGCCAAGCTGCTCCTTGCATACGTGCCACCTGGGAAGTCAACCGAGTCCGAGCTGTTGCACCCAACCGCGTTGCTGCTTTGGTTTTGTTGTTGCTACACACTGGTGCCATTGCTCCCTGGCCCGCTGGCGCTGATCCTCCACTGATGAACGCTGCCTGATGCTACCCGTCTGCGAAGGGATTGTCGCCTCATCAAGTCGGCAATCTTATTGTGTTTCTATTTTGCAGCAACTCTCCCTTTTGCCGTTCTAGTCTTCTTGTGGCTGCCCCCTGCTATGTTGGTCATCCTCGTTGACTTTGCTAAGTCGAATTAGCGAAGCATCAGTCACCACTCGAAATTTGCCGTTACTTACTGAGCGAGGCACCATCTTTGAGTAGCACGTCATCTTGAACTGCTGCCCATGAGTCATCCCACCATCCGTCGTTCGACCGAACATGACAACGCGTGATGCCAATTATTAGGTAAGAATCTCTTTTGATTTGATTTTCATATATCCTTATTGCCTAATTTGTGGGATTATCTCGTTTGAATATTTGAATGATACCATCATATCACAAAATATCGATTAGCCTTTTAAATTGGGAAATCTTCCTAATTTCGCAACATACATATGATTAACGGTCCAATTTCACACTCGAAAATACGACCCGTAATTGTATGGAAAAATCACAAATCTGATCTCACGCTCGAGATACGATTCGTGATTTTATTTAAAAATTGGCCAATTTGATCTCATATGCGAGATATGATTCGTCAATTTATTTCCCAAAATTAAATGGATGTGGATGATGTCTTGCTTGATTTGGTGCCATGTTGTTCTTGATGCCTTATTTGTTTGCTCCCGTACTTGTTTTAGGTTATTGCATGTCTAGAATAGGAAATTTATTTATTTCGAATTTCTTAAATAAAAATACCAAAAAAACATAAATTTAGGATGTTAGATTTTTGTTTCACTAGTTTAAATTGCATGTTTAATTATTCGGCAATTATTAATTTCGAAATTAAAAAAGGAAAAAGGAAAAACAACAAAAAATCATCATGCATATGTCATGTAGAGTTAGGGTATATTTTGCACGTCATTGCATATTAGGGTAAAATTGCATTTAGTTTAATTTTAGATAATATTTTTCTTAATTTATTATATGTTTAGCTATTTTCTTAAATAGATTGCATTTTAGGATTATTTGGGTTTTAAGATAATATTTTAGTTTAAATTAGGATTTGACTCAACCTAATTCCTAATACAAATTGAATAGGATCTTAATCTAGCTAGATAATTTTCACATATTACCTTATTCCGAATTTCATGAAAAAAATACAAAATGTCTTAGAATAAATTAGTTTCATTTTCTAGGATAAATTGCATTCTTTTAAGGAAAAGAAAGAGAAAAGAACAATGTCATGTGCACGTCATTAGGATTAGATTCATGAAATGCATGCCATTTAGTGGTTATTGCTAGGTCTATTCAATTAGAAATTGCATGTCATTAGAATTAGGTCATTTAGTTATATTGCATTGCATATTACATGATTTTTGTTAAGTAAGTGAAAACAAAAAGAAAATAAATTACGTGTTAATTAGAAATCATATTTAGGGTTGTTGATGTGAATTCTGGTCTAACAACGCACATGATTTCATTGCTATGAGGTAAGTCTTGCAATTTCTTTATTGCTTTACTTGGATATTAAATTGGTGGTTTGCGCACCTCCATGATTGCCTCACATGTTAGGGAAATAGATTTAAAATCAATTTAGCTGCCTGCAAAAGCACTTTTGAAAATAAAAGAGAAAGGTATCGAAATGGCGTTAGAGAAATCTAGCGTAACCAAGTCCCGAACTCATAAATCTCTGGTTCTTAGGAGTAAAGTAAATCTCCCGTTACTTTACTTGGGTTTCTAATTGACCCACCAAAAATAGATTAGTGGCGACTCTTAACTGAAATATCATTAGCATGTTAAGAACTTGAACCTAAGTCGTGAATTGGTATGAGCTTGGGAGAGCCCGAGTTAAGTTTAGACTTAACAATCCATTAGCCAAACTTTAGGTGGTTCACCCCGAAAAATTGGTCGCGACATTAAAAAAATACATTAAAAAAATGGGTGCTATTATTGTGCTCTCATTAGTGGAATCTTGGACCTAACCAAATCTTTAAAAGGTCAACGGAGAAGAAATAGGGGAAAGAATCCCCAAGAGGTGGGACTCCCTAATATCACCTCCCATATTTCCACATATATGGGAAGAAAAAGATGGGATAGAAATTTGGAGGCTTCGGTGATGAAGGTAGATACTATCTTAGAACTTTGATTCTAACTACCGTTGGATAGACATGTATAGTAACCTTCCGTGCTCGGGATGAGAATGTGGAGCTTCAAAACTTTTATTAAGCTAGCTGTACTTCGCACAAAGTCTTTCAACCGATTGCTAGTCCTAGCATCCCAATTGAAAGACTTTGTTTAATACATAGAAACAATGGGGTGCTAGTATCGTGCTCTCATTAGTGGACTCCACAGACATCATGGAAACAACAAAAGAATGTAAATGATAGAAACAAGGAAAAACAACGAATTTTTTTGGTAATTAAAACAAAAAAGAATGTTAAATTGATGATTGTTCGAGTTCTCTATACTATCTAGGGATTAAAAACACTATTTAAAATTAAGAAATTACTTGGGCCATTTATATTACGAAAATTAGACATGACTGAAAATGATTTTTGATGAAGTAACTTTTGGAAAAAGGAAATAATTTTTGTTGGGACCTTTTAAATGAGGTAGCACATGGCTAGAGACTCCCTTAAGGATCATCCTAGGGATGGTGACCTTTGTAGGTATCTAATTAAGGTCCAATGTCAACCCAAGGGCCCGAACTTGGGAGAAAATATTGGATACGTCTCATGCTCTAGTGTGGCAAACAAGAAGGCGGTAGGAGGACGGCACGTGTCTCATGTTAGGCGCCATTTAAAAAAAAATTTGGACGGGAGACTGAGGGTTTCTTCTTCCAAGTCTCTTTCTTTGCGCCTCTCTCACTCTACCCTTCCCCTTTCTTTCTCTCTCTCCAACAAACAAGACACGATCTCCCAATCTCTCTGTGCCATTTAAAAAAATTTGGAGGGCGGTGCGGTGGTTTGTCGGTTGCTAGCGGTGGTTCGCCAATCGAAAAGAGGGAGGGCACAGAGAGACTAGGAGGTCGCAACCTGTTCATCGTAGAGAGAGAAAGAGAGAGGGAGGATAGAGTGAGAGAGGCGTGAAGAAAGAGACTTGGAAGAAGAAACCCTCAGTCTCCCATCCATTTTTTTTTTTCAAAACGGTGCTTGACATAAGACACGTGTCGTCCTACTACCACCTTGTCTGCCACGCTGGAGCATGAGACGTACCCAATATTTTCTCCAAACTTGGAGCCTTGAGGCTAGGACCTAGACTTGGGCACTCGTATGGGAACCTATGACCTTGATGGCAAACCTGTAGACTTGGGCGCTCGTATGTGAACCTGTGACCTTGATGGTGAACTTGAAATCATAGATGCGTACTTGACCTAGGATACCGACTCTTAGTACCTATTCTTCAATGCGGGGCAAGGACATCCCACGGCCAATCCTTTCTAGGATGGACATCAAAGTTTGGAACTTTTCCTTAAGCTCATAAGTCCAGCCCTCGGGTTTTGAGCTTGGCCACTTGAGGTTTGAATTCTAAGTCATAAGGTCTCATGTTTGAGTTTTAGCTTGACATTCCCAGGCCAAACTTTGAGGGTCTCAATTGTGATTAGAGGTGGCAAAATGGGTCTTAGACCATTTTGTGACTTTAATGTATCAATTTGAGATTTTACTCTGCTTTTGTTGCTGTTGTACTAGTTTTGTATTTTTTGTGATATTAACCCAATTTGAAAAAGTGTATATTTGTCACTAATACAGTGATTTTGGCTTTGGTGATCAAAAAGTTAATTTGAGGTAAAGTTGTTACTAGTGTACTAATTTAGTTTTTTTTATGGTCATTTGGATTAAATTTATTAATAGTGTACCAGTTTGGGTTTTTTATAGTTAAAAAATTAGTTTGTGATAAATTTATTATAAGTATATCAGTTTTGGATTTTTCGTGATATTGACCATTTTTCTGAGTTTTTTGAGAGGGGGCGAGTGAAGTCACAACTCTTGTTTAGCTAGATTTGGAGAGTGGCATGACTCATGTGGGGCTAGACCCTTGCTTGTGGCTAGTGAGGGTCACCAGGCCTTGGTTGTGGCCGGTGAGGGTCTACTAGTCATCCTCGCCAGCCCTAACTCCAAAACCAAAAAAAAAAAAAAAAAGAGAGGAAAAACCATAGAAATTCAAAATATCATTAAGAAATGCCGTGTTGGCATCGACTGTCCATTTTAGCAATTTCCAGTTAAAATTAACCAGATTGACTCAATTAGTATGAGCTAAAAATTGTTTAAGACTCAGTTGATAAAATTGAATGGTTTATAACTAATCTGGCAAAAGTGTAATAGATTTAGGACTTTTTATACAATTTTCTTTACATGTCTATCGATGAATATTTCGATACATGAAAATAGTCAACAATACCTAGATTAGTCCCCATAATGCCCAAAAGGTGTAATGCTAACATGTACATCTTGGTCTTAGCGACACAATTTTCAGACACATCAAAAAAATAATCATAAAGACCACCCATATGATAAGTGCAATTCCAACTTTTTCATAAGTCACATTCATTTTACCATGTGGGGTTAATACTAATATTGGAATTGTGTAGAGTCAACGCCACGAAAATTATAGCAATCTAGAAGATTAATATTGTAAGTTTTGTGCATATTCGACGCATTATCGACATGGCGCTAATGAGAATCAAAATTATGGTAAGCGACGACAGGAAACAAATGGTATTGCATGACACACAAAATGTATGCTCGTTATGCTAAATGTAAACCATTATGGCGATGCCCGCGTTATAATGTTTTTCGGCCACAAAATCCTCCTATTATACCCCTCCAAGAGGACTTATTGCCACTTGAAAAAGGTAAGATTGCCACGACCATCATAGACTGCATACCTTTCTGCCTATCTATGTTTTCTTGCCTTTCATTTGGTTGTCCAACACGTGGACGGTATACCCAATTAGACGTGGACACATCCTCCACAAATAAAAATTACTTCTTTGTGTCCTCCCTACTAAAGAGGAATAACCTTTCTCTACCACTTCACAAAAAAAAGTAACTTTATTTGTGGAGAATATGACCACCTCTAGAGGGAATACCGTTCACTTATAAGACAACCAAATTAGAGACAAGAAAATAAATGTCGGTGGAAAGGTATGCGTAAATCTATGATAATTGTTGGAATTGTATTTCCCGGAGGAGTTTGGTAGGTGGACACCGTGGGCGAAAAATATTACATAGCAAGTATAGCCATAATGGCTTACAACTATCTTAATGAGTATAAATTTTTTATCTCATGCAATACTATTTGTTTCCTACTGTCCCTACTATAATTTTGATTCTCACTAGTAAAATGCCATTAATGCGATAAATATGCACAAAACTTACTATGTTAATCATCTAGGTCACTATAATTTTGGCGATGGTGACTTACGCAATACCAATATTGGTATCGACTCCGCATGGAAAAATGAATGTGACATACAAAAGAGTTGGAATTGCAGTTATGATATGAGTTGCCTTTATGATTAATCTTTTGATTTGCCAACTTTTCTGCTTCATTCAGAAATTGTGTCTCTAAGACCACCATGTGCATGTTGGAATCACACCTATTTCTAGCATGCTGCCTTTTCCAATTCAGTCATGATATAGAATGTCGAACGAATAGATACTAGACACATCCGACTCATGACTTCTTTATCTCGAATTGACTGTCATGTTGATGTGTTTCACAATTTTACTAGTTTTCACTATCTTCCTTTGCCTCTTTGGATACCCCATATTGAAAGTCGTCAGGCTGATTTTGTCTAATCTCACAGTCACTTCATCCAATGAGGCCAATTGGAAAGCTGCCCTCTTGGTGGAAAAAGCCTAAAGATCTACAATAGTTTGTTCTTCCATGAAGTCGACTGCTTCGTCTACTAACATTGGTTCATATAGCAACACTTGGGATTGGCATCAATGGAGCCATTCATGCCGTGGGCTACCGGTAGGATTGTGATAAAGGCGAATATGATGAAAAGGCCTGCTGGGGCAGTGGTTTAGGATAGGAGGATAGGATCGAGAGTGGAGGCTTGTGAGCATAGTGGCTGTTGAATTGGGTATGAAGATGCAAAGCATGTACGTGCTTGGGTCGTGGTGAAAGAAGTACTACGACCACATTAAAGCACACAACGACAACTTGAGGGTAGCTTTTGCGAATTTAGAGGGGAGGAAAGCTTAGTCATCGGCGATAATCTTTTGTCCAATAATTTTTCATCATGCTCCTATATTGATGTTGACTAAATCCATCCACGACGCCAATCTTAGGTGTTGCTATTGATATTAAGGTTCATGAGCTCGCCTTGTACTATTTTGCCCGATATATAACTCAATTAATTTTTTAAAGTAAAAATCAATACTTGTGAATCTCGATAGATGAGATGGCCTGCAAGTTACAACCCAACCCCATTTTTATATATATTTAGTACTTGCAAATTTCATGTACCATTCAAAAATCATGGATCACTAACTTATATGGAAAAGAAAATGAACATTATGGCCAATAAGAGTTCAAGGCGGGCTTGTAAATCTTACTATCAATAGCAGCTCTTAAGCGTGGGTTTGTGGATGGATTTAGTCAAAATTGTTATAGAAGCACGGTGGAAGATTATTGGACTAAATTATCGCTGAAACCTAAAGCTTCACTCCTCCCATAGACTTTGCAAAAACAACCTTCATGTCGTCACAATGAGCTTCAATGTGGGCATAGTCATTCTTTCACAGCCCAAACACGTACGTGCCTCACATCCTTAGACCCACCCTGACAACCACTGTCCCTACGGACCTCCGCTCTTAATCCATGTCCTCCACCACTGCCTCCTTGGGCCTCTCCATTGTCATCTTTACCTTTATCACAGTCCCGTCAGCCAATCGTAGCACGAATGGCTCTAATGACGCCAATGCCATGGATTGCACTGTGTCCCAATGATAGTCGATGAAGCATTCCACTTCACGAAAGTACAAATTTTTGTAAATCTTTGATTTCACCACCAAGAGGGCGGCATTTCAATTGGTCCCGATGGATATGATGACTGTGATACTCAACACAGTCAGCCCCACGACTTTAAATATGGGTAATTAGGTCCATTGGGGAGGTAAAGGAAGATGGCGAAAATGAGTAACACTGTGAAATAGATCAATACGACAATCAACATGCAACAAAGAACCATGCGTAGTGTCTGGCATCCATTTGTTGGACATTTTGCATTGCGGCTATAGGTTGGAAGGGAGGCATGTGCGGAGTGAGGTAACTCGTGACTGCTGTTTTCAGGTCGAAATGCGGAGGAAGAGATGCCATGGAAAAGAGGAATAGGGCCTTCTAGGGTTTTGGATGAAAGTGAGAAATGACTTTGACTGTATAAGAAACCAATGCCAAAATATGCAAATCAAATATATAGAAAACGGACTTTACTTGTGTAACAGTATTGTTACTTTCGTTGAGTGACAGTAGAACTTGAACTGTTCATTTTTTTTTTTTTTTAATGACTAGCACCCAGATACTTACTTGTCGTAGAAAATAATTACTTTTGCATGTGTGCAATATTTAAAGAAATAAATCCAACGACATTATTCAGAAAAATAAACTGCAAATTTTAGATGGTGAAATATTGGTTCTAATTATAAAAAAAAAAAACATAACTAGAGAAAATTAAATATCCAATACATAAATTATATACATATTTATATCAGACTTATTTTCAAATTTTTTTATTAGCTAAGGTACATAGGAAACCCAAGTGTAATTGCCGTGACACTTTTTCTGTCTAGGAAAAGGATAGGTATAGAGGTGATATCGAGTTAGGACCAACAATCCCTATTCAACGCGAGTTCTCCCAAACTCTTATCTCACGCAATCTTGAGATATTCAATTTCAATTAACCCAAAGAGAATTTTGTATTAGGAGTTGAGATCAACTAGAAACCAAGGTAGGTATTGGAGTATACATTTCTTTCTATATAACCAGAAATCTAGAGTTTGAGACTTGATTACACTAGTTATCTAACTAGTGCCATTTCATTATCATAACTTGATTATTTGAACTAACTATCACATGCGGTTTTTTTATTCAATCATGACTCTTATAATTTATGTCCAATAGGTGTCCTATGCAATGTTTTTATATTTGTTATGGTCCTAAATTGTAATCTAACAATTCAATTAAAACAGACAAATCACAATAAATAAATAAAAAAACAATATAAAAGAAGCACAATCGATTCACTCAAAGATAGTAATGAAAGGATAACTAACAAATGAAGTGCAGTAAAAAGACTCGATAAGAATTGAGCAAAGAATTTAACATAGCCCTATTATTATCATTATTATCAGGATGGTAACCCTCATGAGCTTAGTTCAAATTGAGTTCAATTTCTTTCTAAAAAATTGACCTTCTAAAACTAAACTAGATCAAATGTGTCCACTAAAACCCTAAACCATGTGTACACTAACTAAATGAAATTAAGCTAATTTTAATACTAAAATCGAACTACCTCATCAATGCCTTTTTTTTCCTAACCGTTTTCTAATTTTCTTTATTTTATAATTTATTTATTATTTATTTCTATATATGGGCCACGGATACAAATTTGGGCTCTTATATCAAGGCCCCTCAATCTATTTAACCCATTTCCCCAAAATTCAAATTCAGCCCAAATATATTTTAATGAAGTTAAGCCCAAACTTTCCGACACTGTTCAAGCCCAAAATTCATTATTGAACCTTAATTGAGCCTATCTTGAAGGACGACTGCTCCAAGAACGCACTCTAATTCTGTTTTCCAATATAAAACCCATCCTCTTCTTCTCCCTTTTTTTTTAATGGTTTTATATGCAGTTGTTATTATTATTATTCATCATTTTCGTATCATTACCGAGAAACCTTGATGACTCATTTTTCAATCTCAGACAATTAAAATTTCAACAACAATTCATATCGGATCGGAAATCGCACAATATATTATTGGCCACCGCCAATCTCTGGAACATGATTATCAACCACCTCCATGTGTTGCCAGATAATCGCCGCACTCGTTGGTCACATCATCCTCCCATCTCGATTTTCTATTAACTCAATGATATCTCATTCATAGAAAAATGTACGGCTAATGTATATAGAGACATACCTGCGCAAACGAGATCGGAGCACAGAAATCGGACCGTAATGATCGAATCGTTTCGTCGGGACGCCCACCGCAGAACCACGACAGCAGGCAAACCATCCGGAAATAAAAGAAAAGAATATGTCAGTTGCAGTCAACAGATAAAATCTCAGAAAATCGTATTTGATGAATCATGAAGCAACCGATGACATACAAAACAACATCGGGCTGTCTTCGGATCGAACGAAAAATAGGCGTCATCTCGCTTATATTTCTCTGCGACATCTCCTCAGACGTAATCAATATCGAGCGTGGGTTCTGGATGGAACGTTATGGTAATGTTTGGATCTGACACCATCGCATCAACGCGGATTTCAGGTCAAACCATGAACAAAAGATTCAATATTAGTCAGATTTCCTGCGAACATTACCATGACGTTATTTTTTTTATATTGTTTCAGATCAAAGATTGAATCGAGATGAGGAGTACTTGGATCTCACCTGCTCTTTTGATCGCATCTTCATCTTCTTCGGACGCCAGCGAGAGCGAGAGAAAGCGAGAGAAAGCGAGAGTTAGCCAGAGAGAGAGAGAGAGAGATGAGCTCTTCCGTTTTTGAGGGGGCTTCAAGGACTCTGGTCATTTGAACTTTGATACGATGGATTTCCCTGCTGAGATTTCGTGGGTTTGAATGGGTCAAAGAAGCGAGAATCTCGGATATGGCAGCGCTAACCGTCGCCGGCTGAAGACTAATCGAACTGACTCAACAACTCTATTTCTTCTTCTTCTTACTTTTTTATTTTTATTTATTTTTAATGAATGCTTAACTGATCGACACAAATTTTGGTGCCAATGATAGTTTATTGTGTAATAGTGTTGAGGCTAAACATTGTGCAATTCGGGTATAAGTTGCAGGACTAGGAAACACTTGAGATGAGGGAGGAGTCTTTAATCTTTGAACTCGAAACTTTTAGGCTGATTCAAGATTTTTTTATCCATGACCTTGTACTTTAGTAAGTATCAAATACATTTCATAGTTGACTTAATAAGTGTCGGTTCAATTTGTATAATTGACTAATCGTTGAAAAATAAACTAATGAACCAAAACTCATCAACTTAACATTATTTTTATCTTAAAAATATCCCCAATTCAAAAATACGTGGTTTTTTTAGAAACTTAGTTTCACTTTGGTTGTTTGCTAAATAAATTTTCTTTAAAGTACAAAAGCTATTTTTTTTTTTTTTTTGGTCGAAAAGTACAAAAGCTAATTCAAAATTAGGAAATAAAACTAAGTGAAGGATAAGCATGTGTGTTTCGAATTAAAGTTTTCGGTCTTTTATTGTACTGTATAAAATTTAGTGAATATTAAGTGAAGCTTATTCAAGGAATAAATTAAGTTATCCTTGAAATTATCTTGATCTAATTTTGAGTTGAATTGAAAAATAATGCATTAATCACATTATTAACCGGAAGTTATATTTCAATTTCACTGCTTCAGAAACCAAATCATCCCTTCAATCTTCCACATTCAGTGATCTCAAAGCTGCAAATTCTGGCCCAAAGCGAAAATGCTTCAGGAAGTCTTCAGTCCCTTTGAGACCGAAGAGAAGAAAGGGAGAGGTCAATGTGGATACTCAGGTGGATTTTGGTAGTTCGATCTCCTTTCCCATTCTAGATATGGGCTTGTTGAGTGTGGATGAACAATCTTTATTTTGATTGTGGAAACTGCAATTTAGTGTTTTTATCCCATTCCATTAGGGTTTGTGCACAGGAAAAGAGAAGGAAAAACCTTCTTCGCTATAGATTAATCAACAATTATCCTTTTTTATTGGAGACGTTCCAAACTTGGCCGTAGTTTAAGCCAAAACGATGTCAGTTTAGAGATTGATTCTCACTTGAATTAAAATTAACAAACGTGGGAGAGAAAAAGTAATAGAACTCCCTATTAATATTCTTCGTCTTCCATAAGAGTAATGATTCCCCAAATTTGATACAGAAGCCAGTAATAGATCTCCTACTCTTAGGGCATGTAGCATAATCTACATCGCAATAGGCCGTCATTTTCATGTTGCATTTCCGAGAAAGGAGTATCCCTAAGCCTGAACATGTCTTCAAATACCTCACAATTTTCAAGGCTGCATTCATGTGAGACTGTTTTGGACTATGCATGAATTGGCTAAGGGTTTGTGCTGCATAGTAGATGTCTGGCCTGGTCATGGTAAGATATATAAGCTTCCCAACGAGTCTCTGATATCTTGACGGATCTTTCAATAACGGATCATGGTCAGAAGAAGATATGCTAGTGTCATAGTCAATAGAAGTCAGCTTGGCATTATGCTCGATGGGAATAATAGTAGGTTTGCAACCTGATAATCCTACTTCTAATATAATCTTCATTACGAATTTCCGTTGGTTGAGTGATATTCCCATATCTGAATGAGCTATCTCAATTCCAAGAAAATACTTAAGCGAGCTTAAATCTTTGATATGAAAAGTGGAGTGTAGATATTCTTTTAGTTTTTTCACAGGATAATCATCATTGCCCATAATAAGTATTGTCGTCAACATAAATCATTAAATAAATAGACAACAAACCTTTCTTCCAAGTGAACAAAGCATAGTCATACTTGCACTATTTAAATCCAGCAGCCGTAAGAGCATTTGTAAATTTGGCATACCATTGCAAGAAGCTTGTTTTAGTCCATAAAGAGATTTGCGGAGACAACATACCTTAGACTCCCCTTATCTCCGTAATCCTGGTGGAAGATCCATGTAGATTTCTTCATCCAGGTCACCATGTAAAAAGGCATTATGGACATCTATTTGATGTAATGACCAATCTTGAAAAGCAACAAGTGACAGAAAAGCATGAACTGTGACATCTTTGGCTATTGGAGAAAAAGTTTCACGATAGTGAAAACCTTCTCGCTGTGTAAAACCTTTGGCCACCAATCGAGCCTTGTATCTCCCTATAGAACCATCTGCTCTATATTTAATCTTATATACCCATTTGCACCCAATTGGTTTTCGATGAGTAGGTAATGGCACAACATCCCAAGTATGATTATCTATGAGGGCGTGCAATTCTGCCTCCATAGCCTTTTGCCAACATGGATCATGCATTGCTTCATTATAACTAGAGGGCTCTTGTAGCTCAAAGATATGGCTCATGCAACACAAATGTTTTGATGAAAACCTATCAAATGAAACATAAGACGAGATAGGGTAACGAGTACCTAATGACCCTGATGAAGCACATACATAATCCTTTGTCCAAATTGGTGGATGACTAACTCGACCAAGATGCCGAGGTTCTTCATGTTGCATCAAGGATGATTCTTCAGTATTGTTTGATTCCGGAGGAGCTGTCATCTGAGAATCCCTTTTTATGGAAGGTTCTTCAATTGAATGATCCATAAAAGTTTCAGTAGGCACTGGAAGTGATGTAGCAGACAATTTCTGATGTCTGAGAGGAGGAATAATAATATAGGATCCCCTAGAAGATAGATCTTCTTTTGATAAAAATTGATTAGTACCTATCCTCTCATCTAAAGACAAATTATTCATATCTCGGAAAGGGAAAATGTCTTCATGAAAAATCACATCCCCACTCACAAAAAATTCCTCTGTGGATGGTTCATAAATCCGATATCCATTTTCAGATTTAGATACCCCATGAATATACATTATCGTGCATGAGGTCCCATCTTATCCCTGTGCCCTATTGTGGTTACGTAACATAGACATCCAAAAACTTGAGATGATCTTTTCCATTCTTTGGTTATGTATGGAAAGATAGAAATAACTCAGATTTGGTTTCCTTCCATACAATGTCTCGAAAGGAGTTTTTCCTTTAAGAATGCGTGATGGCATGCGATTGATTAGGTATGCTGACGTGACCACACAATTTCCCCAAAAATTTTCAAGATTAGATGCTTGAAACTTAAGGGCACGTGCTACTTCCAAAAGGTAACGGTCTTTTCGCTCAACAACTCCATTTTGCTGTGGTGTGTATGTGCAAGAGCTTTCATGTAAAATTCCATTCAAGGAAAGGAAGGAAGCACATTCTCCATTAAAGAATTCTCTACGATTGTCAGTACGTATACGTTGAATGGATTTCGAAAGGAGTTTTTCCTAAATATCCATGTCGCACGGGAGAAATCATCTACAATTGTGAAAAAAAATTGAGACCCATCATGATTCAAAGTGTGATAGAGCCCCCAAACATCAGCATGAATTAAGGAAAAAATTTCATCAGCTCGAGAAGTGCTATTTTGGAAAGTGTCGCAACCTACCCTCGGGGGAGGGAACATGTTTAGGGGTATTGCCTAAAGGACGGGCCTAAGGCCCATGATTAGGTGTGCGGGCTCTCCCAAGCCCATATCCCGCGTGACGTTGGGATATTCTTAAGGAATTTTGCACAAAAAGGAGTCGCCACTAGCCTATTGGGGTCAGCTAGAAACCAAGTAAGGCATGAGAGTGTACCTCACTTCCTACGCAACCAAAGAATCTAGGGTCGGGACTTGATTACACTAATTAATCAATTAGTGCCATTTCGGTACCTAATCTTGTTCATTTTAACAAAATGATTTTTTTGGGCAGTTTGGATTGATTTTATACCTATCCACTAACATGTGAGGTGATCATGCGGGTGTGCCATCATTAAAGTAATAATTAGCAACCAAGGAAAACGTTAAATAAATTGCATGGGAAAGCAAAAAAAAAAAAATTAATACTATAGAGAAGACAAATGCTAATCCTAACCAGACTAAAGAGAAGCCAAACTCCACGTGTCAACATTGTGCACTCAAAGGCAATTATCTCTAAGGACGGTTGAAACCCTAAAGTAAAACCCTAAAGGCTTAGTCAATTTTTTTTAGCACAACTCTAGAGTTAAGAAACTTCCATTTGTTTCAAGGAAAAAAAAAATAAAAACTCATAAAATCTTTTGTAAAAATTTTCAAAAGAAAATTTGAATTTCCTAACATTTTTAAAATTTAAAATTTTTTAATTAAAAAACTCGAATTTTCACTAATTGTTTTGATTTTTTTGAATTTTTTAATGTTTTGTTTTCTTTTTTAATATTTAGGAAAATAGGTTCGGACCGGTAAACCCGATCCAGTCCATTGGCTTGACACAAACCCAGATTAAAACTAAAAAAGAAAACCGATTTCTTTAAACTTTTTTTTTTTGTTTTTCTTCTTCTTCTTTTTTTTTGTTTTATATTAACATTTTTCTATCCCCCTTTTCTGGTCTTCTTCTCTGCATGCTTCCTTCTCCGCCCAAAGCTTCCATTAAACCCAGAATTTCCCGTGAATTCAACCCCAACCTCAAAGCGCCAAAACCATGTTCTTGACGCGTATTCATTCCATACCAAGCTGAGAACAGCGTGCGCCACTATCCAACAAACTGGAATTTATATAAAATGCAAAGCGCAAGATGGAAGTGAGGTGCGACGTACGGCCACAAGTTCGGATATCCGCAAAATGCATGCGAAAATGGACAAAAAGAAGACAAATGTCATCCTTTGAAAATGACACAGACACTCCATCCAGCCTACATGCTTAAAATGGCTATCATATTGATGTTATCTCTCTTTTCATTGCTCTTTGTTTGTTTCTCTTGTTTTCTTTTCTTTATTTAATTATCCCTTAACTAGGCGTGATTTCCTTTCTCATTGAAGCTCCCTTTTCGTTCTCTTCTTTGCCGAGAACAACCCCATTGTCAAGATCTCTCTTGAAGAAATGCCACTGCTCAACCTCAATAACCACTACCCACGATCAACGAGTTAAGACTTCATGCAAGACGACCTCAGTAACTAGCGATCAAAACAACTATGCACGAGCTTTGGAAACGTAAAAAGGTAGTGGCTATTTTCCCTGAAGCGCTTCAAGGGCCTTTATCAAACACCTAGGGTGCATCGACTCAAGGCAGCCACGGACAATAACAAGACTCAAAACTAGACCACAACTCAACGAGAATGGCAAGGAATGCTCAACATCAATGAAAGACAGCGTAAGCGAACTTGAAACTCACGTCTCAACTCAGTAAACCATGCAAAAAATATGAGGGAATAGGACAAAAGCAGGGCACAAAAAGAAAAAGGTCTGTGGAGGTCCCTACTCGGCTCGAGGGTGGCGAATAGCGGGCGAGATCGACAGATCGAACAATGTCTGGTTGCCTCGCACGCCCCCGAGCCGAAATCCTTGGGAAATCGACACGAGCTGAACCAAAAGCTAGGAAACTCACCGCAAAAACTTGAATTCAAGGAAAGGGAAGCCGCGGCTTGGTGGTTCCGGCTTGGAGGCACAAGCTCACGTCGGGGTGGCTGAGCGATGTTCGGCTGAGGTGGATTCCGGGCCTCCTTCTTCCCGATCACTCTCCGCTTCTACCCCTCTCCTTCCTTCAAGCTCTCTTGGCCAAGGCCCTCTCCAATCTCTCTCTCTCTCTCTCTCTCTCTCTCTCTCTCTTTCTCTCTCTCCTCTTCGAGCTCTCCCGGTGCTTCCTTCCTCCTTCATCTCTTTTCCTTTTTGTTTTTGTAGGTCGTCATCCTACCATGCTAGCTGCCGGCCAAGCTGGCCGCCTACTATCCCAATCCACCTCCTCCTCCATCGTTGCTTCCCTTGCCTTTGTTGCACCTCTGCTACTGCATTTTTCTTTTGTAGGTCTAGGCGTGGAGACAGGCTGGAGGGGGATGACTAGCGTGGTGGGCCGGGCTAGTGGGCTGCGTGAGTAAGAAAGAGGCTAAGCCCAGGCCGAAGGGAAGAAGTGCCAAGCCAGATCCGGCCTAACCCGATTCTAAGCTTTTTTTTTTTTTTTTCCTTTTTTTAAAGTTTTTTGCTGCACTTTTACTTCTCTTGTTTTTTTCTTTTCTTTTTTTTTTTTTTTTAGTGACTAATTTCTAATTTTGTACACGATTAAGTCCTAAATAAAATGGCGAAATTTAGGTGTCAATAGAAAGGAGCACATGTCTGTTTTGCTAATGGACAGACAGGACATTGAGGATAGGGAAATAAAGCAGAATGATCCAATCTTTGATGATGAAGGAAATTCTTATCATTAATAGTAGTATTACACAATGATTTATTGGAAAACAATTGAAGACTGTTGGAAAAGCCCATCTAGAAATAGAGCCCTTGAAAAACTCTACCCAAGCCCATTAGTTTCCCACTCAAAAGGGCTCGAAAGAAACATTTATCAAAATTGAATAAGATACGACATGAATTTTCTTCAGAAGCTCGAGATACGACATGAGATTGAAATGGAAGTTAGGGACATATAGCACATTTTGAAGTATGATAAGAGAACTAAGATTCACAATGCCGACTATTTCAACTTGGATGACATTTCCATTCGGAAGCTGAACTAATTTGGGAAAAGATAATTTTTCGACATTGGAAAGTAAATCCTTATCACAAACAATGTGGTCACTAGCACCTGAATTAATAATCCATGCATTCTTTGAAATTGAATTCATTAGACAATAAGATGTACCTGTGAAATTGTCAGTTTTATCAAAGGCATCCAATTTCCTTAAAGCTTCCATCAACTCCTCATATTGATCATGGGTAATAGTCTTGTCTGTTGATTGTCCCGACACCTGAAAAACTGTTAAAAAGTTTCCCTTTTCCTTTTCTCTAGGTTTCCCATGCAGTTTCCAGCAGTTTTCTATTGTGTGATGCGGACGTTTACAAAACATTTTACCTTCTCCTTTTGAAGCAATGTTTCTCGCGCCAAAAAAACAGCTTGTTTGTGGGCTGCAAGATTTGGGCTAAAGTCAGCCCATACAGACCGTCTAATCGACCACCCATTAATCTATGTGAGACTTCTAGCCCATATGAAGTATTTCCATGGGGCCCATCGAGTCCATTCAAGGTGCTCCCGCGTGGACCATCCGATCCGCTCATTGCCAAGGATGATCGTGGGCCATCGGATCGCCCAATAAAATCAAGACCACTAGGGTTTTCGGGGAACCCTAATTGTGCCCCCTTCTACCCTTTGCCTCCTTCGTTCCTTGGCGAAGGACGGCCATGGCTTCTTGTTGCCAGGGCCACTCCATCTCCGTTTTTACTATAATTTGTCATTCTCTATTGGCTCTCCTCTTGCATGACAAGTTGGTAGATACGCCCGAGACTCGGTAGAGGCTCCATAGTCAATATTTGGGAGAAAAACAAGAGGTAAGTCTCGTTAAGTATGAGCAGGAATCTTGTCGCCTTTTTCCTTTCTCACATGCATTTGTACTACTGTAAAATAGGGTCAGGCTAGTCGAACTTTTCTTCGGCTGCTTTGAGCTCGTTCCACAGAGCCGAGAGTTTGTTATAAATTGCTGCAATGGTCATATTCCCTTGTTTGAGCTCTGAAATTTGCTGTGTTAACGAAAAATCTTGACTTGATCGAGTTTCTCATACATCTCTTTGATATTCTCCCACATTTGTTTTGAATCCTCCGTCGGGGGAAGTCCGGCCGCGACTTTGGTTGTGATGCAATTGCCCATTCACGTTCTAACCAGTTGATTGCATTTCTTCTAAAGTCGTGCCATTCTCTCGTTAGACGGAATCGAAATTGTTCCGTCATGAAAACCCTCTTTATCTTTTGTTACCAGTGCCCACGGAACTCTCGCAACCGGCTCGAATAGTTATCGGCACCGGTCAATTGCTGGCTAATGAGCTTCAGTTTTGGTCCATCGGCATTAGTTGTGTGGAGGGAGTTGCTAGTTTCCGATCGGCCACCGGTAGCAAAGATCTAATATGGAAAAAATCCGAGTCCGAGATTTGAGTAGGGATTTCCTTCCATGCCCAAATCATTCGGTCCGATTCCCTGACCCGCATGACCCGCATGACCTGTATTGAGAAAAGCCCGGTAGGGATTCGTACTTGGCCCAGTTGATCCGCCCGTTTGCTGTGGGCCAATGGTTGGGTTTGCCCCTTCACCGGTTGGTGGGCCTCCATCGGACTCAACGTTGCTTTGGTAGACTCCTGGAAGTGATGTATTTGGGCTAGGCCCATGGAACCATGGATATGGTATCCACTAGTAAGGATGGCCCATAAATGGCTGCCTTAGATTGAACTAAGCCTGGAATGGCTGCCATTGCACGTGTTGCACCTGTAGATGTGTCTTGGCTTGACCAAATTGTTGTTCGGTGGTTGAAGTTACGATAGACGAATCTTGGATCTCTAGGGTATGCGGCATGACCTCTCCTGCGGGTTGAGTGTCTGAGGTTGAGGTAATATCTTGTGCTTTAGGCATGATGAAGAAATAAACTTTCCTTCAAAAGTTAATGATTCCTATGATAACTCTCTTTTGTAGATAGGAGTTCCACAAGGCAATCGAAGTGGAAGCGATGGAAATTTTACACCTTCGAGAAAGGCTCCGATACCATGTCACAAGACTAGGTAGAAAACTTAGAACATAGGGAAGAACTTTGGAGAGAAAAAATATGTGCCTCAATTCATTGATTTGTATTATGTGTACAATGATGTATATAATACAAAAGAAATAATAATAATAAAAGAAAGTTTATATTTCCTAAATATTATGTAATCTTTCTAATCCTAAAATAGACACAAACATATCAATTTACAAATCATATCTTCCAACAAATGTCTAGGGAAAATTTTCCAAAAAAGTCATAAACCTATTACACTTTTACCAATTTAGTCATAAATCTTTTAATTTTATCACTTGAGTACTAAGCATTTTCTTCTTTTGTCAATTAAGTTAATTCAGCCTATTTTGGCTAAAATTTGCCGATGTAGATGGTAAATGCTAATGTGGACTTCTTTTATAATTATTAATATTTTTTATTTTTTCTTGGTTTTTTTTCCCTTTTCTTTACTCTCTTTTGAGGTTAATACCAGAAAAACCTCAAGCTGGTTGCAAAATAAATTTTTTATCACAAAAAACTCAATTGTTACACCTTTGACAAATTTATTTCAAACTAGTACACTTGCAATAAATTTACAATTTGTTAGTTTTTGTTAAATTTTACTATCAAATTACTAAATCTGGTAACACGTGAGAGTTGATTAGTTTACCAATTGAGGATTTTACTCTCCTTTGATCATAGTTGTACTATTTTTGTATTTTTTTGTATTATTAATCCAATTTAAAGGAGGGCATATATGTTACAAATGTATTGATTTTGGTTTTGACGATCAAAAAATTAATTTGGGGTAGAATTTTTACAATTGTATCAGTTTGAGGGTTTTTTTTTTTTTATAGCTATTTGGGATAAATTTATCAACTATGTACCAGTTTGGGGTTTTTGTTATTAAAAAATTAATTTGGAATAAATTTGTTACATATGTATTAGTTTAGGGTTATTTTTTTATTATTTATTTTTGGAGAGAGTGCGAGTAAAGTCACGACTCTCACCTAGCCTAGCAAGGCATGCGACTCACCCAGGGCCAGCGAGCGTTAGCTGGCTGTCACCTATGTTGACAAATTATAAACTCATACATTAGCGACAAATTTGTCATAAATTAATTTTTTGACCACAAAAATTCCAAATTGTTATACCTTTGAGAAATTTATCTCAAACCGGTATACTTATGATAAATTTACTCTCTGTCAATTTTCGTTAAATTTTGTCGTCGAATTATTGAATTTATTGACACTTGAGAGCCGACTACTCTACTAACTTGATATTTATTCTCCTTTAGTCATAGAGGTACTAGTTGTCTAATTTTTTGTAGTATGAATATAATTTAAAGGAGGGTATATATATCACAAATGTACCAATTTTATTTTTGGTAGTTAAAAGATTAGTTTGGAGTAAATTTGTTATATCTATACTAGTGTAGAGTTTTTTATGATCATTCAGGGTAAATTTATCAATGATATACCAGTTTGGAGTTTTTTTTATGCTTAAAAATTATTTTGGGATAAATTTATCACAATTATATTAGTTTGGGATTTTTTGTGCTATTAACTTTTTTCCTTTGGGTTTTTGGAGAGAGGGTGAGCAAAATTGCAACTCTCACTTGGCCTAGAAAAGGGTGCAACTTGCCTAAGGTAGTGAAGGTCAATTGGCCCTCGCCTATTCCAAAATGCACCAAACTCATACATTTATGATAAATTTTCTATAAATTAACTTTTTGACTACAAAAAACGCAAATTATTATACATTTGATAAATTTATCCCAAATTGGTATACTTGTGACAAATTTACTTTTTGTTAGTTTTTCTTAAATTTTACTGTCAAATTACTAAGTTTATTTACATGTGAGAATTGGCTAGTGTACCAATTTGAGATTTTATTTTTATCACAATTGCACTAATTTTGTGATTTTTTGTGATATTAATCCAATTTAAATGAGAGTATATATGTCACAAATATACTAGTTTTAATTTAATGGTCAACAAATTAATTTATGGTAAATTTACCAATGGTGTATCCATTTGAGTTTTTTGTCCTTGAAAAATTAGTTTGGATACATTTATCACATTTGTATTAGTTTGGGCTTTTTCGTGATATAATTTTTTTTTTTTTTTGGGTTTTTGGAAAGAGGGCGAGCAGGCGAGCAAAGTTGCAACTCTCACTTGGCAAGGGACACAACTTGCCCAAGGCAATGAGGGTTAGGTGACCCACTCATGTGCCTAAAAACACCCAAACTGATATAGTTGTAATGAATTCACTACAAACTAATTTTTTGACCATAAAAAATAAAAAAAAAATGCATTTACCTCATGTTAGTATTCATTAAATTTTACCATTAAATTGTTGAACTTGATAATACTTGAGAGTTGACTAAGGTACTAACTTGTGATTTTACACTCTTTTTGTCATACTTGCTAGGGATGACTATGGTTCAGATTGGGCCGGTCCAACCCCTAACCCTAGAACCAACCTGCACAGTGCTGATCCTTAATTTTTGGAACCGAAGGTCGACCTTATTGAGCTTGGGACTGAGGACCGGACCGAATGGGTTTGGTCTAGTTCCAAGGTCAACTCGGGACCAACTGATAATTTTTCATTTTTTCTTTTTTGATACCCAGGGACCTCATACAACTGGTAGCTGGCGGGTAAATTCTAGAGCGACGCTAGCGGATGACCTACCACCCCGACGTCGCGCTTAAGATCCCGTGTGACCAACGAGATTCGTTAAACTTCACTAGAGTGCTTATCCAACTGAGCCACCACAGGTGGTGGCTTTATTTCATTTTTTATACTTCTTAAAAAAATGATTGAGTACTAGATTGATCCAATGGATTCGGTCTGATTTCAAAGTCCACCCAAGACTAACCAATAATTTTTTATTTCATCTTTTCTACTCCTTGAAATGGCAACCGAAAATTATACTAACCTAATGAGTATGATGATGAGCAAGGTCAACTAAGAAAGGCAAGCAGTGAGAGTCAAGTAGAGTGAGTGTTGACCATAATAACCATCAAATGTCGAGCGGGGAGCAACAAGCCAAGCGAGCATTGAGCAACGAGCAGCACAAGTGACCCAAAGTGAACGAGACAAGTGTTGAGTGGTGAGCGGAGAAGTTATTTTTTATTTTTTTTTATTTTAGCAAATTGAAGACTAAGAGGACAAAGAAGACAGAAGAGAAAGAATACTAGATGAGAATGCCATAAGGTGCATTTTTGGATGCCACGAGGACTCCTCACAAAAACATTTTCCTCTTTCGTAAATTATGACTATTGACACTGTAAAAGACATTAAAAACCTAAATTAGTAAATAAAAAATGTAAAATTACTTGAACCCCTCACTAAAGAGCTATTTAATGCTCTTAATGTCGTTTATCTTAAGATTTTCTCTATATAAAAAAATTATAAATAATATATATATATATATATATATATATATATATATATATATATATATGTATATTTAGGGTTGGTTTGGTTCGGGTTGGATTGACCTGAAACTCTTAGGACCGAGGATCAACCCACACAGTACTGGTCTAGGAATTCTAGGAGCAAGGATAGACCCGGTCTCCCTGAGAACCGGACCGGGACCGATAGGGTTAGGCCGGTCCACCCCTAATACTTGCACTAGTTTTATAATTTTTTGTTGTATTAATCCAATTTAATATTGATCACAAATATACTAATTTTGGTTTTGGTGGTTAAAAAATTAATTTGGGGTAAATGTATTATATATGTATTGGTTTGAGATTTTTTTATAGTATTAACGTTTTTATTTTTGGGTTTTTGGGGAGAGGGTAAGCAAAGTTATGA
Organism: Eucalyptus shirleyi; assembly: GCA_017140165.1. NCBI lineage: Eukaryota > Viridiplantae > Streptophyta > Magnoliopsida > Myrtales > Myrtaceae > Eucalyptus > Eucalyptus shirleyi. The sequence goes on along the minus strand of CM029452.1, from coordinate 9,889,110 downwards.
CTCTCACTTGGCAAGAGGCACAACTCACCCAGGGCTAGGAGGGTTAGCTAGCCCTCACCTATATTAAAAAAAAAAAAAACTCCAAATTAGTATACTTATGATTAATGTACTACAAACTAATTTTTTGACACTAAAAAACCAAAAATATTACACATTTGATAATTCTTTTTCTAAATTGATATACTTGAAATAAATTTACCCTACGTTAGTTTTTGTTAAGTTTTATCATCAAATGGCTAAGTTTGATAACGCATGAGAGTTGATTGGTGTACTAATTTGAAATTTAATTCTCTCTTTGTCACAGCTGTACTAATTTTGTGATTTTTGTAATACTAATTCAATTTAAAAGAGGGTATATTTGTTGAAAATTATCAATTTTTGTTTTGGTGGTCAAAAAACTAGTTTAAGATAAATTTGTTACAACTATAATAATCTAGGTTTTGTTTTAGGTCAATTGGGATAAATTCATCAATAGTTACTAATTTGGATTTCTTGTGATTAAAAAATTGTTTCAAGTAAATTTGTCACAGTTGTATTAATTCAAGATTTTTTGTGAGATTAATTTTTATTTTTTGGGTTTTTGGAGAGAGGGTGAGTGAAGTCGCAACTCTTACCTAGCAAAGGTTACAACCCTTGCCTATGCCTGAAAATACCCAAACTAGTATACCCATAACAAATTTACCATAAATTAATTTTTTGATAAAAAAAACCCCAAAATTGTCACACTTTTGATAAATTTATCCCAAATTGGTACATTTATGACAAATCTAATATATGTTAATTTTCGTTAAACATTACCGTCAAATTGTTGAATTTGATGATACGTGAGAGTTGACTAATGTACCAATTTTTTTACTCTCATTTTGCCACAGTTGTTCTAATTTTGTATTTTTGTGGTATTAATCCAATTTAATTGAGGGTATATTTGTCACAAATATATTTATTTTATTTTTGGTAGTCAAAAAGTTAGTTTGCGGTAAATTTGTTATAAGTGTACCAATTTGGGCTTTTTATTGTCATTTGAGATAAATGTATCAATGGTGTACAAGTTTGGGATTTGTTGTGGTTAAAAAATTAGTTTGGAATAAATTTGTCAAATATTTATTAGTTTGGGGATTTTTGTGGTATTAACTTCTTTTTTTTTCATATTTTTGAAGTAAGGGCGAGCAAAGTCTCAACTCTCGTTTGGCAAAGGATGCAACCTACTCAAAGGTCGATGAGGGTGGTCACCCTCATTTGTGTCGAAAAACCACATATTGGTATACTTGTGAAGAATTTATTACAAACTAATTTTTAGACCATAAAAAACCTTAAATTGGTGCATCTTTGATAAATTTATCTCAAATTAGGACACTTGCAATAAAATTTACCCTTTGTTAATTTTTGTTAAATTTTATCATTGAATTGTTGAGTTTGATGACATGTGAGAGTTGACTAGTGTATCGATTTGAATTTTACTCTCCTTTTGTCATAATTGTACTAGTTTTGTGATTTTTTATTGTATTAATCCAATTTAAAAGATGATATATTTATCACAATTGTACCGGTTTTGGTTTTGGGGGTAAAAAATTAGTTTGATGTAAATTTGTGACTACTGCACAACTTGGAAGATTTTTGTAGTTAAAAATTAGTTTGAATAAATTTGTCATAGGTGTATTAGTTTGAAATTTTTCGAGTTATTATCATTTTTTTTTTTTTTGGAGAGAGGACGAGGGAAGTCGCAACTCTTGCTTGGCAAGTGGCACGACTCGCCTAAGGCTGACTAGAGCAAGTCGACTCTCGCCTATACCAAAAAACTCTAAACTAATACACATAATAAATTTACAAAAAATTAATTTTTAACAACAGAATACCCACATTGTTACACCTTTGATATATTTATTCCAAACGGATATATTTGTGATACATTTATCATTTATTAATTTTTGTTAAATTTTACCATCAAATTACTAAATTTGATAACACGTGAGAGCTGACTAGTGTACCATTTTGGAATTTACTCTCATTTTGTCATAGTTGTACTAATTTTTTTTTTTATTTTTTTACGATATGAATGAACCGGTTTTGGTTTTTGCGACAAAAAAATTAGTTTAGGGTAAATTTATTACAATTATTCCAGTTTTGGGTTTTTTTTATGATGATTTGGGACAAATTTGTTACAAATATACTAGTTTATGATTTTAAGGTCATTTGGGTTAAATTTATCAATGGTATATTGGTTTGAGGTTTTTTGTGGTTAAAAAATTAATTTAAGATGAAATTATCACATATGTATCAGTTTTGTAGTTTCTATGGATATTGACCTTTTTTATTTTTTGGTTTTTCAAGAGCGGGAAAGCGAAGTCACGACTCTTGCTTGGCAAGAGGTGTGACTTACCCTAGTCTGGCGAGGGTTAGCCAGTTGTTGCTTGTGTCGAAATGTGCCAAACTAGTATGTCTATAAAAAATGTATCAAATATTAATTTTTTGACCACTAAAAATCTAAATCATTGCATCTTTGATGAATTTATCCCGAACTAATACACTTATAATAAATTTACCATCCTTTAGTTTTCGTTAAATTTTACTGTCAAATTACTGAATTTGATGACACATGAGAGTTTATTAGTGTGCCAATTGTGGATTTTACTCTCTTTTTTGTCATAGTTATACTAGTTTTGTGTTTTTTTTGTGGCATACATCTAATTCAAATGAAGATATATTTGTCACAAATATATTGATTTTGGTTTTGTTGGTCAAAAAATTAGTTTTGGGGTAAATATGTTACAATTGTATCTATCTGATTTTTTTTTTTATTTATAGTTATTTGTGGTAAATTTATCAATGGTGTACCAATTTGGGTTTTCTAGAGTTAAAATTAGTTTGAGGTACATTTATCATAGTTATATCAGTTTTGGGATTTTCATGATATTAAACTCTTCTTTTTTTTTTTTTTTTTTTTTTTTTTTGGAGTTTTTGGAGAGAGGGTGTGCGATTTCTCACTTAGCAAGGGATAGGCTCGCCTAGGGCCACGAGGGTTATCCATCTCTCGCCTATGTCGAAAAGCCCAAAAATTGTATACTTACAACAAATTTGCTATGAATTAATTTGTTGATAATAAATTTGATAAATTTATCCTAAATAGATACACTTGTGACAAATTTACCATATATTAATTTTTGTTAATTTTATAGTCAAATTATTGAGTTTATTGATAAGTGAGAGTTGACTGGTGTGTACCAATTTGAGAATTTATTCTCTTTTTATCATAGCTTTACTAGTTTTATGATTTTTTTTTGTATTAATCCAATTTAAAAGATGATAAATTTGTCACATATGTACCGGTTTTGATTTTGACAGTTAAAAATTTAATTTGGGTAAATTTGTAATAAGTGTATCAACTGGGAGTTTTTTTTAATGGTTATTTAAGGTAAATTTATCAATAGTGTATCAATTTAGAGTTTTTTATGGTTAAAAAATCAATTTGGGTAAATTTGTCACATATATTACTTTGGGGTTTTTCATAATATTAAGCTTTATATATATATATTGGAGAGAGGGCGAGCGAAATAGCAACTCTTGCCTAGCAAAGGGTGCAACCCACCCAAGGTCGGCGAGGGTCCGTCAGCTCTCGCATGTGCCAAAAAAGCTCCAAACTAGTACATTTGTAATAAATTTACTACAAACTAATTTTGACCAAAACAACCTCTTGTTACATCATTGAAAAATTTGGTACACTTGTGATAAATTTACCATCTATTAGTTTTTATTAAATTTTATTGTCAAATTGTCGTGTTTATGGCACGTAAGATTTGACTAGTGTATCGATTAGTTTGTGGTAAATTTGTCATAAATGTATTAGTTTTGGGTTTTTCGTGGTATTAATCTTTTTTCTTTGGGTGTTTGGACTTTTGCCTGGCCATATTTGGGAAGGGGCGCAACTCACCCAAGGTCTTCGAGGTTCGGTTGGCCCTCACATGTGGTTGGAAAAATTTAAAGGTTTTAAACTAAATTAGCAAAAGGGTAATATGTTTATGACTTTTTGGACAATATTCCCTACATGTTTGTTGATGAAGATTTTGGTACATAAAGGTAATCAACAATACCTAGATTTGTCCCCATAATGCCTAAAATAGGTGTAATGCCAACATGTAAATCTAGGTCTTAGCAACACAAATTTTGAATGGAGCAAAACAGTTGGCACACCAAATAAACAATCACAAAGACGACTTGTATGACAATTGCAATTCCAACCTTTTTATACGTCGCATTCATTTTACCATGCGAGGTTAATACCAATATTGGTGCTGACTAAGTCATTGCCATGAAAATTATAGCAACCCGGATGATTAATATTGCAAGTTTTGTAAATAGCAGTTGTGTTAACGACATGCCACTAATGAGAAGTAAAATTGCGGTAAATAATGATAGGAAACAAGTGGTATTGTATGACACAAAAAATGTATGCTCATCATGATACTTGTAAACCATTATGGCGATCCCCGCGTTGTAATGTTTTTCGGCTACGGAATCCTCCTATCATACGCCTCCAAGAGGACTCATCACCACTTGAAAGGCCATGGTGGCAAGTAAGATTGCAACAACTATCACATACTACATACCTTTCTGCCAATCTATGTTTTCTTGCCTCTTATTTGGTTGTGCTCCACGCGGACATATTCCCTCTCGGAGGTGGCCACATCCTCCATAAATAAAAATTACCTTTTCGTGAACTTCTAAAGAGGAATAACATTGCTTTATCATTTCACAAAAAAAGGTAACTTTTATTCGTGGAGAACATGACCACCTGTAGAGGGAATATTGTTCATGTGTCAAACAAAAATGAGAGGCAAGAAAACAGTTGTCCATACAAAGGTATGTAGTCTTTAATGGTCATTGCAATCTTACTTACCACCATAGCCTTTCAAGGAGCAATGTGTCCTCTAGGAAGAGTTTGGCAGGCGGAGCTCGTGGCCAAAAAACATTACACAGCGCATATTGCCATAATGGCTACCAAGCATCATGATGAACATACATTTTTTGTGTCAGGCAATACTATTTGTTTCCTATCGTCATTTACGACAATTCTACTTCTCATTAGCGGCATGTCATTAACATAGTTGATATGTACGAAACTTGCATTATTAATCATCTTACTATAATTTTCGTGGCAGTGACTTATACAGTACTAATATCAGTATTGACCCCGCATGGTAAAATGAATGTGATGGATGAAAAAACTAGAACTGTAGTTATGATATGAGTGGTCTTTATGATTATTCTTTTGGTTTGCCAACTTTTCTGCTTCATTTGGAAATTGTGTCGTTAAGACGAACATGTGGATGTTGGCATCACACCTATTTCTAACACGTCCCCCTTTGCAATTCGCAGTCACAATGTAGAATGTCCGATGGATAGATACTACACACATCCGATTCATGACTTCTTTATATGGCGTTGAATGTTATGTTGGTCTACTTCATGATATTACTAGTTTTCGCCATCTTCCTTTGCCTACTTATTAGGTTTGAATACCCCATATAGAAAGTCGTCGGGCTGATTGTGTTCAATCTCACAGTCAATACATCCACCAAGGCCAATTGGAAAGCTGCCCTCTTCGTGGAAAAACTAGAGACTTACGAGAGCAACACTTAGCATTGGCATCAACAGAGCCATTCATGCTATGGGCTGCTCGGAGGATTATGATAAAGGCGAATATGATGGAGAGGCCTGAGGAGGCAGTGTTTTAGGACATGGATTAAGAGTGGAGGTTTGTGAGGATGGCGGCTATCGAATTGGGTATGAGGATGCAAAGCATGTACATGCTTAGGTCATGGTAAAAGAAGTACTATGGCCTCATTAAAGACATTACGACAACTTGAGGGTTGCTTTTGCGAAATTTAAAGAGGAGGAAAGCTTAGTCATCGGCAATAATCTTTTGTCCAATAATTTTTCGTTGTGCTTCTATATCGATGTTGATTGGATCCATCCACAACCCCTACTCTTAGTTGTTGCTATTGATGTCAAGGTTTATGAGATCGCCGTGTACTATTTTTGCCCATAGAGATCCTTTTCTTTTCCATCTATATTTAGGGTTTATGATAGTTTTTTCACTTCTACTTTATTGTTAAACGATTGTGTGGCATTTATAAAATGCAGTGAATATTCTAAGTCCAATGTTATATGAAATTGTTATTTATGGAAGATGAGTATATGTTGCGTGAAGTGCATTATGCTTACTAAATAGAACATTTGTCTGATGTATATCAATGAATTAAGATTTAAAAAAATTATTTAAATTGCTAGTATTTTGCCCAATATATAACTTAATTAATTTTTTAAAATAAAATTTAGTACTTGTGAATCTCAACAGATGAGATAGCTTGCAAGTTACAACCCAGCCCCGTTTTGATATATATTTAGTACTTGCGAATTTCTTATGTCATTCAAAGATCACGGATCACTAAATTATATGGAAAATAAAAGAACATTATGGCCAATAAGAGTTCAAGGTGGGCTCGTGAATGTTACTATCAATAGCAGCTCCTAAGCTGGTTCTGTGGATGGATTCAGTCAAAATTGTTATAAGAGCACGACGGAAGATTATAGCCAACGACTAAATTATCGCTGGAAACTAAAGCTTCACTCCCCTCGTAACTTTGCAAAAACAAGTTTCATGTCATCACAATGAGCTTCAATGCCATCATAGCCCTTCTTTCACAGCCCAAACAAGTATGTGCCTCGCATCCTTAGACCCACCCTCATAACCACTATCCCTATGGACCTCCACTCATAATCCTCCTCCGACACCACTGCCTCCTTAGGCCTCTCTATTGTCATCTTCGCCTTTATCAAGGCCTGTTGGCCAACCATAGCACGATTGGCTCTAATGCCAAGGATTGCACTAGATCCCGATGATATAAGATGAAACACTCGACTTCACAGAAGTACAGGTATTCGTAAATCTTTGATTTCGCCACCAAGAGGGCGGCATTTCAATTAGTCCTGATGGATGCAATGACTATATATTGAACATAGTCAGCCCCACGACTTTCAATATCGGGTAATTAGGTCCATTAGGGAGGTAGAGGAAGATGGCAAAAATGAGTAACACTATGAACTTGATTAATATGACAATCAATGTGCAACAAAGAATCCATGCGTTGGATGCGTCTGGCATCATTTGTCGGACATTTTGCATCACGGCCACAGGTTGGAAGGAGGCGTGCGACTAAGATGGGTGGGCATAGTGAGGAAAGTAGGCCCTCGCCGGCCCTTATTAGTGGCCGGTTCATCTAACCACGGGTAGAGGTGAGGAAGGTTGCCCCTCACAAGGATTCTACTGTCACCAAGACGATGACTAGGTAAGCTTGATCAATATTGTCTCCGTCAAGCATCATTGAGAGGAAGGAATTACAGCTAACTTGCGCAAAAATTTTGAGTTGCGTTCTGCCGTGGACGCTCTTTTAACATCCCCGAAATTAGGTTAACGAAGGAGAGATGAAATTTTTCAAGAGAAATGTGAGGGCATACAAAAATGAGATTTTAATCAGGAGAGAAAATGAACTAAGGATAAGCATGGCGTTGAGGCGGGTGCCGAGCATGGGGAGGAAGAGGTTGCCGTAAATGCCGGGCCCTAGGATCTCCTAGTAGCAGCTCGTTGCATTGGACAGACTTGATGGGCGAGCCCTCGCCCAATGTCGGCGAAGGGCAACCTCATTGATGTTTGTGAGGGGCGACCTCCCCCGCTTTTGCCCGTGGTTAGATGAGTGGTTAGATGAACCGGCCACTAATAAGGGCCGGCGAGGAGCCTGCAAGCCCTCACTTGTAGCCAGCGAGGTTTCGATGGCCCTCATCGGTTGTCATCAAGGCCACCCTAGCCAGATCTGGCGAGGGTCGGCCTGCAAGCCCTCGCCCGTGGTCAGCAAGGGCTTGGTAGCCCTCACCCATTACCGGCGATGGGCATGTAGCCCTTGCCGGCCCTCACCAATGGCCGGCGCTCGCCGGCCTTTCCTAAGTTCGGTGATGAATAGTGCAACCATTGACCTAAAAAAAAAAGAACAAGACAACCAAAATTTTTTTTAAAAAAAAAAGCGGACAAAAACACTCCTGATCAGGCCACTGAAATATGAATCGGAAATGCATTTGTTCATCGGCCAGCGAGTGAGGTCACTCTTTGAGACTAAATCACCACTTTGGGTCCTTATTTGAGACATACTTCACTCCAGGTCCTCTTTTGAGAAAATGAAGGCACTTTGGGTCCTTATTTGAGATTTTCTCTTGAAACAATAAATGAGATTAATAAATGATGGATTAATAAATGCGGAGTGAGGTAACTCATGACTGCTGTTTTCAGGTCGGAATGCGGAGGAAGAGATGCCATGGAAAGGAGGAATAAGGCTTTCTAGGATTTTGGATGAAAGTGAGACATGACTTAAACCGTATAAGAAACCATTGCTAGAATATGCAAGTCAAATATATAAAAAATGGACTTTACTTGTGTAATAGTACTGTTACTTTCTTCGAGTAACAATAGAACTTGAACTGTTCATTTTATTTTTCTTATGACTAGCACCTAGATACTTACTTGTAGACAATAATTACTTTTGCCTGAGTGCAACATTTCAAAAAATAAACCCAACAACATTATTCATAACAATAAAGTTGTGGGATAATTCACTGCAAATTTTAGATGGTGAAATATTGGTTCTAAATAAAATAAAATAAAATTCAAGAGTCCATAACTAGAGAAAATTAAATATCCAATATGTAAATTATATACATATTTATATTAGACTTTGTTTCAAAGTTTTTTATTTTATTAGCAAAGGTACACGGGAAACCCAAGTGTAATTGTCGCGACACTTTTTCCTTCGGGGAAAAGGATAGGTTCAGAGGTGATGTTGAGTTAGGACCAACAATCCCTATTCAACGCGAGTTCTCCAAAACTCTTATCTCGTGCAATCTTGAGATATTCAATTTTGATTAACCCAAAGAGAATTTTGTATTAGGAGTTGAGATAAACTAGAAACCAAGATAGGTATTGGAGTATACATCACTTTCTATATAACCATAATCTAAAGTTTGAGACTTGATTACACTAGTTATCTAACTAGTGCCATTTCAGTATCATAACTTGATTATTTGTTAACTAAGTATAACTTGCGGTTTTTTTTTTTATTCAATCATGACTCTTATAATTTATGTCCAATAGGTATACTATGCAATGTTTTTAAATTTTTTATGGTCCTAAATTTTAATCTAACCATTCAACTAAAACAGAAAAATCACAATAATTCACTTAAAGATAGTAGTGAAAAGGATAACTAACAAATTAAGTGCAGTAAAAAGACTCGATAAGAATTGAGCAAAGAATTTCACATAGCCCTATTGTTATCATTATTATCAAGATGGTAACCCTCATGAGCTTAGTTCAAATTGAGTTCAATTTCTTTTCTAAAAAATTGACCTTCTAAAACTAAACTAGATCAAATGTGTCCACTAAAACCCTAAACCATTTGTACACTAACTAAATGAAATTAAGCTAATTTTAATACTAAAATCTAACTACCTCATCAATGCCTATTTTTTTCTAACTGTTTTCTAATTTTCTTTATTTTATAATTTCTTTTATTATTTATTTATTATTTATTTCTGCATATGGGCCACGGATACAAATTTGGGCTCTTATATCAAGCCCCCTCAATCTATTTAACCCATTTCCCCAAAATTCAAATTCAGCCCAAATATATTTTAATGAAGTTAAGCCCAAACTTTCCGACACTGTTCAAGCCCAAAATTCATTATTGAACCTTAATTGAGCCTATCTTGAAGGACGACTGCTCCAAGAACGCACTCTAATTCAGTTTTCCAACATAAAACCAATCCTCTTATTCTGCCCTTTTTTTATTTACGGTTTTATCATGCAGTTGTTTTTATTATTATTCATCGTTTGCATATCATTACCGAGAAACCTTGATGACTCATTTTTCAATCTCCGATAATTAAAATTTTAACAACAATTTATACCATATTGGAAATCGCACAATTTATCATTGGCCACCACCAATCTTTGGAACATGATTATCAACTGCCTCCATGTGTTGCCAGACAATTGCCGCACTTGTTGGTCACCATCATCGACCCATCTTCATTTTCTATTAACTCAATGATATCTCATTCATAGAACTCGAAATGTACAGCTAATATATATAGAGACATACCCGCGCAAACGAGATCGGAGCACAGAAATCGGACCGGATGATCGAATCATTTCGTCGGGACGCCCACCGCAGAACCACGACAGCAGGCAAACCATCCGGAAATAAAAGAAAAGAATATGTCAGTTGCAGTTAACAGATAAAATCTCAGAAAATCGTATTTGATGACTCATGAAGCAACCGATGACATACAAAACAACATCGGGCTGTCTTCGGATCGAACGAAAAATAGGCGTCATCTCGATGGAACGTTGGATGGAACGTCATAGTAATGTTTGGTTCTGACACCATCGCATCAACGCGGATTTCAGGTCAAACCATGAACAAAAGATTCAATATCAGTCAGATTTCCCGCGAACATTACCATGACGTTATTTTGTTATACTGTTTCAGATCAAAGATTGAACCGAGATGAGGTGTGTTTGGATCTCACCTGCTCTTTTGCTCGCATCTTCATCTTCTTCGGACGCCAGCGAGAGAGAGAGAAAGCGAGAGTTAGCCAGAGAGAGAGAGAGAGAGAGAGAGAGAGAGAGAAGAGCTCTTCCGTTTTTGAGGGGGCTTCACGGACTCTGGTCAGTTGAACTTGGATAAGATGGATTTCTCTGTTGAGATTTCGTGGGTTTGAATGGGTCAAAGAAGCGAGAATCTCGGATATGGCAGCGCTAACCGTCGCCGGCTGAAGACTAATCGGACTGACTCAACAACTCTATTTCTTCTTCTTCTTACTTTTTTTTTTTTTTTTTTAATGAATGCTTAACTGATCGACACAAATTTTGGTGCCAATGATAATTTATTGTGTAATAGTGTTGATGCTAAAACATTGTGCAATTCGGGTATAAGTTGCAGGACTAGGAAACAATTGAGATGAGGGAGGAGTCTTTAATGTTTGAACTCGAAACTTTTAGGCGGATTCAGGATTTTTTTTATCCATGACCTTGTACTTAAGTAAGTATCAAATGCATTTCATAGTTGATTACATTTCATAGTTGACTTAATAAGTGCCGGTTCAATTTGTGTAATTGACAAATCGTCGAAAAATAAACTAATGAACCAAAACTCATCAACTTAACATTATTTTTATCTTAAAAATATCCCCAATTCAAAATTACGTGGTTTTTTAGAAACCTTAGTTTCACTTTGGTTGATTGCTAAATAAATTTTCTTTAAAGTACAAAAGCTAATTCAAAATTAGGAAATAAAACTAAGTGAAGGATAAGCATGTGTGCTTCGAATTAAAGTTTTCGTTCTTTTATTGTAGTGTCTAAAATTTAGTGAACATTAAGTGAAGCTTATTCAAGGAATAAATTAAGTTATCCTTGAAATTATCTTGATCTAATTTTGAATTGAAGTGAAAAATAATGCATTAATCACATTATTAACCAGAAGTTATATTTCAAAATCTGAGTATCATTCATGTATTAATATATATTTTTTGTTTTGACTTCATCACAAACTACATGGATAAACCAATATATTTGAAGTTACTTTATTTTTAGAGAATAAAACCCCAAATTATACTCATCATAACATATTTACCGTTTTTTTTTTTTTTTTTGTGTGATACAATAAATCCTAAACTTATACCTATGGGATACATTTACCCCTCATCAAGATTTCCCAAATAAACACCACTAAAATCTGTGTTGACATTGCACTCATGTGGCTTCACGACGTCTTTTTGGCTGAAAAATCAAATATATCCTAAGGGCACAAGTTTGGAGTTTTTGATGTTACAAAATAAATTTGGGGTAGATGTGCTACATTGGGCATAGTCGGAGGTGTTTTCTGTTTTTTTTTTCCTTATTTTTATATGGTTTTTACAAATTTAAAATCAATGAGATGAATTCAAAGATATAAGTGTTTTGGGAGGATTATAGAAATTTATTTCAAAATTTTTTATCCTGATCTTTATCAATCTTATTGATCAAATCTTCACCAAAAAAAAAAAATTATTGATCAAATACATTTAAAGATGATTTTCTTTATTTATTTTCAGATTTAAATTTAAATCTAAAAAGTGATAGATGTGTAAGCATGACAAGTCACTAAACTAATCATACTTGGTTGAATTTAGGCTACGTGCACATGACGAGCAAATGAGTAGTTATGGCTCTGTTGACTCTTAAATTTTACTCGACAAATTAAGCAATAAATTATTGTAAAAAGTTAAAAAAAGAAGAAGTAAATAGTGCTAAAAAGAACTCAAAAAAGAATAATGAATAATAAATAAATAAAGATACGTAACGTATAACGAATAACAAATAACGAAAGGCCAATTCAATTTTGGTCCAATTCGCGCGGTCGACATCCGCGTGCTTGAGGATATGGTTTTCTATGCACAAAAAACATAAGAATTGAGCAAAAATCCTCTTTCTAGTTCCCTCTCCTTTGCCGATCACCTCCGACCACCACCTCTGACAACCACAACCTTATCATCGGTCATCGCTCACACAACGGAGAGAGACCCATTGAGACATTCCAGAGAGTATTTTTCAAGTGACATCACCAAAAATTTCTTTCAGAAGATTGACATCCAAAAGGGTTCTTTCTCATTTTTGATTCCTCTTCATGCCCAAGGTGACTCAGCCATCATCGGACAGCTGCTCCGGAGAAGCACCTGTTCTTCTCTGTCTTCTTTGTCATGAATATCCGAAGAGCTTGGATTCGTGTCCAAAGCCTTTGTTTGGGCGCCAATCACTGTTGACGAAGTCGCACAGGTTACGGTTACTAATTCGTTCACCATTCGCGACCTGTGATCTTATCTTAGCCACTGTGGATCAAATGGCTGATAATCATGAAATGCTCAACTTGATTTTCAAAGTCTTTCATCGCCGATTGTTGCCACTGACGTGTTTGGGACCTCCTTTTGTCAGTACAACAGTCAATCGAGCTTGGCCGGGCGAGGTCCGAATCCTAAGCATAAGGTTTGGAGTCCGAGTCTTACCCCAAAGATCCCAAGTTAGACTCCACGGATCTCGATTGTGACCTCGAAGTCATGGTTCGAGCACTATAGTGCTAGGTCCGCCCAGCAAAGTCCTAAGCTGGGTTCTAGGGCCCTATGTTTGTGCTCCGGACAATGACGATAATCATGTTGGTGGGGAGGTCAAGTTGGCATTTTAAATATTGAAATTAAGAGACATAAATCCTTTATGGTAATTTACGTCTTGTTATATTTTTTGGTACATTCAGAAAGGAAAAAAAATTTCTGGTCCATCTTTTTACTTTCAAAAGATATCAAAAAGAAAAAAAAAATAGAGAAACATTTTTCGATAATCGGAATATATGAGACAAACAAAGAAAAATGGCATTCCTTAAAATATCATGTCAGCACTCGAGTCATCTCCTATACTTCGTCTGTAATTTTTCCATGATCAGCGCTTCTCGTTTTCTTCTTTCGTTTTTCCGCCACATCCTGTACGTTTCCGTGCCACCAAAGTTTTCTTTCTTCTCAAGCGTCAGTCATTGGATCCATGAAGCAACCCTTCAGATCTAAAGAGCCACTTTCCTTTGCCCCTAAAAAAAGGAGGAACGTGCCCCTTGCTTTGGCTTTTCAATTCAGAAAAGGATAAGAATAAAGTACATCAGTTTCTGTCTCTCCTGGATAAAGAAGTCTAATTCTGCATTTGAAACATGTGTTGAGAATCTCATCAGTCATCAGTCATATGTCATCGATGACTACATGGCACTTTCTCAGAAGCTCCATCCAAAATATAGCTCGACCTATATAAAGCTCTCACTCTTATGGTCTTTTCAATTTCACTGCTTCAGAAACCAAATCATCCCTTCAATCTTCCACATCCAGTGATCTCAAAGCTGCAAATTCTAGCCCAAAGCGAAAATGCTTCAGGAAATCTTCAGTCCCTTTGAGACCGATCCATGCGATGCTTTGAAATCCATCTGTCAGCATCTTCTTGAAGAAGATGATGATGAACATGCTGTCAACGCAGCATTTTCTACACAAACTCCAGCAAACATGTCCAGGAGGTGTTCAGGCTTCGGCAATCTTTTACTGATGGAGAGTTGGAACGAGCTGCCCCTAAAAGTCGATGACTCGGAGGACATGGTGGTGTACAGCGCTTTGCGCGATGCGCTCAATTCCGAGTGGACAGTGCCTCTGGCTTCGAGCCAAGAACTGGATTTCGAATTATCGACCATTGATTATAACAGCATTGGTCTAGCGACAGAGGAGAAACAGGAGACGGTGGCGCATGAGGTAGAAGTGCCAATCAAGAAGACACATTATAGAGGAGTGAGGAGGCGGCCTTGGGGAAAATACGCAGCAGAAATGAGGGACCCCAAGAAAAACGGAACAAGGATTTGGCTTGGCACTTATGAGACGCCCGAGGATGCGGCATTAGCCTATGACCGGGCAGCTTTTAAGATGAGGGGGTGCAAGGCCAAGCTCAACTTCCCTCACCTCATCAGCTCCACTGACTACGAGCCCATCAGGGTCAGCCCGAAACGTCGATCCGCCGAGCCTAGCTCGCCGTCCACGTCTAGCAGTGAAAGCTATCTGACAGGGACGAAGAGGAGAAAGAGAGAGGTTAATGTAGATGCTAAGGCGGATTTTCAAAGTCCAATCCCCTTTCCCATTCTAGATGTGGGCTTGTTGAGTGTGGATGAACAATTTTTGTTTTGATTGTGGAAACTATAATTTAGTATTTTTATCCCATTCCATTAGGGTTTGTACACAGGAAAAGAGAAGGAAAAACTTCTTTGCAATAGATTAATCGACAATTACTTTTTTTTACTGGAGAAGTTCCAAACCCGGCTATGGTTTAAGCCAAAATGATGTCATTTTAGACATTAATTCTCATTCAAGTTAAAATTAACAAACATTCGAGAGAAAAAGTAGTAAAAATCCTTATTAATATTTTCCCTTCATTAAATTGAATGGAGTTAATAGAGAGATTTTTTTTCCAAAAAAAATAGAGATTTACTCATATCAACTGTAAGTTTTTAAAACTGAAAAAGAAAAAAAAAAACTGTAAGTTTACTCACCCTATGGTGGGGGAGTTAGTTAGGGCACACACTAGCCACACAAAAGGCTAGGGTTCGATTCCCCTACTTGTCATGTTGTGCGACTTAAGTGGGGTGCCATGGGTGGTGGAACCCTACACTAATATTCCCACGGGTTTACGTCGCCCGTTGCCGGCTATACAGCGATTCTGCGTTGCCAAAAAAAAATTGTAAGTTTTAAAACTGAATTTGCACATTTCAAACTCAACCATATTTTTGGATATTTTTAAAATTTTTGGTACACTTATCCTTATATTTTTCAATAACCTTTGGACAGCCACTAACCCTTACTAGCACTTAAAATATATATATGTACATTTGAAGACAGAATAATACAGCTCTACAGTTTTCTTTTTATCACATGCGCATGTGATTGGACCTGTATGGCACGATACATCAGATCTAAAAATGTTACTTTGTATACAAAAGCATGCACGCATTATTGTCCTTCCCCAATAAAATAAAAAGGAGCGCGCCCCATGCCTTGGTTTTTTAATTTAAAAGAGATGATAAAATATATTGATTCATGTCTTTCGTGAATAAAAAAGTCTTATTGAGCATTGCAAACATGCCCTTTCTCGGAAACTTGATCTAACATAAATAGGAGCTAAGAATCAAATCATTTATGTTGAAATCACCAGCAGCCAAGCAGTCAAGCTCAACCAACCTATAGCTCCCACTTTGCTAGTCTTTTTAACTCTTCACTTTTCTGAAACCAAAACATCTCCCTTCAATCTTCCAAAATCAATGACCACAAAGCTACAAATTCTAGCCAAAATGAGAATGCTTCAAGTGGGACTAATCAATCCGATGTTTGGAAATCCATTTGTGAGTATCTTCTTGAAGATGATGATGATAGTGTCAATGCAACATCTTCTACAGCAACTCCTACAGATGCATACACAAGGAGTTTGAGCTTCGACAATCTATTATTAATGGAGAGTTGGAACAAACTACCCCTAAAAGTTGATGACTCAGAGGACATGATGGTGTACGGAGCTTTGTGCAATGTGCTTAATTCCGGGTGGACAATGCCTTTGGCTTCAAATCAAGAACTTGTTTTGGAAAGGACGACTGTTGACTATAATAACATTGGTTGGGCTTCAAGCCAAGAACTTGATTTCAAAGTGATGATAATTGATTATAACAGCATTGGTCTAGCAACAGAGAAGAAACCATAGACGGTGGAGCATGAGGTACAGGCACTAGTTGAAAGAACCCGTTACAAGGGAGTGATGAGACGACCATGGGGAAGTTACGCGATGGGGATAAGGGACCACAAGAAGAACGGGGTAAGGATTTGGCTTGGGACTTACTAGACGCCAGAGGATGCAGCATTGGCCTATAGTCGGGCTGCTTTTAATATGAGGGGGTCCAAGGCCAAAGCTCAACATCCCTCGCCTCGTTGGCTTAGCCAAGTACAAACCTATCAAGGTTAGCTGGATGTTTGGTCCACCGAGCCTAGCTCACCATCCATGTCCAGCGGTGATGAAGAGGAGAAAGAGAGGTGAATTTGGAAGTCCAATGCCCTTTCCCACATTGGATATGGTATCATTGAGTGTGGACAAACAATTGTTATCTTAATTGTGCAAATTGCAAAGACATTTAAAAGTCAATCCGCAATTCATCTCACAAAAAGTAACAATTTGGTATTTTTATTCCATTTCCATAGAGTTTGTCAGAAAAAACCAAAGGCCTATTCGATCACTAACTCCATCGTAAAAAGACCCTTGTTTCATACACATGAAGAGAGTGAAAAAAAAGACCTTCACGTCGTATAAACCTCACTAATTACCGGCATGTCCTTAACGTGACATATATCCTCACAGTGTTACCAGTTTTCTATACATTTGATGGACGTTGACGGATGCAATGATTGTGAGATTGAACATAGTTAGCCTTACGACTTTCAATATCGGGTAATTAGGCCAAATGAGGAGGTAAAGGAAAATGGAGAAAACCGGTAACACTGTGAAATAGATTAACATGACAATCAACGTCCATCAAAGAATCCATGTGTCAAATGCGCCCAGCATCAATTTGTCGGACATTTTGCATTGTAGTTGTACGTTGGAAGGTGTTGGAGAAATCTTTCCAGAATATTTTGAAGCTGACAAAACGTTTCTATCAGTCTAGTCTGGATATTTGCAAACCGTCTGTTTAAAGTCTGAAGACTTTCTGATCACTAGACTCAGCACTCAAGACTCAAGACTTAAGACTCAAGACTATTCTCGTTGACAGTCTTTCTGATCTAGTGTCGAAGGAAATCCAGAGCCGAAGTATATGGTTGAGGATTTAATCCTATCCTCTGGAGAAGATCTCTTGGTTGGATAAATATAACGGATTCTTTTATTCGTATCTAGATCGATTGAAGATCCGATGGTCGATGAAATATTCTTGGAAGGTTCTATTCTTGGAAACCAAGATCCTGATTGTATGGGCGAACAGGATTGATGGGCTATCGTCAAGTTCCTTTAATAGCTCGAATGATCTTCTTAATTGATTCCGTCCAACGGGTAGATTGGAGGAATTCCTTTGGTAAGTGCCAACGGGTATGATGACATAAAGGAGTATAAAAAGGAAGACGTTCTAGTTGTTTGAGTATGTGATCGATAGAGAAATTCCAGAGTCTGAAGCACCTTGATTGTTAGTCGATTCATTCTAAGCGAAATTGTATACACAGAGAGTGTCTATACTTGGTGATACCTTGAGCGAGTGTGGTAGATCATCTACACCGAGAAATCAAGGAAGATCAACGCTGTAACATCTCTTTGTTCATAGTGGAATCCAACCAATTGGCTGTCAGTGCAGAAGAGTGGACGTAGGCTTGAATCAAGCCGAACCACTATAAACCACGTGTTCAATTCTCTCTTTCCTTTACTCAGTCTTACGTTGTTATTATTTGTCGCAAATCCTTCAACTGTCTAAGTATTGTGCAATTATCAAGAAAAATCTTTTATATACCTATTCACTCCCTCCAGGTACTCGTACTAGCTATATCAATTGGTATCAGAGCTTGTGTTCTTACTTTATTTGAAGTATTTTACTTCAGAGTAAAAGATCTATGGTTAGTATGCTAGCACCAGGGTTGGTGGAAGGGCAAAACAATATCAGACCACCCTACTTTGATGGAAAGGATTACAACATCTGGAAGAATAAGATGAAAGCTTTCCTACGATCAAAAGATCCTCTGGAATGGGACGTTGTAGAAAAAGGAATTACTCCTACAGCTGCATCAGTCTTTGAAAGAGGGAAAGAAATTGTTGAGACTAGCAGAATGACTCAGGAAGAGAAAAACAAGAGACAAGCACTCGATGCAAAAGCAATTTACTCTTTATATTGTGCTTTGTCACCAACTGAATATAACAGAATATCTTCTTGTGTTATAGCAAAAGAAGTATGGGACAGATTACATATCACCTATGAAGGAACAAATCGAGTGAAGGAGACCAGAATTAACATTCCTCGGTCAATATGAAGCCTTCAAAATGAAACAAGGAGAATCTATAACTGACATGTTTAGTCGTTTTATAGATATTGTCAATGGTCTTGAGAACCAAGGACAAAACATTTCTGATCCCATGAAGGTAAACAAACGACTACGTGGACTCTCCAAGGATTGGAATCATATAAAGACTTAAATAAGAGAGACGCAAAGAATTATGCCACTATATGTCGACGAGTTGATTGGAACTCTTCAGTCTTATGAAGTGGAACGAATTAATGAAGACGAAGATCCAAGAGGTAAGAAATCCATTGCGTTAAAATCAAATGATGATTCTGATGATACAAATTTTGGAGATGATCTGGACGATGAGGAGCTTGCTCTTATGATAAGAAAATTCAGAAAACTGAATAGAAAAGGAAGAAGGTTCAACTCAAAGAAACAAAGTTTCAAAGACAGCAGACCAAGTCTGTTGATGATGAGGAACCAAACAAAGACGTAGTTTGCTTCGAATGTAAGAAAAATGGACACATCAGACCCAACTGTCCTCTTCTGAAGAAGAAAAGAGGAAAAGCTGAAAAGTTTCGAAAAGCTCTTAAAGCCGAAACTTGGAGTGATACAGAATGTGAAGAAAGTGATAATGAATATGCTAACATATGTCTAATGGCACATTCAGACTCAGACTCAGATTCTGGATCAGACTCATAAAGTGAATTTGAGGTAAGTGATTTTAAAATTCCTGTCAAAGTCTCTAAATACATTGATGAACTGTGTTTTAGTCTTAAGACTTCTCTCAAAAGAATTTCCGAACTTAAAAAGGAAAACTCAGCTCTAAAATAAAAGGAAAACATTTTAGAAGAAATAGTTAAAAGTTTAGACTTGAATGTTTCTACTCTTAAAGAAAAAATGCTTTTTTAAAAACTGACTTATCAAATATTTCAAAGAAATTTTCGATAGGGTCCGAAAAACTTGAAAAAGTTCTTTCAGTTCAAAGACCTTACTTCAATAAGTCTGGTCTAAGTATGACAGCAGAAACAATTCCCTTGATTGATTTTCCTAAAGTAAAAGAAAGAATTAAGAAAAGACCGTCGAAGAGGCTTACAAAAATCATTTCAAGAAAGTTTTTGTAAAGTCTGTAGGTCGAAATGCTCTAAGGTGTTCAAAGTGTAACAGTCAGGATCACTTTGAAAAAGAGTGTCCTATGGTTTGGAAGCCTATTAAGAAAGTATGGCCTAATAATGTTTATCCTACTAACACCAAAGGACCCAAGAAAATTTGGGTACCAATGAAAGCTTGAGACTCTCTTTTAAATGCAGGTCTCCGTTAAGAAAAAGGTAAAGTGGTATCTTGACAGCGGATGTTCAAGACACATGACAGGAGACTCAAATTGCTTCATAAAGCTTATACAAGTAAATGGTGGAAAAGTTTCATTTGGGGAAAACGGCAAAGGAAATATTGTGGGATTTGGAATTATGAAAATTGGAAATCTGACAATAAGCAATGTTTCTCTAGTGGAAAGACTCAACTATAACTTTCTCAGCATTAGCCAATTGTGTGATACTGGTTTCAAGATCTCCTTTCAATAAGGAATATACTCTGGAATCAGTAAAGACTCTACTCAATCTTTCATGGGTCGAAAACATGGAAATATCTACCTCTTAGACATGAAACTAAATGAATCGCAATGCCTAATCTCAATTCAAGATGAAACAAGCTTATGGCACAGAAAGCTTGGTCATGTCAACATGAAGCAATTAGCCAAAATCTCATCAAAACAGCTTGTTCGAGGTCTACCCAAATTACCATACCAAAAGTCCGATCCATGCACACCATGTATTCTGGGAAAGCAGGTAAGAAATTCATTTAAGCCAATAAATCATGTCTCTACTAATCATGTACTACAGTTGCTGCATATGGATCTTTTCGGATCAACCGGAACCCAGAGTATTGGAGGTAAGAAATATTGCCTAGTAATTGTGGACGATTACTCCCGTTTTACTTGAGTATATTTCCTTGCAAGTAAGTCAGAAACCTTCTCGTATTTTGAAAATTTTGCTAAAAATGTTCAAAATGAAAAATGATGTGTTATCTCAAGTATAAGAACAGATCATGGAAGTGAATTTGAAAATCAAGATTTTACAAAATTGTGTAATAAATATGGATTTAAGCATGTGTTCTCCTCTCCATATACTCCTCAGCAAAATGGAGTTGTGGAAATAAAGAATAGATCTATTCAAGAAATGGCTAGACCTCTTTTAATTGAAAGTAAAATTTCTTCACGATTTTGGGCTGAAGCTGTTTCAACAGCATGCTATATCATCAATAGAGTCTTCCTAAGACCTATTCTAGAGAAAACCCCTTATGAGTTATTCAAAGGTAAGAAGCCCATTGTTTCATACTTTCATGTGTTCGGTTGCAAATGCTTTATATTGAAAAATGCAAAAGATCGAGTTGGTAAGTTTGAAGAAAGATCAGATGAAGGCATCTTCCTTGGATATTCTACATCAAGCAAAGCCTACAGAGTCTATGACAAGAAGAGCCAGACTGTGGAGGAGTCAATGAATGTCAAATTTCAAGACTCTACGCAAAATGAATCCAGTCAGACTCAGTATGAAGAGACTGAACCTGCTCCAGACCTTCCAAAGCTTACAACTCAAGAAGTATCTCAGACATTATCTCAGACTCTGGAAGACCAGCATCAAGATGTTCATGAAGATTCAAATAAAGAAAGAGATCATTATTCAAACAAATCAACCAGTAACTGGAAGCATAAGTCCAGTCATCCTAAAGATCTCATTATCGGCGAAATTAATGAAGGAATTCACACCAGATCTAAAAGACGCAGACAGTTCAACATTAATGATGTCTGGGAATTGACATCTAAACCAAAAGGTTTCAATCAGATCCTAGAGAATCTCATCTCAGTGCTGCAAAACGTATTATTAAATACGTTGCTTCATCTTCAAGCATCGGTCTTTGGTATCCTAAGAAGGGAGATTTTAATCTTCTGGGATATTCAGACGCAGATCTGGCCGGTTGCAGAGTCAATAGAAAGAGTACTTCAAGAACTTGCCAGTTGCTTGGAAGCAGGACATTGTCTTAATTTTTAGGGAAACAAAGCACTGTGGCTCTCTCAACAACAGAAGCAGAGTATGTAACTCTTGGAAGCTGTTGTTCGCAAATTCTATGGATAAAACAACAATTACAAGACTTTGGGATTGAAGACTCTTGCACAGAGATCAGATGTGACAACACCAGCGCAATCAATCTCACCAAAAATCCAATTCTTCATTCAAGAGCAAAGCATATAGAGATTCGACATCACTTCATTAGAGATCATATTCAAAATAGAGAAATCTCGATTCAAAAAGTCAACTAGCAGATATATTCTCAAAGCCTTTGGAGAAAAATCAATTCGATTTTATCCGTTCCAGACTCAATATTTTGAAACTTGAAGAAGTTAAAGTTTAGAGACTCTCCAACCCTCAGACTCTAAACTCTTAGACTCTAAATCCTCAGACTCAGACATTCATGGCTATAGACTGTAAGTTGCTATTTTATCTAAACTCGAAAAGGTATGATCTTTTGTTTAATTATTTTATAATCTCCGTGAAAAACGAAATCTTGTCTATTCAAAAGGATTAATTTTGGCAGTTAATGATTTTATAAAGAGGTGTTCTTACACTTTCCTTATGTCGATTGATCTTTCCTTTTTAAAACTGAGTTATATATATACAATTTTCTTTTTCACCCAATCTTCAAAACCCTAAAAGGCATTCTCCTCCCAATCCGGTTTCTACTTCGTGTTCATCTTCGAGAAAGTTGTCATCTTTTCTTGGGAAAGCAAGTAAAGGAATCTTTCAACGACAAGGAAGGATGTCTTTTTCGGGGAAGTCTTCAAGAATCGCGAATAGGGGACCACAGAGAATGAAGGAGGGACCTACCCATTTTGATCTCATCGAAGAGGAAGAATTATCGAGTCAGCAATAGAGCCCAATTCACTCTCCACCACGTCACTCAACGCCATCTACCCCACAATGTGCGGGTCAACAACCGGAGGAAGAGATAATCGAGGACGCAGACCCTGTAAGAGTCCAAAAACCCTCTTTTATTTACAAACTCTACTGTGCGTTGAAAAGTACTGGGACTCCGTTGAACTACGTGGATGATTTTCTTAAAGATAAGAATTATGGGAATGGGTATCTCTTTCTGAGAAAAATGGAGGATTTGGGAATTGCTCCCAAGGGAAAGGCTGAGGAAGCACTTGCGAACATTCCAAGTGACCCTCGTATGTCAGGACCAAATTCAACTGACGGGAACGATGATGATAAAATGTTCAGTGATTTTCAACCTAGAATGGGTGTTGCTACGAAGGTGAAAAGAAAAAGATTGGAGTTGTTTAAATCGAAGGAACATGAGAATTTGTTCTTTAGACTGCTGAAACGAGGGGTGATAAACCCTAAGAATATTGATTTCGATTTCTTGGATGCCGTTAATGTGAACTTAAGGGAGAAATTCAATCTGCTTCAACTTGAGCAATTTTGCACCGATACCACAGACGGTTATGCACAATTGACAGCATACTTCTATTCGAATCTCAGCTTTTTAGATGCGAATAGAATATCATTCAATGTTCGAGACCAGGACTATGTGGTAGACATGGACATGTTGGCGGACATAATTGGAGTTGAACGAGGACGTTATCAACCAATCAAAGTCTCAGTTGCTCGTGCCTCAATGGAACTTGTCAAAGATAGAGATATAGAGGGAAGAATCATCTATTCAAGGATGCGTGTCATCAATATTGTGCTGCACAAAATTGTGATCAATTGCATCAGGCCCAAGTCTACATCAAAGACTGATGTGTCTAATTCCGAGGCAAAATTGATGTATGCAATCAACTCAGGGAAGAAGTTCTCTCTCCCTCACACTATTCTCTTTCACATGTATAGAGCAATGTCGAAAGACAAGGGACAATTGCCTTACCCAAGTCTGGTGACCAAGATCTTCAGACACATGAATATTGAACCGTCACATACACTTTGTGTTCGACCGTGCGATAAGATGGTGGTAGGTTTGAAGATGTTGACGAAGATGCGTCTAAAAGAACTTTCCAAGGCAATGGAGAAATTTAGAGTGAAGACTCCAGTACCGTCTGCTTCAAAGAGAAAAGGGAAGGAGGCCATTAGTGCCCCATCCAAAAAGAAGAGAACTCTCATCTTGGAGGATGAAGATGAGGAGGAAGATCTCACAATCTTTGCCTTGATAAGAACCAGGCGTTCTGTACCTCAACCAACGGAACTTCAGAAGAAACAGAGAGAAGAAGAGGAGCAAGCCAAGAACAAAGAAGAAGAAGAGCAGCGAGAGAAGGAGAAAGAAGCTGAAGAAGAAGGAGAAGAAGAGAAAGAAAAGTCTGCAGCTGAATCTGGAGAGAAGGGGAATCAAGATACAGAAGAGCATGATCATCATTCTTCCCCTTTTAATGTCCTAAAGACAGGGGGAGTTGGCGAGCAAGAAAGGTCCACACCTCATGCTGCCAATAGTGAAGGTCTAAGACAATCTCCAGCAGATCTAGAAGAGTTCCAAGCTTCTCAATTGCCTGAAGAAGGACACGATACGTCAACACCAAATCTGCAAGATTATACAAAAGCGCCATCGTCTGCATTCACTCCATCCGAGAAAACAAATGCAAGTACACAGACGAACAATTCAGCAGATTTTCATCGTATTCTTGATGTTCTTCTAGAAATGCGGGGCCAAATCTATGCTCTGGACTGTGAAATTCAAGCTATGAAGAATGCTGGACAAGCATCTTCGGTTACCCTGGAGGACAAAATGAAAGACCTAGCTCTACAACTTCAAGCTAATGTCAAAGGAGAGGAGGTCGCTCATTTAAGGGATAGTCCAGTCGATGGGAGATTTCCAGATCATGCACATTCCCAAGCAAACCTGACTCCTTTCTCACCTTTTTAATGATGACAAAAAGGGGGAGAAGCAATTTGAACCAATCAACTTTAAACTTTGACTTTAAATTTGTTTTTGTGGTTATGTTTGTTTTTGAGTATGACTTGAGTGAAATTGGGTGTGAACTTGAATTTGACTGAATTGGCTGTGGATTTTGATGCTTGACTGTTTGCACTTATATCAAGTGTTGTTATATGGTATTACTCATGAAAGACTAACCAATTTTCTGTGGATGCAGAGTCTGGTTGTTTATTAATCTTTATGAGATAGCCATATTGCTTGAGAAATGTTTTTGCAGGTCAAAGTTGTTCAAATTTACATGAAAGTTTTGTCACCATAAAAAATGGGGAGATTGTTGGAGAAATCTTTCCAAAATATTTTGAAGCTGACAAAACGTTTCTATCAGTCTAGTCTGGATATTTGCAGACCATCTGTTTAAAGTCTGAAGACTTTCTGATCACCAGACTCAGCACTCAAGACTCAAGACTTAAGACTCAAGACTATTCTCATTGACAGTCTTTCTGATCCAGTGTCGAAGGAAATCCAAAGCCGAAGTATATGGTTGAGGATTTAATCCTATCCTCTGGAGAAGATCTCTTGGTTGGATAAATATAACGGATTCTTTTATTCGTATCTAGATCGATTGAAGATCCGGTGGTCGACGAAATATTCTTGGAATGTTCTATTCTTGGAAACCAAGATCTTGATTGTATGGGCGAATAGGATTGATGGGCTATCGTTAGGTTCCTTTAATAGCTTGAATGATCTTCTTAATTGATTACGTCCGATGGGTAGATTGGAGGAATTCCTTTGGTAAGTGCCAACGGGTATGATGGCATAAAGGAGTATAAAAAGGAAGACGTTCTAGTTGTTTGAGTATGTGATCGATAGAGAAATTCAAGAGTCTGAAGCACCTTGATTGTTAGTCGATTCATTCTAAGCGAAATTGTATACATAGAGAGTGTCTATACTTGGTGATACCTTGAGCGAGTTTGGTAGATCATCTACACCGAGAAATCAAGTAAGATCAATGCTGTAACATCTCTTTGTTCATAGTGAAATCCAGCCAATTGATTGTCAGTGCAGAAGAGTGGACGTAGGCTTGAATCAAGCCGAACCACTATAAACCGCGTGTTCAATTCTCTCTTTCCTTTACTCAATCTTACGTTGATTATTATTTGTTGCAAATCCTTCAACTGTCTAAGTATTGTGCAATTATCAAGAAAAATCTTTTATATACCTATTCACCCCCCTCTAGGTACTCGTACTAGCTATATCAGAAGGGGGCGTGAGACTCAGGCAAGGGGGCATAGTGAGCAAAGTCAGATGCGTGACACTCGGCCGATGTCCCTTCGGCAGAGGGTGTGAAGCAGGGTAGCCCACGATTGCTGTTTTCGGGTCGGAATGCGAAGGAAGAGATGCCATGGAAAAGACGAAGAGGGCTTTCTATGGTTTTGGATGAAAGTGAGAAATGACTTTAACCATATGAGAAACCATTGCCAAAATATGCAAATCAAATGTATAGAAAATGGACTTTGCTTGTGTAACAACACTGTTACTTTCATCGTGTGATGGTGGAACTTGAACTGTTCATTTTACTTTTTTTAGGGCGAGCACCCAGATAGTTACTTGTCGTAGAAAATAATTACTTTTTGCACGCATGCAATATTTAAAGAAATAAACCCAATGAGATTATTCAGAAAAAAGAAAGTTGTAGGGTAATTAATTGCAAATTTTAGATGACAAAATAATGATCCTAAATAAATAAATAAAATTTAAGAGTCCATAACTAAAGATGAACATGGTCCCAATGGGCGGTTCCCACCTTGGAACCAAGAACTATCCACCAAGGACCGGTTCCACAAAATTAGAACAAAGAACTGCCCGTTGGTTTTATGGATCCACCAGGAAGTTAGATTGCCAGTTTGGTTCGGCTCTCGAGTGAGTCCATAGAATCGGTCTCGAAATCCCTACAAAATTGCATTTCTTAATTAATATCAGTTTGAACCTACTTTTTATTTTAGAGCACCAAAACTTGTTCGGCCTTATATTAGGCTCTTAATTTTGTATCATGACGACAAATCACGACAATATTTACTTGGTTCAATTTCAATATTGTTATCTAAATTCACGAGAAGAGTTAGTAATAAATAATCCACTAATCAATTAAAGAATTGTAGAGTAGAATCACTTACATATTTGAGTGTTTCCCACACCTAAACTTCACCAACAACCTAGAGAACTATGTCAGGACTTGAACATCCGTATCTCCACGATGAGAACGCCTCGATCAGTACGTAAACTTTCCGAGAGAAAGTCCGTGTGGTTCTCGGGTCCTACTAACAATCAGATTCAGAACGAGAGTCCCTACTGAGTTTTTTTCGATTCTTTGACTTTTGCTAGCTTATTTGAGTCGGTCAAGCACTTGGCAGGGCCCTTTATGGGTGGCTTCCAAAAGAAACCCCCACCGTCCGTCCCTTTCTATTTCCTTTTGTGCGGCTGAAAACAAGACAAGTAAACCTTTTTCTCCTTCTTATATGGCCTATCATCAACAGTGGCGGCACTTGTACGGCCTTCCAGAGTAGTCGACCTCTTGGTCGATCAATCTTGGATATTTATGTATTTGGTACCACCCCAAAGAAAAAAGATCAAAGTAAAGTAACAACCCTTATCTTGATTAAACTCTAAGAGTAGGATTCCAATAAGTAACTAGGAATTGCCCACTAAAGATTAATTTTGAAATCAAAAATTGCTCATTAGTTTTATGGACTCATTTGAAAACTAGATAGGTGGTTCAGTTTAATTCTTGGGTGGGTTTATGAAACTAGTTGAAGTGTCAAGAATACTCACACAATGACAAGTATTTAGAGTATAAGTAGATATATACTTACTTGGTGATATATCTGATTCTAGGAGATATGTCTTCTAGAACTTAGATATCCTGTTGAGGCCTCTCACCTCTTGGCAGAAATAAATTTTAGAACATCAATGATGCACCTTGAATGTTCGTGATGGTTTATCATCTCCTAATATCATGAGGCATTCTGAAAGGAACTTGAATGTTAGAAGCTCTCGAGTTTTTGAGAAAACATTACTTGTTAGACATGATTTAGAGCAAAAATGCATTTACCAAAGAAATAAACAATTAAGGCTATTCTGGAATGCACACTTCAAAATCTACTGAAATTTTTACCAATTCAATCGGGGTTCATGCATAATGACCTTTGCATCACCCAAATTTCTACTGGAGAGAATTATCGTTCAAGAGAATTTTCACTCGTGACATGGATTCCTAATAATAATAAATGAGAGACTTTTAGTTAGAAATGATTTTCACTCACTTTCATTCAAAAGGGTTAAGAGAATCATTCCATTTCATCATATTGACAAGGATACGAGTATTCTCGTAAGCGGTACGACCTTACCAATCTGAGGGGTCTTTAACAGAGAACCGTAATGTGGGCTTGGTCAATGGCTTAACAAATGGACTCGTTGAGTCAAAATTATTGAAAGAACAACTCTATAATCATTTCAGGGTTTACAAGTTAAGAACCTTGCAAAATGAAAAAGAAATAATATTGCCCGCACTTCTTTGAGCGATGCTTAAAACATGTGAACCCCTACGTTAATTTGAGTGCCTTAATCATAAGAGGCTTTGTAAGGGACGTAACATAGGCTGAGTTCTTGGGTTGAGAAATGAAAAGATCATTATGCTCAAAATGGTGAAAGTTGATAATCATCTTGGCATTGCCACCAATTTTCTCTTCACCAGGGATTATCATTATGAATGTGCTATTGATCTTGACTCTTTGAGTACTGCTCCATTATGATACAAATTTTGCAACTAACAGTCATTTATTTGACATTTTTATGGGCATCGGCCTTGCTTGTACCAGGTGCGTTGCTTTTTTTTTTTTTTTGCCCCCAGTGATCATTCATTTTTTCTTCACTTCTTTTCTCATCGACATTGGCCTTATTTTTACTAGACACACTACTTTTTTCATGCCCCTTAGTTCTATTGAATGACCATATGGTGTTTTTTAACATTTGGACTTTTGGGAGGTCTTCGTCTTCTGTCAGCACTCTAGATCATATTGCTTGAACAATTACTAAATTTGATAACACGTGAGAGTTGACTAGTGTACCAATTTTGGATTTTACTCTCATTTTGTCACAGTTGTACTTATTTTTATTTTTATTTTTATTTTTAATGGTATTAATCTAATTTAAAGGAGAGTGGCGAGTGAAGTCGTGACTCTTGCTTGGCAAGGGGTGCGACTCACCCAAGTTTGGCGAGGGTTAGCCGGCTATTGCTTGTGTCCAAATGTGCTGAATTAGTATGTCTATAAAATTTTTATCAAAAATTAATTTTTTGACTACAAAAAATCCAAATTATTGCATCTTTGATGAATTTATCCTAAACTAATACACTTATGATAAATTTACCATCTGTTAGTTTTCATTAAATTTTACTATCAAATTGATGAATTTGATAACATGTGAGAATTGATTAGTGATCCAATTGTGGATTTTACTCTCTTGTTTGTCGTAGTTATACTAGTTTTGTGTTTTCTTGTGGCATAAATCTAATTTAAGTGAGGATATATTTTTCACAAATGTATCGGTTTTGGTTTTGGTTTTGGTGGTCAAAAAATTAGTTTTGGGGTAAATATATTACAATTGTATCGATCTAAGATTTTTTATAGTTATTTGTGGTAAATTTATCGATGGTGTACCAATTTGGATTTTCTATAGTTAAAATTAGTTTGAGGTACATTTACCATAGTTATATTAGTTTTGGGATTTTCATGATATTAAATTTTTTTCTTTTTGGAATATTTGGAGAGAGGATGTGCGATTTCTCGCTTAACAAGGGACATGCTCGCCTAGGGCTGATGAGGGTTAGCCGCCTCTTGCTTGTGTTGAAAGCCCAAAACTAGTAATACTTACAACAAATTTGCTATAAATTAATTTTTTGATAACAAATTTGATAAATTTATCCTAAATAAAAACACTTGTGACAAATTTACCTTCTATTAATTTTTGTTAATTTTACCGATTGTTGAGTTTATTGATACGTGAGGGTTGCCTAGTGTACCAATTTGGGAATTTATTCTCTTTTTATCATAGCTTTACTAGTTTTATGATTTTTTTGTAGTATTAATCCAATTTAAAAGATGATAAATTTGTTGCATATGTACCGGTTTTGATTTTGACAGTAAAAATTTAGTTTTGGGTAAATTTGTTATAAGTGTATCAATTTGGAGTTTTTTTTTATATTGTTAAATAATCAATTTAGGTAAAATTTGACACACACACAACACACACACACACACACACACACACACACACACACACACACACACATATATTACTTTGGGGTTTTTCATAATATTAACCTTTTTTTTATTGGAATTTGGAGAGGGAGAGGGTGAAATAGCAATTCTTGCCTAGCAAGGGGTGCGACCCACCCAGGGTCGATAAGGGTCAGCTAGCCCTCGCTTATGTCAAAAAGCTCCAAATTAGTACATTCGTGATAAATTTAAGATAAACTAATTTTGACAAAAAAAAAAACCCCCCTTGTTACATCATTGATAAATTTGGTGTACTTGTGATAAATTTATCATCTATTAGTTTTTATTAAATTTTAATGTCAAATTATTGAGTTTGATGACATGTAAGATTTGACTAGTGTAACAATTTGAGACTTTACTCTTCTTTTGTTGTAGTTGTGTTAGTTTTGTATTTTTTTTATATTAATCTAATTTAAAGGATGGTATAATTTTCACTAATATACCAATTTTTGTTTTGGTAGTCGAAAAGTTAGTCTGAAGTAAATTTGTTATAACTGTACTAGTTTATATTTTTTTTAATAGTCATTTAGGTTAAATTTATCAATGGCGTATTAGTTTAGGGTTTTTTGTGGTTAAAAAATTAATTTGGGATAAATTTGTCAAAAATGTGTTAGTTTTGGGTTTTTTGTGATATTAATATTTTTTCTTTGGGTTTTTGGACTTTTGCTTGGCCATATATAGAGAGGGGTGCGACTCGCCTAGGGTTGGCAAAGTTCAGCTGGCCCTCACTTGTGGCTGGCAAAATTGAAATGTTTTGAACTAAATTAACAAAAGAGTAATAGGTTTATGACTTTTTGAACAATTTTCCCTACATGTTTGTCAATAAAGATTTCGGTACATAAAAATAATCAACAATACCTCGATTTATCCTCGTAATGCCTAAAATAGGTGTAATGTCAACATGTAAATCTTTGTCTTAGCAACACAATTTTTGAATGAAGCAAAAAAGTTGGCACACCAAAAAAAATAATCACAAAGACAACCCGTATGACAACTGCAATTCTAGCCTTTTCATATGTCACATTCATTACACCATGCAGGGTTAATACCAATATTGATACCGTGTAAGTCACCGCAGTGAAAATTATAGCTACCCAGATGATTAATATGCAAGTTTTGTACATATCAACCGCATTAACGACAAGCCGCTAATGAGAAGCAGAATTGTTGTAAATGATGATAGGGTACAAATGGTACTGTATGACACAAAAAACGCATGCTCATCATAATACTAGTAAACCATTATGGCGATGCCCGCATTGTAATGTTTTTCGGCTACGGAATCCCCCTGCCATACACCTCCAAGAGGACTCATTGCTGCTTGAAAGGCCATGGTGGCAAGTAAGATAGCGACGACCATCACAGACTAGCACCTTTCTACTAATTTACGTTTTCTTGCCTCTTATTTGGTTGTGCTACACGCGGACAATATTCCCTCTCGGAGGTGGCCATATCCTCCATAAATAAAAATTACCTTTTTGTGAACTTCTAAAGAAGAATAACCTTTCTTTATCATTTCACAAAAAAAGTAACTTTTATTTGTGGAGAACATGGCCACCTCTAGAGGGAATACCGTTTTTGTGTCAAACAACTAAATGAGAGGCAATAAAACAATTGTCCATAGAAAGGTATGTAGTCTTTGATGGTCGTCGCAATTTTACTTGTCACCATAGCCTTTCAAGGAGCAGTGTGTCATCCGGGAAGAATTTGGTAAGCGGACCTCATGGCCGAAAAACATTACACAACGCATATTGCCATAATGGCTAACAAGCATCATGATAAGCATACATTTTTTGTGTCATGCAATACTATTTGTATCCTACCGTCATTTACAACAATTTTGCTTCTCATTAGCGATGTGTCGTGATGTGCACAAAACTTGCCTATTAATAATCTAAGTTGCCATAATTTTCACGGCGATGACTTACACAGTACCAATATTGGTATTAACCCTGCATGGTTGAATGTGACATATGAAAAAACTAGAACTATACTTATGATATTAGTTGCCTTTATGATTATTCTTTTGGTTTGCCAACTTTTCTGCTTCATTTGAAAATTAGGTCATTAAGACCAACATGTGGATGTTGGCATCACACCTATTTCTAACATGCCCCCCTTTGCTATTCGCAGTCACAATGTAGAATGTCCAATGGATAGATACTACACACATCCGATGCATGACTTCTTTATATTGCGTTAACTGTTGTGTTGATCTGTTTCATGATATTACTAGTTTTCACCATCTGCCTTTGCCTACTTATTAGGTCTGAATACCCCATATTGAAAGTCGTTGGACTGATTGTGTCCAATCTCACAGTCAATACATCCACCAAGGCCGATTGGAAAGTTGCCCTATTGGTGGAAAAACTAGAGACCTACGAGATGCCTGAGGAGGTAGTGTTTTAGGACATGGATTAAGAGTGGAGGTTTGTGAGGATAGTGGCTATCGAATTGGGTATGAGAATGCAAAGCATGTACGCGCTTGGGTCGTGGTGGAAGAAGTACTACGGCCTCATTAAAGCACACCATGACAACTTGAGGGTAGCTTTTGCAAAATGTAAAGGGGAGGAAAGCTTAGTCATTGGCAATAATCTTTCGTCCAATAATTTTTCATCGTGCTTCTATATCAATGTTGATTCAATCCATCCACGACCCCTACTCTTAGTTGTTGCTATTGATGTCAAGGTTTATGTGATCGCCGTGTACTATTTTTGCCCATAAAGATCTTTTTCTTTTCCATCTATAATTTAGTGTTTATGATTTTTTTTTTCACTTCTACTTTATTGTTAAATGATTGTGTGGCATTTATAAAATGCAGTGAATATTCTAAGACAAAGTCCAATGTTATATGAAATTGTTATTTATGGAAGATGAGTATACGTTGCGTGAAGTGCATCACGCTTACTAAATAGAACATTTGTCTGATGTATATCAATGAATTAAGATTTGAAATATTATTTAAATCGCTAGTATTTTGCTGGATATATAACTTAATTAATTTTTAAAAATAAAATTTAGTACTTGTAAATCTCAACAGATGAGATAGCTTGCAAGTTACAACTCGGCCCCATTTTGATATATATTTAGTACTTGCGAATTTCTTATATCATTCAAAAATCACGGATCACTAAATTATATGGAAAATAAAAAGAACATTATGGCCAATAAGAGTTCAAGGCGAGCTCGTGAATGTTACTATCAATAGCAGCTCCTAAGCTGGGTCTGTGGATGGATTCAGTCAAAATTGTTATAAGAGCACGACGGAAGATTATAGCCAACGACTAAATTATCGCCGAGTAACAATAGAACTTGAACAGTTCATTTTATTTTTTCTTATGACTAGCACCTAGATACTTACTTCTTGCAGAAAATAATTACTTTTGCGTGAGTGCAACATTTAAAGAAATAAACCCAACGACATTATTCAGAAAAATAAAGTTGTAGGATAATTAACTGCAAATTTTAAATGGTGAAATATTGGTTCTAAATAAATAAATAAAAATCAAGAGTCCATACTAGAGAAAATTAAATATCCAACATGTAAATTATATACATATTTATATTAGAATTATTTTCAAAGTGTTTTTTTATTAGCTAAGGTACACAGGAAACCCAAGTGTAATTGCCGCGACACTTTTTCTGTCAGTGAAAAGGATAGGTTCAGAGGTGATGTTGAGTTAGGACCAACAATCCCTATTCAATGAGAGTTCTCTCAAACTCTTATCTCGCGCAATCTTGAGATATTCAATTTCGATTAACCCAAAAAGAATTTTGTATTAGGAGTTGAGATCAACTAGAAACCAAGATAGGTATTGGAGTATACATCGCTTTCTATATAACCAGAAATCTAGAGTTTGAGACTTGATTACACTAGTTATCTAACTAGTGCCATTTCATTATAATAACTTGATTATTTGTTAACTAAGTATCACATGCGGTTTTTTTTTTATTCAATCATGACTCTTATAATTTATGTCCAATAGGTGTCCTATGCAATGTTTTTAAATTTATTATGGTCCTAAATTGTAATATAACCATTCAATTAAAATAGAGAGATCACAATAAAAAAAAACAATATAAAAGAATCACAATTGATTCACTCAAAGATAGTAGTGAAAGGATAACTAACGAATGAAGTGCAGTAAAAAGACTTGATAAGAATCGAGCAAAGAATTTAACATAGCCCTATTATTATCATTATTATCAGGATGGTAACCTCATGAGCTTAGTTCAAATTGAGTTCAAATTTCTTTTCTAAAAAATTGACCTTCTAAAACTAAACTAGATCAAAAGTGTCCACTAAAACCCTAAACCGTGTGTACACTAACTAAATGAAATTAAGCTAATTTTAATACTGAAATCTAACTACATCATCAATGCCTTTTTTTTTCTAACTGTTTTCTAATTTTCTTTATTTTATAATTTATTTATTATTTATTTCTATATATGGGCCACGGATGCAAATATGGGCTGTTATATCAAGCCCCCTCAATCTATTTAACCCATTTCCCCAAAATTCAAATTCAGCCCAAATATATTTTAATGAAGATAAGCCCAAACTTTCCGACACTGTTCAAGCCCAATTGAGCCTTAATTGAGCCTATCTTGAAGGACGACTGCTCCAAGAACGCACTCTAATTCTGTTTTCCAATATAGAACCCATCCTCTTCTTCTCCCTTTTTTCTTTTAATGGTTTCATCATGCAGTTTTTATTATTATTATTCATCATTTTCGTATCATTACCGAGAAATCTTGATGACTCATTTTTCAATCTCAGACAATTAAAATTTTAACAACAATTCATATCAGACTGGAAATTGCACAATTTATCATTGGCCATCGCCAATCTTTGGAACATGATTATCAACCCCCTCCATGTGTTGCCAGATAATCGCCGCACTCGTTGGTCACCATCATCCACCCATCTCGATTTTCTATTAACTCAATGATATCTCATTCATAGAACTCAAAATGTACAGCTAATGTATATAGAGACATACCCGTGGAAACGAGATCGGAGCACAGAAATCGGACCGTAATGATCGAATAGTTTCCTTGGGACGCCCACCGCAGAACCACGACAGCAGGCAAACCATCCGGAAATAAAAGAAAAGAATGTGTCAGTTGCAGTTAACAGATAAAATCTCAGAAAACCGCATTTGATGACTCATGAAGCAACCGATGACATACAAAACAACATCGGGCTGTCTTCGGATCGAACGAAAAATAGGCGTCATCTCGCTTGAGGGCTCTGGATGGAACGTTATAGTAATGTTTGGATCTGACACCATCGCATCAACGCGGATTTCAGGTCAAACCATGAACAAAAGATTCAATATCAGTCAGATTTCCTGCGAACATTACCATGACGTTATTTTTTTATACTGTTTCAGATCAAAGATTGAACCGAGATGAGGAGTACTTGGATCTCACCTGCTCTTTTGCTCGCATCTTCATCTTCTTCGGACGCCAGCGAAAGCGAAAGAAAGCGAGAGTTAGCCACAGAGAGAGAGAGAGAGAGAGAGACAGAGAGACAGAGAGAGAGAGAGAGAGATGAGCTCTTCCGTTTTTGAGGGGGCTACAAGGACTCTGGTCATTTGAACTTGGATAAGATAGGTTTCCCTGTTGAGATTTCGTGGGTTTGAATGGGTCAAAGAAGAGAGAATCTCGGATATGGCAGCGCTAACGGTCGCCGGCTGAATGCTTAACTGATCGACACAAATTTTGGTGCCAATGATAATTTATTGTGTAATAGTGTTGAGGCTAAACATTGTGCAATTCGGGTATAAGTTGCAGGACTAGGAAACACTTGAGATGAGGGAGGAGTCTTTAATCTTTGAACTCGAAACTTTTAGGCTGATTCAGGATTTTTTTTTATCCAAGACCTTGTACTTAAGTAAGTATCAAATACATTTCATAGTTGACTTAATAAGTGTCGGTTCAATTTGTGTAATTGACTAATCGTCGAAAAATAAACTAATGAACCAAAACTCATCAACTTAACATTATTTTTATCTTAAAAATATCCTCAATTCAAAAATACGTGGTTTTTTTAGAAACCTTAGTTTCACTTTGGTTGTTTGCTAAATACATTTTCTTTTACAAAAGCAATTTTTTTTTTTTTTTGGTGGTTGAAAAGTACAAAAGCTAATTCAAAATTAGGAAACAAAACTAAATCAAGGATAAGCATGTGTGTTTCGAATTAAATTTTTCGTTCTTTTATTGTAGTGTCTAAAATTTAGTGAATATTAAGTGAGGCTTATTCGAGGAATAAATTAAGTTACCCTTGAAATTATCTTGATCTAATTTTGAATTGAATTGAAAAATAATGCATTAATCACATTATTAACCAGAAGTTATATTTCAAAATCAGAGTATCATTCATGTATTAATATATATTTCTTGTTTTGACTTCATCACAAACTACATGGATAAACCAATATATTTGAAGTTCCTTTATTTTTAGAGAATAAAACCCCAAATTATACTCATTATAACATTTTTACCGTAATTTTTTTGTGTGTGATACAATAAATCCTAAACTTATACCTATGGGATACATTTACCTCTCGTCAAGATCTTGCCAATGAACACCACTAAAATCCACGTTGACATTGCACTCATGCGGCTTCACAATGTCTTTTTGGTTGAAAAATCAAATATGTCCTAAGGGCACAAGTTTGGAGTTTTTGATGTTACAAAATAAATTTGGGGTAGATGTGCTACATTGGGCATAGTCCGAGGTGTTTTCTGTTTTTTTTTTTCCTTATTTTTATATGGTTTTTACAAATTTGGGGTAGATGTCACCGCCGATTGTTGCCTCCGACGTGTTTGGGACCTCCTTTTGTCAGTACAACACTCAATCGAGCTTGGTCAGGCGAGGTCCGAATCCTAAGCATAAGGTTTGGAGTGCGAGTCTTACCCCAAAGATCCCAAGTTAGACTGCACGGATCTCGATTGTGACCTCGAAGTCTTGGTTCGAGCACTAGAGTGCTAGGTCCGCCCAGCAAAGTCCTAAGCTACGTTCTGGGGCCCTATATTTGTGCTTCAGATAATGATGATAATCACGTTGGTGGGGAGGTCAAGTTGGGATTTTAAATATTGAAAATTTCAATCCTTAAGAGACATAAATCCTTTATGGTAATTTACGTCTTGTTATATTTTTTTTGTAGATTCAGAAAGGAAAAAAAATTTCTGGTCCATCTTTTTACTTTCAAAAGATATCAAAAAGAAAAAATAATGAAGAAACATTTTTCGATAAACAAAGAAAAATGACATTTCTTAAAATATCATGTCACTACTACAATGCTCAAAGCACTCGAGTCATCTCCTATACTTCGTCTCTAATTTTTCCATGATCAGTGCTTCTCGTTTTCTTCTTTCGTTTTTCTGCCACATCCTGTACGTTTCCGTGCCACCAAAGTTTTCTTTCTTCTCAAGCGTCAGTCATTGGATCCATGAAGGAACCCTTCAGATCTTTAAGAGCCACGATCCTTGCCCCCCTAAAAAAAGGAGGAACGTGCCCCTTGCTTTGGCTTTTCAATTCAGAAAGGATAAGAATAAAGTATATCAGTTTGTGTCTCTCCTGAATAAAGAAGTCTAATTTGCCAAAAAAATAATAATAAAGAAGTCTAATTGAGCATTTGAAACATGTGTTGAGAATCTCATCAGTCAATCAGTCATATGTCAATGATGACTACATGGCACTTTCTCAGAAGCTCCATCCAAAATATAGCTCTGACCTAGATAAAGCTCTCTCTCTCTCATGGTCTTTTCAATTTCACTCCTTCAGAAACCAAATCATCCCTTCAATCTTCCACA
This sequence comes from Eucalyptus shirleyi, assembly GCA_017140165.1. NCBI lineage: Eukaryota > Viridiplantae > Streptophyta > Magnoliopsida > Myrtales > Myrtaceae > Eucalyptus > Eucalyptus shirleyi. Next base: position 9,851,305 of record CM029452.1, on the reverse strand, counting down.
TTCAGTGATTTCAAAGCTGCAAATTCTGGCCCAAAGCGAAAATGCTTCAGGAAATCTTCAGTCCCTTTGAGACCGATCCATGCAATGCTTTGAAATCCATCTATCAGCATCTTCTTGAAGAAGATGATGATGAACATGCTGTCAACGCAGCATTTTCTACACAAACTCCGGCAAATTTGTGCAGGAGGTGTTCAAGCTTCAGCAATCTTTTACTGATGGAGAGTTGGAGCGAGCTGCCCCTAAAAGTTGATGACTCGGAGGATATGGTGGTGTACAACGCTTTACGCGATGCGCTCAATTCCGGGTGGACAGTGCCTCTGGCTTTGAGCCAAGAACTGGATTTCGAAGTTATGACCATTGATTATAACAGCGTTGGTCTGGCGACAGAGGAGAAACAAGAGACGGTGGAGCGTGAGGTACAAGTGCCGGTCAAGAAGACGCATTATAGAGGAGTGAGGAGGCGGCCATGGGGAAAATACGCAGCAGAAATGAGGGACCCCAAGAAAAACGGAGCAAGGATTTGGCTCGGCACTTATGAGACGCCCGAGGACGCAGCATTGGCCTATGACCGTGCAGCTTTTAAGATGAGGGGGTGCAAGGCCAAGCTCAACTTCCCTCACCTCATCGGCTCCACTGACTACAAGCCCATCAGGGTCAGCCCAAAACGTCGGTCCGCCAAGCCTAGCTCGCCGTCCACGTCTAGCAATGAAAGCTTTCTGACAGGGACAAAGAGGAGAAAGAGAGAGGTTAATGTAGATGCTAAGGCGGATTTTCGAAGTCCAATCCCCTTTCACATTCTAGATGTGGACTTATTGAGTGTGGATGAACAATTTTTGTTTTGATTGTGGAAACTACAATTTAGTGTTTTTATCCCATTCCATTAGGGTTTGTACATAGGAAAAGAGAAGGAAAAACTTCTTTGCTATAGATTAATCGACAATTACCTTTTTTTATTGGAGAAGTTCCAAACCCGGCTATGGTTTAAGCCAAAACGATGTCATTTTAGACATTAATTCTCATTCAAGTTAAAATTAACAAACGTTCGAGAGAAAAAGTAGTAAAAATCCTTATTGATATTTTCCCTTAATTAAATTGAATGGAGTTAATAGAGAGATTTTTTTTTCCAAAAAAAATAGAGATTTACTCATATCAACTGTAAGTTTTTAAAACTGAAAAAAAAAAAAAAACTGTAAGTTTACTCACCCTATGGTAGGGGAGTTGGTTAGGGCACACACTAGCCACACAAAAGGCTAGGGTTCGATTCCCCTACTTGTCATGTTGTGCAACTTAAGTGGGGTGCCATGAGTGGTGGAACCCTACACTAATATTCCCACGGGTTTACGTCGCCGGTTGCCGGCTATACGGCGATTCCGCGTTGCCAAAAGAAATTGTAAGTTTTAAAACTGAATTTGCACATTTTGAACTCAACCATATTTTTGGATATTTTTAAAATTTTTGGTACACTTATCCTTATATTTTTCAATAACCTTTGGACAGCCACTAACCCTTACTAGCACTTAAATATATATATACACATTTGAAGACAGAATAATACAGCTCTACAGTTTTATTTTTATCACATGCGCATGTGATTGGACCTGTATGGCACGATACATCAGATCTAAAAATGTTACTTTATATACAAAAGCATGCCCGCATTATTGTCCTTCCCCAATAAAATAAAAAGGAGAGCGCCCCATGCCTTGGTTTTTTAATTTAAAATAGATAATAAAATATATTGATTCATGTCTTTCGTGAATAAAAAAGTCTTATTGAGCATTGCAAACATGCCCTTTCTCAGAAACTTGATCTAACATAAATAGGAGCTAAGAATTAAATCATTTATGTTGAAATCACCAGCAGCCAAGCAGTCAAGCTCAACCTACCTATAGCTCCCACTTTGCTGGTCTTTTCAACTCTTCACTTTTCTGAAACCAAAACATCTCCCTTCAATCTTCCAAAATCAGTGACCACAAAGCTACAAATTCTAGCCAAAATGAGAATGCTTCAAGAGGGACTAATCAATCCGATGTTTGGAAATCCATTTGTGAGTGTCTTCTTGAAGATGATGATGATAGTGTCAATGCAACGTCTTTTGCCGCAACTCCTACATACGCATACGCAAGCAATTTGAGCTTCGACAATCTATTATTAATGGAGTGTTGGAATGAACTACCCCTAAAAATTGATGACTCAAAGGACATGATGGTGTACGGAGCTTTGTGCAACGTGCTTAATTCCGGGTGGACAATACCTTTGGCTTCAAATCAAGAACTTGTTTTGGAAGCGACGACCGTTGACTATAACAGCATTGGTCGGGCTTCAAACCAAGAACTTGATTTCAAAGTGATGATCATTGATTATAACAGCATTGGACTAGCAACAGAGAAGAAACCACAGATGGTGGAGCATGAGGTACAAGCACTAGTTGAGAGAACCCGTTACAAGGGAGTGATGAGACGATCATGGGGAAGTTACGCGATGGAGATAAGGGACCGCAAGAAGAACGGGGTTAGGATTTGGCTTGGGACTTACTGGACGCCTGAGGATGCAGCCTTGGCCTATAGTCGGGCTGCTTTTAAGATGAGGGGGTCCAAGGCCAAAGCTCAACATCCCTCGCCTCATTGGCTTAGCCAAGTACAAACCTATCAAGGTTAGCTAGCTGTTTGGTCCACCGACCCTAGCTCACCATCCACGTCCAGCGGTGATGAAGAGGAGAAAGAGAGGTGAATTTGGAAGTCCAATGCCCTTTCCCACATTGGATATGGTATTGTTGAGTGTGGACGAACAATTGTTATCTTAATTGTGCAAATTGCAAAGACATTTACAAGTCAATCCGCAATTCATCTCGCAAAAAGTAACAATTTGGTATTTTTATTCCATTTCCATAGAGTTTGTCAGAAAAAACCAAAGGCCTATTCGATCACTAACTCCATCGTAAAAAGACCCTTGTTTCGTACACATGAAGAGAGTGAAAAAAAAGACCTTCACGTCGTATAAACCTCACTAATTACCGGCATGTCCTTAACGTGACGGATATCCTCACAGTGTTACCGGTTTTCTATACATTTGATGGACGTTGATGGATGCAATGATTGTGAGATTGAACATAGTTAGCCTTACGACTTTCAATATCGGGTAATTAGGCCAAATGAGGAGGTAAAGGAAAATGGAGAAAAGCGGTAACACTGTGAAATAGATTAACATGACAATCAACGTCCATCAAAGAATCCATGTGTCGAATGCGCCTAGCATCAATTTGTCGGACATTTTGCATCGTAGTTGTACGTTGGAAGGGGGCGTGAGACTCAGGCAGGGGGGCATAGTGAGCAAAGTCAGATGCGTGACACTCGGCCGATGTCCCTTCGGCAGAGGGTGTGAAGCAGGGTAGCCCACGATTGCTGTTTTCGGGTCGGAATGCAAAGGAAGAGATGCCATGGAAAAGATGAAGAGGGCTTTCTATGGTTTTGGATGAAAGTGAGAAATGACTTTAACCATATGAGAAACCATTGCCAAAATATGCAAATCAAATGTATAGAAAATGGACTTTGCTTGTGTAACAACACTCTTACTTTCATCATGTGATAGTGGAACTTGAACTGTTCATTTTACTTTTTTTAGGGCGAGCACCCAAATAGTTACTTGTCGTAGAAAATAATTACTTTTTGCATGCATGCAATGTTTAAATAAATAAACCCAATGAGATTATTCAGGAAAAGAAAGTTGTAGGGTAATTAATTGCAAATTTTAGATGGCAGAATTTTGATCCTAAATAAATAAATAAAATTTAAGAGTCCATAACTAAAGATGAACATGGTCCAAATGGGTGGTTCCCACCTTGGAATCAAGAACTATCCACTAAGGACCGGTTCCACAAAATTAGAACCGAGAATTGCCCGTTGGTTCCATGGATCCACCAGGAAATTAGACTGCCGGTTGGGTTCGGCTCTTGAGTGAGTCCATAGAATCGGTCTCGCAATCCCTACAAAATTGCATTTATCAATTATTATCAATTCGAACCTACTTCTTATTTTAGAGCACCAAAACTTGTTCGGCCTTATATTAGGCTCTTAATTTTGTATCATGATGACAAATCACGACGCTATTTATGGACATCTTCAATCGGTCTTCTCCTTTCTCTTCGTTAGTTTATTTTGTTTTTGGCTAAAAAAAAGCAAGTAAATGGATGATTAAAATGAAAAAAAAAAAGTAAGGGATTAGTCTTGTTACACATCCAATAGACAAAATTAGTCAATAACGTTTAATAACTACAAATATCCATATATGTACATATATATTTGGTCGAAATACTGCAAAACAATTAAGTAATTGTGATGGAATTTATTTTTTAATATATATACTGATTCGATTTGGGTGGGTGGGCGGTGTCACACCTAGAATAGGAACTAGACCGGTACTCACCGGTTCCACTAAATTGAAACTGGGAACTGGAATAGTTCTCATGGGAACCATTGGTTACAATCCAATTTTGTGAGGTTTGGGTAGTACTTGGTTCTTTTGCATACCCCTATACATAATCTAGAAATTAAATATCCAATATGTAAATTAAATATATATTTATATTGGACTTTTTTCAAAGTTTTTTTTATTAGCTAAGATACACAAGAAACCCATAATATATAAATATGTATGTATGTATGTATGTATGTATGGTATGTACACACACATATATAGGCAAATAAGTGAAATGAGGGAATGAGGTGTTAGCTATTAGAAAAGCTCTCATTTAGACACAATTGTAGAGCTCCCTAAACAAGAAAGATTTGTGTAATTGTCGCTACACCTTTTTCCATCGATGAAAAGGACAAGTTTAGAGGTAATGATAAGTTAGGATCAATGATCCCTACTCGGTGAGAGTTCTCTCAAATCTTTACCTCACACGATGTTGAAATGTTCAATTTTGATTAACCGAATGAGAATTTTATATTAAGAATTGAGATTGACTTGAAACCAAGTGAAGTATTAGAATATACATCACTTTCCACTTAACCAGAAATCTAGAGTCTAAAACTTGATTATATTAGTTATCTAACTAGTACTATTCCAATATGTAAACTATGATCATTTGTTAACAAAGTATCATACGCAGTTTTCTTATTCAATCATGACTCTTAAAGTTTATGTTCTATAAGGCCCTGTTTGTTTGCGTTTTTTTTTTTTTTTGTGTTCATGAACATAATTTATGTTTTTTTGTTCCAAGGAACAAAAAAAGAATAGAAACGCGTTTGTTTACATTTTTGTTTCAAATCTATTTTTTTGTTCCGAGGAACAAATTTGGAACAGAAACAAGAAACAAGAAAAACTTTTTCTTGTTTCCGGAACACTTCCGAGAAACAATTTTTCTCTCTCCTATTTTTTTCCTTCTCTTTATTTTCTTCTTCTTTTCTTCTTCACTTTTCTTTGGTCGGTCACCGGCCTTGGCCATGGCCGGCAACCTTGTCGGAGCATTGCCGGCCCCGGAACAATTTTAAAATAGAAACGTTATCAAAAGCACCCTAAGTGTCCATGCAATGTTTTTATATTTATTGTGGTCCTAAAATGTAACATAACCATTCAATTAAAATAGGAAAATCACAATTAAAAAAATATAAAATAATCACAATCGATTCACTCAAAGATAGTAGTGAAAGGATAATTAATGAATGGAGTACAATTAAAAAACCCAATAAGAATCAGGCAAAGAATAGGATAGTAACCCTCATGAGCTTAATTCAAATTGAGTTCAATTTCTTTTCTAATAAATCGACCTTCTAAATCAAAACTAAATTAAATGTGTCCACTAAAACCCTTTATCACGTGTACACTAACCAAATGAAACTAAGCTAATTTTAATACTAAAATCTAACTGCCTAATCAATGCCTATTTTTCTAACAGTTTTCTAATTTTATTTATTTTATCACTTGTTATTTATTTCTAGATATGGCCACGCGTACAAATTTGGGCTGTTGTATCAAGTCCCCCCAATCTATTTAACCCAATTCACTAAAATTCAAATTCGGCCCAAATATATTTGAATGACGTTAAGCCCAAACTTTCCAACCCCGTTCAAGCCCAAAATTCATTGTTGAACCTTCATTAAACCAATCTTGAAGGACGACTGCTCCACGAACCCGCTCAAATTCTAGTTTCCAATATAAGACCCATCCTCTTATTCTCCCTTTTTCTTTTTTATTATTTATTGTTTTATCATTTTATCATTACTACTATTATTATTATTTATCGTCTCTTCTCATCAACTTTGTATCATTACCTATAAACTTTCAAAACTCATTCTTCAATCTTAGATAATCAAAGTTTTAACAATAATTTATATCGGATTGAAAATCGCACAATTCATCACTGGCCATGGTCAATCTCTAGAATATGACTATCAACCACCCCCATGTGTTGCCGGATCATCACCGGACTCATTGGTCACCATCATCACCCACCCATCTTGATTTCCTAGTAACTCAACGATATCTCATTCATAGAATTCGAAATGTACAGCTTGTGTATATAGAGACACACCAGTGCAAATAAGATTGGAGCTCAACAGTAGGACCGTAATTGTCGAATCTTTTCCTCACTGGCGCCCACCGCGAAACCACCGCTGCCGACAAACAAAATTCGGAAATAAAATAGAGGAAAATGCTTGTGTGACCGCCCACGGGCCACGGCAGAATGACGGTGGAACGGTCAAAGGCCAGCCACATATCTTTTTGGAGGAAACCCGCAGACTTCCTCAACCGGTTTAATCGTTGATTTCATATTTCCTTCTTTTTCATTTTCTTGACTTCTATGTTCCCTATTGCAACCTCAAATTTTAGAGAAAAAAAATTAAAAGGCCGCACTGAATCATTTTTCTTGAAGATTATCACTTTAATTTGTTTCTTCAAATAAGAAAAAAAAAATCTTTTTCTTCTTATGACTTTTTAAGGGTAAGAACAGTATGAATGCAAAAACTTTCGTATGACGCTAATTTGAATACCAAAACTTTTTTTTCTCTCACTTGAGTGCCACATTGAGGTAAAATTGATTATTTAAGTGCCAATTTCGACAAATCATCATACGTGGAATTTTTCATTTTTTTATTTTTGAATTTTTTATTTTGCTTCTATTTTTCTTTTATTCTTTAGGGCCGGCGAGGGTCACCCTTGCAAGCCGCAAAATCCTCATCCTTGGCTATGAAGGCCCTCGTGGCCTCACCTATAGCCTGTGAGGTCGTGATGCCCTTACCAGCTTTGGGTGGCATCGCCAGCGGTTGGCGAGGCTATGATGTCCTCACCCAAGGCCTTCATGGCATGGGCAAGGCAACCCTCACCCATAGTTGTGAAGGCCCTTGTGGCCTTGCCTAGGTCCTTTGTGATTAGTATGAGTTGTCAGTGACACTCGTTGGCCCTAAAAAAAAGCATAAAAAAATTAAAATTTAAAAAAGAATAATAAAATCAGAAATTAGCCATGTCAATGTAGGCGAAATCATGTGGAACAAACAGTGTCCATGTCAGATTTTCTAGCGAGATAAATCGGAATTGATACTCAACGATTTTTCAAATTTGCAGCATTCAAGTGAACTAAAAAAAGTTTTAGCTACCATTCTTATCTTGGCTTTTTCATATGACGATTTTTGGAATTCTCTACTAAATCATTATTCTTATTTTGATTATTTCTTTGCTTCATTTGTTTTATGCATAGTTGATATCAATTGTCTAAATTTTAGGTAATCGGAGAGTCCTTTTAAGAGCAATTTGGTTTGAGCAAAAGGAGTGATGAGCTATTTCATTGTACAATGATTTTGGTATTAGTTGCAAAGCTAATGTTTCGAGTGCTTTTTAATCTTTTAAATTTAATAGATTTTTGTAATGACATTAAAAATTATTTTAGTAAGCTATAATTTTTTTTATTTGTAATTATTTATATTTCGTTATTTATTTATTTTTTCGTTATCATCCATCCCAAATGGCTGATAATCTATCTACTCAAGTGTAGAAATGTGTTTGGTAACGCAATAATTTCTTTTTTGCATTTATTCATTTTTTATTCTTGCTCACGGATCGCCAACTGCCGCAGCCCGCTGCCACCGTTGCATGACCGCCTACGGCCGACCGTCACACGTGACCGCTGTTGTAGAGCCCATCGGCTGCTTACTCTCGTAGCCGGCCATTGGCGGTTGGCAGCGGCAATGGTCGATGGGCTCTGCGGCGACGGTCGCCGGTGACGGTCAGATGTGGGTGGTCGTGCAGCAGCGGTGGTAGTGGCAACAGCCGGCGGGCAGCCGACGATGGCGGTCGGCAGTGTCTCCATGCGATTAAAGGTGGCCACGGCATGAGAGAGAAACAAAAGAAAAAACAAAGAAAATTGACTTATTTCTAGAAATTGTTTTCGGGAACAAGAAGCTACTTTTTTTTGTTTCTCAAAACTATTCCCAAGAACAAATGTTTTACTAAATAGGTTTCCATTCTTTTTTTGTTACGGGGAACAAAAGAACAGAAATTAGGAGAATAGAAATGTTACCATGCTCTACCTAAAAGACTTCAATCTAGTTGTAGTGCTTCCAGCAGTTTCTATATAGCTTATCAAGACCATACAGAAAAATTATTTTTGGTCAGCATGATAAAATGAAGTGTGAGCATGACATTGCTCGATGCCCCAAAGTATATCATACAAAGGTATAATCATCAAAGCAATCTTCTACACCAT